>JAMJFZ010000199.1:2075000-3417500 GCA_026225945.1 Cricetomys ansorgei
TCAGTATTCTTCTGGGGGGGGGTACAATAGAGCATTGTGGCTAATGAAAAATATGCATTCCTTTTTCTCTGCCTGGCACATTTCCCAAAATTGCCAAAGTAGTAAATAACAATGAAGCCTAAACAATACTAACAGCAACAATATCAATGACAAATAAAACATCAAGAATAGCAGAAAACTATTAAACCATCAATAGTACAAAGATTACATTCTTTGATCCAAAAGCAATAGTCAAAGATGACATTCAGACACTATTCATTAAGAAATAGTTCATTAAGAATTTTTTTTAAAAACTTGAAATAACTAATAGGGAGTGAAAATCATAATTGAGCTAAATAAGTGTATATCCTTCTCTTATGAAGTACCACTTAGATAATGGAAGCAATACTGATAAGGGTCTCAAGGACCAATGTTTGGATTTATAAATGTCCAAAGGGGGGAGAGTGGAGGAAGAAAAGGAATGGCATCTCTTTAGAGAACAGGAGCAGGATCATCTCCTGTTTCTGTGAACTCTGGTGCATTCTCTTGTGCTGTGATCATTAATTCATCTTAAAGCTCAAAGCCCCGTGATTATGGAGCCTTAAATTACCCTGGCATTCAGCCAGTATTGATTTGCAGTTCTTATCTCTTGTGATGGCATGGGGCAGAAAGAGTGCAAATGCTTCCTCTTTTTATCTTAACAAGGTTACATTAAAATTAAAAAGAATAGGGCTTTCTAGCAGACACGTTAATAGATTATTGTAATCTACAATTTCACTGAATGGTTCCATTCTGCTAAGAATCCTACCCTATGCTATTATGTCACATTTTCTGAAACTTTCAACTCCAGATACATTTCTACTTCTCAGGATCCTCTATCTCAGCTTGTCAGCTATGGTCTTACTCTAAATGAATTGTAAAGGTTAAAGATGGCTTTCTTTTTCTCTTTTAGAGAGAGAATAAGAATAAGATAGAATTATGACTGCCTTTAGTTAATCTCGTTCCCTCTTTAACAGTGGCTTGTAAAGATCTTCCAGGTCCTTGGACAAGCTCAAAGAAATCAGGTGTTATTACTGCCTGGAGGAACTCTGAGAGTCTGCAGGTGTGGGCAGATTACAGCCTTTGGCTTTTAAAGGGTTCTCCTTAGTCTTGTGCCTATTGTGAGACAAAAAGCTATGGGTTCTCCATGAAAGAATCATGTTTGGCTGTGATACACACTTAAAACATTTTGAAATTCAAAATTTGAATCCCTTCAACCCTGCTAAACTGTTAATGCTACCAAATAAGGTTTTATTTTATGTTTATGTGGTCCTGGGGGTCGAACCTAAGGCTGTGTGTATGGCAACAAGCAATCTATCATTGAGCTATACATACAGTTTTTCTTTCAATTTCTGATTTGAGTGAGTCTTGCTGAGTGCTTAGGCTAGACTTGGGTTAACTTAGTAACCTAGTAAAGACTTAAATTTCCATTTTTCATACCTCAGTTTAAAAAATAGAAATACTTCTGATTGCAAATCTGCACCACAAGGACTGATGCTAATTTTTTTAGTGGAAAACAGATGCTGGCTATGGAAGCAGGCAAGCTAACAGCAGATGTACCTCTTCCTCCTCTCCTCCAAATCCAATTCCATTCCCCAGTCTCATCCACATCTCTGTTATCTCTGGCACCTGCTCTGCCCCACTTCTAATCTAGCACACAGACCTTCCCCTCCAACTTTCCTTCTTCCAAGCTCATTGCTTTATCTTAGTCCGGAACACCAGCAGGCACCCTCTGTTACTCCCTCCCTACCCTCCTTGATCTCTCAGGCCACTCCAGCCAGAGAATCGGGTAGAATAACTTCAGATCTTCTGATCTTCCTCCTCTTCTCTAAGTCCAGTCCTTCAGATTCACCCCAAACTCTGCAGACCATCTGCCATGGCCTCCCCCTCTTCTCTGCTCCCATGTCTTGTGCTTCACACAGATCACCTCCAACCTTCTTCCCAATCATTCTAATATAGCAGTCCTCAACTCCAGCAGGCATACTGTGGGAAACTGCCAATGAAGCTTTCCAGAGAAGCAGGTAGGCCACCAAAGCCGATAGGCTTACTTCAGATCCTCACAGTCCCTCCATCCCCCCAACTCTGCAGACCATCTGCCATGGCCTCCCCCTCTTCTCTGCTCCCATGTCTTGTGCTTCACACAGATCACCTCCAACCCTCCTCCCACTCATCCTACTATAGCAGTCCTCAACTCCAGCAGGCATACTGTGGGAAACTGCCAATGAAGCTTTCCAGAGAAGCAGGTAGGCCACCAAAGCCGATAGGCTTACTTCAGATCCCCACAGTCCCTCCATCCCCCCCGAACTTAATCCCGCAATTTCATCTCCAGCTCTGTAGCAGACTACATGTTCAGCCTCTCCCCATTATCAGCCCCCATTCCCAGGGAACTAAGCAGATCCTGGTGGAACATTCTGCTTTCCTCCCTTATGTGAACCATCCCAGGCCCCCTCCTAGCCAATTCTTAAGTGTCAGCTCCTAACGCCTAAGAAACACATTTACCCAGAATCCCCAGTGGCTACTCCTAGCAGAATACCATAAGAATTCCCTATTAGGCATCACATGGCCACAAAATCCTCTTTAGAACCAGAGAGGGCAACAGAAACCAAAGAACTAAACAACCACACAACAAAGATAAGACCAGGTATCAGCTCCTGGAATCACAATAATTCCAAGCCCAGATGCCTGGACATCAGCGGAAACACAATCAATAACAGCCAAGGCACCGTGTTTCCACTACAGCCCAGCAAACCTTCCACACTAGACTCTGAGTATTGTAACATTGCTGAAGAAGAAGAAAACAAAGACCTTAAAATATCACTTATAAATATGATAGAGACCTTGCTAGGAAAATGAATAAGTCCCTTGAAGAAATCTACGAAAACACAAACAGTGGAAGGAAATGAATAAAGAAGACCTAGTCTCAAAACTGCAAATGGAATCAATAAAGAAAACTCAAAGTGAGGGAAATCTGGAAATGAAATTTAGAAACTTGAACAACAACCTCAGAGGCAAACCTTACTGACAGATTACAAGAGATAGAAGGAAGTATCTTAGTCATTGAAGAAATGATGAAAGAAACAGATACTTTGATTTTTTTTTTTAATGCTAAAATCTAAAGGAAAAATTCCTGGAAGAAAACACCCAGGAAATCTAGGAAACTATGTAAACAAACCAACAAATCTAAGAATAATAGGAATAGAGGAAGAAGAAATCAAATTAAAAGGCACAGAAACTCTGTTCCTTGGGTTCTTTTCCTTGTATTTGTTTGTTTTGCCATATTCAGGTTTTTTCGTTTATTATTATTATTATTATTATTATTATTATTAATCTCTTGGAAGCCTATTTGTTTTCTACTGAGACACAGAAAGGTAGTTGTCCTGACTAGTTTTATGTCAATTTGACCCAAGCTAGAGTCATCAGAGAAGACGGAGCCACAATTGAGGAATTGCCTCCTTAAGGTCCCCATGTAGGCAATCCAGTGGGCATTTTCTTAGTGATTAATGTGCTAGGGTTCAGCCCATTATGGGTAGGGCCATCCCTGGCCTCATAGTTCTGTAAGAAAGCAGGTAGAGCTGGCTATGAGGAGAAAGCCAATAAGCAGCTGCACTCTTGCATGAGTAAGAGGCTCTGCATCAACTCCTACCTTCAGGTTCTGGCCCTCTTTGAATTCCTGACCTGACTTCCTTCATTAATGGACTACAATGTAGAAGTATAAGTCAAATAATTTTTTTTTCTTTCCCATCTGCTTTTGTTCATGGTGTTTCATCATAGCACCACTAAAATACTGTAACTAACATAGGGGCAGCTCTGGATTGGAGGTGAATGGGGAGAACTTGAAAGGAATAGAAGGAGGGGAAACAGTAGTTAGGATATATTATGTGAGGGAAAAAATCTATTTTCAGTAAAAGAAAAAAATAAAGAAACAAGAAATGGAAAAATATTTGAAATCTAGAATTGCAAGAATGATGTGCATATATATATATTATGTGTGTGTGTCAGATCCTGTGTGTGGTCATGTATGTGTTTGGGTATTTGTGTTACCTCAATAGTAGTGTCAAGCGGAAGCAGGAGGTGTAGCATTGGAAATATAAATTAATATTTTAGGAGAAAGACTCTGTCACCTAGCAATACTCTAGAAATACATGGAGCTTGTGAGGGTTAGGGCAACAGACAAGACGAAAATAAGATGCAACTTTAGCATAGAAACAGTGTCTAGTGGACACAACATCCCCTCTAGCTTAGTTTGTACACCACTTTGTTGTCTCTTCACTCAAAATAGTTTTCTTATTTTTAATTGCAGTCCTTTAGGCACAGTTTAATAAAATCAATACATGAATATAATGTGAACAATCAGATTAGAAAAATCTAAGATTCTCTTTTAAAATTTCTTGCTCTTGTTTTGGTGATGCAAGGAATAAAACCCATGGCTCATGAAGTCTAGGCAAGTACTGCATAGCCCAATCCCCACATAATCATATCATTTATTGATATTGGGGAATTTTTAATTCCCCTTTCCCAATAATTTTTATTGCTATTACATATTACATATAAATATATTACCAACTGTTGCCTATTGTGATAGTGCCACTCTGTTATAAGACTGGTTTCTCCAGTTTAACTACACATTGCTACCTACTATCCAAATCCTTCACACCCTCTCAATCTTCCTATGACCTCTACTCTATCTTTTTCCGTGAAATTGACTGCAGTTTACATATGGGAGAACATACAGTTTTTGTCATTCTGTATACTTGAAATTTTAGAAGATCTCATTTCATTTGTGAGTTCTTATTGTAAGTTATGGTAATACTCCACATTAAAATATCATTTGTGATTAGATATATAATTTCAGAGAGTTAGAAAATGTGTCAAGTTGATATAATTGCCTAAAATGTATTTTACCTTCACTTCATTAATATCTACTGGGGCTAGCTATCTGTAATTAGCTCTACACAATGACAGTTATGTAACCTGCCTTACAACCTACAAAATGACAGTATTTTGAAGCCTCACTGACTTTCTCTGAGTATTTCACATATTTTATCAAAATATGTGACATAAATTCTACTAAATGGGAACTTCCAAGGTTTCTAACGCAGTTGTTAGAGCGTGCTCTGTAATTTGAAAAGCACCACTTATTATAGACTAAGTCTCTACATTTGTGGTGACATTTAAAACATATGTAATGTGTGTGAGTGGTGTGTATATGTGGGGTGTTTCCATAACAGCAAGAGCTCTTATGAAAATCAGAGGACAACACTGAGGAATCAGTTATTTGCATCCTTCTTGTGGGATCCAGTGATTAAGCTGGAGTAAGGTTAGACCTACAGAACCATCCTTGTGTGTAGGGCTCCAGGCTAAAGAGTGAAGGTGAAGCGGCAGTTGGTCCTCGCCCTTGTAGGATAGCCTGCTGACTCCTTTACTCTTGAAGTCCTGGAAGCTGCAGATTGGCAAAATGTCTGCCTGCCCTGTGGTGAATCATACACGTTTGTCTCTGCAAAAGGCCATGAATACTGTGGAGGTTGCCCAGGTGGGCCCCTCCCCCTGCCATGCTAATTAAGGCTTCCTCGTTCCAGGGGAGAAGCCACGCCCTTATGGGGGGAGGTTATATATTGGGGAAGAGCCCCTTGAATAAAGGAGTTCGGGTCCATCAGAGGACGTCTCCTTCATTCCGGACTCCCCGGCCTTCTTCGAGGCTCGTCACACATTTCTCAGGCCCGCGGGTGGACAGCTCTGCGAAAGGTCACCAAACCACGGATCCCAGGGTCCCCATGCGCCGCCCGCCGCTTGGGTCTGGGTCCACCTGCCCAGCCAGCGGGACGGATGCCAGACCGCCGCGGTGGGACAAGCACAGCGCGACAGAAAAACGACACCCGTGTCCTATTTTGACTACTGTGTAAGACTGTCATAGAGCTAAGAGTGGGTCAAAGCTGGCTTAGAACCCCATGTCATCCTAGGAGATGAGAACAAGAGGCATTTGGCTGCTCCCCATTTTAGTCCTAGCCAAGACCCAGCTAAATATTAAATATTGCCTGCTTCACATAAGCAAAGGAATGTGGCTTGATTGGTGATTACTGCACTGTAGCTGGAAGCCTAGGGATGAGTGCTGATAAAGTGTTTCCCTCTTTTTCCCTGTAAGACCACACCTCATGCAGAAGGTACCCTTGCAAGACATTGATGCTTAGACTTGAGCCTCACTTGCAAATAAAGCTATTCCAATATCCTCGTCTTTACCAATGGATCCCAATCCTGGGTACCAAAGACTCCTGTTGTGGCCCTATATATGTCCCCTTCAGCCCGCATTAAAATTGAGACGCCCCCTGAAACATGTCCTGAGTGTCTGTGCACTCATCTGACTCACCAGAGGACTGCCAAGGACAAGGCAGGATGCTGTAAACCCAAGGCATCCCTGCTACACTGTCTGCCCTGCCATGTCACTCAGCTGAGAGCTGGTTCCGTGGGTGAGAGGATTCTACCCACAGGACTACGCTATTGTGAGAAGAAACCAGTATTTCTTTTTGTATATAATTTGAATCTAATAATATATTTTCATGGAGGAAGGAAACACAGATTTTGTTGTCTTCTGTGTAACTTTACCAAATTCTTCCCATTTCTACAAACTATCTATAGGATTGTGATTTTATAGAGTGCTCAATTGTCAAATTGATAGTTGTGTAAAATTATACTTTTAATTAAAGTATATTAACTGTATTTTGATATTTTTCACATTTAGTTACTATATATATATGTATGCAATACATACAGCACAACCCTTAGATAGATGTCAGAGGTCAACTTCATAGGATTTGCTGCATTCCCCCCATCATGTAGCTTCAAGAAATCAAATCCTTCATCAAAATTATCAGCATCTTTACCTGCTAAGCTACCTCAGGAGCTCTCTCTCTTTATTGTGTTTTAAAATAAAGAATATGATAAACACAGTTATAGTTGTGCATTAGATTCATATAGAAAAATATACAATTTTTTAGTCACCTTGCTTACTTTTACAATGGTGTTATGATACTTAAGTCTACTTGGAAATTTAAGGCAATGTGATTTCAATACCCGATAGTTTATGTTTCTATATTCTAGGATTTCTCTTGGTGCCTCTCTTAGAAAACCATGACCTTAAAATGGTGAGCTGTCAATATGAGAGAGTATTAAGAGTCCAAAGTTCCATGCCTTTCTTTTAGTAAAATCTTGTAGCTTCGTTACCTTTTTTTTTTTCTATTTTCAAATCATTTTTTTTCAATGTTTCCTTTAGAAGGTGATTTCCAAAAGTGTTTCCAAATTTAGCCTGAGAATTCTTATCTTACACTTTTCTGATTCTCTCAAGTCACTGGCACTATGTTTGAAATACCACCAAGATAGGCTTTATTTGAAATGTCTGACACTTCCACTTTAGGGACTAGGGTTAACACGCAGTGATAGTGAGGCCTGCTTATCAGAGGATGTGACAAGCACAATGGGAACTGCTGGTGTACTGATGTGAGTGCTCTTAGAGTCCTTATTTATAAAGGCTCTTTTGGTTCTGAACACCTGAAGAATACACCATGATGTATGCTTACTTTGGTTGGTGCATCCTTAAGTAGCTCATAAATATCATCATAAATAAAAAGGAACATAGGAAAAGGGGAGGTGAGAATAATAGTAATAATAATCAGAATTCCTAGATGTTATCTTGTACTATTTATTTTCTTTCTCAAATATCTACATATTATCACTTAAAAAATTTGAATTTTTAAGTGTCTTAAACAGTCTGTCACCAATCAGAGATTCTGGATCCCTCAAGGAAAAATTATGCAGAACAAAATATTCCCACTTTAATTAGTTTTGTTTTGCTTTACTAGAAGAGAAATACTTTACACATTTGAAGTGACATACTATTCCAAACAGATGGACAATCGATTCTTTGTTACCACAACAGAAAATACAGCTTTGTCCATACCACCAAGATAGAAGAAAACAATAAAAACAGAAAGTGTTCCAATTCTGATGAACACAGACCCTTTATTCTAGGAGAGAAAATAAATACTATGTGAAGACAGAAATGCAAACTACATGATCAGGTTTAATTTTGAGGGCACAAAGAAGTTAAATATCCAGCAATTTGGATATCATTCTCTCTCATTCTGTTATCTATCCAGTTCACCCTAGATTCTGAGAGCACACAGCTGGAGAGAAAACAGGAATCAGCAACTGTGAAGTTAATGCTCTACAGATGTGAGGGTCACACAGTTGTTCCACTGATTTTCCAAAGACAATTGAGGAAAGAATTTGAAACAATTCTAGCAAATGAATACTTAGACTGAATCTATTATTTATGTATATAAATCTTTGTCAAAATAAAAACCACTAAATCATAACTGAAAAGATTTCCCATTTTGTTGCATTTTCTAGCTCATTTTTGTCTTTTTAACTAAATGTTGTTTGCTTTACAATTAAGCTATCCAGGGCTATGACATCTGTGTCCCTATAATCAGATTTTTAAAACATCTCTTTACCCTTATTGTATTCTATCTTACTTGACCAACAGCTTACTGAATTTTATTTCTTTTTTATTTCTTTTTAAAAACCAATATATTCAACTTCAGCATTTAAATTGTTAGTACTTATGATATGTCAAGAGATTACACTAGAAAACAAGATTGTCTTTTGTTGTGTGGCAGGATTTCCTGGGGAGACATGAGCAAACATCTATTCACTGCAGATAGGTAACTAATGACACATCAAATTCAGATACCACCAAAGCCCAACTTGGTGAACAGTTTTATTGAGGTTACTTACGGGAATATGGGTGAAGGGTTACTTACAGGAGCTATAATGATGCCAAATCAGCTACATCACACAAAACTACCAAGTGTACTCTATGTGCTGATTATTTTCAAGGGAATTGCAAACTCTTTTCAGATCTAAGGCTTTCCATTGCAGTCACCTAATAAACACCTTTGTTTCTGTCTCTAACCAGTTGTAAAATGTAAGATATTTGGCAGTAGCTGAAGTTAGGTCAATTTTAGTCATTACAAATATGTGCATAAGTGAATCTATTACCCTTTCTCTTGTGGTAGCTACATATTCATGCACAAGGTTTTTTTGTTTTGTTTTGTTTTTTGTTCTTGCATTTTAGTGTCTAATAGAGAGGATCAGTCAAGTCAATTTGAAGTGTATGTTATAGGGAGTGTTTTAATGCTTCTTTCTTGAGTAATCCTATTTGTAAATATAAGGAAAGCCTGATACAAAGGCATTTTATATTTTATGCTTATTCTCTCATGTCTTTCTGCATATACATATATATGTACATATACATATATAGATATGTGCATAACATATATATACATACATACAATATATATGATATATAACATATATAATATGTAAATATATATTATCAGTTTGTCTCTGGACATTGAAAAATAGCTGATATAATAATTTTTTGAATGTCTTTCAAAAGTACATTTTTGTGATTTATAAACTCACCCTACTCTGTTGCTGACAGAGCTTGTTCATGCTTGTCTGTTCTATGATCACATGGTTTGATCCCCTATACCACATAAAGAAGACATTAAGTAAAGGCACCGATATAACATTGATGGATGATCATGAAGGAATTGGGGAAAAATTATCATATAATTTAATTACAATTTATGCTTTATTCACACTATATCTTAAAATAAATTTCAAAAAGACCTACTTTTCTCTTTATAGATTTTTTTAATATAAAACCTAATTAATGATAGGAATTCTGATCATGTGGTTATTTAAAATCCTATAACCAGTGTGCATCTTTCTGGCCCAGTAGCACATCTAGTTCTTTGAACTTTATACATTTTCTTGAAGCAGTGCATTGGCCTTTATCCAGTAGCCCACATTACTGCATCAGTACATTTCTATTTGTATGGTCTGTCTTTTTCATTACTGACTGGATGTACTAATAGAGTTTATTACTTAGGATTCTTTTCTCATTTCCTGTTGGGAATAATGCTTTATAGACAAGGCAGTATAGATGTCTAGACTAGAAAGTAGTTTCATACCCTTTCATATAAAAGCAGAAATGGGATGACTGTTTTATATTTTATGCAGTTATTTATAATTGTTTTTATTTTAATTTTTCTTCTCTCATACAATGTATAGAATACATCTAGGTCACCCTTCTCCCCTCCTTCCACATCCCAGCTCTCCCCAGCTCCTCCAGATCTACTCCATCACCACCCACAATCATCTTCCCTTCTCCCCAGAAAAGAAAGTCCCCCCAGAGTTACAGCACAGTCAGGGCATGGCATAGCCATAGAGGGATGGAACAAAGCTAGGCACCAATCCCTGTGTCAAGGATGAGCCAGCCAATCAGGCAGGTGAAAAGGGGTCTCAAGGCCAGTAAAATTGTCAGACACCCCCACTCTGGCCTGTATGAGTTTTTCAAGGACATCAATATAGACAGGCATGTGATGTATTTAGGGAATCCTACAGGTTTCGTGTCTATGGCTTAAGTCTTTGTGGGTCCCTAAGAGTGCTAGTCAGTTGACAATGTGGGGCTTGTTCTCCTGGTGTCCTCAGGCCTTCTGTTTCTGACATTTCTCCCCTATGTCTTCCAAAGGCTTTCCTGATCTCTTCATGACACTTGGCCCTGGGTCTCTCCAGATGCTCCTCTTAGCTCTTGGAGAGGGCCTCTATGGTGAAGACTGGGTTAGGTACCGCTCTATGAGCAGAGCATGACATCATTACAAATAGTATCCATGTGATCCAGTCTCTAGTTCCTGTCTTGTTCTGCAGTTTCAGGCAGGGTTTCCCTCCTTTGCCATGGAATTCTGTCTTTCCATTGTCAATGAGGATCTTGCAGGGTGGATGGGCCATAAGTCAGGGGTTTGTGGGTAGGATGATGTCCCAGTCTCACCATTGGAAAACATGCCTGGCCACAGGAGATGGCCTGTTCAGGCCCCCTATCCCTGATTACTAGGGATCCTTATTAGACTCTCCCTCAATAGATACCTGTTCGTTACTACTGTGTTAGGTCTTGTGATTGCCATCTAATTTTATCCCAGTTCTTATCATCTCTCTATATATTTTCACATTCACTTCTTCTTCTCCTCCTGCTCCCCTCTGCTCCCATTCATATCCTCTTCCACCCCACCTACATACTCTGTTCAGTTTCCATCCTACCATGGAAATCCCTGTGTTCCAACTGTGTCTCTTCTTGTTGCATGGTTTTTCTATGTATGTGGATACTAGTACCTTTCTTCTTTGCTTAGCAGTTAGTATGCATGTATAAGTCAGTATATACCATGTTTTTCTTTCTATGACTAGTTTATCTCACTCAGGTTGATTTTAATTTTTCTATTTCCATGTAAGTCATGTAGTCATTTTTTTAATAGCTGAGAGTAATACTCCATTGTGTAAATATGTCATAATTTCTTTATTCATTCCATAGTTTAGGGGCATCTAGGTTGTTTCCAATTTCTGTCTATTATGAATAAAGTGGCTATGAACATATTTGAGCCAGTGTCTTCCTGGTAGGATGGAGTGTATTTGGGGTATATGCCCAGGAGTGGTTATAGTTGGGTCCTGAGTTAGGTTGAGTTCCTAAGGAATTGTCATACTGATTTCCACAGTGACTGTATAAGTTTGCATTCCCACCATCATGATGGAATGTTCTTATTGCTCCACATCCTTGCTGGCATTAGTTGTGCTTTGTGTTATTGATGTTAATCATTCTGATGGGTGTAAGATGGAATCTCAAAGTGGTTTTGATTTGCCTTTTCCTAATGGCTAAGGATGTCAAACATTTTTTCAGGTGTTTCTCAGCATTTTGGGAATTCTTTGTGTAGATCTATTCCCCATGTTTTAATTGGATTGTTTGCTTTCTTGATGTCTAGTTTCTTGAGTTCTTTATATATTTTGAATATTAGCCTTCTGGAGGAAGTGGAGATGATAATATTTTCCCATTTTGTAGGCTGCTGTTTTGTCTTGTTGACAGTGTCCTTTGCCTTACAGAAACTTTTCAGTTTCATAATGTTCCATTCATTAATAATTAACATTACTCCCGGAGTTATTGGTGTTCCATGCAGAAAGTTGTCACCTATGCCAATGCATTCAAGGCTCTTCTCCATTTTGTCTTCTATCATGTTCAGTGTGTCTGATTTTAGGTTGAGGTCTTTGATCCACTTGTACTTCAGTTTTGTGTGTGGTAATAGATATGGATCAATTTGGATTTTCCTCTTAGACCAGAACCATTTATTAAAGATGCTTTCTTTGTTCCATTGTATATTTCTGGCTTCCTTATCAAAGATCAGGTGTCCATAATTACGTAGATTTTTGTCTGGTTCTTCAATTCGGTTCCATTGATCAACATATCTGTTTTTATGCCATTACCATGTGGTTTTTATTACTATAGTTCTGTAGTATAGATTGAGATCAGGAATAGTGATACCCTTCAGAGGTAGTTGGGTTTTTTGTTTATTTGTCTGCTTTTTGTTTTCCATATGAAGCTGAGTATTGTCCTTTCAATGTCTGTAAAGAGTTTTGTTGGGATTTTGATAGAGATGGTATTGAATCTGTTGATTGCTTTTGGTAAGATGGCCATTTTTACTATGTTGATCCTATGAATCCATGAGCATGGGATGGGAGATTTTTCCATCTTCTAAGATCTTCAATTTCTCTCTTCAAAGACTTAAAGTTTTTGTCAGACTTACTCGTTTGGTTAGAGCCACCCCAAGATATTTTATGTTATTTGTGGTTATTGCAAAGAGAGTTGTTTCCTTGATTTCTTTCTCAGTCCATTTGTTATTTGTATACAGGAGAGGTACTGATTTTTTGAGTTGATCTTGAAGCCAGCCACTTCACTGAAGTTATTTATCAGCTGTAGAAGTTCCCTGGTAGAATTTTTGGAGTCACTTATATAAACTATCATATCTGCAAATATGGATACTTTGACTTCTTTATTTCCAATTTATATCCCCTTGATCTCCTTTAATTGCCTTATTGCTCTAGCTAGGACTTCAAGTACTATATTAAACAGGTATGGTAAGAGGGGACAACTTGGTCTTGTTACTGATTTTAGTGGAATTGCTTTGAGCTTCTCTCTATTTAACTTGATGTGGGCTTGCTATAAATTGCCTTTATAAAATTTAGGTACGCCCTTTGTATCCCTAATCTCTCCAAGACTTTTATCCTGAAGAGGTGTTGGATTTTGTCAAAAACTTTCTCAGCATCTAGTGAGATGATCATGTGGATCATTTTTTTTCTTTCTTTTAGTTTTTCTTTTTTGTTTTTGTTTTTGTTTTTGTTTTTTTATGTGGTGGATTGCACTGGTTGATTTTCGTATGTTGAATCATCCCTCCATCTCTGGGATGTAGCCTACTTGATCTTGGTGGATGGTCTTTTTGGTGTGCTCTTGTATTCAGATTATGAGTATTTTATTGAGTATTTTTGCATCTATGTTCATGAGGGAGATTGGTCTGTAATTCTCTTTCTTTGTTGAATCTTTGTCTGGTTTGGGTATCTAGGTGATTGGTGCCTCATAGAATGAGTTCGGCAGTGTTCCTTTTGCTTCTATTTTGTGGAATAATTTGAAGAGTATTAGCATTAACTCATCTTGGAATGTCTGATAGAATTCTTCAGTAAAGTCATCTGGCCCTGGGCTGTTTTTGGTAGGGAGACTTTTAATGACTGCTTCTATTTCCTTGGAGGTTATAAGTCTATTTAAATTATCTATCTGATCTTGATTTAACGTTGGTAGGTCATATCTATCTAGAAAATTGTTCATTTCTTTTATATTTTCCTATTTTGTCGAGTATAATTTTTTAAAATATGATCTAATGATTTTTTGGATTTACCAGATATCTGTAGCTATATATTCCTTTTCAATTCTAATTTTGTTGATTTGGATATTCTCTCTCTGTATTTTTATTAGTCTGGATAAGGATTTATTTATCTTGTAGATTTTCTCAAAGAACCAACTCTTTGTTTCATTGATTCTTTGAATTGTTCTCTTTGTTTCTGTTTTATTGACTTTAGTCCTCAGTTTGATTATTGCTTGCTGTCTACTCCTCTTGGGTGTGCTTATTCCTTTTTATTCTAGAGCTTTCAGATGTGCTGCTAATTTGCTAGTACGCTTCACTCCTTTTTGGTAAGCACTTTGTGCTATGAATATTCCTCTTAGCACTGCTTTCATTGTGTCCCATATGTTTGGGTATATCATGGATTCATTTCCATTAAATTCTAGAAAATCTTTAATCTCTCTCTTTATTTCTGTCTTGACCCATTCATCAGTCAGTAGGGAGTTATTCAGTTTCCATGAGTTTGCAGGTTAACTGAAAAGTTGTTGTTGAAATCCAACTTTAATCCATGGTGGTCTGATAGGATACAGGGGGTTATGTCAACTTTCCTGTATCTATTGAGACTTCCTTAGAGTCCTAATATATGCTTGATTTTAGAGAAGGTTCCATGAGGTGGTAAAAGAAAGGTATATTCTTTTGTGTATGGATAAAATGTTTTGTATATATCTGTTAGGTCCATCTGGTTTACATCATCTGTTAGTTCCAGTGTTTCTCTGTTTAGTTTTGTCTGGTTGACTTGCCCATTGCTGAGAGTGGCATATTGAAATCTCCCACTATCAGTGTATGTGCAGGGTCAATGTGTGTTTTAAGCTTTAGCAATGTTTCTTTTATAAACTTGGGAGCCCTTGTGCTGGGTGATTAGATGTTTAGAATTGAAATGTTGTCTTGGTAGATTTTTCCTTTGATGAGTATAAAGTGTCTTTCCCCATCTCTTTTGCCTTTCATTCTATGATATTCCCTGAAGCTTGCTAGGGTGGCTGAGTTTCTATGGATGTCATGTTTAAGACTGATAATTCCATTTCATGTTGTAAGCAGTGTGACCAGTTATGAATCTCTCCATTGACTGCTTCCAACTTCCAAAAGAAGCTCCTCTCACCAAGGCTAAGAGTAGTCCCAATGTGAAGGTATAATCATAAATATTTAAAGGCAATTTTATAGCATGACCATTTAGTGATAGGACAATAACAGATTCTATTCTGTGTCCTGTAAGGTCACCAGCCAGGGGCTTTTTGACTAGTTTACAGAACCAAGGATAAAATTTCTCTCACTGTGGAGCAGTCCTCATATCTAAGCAGAAACCAGTTAGGTACTCTTCTAATGATGTCATGATTTCGCCATTGCCTGGCAGGTCAATATTACAGAATGAAGAGTCTAGCATATGTGTTTTCTCCCCTACAAAGCACATGCTATCAAAAACATCCTACATAACACATGCTATCAAAAGCTAACATTATCAGAACTGGCCACCAGGAAGAAAATGTCTTCATCAGTATGAGACTGATTTTTCTATGTCTTGAAGCTAATATACATGGTATCTTCAGCAATAGGGCTTTATGCAGTTGTGGAGGATACATACAAGGGCAACGGCAATGGCCTGTGTTATTTTAGATAATGCTGGGATCTCCCTGACTAATGAGTTCTAGAGATATCCAATGCCTTTCACTGTGATTTTCATTCAATAATCCTTGTAGTCCAGCTAGGTGGATATGTCTATTCAGATTCTTCTTGGTTTATAGGTTTAAATTATGAAGTTAGATGGTTACTTTCCATAAGACTTTTCAGATAATTATAGTTTTGGTTAATCCACTCAATATTGCTAGTCTCCTCTATAATCCTGCCACATCCTTGCTTAATCCTCTTACCTTCAGCATTTCCCTTTCTTCTTTCTTCTCACACATATGTCTATAAAACACCAAACACATGGGGCAAGAAATGAAATTCATTTTGACAAATACCTAAGACACCAAAAGCACACACAAAAGAAAGTATTGAAAGTTACAATAAAAAGGGTCAGGATGAAGGTTAACTCACCAGTGTAACACCTGATTGTTCAACAGAATATTTAGAACCAGAAGGGAATGGAAAAATGTTTCCCAAATTGTGAAGCTGCTAACCCAGAATATTATACTCAGCAAAACTATCTATTAAAGCATAAATATAACATTTCCATAATAAAAAATGAACTAAGAGAATTTATGATCTCTAGGCCTTCCAAACAAAGAATACTAAAAGGAACAATCCAATCCATTGACAAGGAAAAATATAACAGTATGCCAGAAAGCTAAATAAACAGTACAAAAACATTTAGTCAAAAAAAGTCTAAGAAAACACCCCCAAAATTCAGAAATAAATACACTTCTTTACTATAACAAAGCATAAAAAATCTGAGCTTTGACTATACACTTAATGTAACAAAATGCCTCACTTCATTTGCAAGAATGCAGATAAGACTCACATACCTTGTGCTCAGAAACAAAGGGGTGTTTATTCCAGCAGCAGCAGTAGCTGGAGAATCAACTGGTTTGGATTTGTTTGTTTCTTTTTTTCCTATTTTTTTTTGGTTTTTTTCTGAATTTTTTACTGAAATTTCATGTGCTGATATAACCTGGACTTGTAACCAAATAACACTTTCTTCCTTGAAGATATTTTTGTCAGTGGGTTATATCACAATATCAGAAAGAAACTAGAACAGACATAAAGCTGTGATAGTAGAATTTACTGTAAACATTTTGTGCTAGTTAGTATGTTGAAACCATGAATATCTGAATTGCTACAAACATTTAAACTAAAATTAACCAAATGTAATAATGAGCAGGCTTTGATATTTGTCACCATCTGATACAAGGGAAGAAAATCCCTGGTTATCAAGCTACAAAAACCATTTTGCATTGAGTTCTCCAGTGTCTAGTCATATTGATACACAGACAGAACTTCAATTTTTAGTTAAAGCTCTCTCACCTTATGTCTTTATTTTCTCTTGTAGTTGTGTATAATAATCATTGTTCTGCACCCAGCATGACATTCAAACTAAATACAAACCTTTGTGAATATCTTTTGTTCAAGTCCCTCGTCATTTTAGCCAGTGGCCTGATCCAAACTTGGCAGACCTAGATGCTTCAATCACTTTCCCAATTATTTTTATTTTTGCCAGAAATGGCAAAGGTGCTGAAATCAGAAAATTACTGGTTGATGTCCCATAAATTGTAATCCTTTGACTTTCTATTTAACTCTTTCCCCAACTGTGTTTGAATCACCTTCAAATACCATTTGAGATTATTTCTGTCCTTGGAGTTAGTATTTTAGCAACCTAGATTCATAGGTGCTGTTGGGAAATGATTCCTCATTCCTATCTTGGAGTCTTCTTCAGTGTCTTCCCAACTTTTCTATAGATCTAAGATGTTACAGAGAACATGTTTAAAAGATTGACATATCTAAAGTCAATAATCTAATACATCCCTCAAGAACTTAGGAAAAAATCTAGCAAAACATAGAAACAATATGTAGAAACAAGGTGTTGTTTGACATCTATATTAATATAGTATATGTTTTATAGTTAGTGAAGCAATATTAAAATTTTATTACCGAAAGTCTGTATTTTAATCATATTTTACTGCTTTTTACTAGATTTATAGACTCCAGAATATCTTCATATATTTATTGGAAACAGACCCAAAAATAATTTAATGTTATTGAAAGAAAAGTGCACAATACCATGCAACAGGGTCTCATGCAAGAGGTTTATTGGGGTGGGGTGAGACATGAAGTGTCTGCTTCTGAGTGGAGGAAAGAAGAAAGAGAGGAGGGGGGAGAGGGAGAGAGACCACAGAGGAAGAGGTGCAAAGAGAGAGAGAGAGAGAGAGAGAGAGAGAGAGAGAGAGAGAGAGAGAGATCCAAAGAGGAGGAGCTCAAAGTTCACTGGGATTATATGGGACTGATGATGCAGGACAGGGGCAGTACCAGGCCAGAGGGTGGGGAGTGTCAGGAGCATGGGGGATGGGCGAGCTCCAGGAAGGGAGCTCTGGCCAATTCACAACATGAGCCTGACTGTTAAGATAGGAATGGGGACAAGCTGTTTGGCTTGCTCTGTGGCTAGACAAAAAAATCAGGAGTGGGCAATTTATTGTATCCAGTTAGGGCAATAGTGATGTAGCCCTTTGATGGTTGACATTAGACAGAACCATCTGAGCTAATGGATTGATCTGTTGATAGATCTAGGTCTATTTGGCTCTTAAATAACTACCCCTTTTGGTACATCAATAGGCATTACACAAGTAATATCCCCAATGTCAGGGAGTTTTCTTTTGACTAAAAGGGTCATCTTTTGACTAAATGAGGGAATTGCATGTTGTTCTCTTAGACTACTTCCTGCTGAAATTGGGTTGTAGTAGTAGTGAGGGCCCCAGAAGGTTGATAATTTAGTCAAAAGTAGGGGAGGGGATCTGGCAATGGGGTATTCCTCAGAAGCATCTGGTTCACTGATCCAGCTCAGTGGACAGGAGTAGGTGTGGCATCTGCTGAACTGGTCTAGTCTGTATCAGTTCTCAGCAAGTCCATCGCTTGTAGCTATTTGGAGCGCAGAGCTGATTTTGGGCAGTGTCAGTCACCCGAAGAGAAATCTGTTGAAACATATGCTTGGAACAGAGGTTATGTTCAGGCGACTTAAAGGAAAATCTTACATTTGGACTTTTTGTCCATAGTCTTGGCAGTGGGGAGGGGAAGGGTTCCCAAGTCCAGGGAAGAGAGATAAATCATACTCTCATGAGTGAGCAGATAGAGACTTAAGTCTGGAGTCTGACCTGTGGGAGATGGATCCACGTTGACTTCCTGAAGCTCACAAGAAATTTAAATTTATAAAAAGAGAGCAACTTTAGGTTGCCACTATCATTTGTACTGAAGTGTTGACACATACCTTCAAGTCATAGCAGATGTCATGTACTGAAATACATATTATAGGGCAAGCAGCTAATAAAACAGTTGGAACAGATTTATAAATGGAGCAGATCCATACCTTTGAGTCATCAAAAGCCATGACCCTGGGACAGAATCATGAGCATTTTGTGCATTTAGAGTGTTGAGTATACAAACTGGACACAAACATTATAGCCTGGTGAAAAGCATCCCCAAGTCTATATTTTGAAGACAAACAACTAAAGGAAATTTAAAATCCTGTAATCGTGATACCAGTTTATCAGAAACACTAAAAACACTTATCCAGAGTTTTGTCAATGTTAACCATGACCTTTAATATCCAAATATAACCAATCATTTATGTATCTTAATACCTTTTATAAATTGTATCTATATATCTCTTTTTTTAATCTTTAGAACTTGTATAGACTTTTATCTGATCATGGAGCTGGTAAATGTTTGCTACTCCTAAAGCTATAGTTAGTCTTTAAGCCATCAGAGATCTGAGGAAGGATAAATTATAGAATCTAGATGTCTGTGTATTAATTAAAAATGACAGAGATCCATCACCTAGCAGTCTCCTGAGGCTCTTCTGGTTTGCTGGGGGAAGACGTCATCTGATGTGTAGGAGCAGAATACTATTTGATCTCCAGCTGTTAGACAGAATAGTATCGGCCTCTGGCTGCCCAGGTCTGATATGTTTTTTCCTGTGGGAAGGAACTAGGGGAAACTTGTCTTACCTTGGCTAGGCAGAGTAAAGCAGCTAACCCAAATGTGTCCACAGTTAGTGGAGAGCATGGTAGCAGGTGAGGCCTAGGGCAGTTTCGCCCAGTGGGATCCAGGTGGATTCTTCATTGTAAAGCCCCGTTAACTTCTTGGAGACCTCGAGGGTTACCATTAGGAATGACCACTGTTTAATGTGATAAGTTTAAACATTTAAATGTCATATTCAGCAGATCTCTGGAAGATTTGAGGACTACAATCTATCTCTTGAGTATATGTATAATATACTAAGTATATCTATAATATTAAGCATATAGCAGCTTTTAGTTCCTTGTTTTGGACTTAAAACTAAAAACATACATAGGGAGCCAAATGAAGTTTACTTTTGGAATTAGTCAGCATGACTATTATATATATTATATATTATATATATATATATCACAAGAGGCCAAATACAACTTATTTTTGGAATTAATTGTATCAGCACTCTGCATAATTATAAGTATATATTTGAACACATTAAAGAATCTTAGCACTCGGTATTATAGGTATATGTCAGTGTCTGAACACATTAAAAGATCTTAGTACTCTGTATGATTATAAGTATATATAATCAATTATAAATTATATTGATTAATCATTATTAATGAATAATAATCATTATTAACTATTATAGTTTAACCAATAACTATAATATCAATTAAATAACATTTAATAATACATATTATATATATATATATAATATGTATATGTATATACATATACATATTATAATATATTATAATATAATATAATAATATAATAATACATATTAAATGTCCCATATCAATCATTTATTAAGCATATATGTGATAGAACGTGTATCAACTATCTAGCAATTATATATTAAATAGCATATAGTCTTCTAAAGGATAGAATTAGGATGTTATAGATAATAATATCAATTTAATATCACTAATAGTGTACAATCATAGAACAGTTTGTTGTATGACTCAGATTATAACCTGAATAGACTCCAGGAATTTGTAAGCCTTATTTATCAAACATATCTGTTTTTTATCATATAATTTTATAGAAGCTGGATGTTGGACAGAATTAGTAAAAGCATAGGCAGCTATAAACATATTTTTAAGGCTGACCTTAAAAGTGGGAAGAGAATAATAAATGCATCATAATATTAAACAGTTTAAAAAGTTTATAGATTTAAAATGTCCCATAGTTTTATAAATCTAAAAGTTGATGTCCCATAGTTTTATAAATCTAAAAGTTGTTAATTTTTAAGAATATTAATTTCACTATTTACTCTTAAAATCTAAAATCTCTCAGCTGTGTTTCTATAGTATCAAAAGCAAAATACCCTTTTATTTAAAGAGAGAAATAGTAATCACAATTCGATAAGATCTATCATTTGTTGATTCTTATATTAAAAGCACATTATTTCTTTAAGAATATTAATTTCACCATTTACTCTCAAAATATAAAATCTCTCAGCTGTGTCCCTATAATATCAAAAGTAAAATACCCTTTCACTTAAAGAGAGAAACAGTAATTACAATCAATCCAAACCTTCTGTTGATTCTTGCATTAAGAGCACGTGGCCTTTTTGTTTTTGTATTTTTTATTAGGTTGGAAAAGTCAAGATAGCATTGATCCTCATGGGTGGTGTTAGAATCATAAAAATAGCTTAGGAAAAGTGTTAAAGTTAGATTAGAACAAAAGGAAAGAGAAAGATTTTAAGGGAGAGAGAAAAACAGGACTGTATGGGTTTTTTGTTCATTTTAGAAGATTACTATCCAAGGGCCAGCTGGCTGAATAGTGGCAGGAGGAAGAGGTTTGGAGCAGCCAGCTAGGAGTTATAGTATAGCCTCATTACCGTGGGTAGGAAATAGGGGATGGGGGGTCCCTGGGATTGAGTGTGGTAAGGGGGCAGCTCACAGGCGGGGCCAAAGAGAGTGAAAGAGTCATCTGGTTTGGACTTAATAGCTAGGAGGACTTAGGTAGGTGAATAAGAAGAGCAGAGGGAGGAGTTAGAACATAGGTAAGAAAATACTTGTACGTAGGGAGCCTCTTTCCACTTGCTGAACCGCTGGCAGAAGTTAAACCGAACCCAAACAATATTGGGATCCAAAGTGCCATTACATGGTCATTTAGACTGATTTTCTGAGGGATATTGAGGCCAAATTTTTGTGGAAAGTCTAGTATGTTTAGAGGCCTTCAAATCGGGCGCTAAGTGAAGGGAATAGAAGTTTTCTAAGAGACATTCCAAGAGGGTGTCAGACGGTATAGACAGCTTGGTCCCATGGATAGGAGACAGTTCGGCTCAGGGCCATATTCCCTAAGCTTAGGATGAACCATGAGAGAGACTTGCAATGTCTTAGTTGTCATCATAGCTAGGCATGAGGTCACAACGAGGCCCAGTTCGCCTGGCGCCAGGACTTTCCACAAGGAGAAAGAGGAAACTGGGCTAAGAGAGGTCTCCTGCTCCAGTGAACGAACCTGGGAGAATGGTAGGTGAGAAGGGCCAACCATAGTCTTAAATGCCATGGCTGGGGGTACCTCCATCCCCAAGAATATCAGAGGAGTGCCAGATGATCAAGGCTCACTTCCTCAGACTCAGAGGACCATTTACACCGACCTAGAGGGGAAAATTACCAGTTGGCCAGTGCTGCATGTGGAGCTCAGATCTGTCAGGTGAAAGGTGAGCCTGTGCAGGTGCAGCAGACAGGTAGTTTCCTGGTGTAGCTCAGATCCCAGAAGGGATCAGAGACATCAGGAGAAACTGCCTTAGAGAGGGCACCGATGAAAGAAAAGTGCACAACACCAAGCAACAGGGTCTCACACAAGAGGTTTATTGGGGTGGGGTGAGACACGAAATGTCTGCTTCAGTGGGGAGGGAAGAAGAAAGAGAGAGGGGGGAGGGGGAGAGGGAGAGAGAGAGAACCAGAGAGGGGTCCAAAGAAAGGAGAGAGAGAGAGAGAGAGAGAGAGAGAGAGATCCAAAGAGGAGGAACTCGGAGCTCACTGGGATTATATGGGACTGATTTTCAGGACAGAGGAGGTACCTGGTTAAGGGTGGGGAGTGTCAGGAGCATGGGGGATGGGTGAGCTCCAGGGAGGGAGCTCGGCCAATTCACAACAGTTATGACTTCAAGGAATTAGAAATATATCAGTTTAAATGCCTAGACCAATTAAACTACATGGACAGGAAGTTTTCCAATGTTTGGGCTGCCTGCAGGTTTTGCTGTATTCTGCAGAGTTCTAGTTTTTGTGGTGGTGGAGCTGTATTTGAAACATTTCTGCCTTTGTAAGCGAACCGTCACTCACAATCCTAGGGAATCTAATAAAATGTTTACCAGGTTGGACATTAGTGGTGTCTACACTTTTGTCATTGGCTTCATATCTAGATTAAGTAAAAAGCTTATCATGTGTCCCCATCACTAGTGTCACAAAACACATTCGTATGCTCAGTCTTTGTTCTCTCTCAAAATTCTTTTAGCCACTTGATGTATTTTGTTCATCCACAGGAAATTTATGATAGTTTTATTTCTTTTGAAAATGGGAAGCACAGTGCTGTTTTCAGATAGAACCAGAGACACCACATGCTGCTAAAATAAAGACCCAACTCTAGGTTAGTCTTTCCCAGAAATGTCTTTCTTGTAAACATGAGGCCAATAAACTTTATACACACACACTCAGAGTCTTCGAACAAGAGTTATCTACAGATAAGATGATAAAATTGCAATCAAATTGTTAAAATTTAAAGAATATAGAAGAATGATAAAAGTGGAAATAGAGAAGGAGAAAATAAGGCATTCGTAAAGATGAGGATGCACGCGAGGCAGTTTCCTCATCAGAATATCATGAGCATTCAACATTACAGGCCACCAAATGATGGGATGACATGTTCAAAGTGATTAAAAAAAAAAACCAACCCACCAGCCCCAAAGAGTATATCCTGTTGCAGAAGTTTATTTTTAGTTATATATAAAATAATTGTTTTATTCACTATTGGGTGAGGAGATGTCTACGGCATTTTGTATTATTTGCAGGTGTTGGATGTCTGTGGGGGTTGTTTAATTGCTAATGATTTGCATGTGCTCTCAGTAGAATACCTGAGGAGTTATGAAAGAATAAAAACACCTGAGCTGAAACCCGCAGAGTCCCACTGGGAGTATGGCATTGGCCAAGATTGTGATTTTCTCTGCTGAGGTTTGGCAGAGTTTGCATGTATGAGAATGCCTCCTTGTCTTCTTTGGTGAGCCACCACAGCAGCTAACTACTACAATATCAGAAGTGATATCTATCAGAGATGGAGAAATAAAGTGTTTTCCATATAATAAGAACACACAATGAGATACATAGCATGTTTTTAGCAGGAATAACAAGACTTAAATAGTATGTGTGTTATTCTTTTAGACAATGATTACATATTCAATAACAATAAGAATCTCAGAAAATTAGTATGCCTAAGTTCAACAGTAAGATTTTAAAATAACTGCTACATTAAAGAAGAAATTGAAAATAAACACAAGATTTTTACAGTCTCTAAACATTAATAACAGTGATCATTCAACTTTGCAAATGGTGATGGGACAACAGATATTAATAACTATATATAGTAATATGATGAAGTATACCCAAAAATAATTTAATGTGCTTCAAGGAACTATAAAAAAGCCAAACTCAAAAATCATTGGAATAAAGAACTTAATAAACATCAGAAGGAAAAAAAATAAAATGAAGAAGAGAAAATTCACATAGACTATCAATAAAACAGAGCCAGTGTGGCAACACAGAGGGCAGAAATACATCTAAGAATACATGGTCAATTAGTTTCTGACAAGGTTATCAAGCAATCACAGTAGTAAAATAATAGTCTCTTTACTAGATGAGTGTGAGAAAACTGGATTTTTGGATGCCAAAAAAATTCATTTTCTGATAATATATGTATATCCCAACAAATAAAAGACAACAAATATAAGACCCAAAATATAAAACTCCTAGAAAAGGATACAAGGAAAATGTTCCTGGATACAGACTTTAGAGCTGAAATTTTGAATATCACAACAAAACCTGAGGCTATAAAAGACACACACACACACACACACACACACACACAAATGGAACTTAGAAAGCTAAAAGATTCTGTGTATCAAAGGAGCCAGGGTGCTGCTATTGAAAAGTACCTATTGCCTATTCTGAACTATTTTAAAAATCTGTATCATAATGAACTAATATGCAAATTTAATAAAGGATTCCTGCAACTCCATAAGGTAAAAACAGATAACCCAATTAAAAATTAGGCAAAAAAGGCCTAGACATTGCTACATGGAAGATATAACACAAGTCAATGAGCATAGAAACCTGAAATAATCAACCAGGAAATGAAAAGAAAATAATTGTGAGATGTTCCTCAAACCACTAGGATAGCTATTATCAGAGAGAAAACATAGATTCCAAATGATTTGGAGAATGTTTAGAAAAATGTACTATTTTGTACTGTTGGCAGGATTACAGATTTGTACAATCATGGAAAATAATCAGGAGATTTATTTAGAAAGATCAATAAAATAATCCAGTGTTAGTTCTTCTGGGCATGCACCCATGTACCCAAAGAAAATATAATCACCGTTTTTTGTTTATTCTAATATTACTTATAAAAGCCAAGAGAACTAAATATCTATGGATGGTCAAATAGATAAAGAAAGCATAGTACATATACACATGAAATGCTATTCTGTACTTGTCACAGTATGAACAATCTTAGAGGACACTGTGATGGGTGGAATAAGCCAGAAGCAGAAAGAAAAATGTTGTATGATCTCAGAGGGGGTGTTGAATTATTAATAAAAGGGCAGAATCAGCAAGGCAGTTATGCTAGCTGAGGATAGGAAAATAGTCAAGTGATCTAATTTAGTAGGTATGTAGGATGAATAACTTCAGAGATATTGTGTATATCTTACGAATTTAACATATCTGAAAATGTTTGTTGAATAAGTGAATGCATACTATTAAGTACCTAATAATAGCATATACACAGAGGAATATAACATAATTACATCCATATCTACCAAAAGAAAGTAACAGTCTTCAAGAAAAAATATGAGTGATCAGGATCATATTGCTTTTTTGTGAGATTTCAGGTGTAAAGTCATGATGATAATTTCTGTAGACAGACTATCCAGATTCTGTACTAAAGGACCCTAAGGCCACACCTGGCTATCACAGTAACCTTGTTAACATAGCACTTACCTCAGACTGACCTCAGTTTTTGTGTCTCTTTGCTTTTTAAAAGAATTTGTTTTAATTTTATTTATATGTAAACATGTGCACCTGTGTACATGCATTCACATGTAAGTGCAAGTGCCCTCTAAGGCCAGAGAAAGATGTTGAATCCACTGGAGCTGGAGTTACTAGTCATGTGAGCTGCCTGATGTGCAAGCTGGGAACTGGACTATGGTTACAAATGCAAAGCAGCATGTGCTCTAGATAGCAGAGACCTATTCTCCAGACTCAGCCAAATGTTCTTTTTTTACTCCCTCCCCCAAACTTGACAGTGAGTGTGCACACTTAATATGATGCAAGAAAAATAATACTTCACATCTGTCTGTAATCTATAAACACAGATTAATGCTGAGAGAAAAATCAGACAATCCTCAACATAGGCTTTCTATGAAATATATGGTCATTATGCCTTAAATGTACAAGATCATAAAAATCTAAGAATCTATTAAGACATATGACAAATAGATATAAGGACATTCTGGAGTATAGGAACATTTGCAAATGAAAGTTGAGCAAATCAAAATAAAATATACACTTTAGGTTACAATGCTTTTCAATATTGTTTCACTGACTATAAATATTTTACTATATTAATATGAGACATCAAAGAATATCTTGTTTGTACATATTATTTCTATATTTCGCTAGACTTTTCTTGAGGGGAGAGTTAGATTATTAACTTTAGATATGTGCTTCATTTCTTAAGTCACAGTCTTACCAACTACCTATTTAGTTTTAGAGACTGAAAAGACAATTGTGCATAAGTAAAAAAAAAGAGTAGTCTAAAGATGTACAGTTTTGATAGGCTTCAATCTTAGAGACACAGAGTCTAAAATTCTTACCCACTTCTTTCAGGATAATGACCCGAATATAGTTGAAAATTTTGTTTTTTCTTATGTGAGTTTCTTTAATATGCTAATTAGATAATGTCTGCTCCTTAGGTAAATATTTTGTAAAATCTTGTGTTTTACCTCAGTCTTCTGAGACAAGATCTTGTTAAATTGTCAAAGATCTTTTTCCTTTCTACCTTTTCTCTTCCAATATGTAACACAGTATTCTGCACTCTGTTCGGGACATAGAAATATGATGACAATGAAACATTCATTTACAGAGAATGAAGAAAAAGGTAAAATGGAAAGCAAGATGCTTCTTCATCTTACAGCTAGAAAGGCAATGGCCTAAAGATGACTCAGTAATCAATAGTAAAATAATAAACTAGGAGAGTCATAAATCTTTTCAAATGAGCTTTCACGAATTTTTTTTTTCTGGAATTGATCTGAAATATCACATGATAATGTATCTACACAAACTACTGTTTCTGCTTAAACTCACCATTGCAGAGGTAGTCTGCATTCTGCTTTTTAAAAATATCTTTTTGAATACACATCATGACACAAAATCTAAACAAGCTAAAAACTCTAACAGATCTTATTTTAGAAGCATTCTGAAGCACTCTCAGACCAGAGTGCCATGTCCAGTGAATGCTGCTCAAAGATACAGGTTATATAGAGGTTACCGTTTTATGGTATAGAAATGTAAACAGCACTATTGTGAATAGGACCAAGTAAAACAATAGTAACATGCTCATGAGATAGTAGGGAGACTCAGAAGAAAACCGAACAAATGATGGTTATACAAAACAAAACAAAATTAGATTTGGTGTGATTTCAGCAAAATGAAACTGAAGAAAATCAGCAGCATTTGTAAAGGAGAATAAAACTCACAAAGATGCTTAGGTTAGTTCAAAGTTTTCTTCTCATTTAATGCCTGGCTTTGAGGTAGGCGTTTTTAATTCTCTTCCTTACTTCTGAGAAGAGATTATAGCTTACTAAACTCCAAACCATATTTGAAAATTATTCATAAAATGAAAAGGATCACCATATGAAATCTTAGCAGATAACAAAATCAAACAATATAATTTATAAACATATTCTAAATGTTTACCATTATACATATAGGTAAGTGTAGATCTCACCCTTCATCAAAGAATCTTCTTATTTCAGTAGTCACAGGCCATTACAGGAGTCCACAACAGGTTAAATGCAGAGAATAAGTGACTTTGGAGTGTCAAACACATCTGTAATAACTGCAATATAACACTTACAACCCTTACACCAGGCATGGAGAACACCATGCAAGAGGGGAACAATAATTTTGTTTAAAATTATGTTATTTTTCTCATGAAGAAATATGAAGAATATATTTCCCTTCTATATAGATCCTAGACAAAGGGCTAAATCCTAGGTTTGTCATGGACAAAACTTTGGAATATCATGACTGCCTCCCTTACTTCATTTAAGGGGTTAATTGTGCTAGGCAATGTCTTCAAGTAAGTGATAAGAGTATAACAAAATCTCTCAGCTACAACGTTATTCTCATTTCTCCAAAGAGGCAGAACCAACAAGAAACTTACACAAAGAATTGTACTCTATGCAATTGATCTCTCTGTTTCTGGAGATTAAGTCCCAAGATCAATAGGATAAACTTAGCAAGCAAGAGGCCTGGGAGAGCTGGTGGTTTAGTTCCAGGTTGAATCAGAGCCATTAAAATCAGAACACATAGACTATTCCCAATATAAAGAAGGTCCAGCAGTCTCATGAATCAGGAAGAGTAGCTGTTTTAGCTTGAATTGAGTTAAATTCATACTGAAACATAAGTTATGAGGTAGTGAAGGGGAGGAATGAATCAATGAATCTTTATGTTTGGTAGTATTTCAATAGGGTACATTTACAATGTTAACTCTACACTTAAGGGCCAAGGAACATTGCAGAAGAGTGGATATATAGATTACTAAAACCAGAGGATCAGGGTTCCTGCTGCAAGCCATGGATTAGTGGAAATGGTGGGGCTTTGCACACATGAAATGTCAATGATATGGTTTCTTAAACAAAAGCTCTATAGGGCAAGCCAAGCTAACATGCCAATGTAGAGGTCAGATATTTCACAAGATCCCACCTCCAGGTGAAGAGCTACAGAAGGATAATAACTGCTGAGAGAGACAATCAATTTTCTCAAAGATAAATCCCCTGGTAGGAAATTTAGTGCCATGTTGTCGGCCTTAAACATGTATATGAGAAGCACTAAATAAACTCAGGTCACTATCTCATCTATTAATCAATCAATCTAGCTATCTATCATGTATCTATTCTACCCATCTATCATGTGTGTGTGTGTGTGTGTGTGTGTGTGTGTGTGTGTGTGTAACAATAATAAATATAGAATTTGAGAAGGGAAGCGAGGGAACAGGAGGAAAATGAAGGAAATTTTGGGGAAGAAATAATATTATATAAACACTTGTGTCATAATGGTCAAGGGATGATTAAAAAAACATGAATTAAAAGTGCTTTAAATTCTCATTATAAATTGAAGTATTATAATACTGCTACATTGTTTAAAGAGTAATGAAAATGGAAAACGTCTTTACATGGTTAGTACAGAAATAATAATCATGATCTTAGTGGAATGGTATATACTCTGTGGACTCCTAGATTTTGGACCCCACAGATACAAGGGTAGTTATGTCTTGATTTTTCCAAGATTTTTCTATGAAATTATAAGCATCCTAGTATGAATGGTTATGTGGAGAGGCCTATCTATACAGCAAGCATGTGTTATTCCCATCCCTATGTTTTTCAAACATAAATACATGCACAATAAACATTTTCCCATTATTGTTTTTTATGATGCTGTTTCAGTCATTTAACTTGAAATATCATTCTAACCTGTTATTTAGTATGTTTATTTTACGTATTTATAATTCATTACAGGGCATATTCTTGAATGTAAATCTTTGCTTATATATGTACAGGAATCTGTATAATGAATTACTAGGAGTTAAATTGCTAGGTAAAGTGTTGATATACACTTAAGTTTTGGTAGATGCCTATGAGCCACCTACTAAAAAGGCTATGCCAATTAATTTTCCAATAAAAGGTGTATAAATGATTTTAGTATCACTATGTTTATTGATTATCATCTGACTTTCTGATCTTTAGAAATATTAATGATAAAATATGCTGTCAGGTATGTGGATCTATATTTTTTCTTTTCTTTCAAACTTCCTTCTTTCCTTCCTTCCTTTCTCTTTCCTTCCATTCTTTTGTTCTTCAGTTTATCTTTCTTTATGTGCATGTGGTGCATGCTTGTCTGGTACACATTTAAGTGGAAGTCGGAGGAGAACAGTGAGTATTTTCCTTTATCTCTCCATATCTTACTTTTTTCAAACAGAATCTCTGCCCTTGAAGCTCACCATTTTGTCTATGCTGCTGACCAGCCAGCTCCAAGGATCTGCACATCTCTGCCCCTACAGTGCTGGGTTATAGGATTGCATGGCCATGCTTATCTTTTATATGACTTCTAGGAATTCAAAATTGAGTTTTACTTGCATAACAAGTGCTTTTACTCTCTAGTCCATCTCCCTAGCCCCTTCATTTCTTTATGAAATAGAACATCCTTCCAAGTGTTTGTAATCTAATAGTCTGTAATTTCCTGGGATCCACCTTTAAGTTTTTACACATAGTCTGTTATTAATTTTTTTTAAATCATAAACAGTAAATCAAAATACAGGTTGTGTCTAAATAAAAGAATTTCTATGAATTAAAAGTATACCACATTTATCATAAGCATATAATAATATATTTTTCATTGAAATATAAATATACACATACACTTACATGTATAATATAGTAATGGTAGCATAGTTCCAACACACAGGCAAACTTCATTGTGAGAAACAGAATGTTGACTTTTAATTTGCTTTCAGGTTTGTTTAAACATTGCGTTCTTTCTATGCACTTTGATGTCTGCTAATAGAGGTTCAACCAATTGCCAGGATGATTTAACAGATGTTCACAGGGTCTTACATAGATTTGAGGTTATTGACTGACACTACCATTAATTGTATGCTCCAAAATGGTTTTGTTGTTTATTTTTCTCCCTCCTATCTCTTCTGACTTCTTCTTTTTTCCTCTGTTAGATTCCTCTTAGTAACTTAGAGGGAATCACTCCACAGAGCACACATTTTATCAAACATTTCATTATTGCATTTGATTTGGTGCTTAGTGGTGTATCATTTACCCTTATCATTGAGAGCGTATCCCCACATAATGCCAAAGAAAAGTTCTTATCCGGATACTTACACTTGTATCTTGCATTTGATTCAGTATTTCTGCTCTAACCTTAGCATTTCCTATGGTGCTCTGATTTTTTTAAAGCACTGTATGTGAACAATTGAATATGCATTTTAAATTTTATGATAATTATCTGGTAATATCTTCTGTGACTCTTTTCACTCAATATTTCCTTCCAGCATGTGACTATTGTAGAAATTTGCCTATTAAAATTCAAATTAGGTAGCAAGGTGTAAATTGCTTCATGGATGCTTTTCTCCATCTTTTGAAAGCTATGTTTATAGCTCTCTCAGTTGCTCTGTTTGCTGTGATACTGAAAGTTCATGTGGAATTACTGTGCAGATACAAACATGGGGTTCTTAAACAAGAAGCATGCCCATTTCCATTACGGTGCTTTGAAATGGAAGCCTACTGGTTTCCATGTTAACTAGAGCATGAGAAGCTAATTAGGAATACTCCTAAATCTTCAGGATATGGAGCTATATAAGCCAGTTTCCAAAGTTTTTAATGTCATATAAGAGAAGTTTGGGATAGCAGCAATAAAGTAATCTCACTCCCGAGGCATGTAGATGTAGCCTGACTAAGTTGCTTATGAAAATGTGATTTCTTAGGGCTTCAGGCAATTTGATTTAAGGAAGGAAGGCAGGGAATTTTTGATATAGCACTGAAGTGACAGGTTAATATTATTAGGAAAAGAGAGTGGAAATGTAGGCTTTTCCATTTCGATGTTTCAATTTTGTCAATAGGATTGGCACTGTAATTATCTCTGGATTAGTCACAGGCCTAGACACTTGTTAAAAGTGAATATAATGTAAACCATAACTTGACAGGAAATTTGTTTTAAAAGATGTGATGCAAGAAAAGGGCAAAAAGTTCAAACTAAGAAAAAAGTTAAGCATTTTTAAAACTTTGTGGCTGAAACAATATTATTTTTGAAAAGATGTTGCTGATGAAGACAGCTGTGGGGAGTCTTCCCTCTGTCAGAATGTGATAAGTGCAGAGCCAGGCAGCTTCTCACAGGAAAGATCACACCAGTGTCAAGCTATTAGCTCCAGTAACCCCGGTCCCACCGCCCCAGGGATTCCCCTCTACCTCCATACATAACTAGGCTTTAGCAACTCAGAACACAGGAAAAGGAAGATGGAAATTAACTCTTGCAAGGGCTCTAGCAATAGAGGTCATGCTTCACTATACATCCATCAACATGGATGTACTGAAATCTCACTGTATAACCACCCTGTAAACATGGGCAGTGAGACCTGAAAATTACTTCTTGTGCTGTAGAGGAATAGTCGATCTTTTAATTCAGCAGCATGGCTGCTCCAGGGTAAAAAGAATCTTGGTACCACCTTTAATCCCAGTATTCAGAAGGCAGTGATGGCACACATCTTGGATTCCAGTATTCAGAAGCTGTGGTGGTACACACCTTTGATTCCAGAGCTTGTAGACAGGAAGCAAAGCTCAGGAGTCAGTGTCAAACAGGAAGTGGTGCTTGAGATGAGTGAGAGGAAGATAGGCAGTATGGAGGATAAGAGGCAGAGAGAGGACAAGACACAGAGAACAAGAAGCAATCTGACTGAGGAGAGATACAGAGGGAGACAGAAGATAAGGCAGAAGTCAGTATCAGATGGGAAGAGTGACTCATTTTGAAGCCTTCCAGTTCTAGGCTTAAATATTCTAGATTGTATGGAGGTTGAGGCTGAAGCCTTCTAGATCTGAACCAGCATCTTGAAGACTATATTGTATGGAGGCAAAATACTCCAGGACTCCAGGAATAGGACCAATGATTGAGTTAGCCAAAGAATAAAAAGTTTTTAAGTCCGAATCAACATCTATGTCTACACTATGCTTTATTGCTATTCATTTCACATAAATATCTAGATATGTGAGAAAAACATTTAAGACATGTAATCATTTTGAAGGTGAAGAGCTTTGTAAAGTTAAGTAGGAAAGGAATGAGAAAGCGTCATCCTTAAGGAATGTATAATCCATAGCAAGAAAGGCTTTTAACACTGGACCCTGGAAATTTTGGAGTACATGCACATAATTCTTGATTTGCGAGTGTAGCCCAAATGAGTAGTTATTTGTGGACTAAGTATTCAATGATTAACCAGAGAGGTTCTTATAACAATGTTTTTCCTTAAAAATTCTCAATAAAAGTTAATTATTCAACTGTAGAAGAAAGTAAATAAATGAAGATACAGCTTAAGACATTAAAAAATCAAGTAATAAAATATCTGTCAGCATAGTAATGAGTTCAGAATGTACTGTTTTTGTTTGAACACACTGGCCAAAAATATAATATTGTCCTATATATCAAAATGTGTCCATACAGCTAAGAGCTTTAGCTAGTTGGTTTTAGTAGTAGAAAAAGCTAAAAGTAATTAAATAAGCAGATAAATTCCAAATCATTCAGTTTTATCTTTATAAGACTTATATATGACAGATTAAACACTTTTGTGCCTTCTTTTTAAACAGTGTGATGATGGGATGAATCCCTAATTAGGGTCACAGAATATTCTAAACAGGTGATTATTTTCTATAGATTTCTTCCTAAATAATAAATTTAAAAAATATAAACAAGTACTTCAAATCATTTTCATTCAGCAAATATAATATAGCATGGCCAAAAATATTAAACCTGAAATTTCCCATGCTGTGGAATTTCTGTTTTTGTTGGTTCTACACTAGCAAGTAATATATTTATTACATCCAAATTATTGAAAACTTCTATTTACTACTCACTGTTCTAGAAGTTCAAGAGAGAAGTGATCAGTATGAGCAAAATTTTGCTCACAAGGATTGTAAGGAAAATAACTGCTATACAGTGGAATGTGCAATCACAAAGGGAATGTGATAAAAGGATCTGCAGAGAGGAGCCTGATTAACCAGCTGTCTGAAAGCAAGGACAGAAGAGGCTTCTCTGAATATGACTGCTGAGCTGGCTTAAAAACCGTGATTTAGTCAGCAAAGGGATGCCATTGTTCACCCTAGGGAAAAGAAACAGAGAAAACCACTTCTTTCTTTAGATTTACATGTGAACTACCTTCTTTAATGTACCCCCCAGAAAGCCTGGAGCAATGGACTATAGACACAAAGGTGGTCTAGAATTTGCTCAGTGTTGTAGACATTTAAGAAAATCTTCCTTGAGCACCAGGACTTTCTATTGCTTTCTTTCTCTTGAGAAGTAGATGGATAATGACTACTATTAGTAGTAGTAGTAGTAGCAGCAGTAGTAGCAATAGTAGTATCAGTATTAGTAATAGTAGTATTAGAAGTATTAGTAATAGTATTATTTTAAAGAAGAACATACCATATGTCTTTCCCACTTTTCCAGATGATGAACTCTATCAAGAAAACAGAAGTTGACCAATCCATAGACACTAGTTCAGAAATCTCTTGTTGAGAGTTTGAGATGGTTTATTTCTATGACCATGTTTGGGAAGATGAGTTAGGCATTCTTCCATTCTAAGTTTTTATAAACCCTAAGGCCCACAAATGGGCCCTGTAAAAAGTAAAAATAAGGCCAGATCAGTCACCCAAACAAATTACATGTGCTGGAATTAAACTTTTCTATCCATTGTAAGGGACAAAAGGAGGATCATTTCCTTGTCCAACACAGCACTCATTTCTAAGGTCCCTATAGTAGAAAGATAAAGTGACAAGAGAAAATCATAGTAGGGTTTAATATAAAGGGAAATATTCTAAAAGTGTTTAGATATATATTTACAAAGAAATAATATTCTATTTTATTATGTTGTTTGGTAAAAAGCAGATATTTGTGTAGAAATGTGAATAAAAGGTAGAGAATAATCTACTTTAAAAAATTGGAGAAATTATAAATAATTTTGTTTGGATTCTTTTTTCTGTCCCCTAGTCTCTAAAGAGGAGAATGGTCCTCTGCCTAGGTTCAGGGAGACCATCTCTGGATGAAATCTTATGACATTTTGAGGGAAGGTCAGGACAATAACACATCTAGTTTTAGGGACAAAGGAGGCAAAGGTAACTGAAGGTGACTTTCCTCTTGCTGTTCTATCATGTGTAAAGAAATCACATATTGCAAAATGAATACTGAACCCATCACAGCCCACTGGAAGTGGATGAGGCAAATCATAGCAGGATTTTCAGTACATATGAAGAAATTTTACATCTGCCAGAGTGCTCGAATCTTGTCATGAAGAACTGACTACTGTTATGTGTGATTAAAGATGAGATAGTTAATACTCTTCCTAAGGTTCTGAAATACTTCCTTTAACTATAGTTCCACAAAAGCAAACGGTTTCTGTGCTGTGCACATCCTACTATGGCATAAAAATCTCACTCACATAGTAGACTTGAGTCACTTACAAGGCTTTGGAATCAGGGTGCCTTCAAATCCACTGAGAATTCCCGTCCATCTTGTTCTCGGGATGATTTTTGGTTGATCTTGGTTTTGTCTGCTTGTTTTTGTTTTTGTTTTTCTTCATTCTTTCTCCCTCTTTCTTTCTTCTTCTTATTATTTTAAAATTAATTTATATTTTCTTCCATTGACCTGTTCTTCCTTTCTAGACTCCCCCTTCCAATTCTCTATCTAGATCAATTTTAATTAATAGAGATTTAAAAAATATCTCTGGCAGGTATGAGCTAAATATGTATTACTACTAACTTTTGCCAGTCATGCAACCATTGAGATTACAGTTCATATGTGAGTTGTTCTCTCCATAGGTCTACTTTTCACTGGTAGAAAATTCCATTTGGTAGACTTGCTGACACTGCACCCACCACTAGTCACCCACCAGCCAGCCAGTTGGCAACTGAGTAAACCAAGAGTCAGTTTTTGGACACAGAATGAACTGATTGCAATAAGAGAGGATAAGTTTTGTTTAGCTTTCAGTAAGAATTTATATAGATGAATTTAAATTCTTTTACATTCATATTAGTACATGTAAATCTAGTTTTTAATTCAAGTTTTGTGAACAATAAAATGAAACTATATTTCTGTTTATTGATCCACTCTTCAAGGATTGTGTAAAAGTTTTCAGGAGATAATATTTTGTTAAATATTGTAAAAAATGACAGTGTTAATTAGCTACTTCAAATGCTAATAATAGGATTATCTTCAAACAAATGAACATCTCCAGTACAACCAACAGTCATATCATCAAAAGTTTGTCTAAGGTTCTTCTGATGATCAAAAACTGAAACTGTGATAGGAATGTGCCAGCATCAAACAATCTAAAATCAATAGTTACCTGAAGCTGTGGATAGTACTTGAAGTAAACAGCCTGAACACTTTGATTAATTTGGTTGACTGGGCTTATAAATAGTGAGGATATTTTAACATTTATCCAGGCAAGGCAAAAGAAGGAGGCCTTACACCTGATTAGGAAGGATTTTATTCTAACCACCAGCTTAGACCAAAGAAATAAAAAAGAGAAGTTTCTAAGAATGAATATCAGAATTTTGGGGATGCTTCTTGAAGTGTTTCAGTATCCTGTGTCCTGCCACAAGCAATGGAGCAGAGCCACAAGACAGAATCTGATGCAGGCAGATTTAAGGCACAGAATGTACCCAAGGATAGGAAGCAGACCAGAACACTGAAAAAGAGTTCACTTCTGTAGCTCAAATGGCAAAGACTGTAGGAAAGATGGGGGCTTTCATGTCAGATAGCCATACTGTGGGCTTTCTGGGTCAATTTCAAAGCTCAGGCTCTCTAGTGCATGTTCTACCTGTTAAGTGCCTTTCTTAACTTCATGTATGATAGATCTCATTAGCTACTTAAATCTTTACCCACAGGTAAATGATGAATCACCATTAGCCACTTTGGCGGGCCATTCACTTCAGCCAGCTCCACTTCCTCTCAGTAGGGAGGGAACTTATGCTAATTTTGTAGCCTTTGTGTAAGTCCTTCAAGAAAGGACTCTCCACCCTACTTTCCTGTCTTACCTGGGTATCCTAGCCATTTTAAGAACTTACAAGCCTTAAACACTGTTTTATCCTCCTCAACTACCACCACGATTGTCACTTTAAGAAAGAAGATGTCAACTGATGTTGCCATTGCGCTGGTCTTATTTAGAGCATCATATTGTTAAGATTTCATTGGTGTAGCTTCCTAGAAAGACAAAGAAGATGCTATCTTCACAGTAGATGTTTTGATTCTCTAGCTATTATGATCACAATGGCCCCTCTTCTGCAATATTTTCTGGCCTTTAGCTCTAAAGATTGTGTTGTTGATATGTCATTTGGGGCTGGCCATGTAATAATTTGTTCTCTACATCTTGATCAGTTTGGCTTTCTATAGTGGCCCCTGTCTATTACAAAAAGAAGATTATTTGATGAGTGGTCAGAGGTACACATATCTGTAGCTATAAGGCTAAGTATTTTATGGGATTAGAAATTATACTGATTTAGAAAAGTTGCAGAAATAGGTTCTCTTCAAAGACCTATGCTCTTACCAGCCACAGGGACTTCGCAAAATTTAGAGTGCCACTATTTTATCCTGAAAGTATTCTTTTGACTTGTCAGCAGGTTCACAGAGTGGTCACTCTAGCACAATATGGAGTCTGGTTCAAAAACTGGAGCTACTACTGTCAACGTTCACAATTTCAACATGAGAAAAAAGAATGGAAGTACCATTAACTCTCTAGAATTTCTAAACTCAACCCCCCAAACAAAGAACTTGATGTGAAATAGTGAATAAAAGTCAGAGAGATGGTTTCTCCCCTACACATGAGACACTGATTCAATAAGTACAGGTGTCCCACAATCTAGAAATTTTAATACAGCAAAGAAATAAAGTATACAGCTGACCATAGATTGTTGCCTGAAAACTCTATACTTTCATACTTGCTGAGGGTAATCACAGGGCTGAACAAACCTGAGAATTCACTGGCACTCAGGCATTTCTTTATGGTCCAATGAATAGACAAATCACTGCCAAGTGAGCAGGCAAAGGAACAATGAAATCAATCACACACGCCCCCTCTCGTGTGTGTGTGTGTGTGTGTGTGTGTGTGTGTGTGTGTGTGTGTGTGCTTGTTGTGTATGTGAAATTGAATTTCTATTGAAGGGTAAAAAAATATGACAATATGCAAATAATAGAAAAATACAAATAATCAAAACAATACATTTTAAGAAAATACATTAAGAAAGAAGTATACTTCCTGAATATCTCATTCTCAAAGAAATTTTAATGAGCTCTACACAATAAGGAATAAGACAAAAACTCCTTCTTTTACATGTGCATACGGACACTTGGCTCTGGCTAGGACTGAATTAAAATGGTTCTTCAGACAGGTATTATGGCACAGGCCATTCATCTCAGCACTTAGGCAGAGGCAAATAGATCTCTGTGAATTCCAGACTAGACTGGAGATGGCCACTTTCCAGGTAGTCAGAACTATACAGAGAGACTCAGTCTCAAAAATAAAACACGTAAAAATGGAGGCAGAAGGGACTACTTAATTGTTCTGAATGCCTACTGCTCTTGCAGATGACCTGGGTTCAGTACCAGTACTCAAGAGAGTACCTTACAGTCTTCCTGTGAATAACTCCAATTAAAGAAGACCTGATGCCTCTTCTGACCTCCAAAAGTTCCTGCATACACAGGGAACACATACACACACTGAGGTGTACTTACCTATCCATAAAATAAAAGAAACAAATATCTTTTTTTTTTTTTTAAGATGACTCTTCAGTACAAAATCTACCATGTTAAAGTTATTTCTCTACCATCACATAACCCCTCCTGATTGGCTGAGGAGATAGAGACTTTCTATGGTGGTAATTTTATCTCTGTATTGTTCCTAACAGTTATTTTACTTAATTACCTCTCTCTACTCAGTTCAACCAATCAACTAGGGAATACTTTTAAATTACTTTTTAATTTTAATTTCAGCCATATTTAATCCCTAAGGTGCTTATACTATAACAGCTTTACAAATAAGGCAATATATACTGTACCTAAATTTTTATATTTTCCTCAGGTCTGACGTTTGCTAGTATAACCTGACAGCTGTTGTTCTATCTTTTATCTAAAGTGTATTTGTTGCTGCTATTGTATAATTTAAACCTTTTTTAAATAAAAAATATAAACTTCAGTAGAGTTTTAAATTGAGTTCAAATATTTCTGCTAATTTTTTCAGGATTCTTTGCTTGACAGTGTCTTCTACAGCTTCAGCTCACTTACAACTCACTGTTCCACTCAGACTGGGTTTGAACTCCAAATACTCTTGCCTCTACTTTCAAAGTGCTGAGATTATTAACCATGAGCCACTGCCCTTAGTCTAGTCCATCTAATGAAGCCATTAAAACACAGGATTATATCCATACAACATTTTCTGAGTCATTTTTTAAATAATTAAGAATAGACTCACTTTACATATGGTTCCAGTCCACTAATAACATGTAGAGCATTAATTCATCTTATTCTGTTATTAAAATCTCTGAATTGAAGATTATGGGGAGATATATATGTATGTATGTATATATATATATACACACACACACACACACACACACACACACACTTATACAGATTCAGGGACATATTGCTGTGTCACTATTTAACAAAATATATTTTGATCAGTTTTCATTATTAAATTTGAAAATTCATTACTGAAAAATAAGATAACTTCAAACCATTAATCTCTCAGTGGCTGAAGATATAATCCCTATATCATATACCACACTGCTATAGGGACACATAGGAAACATTTCTTCCTTTAATTTCCATAACAGAACTATGATCCTAAGCAATATTTGCAATTCCAAGAAAGTTTCTCAATACTGTAAATAATAAAAGAAATCATGAAGCTATTGTTGTTATGGAAATTAGGCATTTATTAAAAGGAGTGGAATGATCTGGTACTTCCTCAAAATAGCAAATATGTGCTTCTTGGGGATGGAATTAATCGTGTACCCTAAAGATTCTTGTGTTTTTACTTTAAAGTCCTTATGTCGTGGGCCATCCTTTTGTAAACCCTAATCTGTTTCTTACTTCCTGTATGATCCTATGATGGGTTTCTCACATATTAGCCTCAATCATCATGTAATATAGCTGGGAGATTCATCTATAGAGCCATGTCAATTATAAATTTATACTATCAAACACCAAATGTTTCTTGTAATTGAGCCTCATCAGACGTCCTTCCTTTCATCAAATAAATAAGTCCCCTTCTAATTTAGCAATCTTTTGTTTGGGGTTTTTCTTTCTTTCTTTCTTTCTTTCTTTCTTTCTTTCTTTCTTTCTTTCTTTCTTTTCTTTCTTTCTTTCTTTCTTTCTTTCTTTCTCTCTCTCTCTCTCTTTCTTTGTTTGTTTGTTTCTTTCTTTCTGTCTTCCTTCCTTCCTTCCTTCCTCCCTTCCTTCCTTCTTTCCTTTCTTTCTCTCTTTCTTTTCTTTTTAATTTGGTAATCCAATGAGTTTACTTACTTGTGTGTTCATGATCATGATAAGGCATTATTTACAGGAGCACAAGCAATGTGATAGTGGCTACACCATGAAAGAAAATATATCCACATCTCCAGCGACCTTTAACTACCCATAGATGCCATATTTACATTTGTTTTCTTTTGTCAGCATTTGTTTATGAGATGCTAAATTTCTTATTGAAATTTCTGACTGAAATTGTCATTCAATTTTAATTTTGTCTCATATACAAATATTTCTGAGTCACTTCACTTATGAATAAAATGGATTAAAATTTTTATAATTTTTTTGTTTTATTTTGTTTTGTTTTTGTTGTTTGAGACAGGGTTTCTCTGTCGTAACTCTGGCTGTCCTGGAACTCACTCTGTAGGCCAGGCTAGCCTCAAATTCACAGAGATCTGCCTGCCTCTGCCTCCTATATGTTGTGATTAAAGGTGTGTACCACCAGCATCCAGCAATGAATTAAAGTATTTATAAAATATTAATGACCTTGTAAGCATATATCACACTCAGAAGAAAGACTGTAGACATGAATTACAAACAATACAAAGTGAGATATAAGTATGTTAAGAGATGTTGACAAGATGAAAAGTTCAAAGCATGTCAATGTGATGAGGAAAGACGTCATACAAGAAGAACTAATGAGTGATGGAAAGAGGAATGGGGAAGTAGCTTGTGATAGAAAAATTCAATGGAGGAATATATAAAGACACCTTTGTGGATTACTTAAATAGATTGTTTCCAGCAAGCTCGTCATGTATAGAGCATGATAAAGTTAAAATGAGCATTGGGGAAAGAAAAATGTCAAGATACTACTATAAATTAATGGCTCTGAACTTTATCCTGCTGGTACATGGGTGTCATTAACAGTAGAGAGAAGAAAAATTGACAGTGATGAAATTATTTTTAAAATTAATTTTAAAAGAACCTGGTAATACTCATTGGAAAATGATTACAGTAGTTCAGGCATAATATCTAGCCATTTTAGAAACTTAATAAAAATTTATTCAGTAAATTAATTTTTGAAATAACAGAGGGGTGGATATAAGAGAAAAAAGAAAACAGCATTTAATAGATGGATATGAAAGTAATCCCAAATAATTTACATAGTCAACAGAAGTGGAAACCAACCAAGTAGAATATATAGAAACAGAGATAAATTTCAGTTAGTCACAATGCTTGCCCAAATATCTTTTACTAAAGACAATTATTATATTCAATAATCAATATAAAGTGAAAGAGGAAGAACTTAAGAATTCTTTTGAGGAAGAATTTATAAGTTAGAATTAGAGAATGCAAGGCAGAGATTTACTGGTTTAATTTATTGGTTTATTCCAGACTCTTAGCAATTAGATCCATCACAAGGGGATCTCTCACACTCTTCTGACTTCTGAGGACACATGGTGCACATATATACATTCAAGCCAAACATTTATACACATAAAATAAAAATAATGAATCTTAAAAAAAAACATCAAGGCACAGAAACATTCTTGTGAATGAAGGCACCACAGGAATATACCTTAAGAGGAAGAAGGACACATTATGAACACTGTATAAGCCAAAGAATGTTATGTTAGCAGTGAGGCATAAGTTCTATACTCTACCTTGTTTTACACATTTTCTGAATTTTAGTAAATACTAGAAAAATTATTTTATGATTAATAATGTCTACATATCAAAATGGCATACGATAACCATTACTTTTATGTAAAACTTCTTCTGACCACTAATAAATCAGACGTGTGATCATTTTTATTTATATACTAACTTACACATGAAGCACAACTTACTTTATTCTTTCTATTTTATAGTGCAAATATATATTCTGTGTGCTTCAATAGAATCATTTATATCTATGTTAACCTATTTAGCTCCACTCTTTCCCTAGGTTGTCCCTCCTCCTCCTCCTCCTCCTCCTCCTCCTCCTCCTCCTCCTCCTCCTCCTCCTCCTCCTCCTCCTCTTCCTCCTCCTCCTCCTTCTTTTCTTTTCTTGATTTTTCGAGACAGGGTTTCTCTGTTGTAACTTTGGCTGTTCTGGCACTCATTCTGTAGACCAGGCTGGCTTCGAACTTATAGAAATCCAACTGCCTCTGCCTCCTGAGTTCTGGGATTAAAGGAATGTGCCACCACTACCCACCATTATTCTTCTATTTAAAAATTTTATTTTTAAAAGTACTGTAATGATTTTTTGAAAATTTTACATCTCTGAATGATATATGATGATATTACAACCCCTACACACACTCCTTCCCCTATCTTCTCCCTCCTCCTTACCTCTCCAACTTCATATCCTCTTTTTTATTTTTTTTAAATCTTGTGATTCCAATTTTTGCTGACCATATAGCCCCAGATATAGGGCTATCAACTGTAGCATGTCCAAACTACAAAGCGCTACACCTTTAAAAGAAAGAAATGAAAAGAAAAGAAAAGAAAAGAAGAAAAGGAAAGAAAAGAAAAGAAAAGAAAAGAAAAGAAAAAAGAAAAGAAAAGAAAAGAAAAGAAAAGAAAAGAAAAGAAAAGAAAAGAAAAGAAAAGAAAACTAGTTCCTACTCCCTGGTAAGTATGAAGTGTTACTCTGCAGTCCCTCACTTAGGAATGGCAAATTAGGTCCCCCCTTCTACCCATTCTGAAATACTGACTTGTTTGATTTTGTGCAGGTAAGATATAACCATCAGTAAAACACAAATTAAAACTACTTTGAAATTTCATCTTACCCATCATAATGGCTAAGATTAAGAAATAGAAATATACCTGGTAATGGTGGCTCATGTATTTAATCCCAGCACTTGAGAGGCAGAGGCAGGCAGCTCTCTGAGTCTGTGGGCAGCCTGGTCTACAGAGAGAGTTTCAGGACAGCCATAGCTGCACAGAGAATTCCTGGCTCGAAAAACTTAAAAAAAAACAAATCTAAAGACAATAAATTCAGGCAAAAAAGTTGTGGAGATTATAGAAACCTCATTCACTGTTTGTGAGTATGCAATTCACTGGAGAAACCAGTGTGGTGTTTCCTCTGGAAACCAGAAATAGATCTACCATATGACTCAACTATACCACTGAGCATAAATCCCCAAAACTCTAGATCTTATTAGAGAGAATTTCATATTCATAGATACTCTATTCATAACTGTTAGGACATGAATATGGCCAAGATGATCATCAATTAATGAATATCTATAATGAAAATGTGATACCTACATACAATGGAATATCATTCAGTTCTAAATTGTCTCCTCTTGAATAAGGAGCTTGCCCAGAGTTGATCTATTAATTTTTAATAACATGCAGACTTCTTAGAAGTGTTTTTAGGCATTAAGAGGCCATTTGCATGTCAGTAATATTTTTTTCCTTTTTTTAATAATCAATGATTTCAAGACATTTTAAGAATATCCTAGTCTGGATCTGGAACTGTTTTCCATATATGTATGTATGTATAGATATAGGTATAAATATATATACACATACATACATATGTTATATATGTTTACATGCTATATATGCTTTATATGATATATATGTGTGTGTATATATATATGTATATGTATATGTATATGTATGTATATATATATATATATATATATATATATATATATATATATATTCTATACAATTATATTCTACCAATAATATAACATTTGGAAGAGTGAAGATTTTATTTTCAATAGAAATTTTAATGGAGTTATTAGGTCCAGGTCAACAAGAAATATTACACCTGAATAGCATGTAGTCTGGGGCAAGAGCTAGTGCATTCTGAAGTCTAACACAGGGGCTCTGGGTGGCAAATACTGGGAATTTAACATCTATCTATAGTAGTGAAATTTCATTTTCCAAAGTCTAGGTTCTGTCTTTCATGGGAGAACTTGTATGAAAGGGGGTGTTATAATTGGTATATAGTGTGTTTTCAATTAATGAGTTCATTTAGAAAATAGTACCTGCTCAAACCTGAACCTTCAGTTTGTTTTATATTTCTAATACTCTGTTTTATCCATTGTGACAATTTAAAGCTCTTCTAAAACTTACAATCTTCTGCAGTTTTACTTCATCATGTACATATCCCTTCTTAATTGATAACTAACTTTTCTAATTATTTTCTTGAGGGAAAGTTAGAATATCCATAGAGATTTGAAGCAGCATGTGTAGAAAAACATCTGAAAAAATTTAAGTTTCTGGACAGATGTTATAAGAGTCTTGTAGAAAAAGCTATCAGCATTACATTCCCAATTCTAATTTACTTTACATCAGGCATTTAAATTTATTATCTTTAGGCCATATGCTCCAAATGAAGCTGGGTTCTATATTCATGAATCAGTTGACAATGAACAGTTAAGTTCTGCTAATTCAGAAAGGTGAAGTTGAGTGAGCTTATTTAAATGGCAGAATATTTGTAACTACAAATTCTGCATACCATCAGAAGACTTCCAAAAAAGACCTGCCATATGCTTAAAACTGTTAGGAAAATGGTTTAAGAAAAACTGCAACTTTTCCACAGCTATCATTGAGAATATCTTAGCATTTCCATTAAAATTCTATTTTGAGAGCTACAAACTTGGACATGGAATTCATTGTGGATTTAAATGTAACATCTGAATTCAAAGGGAGCATTAAGACACATAATATGTTAAAATAACTAAATGATTTCTCACATTTCATGAATAGCTAATATCTTAGTCATATCTAGTGCTGTTAGATTAGGATTCATTTTTTTAATGCAACAAATGAATTACTGCTTATGACTTACTTAGCCTTAATTATGAGATAACACACACACCAGTCACAACTTCCATGAATATTCACTATTTTGTTCTAGAAAGAATAAAAGTAAATATAGGTAGAAAATCTAGGAGTAGGAAAGCAGCATTCCTTAGCCTTCCAAAGATCTTAGTTCAAAATTAAGGACATGCTTCTAGATTCTCTTGAAAATAGCACACACATGAAGACAGCATGTGTTGGCAGTGAATGACTAGAGACTACGTTCCAAAATGTTTAGATAGAATCTACTTAAATAAATAAGACACTACAAGTTGGAAGAATCAGAGGACGTTGTGTAAAAATATTCTTTCCATTTTCAGGCATAATCCCTTTCCATACTCACCCCAATTAAAATCAGTAAAAATGACAGCATAGAAAGGGTTTTGGAAGGACAAGTCAATTTCTGTCTAAAGTATAGCTCCAAGGATGTTACTTTATGAGCAATGTTGCTCATTTTGGAGCTTAATATGAATTAAAGACATAATATAGGAGAACAAAGACTTTCTGAATTCTGTCCAAAGTGTGTCAGAAATAGGGTGACAGATTTGAACAATAGTCCCTGTCACTTTTGGCTTGTATGGAAATGTAAATTCCAGTGACTTTGTTCTTCTTCTCATTTTCTATTTATTTACTTTTTGTATGTGTATGATTGCATGTGTGGGCATACTCATGTACACATGTGTGTAATGACCACAGGTCAATATTGGATATCTTCCCACTATCTCTATTTATCTTATTTTTGAAACAAGTCCTCTCACTGAGTCTGTAGCTGACTAACCATCCAGACCAGAAAGCTCAATAGAGCCACCTGCTCAGCCTTGCCAGAATTCTTTTTACAGATGTTCACCATCGTCCTGTGTTTCTGAATTCCAGGGATCTAAATTCAGATCCTAATACTTCTGCATCAGGCGTATTGCCAACTGAGACAATTTTCCCACAACAATCCCATTTACATTAAGAATTAGTATTAATTAATGAAATAAAAAGTAGCAACCCTGCATTTATCATGTAATACATTCAATAAAACCTAGTTGTTAACATTTTATAAGAGGCAGGGACCAAATGCCCTTATATAAAACTACACTAACACCTCTATTTGTCCATGATCTAGAAGAAGGTTGACTTGATATCCCTGACATTCCCTTTGGTAGTGATGTAAGTCCCATGGAAATCAAAGGGGTGAAAAAACATGCATTAAACTTAAGGCTCACTTCAATGTTTCTGAACTATTTAACATATGATGATCGGCTGAAATGTACTCAGATTTGTACATCTGTACAAATGGCAGTACAAATGTACTGCCACGACCACCAATCCTGAACTTGAAACTGTTCTACTGTTGACCTATTTATTATTTGTTCTAAATGCTAATCCTCCTGTTCTATTTGTGTTGTTTAATATTTGCTTTACTTCATTTTATTTTATAAAATAACCATTCAGGCCTCCTTTTAGGCGAAGCACTACTCTGGGGAAGATTTAGAAGGGAAGAAATGAAGAAATATCATGTGCTTCTTGCTCTCAAACTCTGAATAGCTTCCTACTGTGATGCTAATGAGAAGTATTTCTAATAGAGTGGGATATGGACTGATGTACAAGATAAAACAGGGAGTTCGAGTAAAATAGGATCAATGTCTAAGAAAGTGTCTTGTATGAGTAAGTTGGTTTTAAGTAAAGAATTGAAACTCAGTTTGTGAATAAAGGGAGAAAGAATATTCAGCCAGCAGAAAGATACATTATACAAGTTCTTGAAATAAAAATGTTGCTTGGAATGAGCCCAAAATCCTAGTATTAACCTACCTAGAAAGACATGTAATGAAGTGGAGAAATACCTCACTAAAAACCTGTGGGAAGTGATTACAATACTTTAAGCACAAAACTTACAGAATAATTTGTACACTGGAAGTATTCTTCTGTTAGTGACATGGAAGATAACAAGAATAAAGACAGCAAGCTCAACCAGGAATTTATCCAATAATCCTAATTAGTTCGACCGATGGGTTTACTTATTGCTAATTTTGGGAAAATTGAGCTGATTTGTTTAAATAAGCATAAATATTAACAGTGGTGGTATGAATCATACTTGCCAAAGATTGCAACAATGTTTCCTTGAAATAATTCATACAACTGCACAGATTACCCTGTTCATAAAAAGCTGAATGTGGATATTCCTGTTTTTATGTGCATTAGTTATGTTGGTAAATACAGAGAAGTAGATCTGAGCTGTCAGATGTTTGTGATCATGATGGGGTGAAGATGGTAATAAGGGAAAAGTTATCTGTATGTTCTCTGGAGCTGCTCTGCTCACATTTTGATGTGAATCAATACCACATGACTGTTCTGTTAAAATGAACACTAAAATCCTGGAGCTGGGCTTAGATTCAACATGTTGAAAATGAACCTGGGTAATGTCAGTGTTTCTGATCAGTAAATAGCCATCTGAATTAGAATACTGTAAGAAATGCTTGCAATTTTGTGCATCTTCCTAGCAAGTACAGAAGTTGTCATATAAAAACAAGTGCAGGAATGTCCCAGTGATAGACTTTGTTCATCAGTAAACCATTAAATTAAAGTTGGTTTCATTAGTTTGTTTGTTTGTTATCCTTTCCTCCTTAATGCGAGAGAAAACACAAATACTTATTTCCTAATTTTACCATAAACCACATAATTTCAAGATATGGTTGAGATATTTGCTGTTTGTTTTAAATCAAGTTCTCCTATATTAAAGCTTCAAATTACTCTATCAACACCTACCAAGGAAATAACTTTGACACAGTTTGAACACTGGATTCCATGGAAATAAACTTGAAGATTAGAAAATTTTAAAATCTGCTAAGAGCCCCAATACCCTGTTTACATGGATGAAGTTTGCATGACAAGGTTCTAGACTCTCTGGCTGGGGAATTTCTTGCTATTGTAAAATACCTTGCTGGCTCCTAAGTCCTGACTTGTGTAGAGCTACCTATTCATATTGATAGTACATTGTAAAGGCTATTCCTGGAGTAGGTGCTGGTCCTCCCAGGAAGAGACAAGCCTTTAACAGACAGAAGCAAAAAGAGCCTAGATAGAGAAAAAATAAATATGCACCAAAGAGCTAAAATCATAAAATAAAAACCTTCTTTGGTGCCTACATGGCACCCTGCTCTGTTTGAGGCAGATGGAGATATTATTCAGCTAACAGTAACATTCAACCAATTATGAGTTATTGAGTCAAATGTTCTTTCATAGTAAATAAGGTAAGCTTAGGAGGAAGGACATCATACTCCTCCCTGGGCATGATGGACTTCTACTAGCAGCTACATCTGCATATCAAACTGGTTCCTCTGGAGGAGGGACCAACATCTAATACCAAAAAAAAAAAAAAAAAAAAAAAAAAAAAAAAGCTACATTTGGCTTTTTAAACTTCTTGCCAGAGCAGCCCTCTCTCTTTTCTTTCTGGCATGGGCCCTTCCCTTGGTAATGTACATTGTCAGACTCTCCCTCTTTTTTTTCTTGGTGTGGGTTTTTCCACTGGCAAGACTCATTCAGTCTCCCGCTTGCTCCTTTCTTTTCTTAATATATATACTGTTAATTCCCCTATTAAAAACGCTCCTGTGTTTTACTTCTAAAGCGTTCTATGTGTCATTTTGGAGTGTGTGCCATTTCTTTAGGTCCCTTGAAAGAACGAACTGCTCTGTTCGTTTGTCATTCCTCATTTTTGCTCCGCACTCATACTCCTTTGTAGAATTTTCGTGAACCTATTTGTGGAAAAGGCTGGTTATCTCTGCAAAAATCTAAATTAAAAGAAATGATAGTGTATTCAATTAAAATTTCACAGAAGTCTAGAGACATGAAATTTCATGAAGGAAAAAATCCATACTCAGTAAAACAAAATAGTTTGATGCACAGATTTCAGGACAAAATTTTCCTCAACTACCTTTGATCTGGAAGTTATTTTTTAAATTGTCTGTGAATTGAGTCACAAATGCTTTTCCTACCAAACTTCCTGAGAACCATTTTAATTTCCAGGGTGTTAAGAAACATATGTCAAATCATAATTGAAGAAGTATCAAACATGCTCAAAGTTGCTGCATAAACCATTCTGCAAATTAAATATTAGAAATACTTCATCAAATATTATTATCTGGGCAAGAACTATTTTATACTAATAATAATATGTAATTTTGAAGTGTAGTTAAATTGAGTCTGAGGCATGAATTTTTAGCTAGTTAATATATCCTTTGAACTGAACTTAAAATTTGCTTATGATATTTATGTAAATGTATTTTAATATTTTTATTTGATATAATTCCCAAAGCATTATGAAAATAAAAAGTATAAGAAAGATGAACCAATTTATTGCAGAGAATGGTACATCATTGATATTTTATTGAAAATAATTATGCATGGTAATATTTTAGAAAAGTAGATAATGCCAAAATATATCTATCTCTACTTGTATTTCAAGATGAATATTATCTCCAAATATTGATATAGTGATTTTATAAATATATTCAACATACAATCAAAGCTGAGTGTGACAGGGTGAATTATGAAGTCACCCAGCACCAGGGTGCCAGCCCAGTCAAACAGCACAATATCTAGATTTTCTAGGTTGTTATTGAAATTTGTACTCCAATATATAAATTTTAAAATCTCTCTTTTGTGGTTTGTTGGCAGTAAAATCTAAAAGTTATCATCTGCGATTCAATGTTTGGGTTAAACAGGATGTGACACTTTGGGGGAAAAGTGTCTTTTTTGATATATTTTTTCCTTGCTTTGTACATCTGTGCTTATATACAATAAAACTAGTTATCATGGCAACTAGAGAATCGCTTGTGCTGTCTCACAGTTAAAATCTTCTTTGTTTGAGAAATGTGTTCCCCGTTTGAGTATGTATAAAAGATACTGAGAAGGGATATTAGAGGATTATACTAAATGCATTTTTTCAATGTTTTCCAGGTTATTTAGTGTAAATAAAGGAGTATATTTGATAGTAACAATGAAAAAAATCCTCGATTAAATAAATAAAGACAGTTGAAATTATTAGAGTATGAATGAATCATTTAAGAGTATAAGACTCTTTCACTTCAACGAGTCTTTTTCTTGAATATGTTGAAATTATAGTAAACAAATAAATCAAGATACAATTAAATCTAAATGTAAAAATTTTCCAGAAAACCAATCATACAGCATAAAATTGCCAGATTTTTCAGCATTCTATGGTTCAGGACTTTTTACATGGTAATTTGAAATAAATTAAACATAAGGGAAACAATTATGGATTCATTTAGCCAAATTTTTCAGTCATAGAACACATGTTCCCATTGGGATTATACTGGAATAAGAAATTCTTCTATCCATTTTTGCTTTTCTTTCTGAATGATGTTCATTCCCTCCTACTTCTACTTTGATAACACACGATGCATAACCTGCTGGATATCAGATTTTTTTATTTCCTTTTTTATTAAAATGATTAAAATATGTGTATAGGTATGGTTTTGTGTATTATGCAGGTGCCAACAGAGACTGAAGAAGAGTGCTGGTTACCCAGGTTAGAGGCAGTTATAAGTAGCTCAATGTGGGTGCTGAGACTCAACCCCAGTCCTCTGTAAGTACATAAGGAGCATTAACTACTGAGCCAACTCTGCAGTACCAGCATTGTACTTTTACTTTTTCTACTTTTCAAGGCAGAAATAAAGAGTAATTTCCTTTCTGAGGGAGAAATACTATTTAAAATTACCTGAATTTATGGTACACCTTTCTTGACTTGATTCCTGGATGGTGTCTGTTAGCTAAGTGGAAATCTGTTGAGACAGATACAAACTAGGGGGAAGATGTACAAGTTTATGAAGCTTACATTTGGAACTTTTAGTACTGAAATCCACATTGTAGAAAAAACAACTTGCAGGTGCCTGTTAAACAGCTGAACTAGGCTCATACCCTCAAGTATTCTCAAAAGCTATGGCTTTGGGTTAAAGCATGAGCACTTTTTTTTCTATCCAAAAAGCAAGATATACAAATTGGATGGAGATAATTTTAGCCAGTGAGAAGCACCTCAAGTCCACATTTAGACAATAACCAAAGGAAATTTAAGGTTCTGGGCTTGTGACTACTAATAGCAGTACCAGCGTATCAGAACTCTACAAAAACATGCATCCAGATCTCTATTAATGGATTAAAACCAGAGTTGAACAACAATAGAAACAACAGAATGCCTACAAATTCACAGAGACTAAACAACTCTCCACTGAATGACTACTAGGTCAAGATAGAAATAAAGAACGAAAATAAAGACTTAGAATTCAATGAAAATGTATCCACAACATACCCAAACATATGTGACACAATGAAAATAGTGATATGTAGAAAATAATAGCACAAAGTGCCTACTAAAAATAGTGGGGGGAGGTCATACTAGCAACTTAAGAGTACACAAGAACGGTCTAGGACAAAAAGAAATAGGAACATGCCAAAGGAGTAGACGTCCAGAAATAAGCAAAGATAGAGCTGAAATCAGTTAAATAGAAATAAAGAGAACAATATAAAGAATGATTAAAACAAAGGGTTGGTTCTTTGAGAATATCTACATGATAGACAAATCCTTATTCAAATTAATTAAATAAAGGACGAATATCCAAATCAACATTTTCTCAAATGAAAGAGGGATATTACCACAGATGAAAGAAATCCAAAGAATCTTAAAACCTGTCCTCTACAAAACTGAAAATTCTAAAAGACGTGGGTAATTTTTTTTTGTTAGACACCACCTACACATGTTAAATCAAGATCAGATAAACAATGTAAACAGAGCTGTAATCACCAAGAAATAGAAACTGCCATTAAAAGTCTCCTACCCTCCACTCCAAAAGAAAGAAAAACCCAGAGTCAGATGGTTTTAGTAGAGAATTCTATCAAATTCATGCCCAAATTCCTTAAACTATTCCAAAAAATAGAAACAGAAGGAACACTGCCAAATTCTATGGCATAGTCACCCTGATACCCAAACTACACAAAAATTAAACAAAGACAGAGAATTGCAGACCAGTTTCCCTCAAGAACATAGATGCAAAAATATTCAATAAAATGCTCACAAACCAAATCCAAGAAAATATCAAACAGATCATCCACCATGATCAAGTAGCCTTGATCTCATAGATGCAGGTATGTTTCAACATATGAAAATCAGTCAATGCAATCCTCTGTATAAACAAACCAAATGAAAAAACCCACATGCTCATCTCATTAGATGAGGAGATATTTTTGAAAAATCCAGTATCCCTTCTTGATAAATGTCTTGGAGAGATTAGGCATACCAAAGACATACCTAAACATATTAAAGGCAATTTCCAGCAAACCAAAAGCCAACATCAAATTAAATGGAGAGAAACTCAAAGGAATTTCACTAAAATCAGGAACAAGGCAAGGTTGTCACCTCTCTCCATTACTATTCTATATGTTACTTGAAGTTCTAGCTAGAAAATTAAGACAACAGAAGGAGATCAGGGATATAAATTAGAACGGAAGAACTCAAAGTATCCTTATTAGTAGATGATATGATAGTATACATAAGTGCCCCACAAAATTCTACCAGGAAATTCCTATAGCTCATAAACAACTTCAGTGAAGTAACTGGCTACAAGATCAACTCAGAAAATTAGTAGCCCTCTTACATAAAAATTACAAATGGACTGAGAAAGAAATCAGGGAAACAAAACTGTTTACAATAGCCACAAATAACATAAATATATAGGGATGATGATAACCAAGCAAGTGGAAGACTTTTATGACAAAAATTTTAAGATTTTGAAAAGGGAAATTGAAGAAGATCTCAAAAATGGAAAGATGTCCCATGTTCCTGAATTGGTAGGATTAACATAGTCAAAATAGTCACCTTACCAAAAGCAATCCACAGATTCAATGCAACCCCATCAAAATCCCAAAACAATTCTTTACAAACCTTGAAATGACAATACGCACCTTCATATGGAAAATCAAAATTACAAGAATCAGGATAGGTAAAATAATCCTGAAAAATTAAGAACTTCCAGAGATATAACCATCCCTGATCTCAAGCCTTACTACAGAGCTATACTAATAAAAACTACATGGCATTGGCATAAAAGCAGACATGTGGATCAATGTAACTAAATCGAAGATGGCGACATAAATCCACACACTTATGGACACCTGATTTTCGATAAATAAATCAGATATACACAATGGAAAAAGAAAAGCATCTTTAACAAGTGGTGCTGGTCTAATTGGATGTCCACATTTAGAAGAATGCAAATTGATACATATTTATCACCATGCACAAAACTCAAGTCCAAGTGGATCAAAGACTTCAAAGTAAAACCAGATATGCTGAACCTGATAGAAAAGAAAGTGGGGAAGAGCCTTGAATGCATTGTCACAGGAGACAACTTCTTTAACAGAGCACCAACAGCTCAGACACTAGGATCAACAATTAATATGTGGGACGTCATGAAACTGAAAAGCATTTGTTAGGCATACAACACTGTCAGTAAGACAAAATAGCATCCTACTGAATTAGAAAAGATTTCACCAGCTCTACTTCCAATGGAGGGCTAATATCTAAAGTATATAAAGAACCAAGAAACTAGACATTAATAAAACAAATAACCCAATATAAAAAAATGGTGTACAAATCTAAACAAACAATTCTCAAAAGAGGAATATCAAATGGCTGAAAAATACTTAAAGAAAATTTCAACACTCTTAGCCATCTGGAAAATGAAATCAAGACTACTCTTAGATTCCATCTTATACCTACCAGAATGGCTAAGATCAAAAATCACAAATGACCGCTCATGCTGGCAAGGATGTGGAGCAAAAGGATCACTCCTTCATTGCTAGTAAGGAGTGCAAACTTGAACAGCCACTGTGGAAATCAATATGGTGATTCCTCAGGAAATTGCATATTGACCTACCTCAAGTCATAGCTATACCACTACTAGGCTACCCAAAGGATGCTCCATCCTACCACAAGTACACTTGCTCAATTATGTTCATAATAGCTTTATTCATAATAGCTAGATATTGGAAACAACCTAGATGCCTCTCAATTGGAGAATGGATAAAGAAACTGTGGCACATTTACACAGCAATTAAAAAATCATCTTCACAAATTTTGCAGCCAAATGCATGGAACTAGAAAAAAGATTCATCCTGAGTGAAGTAACATAGTCCCAGAAAGACAAATATGGTATTATTCACTTATATGTGGATATTACCTGTTAGGCAAGGAACAAAGGGATTACATTCCACAGACCCAGAGACACTATGAAATATACACTATAATATATAAATGTGGGGACACAGAGATCTCCCTGGTAAATGTTATATAGCACAGAAGGTGCAGGTGGGCTGTGGAAGAACAGAAAAGGCAACAAAATGGGCCTAGGTTGGGGGAACAGGATGAAGACAGAATTATATGGAAAGATGACAGGAATTGGCAGACATTTAGAGGGTGATTAAAAGACATATTGCAGTGGAAACTCACCTGGATGTACAAGGGAGATTCTACTGAGGACTCCTAGTAATGGAAGATAGGAATCCTGGACAGAACATCTCTTGTAAGTAAGGAAGGCTTCCACTGGTGGGACTCAGACCCCATCCCAACCACAAAACCTTTGACCTATAACCTATCCTCTCTACATGATCTGCTAGGACAATGGAAGGGCATAACCCCATGCCAAAGAAGGGAAACCATGCCTGACACTGTAGAACAGGCCAGGAACCAGAGACTGGATAGCCAGAAGATGACTTCTAATGATATTCTGCTCTGCTCATAGATAGGTGCCTAGACAAATATTCTTCAGCGAGGTTTCTTCAGGCAGTTGATGGTAGCAGACACAGAGACCCAGAGTCAAATATTTTGCTGAGCTCAGGGAACCCCACTGAAGAGGAGAAGGATGGATTGTGGATACCAGAAGGGTTGAGGATCCCAGAAGATCAAGCCCCATGTAGTCAACTGACCAGTACTCTTAGGGGTTCACAGAGACTCAAGTGGCAGACATGGTGCCTGCATGGTTCCTTAAATATACTTTATAATTTTCTGGCTTGGTATTCTTGGAAAACTCCTACAAGCTGGAGTAGGGGGGGCTTTCTGACCCTTTTACCTGACCTTGGGACCCTTTCCTCCTGCTGGGTTGCCTAGACCACTCTGGATGTAGGGATTAGTACCAGGCCTTGTTCCATTTTGTTATGCTCTGGTTTAGTGGTAACTTCGGGAGGACTCATCTTTTCTGATGAGAAATGGGCAAGAGAGAGTAGAAGAGAATGAGGGATATACTAGGGGAGAGGGGGAAGGGGGAACTGGGAGGAGTGGAAGGAGGGAGGAAGGAATTGGGATGTATTATATGCGATAAGAAAAATAAACAGAAATATCTGGATTTAAAAAAAAAAAAAAGAATTAACCCAATATAACTAAAACAAAACAAAACAAAAAAAACATATAAATATACAAGTATTTATCAGGCATTTGAGTTTCTTTTGTTTTTTTTTTTTTTTGAGAACAGTCTTTAGTTCTGTCTTAGTCACTGTTCCATTGAAATGAAGAGACTCCATGATCAAGGCAGTCCTTAAGATATAAAGCATTTAATTGGGTTTTGCTTACAGTTACAGAGTTTAGTCCATTCCCTTCACAGCAGGGAGCATGACAGCATGCATGCAGGCAGGCACTGGTCAGTAGCTGAGAGGAACATCATGATCCATAGGCAGAAAGAGACACTGGGCTTGTCTTGGGCTTTTGAAGCTTCAAAGCCCACCCTCATTGAAATACTTCCTCCAAAAAGTCCACACTTCTTAATCCTTTTAATCTTTGCAAAGAGTGCTACTCTCTGGTAACTAAGCATTCAGATCTATGAGTCAATGGAGGCCATTCTTATTTAAATCACCTCAAGTTCACAAACTAATTTCTGATTGGGTTGTTTATTTTCATTTTTTTAAATTGCTTTAGTGTTTTGCATATACTAGACAACAGCTCTCTGACAGATATTTATTTGGTAAGGAACTTTTCCCATTGTGTATGCTGCCTTTTGGTTAGAATGAGTATTTTTGTAAAATACCTCCTTGTAAAAATTTGGTGGCAGACTTATATGTGGATCTTCTATTTCGTTGGTCAATGAAATATGTCTGTTTATATGTTATTACCATGCTGTTCTTATTACTATAGCTCTGTAATATAACTAGAATCTGTAGAGGATGATACTTATAGGAGTGTTTTTATTTTTTAGGATTGCTCTACTAGGACTTTTGTGCTTCTATATAAATTTTGGGAATACTGTTCGCAATTTCAACAAAGAATTGTATTGGAAATTTTATGGGAATTGTGTTAAATCTATATATTTCTTTTGATTGGCTTGATATTTTTACAGTATTAATCTGACCAAATCATGTCCATGGGAGATCTTTCCACCATCTGGCTTCTTCAGTTACTTTGTTCAGTGTCTTAAAAGATTTCATTGTGCAAGTCTTTCACTTCCTTGTTTAGATTTATTCCAAGATATATTTTTGAAGCTCTTTGAATAGGATTACTTCCTTAATGTCTTTATTGGCATGTTTGCCATATGAATATATAAAGGATATGAATTTTGTCTGATAATTTTGTGTCATGCTGCCCTACAGAATGTGTTTATTGTTTGGAGAAGTCTTTTGATGATGTCTTTTATGTCTGCAATCACATCATTTGTAATGAAAGATGTTATGACTTTTCTGTAAGGAAAATGATACATGTTTTCTCTCATCTGTAGATGCTAGCTTTGGAATTTTAGGTGTGTGTGTATGTGTGTATCACGGGTACAGAAAAACACATGTGTCAATGTCTCCCAAATGTAAATTTTAGGAGGCTATGGATAATGTCAAGGGAAGGGGAATAGAATACTGTAGAATGCATTTGGTAAGAAGGAGGAAACAGTCTAATGAAATAGGAACTGTTGAATTGAGTGGAAGATTGGATTACAGGAAAATTAGGAAAGAATATAAGAGTCAATTCACTAAAACTAAAGACCTTTAAAGTGGCCAAATGGCAATGTATTACTTTAGAAAATACTCATAAAATATATACATATGCAGATATAAAAGGAGCATAAGTGGAGTTACAGTAGAAAAATCAGGACAATGCATCTCCCAGATGTCATAGTCTATCAACTAAAAATACCACTGCCAGGTATGGCTTGTCTGTTTTTGAGATGAGTTCAGTGGATCCCCACTCCCATCCCAAATACCACAGGATAATGCATTATTATTGATTATACAATAGAAATTGATTGTAAGAGCTAATTGCTGACGATAACACATATTTGAGTCATAGAGATGGAGAAGTCAACTGTTAACAAACTGAAAGCTTCAACCCTACTGGATACCTATCATAATGCTGGAAGCTTTAATGCTACTGAGGTAGAAAGGTAGTTATAGAATTGCCCAGCTATGAAATATGGGAGATACAATAAAAATTAGTGCAATAATGACAAGAAAGTTGTGGGAGTAGCCAGCTACTTTCAGAAGAAATTTAAAGTTCACCTCAAAAGATAAAACTTATGCTTGGTATCATTAACTAAGCCAAACACCTGTGACAGCCAAGGGGGTGGGGGGATGACTAGTACTATCATTCTGCTAAATAGTCACAGTAAAAAAATTTCTTCTATCTTCTTATCTTTATATCTTTACATTATTAGTGCATTTCTCTACCATCATAATAAGTGCAATTAATACAGAAACCCACAACTGGCCTTTGTTCAGAGAATAAAAAAACTGTGAAATACTCAATTTCTTGTCGTATTTTCTTAAACCACACAGGACCATCCACCTGCCCAGGAATGGCACCACTCTTAGTGAGCTAAAGGCAACCTGATGGAAGTATTTTCTCAGTTGAGATTCCTCTTCCCAGATAACTCTAGCTTGTATCATGTTGAAAAACAAAAGCAAAACAAACAGTACAAAATCAACAAACAGAAAAGGAACTTAAAAAAGAAAGAGTTTATTTGGACTTCTGGTTTCAGAAGGAGTAGACATAACATTGGGAAGGCAATGCAGCAGGACTCCTGAACAGGAAATTGTAATATATCTTTAGCTTGAAACACGAAGCAGAGAGAACAAACTGCAAGTGTAGAAAGGTTGGACACTCTGAAAGCTGACCCCCCGTGGTGTACTTCAGCTAGACTTCACCTGCTAATGATTCCATACCTCCCCAAACAGTGCCACCAACAGGGACCAAGTGGTCAAATACATGTCTATGGGGTGGGGAGGGATATTTCTCATTCAAACCATCAGTCAGTTATGTGCAATTGTACAGATCAAAGTAAATACTTCAGCCAGACCAAGTATTTCTCAACTATTTTTATCACAAACAATTAATTAGATATTATAAGAAATGGTGGTTGTTGGTAATGAACAGAGGGAGAAATGAGAAATATCAGAGCAGTGCAAGTACTCTGCATGCATAGCAGAGCATGAATACAAGTACATCATAAGCTTTGTGTAAGTTCATCACCAGTGTACTGCTCTGTATGCAAGCATTGGTATATAAGACGCGAATATACAAGTAAGAAATCAGAATACGTGGAAATTTTTAATAACTTTCTCTCATTGTATGAACTTAAAAGTGTCATGAAATTAGTGAACTATTAATGAAAAAATGATAAACCTCATTGACTGCTTGGGACTTTTCAACACCACCCTTAATTTGAGCATATAAATGATATGTGTTGTATGAACTATACTGAGTGTTTTAATTTATTATCTCAGGTAATCTATACTCAATGGTTCATAAGTAATTACCATGAATGCCAGTACTTCTCAGTGAAAATGAACTGGAAAGGGACTAAATAAATTATTCAAAACAGTTGGTCACACAGCATGTCTAAGTAACACAACACTTTCCAGAATATCACCTGCCTCTGGAAGGTAGAAAACAAACTAGAGTAACCTAAAAATGTATTTAATGTTAGGAAACAAATTCCAAGTGCCAAATTGGAAGCGGTGCTGGTGGAAGAGTACCCCCTCATCCCAGGCTCCTTCACTCACTGATGCTCAGCTGGGCAACTGGAACACTAGAGACTATTCTGTAATCTGCAATAAAAATACTACTAAATATTTTCCTTGATATAAATTTTTACCAGTAGAGCAAATGTAGATTCATAGTGAGCAGTACCTTCCACCTCCAATTGTCCTTTTCCCTCAGCCTTCTTCCTTCTCATTTATAAGGAAGGCTTTGCAGTTTATAATTTGCATGGTAACATTTACCCTAATAATTTTAATCGAAGCGTCAATAAAAATATTATATGACCTTAATTCAGGGCAGTTACCCGGACATTCTCTGCATGTACATTTATCAAGTATTTCCATTCTTATAAGATTATTCGGAATAATTTTCAGGATACTTACACAAAAGTCTTAGGGTAAGAATCTCCAGGATCCTAGTTTGACTCAATTCCCTGAAGTAGCTTTTACATATAGTATGTCACAAACTGTCAGAGTTAAAATGAAAGATAAAACATTTGCATTGTTTTCTGGATACATTTTAAAGGGAATTAAATTATGACACTTTTAAATCTTTCAATATTTGTTTGTAATGTGGTTCAAACTCAGAGCCTGGTTAAACTGTATGTAATAATAAATATTTAACAATTAAGATACATTTTCAACACAAATTTCCTTGTGAAAAAGAACAAAATAGAAAGATTGCTGAATTTCAGTTTATATTTGCCATGGAGCTCACCAACCTTCACATTTCTTAGGAGAATCTCTTGCAGAGCTGATATTCCTTGAAGGTCCTTAAGGAATGCAAATTTATGAATATCAGTAGAGGCATCATTCCTTGAACACAAACTCCATTTTGAAATGATGTTTTTGCTTCACAGTTTCCTCATATGTGAAATAGAACTCTTTTCTTGTGATTCTCCAATTTCTCCTCTTGAACTTTTTATCATTCTTAAATGCCATCCTTAAATAAACTTATTAGCTAATATTCAATAACTTTCCTATGAAAAAATAAGATAAACAAACTGAAAAAAGTCTACTTTGACTTTTACATATCTAAAACCCCACATGCATTTGAAATTCCTGTAAGAGAGGGGGAATCCTCTACTTTGTCTCTATTTTCCCATCCCCAGACTGTAGGAGGGTTTCGCTGCGGAAGTATTGCATTGCTTACTCAACACACTCTTTTACCTTAGTGTAATATTCAAAGATGTGGGAGTTATAAGGAAAAGCACCATGTTGGGCATTTGATCAAGACTGGGAAATCATTTAGCTGAATATTCAGGCATAGGAGGGAGGGAGACTCACTCAGAACGTGTTTCCAAGTGTCTTTGCTCTGACTATTTTCAATTTGTAAGGCCTTGAAAATAATTTTAAGCAGAACATAGTGTAACACAACACTAAAACAGGGCTTTTCAGTGAAGGTTTGGGGAGCTGGATTTTGGGGAGTTTATCTTTGTGAAGCCAATAAGAATTGTAGTTATCCATGTGAGAACAAATGCCTGACTAACATAGCGTTAGGACCAGACACATGAATAAAAGGGGTTGTGAGACACTTCAGTGACAAAATACGATTCACAGCCATAGACTGATGACCTGAGCATTTGATAAGTGAAAGAAATCAAAAGGTGATTCTGATATTTTACAAGGGGATTTTTACGCTCCAGTAGTAGCAATAAATTAAATTAATAATCTAATTCTATTTAATTATAAAAAAACAGAAAGTTTATTGAGTAGAGATTCACTCGAATGTGTAATGTAAGCCACAGTGAAGAACACTGCATCCCAGACAGTTAGTTCTTCCCTACAGATTTTCTGGAAACAGTCACGGGCTACAGAGAAATCACTTAAAAACCAAGACAAATGTGGTAGCTATAATTATAGCTACAGTCAAAGTTTTACTTTTAATAACTGTACATTTTTATATTCATTGTTTTATATTTGCTCAGCCTCATTATCATAAAACAATTAAAATAAAAATAATGAAGTTATAGACACTTCTAATGTCTGGAATAAATAATTTGAAATCTAGTCATGTGTCTAATTTAAAATTAAGATATTATATTTCACTAAATTTTATTTTAAGTTCATAGAGTCAGTAGACTCTGTCCTACCTGAAAGCACAGAGAATATGTACAAATGGGCTCATCCTGTATTCTTTGTCCCCAAGCCCCAGGTCTTTACTAAAAACAGATGAAGTGCAACAGTAGATGGACTCTGTTGATCATTGCTTGCAGCAAGCACCTCAATTCCCTAGTTTTGAAAAGCAGTTGCCATACATTGTTGGCATATATTGATGCAGTCATAGTGCATTCTGGAAGTGAGACAGCACAGATATTTGAAAGAGCATGACTCTGAACACGCAATTTCATCTTTGGTTGTGTCTGTATGAACCATCCCAGTGTATTTAAATTACAGTTAGCTTCCTGAGAAACTCTTACCATTTACAGAAATACTGAGATGATTCTAACAACAACTTCATTAGGGGTATAAAATCAGTAGGTACTATCTTTTTAATTTGTATAATGACTTTTGTTAGAATATTTAATGTAATGTAGGATCACATTATAATATAATCAAAAGAAAACTTTTATAGTATACTTAGATGAGATATTATTAGTACACAATTTTTCTTTAGTATCTCTAGTTTTTTTTTTTGCTTTAACTCTATTTAAATGTTTTTATTGTTATTATACTTTCTGACATGTGGTCTCTTTAATTTCTTAGGACCCCCATATTTTAATTATAAATGTTAGCTTTTAGTTGCAATATAGGAAAATTTGTATTTGTATTCTTAAACTACCTAAAACTAAGTTAGTTAGCAAAATAAGTGGGTAGATCATAAGGTTAATTGATTATTATGAGTCATTATATTTGTTATCAGTACCTAATTACAAAATAATAGAAAATAAATATTCATACCAGGACATTATAACATACAATAAGCATTGTTAAATAATTACTAATTTAGTGAAATGTATCAACTAATATGATGTGTTGGTCCAACAAATACAAACTTATGCCATCAATTTCCCCTTAGAAAATCTTCTTCATGTGCTACTCTGCATGATAGAAGGCCCAATGAAAGTTGTTATGTCTTCATGATGCAAATGGAGTTGTGATAACTCATTCACTTAGATTCTCAATAAAAAATTAATGTATTTTAAGTATATTAAAAATCGTCTGTTTCCAGACAAACAACAAAACAAAATAAAGCAAAAATCTTTAATTTCTATCCTGGAATCAATATCAATAAATGAAAAGAGTTCTATAAAATTGCATCAAGAAATATTAATTATCATACATACAGAGAACTGAGAGTAAGATTCTTATTGGTGATTTTTTTCTATTTTGTGTAGTCCTTTTTGATTTTCAAACCTAAGAATAAATTTGATCAAAAATTCCATTTAAGTTTATTTTCATTATTTTAAGTCACTATTTCTTTTATTGTCTGATGGTATTTTTCTTTTCCCCTCTTCCCCAACTCCTCCCAGATACTTCCCCAAAAATTCCATCTAAGTTTATTTTCATTATTTTAAGTCACTATTTCTTTTATTGTCTGATGGTATTTTTCTTTTCCCCTCTTCCCCAACTCCTCCCAGATCCTTCCCACATTCCCACATACCCAACTCCATGCCCTTTCTTTCTCTTTTTAAAAAACAAAAAAACAAAGACAACCAAACAAAAAAATAATGTAAAAATACAAGCAATACCCACTCACAAAAACATAGAAACAAAAACTAAAATATAAAAGCAAAAGACCAAAGGACAAAAAAGTCTATATATATATATATGTATATGTATATATATATATATATATATATATATATATATATATATATATATATATATAATCAATATGAAGCAAAATGTCTCTAAAAATTAGGTCACTATTATTTAAAATTTGAAAACATTTGATTACACATATTAATTTTTTTATCCTATACTTAAACATTTAGAAACAATAGGCTTCATGTTATATGTTCATGTACAGATACTATTAAATCATATATCTTTTTAATATTAAAAATAATGAAATAAATTCCAAAGATAAATCTGAGAAATAATGTTGATATATAGTTTTAGAGCAAATTAGAAGATTCAAATAAATATGAAAATACTCAAATAATATGAAAATCAATTCCATACTAAATGAATAATTTCCAATAACCTCTTTTTGCTTTCTGACCTCTCAATTTCAAAATATACATTTCTAGCTACTCTGTCTACCTATACAAACTACTTCCCACAAATCTAATATCTTCATTAATTTTGTCATATTTTTTTTTCTTATGAGCGCAATACCAACACCAAAAGAACAATAATTGTATTAAACACCTGAACTTCCACTTCCATGAATTTTCATCAGGAAGAATTGTTCAATTATGAATGATTCTGTTGAACTTTATCTGTTGTTCTTGCTATACACCCCTCGTCAAGTCATTTATCAAGCCATGACCATTTTATTTTGTGACGTTTTAAATAAATGTCCTGTGCTCCTTCCAGACTCACCTCTTCTGCTTTAATCAAAGCCACCATCTGATCTTCCTAAGGCTATAGCAATTATCTGCTAATTGAATTCCCTCCTTTAAGACTCTTGGTAATACAATGCATTGCGTAAAGAAGAGCCTAATTAATCTTCTTAAAAAGGTATTTTTTCATGTGTGATAATGTAGAAAATATTCACTTTAACTCTACAAAATAAAATTCCATTTAAATTGTGTGTAAATTTCACAAGCTGGCTGTTTACCCCTTTATTTAAATGTGTTCGAGTATTTAGAATGAACAAGCTACAATTCTTATGGAAGAAACAATACACTGAACCAATTCTCCTGATGATAATTCAAGAAAATCTTATGTGATGGTGATTCAAGAAAATCTTATGTGATGGCTAAGGTGGTTGGCAATTTGACATTCTTAAGATAAGGGAGCCTCAATTAAGGAGTTGTTTCCATCATATTGGCCTGTGGCATGTCTATGGGGCATGTTTTTGATTATTAGTTGATGTAGGGGTCCCAGACCCTTGGGTTACATGAGAAAGGTAGCTGAAATTGAGCCTGGGAGCCAGGCAGTGAACAGCAGTCCTCTTGGGTAGAGGTTCTCAACCTGTGGATATCAACCCTTTTGGGGGTCGAACAAACCTCTCAACAGAGGTTGACTAAGACCATAGGCATATCAGATATTTACATTATGATTCATAAGAGTAGCAAAATTACAGTTATGAAGTAGCAACAAAAGTAATTTTATATTTGGGAGTCACGACAATATGAAGAACTGTATTAAGGGTTCGGAACATTAGGGAGGTTGAGAACCACTGCTCTAGGGTTTTTGCTACGAGCTCCTGTCTTGACTTTTCTCGACAATGAACTATAACCTGTAAGCCAAATAAACCCTTTCATTCCCAAATTGCTTTTCAGATGTTATTTTATCACAGAAACAGAAAAGCAAATTAGGACACTTCACTCAAGCTCAAATGATTTCCTTGGGTCTGTACGAATGATCAGGCAGTCCACATTTGATCAACTTTCCCTCAGTTAACAAAAGCAATAAACCATGTCATGATACCTTCTATTAAATGGACCTCATCCTCAGGCTTTTCTGTGAAGTCGAGAGACACTGACATTTACTTAGGGGGCAAGTTTTGGAAGTACTTTTTTGGAGGTATTTCTTTTTCCCACACCTTTTTTTTTTTTTACTTTTATGCCTACAACTTTTTTATAATATATCTTTATATAAAATAGAACTATATTAGCCTGTTTTTCTTTGATTATTAATATTCAGTTGTGTATGTGTGTATATGTGTGAGTGTGTGTGTGTGTGTAAATCAACATCTATACATGCAACCTGTTGAGTCCTTTTTGTTGTTTGTGTGTATATGGAAATCTGTAGGTAAATGGATGGACCTAGAAAAGATTATATTGTATTAGGTAATCTAGACCCAGAAAGGCAAGTATCACATGTACTCTCTCATATGAGGTTCCAAACTGCGGATCCTCAGATTGACTATACAACATGGAGTAAACAGGAAAGGAAATACGGGGATTTGAGCAGAAAGGCAGGATACCGGTTATAAAAGGTGGGAAACAGAACAGCATGGAGGGGACTTCAACTGTGAAAGAGGGATGGAGTCAATATAGAAGGAAAAAGAATGATAAGAGACAAATAAAACCCTTGTCTTGTTTGATAAAGGCTTAGAGGATCACATGATTTTATATTTACCTAAAATTATACACAATACATATATCTATATATCTACATTTGTGTGTATGTGCATATATCTTAAAGGAAGTTGAATCACAGACTTAAAAAGGAATCATAGAATAACAAAACCTTTCATACCAGGCACAATAAACTTCCTTTCAAAGGAGGTCAGGGTAGGTGAAGTGACTCCCAAAACAATATAGATGTAATCCTTGGTTGCCTTTGTGGATTGAGGATGGACCTCTTTTACTGAAGATACTATATACTTAGGATATAAGACTCAGATGATCCTACTAGATTTGACCTTAATGCTCTTTCTCTATAGAAGTCTAGCTCCTATGGTTCCTGAAAATATTATGCACGCTGCCAAAGAATAGAGACAATGAAACAGTCCTATCAAACTGCAACACCTATAAACCATGACAACAACTAGCATGGCAAGTTATGGACAGAAGTGAAACAAGTGGTATTCACATGTCAGTGGGAACCAGCAGCTATCTAACAGGCCAAAAGCCCATTCAACAGAAGGAGAGAAATAATTTAGGCTACTGGAAACCTAGCCAATTTTCCTGAGGTTAGTAAGATCCTAAATAGCAGAAAGATATTTACTGCTGCCACTTTACTAGACCAATCTAATTCCTTACTATACTCTAAACCTTATCCTTATATACAACAAGTGTAGGTATCACCCATCATAAAGAAGCTTTTCTTTATAGCAAAGTGAAAACCTCATCGTAGAAAACACACATACACATACACACATACATAATAAATAAAAAGATTAACAGATCATGAGGAATTGAGCCCCAAAGGATACATCTACAGAGGTAAGGTAACGAGTAAGGAACCAGAAGAGAGGAGGGAATCTTCAAAAGAAGGGGAAGGGAATAAAGAATATAATGTTACTTCAGGGTAAAGGGGAGATTAGAACAAAATGATTAAAGAGTGAAAATGGGAGGGGGTGTAGAGGAAGCAATATGAGGAAGATAACAGGCTATAAATGTTTTGAAGAGCAATATATATTATATGTATACATATGTACATGTGTGTGTATATATATATATATATGTATATATATATATACATATAAAATATAAAAAAGCATGTAGAATTTTCCTTAATATATGCATATATAATAAAATTAAATGAAGTTACCACAAAGTGAAGTAGACAATACCCCAAATAGATATGCTTTGTTATAAAATAAACCCAATAGGGACAGGATTGAATCTCATGTCTTTTGAATTATTGGCCATAAAGGACCCAAACCCCACCCCACGAAACACTAGAGGTTATTGCCAATGGTATCAGTTACTTGCCATTACTTAATGCTAAGATCCTATTGTTGAAGACATTGCATACCAATGTCATGGAATATAGAGCAATTGCTAGTCCTCAACTGGAAGTGCATTCCTGCTGTCTGGCATTCGTAGTGCTGAAAGGTACCATACTACTGGAGGAGAAACGCAACCATCAATTTCAAACTGCTGTGCTTCCTGCTAGCTATATTAAGAACCTGCCTGCAACACGAGCCCATGCATGTAATAGTTGCTGAACTATTAGGAGAGTAACATGAAAGTGCTCGTTCCTTGAAATGTAACCCATACCTGATTCTGTTGATAAGGCCAAGATCATGAAACTAGATAGGTATGGTCCTGAGGGAAAAACCCACTAACACTGTTTCTCTAAAAGAATATAGCAGTTATATGACTCTTAGAGATATATATATCTCTAAGATATATATATAACTGTAGATTAGTACATTGCTCACATCATGTGAGAATCTTCTTCATTAGATGGTAATTAAAATAGGGACCCAAATTGGGCAACGTGGAAAGAGAGAGAGAGAGAGAGAGAGAGAGAGAGAGAGAGAGAGAGAGAGAGAGAGAGAGAGAGAGTGAGAGACCTTTTTTGTTGTGATAATTCTTTAGTGGGATGTCTTTATTAAACTTGTCCCCTCAAAACTCAGGAATCTATGTGGAAAAATAGAAGACGTAGAAATGTTATGAGAATCACAGGCATTAACAATTTTAAGAAAACATTGTTTTCCTGACACAACAGATCAGATGCATGTATTGACTCAGAGAAAATGTGACAGCATGCACAAGTTGGAGTCAGACCAAAATCTCAGCATGGAGGATTAGAAGTAGGCACAAAATCCCACTTCTAATCAAAAACTTCTTTTTGAATGACAGCTTCTAGGATAGTGAATTATCAGTTTTCTTCAATGTAGTGACAATGGGTATATTGACCATACTTTAGAGAAGGTCTCATGCTTAAGAGTTTTGTGTGCTGACTAACACATATTTTATTCCATGTTGTTGTTTCTTTGGTGAAATTTTTGAGAGAGACAATAAACAGGGAGGATAAGGAGGGACTGTAGGAGGAATTAGAAGACATAGAAGAATATGCTAATAGTATGATGTATGAAGTTCTCAAATTATAAAAAATAATCAATTACTTTTTTAAGGAGATAAGAGTTTCTGAGAATAGTGGCCAAAAGACTCAAAATAAATAAATCATTTCAAATAACTGTATTTGAACAATCTGTCTGACATGAATGTATTTTATTGATAAATAAAATCCATTCTGCTTATTTAAATGGAATTTAATTATTTTATTCAAAAAATCATTTTAGCAGTATGTTAATACAATATCTTCTAATTCCACTGTGGCAAATTAGGAGAAATCAGTTCACTGTGAAGTATAAGGGGACTATCAAACACTAGCTTTGACAATGTAGGAAGGTAATGAGTGGGTGTTTTCTCAATGCAAATATGTGGCTCCTGAGATGGCACAGTGGGTACTTGTTTTTGATGTTCAACATGAAGTTCTACGTTTAGTCCCAAGAATTTGCATGGTGGAAGGAGATGACTGGCTCTTATTAGCATTCATGTAACTTTGCCTGCACTATGACGCATGTACACAGCTCACACACTACATAAATAAATGGTTAACATGAAACACTAATATGATATGGTGGTATGATATGTCCGGTTTTACTTAAGATTGACAAAATTTGAAGTCAAAAGCTAAGGGAACAATAAGTAAAGTGGGTTCCTAAAACAGCTTTTAACTGTGTAGTTCTATATTCCTATACATGTGCCAGTTTTCTTGAAATTGTAGGAGTATGTGATGAAAGCCATTTCCTTATTTATTCATATGTACCTATGATGGTTAACAAAGCACACCTTCAATCAACAAATTGTTTCTTAATGAAAAATTATTTCAGTATTCTCTAAGAACAACAGAGAGAATTCCAAGTTCTGGATCATCATTCTACATGCGCTTCCTGTCAGTTATAACTACTTTCTTAGTCATACTGAGATGGAAAGAACAACAAAAACCACGTTTACTGTTAGGGGGTAGCTAGTGATATGAATAGTACCTACAATGTAAATGACATGTGATCTGTGCAATTCTACAAGATGTAATTACTGCTGTTGTCTTTGGGGAGCCAAGAATGAAGGAAGCTGAAAATATAATTTGCATTCTTTGAAACAGTGGTTCTCTAGTAATTTGGATCTCTGTGACAAATTCTGAGGACAGATATGTACATAGTTAGTAGATATTTTAAAGACCCGTCACTTTCACAAATGAGGGTGGTCATACATTATATTAATGGTAAAACATGACCAGAATACTTGTGCTTGAGGAAAAAAATGCGGAATTATGTATATAAAGGCTTCAGAGTTCAGATTCCCAAGAGACATAATGTACTTTGAAAAGAGCAGGCTGGAAGACAGCTATTCTCACAAATCTAAGCTGAATAAATAAGCAGAGTGAAATGCCCATAGGAAAAGAAACCTCAATTTGTGAAGCTAGTGCTTCTGTTAAGTCCTAAATTGATCAGGCTAGCTTAATTGAAATGGTGGCTGTAAAAGTGTTCTGTTTGTTTTAACTAGTTCCAAGTGCTAAAAGAATGGAATTTTCTGTGAAGAGTGAGCTTGTAAACTCATAGAAAAACTAATTAATTGGTATCTTTCTTCTCTTTATTCATAGTATTCATAGTGAAAAATTTAAGTTGGGGGGAAACAATTTCATTAAAGAAATTGTTCCTTTTAAATCATAAATTAAATTTGAATATACAATGATTTAGCATTAGTAGTTGCAAAATACATGAAAATTTGAGTAAATAAAACAAACTTTACATTCTGTAGTCCAGTCTAGAATTAAGTTGTTTTTTACAAGATGATTTCTACTTACTGCCAGAAATTCATTTAATTACCATCAAAAGCAATATAGTCAATGTTATTCACTGAAATCATTGACAAGCCTGAATTGAACATAAACAAGTCCAGAGATATCAAGATGATACACAGCTGTCCTTTCACAGAGATGTACAAGAGAATTTACTTAAGAAAGATGATTATATGGCACATTCCAAGATCATTTCAACATGTCTTCTCATCAAAGCTTACTTCCCTTCTCTCTTTTGTGAGAACCTTTTATAAGAAAAAGTTTTCAACATTGCTGGAGTTTCTGTTCCAGTATTTGAAACAACCCACTCATGACCCTGAGTTTTCTACAGCCCAATTCAACAGGTGACATCAGACACCATTTTTATTAGTTTGTTTGATTATTTTATTAGTTTGTTTTCTGTAGTGGGTACATTTCTTCACCTCCATATTAAGTATGTTAAATTTCTAACCATCTAACCTGTGATAGTTTTCAGACTTGAGATTCATCTAAGGATGTTAACATGGAAAGATTATTCTGGATCATTTCCATGGGCCCCAAATGGTCATGCAATCATTAAGAGAAAGTCACAAGAGGTTAAATATAGAAAGCTATGAAGATAGAATTTCATCAGAGTGAAAGTTTGAAGACAGGAAAAGAAGCCCAAGTCTGAGAAGCAAGCTTGACCTTCACAAGCTGGTAAAGGAAAGTAAATGAGTTGTCTAGAGACTGAAAGAGGAATGCTTTTAAAAATCTTTTGATATCTAAACATGTTAGAAAACAAATTTGTATTGGCAATAACTTTTTGGCTAACTTCATATGGATATCTAGAGTATAGAAAAAAATCTTAAACATCAAGAAAACAAACAATATTAGGGTGGGTCTAGTGAATACTCTTAGTAATAGATGGAAGAGATTTGAAACTGGCCATCTTTTGTAGCCAGGTAAGTTTTCCAATGGTGGACTGGTTTGCATTTGCGTAAGTAGTTGGCCAAGTGAATCCCTTGGAGATGCTCCACACAACCCAGGCTGATGCTAGGACAGTGGGTCACTCTCCAAATACTGACAGCAGGGCCTCATTGCTAAGGACAAAATCCACACAGCTAATTGAACTTAGGCAGGCTGAACTTGTGCTTGCTGGACCCTTCACCCTCGACAGTCTATTCTCTTTTGTGTGGGAAAGTAACCTCTAGACTACTGAAAGAAAAATCTGGATACCAATATAGCCACAAAACCTTCCATCTACAATTTGTCCTGCCTTCAAACTGGATGGGACAAAGGTAACACAGAACTTGCAGGAGTGGCCAACCAGTGTCTGATTTAACTTGAGGACCATTCCATAAGATGGAGCCCAAACCTAACACAGTCTGATGGCCAGGACTGGAGTCTGGATAGCCCAGTGGCAGAGAATCAGTGCCCTTATCCAATTGTCATCAGAGAGGCTCCCTTGGCAGGAGATGAGAACAGCTGCAGAGACTCACAGCCAGACATTATGTGGAGAGAAAGTCTAAACTGGAAGTCTCTATAGGGTCCCTCCCCTAGGAGCTCAGAGAACCCTGAAGAAGAGAGGGAGGAAAGATTGTAGGAGTCAGAGGGGATGGAGGGCACAAAGAGAACATGACCACTGAATCCACTAAGCCAGGCTTATATGGGCTCACAGAGACAGAATCAGGAAGCACTGGGCCTGCTTGGGTCTGCAGCAGTCCTCTGCATATATTTGATGGTTGTTAGCTTGGTGTTTTGTGGGGACTTCTAATAATGGGGACATCTGACTCTTTTGCTTGCCGGTTCTTGGAACCCTATTCTTCCTATTGGGTAGCCTTTGTCTTTTGGAGATATGTTCTTTTCTGAAGTGAAACTGAGGGGAAGTAAATCTTGGAGAAAGGGGAAGGGAGAGAGCAGGGAAGAGTGGAGGAGGGGAAAACTGTGCTTAGGATATGTAAGAAAATAATCTATTTTCAATAAAAAGGCAGAAAACATGAAACACAACTTTGGCTTCTGTGTGTCTGTGTTTTTCTTGAATCTTTTTCTCTTTCTAACTTCAATTTTAACATTATCTTATGTCTTCATTTGGCTTTTTACTCAAACCTCTGTTGTTATTTGATTGAAACAAATGTATCTAAAGATTAAAGATTAAAAGATTAAAGATTAAAACCTACATCCACATATAATAGAAGGCATGTACTATTTGTCTTTCTGAATCCAGATTATCTCAAGTGAGATGATCATTCCTACCTTCATCCATTGACCTGCAAATTTTATTATCTCAGTTCTTAACAGCTGACTAATAGTTTTGTAAATATACCACATTTTCTTTATCCATTCACCAAGTGATGGGTATCTAGGCTATTTCCTATTTCTGGGTGTTATGAATAGAGCAGCACTAAACATGGATGAGCAAGTATCTTTCTAGTATGATGGCAAGTCTTTGGTGTATACCCAAGAGTGGTATAACTGATTTTTAAAAATCTGTACCAGTTGGAACTTCCACCATCAGTAAATAAATGCTTCTGTTTTCCAGTATTTTCTGCAGCACGTGCTTGTCAGTTGTGACTGGGGAAAGGTGAAATTTCAAAAGAGTTTTAATTTGCACTTTCATGATGAATAAGGTTGTCAAACATTTTAAGTGTTTCTTGGGTATTTCATTTCATCTTTGTAACTTTCTGTTCAGTTCTATATCACATTACTAATTGAGTTGCTTCTTTGATATTTAGTTGTTTTAGTTCTTTTTATAATCTTGATACTAATACTCTTCCAGATCTATAATTGTTAAATATTTTCCCATTTGAACAAATGATGGTCTCCATGGCTTTACAGAAGTTTTTTAGTGATCTGAACTCCCATTTTTCAATTGTTTATCTAAACGTTGGTGCTTTCAGGGTCCTGTTCAGCAAATCCTTTGTGTGCCACCTAGTTAAAGTCTATTCCCTACTTTCTCTTCTTTCATATTAAGGGCATTTCATCTCATGTTGAGATTCTCAATCCATTTAAACCTGAGGCTTTCACAGAGTGATGAAATGGATCTATTTTTGCATTCTATATATGCAGCTATCAAGTATGACTAGCACCATTTGTTGGAGATGCTGTTTTTTCTCCACTGTGTATTTTTGGCTTCTTTGTCAAAAAGTAGATGTCAATAGGTATGTGGATGATTAAATTCAGAGGGGTATTGGATGGCAGATAAAGGAGGGAATATGGGAATGGACAACTAAAACTAAAGGACTTTTGAAAGTCCTATAGAAGCCTATTATTGTAGAAGCTTCCTAAAATACATATTTATATGAAATGTAATTTAAATGGAGTCACCATATAATGGTGAAGACAACGTTTCCACTAGACATTTTATGTCACCAAATAAAACTTCCAGTGCCAGAAGTGGGTTAGCATCTTGTTAAGTCTTTGACTAAAGGGCTTATTTACAGTCCCTACCCTGAATATTACAGGCTATTGCCAATGGTATTGGATAACCACTGCAACTTGAGAGTAAGGCCTTGTTGCTAAGGACATCATATACTTATGTCATTGAACAGAGAGAAATTGACCTGACAACACTACTTAGGCTTCCAAGAATCTGAAACTAGAGAGTTCATGGGCCATAGGGGAAAGGCTAATGTTCTGATGAAGGAATACAACAATAAAATGATGCCTAATGGCAAATTGCTATACCCAGTGATTAGTTCACCTCATAGTACTCATCAGAGAAGTTTCTTGAACAAAAGACTGCAATTAACACAGAGACCCATAACTGGACAGAGTGAAGAAATTAAGAGGATTTGAAGAGGATATATTTATCAAACCTCCCTCCTCCAAGTTCATGGATATACAGAGAAGAGGAGACAGAAGGATTCTAAGAGACAGAGGTAGTGGAGTGGATGACTCTAAGGAAAGAGTCTTACAGATACTATGGAGCTGATATACATATGAACTCACAACATCTGCACAAGTTCAAACCAGAACAAAATCTCAGCATTGAGAAGTATAAGCTGACACAAAGTCTTATCCCTAACTAAAAACTATCTGCCATTGACACCCGCTAGGAAAAGGAAAATCAGTTTTCTTTAATGAGGTGACACTGGGTATATTAACCATACTCCAGATGACATACCCAGGAGTTGGCCAAAGCAAAATGAATCCCATGTTTTGTTTTGTGGAATTATTGTTTTACCTTGTTTTGTGCTGGCATTTTTTTCTCAATTTCTTGTTTATTTTGATAGCATTATTTTTATGAAAGAGACAGAGACTTAGCCAGAAAAACAAACAAACAAAAAAAATGGCAAGAAAGAGAGATGAGAGGAGTTGAGGGAAGGGAAAACATAATCAAAATATATTAGATGAAAAAATTTTAATGGAAGTTAAAACAATAATATTCAGCAAATGGAAAGGCACAGAAAAAATGCAAACATATAGTGGAAAATGTTAGAAATGTGACCAGCTTTGAATGCCCAACATCTTTCCAACCTCTATGTATCCTGTATATATTTTCTTTTCCTTGGACATTCTACTTTTATAACACTACTGTGTCTTATGTACTGCATCTTATCGACTGCTTGTTGTTCCATTGTTAAGACTCACCATCCCTAGCTCTTGAATGCAGTTAGTGTATTTTATTCTTGTCTGTGTTTGAATAATAGATGTTAATCAAATTTTTGAATAAATGAATAAATCCATTTACAAAAAATTGGAAAAAATAGAAATGTGATTTGATTTATAATTGTGGAAATTTTCAACATAAAATATTTGAAAATCAAGAATGTTATCTTAAGTTGGAACTTGAAAAAACTGTAATGGTGTTTCTTGAAAACAAAGCATTATAATTCCTATCACTATTTTTTGTAACAATATTTAATATCTTAATATATTATGTCATCTTAAGACTATTTTTAACACTCCATACAAAATAATTTCAATGTAAATACTTGTGATACTAAATTCCTTAGGGAATAATGGTACAAAAAGTTCTGTAGATGTTTCCTACAAATGAATTTTTTGTCAATAATTTTGATTAATTGTTAGATGAATAATTGGATGTAGAGTCACTTATGTAGAGAACCAACTGTAAGATCACTCTTCTCAAAAGTGTGTGATTTGAGTCAAGCCTAAACATTTGTAACTTTGCATTCATTAGGTTAGATGGGCTGAAAATAAAAATACTTATATAAAAATTGTCAACATTTACAGAAATGCAAATGTGACTTAAAGAAAGTACACCTCGAGAAAGCAGGTCTAGCTGACAATATTACGTTACTAATGAGTTATCAAAAGATAATTTATTAAAAACAGGCATTTATTTTCCTTTAGGATTGGAATTATGATCCTTCTAAAGATATTAATGAAAGAGAAGCCACTGACTCTAACAGCAAGGGAACTAGTTATTCTTGCAGAATAGCTACACTTTTTAAGAGATGCTCACCTAAACATGCCACGGAAACACTAAAGAAAATTACACCTCTGGGTTCACAAGTGAAGAAGAATTCCAGGTCATTAAAGAATCACAATAATGGAATTGCAGATGTTACACTTTCTTGTGTTAATGAGTAAGTAGCTCATGATGAAATAAAAGTAATACACATAGGCTCCCCTTTGATGCTTTAATCTGTGAGAAAGAAGAAATGAGTTGGAACCTTGAAAGGAAGTTCACATTCAACAAAAAGAGGTGTCTGAGAATTTAGTCTATTTGTAAGTTTATAAATTAGATGCAGACTATTGGAGCAGAGAGACAAAAAAAAAATCTTTATTATTACCAAACACTTCATCTGCAGAGTATCAGCATTACCATTAGCTCTCTGAGCCCCAACTCCCTGAGAGGATGAAGGCATACAGGTAAGATATGTTACATTCAGTGGATTTAATTACAGGAAAAGAATAAAATGCTTAGGGAATCTGTTAGAATGGTCTATAAGTTTGTCTGACCTTTGTCATAAAAGACAACATAATTATTATGCTGAAGAAAATTTTGCTCTTTTTCCCCAAAGAGAGATGCTATCTCTCTTCTAAAGCTATTTCTAAAACAAAATCCTTGAAAAGATAGTCCATAACAAAGTTAATCAATGCCTATGCATGCAAGACATGTGAAAATGTGAAAGACCCATAGAGAATTATCTCTCAATAATTAAATTGGAAAACAAAAATTATAATGTGAAAAACTTTAGAATGTCAGGATAAAGACAAAATTTTCTTGTGAATACATTTTCCAAACCTGAAGGAGAGGGTAAAACAAAATCCTGGGTACAGTGATTTGAAATTTTAGTAAAGCAGACACAATAAAACGGTATTGCAATAAATGAGTAAATTTCAGCAATTTTACTTTCAAAATTGAAAACGTTCTGAAGAAATGCCAGTATTTTTCATTAAGTTCTGGATAGGAATGATTTTCTGAGAATTGAAACTGAAGAAGAGATGATTTCTCTAACATATATTATAGCCTAAAGTATTGCACTATGAACAGAACGTAAGTTAGATTTAAGTACATTATGTGAATTCAGACACAAGAAATGATGTTGTTGGGTGTAGACAACAGGATTTATATTACTTTCTGTTCTCTTATACATGTAGTTGACTAATAGATTACAACTTGGAACAATCATTTGTGTGACCAAAAACATTTAGTAATTGATTAGACAAGGAATTGAAAAAGAGATATTTAATCGTGAAAATCTATGATTCAATCTTTATTCAAAAAAAAAAGATTTTACTGTTATGTTTCATATTTTGATATTTACCTACCCTTATGTTTGTTTGAAGGACAGTATGTAAGAATGCTTGAAGACAATCTGCTCTACTCTAGCCCATGGCCCACTGCTATGACCACAAGGACGAAGATAACTATATTTCATATTTCATATACTCTGTAGATTATTTTCTTTAATTTCAAATTTAAAAAGAGAAGGGAAATCTTTTTTATTTTTAATAATTCTGGCTGTCCTGGAACTCATTCTGTACACATGATTGGTCTCAAACTCATAAGATCCAACTACCACTGCATTCTTCATGCTGAGATTAAAGGCATGCACCACCACCACTTGGCTAAGGAGAGAAATCTGAGTTGTGTTATATTCAAACCCACAGGAAGATTTTCCAAGGTAATAGTTTCAAGTGTTAGAGGCGCATTAAGTTTTGAGGTTAGGATCAACAATTGCATTCTACCTACCAACGTTTTAGAGTAAAAAATCGTTAACAGTCCATTTTCATCTTTCTTGGCATTTTAACAGTCTGTTGATCTACACCAACAAAATCCATTCAAGTCTCTTGCTGACAAGAACACCTATACCTATTTTTTTGCCCCAGGGTTCTGTATAGATCCCCCTCCATGTACAAATTTTGTGGCATGCTAAAATACTGGGCCATCCCTTCTTGCTCTGTATTTTTCTATTATAATCTCAACACATTCTGACATTAATAACTGTTTTAAGCAAGTTTTTACTTTTTTTCTTGACTTTATTATTCTACAATGCAAGATCATCCATCATTTCTAGTGGAAAACCTATATAATTTTTCCGTAGTCTCGACCTATGTACCAATTTTTTTCCCTGTGGATTGAATGAGTTAGAGCTATTTTTCTGAAACCTTTAAATTTATGAAATCCTTCCATATTGTTATCTAATTCTGCATAACAGTATCAGACGCTTTTAAAAATTCATTCAGTAATTCTCGGAAAGGTTTTGTTGCTTTTGCTGTTGTTTCCAAAACATATAGTTTTGCAAAAGAATATTTCATGATTTCTATGCTCTAGTTTTCACACATATTTTCATTTTTTCTTGTATATTGCTGTTTTATATGAAGATGTCTCTAATTTTCTTTTTTCCCTTTCTGTGCTTCCTTCCTAAATGATTTATAGTTGCGCTTCCAGTTTCTATGTCATTTGTTTCTGTACTCCCATTATCTCTTACATGGTATTCTCCAACTTATATTTTTACTGTTATGATTGAATTTATCCGGTATGAAAATAATCACCAATTTCACATTTAATGTATGCTAAACCTGGAGGGACAAACCTCATGGCCAATCAAATAAACCCCTGAAGACTACCATTGTCATTCCTATGCTCATTTGTTTTTCAGATTTATATACAGCATGTATACTCAGTTTTATTTCCAAAATTTTGGATGACTAGACCATGGATTTACTGAACATATGAGTGACTCAAGAATCATACTGTAAATACTTAGCCACCCATAAGACACAAATACTGGTCAATGTAGGCACAACGCAGTTGAAGCAGAAGCCAGAGTCTTACAAGCTACTTCAGTGATACTGCATAACCCCGCAAAATCAAAAGTCTCTCAACTTTTCTTTAATATATTAATCACTGCTATGATACCAATGTGTTCAAGCTAAATGTTTTCCCTACCATGACTCCCTATTACTTATACCTACCAGCAAGAAATTATAAATAATCCTTTAAGTATTGCTCTCACTAATCCAACATAAAAATTCCCTTTGGAATTTTTTTTATGTGAAGATGATTTTATGTGAAGATAAAAATCCTGTTCCTATGAATCAGAGTGGGTATGGAGGAGTCTTGCTGTTATAGAAGTGATTATGCACATTCGAAAGCTCAGGAAACAGTGGCTTACTGTATACGATCCTTTCCTTAAGTTCATGATTGAGACCTGAGTTTAAAAGGGTTATTCTCAGAAGTACTGAACTATGTTAAAGTTTCAAAACTTGCTCAATAGTTAGGAAACAAGTATTGAGATAATTTCATTGGATTTTTCTCAGGGACTATGATTTTAGTTTTTTTATTTTATTTACTACTATTTGTATGTGATGTGTGCATGTGCGTGAGAGAGAAAGAGAAAGACAGAGACAGAGGCTGACAGAGAGAGAGACAGAGACATATATCAGACACATATGTGCTATGTAGCACATGCAGAAGTCAGAGGACAACTTCTGAAAGCTGGTTTTCCTCTTCCACTGTGGTTTCTGAGGATCAAACTGAGATCACCAGTCTTTGACTTTAAGCATTTTTAAATGCCATTTTGTTTCATTTTAGAAGACCATTTATTCAACAGCCATTTATAATTCTCATCTACTTTAAAGTAAACAGAATATTAGCCTCATTAACACAATATAAGGTGTTCATTATCATCCAAATTTCTTTCCTTAGTGAAAATTAAACAAAGGAGCTTAATTTCCTAACATGTACATGAGATTAAAAGGAAGATATAAATGGCTATCCACCATCTTTCTCTGTATCAACTACTTCTGTTCTAAAACTGCTCTGGACTATTCTTTGGAGGTAATTTTGGGGAAATTTTTTTTCAGACTGCACAGAAATGATTTGTTCTTGTTTATTTTCCTAAATTCCTTTATTTAAGGTTAAATATCTATCATTGCCCATCAATGAAAGTCTATTATGTGCTAAATATATACAAAGACAATGAAAATTAACTGAAAAAGAAGGAATGACTGAAACATAGCAAACTAATGCACAGTCTGAAAGCTGTCATATGTAATGCACTGAAAAACCAAAAGTTAGTCATATGTCACTTATTTTTATGCATCATCTGGGGAATTCAATCTGACTGGCTTTACCAATAAAACAAATGATTGTCAGGCATATCAATAATTACCTTGTAGACAGGGCTGCAATTGACTGCTGCATACATCAGATGGAAATGTCACTGTTCTTCCATCTATATAAAATTGAAAAGAACAATATATTGCTCAAGTTCAGATTCTGGAAATTAGTAATCTATCATCAAATGAGTTATTTTGTCTCATGAAAGGATTCAGAATTGGTTACAGTAATATGATTCTTTTCTCAGGGATCTCAGGCTTAGCTTAAAGAAAAATCAATGAATCAATAAAAGGTATTTTAGTAGCTGAATACATTGGGCAACACATTAGGTATTTGGGAGTTTATTGGGGTATGTGTATATATGTTTGTGAGTCTGTGTATGTGTGTATATGTGTGTGTGTGTGAATCATAACATAACATAACATAACATAATTAGTACTATTTAAAATGTTAGTGATATTAGAATGTTACATTGGCAGAAGTAAAATAATTTTTTTTTCAATGAAATATCATTGGGTTTATCAACCACATCCCAAAGCAGGCCCCATATCCACAAGTAGATGGCCAACAGAAAACAGATACTGGTTTTGTTTTTGTTTTTGTTTTTGCTTTTTTTTTCCTTTTTTGTGGAATCTTTGTGTCTTTTGTTTTATTTTTGTCTTACTGGTTTTTCTTGTTGTGTTGATTTTCACATATCTTTTAGAAAGAGAGAGAAAAGGAAGTGGATAGAGAGGTAGAGGGGATTTACAGGATGGAAAACAATATTCAAAATATTCCATGAAAAATACTTTAAATAATAAGTGTTTTTCTCTTTGTAAAAAATCAGGGTCTTTCATAAAACAATTTTTATAATTAAAAAGGAATTTTATACTTTTCTTTTATATAATTACTGAAGAGAGTTTAATCCCCATTAACATGAAAATACATTCCTGACCTCTGAAAATTGTTTTTCACTCAGATTATTCCTGAATTTACTGTGAGCATATCACATGTTTTCTCTCCAGTGAGGCTTTAGGACTGCTGATCTAAGTGTTTTGAACTGAGTATTACTGCAGAGAACCATCTACTAACAATTAATAGAAATAACTCATGCATCTACAAATGTATGACTTCACCATGAGATAAGAAAAGACCTGGAAGAATTCCTCACAGAAGATAGAGTAGCTATCCTTCTACCACTTAAGCAGAATTTTATCTTGTAATATTTGTTTCTTCAGATTAAATGAAGCCATTTTAACAAATCCTTTTTCAACAAACTTTCTCTTGACAGGTTAATATCAACAATCTAGGCAAAAATAACCTCATCACTTCCTCAATTAATGTATTAAAATCACTTTCCAGAAGTACCAGATGAAAAAAACACAAATATAATGTGCATTGTAATATCAAGAAAGAAAGTAGTTATGATTTCTACTCAAATTGTTCACATACTGTGCCTTTCATTATGATCACTGGTACATGTCCAATCTCACCTTCTGACTCAGTAATCTTTATTAGACTTTATTTTTATGACACATTAAGCCCAATGAGTGTTGCCTTTATATACACGAATATGGAGTTATTCACCAGAGCATGGACAATCTGACAGTGGTTGTACTCTCCAAAGAAAGATGATATTTTCTTCCCCAACAACAATGAACTTCCAGAAGTTCCTAACTATCCATGCTGGATTTTTACTGTCTTGATTTACTGTATGTCTTGGGAAGACAGCTGCAATAACTATGATTTCCTAAGTATAATGGCTAAATCATAGACAGAAGATAGCACTTCACAATATTTTTGTATATCCAGAAGTTCATTCTTTTCTTCGTCAGTGTTCCCTGAGCTTTTACTGGGGAGAAGGGAGAGTGTTATAGGCATTCATTTAAAAAATTAAAATTACTGGTTACTCTTAACTGAAATTATTTTATGAATGATATGAAGATAGTCATATTTAGAAGCTACAAACTTCAAATGGTTTCATAAACTATTCTATGTCAGATACTTGAAATAGAATCATATTTTGTCTCTTCATTACATGTGGTATTAAATCCATCACTACTATTCCAAAATATGTTACTCACTAACTATCATTGGAGTAGAATCAATTTTTCTTTCCAAAGACATTCCAAAATTTGTGCCTTGATTCTTAGAAACTGATTGCATAATCTTATAAGGTAAAAATTGTCCTTTGGATATAATTAATTTAGAATTTTATCAGTAGACATGCTATATTATCCCAGAAGGACTAATGTAATCATAGTCTGGGTAAAAGGAGTTAGGATGACAGAAATAAAATGAAAGTTTCAGTTATTCACTGGAGGGATCTAGCCAGGAGAATCAAGCAGTCTCTAGATGCTGAGGAGGCAGCAGTCATACAGAACCTTCAGCAGGATCCAGTCTGGATGATATCTCCATATTATAGATAATGTTCTTCTGAATGGCAGGATAACATTATGAATCAAATGAACAAGTTATAGGCTTCTGTTTAAAGTCATAAAGTTGTATTGATTACTTACAACAATTAAAGCTTAATACAAATTAAGCAGTACAATAAGCATACTTTTCCATGGACCACAAAACTAAAGGAAGCAAACTTCTTAGGATTTTAGTGTATCAATCAAGGACACTTCCATCTAAATACCATCACTATCATTTCTTGTGTTACTGTGCAAACCATGTACAATTCTGCCTGCTAACAATAATAGTGCCCACCGTTAAGGACTACTGAGGTTAAATGAATTGAAAGAATCAACATTCTGAGAATAGTGTGTGAGACTTCGTAAACTTAAACTCCAAAGCAACAATTATTCATCTCACTATTGTCAATGTTAAAGTGATAGGAGGGTTGGTGTCTTTTCTTATTATATCTTGTTGTGTCATGTTTGGTTGATATCTCTTGGAGTTCTGCTTTTTTTCTGAAAGGAAAAGGAGGGTGAGTGGATCTGAGGGAAAGAGGACATGGGGAGAGCTGGGAGAAGTAGGGGGAAGGGAAACTGTGATAGGGATGTATTGTAAGAGAGAAGAATCATTTTCAACAACAAAAACAATAATAATAATAATTTGTTCATATGCATTAAAAGTATTTCTTCTGTTACTTAATAGTGACTTTTCTATGGAGAAGGTATTAAAATGTGTGTTAACCAAGTCTCTGCCCTTATTCAGTTGACTTATATGAGGGAGGAGGTACAAGCACATACTCATATTATTATGAAACAGAATGGAAAATTAAGGTGAGGGCATTCCTTTTAGTCACATAATTACTTACAAAATCTACTTCATTTTCCAGTAACAGTTTTCATGCCTTCACGTTGATATGAATAAAGACTAAAGCATCATGTAACTAATTTATTTATTTTCATCTTCTTTCCTTGTGAGTATGCGTGCCACTGTGTAAATATGGAGGTCAGATGACATGTCAAAGGGGGCTAGTTTTCCCCTTCCACCAAGGGGTTTGCAAACCTTTCCCTCTTTCTTGCAATCCCTTTCCCTCTGAGTCTGGAAAGTCTGATGCATGATACATTACCATGGACTATGGATATATTTCAATTATATATACCTCTAAATCTATTATATGCTTGGGTTTTCTTTGAATTAGAAGCATTAGTGTTTCAGGAAGTATGTGACTTTTCTGTCAGATTGTTGTCCAATATTCTTGCCACCAGATAACATTACATCCAATTATCATGTAGCTCATCCACTTTCACAGGAATTGTTTTATATAGGAGTCATTTTCCTTTACCTGCTTAATGAACCTAAAGCCAAAACAAACAATAGCAACAACAATCAAACTATGTCTTACAGCCAGTGGTAAGCGCCTCTTCCATTAACAGCACTATCTTCCTTTTAGAATGATAAAATGACAGTTCAGACATGAAACAAGAAAATAATAACAATTTCTGAGCCCATGCAGCAATTTTCCTCTAAAATTAACCTACACGGTCCTGTGACTGATTGTGCAGGTACTATTTTCAAATGTCATCTATAAGAGGAAGAACACTCAATGTGTATGACCCATGAGCAAAAGAACAAAAGAGCAAGCATTGTAACTCACTAAAAAACACATTTTGCAAGAAGACTTTTATTACTTTATGCAATTTAATTTTGTACTCACTACACAGTTCAGGTTTAAAAGTATAACCAGTTTGCATACATGGGATTGAACAGCAATTACAGGTAACTTTACCTAAATATGATGCAATGACACAGGTATGCCAGCCTTCTCAATTCTACCTTCCACTAGCCACTGTGCTACAACTTAGGAAGTCTGGTGACACATGAGCTAGGATGCAGAGTCACATGGGTTAGCTTAGTATTCACTCTTTATTCCCTTTAGGCAGTTCCTGAAAAATTCTGATTGAAATATGTAATTTTTTTTACAATGTTATTTGAAGAATGAGAATCAGAGAGTAAAATACTCAAGTTGATTTATACTTCTGTCTCTATCTATGAGACTGTTAAATAAAAACATGTATATCATTTAAATATTTGTTTTCTTTTATTAGAAATACTCAATTTGTTGATAAAAATACATTCTTGAATTACATATATTTGGAAGATGAAGTGATATAATTGTATGTAGTAATTTATGTGGATATTTGACCTTACATTTCAACTAATGCCAAAAATAATCCACATAATACAAAATGAGAAAATATTTATTAAGTCCTTCTTATTTATAAAAAGCTACATTCATATATAAGCCTTATTTATGATCAGTTTACCAAGATTAAAGCATTTATTGCATTATAATCTTCACTGAACTTCTAGACCTCAAAATACTGTATGAGCTTATGTTAAGGACATTGATAACACAAATTATGTTTTGGGGAACTGAAAGATGTCCCAGTGAGTAAAGATATTTGCCACTAAGGCAGATCCACTTGGTGGAATGGGAGAACTGGCTCCCTTTACATGTCATCTGACCACCAGTGTTTACACAGTGGCACACATACTCACAAAGAAAGAAAATGGAAATAAATTCGATACATAATGCTTTTGTTTTTATTCAGATCAATGTTCAGGCATGAAAACTGTTAGTAGAGAATGAAGTATACTCTTTAAGGAATTATGTGACTAAAAGACATACACTACATCTAGATTGACTGTGATAGGTTTGCCCATACTCAGCTACGCTAATACATGTTTTGAGAACTGAGTTTGATAATTAAATGCTAAATTAGAAAGTCATAAGGAACACATCGCCTCCAAACAGTACCTCCAAAGAAAAGCCAAATGGACATAGTCTAGACTCTTTCAGTACAGACGTTCTTTAGATGCAGACTACAGAAACTGGTCATAGTATAATTAAGCCAAAATAACTATGCAGACAAGAGCTGGGAAACATGTAAATTTGATGGTAAGATGATAAGCATGAGCTTGATGGTAAATGGAAATTTCCGTATGGTGGCATCATCTGTTTTATAGCAGAAGTGACTGTTCTTTGAGAGCCTTTGCAGAAACAAAATAATTTTTTAATGTATCTATATCCTTTGTAGGGATCATATTTTGGGCACTAATTGTACCTCTAGGTGAAGGAGTCTACACTTCACGACATTCTGAACAAGATATACTATGAAATGACATACTACATTGAATGAGAGACAAAAGAAATACGGATGGGTCCAGGAAGCCTGTCATATTCTGCTGAGATGGATACACAGACTAAATCGTTTGAATTTTATTTCAAACATGAATTAATACAAATGTTAGAAGATAAAATGGAGAATGGACTGGTGGGATGGATCAGCTGCTAATCTGCCTGCCACACAAGCACAAGGATTTGCGTTTCATGTACAGGAATTACATAAAAGCCAGGTGCTATGGCGCACACCTGTAGTCTCCATGTTGAGGAAGTAGAGTTAGCAGGATTACAAAGAATTACCAGCCCGCTTGCATAGCCAAACTTGTGAGTCCTAGGCTAATGAGTGAACCTATCTCAAAACAGAAGACAGAGAACCATTTACAAAGATACGATTGTCCTCTGGCTTCTACATGCATATGTATGCTTGCACATACATAATGCTTGTTAAGAACATGCGTACAAAATTATATAAAAATTAACTTGGCTTCCGTGATATGTTACATTGCAAATAAGTAACATGTTCTACTGATTTTATAAATTCTGCCCACAAAACTTTACAATTTGTTACTCCTACTCATCAACAATTTTATAAGCATTAAAATTTCTCTCCATGGAACAAAACTCTGCTAAACTTTCCATATGCTTATAAGCTGAAACCTTTTTATTTTCATCTTCACTAAATGGCATCTGCTCCATCTCCATGTTAATTTTTCAAAATGAGGTTACTTAAAATTGATTTCTTTTCTTACGAAGTACGTTTGCCAAAACGGTGAAAATACATCCCAGAAGGCCAGCAATTACGGAATGTAACCACTTTACACGTGACACCAGGTACTTACTAGCTTATATTAAGATATTTTATACACTTACCTGTAACTATCTGTTTGTCACTCATTCAAATATAGAGAAAGTTTAAACAATAAAAGCCATATATTTTAGCAAGCAGACCAATGACTGTTTTCTTAACTGACAGTAATTTTAATAAAGCTTTCATAACATAAATCAGTCTCTCTTCTTGATTATCTGTGTTCAGTCTTGTGTTTCTCTGTCTAACAATAGCAACAGGAAAATTGCAAATAATTGTGCTGTTATCATGTGATTATCTCTTTATTCTCCGTCTCATGTTATATTACCTCTGTCACTCAACATACCTCATACTTACATACACATATACACAGCTACATACATGAGAGTGTGATATATACCAAAATACAGTATCTCATAATTTAGATTCAGAGTATCCTGAGTTTTTTTTATCCTGCTTAAGAATCACCTGTGTGTAACTTCAGTGCGTTACATATTTATGCTGTGTCTTTATTTTGAAAAATAAACATAGGTATCATACATTTGCCCAATGAGAATGTTCTTGGTACAACTATTGCTTTTAATGGATGGGTCCTTTTTAGCTGAAACAGTTCCTATTATATTAGTAAATATTTGTAATTTTTTGTATTTATTTGAAAAGTGAAGTCACAGCTATAGAAATTCCTTGTTGAGAACCTGCTATGCTAACAATGTATATATAATAAATTATAATTATGAATTCCTGGGTATATAGTAATTCTGATAAATCATAAAATAATCCTACATATCCATCTGCATGTTTTTAATCATTGTTCAGTTACTTAGTTATTATACAAAGACATGTATGGAAAAAAGCTCAACAGTACTGACTAAAAAGAATCTTTGAAAACTGTTTAAGAGAAGCAATAGTTTAAAATGCATTTTTGTTATATTATTACTAATGATAGTATTTTGTTTATTATTTAACAATACAATTAATCTAAAGTAAAGTCTAAATTTTATTAAGGGTTTAATGAAGAGAATCCCAGAAAGATGTGGTGCTGTATTAATTATGTAACTTTAGCTCTATGTGCTTGCTGCTCATTTCCATCACAACACTAAATGCCTGTTTTTCTAACACAAAGACTAGACTTTAAATGACAAATATTAAGTTTCTTTCAGATTAAACTTTTGCAAAAGGGGTTGGGAGCTGAATAGCAGACCACTTATCTGGCAAGTGCAAAGACCTTGGTCCAATTCCTAACATAACAACAAAGATCAAGACACAACCTGTCAAGCCATATCTGAGTTAAAGATGCCACTTCTTTTTCTCTTTCCTCTTACTCATTTAGCTTTAGGCTTCAGGATACAGCATATATAACTCAGAAATCTCTACCTACTTTTTTCAACACAGAGTTTCTCTGCTGTAACTCTGGCTGTCCTGGAACTCACTCTGTAGGCCAGGCTGCCCTTGAACTCACAGAAATCTGCTTGTGTCTGCCTCCTGAGTGCTCAGATTAAAGGTGTCTGCCACCACCACCTGGCTTAAATCTCTCCTTCATTATAAAAGCAAAAATAAAATAAAGCCAGAGTAGTGTAAGAGAACAAATACTTAACAAGAATTAAGACAGTATGATTAAGTTCTGAATTACCTATATATCTTGGTGACCTTAAAGAAATAAACCAAGTGTTCTTTTAAAATAAGAACATTTACTTAAACAATAAAAAACAATTTGCATGCTTCCTTCCAATGGTAAAGTTTTAGAGGAATTTAATTTCAATAAGACACTTTTTATACCCCTTGCATGCATTCAGATAAAGTTTTTACCCCACACTATCTACACTCCCCCCACCTCTCTCACACACACACACACACATCTTCCTTAGCTAAGTGTAGAAATCCGGTATTATTATCTAAATTAAAGTATATCTAAAAGGATTTGTCATTACATAAGATGCATTCTTTGTGTAACATTTCTCTGGGGAAAGACATGTGCTAGTGATAAAATTCTTGGTCTGCTTTTTACTCAGTGATAAAATGTAATTTTCTTTTCCAGTAAAAAGAAGACGTATGAGAAAGAAGTCAATCTTTACTCAGGAGAATGAAAAATGTTCAAAAAAATGTTTCAGTAAAATCTTCCTCCTCATTTGGGACATGGGCTTCCTAAATACACATCCAATTTATCATTGATTTTTGTATTCCTTATCTTCAAGAAATAGCAGGAAACTTGTACAATTTTAGCTTGTGGGGAACATAGAACAAAATAAGTGTAATATATGTATCCTGGCAAAAAACTTGACTTGGCTGACCTAAAAGGGCCTTCTTGACTGAATTTATAGTTCTGATAGTTAAAATCTGTGCTAGGTGAAGATCAGATTGAGCACCATGGTGTCCAGAGAAGAAACAGCAACTATGAAGTTAAATTACAACCATATGCTCTTATCTGAGTTAGAATTTGCCAAGCAACATTATTTGAACTCTAAAGTGATGTGCAATTCCAGTCACAATCAACGGAGGAAGCAGAAGAGCCATCATGCAAAGAAATCAGTTCTTACTCATCATCGAAGGACACACATAACATGTTAATCTACCTTCTCTTAGTTCTAAAGTGAAGAAATACATATTACACAAGTAACCCAATTCTGGATTATTTCACAGGGGAAACAACATGCTACTGAATCCAGAGCTGTGCTCTGACAAGAACTTGTGTTAAGGAGCGGGGTGAATTCGCTCACTTTCTTCCCTTGTATTCTTCAACAAAAGCATGGAGAATTGCACAACATGGCCATTATCATATTGTTCTCTTGTTACAAAATGATGCAAACAAAGAAAAAATTATCAATGATTCATTATTGTATGTTAATGTATAAAAGCTCACCAAGAATAATTTTAAGTAAATGATTACCTTAATGGTGCTAGCATTTACAGGTACAAGTGCTAGCAGAATAAAACTGAAGAATTACCTGGACCCACTGACATTGTATTTTTGAGCACCTCTTTCTTTCTAGTAATCTTCTAGCAGAAAGGTATTGAAAAAGTGGCAGATTTTATATGTCTACTTTGGAAAGTATAGCAGAAAGGATAGTTATTTTTATTATCTAGAAAGTCAGAGGAGAGTTAGATAATGCCAACTCTAAAACTAAAATGCTAAAGCCAACTTATAGGAATAAATATCCTTTTGTATTCAACTAGTAGGCTTTAGTGTACTATTTTAATTCATTCTTATAATAACTTTCAATAGCATCTACTATAAATATTCCCATTTCCCAAATAAGAAGGCAAAGAACTTTAAAATTTGAGAAACTTGACAAATAAACAACAGAGAGATTGTTCAAGACTGTATGTCATGTCTCCAGCCCACTTCAGGTACTCTGCTACTTTGGTACCCATAGGTAGAAGAAAGTATAGATTAAACATGGATAATGTGTTCTTTTTCTGTTATAGGATATTTCAGCCAATATGTTACTATACCAATTAGAGAACACAGGACCATGTCAATAACAGTGTCATTAATTACAATTTTGTTTCTCTAGAGAAAACAACACTGTTATCACTCATGCTTTTCAAATACTGCAGATTAAGGTTTAATGGACAGGAACTACAATTTTGCCATAAGTCACTAGAAGCTACGACTTAATTAATAAAATAAAACAAGGAACAACAATCTACCCCAATCATATTAAAAATCCCTTCCTAAGTTACTTAAAAATCAAAAAGCCTAAAGAAACAAGCCATCTAGTTTTACCGTCTAGATGAACAGTACTAATTTCTCTAAAAGTCACAGAAATAAACCAAAACAACCTCTAAATTTAAGCTTATCTTATTTTTTATTTCCTGATTAGTATAGACTCTAGCTATGAGTTCACTTTTTACATAACATAATAATAGGAAAATTTGTGTATTCATGACTTCTACTAGGATAATGAAGACATCAGATTACTTAAAAGTTCTCTTTAGAGAGTAAAATATGAGACATCTTAGAAATGTGTAATTTTGCCTTGCTATACATGTTCCCTTTGTAGAAATATAATAACATCCTTTAACAGAGTAGTTGAACATGAGCCATTATACTGAGAAACTCCACAACCTCAACGTGTAAGTGATATGATCTTTAAATTTCATAACATAAAGCTATCAAGCACAGAACAAAGTAAAATAATTTACTCATTCATACTGGTCACTGTCAAGTTAACACTTCAAATGCAACCCCTAAGGTTTGAACAATACTGACTGGTTAATTGCAAATTTGCACAACAAATTCAGGACTGAACTACAATATAAATGAATACAAGCATAATCTTTCAGCTTATGCCTACTATATATTCAAACTGTATACAATGTTCAATGACTGAAATTTAAAAACATAAAATTAAGTGAAGAAACATTACCACAAATAGTGCCAATTCATAAATATCCAACTTTGGTCAACAACCATACACATGAATTAATAGTCTGTACTTGTATGTATATGTATAGGATTGCTATGTATAGGATTGTATGCAATAATATACAAGAAATATATAAGGAATCTACCCAATTTCTTGAACACATACAGCATGTATAAGGGGTGTCTATGTCAACAGTTTTAAGAAGAATTTAAGATGGCTTCTGAACTTAAGGAGTTTATACTAAAATATCTCCATAAAAATACTGAAGGAATTGTGATTCAATTTTTCTAAAAAAATAAGAAAAGAATAGAAGAGAAAAGAAAAGAAAAGAAGAGAAAAGAAAAGAAGAGAAAAGAAAAGAGAAAATATTTGTTAAGCTTTTGAAGTTTAGGGCTTTTTTAAAGGCAGAGTGTCACTATGTAGCCCTGGCTTGCCTGAAATTCTCTATATCATTCTGAATGACCTGGAACTCACAGACTGCCTGCTCTGCCTTCCAATTGCTGAGATTAAAGGTGTACAACACTTTGCCTAGCTAAAAGACATTTATTGACTGTACTATCCCATCATGTTTGTTCTTAACATATAAATTATTATTTATGCTTGTATATGTTCAAGGTAAAAGTTAAGGGGCACACCTGGTCTCTCTGTCTCTCTGTCTCTCTGTCTCTGTCTCTCTGTCTCTCTCTCTGTCTCTCTCTCTGTCTCTCTCTCTCACACACACACACACACACACACACACACACACACAAATCAGCTCTCAATGAGGTGTCTCATAGGATAATGATGTAATTTTTGATGTAACCCATGCCCATTTGAAAAAAAAAGATGTCTAAGAGGTCATGAGAATCAGGATGAAAGAGCAGGTCTTTCTGGGAAAGAGGACTTTCATGAGGATAAGCTGAGTTTTCTAAACATGTTACATATTCCATTTGGAACCAAAGTCTCAGCCACTCGCACAGAGTACAAAAATGTTATCCTCATGATAGATACTTAAGACAATAGAAAATATACCTTAGTTTTTGGTAAGGAATGCATGCATTCATGGTCCTAGTTATCAGAGACCTCCTACTATGCTTCCACAGACATCACTTGGAGGGAGATGCTCACAATGAGAGAATCAAGAACATATTGCTTGCCTAAAATTGAGGTAAAATCAGAAAACCACAGAATGCCCAACTCCCCATTTCCTCTACTATTTCCCAAAAACTGAATGAACTCCAGCATTCTATTAAGTAGACAAATCATCTTCATCATGACACACAAAGGAAAGAGCTAAAGCCAAGAATGAGATAAACAGTGAACAAAAGTCACCCAGTGAATCCTCCATTACAAAAAAGACATACTTCAAAAAATTGAAGTTGGTGGTAAAATAGGAATAAACAGAAATAAAATGCAACTCTTCTTTTGATTAGAATGACTAAACTTCACATGCTATACACTGATTTTTTAAAAATTTCATACACTAGGAAGTTAATGTCACATACTTCAGTGTTTATATACTTAGAAAAATGTATCTATTAATAAAAATTATGATAAATTATACAAAAATAAGAAAAATAATACGAAACTGAAGAAGCCAGAGATGTATCATTAAGAGAGAAAAAAGTGCATAGAACTAGGTTCATATATGACTTAGATTTGAAACAATCAGGCAGAGAATTAAAGATGATTAAAATTGCCTCAATTTAAGTTAATTAAGATGTTATATTCTCCAGAGCTAGATAGTTAGATATAGAATATCTAAAAGGGGATTAAAAAAGAGTTAAAATTTATAAGAAAGAATATAATGAGGATATTATAATAAATGTAATGATGTCTTGCTCATACTATAAAGTGAAAGTGGTCACAGAACTACAAAAATAATATATTTTAACATCTGTATGGAATACCAGAATAATAAGCTGGCATATTCAAAGGCATCTTAGGGAAAAGGAAAAAAAAGCAAGAAGCATTTTACTAATTTATCAAATATTGCACAACCTTATGAACAAAACAATAGGGTATTGCATAAGCACAGTTACATGTAACAGAATAAGGAGTCTAAGAACAAAACTACGTATGCTGTCAACACCCTTTGAGCAAAGATCCTATGGATGCACAATGGAAAAAGGATAGTGCTTTCAATTAATGAATCTGGGGATAAATGTTATTCAAATGCAGAAGAAATTTAAAGTGCTATCTCTCCTTGCTTAGAGAAATCAACATAAATGTGAGATCAGAAACTTTCAAACTACTTAGAAGTCATGGAGAAACATACCTGCATGTTAGAATGGGGACAGATTTTTTTCAACTAAGGTATCAAACGTACAGGGGAGTAAAACAACAAATATAGACAAATGAGATTATATCAAACTAATACTTTTACTTTGCAGTAAGAAGAGGTTTACTCAATAGTAAGGAAAGACAACCTTTTCAAAGGAAAAATGATCTGAAAATTTCACATTTGACAAGCTATTTACTAATATTCAGCACTATCTCCATAATTCAAATAACCAATAAAAACATCTCAAGTAAAAATACACAGTGACTGAGCAGTGGTAGTGTACTTCTTTAATCCCAGTACTGGGAGGCAGAGGCAGGAAGATTGCTATGAGTTGAAGGCCAGCCTGGTCAACAGAGTGAGTTCCAGGACAGCCAGAGTTACCAGAGAGAAATCTTGTCTCAAAAAAACCAAAAAAATAAACAAACAAAAAACAAACAACAACAACAAAAAACAATAGATCTAAATATCTTCATTCCATTTTATTTAAAAAAAATGTTTGCTATCATTATTCATCAGGGAAATCTAGATCCAAACTACAATGATGTATCCCCTCCATTCTCATTAGATAGAATATCATCAAATGGATTCTGGCTATAAGGACTCTTGTACATTTAGGTAAGAGCAGTATTTTAGAAAACTCACTACTAAAAGTATTATGAAATTTTCCGTTAAAAAATTACAATAAAACTTCTACTACATCAATGATCCCAGCATAAAGTACGCATCTATCATAAATTAAATCACCATTTCCAAGTGATATATGCACTCCCATATTTATTGTAGCATTATTTATAATATCAAGAAATGTTACAACTATAGATCCACCAATTGACGATAGAAAACACAGTCCAAATATGAATGGAGTATTATTCAACATTAATTAAGAGTGAAATTGTCATATGTGGCAAGATTGACTTTGTTAATTCTATTAATGGATTAAGCCATACCAAAAGACAAGGACTACATATAAATCCTTCCCATATGGAAACATAAGAAATTTACTCATAGCAAAGAGTAGGGAATTGGTTACCAGACTTTGGAGAATGGAGGAAGAGAGGTAAAAACTGTAGGAAGAAATTGGCCACCAAATACTAATTTATAGTTACACAGGTATATGGAGTCCCTCTGTATAACCCACTATAGGACTACTACACATAGCATATTAACAGTTAAAGAAAAAGTTGTTGGAAGATTTTATTGAAAGGAAATGATAAATGTTTATGGAGATGGTTGTATTTATCTTAAATGCTATACAAATACACATGTATTAAAACATTATATTGTACATTAGAAAAATATGCAATCTTTGTTGATCTGTGAAATAATTAAAGATTATTTAAGTATATTATAGGTCTTCCTTGCATGTCTCATATAGAGTCACTCCATTAGACAAATTGTCTTACTGAGTCCTTGTCTGGTTGGTCCTATCTCTGTTTCTAGCTTCTTCTGAGATTGTCTGAGAGTCTACATGTCATGTACCCCATCAGTTCTCAATGCCTCCCACCCAGTATGGCTAAAAACTCTCAATGTTTTATTCCTTCTAAAACATTAAACACTATTTCCAACTTTTTATATGCAGTGCCTTTTTCTAATAGTACATTAAATTTAGCATTTCTTCCTATATAAATAGTCTCAGAAGTTCCCGAATTACCATGTGTTTGTTCTTTTTAAGTTAGGTTTATTTTTCAATGTATGTCTTCCCTATTAGATTTTCTAATGATCAACAAGAAGAAAATAGGATACATTCTTAAAGTATGTACTTAGTGGGATGGAAGCCTTTGGTGCAGGGAGGTACAATACATCTTCAGCCAAACACATACAAAAAGGAGTTTACTTTTTTCTTAACTCATAAGACATGCCTAAAAATGAATATTTAAAAAATATGGTCAGCCCCACCTAATTACGCATGCTTATAACCACAGCACTTATGAAGAAGGAGAAAGATTACGAGGTCTAAGCTATCCTAGGCAACATAGCATGATTCTGTGTCAAAATAAACAAATATATAAATTAATTCTACACATATACACACACACACACGCACACCATACCTAACAATCTCATATCTTTGTGTGTGTTCAAGTTTATCCACCAGCAATAGGAAATTCCTAAGTAGTTTTTCTTGCCTGTTTTAGTAAGACAAAAGGCAAGCCAATGAAAACACTTGAAATAAAGCAGATTGTCTTCAATGCTTTGACGCAAAAGACATACCTGGTGTTTCCTTTAAACCTTCCTCCAGATGAAATTGGCCTGTAAATATAAAGATCCAGGAAATACAATGACTAAATGCACATGCCTTAGCTCATTCATCCTTTAAGAATATCTGATCAAGGATATTAATTAATCTGATCAAGGTAAGAAATTACATTCCAGGTAATAGCCATGAGACCTTATCAGTGAAGCACAATATCACTCATGGATATGACAACATCATTCTGTCATATATTTAAGAGATGCACTTTGTCTGGTAGCCCTGTCTTCAGTGCTACCTTTGGTCACTGGTAAAATAAGTACCATAAAATGTAGACATTTGATGTTCTTTGACTAATTAGTGTAATTATTTCCTTAGCAGGTTCCAAGTTGTCTCTGTGGTCTTGGTTTTGCTTTTCCTCCTCTAATTAATTTTTCCTTCATTTTTTCCCTTCATGTTCTTTTTTAATTTGCATTGCACATTTTACCACATTCTGATCTCATCACCAAAGTGTAGAAGTCTTGATTTTCTAATTAGTTATCTTTCATGTTTTTCCATGTTTTTATGGATTTGAGGACTTGAAACAATTCTTTCAACATTTTTGAACAAGAATTTCTGTTTTGTTGACAAGAATGTTGCCTAATAATGTGTTCCATTTTTTTCTAATAATAAAATGTTAAAAAGGTTAAATCACTTCTGACATCGCAGACCTTAAATAAACAATATGCAACTTCTTACTATAGTATGCAAAATGGAATGCTAGAATAAAACATGCCAGATATAGTGGCACACTATATTCCCAGATCTTGGTAGGCTGGGGAGAGATAGAGGTAGCTCCCTTTGATTTCTAGGTCAGCCTTGTCTGCACAGTGAGTTTCAAGCTACTCAGTGCTTCATTCTGACAAAGTGTGTGTGTGTGTGTAAAGCAGGGCATAATCAGGGTCAAGCCATGTGTTTTGAACTATTTTTATGGAAATGTAGGATCAGGCTAGAGAACAAGCAGAATTCTACTTATAGATACTTATAGCTGGTAATTACCCAAAATCGTGAGTCCCCAGGGGAGGAGTTTTGAAACTGAGAAGCTTAAAAACTGAGAAAGTTGGGGAGGTAGGAAAGTGCTGCTAAAGCAGTCATAAACTCACTTGCTTGAAGGTGGTGAACTCAACAGTGTTCTACATAACATTATTGCAGGGAGCTCAAAATGTCTCAGTGTCAGTCATCTTTCCCCACATCCTTTAACCTTGTTGCAGAACAATAGACAACTGGACAGTCTCCAACACAACTCCTTCTCCTCACCAGTTTCACTCTTGAAATAAAATAACTGTACTTTCATCCATCAAATATTTCCCTCTTAAATAAAAGGAAATTACATCATGAATGAGTGTACATGAATGAGTGTACAGCAAAGAATAAGGAAATATTGTAATTATCCTACAGTAAAATAAGTCTCCAGAATGTCAGCCTTCAGTGCAAAAAGGAGGGAAAGTTTCATGAACTTTCCTAATACAACATTCTGATAATGATGGCTTTAGGATGCTCTCCATGTTTGCGATCATAGAATACACAGATGAGCTTGGGAGTTTGAGGAAGCAATGAGAAAATTATAGCACAATAGTCAGTTTTATAACTTTATTCTTTAAAATTATCTATCCTTTATTATTAGCCCCACTTATCATCAAAAATCTTTTGTAAGCGAAGTACAGCACTCTAGTAATAAATAATCATATCTGTTTGAAGGCAGATATTAATACAAATCACTAAAGTTTCAATGTCTGGTAAAACCCAGAGTATCTGAAATGTCATAGGGAGTTCTACAATTCATCTTTGCCATTGTACCCTAATTGTAGTAGTGCCTCTCCCACAACAATATTTAGGAAACTTATAGTACTAATATATGCAAGAAATTCAGGTCTAGGCATAGTTCATAGAAATTATAAGAGAGGAGATACCTATTTTCTAATATCTGTAATTCTTTCACCTCACAAATATCTGCCAATTTCAAATATCCCAGAGTTACAGGCACTGGAGTTATGGAAAGAAAATCAAATCAAGGCATGTTTCATACAGCAAATATCCTTTAATAACCTCTCCCGACAAAGATGGGTAAATGAACAGTTTTAACTAAGTGTCCACAACCTAAGAAGACAGTGTTCATCTCCCACAATTTCACAATAAAAAATAAGTCATCAATTACATTTTTAACTTAAACATCTTTATTTTAACTAAATAAGATGGAAACAAAGTATATTTAATGATGGGCGTTAGAAAGGAGATGGAAGTATATAATTTCTGCACTGTGCCATGGATACTACAATCCCAGACTCTAAATGCTCCATGTTCACAATAGTCAGAATCAGAAGTTGCCTGAGATGAGGAAAGCTGTCTGTAAAGCAGCATGTCCCTTTTTAAGACAGCTCTCTTTCAATGGTCCCTTCATGTGAGTGTGTTCACCTCACTTCAGGCCACAGAGCTCTCCAGGACATCTCAGCCTCAGTGTATAAATGATGTAGCTCAGGCATTGCATTGTACTGAGCCTTCTGCCTCCTTCAGCAAAATATTATTCTTTTTTCAACACATCTGTTTAAATAGTCAGGATTTGTACAGATCAACAGGGATTGTTTACAAAAGATTAAATGATGTTTTGTGAATGGTAGGCAGTCACTAGACATTAGAAGTTTGCATTTTTATAATTGAAGAAAACTATGTACTCCACAGTAGAATCCATGTGGCTCATTTTTTTTTTCTTAAGATTAGTATATCAGCACATGGAAAATACTTCTATGATAAAACTTGGCATTTGCATTTAAAATCCTGCTGAAATTTTAGGGAATACTTTCTAGGCCCAAATCATTTTTTCTTCATAACTTTGACAAATTTTCTTTTATAATTATAAAAACATAAACATATTCCTTTCACAGATTTTCAGTATTTAATCTTTCCTGGAGAAAGGAAATGTCAATGCCCATATATTATCCTATGTTTCATTTAGGCAGATGTAAATTACATTGGATTTATTTTGTTTTCTCTTATTAAGAATTTTGAAACATAGCATAGCACAGTATGATCTTTTCATTTGCTTTTTACCTTTAAGCTGGAGAAACCACCTCCTTAGGAAAAAAGTAAATATATTTCTCATATATTCTTCTTATCCTCATTATACATAAAGATAGATGAAAAACATGCTAGGAATGAACAAAATAGCTTATGAGAGCTGCAGATGCCTATGTGACACATTGTCCTTTACCAAGAATACATAATAGGTCTACATGAAGATTCTTCCCCTCAATAATTTATGTGTTGAGTGGCAAGGGGACAATATGGGGAAGCAGGGACATTTGTAAACAAAGAGAATCTCTTGTTTTCCTCAACACTAAGTGTATGTTTCAGGGACATCTATTAGGACTATAGCAATACTGTCCAGAAAGAATTCCTTATATACAAGATGTGCCAAATAGTAGTTAGTTATAATTATTCTTTTATGAAAATAATTTCAAATTGTTACTTCGTGTTTTCATTATTATAAGACTACAAACTTGATACAATATGACATTAAACTACAAAGATTACATATTGATGATAACAATGGTTTTCCACTCTGAACTTTACAATTTTCTCACCTATTCCTTAAGTCTTCATAAATAAGATGCAAATTATTAAATAGCTTAAATTAGTTCAGTACTTTCTAAGGACATCTGTAAAATTGTTTCCCATTAGTGACTTTAATTTGTAATTTAAATGCATTTATATAAGCAAACAATGGACAATGTTTTACATTAAAACCTTATGGTATACAAATTGAGATTTCCATAAACAGAACAAAACTGATGTTTGTTTGGCAGAGTAAACACAAGATAAAAAGATGCAGTGATTGTAAGCGCATGGCTGTTGGTCTTCCTGCCGTCACTATGAGAACTGACAGGTGCAGGCACTCTCAGATGATCAGCAACAACAATATTGCTTCATAATACACACAATCTAACTGAAATCAAAAGGAAATAAAATTTAAAACAGAGTATAATGGAGGAAAAACAATCATCACTGCTCATTATTTTTCATTCCTCTCCTTTTTTTTCTTTAAATGACTGTTTTTACTGACTCAAAGAATGTGGCAATTGTCATCTGTGTCTGTCATGGGGGCTGCCAGGTGCCTCGAGAGCAAGGATACCAGGTAGGTATACTGCAGAGGTGATATTTTGTAATTCAGAAATAACAGTCTTAATGCTTTCACGTATTATACCAAATGCTTATATTGTGTGAATTTTAGGAGACCGGTAAGTGCCTCATATTTTTTCTTCTTCATTACTTTTATGGAGTCTTCAAAGTGCGTATCTCCAAAATACTGTGTTTACATAGCATAGTATAACTACTGTTTGTTAGTGAAGACAATAAAACAAATTCAAAAAATAACTTGACCATGGGCATGTGGGAAATATACAACAGTAAGTCATTTGGGAAAGTTCTAATTGTCATCAACTTAATAGAACACCAGAGACTAGTCCTGCATCTGTGTCCCTGCTGTGTGTGTCATTACCATAAACATTACTAAAGTTCTCTATCCCTCTCTTTCTCTCTCCCTCCCTCTCTCTCTCCGACTCTTTCTCTTTCTCTCTCCCCAACATACACACACACACACACACACACACACACACACACCACTCAAATATCAATGGTGATTGCTAAAAGTACCACTGGTAATTGAAGTGGTTTAACTGAAGTATTTCTATTTAAAAATTTAAAAAGCAATGTTTAACTGCTTATATTATAATAGAAATGTTTTAAATTATAAAATAATAAAAAACATGCTATCTTATTTGCTGTATATGTGCTCTTATTTTTCAACAAAACTAGATATTGTAATATTATTTGTAAGTATAACTTAAGAGTTGGCTCATGAACAAGGATATTCCTCTACATTTTTTTTTAATTTTTAAGAAAAATTTTTAATGTTTTCAGGAGAAAACAGTAAGTCTGGGAAATGATAATTTTTAAAAAATAAAATTACTTTCCTACAATGCATTTCAAAATATTGAGTTTTAAGATATGATTTGTTAGCTTTATGTTTACCAGATATGACAGGTGATTTGTAAATCCCTGAAAGGGGAACAAGCAAGAGGGACAAAGGGAGGGGGATACTTTCAAACACAAGATTAGAAAAAGTATTTTCTCTAAATACATCAGAGACCAATAATATTGTAAGCATATTTAGATTCTACTTTAATATAAAACACATATATGTATGCCCACATTTATATATCTTTTTAATCAAAATAGCTTGGGAACTTTTCAAAGATGTGCCTGGGAATGGTATACTGACTTCAAAGTGTTTGGTGTCAAGAGGCAAAGTTCAAATTCAACTCAAGTCTCTTCAGTCTCTTCCTCTTCCTCACCCTCCTCACCCTTCTCCTCATCTCCTCCTCCTCTTCTTCCTCTTCATCTTCATCCTCCTCATTCTCATCCTTCTCACCCTCATCCACCTCCTGCTCCCCTCCTCCTCTTCCTGCCCCTCCTTCTCTTCCTGCCCCTCCTTCTCCTTATTAAAATATTACACTATTGGCATTCCTAATTGAAAACTACCAGCTAGATTCCAGGGACTCAAGTGATGGTATCTGTAACAGCAGTTTTTCTCCCTGACTGATATATTCCTTTCTACTACTCCTTTCATTTTTGAGACAGCCTATAACAACACGAAGGAGCCCTTAACTCTGATGTTATATTTAAAATGTGGGAGAGAGACAGGATTTCTTCTTTTGCTGCTGCCATTGTCCAATAATGTTACCTAAACTAAGGATAGTCATCTATGAAGGACCTACATGGAATCAGGTTCATTATTAAACCTTCAACTATCACTGTGGTGGACTTTATTATGAAAATCTAAATGTTATGGTCTATTCTGTAGCTAAGAATTTGAGTCAAGAAAAAAATCTATATAATCAGAAGTTAGGAAAGGAGATTTGTGAAGGACAAAAAGAAATTTTGTTTTCAGCAAAAAAGACATCAAAATATATTATTCACATCAATAAACACTTTTACATTCCCTGTTTGGAAGGTGACAGTGTATAGTGTAAATGCTTATTGTTAATTTGCTATTTAAGATCCATATGACCTGATAAACTTTAAATTAATTCAATTAACATATGTCTGGAAATACAGTCATCAAATCTAGAGAGATTACCAACATTTGCTCAAGCATGTGTGTTCTATCATTTCCCAGCTTCCTTTCACTCTGTCTGGCAGTTGTATGTTATCTAGACAGAAAATTTCAAATTGCCATCTGTTGCATAAGTCTCAAGAGTAAAGATATTTTATGGTGCTGCAATTTTAAAATGAATAATTCCAATTTAATTCAGCAAATATTCAATGCTACACTGAGAATATTTTAAGCATTAGACACTGTAATATATTCATTAAATACAAATAATATTAAGCCTCAGTTCCTGATTTTAGTAGCTCAGAATCTCCTGTGAAAGGAAATTGAGAATAATTCTTGAAATTCTAAGAAAAATGAATAAAAAAGAAAGATTAATTGATAAAGCTTATCTAAAAGAATATTTGGTGCATATGTGACAGTAGGTGATTTATTAATGAACCTTACTTCATATAGACCCTTCCACAATGAATATTTTCAGTTCAAGTAACTCTGTTGTAACATATATGTATATATATATATGATATAATACAGTAATTAAATATATTTATGATAAATGCATGTGTATCAAATAGACTATATAATGATATAGCAAGTAGAGAAGATAACCAAGCTTAAATATAATACTTGTATACATATTTTGAAATATAACACAAGAGACAAATTTAAGTTTCACTTTGAAAAAGTGAGAAATACTTTGGTCAAGATATATCAAGTATTTGAAAGAAGAAAGTGAATATAAGTGCAAATTATAGCATTTACAGGACAATACAGCAATGATTCCACAGTTATAAATGTACAAATTTTTTTCCTCAGTAATTTCATGTATAGAGTTTTTTTTATAAATGAACTTCTTTAAATGGTATACATATGACATTTGTCATTTATAATTGATTATAACAGCTAAAGAACGAAACTAACCTAAAATACATAAAATGGTATTGAAATAAATTATAGTATAATTTTATTAAAAACTATGTTGAATTTTTACAGTAATTATACTAGTAAGCATAATATATAGAACATAGTTGTTGTATTATGCAGTCATGTAGTCATAAAGAAATACATTTTGTTTTATATTGCCTCTAAATTGTATTCATTTATTCCCCCCGCATTGCCAAACTTATATGGTCTCATTAATTTTGGGGGGAGGAAGTGGTTTTTTAAGGCAGGATTTCTCTCTTATCACTTTGACTTTTGTCCTGGAACTCACTCTATAGACCAGGATGGCCTCAAAATCACAGAAATCCACCTGCCTATGCCTCCTGAGTGCTGGGATTAAAGTTGTGCACCACTACTGACTGTTCAGCCCCATTAATTTTCTAATTTTGCATAGATTTTAAACACTGTTATTGAAATTTAGCAAAGAAATTCATACTGAAATTCTATTAACATGACGTGTAATCCTAAACGAGAACTATTTATTTTCACTTTTTTCAAATGTTTAACTCTTAAGCAATGCTGTGAGCCCATCTCATATATCTTGGTAATGGACTATAGTAGGTTCCTCTCCTTGTTTTTCTTTGTTCACCAATCATGAGCTCTGACTTGAAGGATTAGGAGAGAGGAAAGAGGTCACCAGAGAGTCACTTCCTAACTGTCTGATGTTTGAGTGATCAAAGTGATGCTTGGAGCATCCTTATGACTTTAGAGAATCATACTGTTTTCACAAATACTAAGCACATGTGTACATACACATATGTATGAATCCCCAATTGGTAAGCTCTCCATCCTATGCATATTCTTCAATAAAATTTAGAAGAATCTCCTGATAAGTTTCTTTGCATGCTTACTCCATGGTTAATTCAGGAAAAATGGTGTCAATCTGCCTCAAAGTCCAGCTGTATCACTAATGAACATGTTTCCAAAGGACACTTCATTCTACCACAGAGACACTTGCTCAAGCATGTTCACTGATGCTCTATTCATAATAGGTAGAAATTGCAAACAACCTAGATAACCCTCAATAGATAAATAGATACAAAATGTGGAAATTTTACACAATGAAAAGTACTCAGCTTTAAAAATTTAAAATTAGAATTATCTGATAAATAGATGAAAGTAGAAAAAAATTATTCTGAGTGAGGTAACCCAGACCCAGAAAGAATAGTATGGTATGCATTCCTTTATGTGTGTATATTAGCTGTTAAGCCACTGGATAACCAAGTTATAATAGAAACAAAGAGGTCAGGTTCTGAGTAAGAGACTGGGGACAGGGGCAGATAGAGCCCCCTAGGAAAAGGAAATAGAATAGATAGTTATGGAAGGATGTGGGTGTTGGAACTTGAGAATCAAGTAGGGATGGGGGAGGAAGAGGAAATACAGGGAGATGCAGTTGAATTAATAGCTATTGAGAATAAGTATGGAAACCTAATAGAATCTTCCTAAAATATATACATATATGATGGTGATCTATATAAAATCTACTAATAATTGGGGAGACAGAGCCTCAACAAGGCATCTCATTAACAAATGGTTCTAGTACTAGGATTGGGTTGCATCTAATTAAGCCATTGGCCAAAGGGGTCGCATTAGAACTCCCAAATAAACCAGACTGTTGCCAAGGCTATAGATTGCTATCCAAACTCACAGCAATACGAATTGCTAAAAATAACACCTACACAATTCACAGAGCATGGAAAAGTTGAGCTGGTGCCTACATAGAGCTTTCATCATGCCATACAAGCAACTTTAAAACAGGAAGGATCTCTGCACACTACCAAAGGAGAAACATAAATAACAATCTGCCCACAAACTCTTTGATCTACAATGGTGTCCTGCCTGTAAGATATACTACTGCAATGATTGAACAAAGCTTATGGGAGTAATCAACCAGTATCTGACTTGATTTAAGGCCAACAACCTGAGATGGAACCCATACATGACACTGCTTAGATGGCCAAGAACCTGAGAATAGATAGCCCAAGGATATAGTGCAAAACCAAATAATACTGTTCTTAAAAAAAGAATAACAATAAAATGATCCTAATGGCATTCTGTTTAACTGTAGATCACTCTCTTGTTGAGCCATCATCAGAAAAGCTTCCTCCTGCAGCAGATGCAACATATGCAGAGACACACAGACAGAAATTATTCAGAGTGATAAACCTTGGAACACTCAGACTAAACTAAATGTTTCCATCAAATCCCTTCCCTTAGTGCTCAGGGATCCCTGTGGAAGAAGAGGTGGAAAAAGTGAAAGATCAGAAGAGTTAGAGGAGAACAAGAAAGAAAGACACTCTGAATCAGCAAGATCTACACACATATGAACTCCTAGAGACTGGGATAGCATGCACAGGGTCTGCATGGGTCTGCTCCAGATAGGGTCTTACAGCTGAGAGAAGTAGACAAATGCCCCTGCCCTCCTGATCCCTTTCCCAGAAGCTATCTCTAATCTATAGCCACTTTCAAATGAAAATTTAGTTTTCTCCAAGGGAATCTCACTGGAGAAACAAACAACTTTTCAACATAGATTACATGCCCAATAGAAGATGTCCAACAGAAATTAAACTCAATAGCATCTCTGATAGTTCCATGTCTTATAATTTTATGTCAGGTTTTTATTTCTTTCTTTTCTTGTTGTATTTTAAAAATTGAATTATATATATATATATATATACATATATATATATGTATGTGTGTGTGTGTGTGTATATATATATATATATATATATATATATATATATATATATATATATATATCTTTGTGTGTATACAGACATATGTAAACACATACATACACACACACACATACATATATTAACCCACAGGTCCTTTGTGTATGTATTACATCTTCCAATTTAATCTTTTTATGGGATTACTGAGTTTGTAAAAGACTGGGTTTCTCCATCTATATCTGTTTCTTGTGTCTTTACCTGAACTTTTTTTTCTTCTCTTCTTTTGTTTATTTGCTTTGTCCTATTCTGATGTGTTTGTTTTTTTGTTTTATATTATTCTATTTTATTATTATACCTTAGAAGTCTGTGTATTTTCTAATGAGAGACAGAAAGGGGATGTATCTGAATGAGAGGAGAGGTGGAGAGTAACTCGGATGAGTAAAGAGAGTGAAAATTTTAATCAGGATATATTATGTGAAAAAAATCTATTTTCAATAAAATGATAAAATAAAATAAAAAAACAGGTTAGAAAACAATTTCACATTTATGACAAAGAATTTGTACCTAAACTACATAAAGAATTCTTAAAAATCTCAGAAAGAAAAATGACTGGAAGTTTAAAATGATCCAAACAGGCATTTCATAAGATAAGATATACATAGAAAAGCCATGAAATGCATTTAGTGTTATTAATCAAGGAACTGCAATCTGAATCTACATTATGATGCCACTTTGCTTCAATTAAAATATTACTATCAAAGTTAAAATGACAAATTGTGTGAGACATAAACTTTTATACTTTGCTGAATAAGATAAGATTAGCCCTGTGACTTTGGAAATCAGTACTTCAGTTTTCTACAAACTTAGTTAGGTCCAGTGTCATCAGTTTTAGGTATTTTCTAAAGAGAAATAAGAATTTATATAAAAAACAAGAAGTAAATGCTCACAGCAGCTTTTATTTACTAATAGTTCCAAACAAGAAAAGATACATACAAATATATATATATATATGCATGACATATATATACATATATTTATGTGTGTATGTATATATGTGTAATATATGTATATATACTATATATCACATACATTACATATATTATATATAATATATAATATGTATAATTATACATATAATTATAATACATATATATACATATATATATTTGTGTGTGTATGTGTTTATAGAATGGAGTAGTATTTACTATTTAGTAATAGAAAGGAATAAACTGTTGATCAATGCAGTAATATAAATAATTTCCAAATGCAATTTGCAAGTATACGAAGACAGTCTTACTCACATTAAGAAGTCAGGATAAATACTGTATGAACTCTTTACATGGTTTTCCTAAAGCAAGGTAGAAGAGGCCAAAATTAGCTCTTAACTTTCTCAGAATTAAGTATATGGGAGGAACTAATACAAAATATGAAACATGAGGTAATTTTCTGCAAGGTGTATAACTCAATGCATCTCTCAAAGCACCTATATTGTCCAAACTTCCTTTAGACATCTCTTTGAATGAGAGATGACTTTTATCTGTCCTCAGTTTGAATTTCTAAAGATATACTTCTAAATATACCCTCTTTTTTTCTGATTTAATATTACTTATGTTCCTGAAGCCCATTTGCAATTGCTCTCATCATTTCTTTCTCTAAGTCAACAAATTTTTCAGCTTTTTTATTGTGTGAAGTTTTGAATAAACACCTACTTAAATTAAATTGTCCAAATTAAATTGTATATTTAACTGTCATTTAAATCAACACTATAAGTAGAGAAAATATGCAAATGATAATAATTAAGTCTAATTCTTTTGTCATCAACAGTGTCTAAATGCCATCAGGAGTAAGACAACTCTAGTAGTAAATTTGAAATTTTTGTGGCACCATAAAAGCAAAGGTCGAAAGACTCTATAAAAATACTATAATGTGATTAGTAGATTTCTTTATCACTGAACAGGAGATTAGAAATTCTAAATTCTTTGTGTAGATGAGAAGGGTTGAGTGTAGTAAAGTTACTGAAGAGCATGAGCCAAGTACTTTTCTTATTGAAAAGAGAAGTTGCCAGTAAAAAAAGAAAAAAAAAGAGGAAGAAAAACAATAATTAATACAGTAGTGATGTGAAGTTGATGTGACAGGTATCAGTAAGAACTTACATTTTTGAAAGATGCATATTGAAATATATATGCATTTATAACCAAATGTCAATATTATATTTATTTCCCACATTTGAATCTAGAAGCAATGGCATATTCTTGTGAATAAGTATACCAGGCATTTGGATATTGGTTTATAAATACTAACATACTCTAAAAGATCAGGGATCCTTGAAAACACTTAGATCCCCTAAAACATTTGTCACTTCATAAAGACAGAAAGGAACTCAAAGTTGAGATATCTTCAGAGGTTATTGTAAGAAAATTAAATATTTCCCAATAATTCAATTTTTTAAATAAACAAAACTAATTTTTGATAAGCCTTAAAATCAAACCAATATTGCTGGTTTGGGAATGATATAAGTAAATTACTCAGTATATAGAAATGAGACTAAATCAGGCTTATTATCTGGCTTGAACACAATAAAAAAAAAGACAGTGTTATTATTTCAAGTGCCTGAAAATTAAAATCTGCAGTTTAATTAACAGTACTAAAATTGTATAAGTTTAAAATTTTGATTATTGTATTATGATTATGCATTAAAGGAAACCGGGCATTATTTGGGAAGTATCTGTACTAATTTTGAAATTATATTGAAACTCTAAAATTAAGATGTTAATAGAATGGTTCTAAAGAGTGTCATTTCATGCTAATTTTGCTTTAGATATTGGGTACATAATTTATAAGATAGCTACTAAGTACACTTGAAAGTAAGGTTGCTAGGCTATGAAGAAATGTACTCCTATATGTTGATAGAATCCAAAGAGGCACACATCATAATTAATTTGTAGGGTTAATGACATCATAGAAGATAGTAGGTGTTTATTCAAAACTTCACACAATAATGAAGCTGAAAATTTTGTTGATTTAGAGCAAGGAAATCTAGAGAAAGAAATGTTGAGAGCAATTGCAACTGGGCTTCAGGAACATAAGTCAGATTACATCAGCAAATGTAGAGGATAGATTTAAAAGTCTATATTTAGAAATTCAAATTCAAAACAGAAAAAAAAATCTCATCTCCCATTCATAGAAACTCCTAAGGGAAAATGTGAATTTGTAGATGTGATTTCTAATGTCCATGTTAGGAAACATGCAGGTAATAAGAAACTTCTAGTTTGGTTTGGAGAATAGGTAGAGTTTTGGAAAATATTAAATTCTTCATGGAGTTTTGTTTATATAGTTATTTTTATAAAGTTTATTTTTCAATTTCAAAAACAATAGTTTGAAAGTTATATTACCAACAGTTATAAAATAGGATGAAAAGTTTCAGTGGTATGTTTATCAATTTGCAGCTACTTGGCCAAGAAGTAGATTTTAAATCATTCCTACTAAGCCTTCTTTTCAAACCGGTCCATATAATATGTTTTGCCTACTTTATATATTACAAAACAAATGAAAAACTTGACATGTTATTTTCATAGTACTCAAAAGTTGAAAGACACCCTAGAGAACAGTTAGTCTGCTTCAGAGTCCAACCCAGCTTTAGGGAGTGCAATTAACTATCATTACTGGTGAGCATTCCTGGTTTTTAGCCTATACCTCATTCTACAATGACAAAGGACTTAATTAGCAGAATGCTGATAAACAATAATTCTGGATACAAACCCAAAACATTTCATTAATGAATTTATCTGGAATAGTCTCAAATTGCAAGAAAAAGAATCACTATAGAATTATAGGCACATTTATTTTCAATAGATAACTATTCATATTAAATTATTGTAAGCTACATCAGTGCCTTAATCCACAAATGGTTAGTGTAATTTACAACCATGCTATAGCAGTTAATATCAGGCAAATGCAAACTGTTGTATCTCAAGTTACCATTTCTAAATTTTAAAAGGATTTTGCAGAAGTGGGAACATATACTGAAGAATTAAGTGACCTTAGTTGTCATAGCAAGAGTCCCTTCAGCATCACTCAATCAAGGACATTTAAAGCATCTCCCTCTTATTAATCAGAAGACATGTCAGAACAAACTCTGTCACAGGACAGCTTTAAATTGTCCACAGAATGCAGAATCAGTGGAAACTCTGACGGGGAGAGAAGAGATTGGCATAGAACTTGAAGCTTATTTCAAGGATGGAGTGGCTTTCAGGCTGTTAATCAGTGCAAAGAGTGATGGGTGAGTGATATCTCTGGAAACACACGGGAAAAGTGGTCTGCGTTGCCTCTCATGTGTTTTCTTCACATCCTTTCCCTTTATTTTCTGCCTTTCTTGCTTTACTCCAGGATCTTAAATAGTTACCATGAGTTGCACTGAGCATATTGTTGAGAGTGCCTAGCCATCTCTCTAATCCCTCCAATAACCTTTGCAGTGCCCTCATCTAATGCCCACTGTTTGGATGGTTGGAAATCACCACATGAATGATGATAAGTAAATATCTCCTGAAAAAAAAAAGATAAACTCATGTAGTTTCTGTCTCAAAAATACAATTATACTTTGAAGGATTAACAGTTTCCTTGAGGGTAAAATTCAGAATACATAAGGAAATAAAGTTCAATTTAGAAAGTTGTAAAGGGTTGATGAACACTTTTACCATTTTTTTAGCAAGGTCTGGAAGATATGTTAGATACAAATATATAAGTTACAGATTCTTTCATGTGCTGATTTGGATCTAAATATATCCACTGATCTGGTAAATCCCCTGTAATCCTAATGATTCAAATAACATCACAAAATAATTCTAAATGTATTGGTCAAATAGAAATGGACACGAACTTCTCAGTAGAATCTGTTGTAAGTCCTTAAGAGAAGCATAATGGAACAAAAGAAATGTGATATGAATTTCCTGATGTGTTTATCTCCAAACTAATTTACAAAACAAAAGCAAAACAAAACAAAATCAGTTCTTATTGAGAAGTCTTGCTCCAGAAAGGCTGAACCCAATTATATATAATGCACATACTAAAATATAATTAAGTATGCAGGAATTTTTATTAGAAAAATTGTTAGTATAGAAAAGTATGAAAATCACAGCATTCAAACTTCAAGAGTTTGAGTGAAACAACAAGGAAGCAATGGATGTTAGTCTCCAATAGAACATTTGGGTCCAAGTGGCCTTTTGTAAGTTGTTAGATTTAAGTGAATAGCATCTCACCTTTGAAACTGTTTCCTAAGTTTTAGAATGGTGCTTCAATAAACACTTGTTGGGTTTACACTGCTTTCTCTTTATCTCTTAGAAAACAAATACAGTTTTCTAAAGATTTATTGCTAAAGACTAAATTATAATGCAAAATAGCAATGATATGTTATGAAGTAGAAAGGAAAACCACATTTACTCTATTATTTTTTTGAATCTCATATCTTCCATCTTTCAAAGTTGCATAAATATTCTGCTAGATGTAAAATTATAACTGGAAAAAATGATGAACACCATTTATTCATCCCACTATATTAGTTATTCTATAGCTTCAGGGAATACATCCAGCTATTATCTTCAAGCTTTTCCTCTTCTTTTCATTCTTTCCCTTGATTATTAAACCACAAACACAAGCAGGAATACAGTTAAATTATGCCTCTACTGTACAGAGGATTCTGAAATCTTGTGATAAAGCAAATCTTTGTCTAAAATCCTAAGACTGAGAAAAGGCATACTAATGCAGGATTTACCTAGTTAATATTTCATCGTTCATTGTTGTGCATAAGGTAGTCAGTTGTGAATATTTTTAAAAGCTATTTTAAAAAATATTTTAAAAACAGAGAAAGGACATATTTTCACAGTATTTAAGTACAAACATCAGAGTTTGTTTTTTGAGAAATTTATGTAATTTGCTATTAAACACAATTTTCTGTTCTTAGTTAGAATAAATTAAATAGTATATATCTCAATGCATTTTATTTAATAGCCAATAATGCTGCCTACTAAAATTATAACTTGACTATTATTAACATGAAATGTTTATCTTTTGGTTTCTAAAAAATGATGTAGTTTTCTATGAAAGCAATTACACCTTGTTCCTCCCTTTAGGAGCAACAGAGAAGAGAGAAATTGCTCAGTGTAAGCCTACACTACAGCACAGTCATTGCCTTAAAAATCAAGACTACATGACCTTGCCTAGAAAACAAAATATGTTCATTTTCAGGGTATCAATGTGTACTCAAGTAGTTTCATGTAGATTACTTAAGTCCCTGAGGGTACATCGAAGATATTGTATTCAAAAACCACTAGGCAGGACAAGTTTGGATCACTCTAAAAACAGTCCAAATGTGTTTCCTTGGTAAAGATTTAAAATAATCTTTTATTTTAAATAAGAGATTAGTGTGGCTGGTGCCTGCCTTGAAATACACTCACTTCAATATATTGTACACAGCACTAAAACAGCATCCTCAGGCACATCACCAGTGTGTCATTGTTGCTATGGGGTTGGGATACATGGAAGTGCAAGTATCTAGGCTGTGTATCAAAGTTTAACCTTCAGTCTTCTTCTTCTTCTTCTTCTTTTTTTTTTGCACAGTATCTTCAGGCAAACTTATTTCAGTGTGTTTGTTTGCAATAAACTGGATTCTGAAAATGTATACTAACAAATTGAATTAGAAACCCTCTGAGCAGATTTTGTATTTGTTTTTTCCATTTTTCATTTTAATACCAGTGCATGAGTATGCTCAGTCATTAAGCTGCATGCAAGCAAAACTGGTGGGCCTGGTGCATTGATAATTAGCAATTGGAACTTGTAAAGGACTGCTAAGATTTTTCTTGTTATTAAAGTCAAGAAACAGTAGTAGGAATATTTATGCTAGAAGAGAGGCAGGGTTTGATTTTTAGAGGACAGGGTCACCACCTAATATATACAAATTTTATGAATGGATAGAAGGTACTTTTGATATTCAATTTTACTCAATAGTAAGAAAATGAACAAATAATTTTTATATTACATTTCATTTATTTTATATTTTGTAAGATATAAAGTTTCAATTTGATATTCAAGAGGGGGAAACAATATTGAAAGTAGGTCTTTGTCTTGAAGTCACCATCTTTAGAAATTCTTCATGGTTGACTTGTCAGTCTCTGTCAATAGCTTCTTCACTGACCATTTCATCGACTTCTTCACCTATTAGTTTTCTTTTCAAGTTTGTCAGGATGCACCATAGTTCTGCTATACTGATGCAACATTTCCATCTCTGTCAAATTCAGAATGCTTCTCAGGTTTCTTCACCTCCATCTATACCTTTCATTGTCTAGCCAATTTTGTCAAGGAATCTGGAAAGTCAAATGTTGCCAATTCTATCAGCATCTGTTTGGTTGATAATATACTGCAATTCAGCTTCTTCTGGGTTCTGAGCGAAATGACCACATGACAGTCCCATTGTGGTGATGGGGACACAGTCATCTTTATTAAATAGGAAGAAAGCTTCCTTTAATTCAGCAATCTCATAATCAGATGGAAAACCATGGTACAATCAAAGGGAAGAAGAACATAGCAGGGAAGCATAGCTGTACCAGCTTAGGGAGTATGACTGGAGTGTCACCATTTCCATTGCATGTATCTCACTGCTTACGCTGTGTGCCGAGTCTCAGTTACCGCTAGAGTGTATGAAATGAGTAATTGCATAGTGCACAGGAGACTCCCAGCACCTCTGCCAGTTTACATTTTATAAGTGGATCATTTTAGTGCACTATTAATGGAAATACATTCTGTTATTGGAAATGTGAATAATCAGTTGACTTCCTGTATGATTGTTCTTCTGATGTTGTTAGTTTATTATGCACATCTACAATTCTCATTTTCATACTGATCACTTCTTGACATCATGGTTGTCCTTGAACACGTTTTTGATCATTTTTCCACTAAATAAAAAATGTCATGTATTTTATGCAAATAGTAGAAATTGCTACTTACATTTTCAAATGGTCTTTCCTTCCTTCTGATGATATTCAGAGGTCTTTCCTGAGGTTGTGATCTTTTAGAACCTAAAAAAAGAAATATGGACGCTGGTTGAGTAATTCTTAGTGTAAAGTGTTTCTTAGTTCAGTTTTCTGCACAGAAAAACTCAATACAAACAAGTTCATTTATTTATTTTCCTCTCTGATTCCATGTGATCAGATACATTCACTATTACAATGCTAAGTATTTTCTGGGTACATATTGTCCTCCTGGACTTATGTTACAAGCACATGTAACCAGATGAGACATGTCTCTTTATGATTTTGTACTTTGTAACTAATATAAATCTTACACGAAGAAGAGATACTCTGAAACTGTTAGCTGAGAGATTGAATAAATTCAAGAACCAGGATGTAACACATCTTTAGCAATATGCTACAAACTTGTAGTTCCATTAAAATGAAATTCCAGAATACTGTCATTTATTATAGTGACAAGACTAAGAAAGGATTGAAAAGAGTAGAATATATGCTTTGTTCTGTGTTAAATCTCTTGATTTCTTAATGGTTAATATATTCCATGCTTAAAATATATTGAAATTATGTGGTGGTATTATTAGTTACATCCCATGGAGAATGTTAAATGAGTTAGTTTTCTCTAAATAATTGAGTAGCATTCTTACCAGTGCCCATTAAATATGACAAGAAAAAGTTTTATAGCAAAGAGATACTACTTGTGCAATACTACAAATTAGAGTTGTGCATAACTGCAGAATACAGCACATTTTATTGCCTTATAATTGTTTTTAAGTGTCATTCCAACTTAATGATAAAAAGAACACTGAGGCATAGGAATGCCATCAAATTTACCATATTTTCTCTAAAACAAGCACTTGTGCCAGAAAATGTGACAATTCTAAGTCAGTGTTTCCTCCACTCTAATTCTTTTTTTTTTTTTTTTTCAGTTTTTAGTTTTTCTTGTCTCATACAATACATCCTGGCCAGAACCTACTAGACCCTCCATTCCTCCCAGATTCCCCCATATCCATTCCTCACAATATCCATCATCTCCCCTGCCACCTTGCTTCCTCTCAGAAAAGAACAGGCCTCCTAAGGTTACCAGTTGAACAGGGCATAACAAGGTGGAACAAGGCTGGGCATATGCCCTTACATCAAGGTTGGACAAGCCAACGCAGCAGGAGGAAAAGGGTACTAAAGGCAGTTAAAAGGGTCAGCAACCACCCCCCCTGCCAACACACACAAATGCTCCAACTTTTAGAAGTTCTATAAGAGCACCAAGCTAAACAACCATAAGATATATGTAGGGAACCTGGCACATACTCCTGTAAGCTCCATGTCTGCCACTTCAGTCTCTGTAAGTCCCTATGACTCCTGGTTAGTTGACTCTTTGGGGCATGTTCACCTGTTATCCTCTAATTCTTATCTAATTCAGTAATATTAATTTCAATGAAAATTTAGGATAAAATTTCTGGTGTATAATCATGAAGAAGTTCTATACAGAGAAGATTATTTTGTAAGAAAATACAAATAAAAAATAACATCCTTAAAGAGTGCTATGTTTCTTAGACTAAAAGGCCCTATAAAATAAATAAATCCCCAAATTGAAAGCAAAAATGCAAAAGGGCAATCTGCAAAAACACATTTTTTTCCTCCTTAAAACCATCAGAAATTTTTTACAAGTTATTTCAAAGTATAGACTTTGAGGATTTTTTTTTTCAGACAATGTAATAGTAAAAGCAAAACTAAACCTTCATGAATATAAATAAGATAAAATCATCTTTATTCTTTTCAATTCTTGAAGACTAAGTATAGGTTATGGAAATTAGTTTTGCATACGTGAGAGCCTTTAGAAGACATTTTGCAATCGATGTCTGGATATTTTCAACAATACCATTCTAGATACCTACCAGAAACGTTACAAGTAGGGAGTGGTCTGGGAAAAAAAAACTCTTTAGTGTCAAAACCATGGAGGATATTAGCAGGTACTTTTGGAAGTTGAGGATAAAGCTTAACCTGCTTCTTTAGCCTCTGTCTTCATCCTTTGTTTCTGATGAAGGGTAAAACAAAAGCTTTCTATGCTGGGACCAAGAACATATGTCGATGGTAAGAGAGCTGCATTCACTGTTTATGAGACAAAGGCTCTGATCTATCTCCCTCTACCAATCACAGGTAGAAGACAGAATTTGAATACGATGAAGAAATTGCATGGATCTGCTAAGGAATCACTGCCTACCACTTAACATTGGAGTATACAAGGCTTGTCCCCAATCTTAGTGTGGTTCAGGTTAATAAAATCACTTGGTGACATACTTGGACCTGAGTAGAAAGCAAAAGCTCTCTGCCACCTGAACTCTATCATACAAATTCTTGTGATATGATTTTTCCATGATTGGTTGATGTTATAGTGATGCACCTATTTAGGAAATCTTCCATGACTCCAATCCAGGTTAAAACAAGGAAGGGAGAGATAATGGATAATACACAGGCAAGTTCCTCTAGAGTCTTCAGAGAATAACCTGGTAGAAGCTAGATAATATCAATCAGAAGAAACAGGTGAATCCTGGATACCTGCAATGTTTTCAATATATATTTAATTTTTATCATTTTGAAGTGTGTGTGTGTGTGTGTGTGTGTGTGTGTGTGTGTGTGTGTGTGTGTGTTTGCAGTGTGGGCATGAATGTACACAAGTACAGGTACTGGGCAGTCCAGATATGTCAAAAGTACTGAAACAGAAGTTAGAGGTGATTGTGAGCTGCCTTTCCTGGGTGTTGGGAACTGAACCCCAATGCTCTAGAAGAAGGGTATACTCAACTGCTGAGTCATCCCCAAACGCCCTATCTGTAGATTTTTAGCAAATTAAAATAAGGAATTTTACAAATCAAGGCAGAAAGGCATACATCTGGCTCATAGGGGTGGGCTTGCTTGAGGAGTTCTCCTCACCAAAGTGAGTAAGTACCAACAGGAGATGGTAAGAACCATGGCTAAAACAGAGAGGCTTAGAAAATCTGCTTTGTAATTTTTGGAAAGGACAGTTTAAAGATCAAAATATAGAAAGGATCCAGACAAAAGGTGCACAACAGCCATACTGGCAGAGCAGAGAGATGCTGGGGAAACCCTCATTTTCTACACTAATGACAGGAGCTGCTGCCTGGACACCAACCATTTCAAAAAGACCCTGACTGAGTCAATAGTTTGATTGCCAGAGACTTTCTGTGCACCATGCTATTGGGAAATTCACAAAAAGTATTTTGGGACTATATGCTGAAACCTGGCCAGCAGAACTGTTAGCTTGTGAGAAATAAACTGAATCAGAACTGTGCGTTATTCTTGGAGCTAGAATTTCATCAGAGCCAGAGTGTCTAAGGGAACACAGCTAGGCTCCTTCTATAAATGAACAGCTGGAAGGATCATCTAGGTAAGGACAGCATTCATGTCCAAACTCCTGAATGAATGCCCAAAGATTGGATGATTAGCATCTAAAATATTACCAATTAATAAGAATACCATCTGTAACCCTGTGGTGCCCAGATGCAATAATCTAAAAGGACTTTTGAAATTTGGATATCCACATGTGGAAAAATGAAACTTGGCCCTCATTTCTCAACCTTCAAAAGAGACACCTTTAAGTGGATCAGATATGTTACTGTATAATTTGAAACCCTAAGTAACTAGAGTCAACAAAGAAATCAAACTAACCCAATCAATGAGTGGGTTAATGAAATGGACAGTTCTTAAAAGATGAGATATAAATGAAAAATAAACATGTAAAAAACAGTGATCACCCTCACTAACCATCCAAGGAATGCAAATCACAAGTACATAGAGATTGCATGCTACTCTAGTCAAAATTGTAGTCACTAATTAATAACAAATGCTGATGAGGATATCGAAAAGGGGAAAACTAATGCACTGTGGTGGGACTGTAAACCAGGCCAGCCACCATGAAACTTAGCACACAAGTTTCAGTAAATACTAAAAATAGGCCTACCACATGACACAGTCATAACACTCCTAAATATTTAACTCAAGGACTCCAAATCAACTTACCATAGAGATACTGGCACATCAATGTTAATTGCAGCACTATCCACAGTAGCTAAATTATAGAATCAATATGGGTCCATAAACAGGTGGGTGAATAAAGAAACTGTGAAAAAATAACACACACACACACACACACACACACACACACACACACATATATATATATATTCACACATGAATAAGAACAAAGTTGCATCATTTATAGGAAAATAGATATTCAATTGGAAATAATTACTCTAAGTGAAGTAAGCATGTCTCAGAATATAAATAAGATTATATGTTTTCTATCATTTGCAGTTCCTAAATTTAATACAGAATCATAAAATCATTTATGTACATAACCTAAAATTAAAAGTAATATTGTAAGAAAACAAAGGAACCTAACAATATGAGAGAGGGATACAAAAATATACAGAGAAATACAGGGGAAATATACTGAACATACAGTATATATTTGTGAAAATTTTCTAAAAATAAATAAATTTTAAATAATAAATGATTATAATGATAGCAGAAGAAGAAAAGAAGGAAACTAATGAGCATTATAAAATGACTTTTGAAAAGACATAATGTTCAAAGTAAAACAATTTTTAAAATTGGATCAATACATGACAGAAACTGTAAAGTAATTTGTAGTTAATATGGTAAAGATTTAGTAAAAAATGTGGATTTACTTTTAAAAAGCATGACTGAAAAGGACATTTGATAGAAACTACCCCCAAACTCTAAAGAGATGCTATATGTGACTTGAAATACTCCACATATACTCATATAATTGGAACTTGATCCCCAGTGTAGATGGACTTTAGAACAGTTTGCGCATAGCTGATAAAAATCAATGAAATTAGAGATATGCCAACGGAAAAAAAATCTACTGTCAAAAATATAAATCTATTTTTTAAGTTCAAAAGGTTATGGAAAAATAATGTCTTAGTTTGCTTTCCACTGTTGTGTAAACAGTGCAAAAGCAACCAGGGGGCAGAAAAAGGCCTATTTTACCTTATACTTTATAATCTATCATTATGAAAAGCTAAGATAAGTCCACAAGGCAGAAACCTGGAGGTAGAAACTGAATCAGAGATCATGGAGAAATGCCAATTTACTGTTTTCTCAGCCTGCTTTTTTATATTATCCAGACCCACCTGCCCAGGGATAGTACTCTCCATAGTGGGCTAGGCCTTCCCACAAATCCATTAATCGATAAAATGCCCCCACACAATTGCCTATGGGTCAGTCTCAAAGAGGGTATTCTCAGCTGAAGTTTTCTCTAACTAGATAACACAGGCTTGTGTCAAGTTTTCAAAAATATAACAAGGATGTATGTAATTGGCATGAAACAAAGGTGAGAAAAAGAGAACAAAGTATAATAAATATTTGATGAGAGCATTGTCATGAATTAATCAAAACTAATGAAAAATAATCCCAGATCTAAAAGAGCAGAGAACTCTAAGCATGAAAATAATGCATAACAAAGACAAAAAACAACACTCCTTTGTACACAAATGTACACAGACACATCCTGTTGCATCTCTCCTTGTTTCACTAAGCAGATACTCCATTTTCTAACATTTGAACATACGCAGCATTCTATTAACACCATTCTTCAGACAGAATGTGCTCATTTCATCTGTCTTTGCCACACTTGGGTAATTGTCATAACATTGAAACTTTTCATCTTACATATTGTGTGGTAATCTGTGTTTAGTGATCTTTGATGTTAGTATAATAATTGAGAACAACATAAGCCCTGGCCACAGAAAATGAAATAATTATAAATATTCCATATGTTCTAACTATATCATCCAACTGTCTTTTTCCTCTCTTTGGACATGCCTATTGTCTGAGATATAGCAGTATCAAAATTAGACTATTTAATATCCTACAATTACCTTCAAATATTCAAGTGAAAGTAGAAGTCTTGTGTTTCTTATTTTTAATTGAAAATTAGAAGGTATTTCATTTGTTGATAAAAAATACATTAAGAGCAATAATAGAACAACCTCCAAATATCTTGTCCAGTTAGATTCCAGATGTGTTGCAACCTCCCTCCCCTCCCCTACTTTTATTCTCTCCTTTCTCTTTCTCTCAGTTTTCCATGAAAATGGAAAGTTCCTTGTTTCTATTTGCAAGAAACGCTGTTCATAAAGTCATAGGACTGCTACTGTCAATCTGAGTATCTCCTTCCTCAGATTCAGGGAGTTTCCTCACACCTGTATGTATTCGCCACTTGGTTTTGTATGTGTAGCATCTTCTCTATGTTTCTCACATTCTTTTGCAGCCTTTGTTTGCATCGTACTCTGCTTTGTAAAAGTATGCCATCTTATCTCCTTAGACTCACATCCATATTCTCAGTGAATTATTTAGGTACTTTGTTCTCTGCAGTGTGGCCTGAAAAGATTCCTGATGGGATATGACACAAACTATCCTAGCACAATCTTCTTTTTAATTTTATTTTTTTACATGTTTTTACATTATTTATTTTTTACATGTTACAACGAGAGCACCATACTTCATTAATTCATTGAAAAAAATTTATGATTTTTTTCTGTTTTATGGCTTCTTACGGTGGAAAATAAACTCATCTGTATTACATTGTCAATGTGCAGAACAAAGAAAATACTAATTCCTGGTAGTTGTAGATGTAGATAATATAGATAATTAATTTATTAATTATTCTCATGGGTTCATAGCAGAGCACAGTTTATTCTTTGCTAATTCAATCTCCTGTCTAGAGGGTTTCAGCCTCTGTACAATCAAATCTTCAAACCTATACCTAGAATATTTCATTCTCTGAGTCTTACTGCAGATAGATTCACTCTGACTAGCTAATTCTGATCTTAAAACTTTACTGAATTCAACTGACTTTTCTAGTTGACTGATTCAACTCACTCCCTGTTCTGGCTCAAACTCTTCTCCAAGATGAGTGGTTCAAACTGACCTTTGGAGCCTTATGGCTCTTTCTGACTACACTATTTTGACTCTGGCTGATTCTGGCTGACTCCTGCAACTTCTATGATTGAACTGCTCTGTTAGGCTTCAAACTGACTCTCCCTAATAGCTGACTCTCCCAAACTTACTCTCCTGATGCTTAACTGCCTCTGTGTCTTATCTGACTGATTCTCTAACTGACTGCCTCACTCCTTGAGCTGAGAACTTGCTTTTATATCATGAGGGTTGAACATGTCATCACTCTAACTCACTCTGCTAATTCTTCCTTTGATTCAACACTTTGCCTGCTCTTCACTCTGACTCATCTCAAAAGTCACTTTACCAAGTCTTCATTCTAATCCATTCTCAGACTTGGGATTAAAGGCATGTACTCACTCTTTACTTCACTAGGCCTCTTACTCTCCACTTCTCAGTTGACTAGCATATATTGACTCAATCTTCCTCCATTCTCTCAATCTCTACTACTTCTTTCTTAACTCTGAACTGACTGTGAACTCTGAACTGAGAACCATGACTTATTTCTGAACTGACTAGTTCCTTTTACATCCCAGAAGTTGGGATTAAACATGGCAAATGCTACCATTGTCTTCTGAACTGGGTTACTTTAAAGGTCTGGGCAGCATTCCAGCTGGATCACACAGACCTTGATTGTGATCTTTTTCCAGAGCAGCAATGTTTCTGGATTAAAATACTAAATATGTTTCTATAATTACTTTTATTTACTAGCATTTCCCATTGCATTTGGTGTAATGTGATACATTTCATATTGAATCAATAAATTTAGAATATAGGGATGTGATATCCATTTAAATTTAAAATATTGAAATGACTAATTTTGATAAAATTTAATTGGACTGAAGGTATCTTATTATTCTGATAAGGAAAAAGCTTTAGTCATGCTCATCATATAAGTTTTTAATCTGCCATGTTATTATATATAATTGTTAGGCCTGAACAAACTTCATCTTGAAAGAGACTCATCTTAGAAGGGCCATGAGGAATTCAAGATACAATCTCACCCCCACCCTAGTCCCGGAAACTCCCCAACAAGGCACCAGAAAATTAAGGACCAGAGTGATATATCCTGCATCCTCCAGGAGTGAATCATGTATACTGTATCCACCAGGTGTAAATCATATATCCTGTCTTAGATAAGATAAGGCCCCACCTGGTTTACAAAAGGGCCCATGAGGGACCCAGACCCTGGTCATCCAGTCCCCTTGCACCAACCCTGCATTAGCTAATTATCACCCAGTCCTGTAGCAGCCTGGTTGGACACTTGTGACCTGTTGTAACCACTATAAAAGCCTTGCTTCAAGGGGCATTCTGGGCTCACGTTCTGGTTCTCACTGCATGGAGACAGCATGTGTGTCTGAGTCTAGACTCGAATAAAGGCTCCTTGCTTTTGCATCAGAACTGGTGGTCTCCTGGTGGTACTTGAGTAGAGGTAGTTTGGAAAACTGGGCATAACTTAATCAATGCCCAGTAATTATACATATCAATAAGTTTTCCTGTGACATTTCTATGAAAAATACGAAGATATTAAAGATAGAAGTACATGCTTGTTTGTTAGATCCTTGCTATATTTTCCTATAAATTTTCTTTTCACTATTTGCATGTTATTTTTAAATGCCATTAAAATAATGTCAGCATTAGTTTGGAGATAGAACCTTGATGCTAATTTCCAGGGTAGAGCAGTTGATAGGAATAATAAAACAAGAATCATCAAAACAACATCATGTTGTCATTGCTTAATAACTGATGGGACCATGACAGCATCTCAGACATGAGAAAGCATGAATATTCATTCAGATCACAGTGTGACATCAGAAAGAAGCTCCAAGGGCATGCCCTTTCCAGTCTTTTGACTTCAGAGTAGATAGTCATGTCAAAACATTCTCATATTTTGATAGGAAGCTCATCTGCTTCTTTCTCCCTTTGAAATGACTATCAAGTTTTGGAATGGAATGTAGTCTTCAGATTTGAGCTTCAGATGATGAATTTGCGAGCAGAATATTAGTAAATAAGCTGGGAAGTCAATAAACAGTAAGTGAGCTCTGAAGTTACAATGCTGGAGTAAAATAAGATTAACTATGCTTTCATCAGCAGACATTCAGTAGAGTATTAAAAACAATTCTAATAGTTTTATTTAGATGAGTAATAAGTCACCTTCATGAAAAACACAAAAGTTTACTCTTTGCTCTATAAATAGCTTAATCCAATTCAAAAAGTTCATTTTATTTTTCAATTTTGGCATAAATATTTAGAAGATTAATACTTTCATCAAATATCAAGATGATAAATATTTGACTAAAATCATTGTATGTGATTTATTTTTGTGACCACAAAGATGCAGGCATCTCCTAATTAGGAAAAATGATAGTCTACCTCTCATAATAAACTATGCACTATAATTCCTTCAGCCTATGAATATGTCATCCCTGTGGCCAGATTTAGCTGATATAACTAACAACACTTCTGATGGTAAATTGAGGTTTTTCTGGATTAACTGTGTGGTCCCAAAGTTATCACAAATCTCTTATAAAAACTTATATAGTCATTAGGGCCAGGGTGGAAGAATAGGCCTTTGTAAAAGCTAGGAATGGTCTATATTCCAGGCATCTATATGAAGGAATAACATTCAGAAGGCTGTGTGGTCTGTATGGAATGTAGAAAGAAGTTAAGAATGTTGGTACACACCTTTAATCCCATTATTCAGAAGGCAGTGGTACACACCTTTAAACCTTAAGACAAAAACAGAGTGTAGAAGCAGACCCAGGAAGCAAATCTCAGAAAGAGTCAGTATCATACACAAAGTAATGTCTGAGATGAGTCATTCAAAGACAGGTAAAATGACTAGTCAGAGGAACAGTTAACAGAGTAAATCAGAGTGAAGACATGCACAACTCTCATGATATAAAGGCAGGTTATCAGCTCAGAGCTTTCAGTTACAGCCTACTCAGTAACAGTACACAATTTGAACAAATACTCTGAAGCAGGCAGATGGCAGACAAGACACAGACAATAAAGTAATCTGGCTGAGGAGCAGAGAGGCTGAGTGAGGCAGCTTGGAGTATACAGAGACACAAAGGCAGCTAAGCAGAAGTCAGTATCAGTAAGGAAGAGTGAGTCAACTTAAAGCCAAGAACAGCAGTTCAGTCTGAGGCAGTCAGAGAATCAGCCAGAAACCTTCCTGAGTCCTAGGAGTTCACTCAGAAACAGTCAGTCAGTCAGCTTAGATCAGTTTGAGCCAGGAGCTAGGAGGAGAGCTTGGGTCAGAACAATGAATGAGTTGAGGTGAATCAGATGAGTTAGAGTTCAAATGGAGCTAGCTAGAGGGGCTCAGTCAGCAGTATCAGAGGTTAAATAGAGTATACTGATGTTTAAATGTTTTAGGTTATATGGAGGCAGAGGCTGAAGGCTTCCAGTTCTAGGCTTAAGACTAGACTGTATGGAGACAAAAACACTCCAGGGCTCTAGTCCTAAGGAAAGGTGATTTAACTAGACACAAGAATTAATGGCCTTTGCCTGAATCAACATCTATATCCCACATCTGCGGCTATAGCCAGAAAGTGAGGATGACAATGTCAGCAGAGATTCCTGTCATTTACTCCAAGAGAGAACAGGAACAGAAATGTAAGTCATCCTTTGAATTTCAAATGCAAAGAAATGCACAAAACTTTAAGGCAGGTCAGATAGTATCTAAATTTGAAAATAACGTACAGTTTTGATTTCCAAAACTACAAGATGAATTGTATTTTTCATTAAAGGCTTCCCATATTTTAGGTTAGATTCAGTGCTATATTTATCTAACTCATATTCATGATATTGCTTGCTTAAATAGAGCCTTGTAATATCTGTGTTTTATTATAAAAATAGTTTTATTAAATTCAGTCATATAGTGAGAGTTCTCTGATAAAGAATAACCCTAAGTATTAATGAAGGCGAGATTATATGATAAGCAGAAATACTTTTAAGTGTCAATTCAATATATCCAATATGAAGTTTTAAATTTTCCAGAATTTTCTGAATTTACCTTTATAACACCTTAACTTTGTTTTGGAACTGTTGCCCCAACTAAAACAACCTAGAAAGGTTACATATCTCCTCCAAAATATCACTACCAAATGTCTTTAGTGAGAAAATTCATGCATTAAAGCTTCCCTTCAAATATTTATACTATAATAACATAGGAAAAATATACATTGAAGTTGGTAGATTTTTTTACTCCAAACTTCAAAGACACTAATATACTTAATTTACAATATAAAAACACAGTGTGTTTGTTTGAAATAACTAAATTTCTTTTTCTTTTTCTTTTTTTTTATGGATAAAAATGCTGTGGTGGGGTTATGAAGTTGAAGGTAAAAGAAACCGAAAAGGGGTTTATCTCACCAAATAGTGAAGAATTGTATAAAAAGAGATGATAAATTGCTTATTAAAATATGCTAGACTGGATGGAAATCGAATTCTAGGCTGTTTAGCAGAGTAGTCATTAGTCTTTGAGCTAAGAGATCATATATTAAGTGAAAACTCTTAAAGTTATAGCTAGCTAACATCTTTGTCAGATAAAACTTCAGAGCCTAGAAATTGAACTGAGAATTCCATCACAACTGATTTGTTTTGTTATAATTAAATTAAGGACTCCCTATATTTATTTCATTAGAATCCATAATATTATAAGTTCTTTTGACACAAATTTTAAAGTTCTGGAAACTGGCACAAAAATTTTCAAAACATGCTCCCAGATAGTATTCATGAGAATAATTCTATGTGTTTGTGTGTGTGTGTTTGTGTGTGTGTGTTTGTGTGTGTGTGTGTGTTTGTGAAAGTATAGGTGTGTGTGAAGTATATGTTTACATGTCACATAAATAAAAGTTTGAGTATGCATGTGTATGTATATGTGCTTGTTTGTGGTATATTTTGCATGTCAGTTTGTGTGTGCCTGTGTGTATTTTAATGTCTCTATATGTGTGCATGTATGTTTGCATGTGGGGTACATGTGTGGGCATTTTTACCCGTGAATATGTGTGTATGTATGTATAAGTAGTTTGTGTGAATGTGTTTTTGTGCATGTGTGTGTGTTTATGTGAGATATGCATACCTTAGTGAGTGTGTGCATGTGTGTATATGTACATTTCGAGTAAAACTCTGGAAGGAGCCAACTCTGTACTCTAAGTATCCTTAGAAAATGCCAAAATAGACTCCCTTTCCAGTTGTTACATTACTTTCCCTCCTTAAATAAAATATTTTGGATGTGATTTATCAGCAAGGATTTATTAGACATAGATTTGCTTAGGAAAATGGGTTAGCAAGAAGGGATTATCAGCTCTCCAGTTCTGTCAAAATAAACAGTAGGCTTCACACTTAGATTCCTCTCGAGTTTCAAAGTTGTCTCTGATAATACTGTCATCACTTTGTATTTTTAGGTTTGCAAGTTCAGCTCTTAAAAGGTTGCTTTGAGTTTCAAAGATTAAAAAAAACTGTTTATCCCATCTGCAATGTATATGTTTCTACCAAATCAGTGTTGCTGACTTGTTAGTGTGATGCCAGAGTCTAAACAATCACATTTCAGCAAGTAGGGATGTGCAAGTGAAGGACATGAATCCCATTTTATTTGATAATAAAATTAAAAGGATGAAGCTTATCAAATAGGATGCAAAGGCTTTGACTTTCAATTTAGTATTCTTCTTAATTTATTCCTTGTTTTTTACTTTGAAAGATCACATAAAAATGAATCTAAAATGCAAAATTCTTGTAATTAAATAATATTCTCCATATAACCACCCTACCACACAATCTTTAATGAATAATAATTTCTTACTTTAGTTGGCCATAAAGTAAATTTTGTATATATTAAAATTATGACATTCAAAATTAAACTAATCATTGTCTACTTGCAGAAAAATAGTTTAAAGAAAGAAATATCTAATTATAAAACCACAACTACATAGCTTTATCATGAAATGATTTGGTATACTTACCTAGTAAATCCAACACTCGCTTTACATATCTACATAGACAAGTATTCAAAGATTGAGAGGATGTATAAAGTTTTCCAAAGGTAATTTTATAATTTTAAATTCTCAGAAATATTTAGAATAGATAGTTTCAATTTGGTAATAACTGTACAGTCCCTCTGTTTTGTTTCATTTTGTTTCTTTTCTAATTACTGAGTTTCATACAATGTACCTTAATCATTCAGGGAGGAATCTTTCTATTCCTCCCTGGTCCATCCTCCTACCCCTCTTTATCCTCAAGAAAAAATAATAATTAAGTCCAGTATGTGGGTGGGAGTATGGATTATATGCATCACAATGGATTTTGCTACTCTAATCATGAATATTCACCTGGCCCATATTAACCTAAGATCAAGCATGACCAAGTTCAACATGAAGTTGGGCCCACTGCTCAAACACACAGGCACCCAGACGTCACAGAGGCACCTGGACCTCCCATAGGTACCTAGACATCTCATAGGCACCTTGCTATCTCTCAGACACCCAGACATCCTACTGGTACCTGGACACCAAAGAGGCTCCCAAGACATCAGACATCACATAGGTACCCAGTTATCACACAGGAACCCAGAGAACACACAGGCATATGGACACCCTATAAGCACCAAGACATCCCATAGACATCAGAACATCCTGCAAATTACTATGTTTTTACAGATGCCTGGACATCATGCAGGCACCTGGACATCCCTCAGGCACCAGTACACTGAGCAGGCACACAGACAACTGGCAGGCACCTGGACAGTACATAGGCCCCTGAGAATCACATGGGAATCCAAGCTTCATGCAAGCACCCAGACTTCACACAGACACTGAAAAGCCTGCCAGAATGAGTACCTCATAAAGCTAGGCTCATGCTCCTGGTGAATTCTAAAGGTGTCTGCATTAGTTGTTACAAACCACATGAGAATTTTGAGGTTTCTAAGACCCCTCCCAAAAGGAAGAGACTTGACACAGATGATGAATGTTCTTCAGCTGGACTATCTTGCTGTTGATCAAGATCAGGGTGATCCTGAGGTTTGGCAGTACTCTCAGGGCAAAGGCTATGTAAACTCAGGATTGCTGCTCTCCACCTTACCCATAGCCCATGTTCTCCCCTATATCATCAGGGATAGCAATCCAAGAAATTGCCTTGGCCGTGGGAGTGGCAGTAGCAGCCTGGTAGGCAGTGGAGAGGCCAGGAGGTTTGGTGGCAGCTTGAGGACTGATCCCTTATCTGCCCTGGATGCTGACACATGCCTGTCACAACCTCTAACAATGTATCTCCCAACAGACCTCTCCTTCCCAGGCTTGCTGAGTCCTCAGCTCTGCTTTTCTTTGCATTGTATGCCACTCCATTCTCCATGTCACAGTCACAGCTGTGAGGGTGGCTTAATTGTGGCCAGAGCCTCTGGAGTACTCAAAATTCTCAGGGAAGTCTAGCTCCCTTGTACTTCATCCTGCTTGAATCATCACCACAGGCTTCCTTCACCTTCTATCCTCTCTCTATTGGCAGCCAGTTGACTTTTGAGGTCTGTCACAGACATTGCATCTTTCCAACCACTTCTAATTCACAAAATTCTTCCTACAGGATTAGGCACCAGTGTAGTGTTCTCCTGGTTCATGAACATGTGAGGAGCCAGGGAGACCTGAGAGAGGGGTTAGGACAGTGGCCTGAGCCTTGTTAGGTTCTGCCTACTGTCCTTCTGCCATCTTGGGTCCTATCCATAGCTCTGCTCTTCCTGCAGAATGTCTGTGAGATGTTCTGGTACCTGTGGGCTATCTGGGTTACTGCAGTAGGCCCTGGTACCTGTGGAATGTCTGGGTATCTGTGAGATGTCTGGGGAGCCTACAGGATGCCCAGGTATTTGTGGGCTATTGGGGTGACCACTCAGTGTCTGGGTGTCTGGGCAATGACTGGGAGCCTGTGTGAGGCTCATGTACCTACAGGCTTTAGGTCAAACCTTGTCATGCTTGTTCTAGGGCTAGTATGGGCCAGGTAATTGTTCATCATCAGAGTAGCCTTATTTATCTAGGAACTCCGGTGATACCTGTGAACTTTCTGATACACTAACTGAACATAATTTTCATTTTATCTATCTATCTATCTATCTATCTATCTATCTATCTATCTACCTACCTATCTGTTTTTGTTCATTTAGTTATTTGTTTATTTTAGGGGGCACAGAGTAGAAGGATGGAACATGGAAGAATGAGAAGAGACTGCAATCAAGATGCACTGTATTAAACTCAAACTATTAATAAAAGTAATATATAAGAAAAGAAAGAATATCCAAGGCTATGTCCTAGATGAGAATAACTTCTAAGAAACCTCAGAATACAAATGTTACATCAAATAATAATGGAATCTGTAATCACATTTTATTATGGAATAGAGTCAGCAAAATATTGTTAATATTATAGTAAAAATTTACAAATTATCAAATAAATATAATACTGTTCATTTTTCTGTCATGTTACAAAAGGCCAAGTGGTCAGTGGAAAGGGGTTAATAAATGATTCTGTTTACACAGTGGGCTTTTATTTGTATTAGGTGGTTCTCCAACCATGATTTTTGTACTAGTAAATGAAGACTTCAAGAGAAGATACAAAGTATGATTTTTATTGACTCAGATCAAATCAAGATGTTTGGGGGGAAGTCTTACTGAATGAATTCTGACCATAAAATTGAACCAAAGCCTATATCAAGAGGATACTTCGTGGACAAGAACATTTTCATCTCATTTTGTAATTCTCATGAAAGCAGAAATCCTGTCATTAATTGTGAAGAGGAGACTGGAAACCAGGATTTAATAGACATCTCAGCCATTTGTCACCCCACATAAATTTATAAGAAATAGTTCCATTTAAAACAGAAAATTTACCTGGTTAAGATACCTCTATAATCCTCGTAAGCTTTCTGAAATGATCAGACCCTTGGTCCTCAATAGGGATTTAACGCCACTTCAGCATTTGGTGACTCTGTGTAGAATATTAAAACTGCACTAAAAAGAAGGCATGTATCATGAAGCTGGAGGATTATTCTCAAGAGCTTCACTAGAGAATCAAATATTGAAACCAATTATCTGCTTTGGGTTAAAGAAAAGAATATATTGTTTTTATAGGAAAGGAAATTGCTAAGACCTTGGGAATAGGAATATACTCTCATTTTCTTAAGGATTGTAAATTTCAACTAAAGTATTTCTGTGTGATCCTGTGTCTAAGTCACAAATCTTTACCTTTTCCAATAATCTTTTCTACCTGTTTCAATGACTGACATTCAGGATTTCTTCTCATAAATAATAATTTTCAGTAAAATAAGTAGTCAATTTCATTACTAAAATCAGAGTCTGATAAATAATAGGATAGTCAATATTTCCATGGAAACAGAGTTTTCTAAATGAGTTCTGATTGTGATTTGGCTTACTAACAAGATGATTGAACTTTTTAAAAGGCTTTCCAAATTCTGATAGTATTCAGAGAATAGGAAAAGTGTCAAGTATATGTATGTATTGATATGAACTCATAGCTTTGAGTTAAGAAGTCCAGAAAAATATAAATTTCATATTTGGATAATTAAAAGGAAAAATTTAAATCGGCAATCACTTTTTTCACATCTGAATAGAACTGTAAAAGTGAGTATGAAATTTACTTTAAAAATCAGGACCTTAATGTGACAGTATCTATCTGATTTTCAAGTCAAAGTTTCAAATTTACACATCAAGAGTAGATTCCTTACTCTCGTTCACATAATGAAGAGCAGGACATAGCATTTATTTTGGCATGTATAAAAGAACAGATAAATAAATCTAATTGAGACAGTTATATTGTTACAGTCTACTTATTTAAAACCCAATTAACTGATTATTGCATACATTTGTTAGTAAAAATGTAATATTCAGTTGGTTCTTCATGGTTTCAGTAATGGTGAGTGCGGTAAGTTCAGGAAAACACTTTACAGTCTTCTCTGTCTACAGGCATCATGCCACCTCAGTTATTTCTACTTCCTCTAGCTACAATGTTAACTCTGTAGTGTCTGAGAAGACACACAGTACAAAGTAAATATAATCCACTATCAACATTTTTGGCAAAACTACTATGTTTTAAAAGGGCAGGAGGGCAAATGGTAACTGTGGTTGTTTTGGAAGCTGACAAATCTAAAATAGCTTTGGAGATTTGCAAAGGTTAGAATGTGTATAAAAGGAAGGAAGAGGCCACTTTGCTGAGGAAAACAACCTTAGAAATGTGATGTTCTTAACTCTGGAATAAAAAAAAATGACTCAAAAAATTAAAACTTTTCTTATGGAATTACTTGTACAAGCCATGTACAAAAGTGTAAAATACATTACTTTTTGACACTCAAAAATTTTTAAAATATGCCTTATGCTATATATCTCATCCTATACATACTTCATTTTGGTGGTAAACAGAAATATTGGGCCAGTCAGACATGGTTAGATTGCAAGTACAGTGTGGAGCAACAACAATTTTAAAAAAATTAAGTCAATCTATGACCAAGGAATTTAGGTTTAGCAATGGGAAGGCAGAAGCAAAATAATGAAAGGATCACCATAAGTTCAAGATCACCCTGCACTATATAGCAAGACTTTCTCAAAAAATAAAAGAAAACCAATTAGGCAAGTATAGAGATAGGTTCATTGGTACAAAACAGATAACTGAACAAATCTCTGAAGTGGAAACCAGATAAAAGTATTTATACAAATGTCTGATATGCTTGAAGATTCATCTGATACATTTGGGCTTTTTTAAAATCAAAATTTAATTATAAAAATCTAGGATAAGGAACTGAATACTGTCTTTAATAGTCTCAATATCCTAAACTACTTGTCTAATTTTACAACACTGAATAATCTTTTACTACAGGACTTATAGCTAATTTGCAATGTAATCTTAGTATAAAATTAAGCATTGGAAAATTACTCATATTGATAATTATTGATAAAAATTTTATGGTTTATACTTCTAAAGATCATGAACATACATAAGATCTCTACATCTATGTCATCCCATATATACGATGATGTTCAAACTCATCTGTGACATGTTACAAAGTACACAGAGCTTTCCAATGGAAGATTAATTTTTTTTCTGTTTTCAATGTTATTCAGTTGCCCACAGCTCTTTGTCTAGAGTTGAGACATTGTGAGCTTTCCCCACTGAATGTTATTATCTTTAATGGTGTTGTGCTTCTTCAGGTCATACTTAGGCATCCAAGTTAATGAGACTGCATGTAGCTACTTTCAAATAGTGAGTTTTTCTCACTATGAGACACAATCTAATAGTAAAATCCCTGTTCCTCTGGCTCTTCCCTTTTTTTGCAGTGATCTCTTTCATGTTACTTATGCCAACAGAGTCACCATGAATCTTTGAGGGACCTATTTGAAATGATATTAACTGACCATGGGTAGTATTGATCCTGATGGAATAAGTAATATAAAAAAAAATTGTACTAAACTCTTGATTTAGTCAGAATCTAGAATAGTTGCTTCTAGTTGTCAGGCACAAACAAAAAAGTGGGAGAAAAGATAGAGTTAGAGAAAAAGCAAAGAATTCAGTTAATGATAATCTGAATGTGCATGATCTGTCATGGAAAAATGTTGTTAATGAAATCAGCTTTGTCTATTAAAACCTGAGTATAAGTCAAAATTAAAATTAGAATGTAAGCATTTGCAATTGGGAAGCTGGGATTGAAGACAGAGACTCAGGTCTACTCTAGGAAGAAATGCATAGGTGATACCTCCCCACAGATAAAGACTCCCAATTAGTAGTGCTTATTGCAATTATTGCTTAGGTGGTGTGTGCATGAGAATGAGAAGACTATGATGAAAATAAAATGTTATGCCATTTTCTGTTTAAATTATCACATTTTTTCTCTTACACAAATTTATCCCTTTTGTTCCTTTGAAAGACAGAGAAAATGGATTATTCCAATTCAATTATTTCCATATTTATATATTTTATATTTAGTGTATATTTTATGAAATATTTGAAAGATAACTTATCATGAGTGCTGGAAATCCTGAACATTGCTGGACCATTTTAATACTACTGACTTCTCCAATATCACAGTTCAGTTTTTGAATGAAGATGTTTTCCTCAAATGAACCTGCTCTCATTTGGTTGTTAATTGTGTAATGATCAGGACAAAAATGGAGTCAGTTGGACTTATATTGACAATCGGATACCACAACTCAGGCTTTGCTGAATGACTAGGCATGTTGTAGCAAGAACTAATAGAGCGAATGGGCCAAGATTCAGAATTTGGAAATGTTAATACATGATGTTTCTAAAGGTAAACATCTACAGTCTTTGTTGAGTGAACAACTTAAGATCCTTGGAAGTTTACAAGAACACATCCTCTTTGCATGTGGATCTAGGACTACATTTGAATCCAGGAGTGGCTGAAATTGGCAACTTGTCTTGGTGTCATGGCTACCATCTCCGAACTATTCTGCTGCCATTGGTGCCCTTAGTGCTACCCCTGAGTGGACAGTTTTAAAACCTTTACCATCATCATAGTTCATTTACTGGATTAAGATGAAATAAAACACTCAGACTTTCTCAATTGTTGCAATTGTTGCAAGGTCCAGACTCATTATTCTTATGTCATAGCAGCCTTATTATGTCGCATATAATTATTCACTATGCAAATACTGACTGAATTTGCATGCGTATTTATCCAAATTAAAGCAAGTGTGATAATGTGTTGTGATATGGAGTAGCTGCACAGTTTCAGGGAAAAAAATTGATAGAATGTGATAACTTGCATTAGGGGTAGAAGCTGCTTTATGGCTCTTGATGATTTTGTGTATAGACTATGACTGAGGTCAGTCAGTGCTTACTTTTAACATGATGCTTAGAGTCTTATCAATTATAGATAAAAAACTATAAGGAGACACACTGAGATTTGCAGCCAGCCTATACTAGCTGTAGAAAAATGCATTGGGTGACAAGGTAGCATAATCACTTCAAAATTCAAAGTCTAGAACAAAAATTCAGTCTAGAAAAAAAAAAAATATATATATATATATATATATATATATAACTAGAGGAGTTACTGTCTGCTGTGAGCATTCCCTCCTTGCAAGACTTTGAAGGTATTTTGGGGGTTTTAGGAAAAGGAAAGTCCTGGGTGCTGGAAAATGATTCACTTAGAGAAGCTGTGAAAAGATGGAGCCCTATGTTCTGATCTCCAGAACCCATATAAAAAGTTAGGGTGTAAAAACCTATTCATTTGTAACCCAAATGACATCAGGAAGTTGGAGATGGATTCCTGATTACACAGCCAATCTAGCTGTGTGAGTTAGAGATTCAGTTAAAGACAATGCCTCAAAAAATAACATGAAAAACAAATATCAACTTCTTACATTCATATACAGACACCCACACTTGCACATGTAACTGAGCATGTATATGCACACATACCACACACACAGAGAGAGAGAGAGAGAGAGAGAGAGAGAGAGAGAGAGAGAATGCCTATACTTGGTTCTTTCTCAACAAGAAATTTTGAGTGGTGATAAGTGGTGATATGATATCCACTTCTTTATCACACACAGTTGGAAAATCTTGGTTTGCTCATCATAAAAGCAGCAAGTCCTGAATCTCAGGGGTTTTCTCAGGTACAAAAGCACACTGAGCACAGAGGTACTTAAGAGGAGGCCCTGAGATACCCACTGGACGAGTAAATGTGGAAACCAACACAAACTAAGAAAACTTCTCTGTGCTCTTCTGACTAATATTTAGAGACTTGTGTCTTTTATCTTTCTATTTTTTGCAAATCTCTGTGCAACAATAAAAGATAACACTCAGTAAGTGGGATAAAATAGTATGGCTCTTGCCAACAACAACAAAAAATTCATAACTGACAAATTGAACATTGAAAGAAAGTTCCTGTCATTTCTATCTGCAATTATGACTCTCATGAAATAAATTTCTATACTTGCCAATGCATTGTGTTTTTTTCTTATTTCTGTAATTTATATGAATCATATAACTGCATGGTCCCTAATTTCTAACCTTTGTTATGCATAAGAAATAACCAAAAAGGATTTATGAATTTAATTTTCCTCAATGCTTAGAACACTTGGATTTCAGGCTGTATTATGGCTGAAACTAAAGAATAAAGCTTCTTAGCTGATAGAATTGGTAAGATCTTTCTTTATCTACTTGTCCTCAACCACATGCTTTCTAAGAACTTTAAATACCTTAGAAAATATCCCACAAATATTGACAATTAGAAAGGATTTATCTATAAGAGTAGCAAAATACTTTTCCAGAAAATATTGATGACAACTCAAAATTTGCTTATTCTTAATCAATTTGGGCCAACTGTAGTACATCATTAATGAAAATGCTTTTTTCTTTAGTGGACTATAGACACACAGACTACTTTCCCATTAAGATGTTTACTAGATGGACAGGGAACTATGATAAGGATACTTGCTTCTGTTTTTCTCTTTGACCATGCAAACTTGAATGTCTAAATTTTGTCACTAATCACTTCTACCTAGGAACCCGTAGGCACATCATTTTTTGTAGATGATTCTAAAATCTGGGAATGTCTTTAAACATAAAATATGCTACTATTGCTTTTATTTAGTAACTGAAGGTAAAGTAAACCATGTTAGAATTCTAAAGATCACTGCAATTCCTCAGAGTAAATAAGTTTTATCTTTTGTAATATTTCCCTATCATTATTTTACAGAAAGAGTCAAAATAATTAAAACTTAATCACTTCTAAAATGTATTTACTAAAGCATATATATTCTATAACCTAAGCTGTAAGGGCAAACTAGCACAGACAACAGGCATCTATTTTCTGACAGTACTGGATTAAACACGTTCCAGATCACTGTGTTGGCTCATCTGTGCTCGTATATATCCAGGCCTTCAGTAAGGATGCTTCTTCATCATTTTCATGATTGTAACCTTCTTCCCTGGCATTGTTTGTGAGAACAAAACATATCTCTGCCCCAAAATATCCATGATATTCTCTCCTACCACCTTTTCATAAGAACACTCTCTTATAAGATAAAGGAGTAATCCTATGTCAGTATCCCTACTTCTAAGTTTACTTTTATCCACAAAGACCCTAATATGTGACATTTTGAAGTATAGGGAGCTAGAATATTTATAAGTATCTAGATGTTACAAATTTCACTATATCAATACAATTACAGTTTTGTTTTCTTTCCACTTTGTTAAAAGACAAAAATTGGAATCATTAACTTTCCAAGTACAAATGCTTATTTTTATCAAGAGGACTATTGAGCTAGTTGGAGGTTCATGTGAAGTTGTCACCTCAAATTCCAACGAATAGTAACTAAAATAATGTACTCATAATAACTATCACTTATTCACTCAGTATTCATAGGCTTCTATAGATGAAGATCCAAGGCAAAAGAGCAGTTTATTCTTTGGCTAATTCAATCTCTGGTCCTTAGAGGGTTTCATCTCTGAACAATCTAATCTTCAATTCTAAAATGTTTCAGCCTCAGAAACTTTACTGACTCACTCTGACTATCTCCTTCTGAATTCAGAGCTATACTGAACTCAGCTGACTTTCCTGGTTGGCTAACTGACTCAAACTCTCTTCAAGCTGCTGGTTCAAATTGATCTTCTAAATTGGCTTACTATTTCTGACAGGCATTCTTTAAATGCCTCAGACTGAACTTCTCTGCTTGGCTGCTTGATACTGGCTCATTCTTCCTGTCTGATACTTATTTCTTCTGCAGAACTGCCTCTGTGTCTCTGCCCCTTTTTGCATCATCAGACTGCCTCACTATCTGAGCTGAGAGCTGTTTTTGTATCATGAGAGTTGGGTTGTGCCCTCATTCTGACTCACTCTGCTAACTCTTCTGATTTGTCACTTTGCCTTCCCTTCACTCTGACTCATCTCAGACATTACTTCCTGTCTGACACTGACTCCTTCTGTGCTCTGCTTCCTGTCTCTGCTTCCTCCTCTGCTTCTACTTGCTTCTGTCTTGGGAATTAATGGCTTGTAGGACCTCTACCTTCTGAGTTGGGTTACTTAAAGGTATGTGCTGCATTCCACCCAGATCACACAGGCCTTGAATGTGATCCTTTCCCAGAGAAGCCATGTTGTTGGATTAAAAGATTAAATATTATTCTACATGTTTCTAGTATATTCTAGTCATCGTCCTAAATTTTGGGGTATGGCCAGAATTTAAAAAAGACAGAACTCCTACTTTCACAGTTTTTAGCATCTTAGAAGATTGAGAAAGATGATAAGCAAGGAAATAAAATATAAAGCATAAATTCTTCTCATAATTGATGTGTTGTAAAATAATGAAATGGTGTATAAAGAAGAGAAATTTCAGTTGAGTGCATTAAATATATCAACTTTGCATCAGTCATTTTACAGCTTTATATGCCATTACATTGAAATTTTAAGGCATTTTAAAATAAATATGCCATGTAGGTATTATATTTCAAATTTATGGCAGGGAAATTAAGGTACAGAGATTTATTAGTATCTCTAGAACCATTCAAATATTTAGAAGAAGAGTTAAGAATCAAATTTAGTTTTGTCTTGCATCAGTAAGAATGCTTTGTCAAATTCTGCACTGCTTCTGTATCGTAGTTCATATTGTATCCAATTATATCATTCTCGGGTAGTATTGATAGGCTTACTGACTTTACTATCTCTTCTAATTCCTCCTATTCCATTTGTAATAACTAATCAGTGTTTTATTATGATGCATATTTGTGTTTAGTTCTGTAAATGTGTCATACTTTTGCTCATAATATATTAATATGTACTTATTTCATCTTCATAATAAAATATATTTTTATAAAGTGAAACTACTAGAATTAATAATATTAAAATATAATGTTAGTTATAGAATTCAAAAATTCTTAAGTCTTACACTTGGCTATCCATGTATCCCATCCCAATAAAATAAAATCTCTGATAAAAAGATGTACATACAGAAGACTTGGTGGAAAAGGTGAATATTTGTGTGTAGGGCTTATGTTTTACTATGCAAGAATTGATCATGCCTACCAGTTCAAGCAGATGTCTCTTATACCCCCACAAATATGAAAACAAAGCACATGATCAATGGACCAGAAAAAGGTGATCAGTGTGAAAAGACAGCATTGAACCACAGCCATTCACAGATTGTGAAGGGCTAGATGAATGTCAGAAATGATGAAGGCAAAATTTATAAGGAAATCAATAGATGATTAATACCAGATCACTTCAAGGATCAGGAAGGAAGAGGGGAAATCTCAATCTTTCCACTTCTCCACCTATTACTCACAAATAAATAGAAAAAGAAAACTTTCAAACACAACAAAAACAAAATCTTGAAAGAACCACATGCCTCTTGAAGCAGACAGAGATAGTGATGAGCATTCCACTTCACAACCTAAAATGCTTTAACAGGGAATGATCAGATCTAGAGGGACACACTGCAGGGAAGAGAAGTAAGAAGATAGACAACTTACCACAACTTCTTCTTCAAACATCCTACTTGCTAACAGCACCAAAGTCTGAGAACCACAAAATGACATAAACACCCTCACCCATGAACAAACTGACCTGAATGCACATCACTGAGCCAAAGACCAGAGACACTGACAAACAAACCACCTGAAGGCTGTTAAGAAGAACTGCTGAAAGGTAAAATAATATCACAAGTTTGATCACGTCAGAGACGAGGACACTCAAATCCATGTGAGGGAAGTATGACCATCCAACACATGGGGAAACTAATGGAAAGGGAGCAAACGCCCAGAGTTACATTCAGCTCCCAAGGAAAGGCTGGCCCTATTGAAGCCTGGGTAAAAATTCAACACAACAGATAATATTTTTATACTCAACTCAGACATTGCATATTGAACAATGTACTTTAACATGTTAGATCTGAACACACGACAAAGCAGGTATTCTGTAAGCACAGTTTGCTCAATAAAATGTGGTCAGCATAATAGAGCCAGCCCCAACTCAGGAAGAGACACGGACTGTCGCTTTAATATTTTGTTACATTTATGTCACTTTTACTTTCTAAAGCATTTACTTAATAAAAATGTCTTAATTGTTCTGTTTTACTTCTTATATTGTTTGGTTAAGTTTTATGATACTTATCTCTGCTTCTTTATGTATTCTATTTGATTCTCTCCACTATTTGGAGGGGGAGTTTAAAGCCAGGTCTTCTCTGCATAATCCTGGCTGTCCTGGAACTCTTTCTGTAGGCCAGGCTGGCCTTGAACTCAGAGACATGCTTGCCTCTGCTTCTCTAGTGCTGGATTAAAGGTGTGCGCTACCAAAGCACTGCATTTCCACTATTTTTTTTTACCTGAAACTCGTATGATTTCCTTATATTCCTAATTAATTTCTGCTTTGTCTCCTCACCCAACCTTGCTTCTTTTTAATGGCATAAGTTTCTGTGGTTTACTCATTAAACTCTGTTTATCCCATCTCTATCACAAGTGCTATTTTCTATTTATTTTCTCTCCTCCACTTTCCTTTTGGTTCTTATACACACATCTTGTATCATTCAACTTATATTCCTTCCATTTCTTAACTTAGTAACTAATATTTTAGGCAAAAACAATAAAATCTTTGTTCTTTTTATTTCTCAATAGTTAATGAAATGGAAAAGTGAGTCATCTCTAATTGAAATATTATAATTATATAAATAAAATATTAATATAATATATATTATATATAACATAACATAATATTATTCAGCCATAAGAACAAGATTATATCGTTCAGAGAAGAATGGATATAATTGGTGATTATCCTATTAAACAATATAATTCAGACACAGAAAGACAAATATTGAATGTTTCCTTTCACTGTGGTCCTTGATTTTATGTAGAATATAAAATCATTAATGTGCCATGAAAGTACATTCAAAACTTTATGGCAACAAACTAAATTTTTCCTTTTTTGCTGTGTGCTAGCACAACTCCTTTCATTAAAACTTAATGTTTCTCTATATTCCTCAAGTATGTGCTCACTTGGTGTTTTATGTTTATTTGTGTGTTTTTGTTTGTTTGTTTATATATTTTCAATACTCAACATAACTGAAGAAAACATTGAAAATATTTGGGGAAATTTGGTACACTAGAACTGAGCTTGTGAAGAAACCCCTGTGCCTGTGAGAAGATAGGAGGACCCATCAACAGAGACTTCATTATGTCAATTCTTTCAGAAAAGATTATAACAAAGGGTCAACTCCAGAGGATCCAACAATCGATTAGATAATCATAAATATATGTAACCAAACTGAACCAAAATAGTAAAAAATGATGGAGTCAAACAGTTGATATTTTAAGGCATTGATCTTTGAGGGGATGTTACATGGAAAAAATGTGTGATTACTAGGGAAAAAATATAGAGTCTTTTGTCTAGACACATTCTGAGTTGATCATATGTATTAATTTTATTTTTATTTTTTTAATTTAATTTTACTTTTATCATCTCCATTATATATGTGCTAAAACAAGAGCATACAGAGAGGGAGTTATATGTCCTGTGACGCAAGTAATGAGGAACAGCTGAATCATGTTGTAAAGTACCAGAAACCACAATCTGAAGAATCATGATTATGTTGACCTATTTTTTAAGGAAGACATTAGATATAAGACATAGATACATGAGGTATACAGAACAAGAATCATGTATTTTAATCTACTTTACTGTAGATGTCTTCCTCTCATATTTAAAACAAATCTCAACAATTATAATCTATATTTGTCAAGAAGTTGAAACATTTAAACACACACACATGAATTAATATAGTTTTTATAGAATACACCAACTACACATAATTATACTTAGTATTTCGTTGAAATATAATTTTGCAATGTAAACAACTGTTGTCTTCCTTTATTTATCCCTATTGCTTATAAATAAGCCATCAGATCAATAGATTCAAATAAACTCCATGGAATTTGTTTATTTATTGGCTGAAAACACAAAATGCAAAAATAGGTGAATAACATTTATTTTGCTGTATGAGATTTTTGACACAAATTATTACTGCTATTTGTTCAATGACAGATCTAAGGAAGTACAGGCAGAACAAGTTTTTATAACAGTAGAGGTGGGCAGGTGGAGGAGTGGATAAAGACAGATAAAATTCCAGTATGTATGTGGGAGTAGCATTTCAGGGCCTATCCTTTACTCTGAAAAGGTATTCATTAACACTTCAAGACAGAGAAAAATAACTCTTCTACATTTTTTATTGTGTTCTTTTGTTTGTTTGTTTGAGACAGGGTTTCTCTGTCTGTCCTTAGAGACTCCTCACTCTGTAGACCAGGCTGGCCTTGAATTAACAGGGAACCACCTGCCTCTGCCTCCTGAATGCTGGGATTAAAGCATGTGCCTGACTTTTTATTGTATTCTTACTACTAAGTAATACTACATTAACTATTGCAACCAATTATTTAAGGATTTATATCTTCTTTTAGAGTTATGGATATCATTGAGCAATAAGATATACATATTCCTAAAAGTGCAGGTGCAAATTTTCAGACATTTCTTTATTAAGAAAAAATCCTTTTTTTGTTCATCTACACCATGGGTCTACAGAAAAGCACTGGAATTGGAAGCAACACTTAATGTATGAAATCACTTATGATCTGAAAGTCATGCAGGGTAGGAGAATAGGGTAGAAACAATCAGGATCCTGAGTATAATTCCAGTTACCTGGCTCTGTCCAGCATTCTTCTCCTTTGTAATTACTGTATTTTGTTATATGCAGAGAAATTTAAGCCTATTTAATCAGAAATAATAATACTTTGGAAATCCTCTCTCTGTGTGTCTCTGTCTTTGTCTCCTCTCTCTCTCTCTTACATGCACACATACATACACACACACACACACACACATACATGCATACATGCCTCTTGCTACCAATAAATTCAGGGAAGATATGCAAATTGGTAATTAGGACACATTTGATTTTCTATAATTTAAGTCTGTATATATTTCTTCATTGAAAATAGTAATTAAATAACTATTGAGAAATATTGAAAATGACAGAATATCTGAATGTAAATCTAAGAAAACATACTCAAGTGTTCCTTAATATCTACTGTGATTTAACATGAACAGTGGGTATGGTGAAATTAAGCACCAGTGGTGGAAGCAATGAAGAATCTGGAAACTTTAACTGTAACAAGGGAAACATTAATAATCATAGCATACACTTCTCTAATTATTCTCAATCTATATTTTACATACTGTTTCATATGTCTGAAGCAATAACCAATTTATCACTCTTTTTAGAGTAATATATAAAAATCTCATTGCAGTTTACAACTGAACTGAGAGTGCTTTTGAGTTAATAAGATATTATAGTTAAAATAAATAAAAATAATTGACAGTCTATAATTTAATCAATGGTTAGTATTTGACATATAGGTATGAGTGCAAAATAGGATTATGAGGAAGTATATTTTACATTTGGAGATAATCTGTTATGGTATAGAATAGATAAATCAGGAAGGCCAACATGATTACCTGCTTTTATGTAATTTAATAAAGTAAGAGACTGGGTTATCTAAACTTTGGGTTGCCAGATGCAAGATCATTTTTGATGGAATACTATGCACAAACAGCCTGAGCTTCAACTCATATGTGAAAAACATGAGTGGCTAATTTAGCCAATCAGAATGGTGAAGGATAACTATGAGGAAAGGAGTTAGAGCAGAAGTTGAGAGCCACTTTATTATGACTCTGATAAGTCATGTTATTAATAGGTCTTTGTCCCTATTCCACTTACTTGTCTTTTTCTATTTGATTGGAACACACTTGAAAGAATTAAATAGCATTTTGAAGTGTAACCTCGTAGGTATGTCTAAGAAGTTATAATATCCTGAACTGAGCATTGTTAGGCATAGAGAGGAAATAAAATACTTTATCTCTTTTCTTCTGGCTGGTACGTGCAAATGACTGACTTACTATCTACATTATTCAGTTGTCATACTGTGAACTTGAGGAATACCAGAGAGCCCTACAGCTCATTCAGATAAGTCTTGGAAAACTTGAAGCAGTCTGTCCACAGGAATCCTTGCCAGGAAGATGAGAATGGATGATTTAATATTAGAACAGATAAAGAAAACAATGGAGAGTTATCAGAAAATGTGAGCCTATAGGCTTATATCCAACTTAGCTTTAAATTTTACCCTATACTGGAAAATGTGATCAATATATACATATTTAAATTTAAAATCCATCATTACTTTTTATCCTCTACATATATCCAAAGAATTAAAATATCTGCCAACATCAACAACTTCAGCATTAGTAACTTACTTTGAGAATATGATAAGCAAAGAAATCCTAGGTATTGCTAACAAGTATAAATATATATATATACAAGGTTTTGTTGAAGCATTTCCAATTTCATATTAAAATTGGGGATTCAGATTTTAGTCAGCTTAAATTATTTTTTCATATGTTTAATAAATATTACTCTTCAGGTAAGGGAGTCAGATAAACCACATCAATGTAGTAACTACCTTTTATATTTCATCGTATGGTCTATATTGTGTTATATATATCAAATGATAAAATCATTCAGAATTATAAAAGGGGAAAAATATCAATTTAGCCACAAGATAGTAGTGCCTTTTTCTACACTATATGCTATTAAATTGCCACATCTTTTATCTGTCTGAGTTCACCTATTTATTCATTTGTCACAGTCAATGAAGTACTGCCACGATTAAATGTTTTTATTATGAGAAACACAGTTTTTTGAATATAAACTTTGATAGTAAAAATTTTCTAAGACATATTTTAATTCTTAATATTGAACCTTCCCTTTTTGCATGTGATTAGGAGGTTGAATTTTTTGTACCAAAAAATATCTAACTTCTTAATTATTTATGTGTACATTAAATTTTGAAGTGGAAAGATTGTCAGCATAAATAAATGTGAGGCTGACAGGCAAGCCTTTCTTTTACTATGCTTTCTACTGATGCTTTCTGCCTCCCCAATTTCTCTTCTTTAGTTCCTTAGTCATGGTTTCAGTATCTAATCCATTTGTAAATATTTAAAACAACTATATGTTTTGTGATTAAATATGCCCAGTTATGCATTGGGTCCTCCACTGGAGAGTTTCTCGTAAGTGTTTTACGGGATCAATAATCAAAGTTTATGATAATTGCTTACTTTATCAGTGAATTGACTGTAAAAAGTGTAATAAGGGAACACTTGCATACAGATGCATCCAACAGAGAAATTTTAGTTTGTGGCAGTAAGTGAAGGGGATTAGAAATTGCAACAACTGAACATACAATCACAGATACCTTTCCTAATAATGAAATCAAAGATATTTTAATGTTTAAAAAAGCATATGAACAAGAGACATGACTTATGATGAGATGAAAATCCTGTAAAATATACTAATATAATCAGAACATGATTATTTCCATAACTGGTATATCTAGTTCAGAATTTTTATTGGTTAGAAATATCAGTAGAATTAACTAAAGACAGTTTTATAGTTCACCATAAAGTTGAAAGTCATAATTGGATTTTTATGAAGCTTTCTGAATACTGACAGAAAAACACATGCAAATGAGTTTTAAGTAGATATTAAAAGAAATACTGATGTGGTGCTTCTGGACATATTTTCTAGTAACACAATTAATCATGAGTGAATATTATATAAGAAATGTAGGAAAGCTCCATTGATAGCTTGTGCTGTCCTCAGACAGCAAAGCATTGTTATTAAAATATAATGTTGTGTATTTTAAAGTTATGTTTTGAACCCCAAAGTTTTTCTTCCTTTGACAATGATTGATTTGCAAATAAATTTTAAAAATTGTTTTAATTCTATGGTTTTCCTTTCTTTATCCATTCTTGGTATTTATTACATAAGTGAATAGGCCTTTTCTATGTATATTGCTTATAAATATGTTTTGCAGTGATCTCACTTACATAGGAGAAGACAAATACAGTAAATTATTTTTCCTATTATAAAATTCTTAATGCTATCTATCACCTTTTCTATGCAAAAACATGCTTTTGTTCTATACCCTATAGGTAAAAACAATATCTTAGATTAATCTGCATACAAGCTATATATTTATCTGAGCTGTTATACTCTCCATTCACAGCCAACAGAAAGAAAATGATAAAATATATACTTGTTAACAATTCTATAAAAGGTAAGTGCAAGCCTTGTAAGAACATAAAATTACGATAAAACACTTCATTTGTTCTTTAGCAAAATGATGAGCTATGTCATCATTTCATGCTCATGCACCTAAGTTAATTGTTCATCCACTCTGCTTAAACCACTGGAATGGAAATTGGAATCAATGACTAGAAAAAGACAAATGACACAATTTAACAAACCCAGGGTTTTGCTTCTTAAATATTTTATGGTAGAGTTTATTTAAAAGCCATGAACACACTAGAACAAGGTGTTTAAAAGTTCAGTTTGGTCCTGATTATGATCAAGGAATGAATTCTATTAGTTACTTTTCTATTGATGTGGTAAGATAGCATGGCCAAAAGCAACTTAAGGAAGACAGTAAATTTATGGATAACAGTTCCTGGGATCTGGAGACCACACTGAAGGGGACTGAATGGCAATGGGAACAGGAAGATGGCTCACTGCATTTTATCCGCAGACAGCAAGGACAGAAAGAGCTGTAATTTAGACAAGAGTATAAAGCCTCAAAGCCAGCCTCAGTGATCTTCCTCCGCTAAGGCTGCACTGCTTGAAAGTACCTAAACTGTCCTGAACAGCACCATTAACTTGGTAATAATATTCAAACATATGAGCCTATGGGGAGATCACTTCTTACTTAAGCCACATCAGGGTTTTTACTTGATATTCAATGAAAAATTGCTGTGTGCTTATAATTAAGTTACACTTAAAAATATGAGAATGCTTAAATGTTTAAATGTTCTATAGCAACTAAAATAGAAAATTGTATAAGGTACATATAACAGTTGTGTTTCTGTCACTATAGCAAATTGAGGCACATTGTTGATTTAAAAATATTGCTTTGGTTCATTATTAAGGATAATCATATCTAGGATTGAATGATCCCATCTCTTTGGGCCTCTGGGGCGAGAAGCATCTTGGGGCAGGAATGTATGGCTGAACAAAGGGGTTTGGAATGGAGCAACAATACCTTTAAGTAGTCCCTCCTCAATGGCCTTAAAGATCTCACTTTTTAAGGACTTCACCCTTCCACAGTACTGCTAGATACGTAGCCACTAGCCACTTTATACCTGGACCTTTGGTAGACAATTATCTCCAATAGCTACAGGCATGATAAGAGGCTGAAAATAGAAAAGAGTAATATCTGAGTGAGTACTTCTTCCATTCTGAAATTAGATTTAATAAAGGATAAGTTCAAGAATATATTTTATCTATATATGTCTGTGGCTATTAATATAAAACCTTCTGAATAATCCATAATCAGGTTGCTCAAATTCTATGAGTATAGTAAGATTTTGAGGTCTGAATTAGTGCTTAACTAAATGTGCTTAACTAAATGTATCAGATTAGATGCCCATCAAATATTCTTTTTTATAAGAGTCATAGGCTGGAGAGATGTCTAAACTGTTAAAGGATAGGATCACAACAATTAAAAAAAATCACAATTAGCATGTGACTTGAAGAAAATATGTTGCTGCTTTTCAAATAACATTGAGGAAACTGGTGGAGTTTTACTGAAGAACATGGATAAATGCAAAGTAGTTTGTTATGCTGTAGAATAAGCTGATTATTGAAAGTATGTGTGAGTCAGTGACAGAGATTAGGTAGTCATAAAATCTTTCTTTTATTTCCCAGATTTCTCTTCATGTTCTAGAATATCATAGATATCAGAGAAGAGAATATTAATCCATGTGAAATTTTACCAAAGTCTCCTGTGGTTATGGCAGAAAAAAGATAGGTCTCAGTGGCGCTTTTCTCAATATATACTCATCAAAATCAGATTAAATTATCAGCAATAGCTGTTGGTCAGTTGGTGAATAGATTTAAAATACTCAAAGTCTGATAAAGCAATGTTATAGGTGCTTTCTATTCTCATAAGATCTAGTGATCAGTTACTATGTTACAATTATTTTAGGTTATAATATAGGTTATATTAGATGATTGTTTATCAAGCTATGCGCTGCTGCCTGCAAAACACATTATGGCAATTGTGGCACAAAGCTTGTGGAAGTAACCAGCCAGTATCTGATTTAAGACCCACTCCATGAGATGGAAACCAAACCAAACAGTGTTTGGGTGACCACGAATCTGCAACTGGATAGCCCAAGAATCTAGGGAAAAGCAAAAGATTGCAAACTATTTTACTTCTGTTAGTTTGTCTTATTAAAATTTGATGTGATATATATATATATATATATATATATATATATATATATATATATCCATATATACCTTTCGGCGATGTTGGTGCACACCTTTAATCCCAGCACTTGGGAGGTAGAGGCAGGTGTCAATATATTATGGACCTCTACATTTTTGTTTTTTGGAATTTAGTTTTGTTTTGTTTTTGTTTGTTTTTTTGGTGTGTGTGTGTGTGTGTGTGTGTGCAAGTGTGCATGCTTTATTTTTGGTTACAGTTTGTTTGGTTTTCTTTTCCTTTTGCGTATAGTTTTATTTCGTTTTCTTGGTTGGGAGTCATTGTACTGGATTTTTGAAAAAGAACTAAAGTTGGGTGGGTTGGGAAGGGGAGAGGATCTGGAAGGACTTGGTAAGAATATGGTCCAAATATACTTAAATTCAAAATTTGTTTTAAGTAATAAAAATACAATATAAAAAATTAATAATAAGTGTAAATATAATCAAATTCCCCTTAAGGGTACTTATTAGCTCATTAATATATCCAATGGGACATTAAAAATTAGGTACATATTTCTGAAATTTTCATTTTTCTCTCTGTGGCTGTTTGTAATGAAAGATCTGGTGGGAGAGAAGAAAGTACTTGAAGGATCAGAGCCTCTTGGGTATAAATATGAGTTTTATGTTACAAAGAAATTTAATTGACATTAATTAGCTAAATTCTTATTAGCCAAAATTGGGTCTTCACTTAAATTATGAATTATCTAATTCAGCTTCTTATCCTATGTGGATCTTTAGAGAAGCAGGAAGTTAGCTCTTTCACACTAAAAACTACATTGCATCTCCAAATACAGTGATCATGGCAAGTTGAGTTCATGTGTCATACAGGCTCATAAAATTAGGAATATTATTAATGTTTTCCCAGCCCCAAATACTGTGGGGGCCCCAAAACAGACAAAAGATGGACGATACAAAGAGAAAAGTGAAACTTTATTCCACTGGACCAGAATCATGGGGGGAAAAAAAAGAAATAATTCAGGGCTATTATTTTTTAATTTATAATTTCCTCTATTCAAATACCCAATTAAAGGTAATGAAAAGTAATTGATATACATTTCATTGTAAATTTGAAATCAAATCAGTATTGCAGACCAGCATGCAAAATATATAAATGGAATATCTCAAGGAGTACTGTCCCATATACTATTCAATGTTTAGGGCATATTGTAAATAATTCCCTAATGTGCAATAATAAAACCCAGGTAAGTTATACTAGACAATCAAGTACTATCTAAATACTAATCATAAGACTAGTTGAGTCAAAATTCTATCCTAAATTTATTTTCCTAGCCCTTAAATATAATTCCTAAATACTGGAAATATATTTTTAAATATAAGAAATAATGTTACTTAATTGATGAAGCATTTTTTAAATAAGCTGGATGAAAAATAGCAAAGATTACAAAGCAAGTAAGACAGAAACATCAGACCACCTGGATCTCATAAAGATATCTCATACGTCTGGCTGACAGTCACACTCCTATGATACTCTCTCCACAAACCTAGATTCCAGCCAAATCCTGCTTAAAGCCAGGATTTGAATCCAGAGAATTAACTTACTGAAAAATTTCAACATCCATATCTTTTCTGCCTTTTATTTATTGGCAAGATTATCTATGTCTTCCCTTATCAATGAGCTTCTCACTTCTTTTGCACTCGTTTCTATTATTTAAAACAGCAATTACATTTTAAAAAATGTTAAGTAATATGTTACTGATATATTTCCCAGAATAAAAGAATGTACACCCTTTTATTCAATCCACTTCTGTGTAGCAAACAGTTTCATCTTTATATATATATATATATATATATATATATATATATATATATATATATTCATCTTATGCATATAAGTTAATTCAGGATTTGTTATAGCTTTGCTTAGAATTCATTTATACTATTTTCACATGTTTTGGACAAAGATGTTACAACATACATTTTTGGTAAGTCTTGGAATCTAAAGACCAGAAACACCAAATATTCCACAGCATACACTTTGTAACTTTCATGTGATATATGAAGGCTACTAGGAAGTAATATTTGCTCTTCTGTCCTCGTATTTCTCAACAGGGATTGGACAGAGCCTTCTGCGGTCAGTACACTCGGAAAGATGTCTCCCAGACCTTTCCTGCTGCCAGTTTTTGCTTTCACACTCTCTGTCTTTTGTGATAACTTCAAGGGAGAGGGCAAAGGAGTGGTCATGCATGTGAAAATATTTAAACTTTCCTCACCTCTTCAAGAGTTTTTCCAGCCACATCATCTCATTCACAGCTCATTCACCTTATTTTTTTTTAGGGAAAATCCTTTCCCTTTTATCTCATTTCTAGAAATCTCTTCTATGTCTACTCTCCTGTATGTACAGATATGTCAGCATTCCTGTCATTCTAGCCCCATTCACAGTAGTTAATATATGGAAATGGCTTCTTTTCCTTCAACCTATGAATGAATACAAAAGAAGTGGATACATCTGTATCTACAAGACGATAATTTTTTCCCCCAAAGAAGAGAATTGTGTCATATAGATTAATCATGTTAAATCACTCAGGTGAAGATGAAAAAATTGTGATCCCACAATACAAGTTATATAAAATAACTTTTAATTTTACGTTATTTGAAGAATGCACATTTCTAGTTGGAAGTTTTAAGTTGACCTTGAGGATATTGACATGCTTGGAAACATTTGCCTCATCCATAAAATTGACTTTCTCATTATTCAGTACCTTCTGACAATTCTTACCACATTAAAGGCAAACAAATAATAATGATTCACTTGAGAGGAACTTCCTGAATCTTCTAACACCTAATCATTTAAAAAAAGCATTTTATTAATTAGTTTTTTTTTTCTTTTATTGAAATCAGATTTTTTTTTTCACATAATATACCCTGTGCTCCTCCCAGTTTCCCACATTCCCTCCCATCCAGATCCACTCCTTTTCTGTCTCTCATTAGAAAACAAAGAGACTTCTGTGGGATGAGAATAAAATAAAATGTTGGGTGGTGGTGGCACACCCCTTTAATCCAAGCACTCAGGAGGCAGAGGCACGCGGATCTCTGTGATTTCGAGGCCACCCTGGTCTACAGAGTGAGGTCCAGAATAGCCAGAGTTTTGAAAATCAAAAATAACAACAACAATAAAACAAAACAAAAGAATAAAATAAAATATAATGATATATAATGTAATAAGATAAAACAAAAATAACATATCCGAATTGTACAAAATAAACAGAAGGAAAAGAGCAGAAGAGAAGCCACAAGAATCAGAGACAGAACATTAAATTAGTAGCCACAAAATATATGCAGAGGATCTGATACATATTCATGCAAGCCCTGTGAATGATGCCTCATTCTCTGAGTTCGTATGAGCTTTGATCATGTTAATTTAGAGGGCTTTGTTTTCTGAGTTTCCCCATCTCCTCTGATTCTTAAACTGTTTCTACCTCCGCTTTCATAAGATTTCTTGAGCCCTGAGAGGAAGAATTCGATGGAGATGTTCCATTTAAAGTTGACTGTTCCAAAGTCTCTCAGTTTTTGCATAATGTCTGGCTGTGGGTCTCTGTACTTGTCCAAGTTTGCAGGACAAGAAAGTTTCTCTGACGATGGCTGAGAGAGGCACTAAACTATCAGAATGTCATTAGGAGTCATTTTATTGCTACACTTTCTATTCTTTTTTATATAAGAATTATTTCATTTTAAGTCCAGGTCTTTGGGATAACTATTCTCATATTTTTGGTCACCCAAGCATTGTTGGGATATGGGAGAACCTTAAGTCAAATTAGTTATTGGTTGGTTACTCCCACAAGTTTTGTGCCACAATTGTAGTTGTATACTTTATAGCCGGTACACCATTGTAGATAAAGGTTTTTGTGGTCGGATGTGGGATTATGTTTCTCTTTGAGCACATACAGAGTATGCACCTGTACCAAAGATGCTAATACACAGGGGTGGAGGCTCTTTGTATGCACAGGCTAGACATTGCTATTGTTAAGGAGTTAATTGTTGTTGTTGTTACTGAGTTGTGCATGTGTTGTCATCAACAATGGGAACTTGCTGTCAGTTTGTGGAATATAGTCTTGGCAACGGCCTGGGTTGTTTGGAGATTCTCATGGGACTCTTTGGCCAACAACTCAACCCTATACTGGTACAAGTACTGGTCAGTTAAGACTCTGTCTACCACATTATTGGCAATTTCATTTAGAACACCCTCATTTGTGTATATATTTTAGGAGTTTTCTACTGTATTAGGTTTCTATGCTACTCCTCAAATGCTTCTTGATTTAGCAGTCTCTTCCTGTATTCCCTCTCAGAACCCCTTCCCTCCTCTCCCTTCTAATTGAGCCAATCATACAGCTGTTCACACCCAACTGGTATACACATCCTAAATATTAATAGTCAGCAATATTTCCATAGTAGGCTTGTTTAAAACAGGAGGACAAGCAAATTCTTGTACAAGTGAAATGTCCTTTGTGGATTTCTCACCGTTCCATATTATCTAGTCACTTAAGTTTCAAAATCACAGCATTGCCTGCCAAAGGAGGTAAAATGTGATCACACATGTCAGTCTCAGACCTACTCACTGTAAATTCTTTGCACGACTTGCTGTTTTTGTCATTATCATCCAACTGCCGCTTTTGCTCATCTTCCTGTCTTCTAGCTGCTATCAGGAAAAAAGAACACTCCAGCTGCTTCAACACATTGTGTGCTTTATGGATTCTGGGAGTGTATATGCTCATGTTTAATGTTAGAGCTCTGATGCTCTGTCCTCCCCCACATATCCACATATATTTCTAAACAATCTGTGAAGAAACAGCTCTGAAAATAAAATTAAGTTAACAAGAATTAAATGGAAGTGGTTGTGATCTGTGGCACTTACTTGTATCCACACCCACAGAGATTACTAATGCCTATATGTTGAGACAAAAAATAAAACTCTTACATTTACTTTTTACCTACTAATTCAGTACTAAAGCCCTTCGTGTTACCTTGATGAATATCAAAGGAAGTTAAAATACATAGATGCTTTATGTGATAAAATGTTGATCATATAATTCTCTTAACTATATTTGTAGTTTTTGACCAAATATACTTTACATCCATGTATATTATAATGTATACATTATATACACATGCATTATGTAATATATAGTAACAATTTCTATATTTAAAACTGCATGTAACGTATTACAATGCTTTTCTATTTTTATACATTTTTTTATTTCTGTGTTTGCTCAATATATTGAAAGCTTATCTAAGCAAACAAATAAATGGTTTCTCATCTCAGTTTTACTGAGCTGATAACTTAAAACATAACTTGAATATACATACTCTGTTCTTGATAAATCTATATTAAAGGAAAAGTAGTAAGTCAAATGACTAGTTCTTTGAGTCATTATCAAGTGCTAAGACAAATTTTACATGAAGTACTTGATCTAGGTCTTAAAAATGAAGGGATTTAATTTTTGTATCTCACATATTTATCATTTCCATATCAAGCTGATTATTTCTGTTCTCTCAATAACCAATGTTCATCAGGAAGTCTTATCACTGTTGCACAAGTGATGGTTCATAATTATACATAAATATACCAATAGCCTTTGGGGTGTTGTTTTATAGATATCACTGACTACATTATCTTTAGAGAATGATATATATATATATATATATATATATAATATTTTGCAGGAATTATTGAATTATTCAAAATTATCACAATTATTCACAAATATTCATATTTATAGAAGAGTTACATCTCTAAATCAAATCTTTACTGACAAATACAAAGCTAGAAAGAAAGTAGATTTTTAAATTAACCGTACAAATATGTTATTTGTTGGAAACACTGAGAAAAAAGAGAAACTTTCTAGAAGTCAACATGAAGATGAGATAAAAAGAGCATAAAGTTGAAGGCTTCCTGGATGAGAAACAACTTAGACAGTTCCCAAAGACTGGGAACAACTTAGATTAGCATAAAAAAGTTGAAATGTAATTTTGGGGATCCCAAAACCTCAAAATTGAGGAGAAATATTCTTTGGCCCAGATTAGAGGAGAAAATAGTCCTTAAAATGCATCATAATAGAGAACTCTACTTTCTAAAACTCTGGAGTTAAATGCCTGTTTTATAGCCAGTATCCTGAAAACAGGAAACAAATGGTACTCATTGCATTATTTAATCTCATTATTCTTATTGCTGCCACACAGTCATGCTATTATAATTATCCAAAGCAATTCTGTGGTATAATGAAAGATGCTGGGCTGAGGTCCCTCTGCAGAGACCAATGGCACTTCCTGCTCTGTCCACTATGTAATGGTCAACTTACATTGTAATCACCTAGGTCAAGTCTCTCCTAGAGATTAGCTGCTGACTAAACTGATTTGTAAAATACGGTAATTTCTTCTGCCATTCTTAATGCAACCCTTCCAAAAAGTCTTAGACCTTCATTGCTGGTGAATGTTACCAACATATTTTAAATATATAATCTTAATAGGAAAGACAATGCTTAGTTAAATATGTAAAGGAAATTCTGGGTTTGAGGATATTTTTTTCTTCCTTTTCCTTTCAGCAGATTGAGGGAAAGTGCGGCCTATTGCATTCTAAGTAACAAAACTACAAACAGTAATAAGAACAAATAAAATAAAAGAAGCAGTTTTAAAGATATAACAAAGTTGGTCAACAGATCTGTAACATACAAGTAAAATAACACAAAATGGGTATCTTCGGAGTCTTTAAATAACTTTTCCATAAGTAACATCAGCTATTGGCAGAGAAATAGCTGATTCCATTACATAATTAAAATAATAGCTAACCAGCTGGAATCTCTTTGCTATTCAGATCCCTTTTCTCATAATGACCTTTTCAAAAGCCAATACAAGCAACTGAGAATCCAGACAACAAAGCATTCTGACCCAATTATACACCATTTGCAGCTGTTTCAATTTGGATTGTACTACCCCACTAAATGAAACTTAAAAATATAACTGGCTTGAGAAATCAGACTATCTAACAATGCCATGTTCCCTATAGATATGTGTCTTCTGAGTTATTTCACAACTGTGATTTAAATTCCCAGTTATATCAGGTTGCAAACCCTGGAGCCATTTCAGACAGCATTAAGTCTTCATACTTTCATTAACTTCTACAATGCTGATTAGATCTTTCAACCAGGAGCTGTTGACAGTCATTCTGTCTCACATCTCTCATCAATTCAAGCTTACATGACCTGAATAGAACTAGTAATTTGCATGCCAAGTTGCCAAAATGCAGCTGTTACTATTTCTCTGACTGTACGTAATTATCTTAAAACACAGGTTCTTCCAGTAAGACATAAGAAACAGCAGGATAGAAAATGGCCACTTGTCCAACTTCTCTGCCCCATAAGTTCCATCAGATTCAAGTACTTCTTTAATTCTTTGCTCCTCTAATCCACTATCAGTGAAATGTTCACTTGCAATAAAAATGTCTAATTTCCTCTTAAACTTATTTATACCATTTGCTCCAAGTGCCATATGTTCCTGCTTATTTCTTGTATTTATTATCCTTTTAACAAAACTTAACTGAGTCATTCACAGTGAACTAAAATTGGCAGAGGGATTAAAAAGCTGTGCACCCTGTCCCATATCACCTGATATTCCTGAATTATGCTTCATCTACCCATTTGAGTAAAAGTGACTTTGAAAAATTAGAAATGTGGAATAGTTTATAAAGCTTCAAGACCTATTTGTATGTTGACCATTTAGTGGAAAAATTCATAGCTCTGAGTGTTCTCACATTCCTAAATTTACATAATGCATTTTTCTTTCAGAAGTATAAAAAATAAATGGAAAATCTTTAATTGTCATTTTTGTTGTTTGAAAAGAGAAAAACTTGGCCTTTTCCAATGTAGTGATCATCTCAATACAAGCCCAAATGGCAATAGGCACATCAGGCAATGCAAAAGATACTCTAACAAAACCAAAGAAACAAAACTCCAATGTTATCACCAACAATTTTATTCTTTCATAAATAAGACTTAAGCACAAAGTAGGAAATTTTTCTCTTATTTTCAAAAATTTGATAATTGTGAGCTACATGGCAACATGTTGTAATCATGGAACTTTTATTTTCCCTTTGGGTATCACTTGTATAGCATTCCTAATGAGAGTTACTCTCCTCCCACTGTCGTTTAAGACAATAATTAATATCCACAACATAATGACAGACTTTTTTTGGTCAGATATGCTGATAATAGCATGGGCTAGCAGGGAATGCTGGTAAGGTCAACACCCATCAGTGTTCCTTTTCCAATCTATAGGTGATCAAAATGTTTTGGAAATCTGGCAAAACTAATGGTCATCACCTTGACTCCTATATGATATTACTAAAAGATAATTTAGCTTATACACTAGACTTACAGCATTTTGAGATTTTTGACAAGTCAAGAAGAAAATATGAATTTCTGATTATACATTCCTCATCCTACATGGTCAAATAAAGAATGAGGATTATTAAATATATCAAGAAAGGTTAGGCATTGTCTATTACCCTTTAGTTTTCCCATGAATACTGAATGTACTTAATTATCAGGGGTTAGTCATATGACAAAGAAGACCTATATGTAAACATGAAGATTTGATGTGATCGTCCATACCTGTCACAACAGCACCCAGAGGACCAAAACAGAATTACTTTTTTTCTAGGTCAGCCAGGGCTACATAATAAGACACATTGGCAAATTAAGAATCAGTGAATGAGTGAACCCCGAGGTCATCTTCACGTTCTCATTTATTTTTCTTCTTCCTTTTAAAAAACCTGTAAAAGCCTAAAAACTTGAAGAGCATAGTTTTAAAAAACTGCAAAACTTTAAGAAAATCAACTTTCTGGTTTGAACACAATTTAGGAACCACTGAACAAGAGCACAATTGCTAGTTTGTGGCTCTTTGGTGCATGATTTTTCATTTTCAATTGTATTTCACATTTCTGACAATCTCAAGACTGACAGACCCATTAAAAAATATAATTGAGGACAGATTCAACTCAGGTACTCTGGGTTCTGTGTCTGAAACAGGAGCTTTCTGTGCTTGATGATGGCATTTTACTTAAGTAGTCTATGACTCTTGGAGTGAACGTTGTCAGCCTAGATGGTAAAATTTCACTTAAACTAGATGTGTGTGTGTGTGTGTGTGTGTGTGTGTGTGTGTGTGTGTGTGTGTGTATTTCAAAGACTTACATGCATTATATATGTAATTTTAGGTAGGTAGATATTAATATGCTTCCTTGTGACTTTTTCAGACATGCCAACTCTTATTCTACTCTCTCCCTTCTATTTCTGTATTTATTTTCTTCTCCCTAATTAAAACCTCCCCCAGTTTTCCTATTTCTTCTTCAAATCAAATCACCTGTACCCTGCTAAATACCCTCCCTATTCTTCCTAGCTACTCTTACCACAGGCACTAAATCAATAGACATGCAAACATGAACCGGAGAGAGCTCACAGTGCCTCAACACTAAACAAAGAACAAAAGGTAACTGTGGAATGCTGAGAGCAAGAGAAATCTAGGGAAGAGATATACAATAGGTTACCCCACACCAAATAGTAAGTCTGGAGATCATACATATAGAAGCAATATTACATGGATTAAGCTGTTGTATTTATATATTAAAGAACACATACACACCTATAGTGAGGGGTTGGCCAGAGGAAATTATGTAGAGAAAATTTTTTAAATAACTGAAAAAAGACTTAGAAATTTTTTTTTTCTTCTCTAGTACAATACATTACAAACCCTTCTACCCCTCTCTTTACTCCTCCTACCTACCCTCTATCTCCTCTCTTCTCTGTATCTACCTGCCATACTCCCACTTTCACATGTCCCCAAGAAAGAGCAGTTGCTGCTCAAACATGGCACAACAAGATGGAACAGGGTCAGGCAGAATTCTCTACTTCAAGGTTGGAGTAGGCAACCTAATAGGAGGACAAAGTACTCAAGGACAAGCAAGAGGTTCAGGAATACAGACACCCCTATTCTAGTCTGTATGAGTTATACAAGAGTCCCAGGGCAGATATCTTCAAGACATATTTGGGGGACCCATCAGGTTCCATGTCTGCTGCTTCAGGCTTTGATAGCCCCTAAGAGTCTGGCCAGTTGACTCCATGGGGTTTGTTCTCCTAGAGTTCTCAACCCCTCTGATCCCAGAAAGCTCTCCTCCACTTCTGCAGGGTTCCCCCAGCTCTGCATTTTGTTTGGCTCTGGGCCTCTGCATCTGTGCACTTCAGCTTCCATAGGGAGACTCTCTATTGAGGACTGGACTAAGCACCAATCTATGAGGAGAGCAGTATAACATTAGAAGACTTCTCCTGACTCTAATTCCTGGCCTGCCCTGGAGTTTTGGTCATGGTTTCCCTCTTTTAGCATGGTGTTCTGCTCTCTTATTGTCGAAGTGGATCCCACAGGGAGGTTAGGCCATAGGTTGAAGTTTCGCTCCTGGGATGGTATCCCAGTCCCACCAAATCTTAGAAGAAAAAAAAATGAAGATATCAGAAGATAGAATGATTTCCCATGCTCATGAATCTGTGGGATTAATATAGTAAAAATGGCCATCCTACCAAAAATCATCTACAGATTCAATGCAATCCCCATCAAAATTCCAACACAATTTCTCCATAGATCTTAAAAAGAAAGATTTTAGTTTCATATGGGAACAAGATAGCTAAAATAATCCTGAATGATCAAAGAAATGCTAGAGTTATTACTGCCTGATTTCAAGTTGTACTAAAGAGTTATAATAATAAAAACAGCATGGTATTGGCACAAAAACAGATATATTGATCAATGGAATCGAATTGAAGACCTGACATAAATCTACACATTTATGAACACCTGATTTTGTATAAAGACTCTAGAAACACACACTGAAAAAAGCACAGTATCTTCAAAAATGTTTCTGGCCAAACTAGATGCTGAACATAGAAGAATGCAAATAGACTCATATTTATCACCCTGCAGGAGACTCAGCTTCAAATATATCAATGATCTCAACATAAAACCTGATGCACTGAACCTGATAGAAGAGACATGGGAAATAGCCTTGAACTCACTGGCACAGGAAGACTTTCAACAATTAAAAAAGGAGAACTCATAAAAATGAACACACAGCAAAGGACATCATCATTTGGACAAAGTGGCAGCCTACAGAATGGGGAAAATATTTTTACCAACTACACTTCCAATAGAGGTTTAAAAAAAAAGAAGATTACTGAAAAAAAAAATGACTGAAACTTTAGGTCTACTTCAATAAAGAAACGGTGAATTCTAAAAGCAGATCTCAGTTATCCTGAGCATGATTTCCAAGGAACTAAAATACTTATAAAATACATTTATGCATTTAGTTAGTTATTAAATTCATAATTCTTGCCTGAATCAAATGCATCTATTCTCTCTAGAAGAGATGGATTGTAGGAATTGCTTAAAATGTGCCTAATTATTATTAAGTTGGAATTCTATATTAATGACAATGATGGTTATAGAAGAGAAGAATAGTGTAGCATACTTTTTTTATTTGTGTGTGTTTTATCTTCCATGCTAAAAACATTCTCTGTGTTTAAAAAGTGTTTTTTCATCTTTTCCTTGTGATAAAACAGTGCTTACAAGAGTCCCAGGTGATACGAACATTTTCAATTTTGATTATCTACTTGATCACTCCTCAAATAAAATGGGTTTTAAGTTCCCAACTTAAGAAATCATTTTTATAGAAGATAGAAACAAATGACCTTTGTAATAACATGGGTGACTCCCATAAATTATCAGATATAACTTTAATGTGTCTCCTTATGAAATATTTTGATTAACATAATGATATTTCATCTACTGCCAAGAATCATCATGCTACCAAAAATCTTAATTGCAGGTGATGATGACCATCAAATACAATTTTTCTACTACTACCTGGTCCTATTATACTGTTGATAAATCTCTTTAGATCTGTTTGTTGTATTTTCCAAGTATTTTACCATCAACATTTAAGTATAATCTCATAGAAACATGCAGTTTAATAACCCCTTTCCTATAGTATTACGTTTGGTACATTGAACATAGTATTTTTATCTCAAGCAAGACCAACTTACCTTTTCTATCTGAGTGAAACATGCCTTTTGATGACATTACCATATGTTTAATATTAGAAATGATTCCCTGTGATAGATATTTCTAGAAAAATTAAAGCATTATGGTTGAGTTATGGAACATTCCCACACACACATCCTTAATCTACAAAGTACTTTCTAAAACCATTGCTCCATTTGTCTGTTTGAAGATTCAGTTGTGAGCTATTATGAAAAAGAATTTATGCTGAATAAAATAAATAGAATATTTTTATCCTTGTCTTCTTTTCCTCCTTTGCTTTCCTCCCTTACCATCTTCATTGTTTCTCATATTTTGCCTGTGCACTTGAAAATGCAAGATGAAATAAAAGAGTCCCTTCCCAAAAGGAAAATGTAGATGGGTATGAGTATGTGAACATTAAAATGATCAAATGACAGCTGTGTATATTCAAAAGATTAAAATATCAGAAGTAAAATAGCAAAGTAAAGAGGGCTGAGTGAATGTCAAGTTTGGACATCTTGATGGTACCATGGATGGTGCTGGAAAATAATGGAATAGCTGATTATTAAGTAGTAACTGACAGTAGAAAGATCCTCAAATATTAAAAATAACTATGAATCTGAAAAAAACAAAATTAAACAACGCTTTCTATGAACTTTATAAGCCACTAGGTAGATAGCTACGGACATGAATCAAGGAAAATAATAAATGAGCCCCATATTCCCTTCACTTTCCTTCTTTTTGGCATGTTTTTGCCCATGGTGCAAAACCATGGAGAGAAGGTGGATTACTGGCATATGTGTAGAGTGACCAGTGTTCAGGGAACGTGAAGCAGCTACAGTTTAAAGAGGAAAAATTATTCTATTATATGATTACAGAAATATGAGAAGAAGTGGCTTAAATAAAAAGCACTTCCCACAAAAGAGGACAGTTAATTATTCCCAGAAATTTGTCTTTCTTAAGTGTGCAAATTTATAAGAAAAATAAAGTTAAATAAAATATTTTTTAATTTTTATTTTTTCTGACAGGTGATTACAGAAGTAAAAACAAAAGTATAAGTGTATTTGTACAACATTAGATGAATTTGGATTCTACTTAGCAATGCTGAGTTAAAACTTTTTAAAGACTAAATCATTATTGTAAAAAGTTTAATTAAGTCACTAGTTGCAATATGATTGATTACAAAAATGCTGAATAAAACTAACTTGAGCTGGGCAGTGGTGGCTGCAGCATGCCTTCAATCCTAGCACTCAAGAGGCAGAGGCAGGTGGATCTCTGTGAGTTCAAGGCTAGCCTGGTCTACAGAGGGATTTCCAGGAGAGCCAGAGTTACAAAAGAGAAAGCATCCTGTCTTGAAGAAAAGACAAAATAAATAAATAAATAAATACATACATACATACATAAATACATAAATAAATAAATAATAAATTGAGACAGAAAATGAAAAAACATTGAAGTTCAGATATAACAAATAGGAAAAGAATGGACAGAGTGATAAAATTAATCATACTAATAATCCAAATATGCCAATTAGAAGACAGACAATAATTGATAACGAAGTGATCAAATTCAAATATATGTGGTTTATTATAAAACACTTTAATATAAATATTATGTAAATTTTGAGATGTTTTACAGACATAATGCCACGTTTAAAAGTATGGAAAATGTTGAGCACAGTGGTAGACACCTGTACTCTTACCATTCCAGAAAGCAGAGGCAGGAGGATTGCACATTTGAGGTCAACCTGGGCCACTTCATGAGTTCTAGGCCAGCATGACCTACCTAGTGAATCATCCCAAAAAGTAGAAACAGAAAGATTGTGTACAAAAGTATAAAACTGAAAAATTATCTATAAAAATTTGAAGTAGAATTTTAGTAGTAGAAACTTCAACTTCATAATAAAATATTTCTCAAGACCAAATATGTCTAAAATATTTGAAGCCAATACTGTTGCATGAGAGGACAGACAAATTGCATTTGCTAAGATATGCTAATATCGTCTCACTTGCTAATAGAACACGAAGAAAAATCATGAATGGAAATGATTATCTTGCCATACACCATCAACCAACTTAATCTCTTGTGTACATAAAATAACTCAATGAATGCAGAAAATGCATTTCTATAATTAAAAATGGAATATTTACTATTAAGAATAAATTTGTCTATAAACACACCCTATAAAAATCTAAAGGATATAAAACAAAGTATAATTTAATTGTTAATGGAAATAAAGTAGAAATAAAGACCAGAAAAGCATTCAACATCTATAATTGTCGAGATGTAACACACACATCTTTTTACCAGTGATAGAACTAACCCAAATTGCCCCCAGGTGTGGTGATTTGCTATGAGAATTGAGTACTCAGCATATCAACTTACCTAAGTTTTGATTTATTATAGTGCTTGACATCAGCCAAGCCTACCGTGCTAGTAGGATTTTTTAAATTCTCCTATATTAACATTTGAGTGAATACAAAAAACTATTTAATTGAATGAAAATGAATCAGAATGTTTATGTAGTCAAAGCAGTGTTTTATAGAAGATAGGTCAAGTCTTTATAATAAAAGAATAAAAGTCAGTATATTAAACTCTGAATATTCTTAAAAAGAAAAGAATCTATCATATCAAGAAATGACTTTAAGGAAGTTACATAATAGCACATTATTAATTAAATCACTTTAATTTCTACATACTAACAACAAGAAAATAAAAGTAAACTAAAAATGTCACAATATCAGTCTTACAAAATTAAAATAATGCATTTAACAAACTATAAGAATTATATTTTCATTTAAAACTGAATCAAGATTAATTTATAAAGACATTAAAAATGTGAAACTTTATTATATTAATAAATCGACAGGTACACTATTACAAAAAAAACACATGAATTGATTTTTTACGTATGACTCAATAGCATTTAGATTTCTGGAGGATTTACATAGAAATTGACTAATAATAAATCTTTACAAATATAGTTACAGGTCTATGATAACGGATTTCAAATTTAATACAAATTTGAGTTTGAAGATAGTGTATAGTGTGGCATAAGGTTAAATATATGAACTAAATAAGAACTACAGAGGATAAATAAGTAATCATACCCAAACTGGAAGGCTGCTCAGTTGGGAAAGTGGTTTCTGTACAAGCATGAGGACTTCCTAGCTACCCTTCCCCATACCCACATTAAAGCCTGGGCTGAGTGTGGACCTGTAACCTCAGCACTGTTGCAAGAGGGACAAAGGATCATTGGGTGTGGCTAGCCAGCAGCCTGGTCCACAAACAGCGACCTTTCCAGTTCAGTGACAAACTTTGTCTTGTGGGGATTACTAGAAAGTAATAGGACTGGATACTTAACATCCTCCTCTGGTGGCAAACATACACACACACACACACACACACACACGCACACACACACACACAAAACAAACAACAAAAAAAAACTTCTACACACAGAAGAATTAGATAGACCCATATATAATTATTTAATTTTCAACCAGGCACACACAAAATTGTAAGCAGGAGTGATTGAATAACCACTAGGTTGAAAACATATGTATTAGCACTTTTATCATATTATTTTGAAAATTATTTACAAGAATTTAGTGTTGGTTAAAAATGTAAAAATCTAAAATGATAACAGTTTTCAAAGTACTACAGAAAATTCTCATGGCTGTGTGTTATGCAAAGGTGCCCCTTGGAACAAATACATGTAAAACTCATGAAGCATTTAAATCAGAATTAAATTAAACTCTACCTAAATTCATTCTATGGTAATGAATATAATTAAGAAATTTAAAGTAAAACTATAAGGAGCAAGTTCTAAATAGCATAGAATACTTATGCACAAGCATGCACACATATATGTAACATAAATATTTACATATATATAACAATGCATATATTTGCATGCACACGTATGAGCATACAAGATGTACAATATTCACAAACATAAGCATAAAGACATAAAAAAGACAGTCTTGGCACTCTTATCAACTCACAGAAGTTGAAGTTTGTCTATATCAAAAAGGCTAAGGATTGGGATTTCATATTTGAACTCACATTCCAGGATTGGTGTCTTATTCACAATCTGAAAGTGAATACGATTCTCACTTAATTTCTACCCCCCTTATCAAAAGTAACATTTATTGTTAATTAATTAACATGTAACTCTACCTTCCTAAATCAAGTAACCCAAAAGAATATATATCTGAGAAAGAGAACAAATGTTTTCATGACCCATATAGCTTAACTGACTTCCCAGGAGATGTTCATAGTCAAATGTGTCATAGTTTGTGATTATTTTCAGAAAAAAAGTTATAGGCCTATTTTAAAATTATATGCTGACATTAAAATTAGGACCAGTCAACCGGGAAAATAATATCCAAAGCAGGAACTGAATTTGATAGTTGCGAGAAATTTTACTGATGCTCAATGAAGCAGCAGATTAGCAAAGTACATAGGATGAGTGCTTTAGGTATCCATTTCTTGCTAAGTGGTTGAAGTTACAAACAGCAATTCTGACAATGTTATCTAAAAACAGAAATGAGGTTATTTTAAATTACAAAGAACAACTATAAGCAGGAAGAACTATAAGACAAATGAGGAAGAAGAAAAACCATAAACTTCAGAATTTGATATATGTACAGGACAATTGGTAGGAGGAGTGAACTGGGAGAACACATATCATTTGTCCCTTTATTTATTCACCAAGTTTTTAGTAGGTAGCATGCTTCATATAATATTCTAGACTCCACCAATAAGAGATACAGCGGTAATAAGTCTAGCTATTGGCTACTAATAGTTCTGGGGCAGGCTCAAGTGGATAGTTCTAAACTCGCTGTCACTGAATTCCAAGCATAGCAACCACAACAAAATGTCATGAATGTGGAAAGTGCACTGGTATGGAGAGTCAAGGAGACAAATAGAGGTGAGAGTGAGTCTTGGGTTGTTATAACAATAAAAATGCACATTACACATGTATGATAGCTTCAGAAAACAAACTCAATAAAAGGAGTGGGAGGGAGAAAGGGAGAGAGGGGAGAGGTTGCGTGTCTGACTCAACTAAGCCCTTTGCATTAATGGTGCTCCTCTAATATAATTGGATATTAAACTGCATCAATTAAGCGTTTACAAAATGTCAGAGAGTAAGCCAGATGTTGGAAGTCCAAAGAAGAGTCACATATTTCCTATACCTCCAAGGAATTTGATAGTCAACAAGTCTGACAGGCATAAAATTCATTATCCCAAACTTCTGTACTGCATGATAAAATCAAAGTAGGGGAACACGGTAAGCCTGCTTTATTTCTGCCACAAAGAACTACTTATATAAGGATGACAAAAATATATACCATTTAATATCAGGCTACACTGCACAAAAGGGCGATTCAGATTTTGTAAGGGTTTCTGTGAAAAATACTATGGTAAAATCAATGCAGAACTTAATTCTTTACAATACATCAGGGACATCACCCCAACTGTTTTATGGCCACCTTACCTGTGAGTACAAGTTGTACAGATTGTAGATTCCAATATCCTAACTTCATTTACCTTTGCCCTAAAACCTCAACACAAGAGACCAAAATTAGTGTATTAGTCTACAGTTTGACATATCATTCAGCATTTTTATTCCCCTGTCCCTCCCCATCTCTGCTGCTCCAGGATCAACTTCCTGTTGTGACTTCTAAGCTAGCATACGATCACATAATGTGTTTGGCAGATGGAATGTGAACCAACAGGTCATGAGACAGATTGCTTTTGCTTGGCATCTTTTTTGGTACCTTCACCGACAACCATGAAAAGAACATTCCTAGATTAAGAGACAGGTAGACAACTACATTTAGTTTGTAGTAAAGTCACTACCTAATTGACAAACGCTTTGAGAAAGAATTGTATAATCCAACAACTTTTTGAGACATTATATATATAGCATTTGATCTTCTAGTATATAGAACATATACCTTCAAGCTTCAGAGATAATGCTCTTAATAGTCTAGTAAGTCTAAGAATTATGGCATTTTTAAGCAAAAAAAAAAGTATTCTTATATCTGCATTTTCTCTATCTAATGCCATTTCTTATATATTTACAAGGCAAAAGACTATGCATAATAATCTTTTCAACTTTTTCCCAAGTAAGTTCTTATAAATTGGAGTTCTTTTGTCAATTTCAAGTATTTAAATATCTACTGAATTCATATTTTATTGTTCCATATAAAAGATAAATGTCTATTCCATTGTTCAATTCCTTGCAGGGGGAATTACTTGCTATTAATCATAGTTTTCTGTGACTTGCATTGTTTCTGTTATAGAAATGTTTTAAACATGTGAGTTTCTTCCTTTTAATCCAGTATTAATCCACTAAGACTATGGAGCTAAGTCTAATTCTGATGCATAAGAAGCTAAAACTTTTGTGTTTGCTCATATAGTCTACCACAGGAACAATACATCATTCAATTAGACATTACATTGTCTTGCTAGACACTAAGTATCATCTGCTTATTTCATCAAGGAAGTTTGTTCTCGTTATGTACTTGCAATACATTTTTAGTGCCAATCAACCTCTTCTGAAATATAATTGCACACCACTCTATCTCACCAAGCATTGCACACTACTTCAGTTACAAATTAGGCAAATTAGACAACTTCTCTATAATTCTGGTTAAGGTCATGAATGCAACACTTCTGAATTTTCTGAATCTTTATAAATTACTTTTGCACCTCACTCTACATATCCAGAAGTTTGTTACATTTAATAGCCACAATGAATAATGTTTCAAAAGTAATACATTTTCTATGTAAACTAAATAAATTTGGAAGCAAAAGGACTCATTTTCCTTCCAACTTTCATAACCACAATCAATTAAAGCTACAGCACTTACTGGTTTTGCAGCTTCTATTATTTGAGCATATATTCCTTCTTGGTGACATATGCCACAGAAGTACTTTATTTTAATGATGAACATTATAAATATCTAATTTTTATCATATTTTTAAAAAGAACATTACTAAAATACTAAAATACCTGACTATAACATAGCTTAGCATTCAAAAGGTTTTTAAATCATGACTCCTTTGCACCAATTCAGTATTAAATTGTGCATAACTGAGAATAACTAGTTATTTGCAAGGCAGTCCATATGCCCTCAAATAAAGGTTTTTTTTAAACTATAATTAATGAAGTAATTATACTTTTATTGCCTGGTTATCAGAACTGCTTGATTTGGTAAACTTGTTTTCCAGGTCTACCATCACTGAGCACAAGTGTTCTTCCTCTAATCTAGTTCTCTGTGATTGTAGCATCCTTCTTACATCTTTATCTGTTTAAATTGGAGTCACCAGCAAGAAATAACCTTTGGTAGTAAGTCATTCTGACATCTCAGAAATATATCTTAATAACAGAAGGAAAAATTCAATCATTGTACAGTTATATATTTTATAGCACAAAGCTATAATTCTCTTTGAAAAGACATATAGGATTTTTTTTTTCAAGAGACCGTTAAAAACTCCGTTTTTGATTTGTGTTTCTGCTATTATTAACATACTTCTCCATCTCTCACTTTTCATTCTGAGTTAAGAAATGGTTACTGATTTGGTTTTATGCACTTGAAAATCAGTTAGTTAACAATGGTAAACTCAAAACACAAAAGATTGTATGGAACTGGAGATAGCTCTCAGTAGAAAAGGACCCGTCCAGCATATAAAAGTTTCTGGAATACTGTTTTCAGTATAGAAATAAAAAAAAAAAAAAAAACAAATCATTAACACAGGAAGTTAAGCTCTACATCATTTACTGAACTTAGCATCATTTAATTAATGCAAACTAAAACTTAGAATATTTTTAAAGCACTAACATCACTTAAATTATTTTCATAGAAATATATCATAATTTATCATTACAGTGGACATAAGGAGAGATATTGTAGATGAATTAGATACAGGAGCAATATCTTCAATAAGCATTTTTAAATAAAATAATACAAAAGATAATTTTCTAAAAATACTACTTTGTACAGGTATGAAAACATTTACACATATACCATGCTTGATCCCAAAAATATCATGTTGTACTTAAATGACTTACAACTAAAAAGAAGTCATCACATTATAATAAACTCAGTGAGAATTAATTTATATATGTCTAGAATTATCAAAAAATGCTAACCCTTAATACAAATTCATTAATTACACAAATCTTATTGAGTACCTACTGACTGTATGCAGGAATTATATAGACCCACTTCACAGTAAGTGTCTTAATTACATTCATATTGCTCAAAAAAAAAAAAAAGCCCTCAAACTAAAGCAACTTATTAAAGATTTATCTTGGTTCACAGTTCGAAGATATAATCCAGTGTGGTGGCAGGGAAATCCTGGTAGCAGGAATTTGAAGTAATTGTTCACACTGCATCTGGAAAAATAATAATTGACTTAACCATACAGCATCCCCCATTTCTCAGAAATTAGTTGACTTCTTATCTAGGAATGCTGGGTCCCACCAAGAACAGAGACCATCTACTTAAATAGTAGACAAATGGGAGCTCTCTGAGAGAGGAAGATAAAGTGACTGTTTACTCAGCCCTGTCCCTGTTACAATGGCCCAGGAGTTGACTAACTGATTAACCTAAGTAGTGCAAGGGACGCTGACCATTGCCCTCCTGCCCAAGGGACTTACCTAAAAGCTTGCTTACTTGCCTTTGTGACCTAGTGACTTCCACCCTACATACAATTGCTGTGTCTGGGAGAGCTTCCCCCTCACTTCTGCGAACGGAGCCTATCAGGAACTCGCAACCCTGTTTTTACAAACTTCAGATATGCAGGATATCCTGCCCATTACTCACCCCCCTGCTAGCCCCTAGGCCCAGCTAAGACCAACCAATCTATTCAAAGGTCAACTCCAATGAACCAATCCTGTAATGCCAAAGCATGTAACTCTCCGATTGTATCATTTTTCCTATATAAACCTCACTCTCCCTTTGTGCTTGCGCATACCATTCCTGCAGTGACAGAGAGGCGTGCTGCCCTAACTCTAGTTAGCCTGAATAAAGAGACCCGGTTTGTTTTGCATCAGATCGGACTCCTTGGCGGTTTCGGGGGATCTGAACATGAGCTCAACACATCCACAGTCAGAAAGCAAAGAAAATGAATGCCTGTATTCATCCAGATTTCTCCTTTTATGCGGTGCAGGTCATGAGCCCAGGGAAACATGTGACTCATATTAATGATGGCTCTTCCACTCCAATTAACCAAGATAACGCTAGTCAAGATAATCCCTCACCAGCATGGCCAAATTTACCAACGTAATCTAAATGGCGCTTACACATGTGCTCGGAGGCTGTGCCTCTTAGATGATTCTGAGTTCTGTCAGCTTGAAAACTGACACTAACAGTTCTCAGTAGGAGATGGAAGAAAAATTTCAGGACTAAGGGTGTAGCTCAGTGGATAAAGCACTAGACATGCATGCTTAAGGACTTGAGTACAAACCCCCAGAGTACACATGGAATCCTGAGGCAGTATATCATATCTGCAACCACAGTGCTGCTATGGCAAGGTGGAAGACGGAGACAGGAGACTCCCTAGAAGCTAGAAGCTCAAAGGCTAACTACCTGAGCTTAGATAGCAAAACAAACAATCAAACAAAAATGCCAACAAAGAGAACTTGCCTCAGGAAAAAAGGTGGATAGCAAACAAACAACTTTCAAGGTCAACCTAACCTCCACATGCTCACACAACCACAATCATATCCACATACATAAATCCATTTGTGCGTGTGCATGTGCGTGTGTGTGTGCGCACACATTCACAGTGGGGTGAGTGAGGAGGAGAAGAAGGGAGAGAAATAAATATAGGAGAGATGGGAGATTCATGAAAATAAAATAAAATTTTTAATTCTGTTTTTTCAATAACGACAACTAAACAAACAAATAGTTTAACAAAGTGTAAAGCTAATTATTCATTACTATGGTAAAGACAGAACAAGATGGAGTAAGGAAGGTGTACGGTGTTTGCAGGGACACAATAATGCCCACATTCTATTCATTTTCCATGAGAATTCTTTCAGATACTTTGAGATTAAAAGTAAAAGAACTGAGTTAAAGAGAGATGTAAATATCTGAACCAAATGTGTTCAAAGAAAAATAGATGGTAACGTTTATAACTGGACATGAGAGCGTCTTTTTGAAGTCAACATGCCAGAGAGAGCCAGTAGACCATGATGTCATGTGATTTGTTGGATACTACTTAACAATTGCTTCTTTGGTCTTATTCTGATTATAATTGGAACTTACTAAAGGGCTTTGATGTGAAGAATGTCAAAATCCACACTCAGAACATTAACAGAAGGCCTCTGGCTTCTGAGCAGCACAGAGAAGTGAGAGGAGAGAAAATAAAATGGTCTAAGATGAACTCTAAAAAGGAACTGCAGGACAGACATAAGGACAGACATACCTGCATAAGAGGTATCTTCTCAAAGCATATTCCAATATGTAAGAAGAGGAGTGGTAATATTTATTGGATAGCAAAGAAATTCACTGAATGGTCAGGCCAGACTGAGCCAGGCAGAATGAAATCCTCAGGAACAAAATCAAAGGTGGTAGAAAGTGTTCAGAGTGAGATGCAGGGAGAGGCTATAGGTGCAACACATAATGAGCAGTACATATTGCAAGGAAGGCAGCCAGGCTAGACTCAGGATGTGAGTGTGAATTCACAAAGAAAATGTACCTTCTGGGCATGTGACCTGGAAGAATCACAGCAGATGCCATCCACTCCTCACATAACATTGACGGAGCATGTCACATAAATAAATAAATCAAAGCAAAAACACAGTATTTGAAATTCAAATAGGGAATACATTTTTCCCAAGGTGTCACTCCAGCATGCACCACTGACCAAGATTTTCATGGTGCTTACTGTGAAGGAAAAGGCTCACAGTTCAGAATGTCTCTGAAGAGGTTTAAAAGAGTTCATTAGCAGCTGAGATGTATCAGATGTATAAACATTTAAAGTACATAGGGGGCATTTCTCTAAAGCATCATTATAGTTACCCTCCTTACCTTTCCAAATTTTAGTGTCTCCAGGTTAGTCTTGCTGTTTTCTTTATTTACACCTGATCACTATTGTGTCAGTCAAATTTTGTCTTTAAGTATGATCTATTTCAGATGGTGTATTCTTCATAATTTTACAGCAAAAACATGGTAGATATTGACTTGGACTACTGGAGATTACCAGTAACATGGTTATGCAAGTGACTTCATATTTGTTTTTAAAATAATTAATTGCCTTTCTTATATAGGATATGATAAAAACGAGATAATTGCTTCTATCTGATTATCTGGAATGATGGTATGATGGGTAATTTGAATTATCATCACATCTTTATGGGATTTAGATTTACTATAGAAACAAATCTCTGGGCGTTGCTTGTAAGGGAAATTCTATTTTACAGAAATGGATGTGGAAAAACCCACTCTAAATGTATGCATCATCATTCCATGGGCCAAAAAGTCCATGAATGAGTAAAAATTGAGAAAGGAATTATAGAATTCAGTGTTTCAACAAAGAAAGTTTGAGTACTTTTTCAGCACAAAAATCTGACTCCCTAGGCAGATACACAGAAGCAAGCAGGCTAATTATGATTTAGTGAATGCAAATTGCTCTAAAGTACAAATACTATAGGACCTATTTAAAGAAGAACTAATAAAATTAATTTGGGCATTGAACTTAAAGACACATAAACAGAAATGAGGGCAGTTATACTCATTTATTTATTTATTCATTCATTCATTCATCAACACATACATTCATTTATTGTGTCTGTGTCTGTGCCTGTGTTACAGTGTTGTGGGGAATGTACAAGAGTTGGTGGGAATGCCAGGGGACATCAGGTGTCTACTCAATCACTCTCCACTGTGCTTCTTAAGGCAGGGCCTCAAATTAAATGTGGCTTTTATGTGGACTCTTGAAATTCCAACTCAAGTCATCACATTTGTAGTGCAAGCATCCCTACCCCTTGAGATGTCTCCTCAGCTCCAAATTTGTGCTACGTAACAACATCACATAACATAATATAGCATAGCGTAACATCATATCACATAGGAGATTCAATAAAAGACAGAGAAACATGGGTGAGATGAGACTTTTGGGAGCTTCCTATGTAGATATTTCAAGTGTGGTCCCATACAGAGTAGTTATATGGATGCACACACCTATTAAATAGTCTGATGACCTTTGTGCTATTTATCAAAATTGTACTGAATTAAACATTTCTAGTTTTCACTTCTTTCTTTTGCAGAATTAAACAGCAATCTCTTTAGAAATAAGAGTTATAATCTCCTGTGCCCAGCAGATCCTTAGCACTGAGTCCTGTATTTGGTGTGTAAAATTCAATTAATAACACATGTTTTTAAGTGAAAACTAATCAATATATTTCTGAGGAGTAAATTTCCTGGGGAATTTTAGAAGAGTAATATGTAACATGTAAAATTCAATATATTTTGGATTGTTTCTACATATGTCTATGTGTTCTTGTTTCTTGCAACTATCAATTATTAACTGTTATTATTTATAATTTATCATATGCCAGACTGTGCTTCTGACAGAGCAGAGAGTGAAAAGAAAGCTTACAAATTTCAAACTTTCTGAAATTCATGTTCTAAAGTTTCTATAATCTAAATTTTTCCAACTTTCCCTTTTCTAGTCTATTATTTCCAATATGATATGAAACAGTTTATCTTCCTTAAATATGGTTCTACACCTATCTTTAACTACTTCTCCATCTCTTGCTTGTCTATAGAAAGATTAGCAGTGCTTCTCCATGTGTCCTCTGCAAGACTTATCTACTGAAGATAGAGTTCCTAAAAAAATTACCATTAAACAATGTCTGGAGTCTGCAGTAAGTGGTAGTTGTGCTGATGTTACTGTTGGCTATTCACACTCATGCTTTCCAAGTGGAGCTGCTAGAGATTACTGAGACATGTTTGACATGAATGGCCATACCAGAGCAGGTGTACATGCATGCACACGCACATAAACATACTGAGGCCAGAGGGTGGGAAGAGTGAGGAATGGCGAACATTTTAAACCAGGAGAATGTTGTAAACAGGAACATGGACCTCAGCATGTTCCAAATAGAACAATTTCAAGCACATCTCCACTTCTATGCACTTCCATATGTCCTCCTTCTCAATTCTGTTAAACCTTTGTAATTTTGATATTAATTATCTATATAAATTAGAAATTCTATTTTATTTACATGTACTCCTGTCCTCTTTATGCTAATTTAGTTTTTCACAGTTTTTTTTCTTCATATTCTTACATAGTATATTACTCATGTATTTACTTTGTGTGTGTGTGTGTGTGTGTGTGTGTGTGTGTGATCTGTTGAACTAGAGGCTACCCAAGGAGCATTTTAAACTATTTAGTATGCTGTAGGATCTCAAAATATACGATATAATTTAAATGTCCAGTAAATCCTTTTTAATACAATCAATGCTAAGGAATTCTTTCACAACTTGCTAAATAAGTATATAATACTCCTATTCAAAGATAAGTCTTAGCCTGTCTTTGTTCATAGGTTTCTCATTTGCTTACTTCTAGTGTCATTTATGCTTTATCTTAATACCTTTTAACAATTGACTTTTTGTGTGAAAAGAGCATTGCAACTTTAGCAAATATTAGATATTTCTACTTGCTTGTGATAGCTTTATGTAAAGTTGTATAACTAAATTCTCACTATGAATTTCAAAGATCCATGGCATTTACTCTATAGTAATATTACTACTGTTATCCAATTGCAAAATAATTCAAAGTCATTGTATTATATTTTAACATGAGTTTATCTCTCATATTATACTGAAAGTTTTATAAGTATATATAAATGTATATCTAATTCCCTTTGACAGTCTTCAGAATTCTTAGGATTTTGAGTCACAAAGAGAAGCTGTTCAATAAGTGTCATGGAACACAAAATTTTATAGATAAAATGTAAGTACCTACTGTAAAGATATAACATATCACTTTTGTACTCACATTACAGAAACTAAAATAAAAAATTACTATGGCATAAAGACCCAGTGAGTAAATACATATACAATGGAGATCAGAAAAAGTTAAAACTTCCTAAATTACCAGGTCAATGAAGTCACAGCAAACTTCAATCTTCCCATGTTAATAGATATTTGTTGTTGAAGTTTATTTTTAGTTGTGTTTGAATAATTGTTTTTATGCAGTTGGAAAAAGGGATACATAGGCCTTTACATTTTGTATTGCATGCAGATATTGGATTTATATGGGGGAAGTTGATTGGTTATGATCTGCTCCTGAGGAGTTCTGAATCAATGAAACACTTGAGCTCAGATGCTTGGGGTTCCACTGTGAGTATGGCACCCGCCATGATGATGGTTTCCTCTGCTGAGGTCTGGCAGAGTTTGCATGTATGAGAATGCTTCCTTGTCATTTTTGGTGAGCCACTCCAGCAGCAACAATGTACTAGTACAGATATTCCAAAGAAGTTGGCCACAAGTATGGAAAGAATCTCTTCTATGGTTAGGTTGGCCAATTAAGATGACTGATTTTGCAAAAAGCTAAAACAGCCTCAGCCCTACCCGAACAACTGCAGGAAATGAAGCAGCACTAAGAGCAGGAGAAAAGAGCAGGGCTCCAAATAGAGCCCACCAATAGATTATCCAACAGAAAATAGTTATGAAAGCATACATACAAGTAACATTATACAGACTGAACAGATTATAATATATATATTATATATTATATATATTATTTAAGTAACAATCAATCAGAAAAGAGACCATGAATTTAAAAGGGAAGAAGAACAGTTATATGGGATGGTTTGAGTGGAAGAAAGAGAATGGAGATTTGTAATTATTTTATAATCTCAATTTTTTTTTAAAGTTTAAAAATATTATATATAGACAATGAAATTTGATTCACCCATAATTTATTGTGTAATTATATAATTTGAAGAAAAATGAATGTAACTAGTAAGGACCACATTAATATTAAATTAAATAAACAAGACTCAGAAAAAAAAATATTTGTGTCCTAGTAGCCTGTTTTCTTCAACCCACAGCATTATTCAGCTAAGTTTTGGCTTTCTGGTGACAAGAATGACAAATTGGGGAAGATCATCTTAAGCAATAAGAGGCCAGCTGAAGGATAGCAAAGCTAAACAGAAATATATATGATGTCAATATGATGGTTGATTAGAGATGCTCACAGCAGATTAACTCAAAGAAGAAACAACATCTATTCAACTGAGGAATTCTAGGCATAGTACCAGATTGCAATAGTGATATGGAAGAGATACTATGTAGCAACAAGACATTTGATGGCCTTTTAAAAAGCAAGAAAATAACCACATAGCATTGATCATCTTGTCTCCTGTTATGATTAAACCTTAAGAAATATGGTCTATGTTTAGTAGAGAAAGAGTAAACAGGAGCCTCCCTACATGCAGGGTTGTCATAGAACTAAGAGTGGGTCGAAGTGTGCTTTGAACTCTGGAATTCTTAGCCTGTGAGCAGTGGAAGGTATTTGACTGTTCCCCATTTTCTTAGCCCTGGAAAAGCCCACCTAAATTCTAAATGCTGTCAGCTTCAGAGCAGGTCACTAGCAAACGAATGTGGCTTGCTTCATTTTTATCTGACAGTTGTAGCTGGAAGGCCTAGGGATAAGTCCATTTTCTGGTGTCTTCCTCTTTTACCTGTGAGACCACAAGTTATGCAGGTGTTTTCACAGGACTTTGGCCCTTAGACATGCAAATGGGACTACTCCAGTATCCCTGTCTTAACCAATGACCCCAGTCCCTGGGTACAAAGGACCTTCCCCTGCCCTTTTTCCTATAAATGTAACCTTACCTTTGCTTCAGTAAACTGAGATGTTCATTCTACTGACAACAGTCTCCCTCTAGGGAATTCTGTTTCCCCTTGGCTCTCAGACTTTGACCAAAGACACTCCCAGATCCACGTGGACCCAACCACTTCTTCCCCAGAGCTGTGCTGCTGGGGCTTAGCTATCAACCAGGGAGGAGAGCCCACAAAGAAATCCACATCTATTAGTAGTCCCCATTAATATTACAAGTTCATAGTATATTTCTTAAGGAAGGAGCCTGGAGCATCCACAGGCCCTATGTTACTTTGAGATATTATTTGAAAACTCACATTAATATATTGTCCTGAACAAGGCCATATGTACACTATAGCCTGCACTGACAATGTTCTTTCACAAAGGATCTAATCCTGAAACTATAGCAACTTGGGGGTCCTATGAGTAATTAGTCATTGTTGCTAAACAGCTTGGCATTGCTACTCTTGTTGTCACCCTGGGCCTGTCCACCTTACAAGAACCCTGATGGATGGATGGTCCCAAACCCTGACCTACAACCCTGAGAAACATCCTAGTAACTCATCCTGAGAAACTTGACCCATTGAAGCTCGAAAGCATCTCCCTGTATCCCTTCATGGACCCATTGAGAAACCGCCTGTGACATTAGCAAATAGCTATGCAGCCTAATTACTTGAACAAGTAAGCAACATCAATCTTAGGAAAGTACACTTTCATTGGAACCACACAGCCAACTCAGGTTAAGCTACAACCTCACTACTGTAGAGACAGGTTGGACTTTTGTGTTACTGTGATAAAAAGTGTGGGAATAGCAATATAAAGGAGGAATGAATTATTTATTTGAACACATGTTTAAATAAAGGTCAATCCATAGTCACTTGGCTCCATATACTGGGATAGAACAGCATAGAAACAGGAACATGTGATTGAAACACCTTCCTCTTTGCAGACAAGACAATCACCAAATAGTACAGGAACAAGGATAATAAGCTCCATAGGATCCAATTACAATAAACTGCTTTTGCCTAGGCCTTGACATCTATAACCTCCAAAAATAGTACCCTCAGCTGTGGATAAAGAATACAAACGATGAGAACAAGGGTGGCATTTCATATACAAACTGTAAGATACATTATTTAAAAGTGATACCATTAAAGTAAAGAGGGATATGGTTTGATTGCCAATAGCTAGATTCTAGCCCTCCTTGACTTACACACCAAATGCACTAGCACATTTATCTCTAACTCTGACATTATTCTCCAGATCTTCTTTGATAGAGAATTAATACTTTCATCTTCTTCGAAGCCAAATGAAGACAGTAGAGGGATCAGTAAACAGCAGTTAGCTTTATAATTACTTGATGCATTTCAATTTCCATGATACTTATGTCTATGGAAATATTGGCTCTTGGCTTCTGAATCATTGTGATTCATTAGCGAACTTAAAATCATTCTTTCTGTCAAGGACCGTTTTTCTATACTGTACCTTAATATTAAAAAAAAGTACTTTAGCAACCTTTTTCCAATCTACAAATTTGATTGCCTATGGATACATTTAGTAATTTCTGCTTTTTATAGATTAGGTAGATAAGGTCCTATGATCAAGTATTCTCATTTAAATAGTTAAAATAAATGATAATTATATTAGTATGAAACTCTTATTTCATGCTTAGAAGAAAATGAGTATAATTTAGGTATCAGTCTCTAAGTAATATAACAGAGATGTATAAATTAAATGTTAATCTATAGTATGAAGTGTCCAGAAAATTATTAATCTTTCTAACTTCCAAAATTCTAATCATAACTTAAGTTGCATCTATTATTGTAGATAACTTAATATAACTATTTTAGACATTCTTCATTTAACTGACTTCTCCGTAAGGCCACGGTCAATTGACCTTTGTATCTCTGCCACTGTTTTTTTTTGCCATCTGAAATTGAACATACAGTTGTTCAAATTATCATTCCTCTAAATTTTATTTAAGATTTAATTAGTCAACTCAAATAATATTCATTTATTTAAAATATGCCTTATATGCCTCTTTCTTTTATTATTTCTTTCAACCTGTTTGATTTTCAAAGAACTAGAATCAATATTAAATTCATAAGCTATATTATACCATTATAAAGACAGTATGAGTAATAACAACAAATATTGGATTAATATGAGTCTTAAAATTATTACACCATCTCCCAGCCCAACTTGAATGTTCTTGCTCTATTCCTATGCTAACTTCTCATAATACATCCTTTCCATGGCCAAAACAACAGTGTTTATAACATTATATTCCTTATAAGATTCTAAAAATATAGATCACTAAGTAAAACATTGAAGTTCTTTTCTGCCTCTATCACATGGTGTAGAAACAGACAATTCTACCATGTTAGACCTTACCAGATCTTGATGATGACATTATTTCCTCTAAGAATGTTCCCTCTGACTCTCAAAAACTATCAACTACTCTTAAAACTTATGCAAAATTATTTGTTATGTAAAAATATGTTATTCCCTGGGACTCCAGACTTGGCATGATAGCACTATATGATAAAATATGCATCTTACAATAAATTATAAATACTATCTTTTAATATTTTAAATTACCTATAAAGTGTATAATCTTCTGCTATTGTTTATAGTGTCTATCTATGAAAATTAGAAATATTTGATGTAATATGATTTGATAAGGATATGTTTGAGAATTATAATATATAGCTCTAATGAATATTAAAGCATGTAGCTCTATATTGCTATATGAATCTCAGTTCACTATCTATCACTAAGCCATTCAGAACAATTGTAGCCTGTGGTGAAGATAAACCTATATTAAGGTATTATACACAAATATTGACTTCACAAGTATGGATATCTGAGATTCAAAATTGAATAACATCATCACTGCAACCTATCATTTGGAGTAAGAATGTAAACCATGAAATTTGTGTGATAGAAAGAGATGGTGGAGTGAAAGATACTCTAAATGATTCAGGCCTCTGAGAGACCTACGTGAAAATCCAATGTTATTATACAGATTTTTCTCCAAACCAGAAAGGAGAGAAATTACCTTGTTTCAGCAAACAGTATCAGCCAGATTCGGAGACCTGTTCTTCCTAAATTGTATGCCAATCAGTGCTAGAAACTTGAGTACCTAAATATATACATAATATTTTAATATTATGTCATAATTGCACAGAAAATGGCCTAAGATCCAATGAGTGCTGTAAATGTCAATAAACTGAGGGAGAATAGGCCAATAACTTTCATGAGTATAGATGCAGAAATCCATTAAAAAATACTAGTCAATTAAATTAGACAACACATTAAAAAGATTATCCACCATTGACAAGTGACATTAATTCTATAATCAAAGGTGATTTAATATGTAAGTCAATACAAATGGTGTTATAGGATTTTCTTTAACAAAATAGAAGTGATAGGGTTTACTAAACTGGTTTACAGGACGAAGTCAGATTAGTCCGACACTGGCATCCTGACACTAGAAAGGCAGAGAATCCAATTATTCAGTCTATGAGACTAGATGTCTTATCAGCCCTAGTATGGTACTGGAGGCCCGGAGGATTCATGGAGAACTGCTGATCTTCTATTACATTGGAGTACTGATGGCAGTGAGAACAAAGTGACAAAAAGCAAAGTTTCCTTCTTCCCTGTCTTTTAATTAGGGCTGCAACCAGAAGGTACCACCACACTTAGGATGGGTCTCTCTGCTTCAAATGATCTGTTCAAGAAAATTCCCCATGGAAGTGTCTAGTGGCTTGCATTTAGAGGACTCCAGATGCACTCATGTTGATAACCACCATTAGCCATCACAGTGGTCCATGTGAACAGAATATAAGATCTATAACATTATTTCAATACAGTAGAAAGAACATTTGATAAAATTAAATAATGGCAGGGCTTAGGATACAATTATGAGTGTTTATTTTACAGGGAAAAAGTAGCAAAATCGCAGAAAAGTTCATTCAACTGGATGTGTGTCTTGTGTTCTTAGTCACTAGTGATGTCTTAGGCAAGGAGGACCACAATACTAAATTAATCCAGAATTAGTTTAGCACAATCAATAACAAGTTTTGCAGTCACAGCTATTGTTCTACAGAGAATGGATAAACTTTTCACCCTGGTCAAGCTTGAAACTATTGAGAAATAGTTTATTATGCTTCCAAAAGAACTGAATTAAACTCCGAGATTTGTATGGTTCTTTCAATATGTAAACAGGAATTTCTAGAAAGAAGCTATTCTGGTGTTCAGGCTTCAGGAGACCAGTTCACTTGGTTGTTCTCAGGAAAATTGCTGTCCTAATAAGGATTTCATTTATTTATAAAGAGGTTTCATGATCTCAGATAAATATGCATCCATTTTATGCTTGGTAATAAAATTTTCATCTGTAATGAGTCTCCATAGTTCATGTTTGTTATCAGGAATGGGTACTTTGCTCCTTAGCCAGTTCACAACTACATAATGAACTGTGTTTTAACATGATTATAACATATCACCTTAAACCTCATATCCCTTGCTGATGTGGCTAAGAATAAAAAAAAGGGGGGGGGATTCCTTTCTTATATGCTTATTTGATCTCTAAAGAAAATAGTTCAGTTCTTTGAATTTTTGTGTGAGCTCTAAATCACAAAGGAAAATTGTCTTTTGTATCTTGATGGAGACAGTGAGAATGAAGACAGCTTGAGCAAGCATCAGTGTGATTGATGTCTGGAAATACTATTGTCCTGACTGACGAAGGCTCCAAAAACAATACTGAGATGGGCTGAGTTAAGAAACAGTACAGGAAGCCAGTGGCTTATGGTGAAATTAAGAACAGGATAGTATTTGGGTTAGGTACTCTTGGGAAATAAAGTTAATAATGTTGATGGTCCTGAGGACTTGAAGATATCAGTATCTTTATTTAGTTGGTTTTTTCACTGGCAAGATGTGAATGCTGCAAAGACTGGTATGAGGCAAGAGAAGGCTATCAGATAGAAGGTCTTCAAGGGTGTATTTAAGCTTTCCTTGTGCTTTAGGCCTCCGAGGATTGGGAGGAAGCTTTTTGATAGCTGTTTATAAAGATCTATCTAAACCTTAATAGCTTTTACTTCAATTATTTGTCTTATGGTACATGAATATCTATCTCAAAGACTGTCACATGTCATTTCAAGATAAAAATCAAAGACATTCATCAAATATAACAAAGAAACAAGATATATACAGAGAAGCCACAACTTGAATAAACTATGAATAAAATGATCCTATGGGACTCAAGAAAGAAAACTTCTGTTTTGCATTTAATATTATAATTTTCCATTTTCAATGAAAGATTCTCTTTATTGAAATTTCAAAACCAGTTTTATAGATCATAAAAATAAAGGGGTACAAGATAGGAAAGTAAACTACATTGCTTGATGCACAAACGTTATGTGTGAGCTCTTTACTCTTTTGAAAGGCTTTAGGTAGATTTAACTATAAAGAACAGGACCAGGAATTAATATTTGTACTTAGTTCACTCTGAGTATTTTAGGATAATTCAGTACATAAGGTTATTTTCTTTTTTGCTTCCTAATAATCTTGTCATTTATCTGACTTGGAGACATTTTCTTTCTTTGTCTTGGTTTATCTTCCAAAGACACAGAAATATTTTCCTATGCTTTGTAAATACAACTTGCAAATGTTCTTATTAATGGATGATAGTTTGAGAAGTGAGTAGTGTGGCTATTTGATGTATAAAGTCACATATCTATTGGGGGGTTATGTCTCAATTTTTTTTAATGCATTTCAAAATATTCTGATAGTTTTATAGCTCAGATGAAAGAGATTCTTCTCATTCTTAATTCCACTATGTAGTCAAGTTTTCAACTTCACATTTAACTCCATGACTAAAACAATATGAAAAGGCTGCTTTATACCCATGTAACATAATTTCTGAAATAACTTTGGAAAGTTTCCTAGTATATCTGAAAAATTTCTTCTAGTTTTAGATTGTTCTCTATTTGTATAACTCAATGATGCTTCAGTCAATTTTTAGTCAAAATGCTTCTTGTATAGGTTTTAAGAGATGTAGACTATTTTGGAGACTGCTGTTTTATTCTATATTAACTTATTTTTATCCTAAGGAAAAAGATTGTTAGAGTCATATCACATTTGGGTTCAGTCTAAACAATTTCTCCTATCCATAATGTAGCATCTGAGGAAACTTATTATGGAAAAGAAAAATTAAGAGAATAGTTTAGGAATGTCCTGATTAGAGATTTTGTAGCATAAGAAACATCAAGTTGGGGGGAGTTCAAGAAGTCATTTGGACTACTATAACAAGATACCACAGAATCTCTAAACAATAGAAGCATTGCTCAAAAGTCATTAGCATACTTTATTTGCCTATCAAGGTCCTTTTATATCCTAATATGGCAAAGTTTGTGGAAGAAATTGACACTGTTAAATCTCTTTTAAGGTCACTAATCATATTCATAGGGTCTCACAGTCTAATCAAAATTCACTAATATAATCCCCCACACATATATTGTCACATAGTGTATTGTTTTTCAAAATACAAATTACAGAGGGACAGAGACATTTGAACCATTTCAGGTCTTGTACATATCTTTCTCTAGTGCATCTTGATTTTAAAGCTGGATTAAACATAAAAGGAAAATTTGAAGACATTGGCAGAATACTTCAGTGCTATAGTCTGTGAAGTTTATGGTATTGCCTCCAATACTGGTTGCTACAGAAATTGCAGATCAGAGTACCATTTTCATACAGTATGTGGCCATTGTCTGTTTGAGTATTGTTTCATGATAACACAGACTATGTTTTCTTTATGACAAATATAATATTTGACACATGTATGCATACATGTGTGTAAGTATGCATGATGTCCTATCTCTCTTATTCTCTACTAATATCTAAAGTTAAGTTGTATAGATATGTATAATTTTTATACATTTATAAATTGTATATAGAAATTTTATTTATAGAGTACACATATAATACTTAGAGTTAAGCTCTGATGTATGCATATGCATATATATATATGCATGCATGTATGTAACAATGTATATAGATGTACATGTACTTGTTCTTAGTATGAAGATATATATTTACATATGTACAAAAACCTACAATATGTAGCCATAGATTCAGGGTAAAAGCGATTTATTCTTTGGCTCATTTAATCACCAATGCTAGTCCTAGAACCCTGGAGTGTTTTGGCCTTTGTACAATCTAAACTTAAACATAGAACTGGAAGGCTTAGGCCTCCATAAACTTCAGAACATTAAGCCTCCGAGACCTACTGCTGACTGAACCATGCTGACTAGCTCCTTCTGAATTCAGGGCTGATTCTCAAAAAACAATGTCAGGCAAAGGGAAGAAACTTACTGGCTGGTTGTTGAAAAACAAATGAAGGAAATAGCTTCTGTTACTAACAGTTTGTACAATGGAGTTCATTAAATCATTGAAGTCTTAGATATATTTTAAAATGATCACAGTAATGAAATCAAATATTTTCATGGGAGAGGGGCACTGGAATTGCCACAGGAAATGAAATACAAAGGCTGGCAGGTACCAGATGTGTTCAAAACAGGAAAGTGAATTGTTTAGAAAAATAAGATTAAAACAATATGACCTAGGCTTATGGAGCATTTCTAATAACTTAACAGTCATAAACAATGAAAAGGCTCCCTTCTTTCTCATGCTGACTAGGGGACATTTCCTCTTCTGTAACCACATATCTACCAAAATCACTTATTACTTGGGAATCAAAGGAATTTCATTGGAAATTATTTTGATTGTGTCTCTGTAAAAACTGTCATTATTCTGTTCCATTATGCTTCTGAGAAACCTGCCAAATACTCTATGTCAACCATCATACACCCTTTGCTGAATTTAACCCTTTTCTGTAATTGGGTACTCTTCTTTGTTTGCCTGGTTTGCTTCTAATTTGTTGAACAGCACTTCCCTGCAATGTTAGCTGATACATTCTACCTGATGGACAATTCAGCACTTAATAAAGCAGTCATATTCCCCTTGTATGTGGCCTTTAATTCTTTGAGTGAATTTTAACCTTATTAAAGGTAATTTGTAATCCAACATACAGTGTTGATGATAGGTTTGACTGAATGGGATACACCAACTCTGGCTAAAGCTGACATCTAATTTTTATCATTCAACCAAATACTGAAGTTTCCTCTGGAACCAACAAAGAACACACTGGATAAAATTCAAAATATTTTGCTTAACAGCAAAATACTCTGTGAATGAATTTAATTATAGCTCTCCTATTGTTCATATCTATATTCTCTATAAAACATATTTTATGATAAAAGGAAAATTTATTTCTCTATGAGTTTCTGTTCTCATGGCTGTGACAGGACACCTGACTGAATAGCTTAAAAGAATAAAGACTTATTTTGGCTCATATTTCCAGACAGACAAAGCCCATCATGTCAATATATGCTCAATCCATGGTGGCAGGAGCTTCCAGGTTCACTTGGTGTAAAGCAGAAATCAAAGCAGAATAGGATAGAAACAGACAGGTGTGATTTTTAAAAGCCTTTCTAGTATGTCCACTATCACAAGACATGCTTTATGCCTTAAAAGTTTCATGCCTTCTTAAAATATCACACTGCACTGGGGAACAACATTCAAAACTTGAGCTATGGGGGACATTTCAGATTCAAAGTCTAACACCATTTAATTTGGAAAACTTCTATTTTCTATGCCACATGTCCAAGTAACTAATGACCACTGAAGAACTATTAACCTTACCCAAGGATGGCTGTCCAGTACAAAGTGATCAGCCTTGAAACCATACATATACCTCTAGCAAAACTTGAATACACACAGACACACAAACACACAGACACACACACACATATAAATTCTTGTATGTGTTTTGAACTAATAGAGTAGCATCTGTTAAAACATAGATAGGAAAGTTAGTTAAGGATGATGTTGGAGACATTACAGGCAATCCAAATACACTGTTATTAATCATTTATGCTATATTTGGACCATTCTTACATATATTGTAAGAATGAGAAATGTCTGAAGATCTTAGTGCATAATTTACTCACAATAATTTAGCATTCATGTGACATATGATAGCAACCCACAAGCTTCAACCTACTTTTGTTCTAAAACTTCATTTAAATTAAAATGCTTTACTAAGTACTGTAGGGAATCCAGATTTGATAAGATCTCAATGTCCCTGGTCTATGACATACTCATTTGAGTGAGAACTATACAAAGGTGATATCCATTCAAAAAGCATAAAATTGTGTCAAGTGCCAACTAAGCAGGAAAGGTACATTTTTAGTTTAAAGTACTAGAGCTTTTATTTTTTTTTTTTGTTGTTTGTTTGTTTTTTTGTTTTTTTAGGTTTTACAATTCCTAGTTCTCTTATTTTTCAGCCATCATTTTTATGCATTAGATTCAGTCACATTTTTTCTTCTTTTCTGTCCTTCAATTGCTGCCAGGATGTGATATTAAGATTCAACATAAGGATTTTTATTTATTCTGAAATTGGCCACTCTAGGTGCTATATCGTTTGCAAGAATTTTGAAAGAATATTTTAACATTATAACTTCTTGGCCCTTGGGACCCAAAATGCCACATTGACTGAAACAAGGCTCTTCCAGAATGACAATAAGACCACTTTCTGTGCTGTTGTAAAAGAAAATTTAAAACGCAGCATATGGAAATAAACATAGATTTGCAAAAGAAAAACAGATCTGATACATATTGAACTCACTTCATTGGCTAACAAAATAAGGGGAAAGAGACAAAAACTTACCTGGAGATTAGAATTGTATGCTCAGTGGTAACATTTGCAATGAGTGGCTCAGTACTCTGTAAGTTGATACGATCTGAAAAAAAGAATTAAATATTATTAATTTCTGTCACTTTAACAATAAAAGAGAATATATTGTCCTTTTCAGCTGGGGTCCTAATACACAGCTGAACCTACACACACACACACACACACATACACACACACACACACACATACACACATACATACACACACACACACACACATACACACACATACACACACACACACACACACACACACACACATACACACACACACACACACATACACACATACACACACACACACACACACATACACACACATACACACACACACAGACACACACACACCCACACATACACACACACACACACACACACACACACACATATATATATATAACTATTTTTCTTAGTGAATATTTTATGTGTCAACCCCTGCCTCACCTTAAAATTTCTGAACACAAGCAAAGCAACTCTGCTGAAGAACTAATGAGGGCAATGGTTGGACAGGTCAAGAGGACAATAGATTAGAGCACTGTAGCATTTCATACCACATGGAAACACTAGCATCACAATACCTTGTATGGATTGACTTTAGATATTTTTCTCACTTCCAAATGCACACAACTTCCCATCATTTTTCCTTTACCCTCACTGTGAACAGAATTCATTCAGATACGGATTAAGAGCTCTAGGATCTCCAAAAATGAATGAGCATGGCCCTCATTTAATATTACTCTGTAGTGTGTGTCCAATATGCAAGAGCTTTGCAGACCATAAAAAAACATAAATTTTACTGAACTTCAGTTGAAAAATAGGGCAGAAGCAGAATTTCATTAAATATGACAAAACTATACAACTTTTAAGGGTCAAATATCCTCTTTAAAAAGAAAGGGCACATGGGTTAAAGCTAGGCAGGTATAAAATTCAGAAGAGGGTTTCAGTGTGTTGTTCTCCTTTGTTTAAAGATAGAAATAAGCTATTATTGTTACATGCTGAGAATTACCTTAGACACAAGAGTGGGAGTTGATCAGGGAGAGGAATTTCACATAACAGCACTCTTTGAGAGACATCTTTACCTTTCCCATTAAGAAATTTGATTTGAACCATGTCCTTCCTACATGACTGAGCTTAATGCTGGGGACAACTCACCATGAAAATCTCAATATTTACTGAGGATAAAAGACATTTGAAATTACGGAAAGGAAATGGGAAAGACTGTGATTATTTTGAAAATATCCCCATAGTAAATTATTTAAAAGTAAGTAACCCTGTAAAGAAGAATGGCGTCCACAATGAAAGGAATAACAACATTCCATGGAGTAGAATCTTACACTTGAAGCACGTTCATGGGATATTAACACAGGCACCATTTTTAGTAGCTAGAGAGGAGAGATTTGCAAGTACCACAGAAAAGACATGTGTATGCATATGTCTTAATAGCTTTGACTCACTGTGCTGCAGCCTCATCATTTGCCTATAAATAAGCCTTACTCTAATGGAACATAATCTACCCAAGAACTTTTATTGACCCCATTTGATGTCTGCATCTAAAGAAAGACCACTTGTATAGTTTCTGATGGTAAAAAGGTTCTTGTAAGAAAGTATCTGACACTTTTCAGTAACTACTGTTAGGCCCTCAGCTTTACAGCTTCTCACATAGCCCTGGGCCTGTAACATCTACATTTCTGAAATCTCTTTTCACTTGTTTTCTGTAGCTAATAGCATGAACACAGGGTAGAAAAGGCTTGTAGAAGCACCACTGCGCCATTTTGCCTTCACTCCTGAGGGTGTAAGGTTTTATTTGTGTTTATGAATTCAAGATGTGTAGAATATGGAATATAATTCACCCACATTTCTGTACTGATTCTGTCAAACGCTGTGTGAAGTCTGTGTGTTAATGGACCTTTTCCCCATCTTCATTGCTTTATTTATTTATTTATTATTTTTACTTTAATATGATAGGGAAAAGGGCACACAAAAAATTCTAACTTCCAGATTTACCATAACGCATTTTTCAAGTAGTAAATCTGTTCAGAAATGTGCTGTACAAACCTTTTTAAAGTAAGATAATGGCACAGGCATCTTGAATTGAAAATTTCATGTTTACAGTACTAATATGATTTACTATAGAAGCCTACTGAAGTGAGATACCTATGAATAATTCTGAATAATTCTAAGTGTTATTACTATAATAAATATAAAGTCCATTTTACTCCTAATATTTCACTTTTGTAATTTGGATGCTTAACACCCCAACTTATTTGCATTTTCTAATCCAGGCCATTATGTGTTATTATAGGACAGCTTAGAACTTAGACTTTGATACTGCAATCTGTACTATCTCTTGCCATCTGCTGGCTAATAAAGAAATCGTTACCTGTGATTTAACTTATGACACCTACTCATACTGAAGAGAAAGCTCTTTATGTATGTGTTTTTCTCACACCGTTTGTTGAAATGGATGCTACATCCATCCATCTCCTTTCCTAAAGTGCTAAAAGAGAACTTTACCAGTAAATTTTCCATCCATGACCTCAGTGTCCACCATGCAAGTGCGCTAAGTGTGGTTTGCATAACAGATTTCACAAAACATGAAATTTTGAACATCAAAACTTTTCAATGTTTAATTACAATTGTTTTTCTGCTGTTTTTCTGCAATTGTTTTACTGTACAGATTGATGCTTTAAAGTTTAAATTTTATTTTACTGGAAAAATACTTGGATATAGTCATTGATTTCAGATTAGCTAAAACATTCTCTCTTGGAAGGAAGCTCATTAATACACAGGGTGTTCTAAAAGGAGGTTTCATAAGACCTCTCTTTACCCAAACTTGTAAGAGCACAGAGGGCTGTTGAGAGCACACCCAGAGAGACTGAGCTGCCCAGAAAAGGCTCGGACTAACAAAGCTGCCTGAAAGACAGACCAGCTTAATTATCTGGAAAACAGAAACAAGTTCAATTTCCTGGAAGCTAGGAAAAACTGGACTGCTTGGGAAAGACACTCTCTAACTTATGAGGCTGTTTATAAGCCATGCAGAGAGCTCTACATTGCCAGCTTGGGTAGCTGCCACTCATGCTAGGGACGGTTTTGATGACACAGATGCCTTTGACTCATTTCTTCTCAAATGAGTAACCCCTGGGCTACTCTTTTTACTTAACTCTAAGCAACTCATTGGTTCAGCAAGTTGGAATTCGGTAGTATTCTTACTGTCATTCATTCTTTACCTAGGGCAAGTAGACATTTGTTCATGTCTTTCCAGAAAGATTGTCATAAAACAACATGCTAACTCAAAACAATGTATTGTGATAAATCTAAGCAATGTAATAAGCGTGTCACTATTCAATTAAAAAAGACTATTTGGATTTTTTCCTCACATCAGCTTATCATTACATTTTTAAACATATTATAAAATAACTATAAGAAATTATGTCATTCCATCCTTTTGGATGCACTTCTAAATATCTGTGCATTTCTATTATGCAATACAAGTTTATAACATGTCATTGGTACCATATAGCAACCAGTATAGAGTCATATTTTTCCTGTACCATGAAAACATTTTAAGTTGTAAGAGCCAGAGGAACAAGAGCTTATCTACAGTGAGATGTGTCCATGGAATTTCATTATCATGGCTGAGTAAACAAGACATGAACAAGGAGGACACCAACAGACAAGTTAACATGAAAGGGGGAAAGACTTTCGTTCCTCAATCCGACACAAAGAACTTAATGACAACTGGGAAAGTCTGAGAATGGAGTAAATATCTTCTCCAAGGGAAAAGCCCCACCCCCATTCTTTATCCAATACCAAGATGTTAGCCTTGAGATCATATCTATTCAGAGAATATTATATGGACTAAGTAGGTTGCATTTATGTTTTAAGTGTGTATGTATGTGTTGGTTATTTTTATGTCAGTTGAGACAGACTAGAGTTATTTTGGAAGAAGGAACAACAGTTCAGAAAATTGCTATACTAGATTAGCCTGTTGGCAAAACTGTGATAAATTTTACTGATTGGTTGATGATATGGGAGGACACATGTCACTGTGGCCAGTGCTCTTGCTGGGCAGGTGGTCCTGGGTGGTATAAAAAGGCAGACTCAACAAGCCTAGGACAGTAAGTGGCTATCCTCCATGGCCTCTGCTTCAGTTCCTGCTTTCAGGTTCCTACCTTTAGCTCCTGCCTTGCTTTGACTTCTTGATCAACTGTGACCCAAGAATTATAAGATGAAACAAACCTTTTCTTCCCAAGTTTGCTGGTTATGGTGTTTTATCACATTAGAAACCTAACTAAAATCTGATAACAAATAAAAAGATTCTGCAAATTAGAGAGAACAAGGATTGTATACAAAATGGGTTTGAGGGAGGAAATGGAAGGGGAAAATAATGAAATTATTTTATAAATTCAAATATATAAATTGTATTATATATATATATATATATATGTATATATATACACACACACATACACTCTGGTGTTTGGGATTTTAGAAATTCTTTCATACCTATATATGCATATATACATATGAAACATATACATATATATGTTTTAGAAATTCTTTCATACGTATATATGCATATATACATATGAAACATATATACATATGAAACATACATATGCATATATACGTATGAAAGAATTTCTAAAATCCCAAACACTGGAGTAAGTCATCAGTACCCTTTTCAGTTCCAACACAAGGTAAAGAGTTGGGTATAGGATTTTGTTATTGTTAGTATTCTTACTTTGTTGAGTAGCACTTTTAAGTAATTGAGATTGATTCAAATATTCCAATAAGATCGGTGATTTGTTATCTATGATACTCTCACCTTTGTCCATTATAAGCTAATACTTTGCAACATGGCCTACTACTTTTCTTCATTTTGTGCTTTTCATAGTTTAGTTGCCTTTCTGTCAAATGAAAAAGACGCTTTTCCAGTTGTTACTCTATATTTTTCCAGTCTCAGACTTGAGGCCACTCATTTATACCCAAGGCTGGCTTCCTTTTAATGAGGAATTTATAGTTAGAAGACACAACATGCTCAGTTTATATTACTCTCAGAAACACATGAAAGAGAAGAGACCATAAATATTGTGTAGCTTGATTCTTGCTAACACTTATTTGATAACAAATGTAAATAATCTCATACTTAAGTTTGAAATTTTAACTCACATATGTTCTTATGCTCATTTTTGCCTTCCCAGATTTCATACAAACAATATATTTTTTGCTCAAAGGAGTTTTATTGATCATTATTGCATACCTTACAGAATCAAATACAAATGTTAGTTTTGAAATGTGTTCGTGTTGAGTTATTGTTGTAGTTTTTATTATTATATAATTATAACTAATGTACAAATGATAAAACAACATAAAAGCAAATTTTGACAAAAATGATTATGAAAAATATTAACTTCAAATTCATATACCAAAGATATAGACTTATGTGGTGCAATTTATGGAATTTGATTACAGATACTGTGATACTGTTCAATTCAGTGCACCCTCAGGAGACAATGTGCTGTAATATGTTTCAAGATGGCTTAGATTATTGTCTTTGTTTGGTAGATTGGGAAAAAGACTGTGAAAGTGCAGAAAAGGAAAACATAGAACTATTCCTCACAGACTGCTTTTCTGAGATATATATCAACATTGAAGCAAGATAAAATACAAAAGAAACTCAACCTTATTCGTTTAAACTCTCCATGAATCTATATATCCCCCAAAGAATATGTCTCTATGGAGCCATGCAAAATCTAGTGTTTATACTAGTGATTGAGAACGCACATGTTGGCATATAGTCAAATTCACACATATAAAAAAGAAATTTGGGGCATAAATCCAAAAGAGTTTCCAATGACCCCGTCGTAAATCATACTTGCTGAACTGCTTGACTTAATTCACTCTAGATGATATGATTCTAAACAAAATCAATGATAGAATGTTCAATGAAGTAGCCTAAAATAAATGCTATTAATCATCTTCTTCCTCTCTGTTTCTTTCTGTTTCTCTCTCCCCCACACATGTGTGTGTTTATATGTCTCGTCTTTATTCCATATATTTTAAGAGATTATCTACAAATTATATGATCAAGTACTTAAGCACTTTAGATAGGGAAAAAAAACATTATTTGGGAGGTATTCCTTAATCAAAATAGCAATTCTAATAAATCATGGGGTTCATTTTGGCAACCCATTGTTATAACATTTGTTTAACATTTGTCTGACTAGATTTTAACAAGAGTATTGTAAGATGTGAAGTTTTAATGGATTAAAAGTCTTTCAGGACTTCTAAGATTTAAGAGATAGACCTGTAGCTTGTGATGAATCATTTCAAGTGGGTTTTATGGATGAAGAAATCTTAAAAACCTTGAAAGTTAGCAAAACGAATATTTCTCATTATCAAATGAAATTTCCAATTCCAAGAATAGGTTACATTTTAATTGAATTCTTGGTCAAAGGGATCTCATGGGAACCCTTTGCTTTGATCCCATGCTTTGCCAAGACTATTTTGGTAGCTCTCAACAATCTGACAATAAGGTTCTATTGTTGAAGAGAACACATACATAACTCATTGAACATAGACAAATTGAGCTGGTGCCTACCTAGTGCCTTCACCCCTTCTATCACCCCATCTATCAAAGGATAAAGGTAACCCAGCTACAAAGCATTCAACTTACAATGGTGACCTACCTACAAGATGTGCTAACACAATAGTGGCTTATAAGATTAACCAATCAATGTCTGGTTGAATTTAAGGCCTACTCCATGAGATGGAAACAATTCATGATATAGCTCAGGTGGAAACAAACTGAAACTAGATAGGCCAAGAACCTAGGGAAAAACAAATACTACTGATCTGGTAAGGAGAAGCAACATAATGACTCCTAATGACATTCTGCTATACTCATAGGTCAGTGTCTTCCTCAGCCAACAACAGAGAAAGTTCCTCCTATAATACATGGGGACATAGAGACCCACAGCTGGAGAATGTGCAGAGATTGAGAGAACTTGGAACATTTGGAACTAAATGGAATGTCTCCATCAATTCCCTCACCTTGGTGCTCAGGGAACCACCCCAGAGAAGAGACAGAGGAAAGTGCTTAAAAGCTAGAGAGGATAGAAAACACTAAGGAAACAAGGCCTTCTAAACACAGAAAGAACAGTGCATTATGAACTCACAGAGTTTTTTTGTTTTTCTGCTCATTTGTTTGTCTGTCCTTTCAGGTTTGTTTGCTTTTATTTTTGCTTATTTTATTAATTTTTTAGATGTCTGTTTATTTTCTTATGAGAAAGAACAAGATAGGGCATGGATTCAGATGGGTAAGGTGTGGGGAGGATCTGGGAGGATTTAGGGGAGAGAGAACAATAATCAGAATATATTGTATGGGAAATTTTGTTTTCAATTTTAAAAAAGATAAGGGAAATAAGTGACTTTTAGACAAACAGAAATATCTACAATGGACAGCAGAAGTAAAGATTATTCATATTCTGCCTCCCTTACAATTTCATCTGTGTAATTTTCAGCTCAAATTGTCACTGGAGATATGAAATTAATGTTGAGCTAGATCATGGTCTATAAATAGATTTCTTTTAAGAATAATACATTAACTAGGACAATATAAATAAATGACAAAAATCATATTCTCCACTTCTTTTGCTTTCTGATGGACTCATGACCAAAAGAGTAATTTTCAGTAGGAGATGAACTTTGTTTTTAACTGAAAATTATTCTTCTCTCATAAAATACATCCCCAAAACAGTTTTTCCTCTCTCCAAAGCTCTTCCCCATATATACCCGTCTTCATTTATTTTCAGAAAAGATAAGGTCTTCAAAAGATATCAGACAAACATGGCATAACAAGATGCAATAAGACTAGGTATGAATCGTCATATCAAGGCTGGATGAGACAACTCATTAGGAAGAAAGGTGTCCCAAGAACAGGTAAACAAGTCAGAGACACCACATTCCCATTGTCAGGAGTGCAACAAAAATACCAAGTTAACAGCCCTGATGTATACACAGAGGACCTGATACAGATCCAGGCAGGCCCCATGCTCTATGATCCTATTTCATCTTTGCTTAGTTGATTTAGTCAGTCCTGTTCTCCTGGTCTCCTCTACTCCTTTTGGCTTCTGCAATCATTCTTCCCCATCTTTCACTGAGCTTCCTGAGTTCTGAGGAGAGGGACCAATTGGAGACCTCCAATTTAATGTGTCTCTCTGCATAATGTCTGGCTGAGTATCTCTGCATCTGCTCTCATCTTCTGACAAAGGAGATGATTGGGCATGGCACTTATATATGAGTATGGCAGAATATTATTAGGAATCATTTCATTGATTTTTTTTTTTTTGCTATTTGTATTTGGTTCTGCCATAAGTCTCTGGGCTATCCAGTCTCCAGTTCCTGGACATTCAGGCATTATCAGGCACAGGAGGCCCCTCTCATGGCTTGGGGTTCAGGTTAAGCTAGTCATTGGTTGACCATTCTCACAAGTTCTGTCTCACCATGGCCTCAATACACCTTGCAGGAAGAACAGATAATAGGTTTGTTGGTGTCCCAGTCCCACCACTGGGAGCTTTGCCTAATTACAGAAGACAGCCAGTTTAGGTTCTGTATCTTTTATTACTAGAAGTCCTCATAGATTCCAGAAAGTTTCCACTGCACTTTGTTTCCACTTCCCCTACCACCAAATGCCCTCCAATTCCAGTTTCTCTCCACACACTTTCTCCCTCAATCTCTTCCTCCTACCTGATTACCCCTCCTTGTACCCATCCATAGCTGCCCCCAGGCCACACATAAAATATATTATCCTTTCTGAAGGAGATACATGTGTCCCCATTAGAGCCCTCCTTGTTTCCTAGCCTCTCTGGGTCTGTGGATTGTAGCATGAGTATCATTATTTAACAGCTAATAGCCACTTATGAATGAAAATATGCCATATTTGTGCTTCAGGGTCTAGGCTACCTTACTCAGGATGATGTTTTCTATTTCCATCCATTTGTCTGCAAATTTCATGATGTCATTTTTTTAAACAACAGCTAATACACAATTGTGTAAATGTACCACATTTTCTTTATCCATTCTTCAGTCATAGTGCATCGATGTTGCTTCCAGTTTCTGGCTATTATGAATAAAATACAATGTATATAGTTGAGCAAGTGTCCTTCTGAAAGGATGGAGCACCTTTGGGTATATGCCAAAAGTGGTATAGCTCTGTCTTGAGGTAGATAGATTTCCAATTTTCTGAGGAACCACCATATTGATTTCCATAGTGGTTGCACAAGTTTGAACATTCACCAGTAAAAGAAGAGAGTTCTCCTTGCTCCACATCCTCAACAGCATGAGCTGTCATTTGTGTTATTTCTTTGGCATTTTGACACATATAAAAATAATCGCAAAGTAGTTTTGATTTGCATTTCCCTGATGGCTAAGATTATTGAACATTTCTTTAAGTGTTTCTCAGACATTTGAGATTCCTCTTTTGAGAATTCTTTATTTATATTTGCATCCCATTTTAAGTTAGATTATCTGGTTTGCTGTCTATTTTCTTGAGTTCTTTATATATTTTGGATATTAGCCTTCTATTGGAATTGGAGTGAGTGAAAATCTTTTCCCATTCTGTAAGCTGCTACATTTGCTGATTGATACTGTCCTTTGCCTTACAGTAACTTTACAGTTTCATGAGATCTCATTTATTAATTGTTGAACTTAGTGCCTGCACTATAGGTATTCTCTTCAGGAAGTTGTCTCCTGTGCCAATTCATTTGAAGCTATTCTCCTTTTTCTCTTCTGTCAGACTCAGTATATTTGAGGACTTTGATCCACTTGGATTTGAGTTTTTCAAGGGTGATAAATATTTGTATTCTTCTCAATGCAGATGTCCAGTTTCACCAGTCACATTTGTTGAAATCTTGTATACAAAAGACAAATGGACTAAGAAAGAAATTAGGGAAATGATACCTTTCACAATAACCACAAATATTATAAAATATCTTGCTATAACCAAGCAAGTGAAAAACTTGTATGATAAAAAGCCTAGTCTTTGAAGAAAGCATTTGAAAAAAATATCAGAAGATTGAAATTTCTCCCATGCTAATGAATTGGTAGGATTAACATAGTAATAATGGCTGCCCTACCAAAAACAATATACAGACTCAAAGCAATACCCTTCAGAATTCAAATATAATTATTTACAGATCTTGAAACAACAATTCTGAATTTCATATGAAAAAAAAAAACAAAACAAAACATAAAACCCAGAATAGCTAAAAACAATCAAGAACACTAAAAGAATTTCCAAAGGTATTACCATCCCTGGTTTCAGGTTGTACTACAGAGCTATAGTAATAAAAATAGAATAGTACTGGCATAAATAACAGGACATGCATCAGTGGAATACAACTGAAGATCAAGACACAAGTCTACACATCTATAGACAACTTATTTTTCAAAAAGAATCCAGAAAGACACACTGAAAAAAAAGAAAGCATATTAAACAAATGAAGATGGACCTTTATGAGCATATAAACTGTGTTATCTCTGAGCTGTACCTCTATGTAGTCTCTTTCACTTTGTATCAAGAAGGTCAGGTAGTGAAAAAAATCATCTTGATTTCTCAAGTCAAACTAGAATTTATTACCTAAAGTAAATACATGTCAGGCATGTGAAAAGTTGTAGCTATAATTCATGACATATTGGTTCTCAGTGTAAGTCCCTTAAGATGCTATCTTCCATTACCTCTGATAATTTAATAAACATCAACAAATTTCTTTGTCATTCCTATCATGTAATATATGCAACTACTGTGTCACTTTTAGAAAATGTAAACTATAATAATCAAAGTTGTCATATCTGTTAATTAGCACTTTGTAGTCATTCCTCATCACTTTCCTTTTTCAGTTTTATCAAACCTAAAACTTTGGAGAAGAAAAGCAAAGTTAAGCTGAATGAATATGTTTAATGAAATAGAATGAACAGCAATGTCTCTCAACAAGGTGGAGCCTAACTCTATGGGTTATAGTTGTTCTTCTTGTAATTAAACAAACAATGGCCTCTCCAGTGATAACAACAAGCATCAAAACAAACAAAACATCAACAACAATAAAAATATCTTGAGAATACATAATTCAATTAATCCATAAAGGAAGACTGAGGGATGTGTCAATATAAATGAATATCAAGTTTGGTGTATATTTCTAAGAAAAAACAAAATGCTTGAGATGAAAATTAGAATAGAAACAGATATAACCTAAAGTTTAAGTTTTTATTAGTTATCATTCAGGATATTTAATAAATAGAGGTATTGGTTAGGATTTTAAGAAATCCCTTGCTTTGAGGAGATATAAATTTTTTTATAAAAAGCTTTGCTACATCTGAACTATAATTCAGGGTTTATATACTTGGAGAAAATAAAATCATATTTTAATGCCCACTTGATTAATTTTTGAATTTTAGATAATTGATGAATCACTAATCATCTCATTAACTGAGATAGTAAAGCAGGAATAATGTTAAAATCCTGGACATGCTTGCCTATATGTAAAGCTGGTCTATTGTCTCTTAGATAACCTCTTCTTTCACATTTACTTTTACTTCACAAATTTTGTTGAAGGCAATTTTTAAATAAATAAATGCAACAACAAAAAGGGTGAAAAGAAAGAGCCAGGCATGATGGTACACACCTTGAATCTCAGAAATCAGGAGACAGAGGCTAGTGGATCTCTGTGAGTTCAGTGCCAATTTGATCTACAAAGCAAGTTCCAGAGCAGTCAGGGCTACACTGAGACCCTGTTTCAAGAAAAAAAGGGATTGAGGATATTTTCAGTGGCAAAATGCTTGTCAGTATATGCAAGGACTTGAGTTCCATCCTCTGCACAGTAACTACCCCAAAACCTCTGTCTGACTTCAAATGCTATCCATTAATTTGTTAGCTGTGTGGTTTTGAACAAGTTGGTTGATTTCTCTACATTTCCATTTCAACAACTTCAGGATTTTCAGTTCAAGACAAGCTTATTATATAGTCTATTGCTTTGGTCTGAGTTAAGATATGGGGAGCATGGGGTGGAGGAGCTGCTCTCCTCTTGGTGGTCCTACAGTCCTGTACAAAAGTAGATCAAAGTGACCATAAGAAGCATCCCTGGGACATGATGGGCTCTCTAGAGTTGGGAGTAGTAGGAGGTAGTAGGAAAGTACCTGTGCCAGCATATAGGGACAGCAATTTTTATATTTTTATAGTTTTTTAATAGTTACATTAAATGGAAATATCATGCTAGTTTCCTGCTGTGATAATTCCTAGGAGAGATGAACAAACATCTGTTCACCCAGATAGGCCACAGATAATAGATCAAACAATTTTACCATGCCTCACTTAGTGTGTAAACTTAGAGTTTACTGGGTTGCTTATAGAAACACAGATGAGGGGTAATATATAGATGCCTGCATGGCTCCAAGTCTCATCAAAGAGCATACCTGAGAATGGGTGACGATTCAGAAAAATTACATTGCTGGAGCTGGCTGTACTAGTTGCAGGTAGCTAGCTGCCTTGGAGAGTCTTCTTTTCCAAGTAGTTGTTACTCTTTATAAACATTGCGGCTAGACCTCGGGAATCTTGTAAATTTTAGTGACTTCCCAATATTTATTTTATTTACTTCCTAACTCTTAGGGGGCCTCCCCACATTCTAAAGAAAGGAATGCTTAAAATTAGAGAAAATTGCTCCATAAAATTCTATTGGTGAATAAAAGTAAGATGTGCTAATTTATTCTGAAGAAATAAATAAATAAAAAGAAAGCTGAGAATCTGGCTCAGCAGTTAAGAGCGCTTGCTGCTTTCCATGATGACTCAGGTTTGATTCCTACCACACACATAGTACTTCCAACTATCTGTAACTGCAATTCCAGGGAATCCAACGCTCTCTCTAGCCACTGCGGCAACCAGGCATGCAAGTGGTGATCAGATGTCCATGCAGAAAAAACAATCATGAATAAAATACAATAAAACAATTTTAACCACACTACCAAAATTACTAGGTGAACTTTACTTCTTTTTCCCCAATTCATACATTCTAAGCAAATTTATTGCTGTTTAATTATGTATCAAACACTACCAAGTGCTGAAAACTCAAAATGAATAAAATAAATTCCTGCTTTCCATAGAAAATCATAATGAAAGATTATTGGTGACAGATATGTAATCAGATTTCTTATGAAATAATAAAAAGGCTTATTTTACCAGTGGTATCTTTTTTTAAAAAAAATTAAAATTATATTATAACAGAGACTAGCGAATGAGCAAATAAGCAGTGTTTCTTAGGGAAACAAGAGACAGGAAAGAAGGAAATATTACATTCAGTAATGGGCTACATTCAGACAATAGAGGGAATGTGACAGATAACCCAATTTTCTGACTATTGTTGGTAAATATGTGCACAAAAATACCTTCTAACATTCTTTCACCTATATACAGAATGTATTCATTGAATACATCTAAAGGAAGGAACTGCGCACTCAAACAATAGATATGTTTAAGGAGCTAGAAGATACATCTCCTACTTGGAACACAAAAATAGAATCCCTAAATGCTCTCATGTATCTTTTCAAGCTCTAGTCATTTTCTATTGTTTCCTTAAATGTTCTGCATAGGTCAAAATAAGATAAATGTATTTTAAAATGTACATGAAAAAATCTGCTTTAAACTATTTAGAACAAAATGAAAACAGAGAAAAAATTACTTTGCTAATATCCCAGTAGCATATTTTTCTTCTGTCTATAATTACTTGATTATTCTATTATCAAGAGTGGTTGTCTTCCAGACCAAATATATACCCATAATTCTCATATGCAAAAATTAATAGATATATACGAAACTAGCAAAATGATGGTATATATATATATCCCCAAATTCATATTATTAATGTTTTATTACCTAAAGGAAAAACTAATGAATGTCAGCTGCCAGGCAATGAATGTCATTAATTGATAGATATGTAGATGATAGATAGATAGATAAATAGATATTAGATAGATAGATAGAATCTAGTTTTATTTAAGGAGATGACATTTTAATGAGTACCATAGGTGAATCAGGAAAACACATTAATTGTGAAAGATTGAAATAAAAAATAACTTATGTAGTTTCCTCTGGAGGCAGAGAACAGGGCACTGAATAGGTTAATGTGATGACCATCTGAGTGATGGTTTATGAGAGTAACCTCCGTTTCCAGGATGATTTATAAAAAGTACCTGTCATTACAGTCAAAAGGAATGCCACTTTTCAAATTATATATCTTTACCAGTCATTGTGGTTATAATGTTCAAAATGTATATTTCCTCTACATTAAGTCTCTTTATTAGTGGTACAGCTATCTCGTCTATTTCTATCAGATTTGTCTATTTAATTTTAGGGGTTTTTTTCTGACAGGATTTCTCTGTTGTAACTTTGTTTAAATTTAAATGTAAATACTGTTATCAATTTTATTATACAATGAAAACATTTTAATATTTCACTGGAAATTTAAATATGCTTCGCAATTTTTTAAGTACCCCCAATGGATAGCACACAGAAACCAACAAGTTTTGAGGTCACATGATTTGAAAGAGTCATGGCATGATACCATTTTAAAAAGAATAAAATACATGGAATAGGAGGTGCATTAAGTAAATCATAAGGTTTTTACATGGTGCTATGTAATAATGACTTGGCTGAGCATGCTGTGAGTATTTAGTTATTAAGCCATTCTTTGCTAGATGCCAAGAAGAAGTGAACGTCACTCTGCTGGACTTCCAATCCTTGGCCAATGCACTTTCCAAACACAGTAAGAAATTAAAAGCTCTGCTGATTGGATTACTAAAATGTATAATGGTCAAAATAAACTCCAAAATGGTTCTGTTTCAGAAATTCTTAGATTTTTTTTTTTTTTGGACACAAAACTAAGAAAAGTGAAATACTTCAAAGTATTATGGTCCATTTTCTAAAATCCATTTATATAGCTATAATTCCTATCATTTTTACATTTTATTGGTATCATTTCATAAAGAAGGACAATCACAATTTACCTTTCATTTTATTGATTGATTCAAAGGTTTTCATGAGTTTTCACTGATACACTTTCATTTATAGCACAAAAGAGGCAAAAGGGAATGACAACAGAAAATGCTAGTATTATCTACACTGCTAAGCAAAGGAGTTCAGAGAACTCTGATAATTTGAATACTTGCACTATTGATACACACACACACACACACACACACACACAAACACACACACACACAAACCAAAACACTTATTTTTTTAATTACTCTCTGAGATTTGAAGAACATGAATCAAAAAGAACAACCTAAGCAGTTCTCCATTGCTTTAGTTTCCTAATGGTATTTAGGAGCCTTTGATGGACATTCCCAAGATAAAAGCTGAGTGCCCTCTGCTGTGAGTCCTGGATAGTGGTCCCAGTTTTGACCTTCACTTGTCGTTACGAGTATCAAATTTGTCTGCTTCACTCCGCATAGTGTAACATTCTACCACCTCAAATAAGTCCATTTCTTGCCAAAAAAAAAAAAAAAAAAGACAGAAAGAAAGAAAAAGAAAAAAGTCTACTAATGGCAAAAATCATAAACTACTTGTAATTCAGCTGTAATATTTTATTGTAATTCTTCTCTCAATAACTCTGTGGAGCAAAGAATATGTTCTCTCTTCTTCACAGAATGAGGCTGAAGGAGTGGACACTCTCATGCCAGAACACAATCTTAAAAGAAGTTGTACAAGATGGGGCTCTGGAGGTGAAAGGAAAAGTGGACACAAGCCTCCATCCCTAATTCAGAAGCAATCTCTAATTGATAACTACTTGAAATGAAAAATGAGTTTTCTTCAAGGAAGTCTCACTAGGGAAACAAGCTACTCTTAAAGGGTAAGCCACATGGTCAGCAGTAGATACCAACAGAAAATGAACTCAATGGCATCTTTGGAAGGTCCTTATCTCATAATGTATCAAGGTTTTTTCTTTCCTTTTTTTCTTTACATTTTGACTTTTTAACATTTTTTCTCTTTTTCAATCTTATAGATCATATATGGCTTCCACTTTCATGCTTTTATAGGATTCCCGAGTGTGCATACTAATAGGTCTCTGTGTCTATATCTGTTTCTTGTGTCTTTTCTTGAGCTCTTTTCTTCTGTTTGTTTGTTTTGTCCTATTCTGATGTGTTTGTTTTTATTTTATCTTATTTTATTATTATTCCTTAGAAGCCTTTTTGTTTTCTAATGAGAGACAGAAAGGAGGTGGATTTGGATGGGAAGTGAGGTGGAAAGGAACTGGGAAGAGTAGACAGATGGGAGACAATAATTAGGACACGTTATTTGAGCGAAAAATCTATATTCAATCAAAGGAGAAAGAAGTCCAGCAATAACTGAATGGTTGGCAAGCAGCTTAACATCTGGAGTACTTCCTTCACTGATATCTTTATATCAAGATCTTCAGACACCAGGTCTCCAAACCTATTTATTGGATGTTATCATCCTAAACCATAAAGCTGAATCCTTCTGATCAGTTAATGCACATATCCAGGGGTGAAAGTAGGAGTCACTTCAGTGCTCCCCTCAATCCTCACAGGGTCTTTCCCCACTTAAGTCACTGTTCCCCTTTCCACCTTGCTATATTATGCATCTTTTAGACTGCCAATGCTTCCCTCATCCTGTAAAAGCTCAGGTGACTGTGTTGACCTCTCAGTCCACCATTGTATATAGAGTATAACACATGTCTAGCCACTTACTCAGATACAAATTAAAACCACTTTCCACATCTTAAAACAACAACAACAGCAGCAGCAACAAAAAAGCATTACTTAAAGTAAAAACCAAGTATGCCTTTCCTGGTATTTCTATCTGGCAGATTCTACGTATATGTACTAAGGATTAAACCTACTTTCACAGGCACTACAATTCTTTTTGGTTCCTTCTTCATTAAGTTTATTGGGACTTTTCAAATGATGTCAATAAGTATTGATGTCAACTGTATTGATTAAAACATTGATATACCAATATCAAGATGACTCCTTGAGAAACCATCCAATGATATCTTCCTAAATGGTTAGTAACAAATGAAAAAGAACTTGTAGAGGTCATTTGAAGATCTAACTATTTCAAAATCATCACAGCAACAGGAATTTTTCACAGAAATATCATTCGCCTGTTGAAGTGGAACTATTCTGTAGATCTAAGCTATACTTGATTTTCTTTCTTTTTATTTTGGTTGTTGGTTTTTTTTTCCCCTTCTAAGTTTGCTCAGGAATATATCTATTGCCAAAAATTTAATTTGAGATATTACAATGGTAATAAAAATGTCATGTAGGATTTGCTTATGTACTTTTAAATGATATTAAAAGTGAGTTGTAAACTGGACTTCATAAAAGAAAAATGTCCATGGCTATTGATTCTCCCTAAATAAGAATGCTTTGCTGTTAGTGTGGTAGGAAGGCTTGCCACAGGTATGTGGACAGCTCATTAACTTATGATGAAGTGGCCTATTTTTAGACAATTAGAGAATTAATATGCTATATATTTTCCTATCTTTGAAGTCTACCAAATTACTACTACAAGGCTTATTATAAATAGTGAGTAAATCTTCGACCTTGAATTGTTAATTCAACTTATACAAAGACAGTAAGTTTAGATACGTATCTGAAGAATTTAGCAAGTGTGGTGGCACGATGACTACAATGCTCCAATCTGTGTTTTCATCAAGTGCCATCATGGAACAAAATTAAAAAAAAAGAAAGAAAGAAAAAAGAGAAAAGAAACCAAAAGTTACTTCAGTTTTCCATTTCCATTTCTCTGTTTGTACATAGCTGAAACCTGATCAGTCTACCAGAGCCTTCCAAAAGCAGAAGAGTAGATATAAGGAGTATGTCTGATATTTGCCCTCTTAGAAATAAACAAAACTGTATGCGACTAAACACTCTAGATTTATAGATAATCTCACTTTATATAATCTTTCTTTATATAAATTAGTCACTGTGCAATAAAAATTATTTTTCATGAATAATATTTCTCAAAACATTATTTTTGAGAATAGTCAATGTGCCCAATTTTAAATAAAGAAATAAAATGTGTGCTCTAAGCAAGTGGAGTAGATACTAAACAGTTGTCTCAATAATGCAGCCATGCTTCCATGGCTTAATGTTTCACACTTTAAACAACAGTGCTATTACATATGCTAATTTTCAATTGTGTTCCTTGTGATGGTCCCATGTGAAATATGACCTCATAGTAATTCTTAATATTTCATTCTTCTGTTTGAATTGCATATACCTAGTTTATCAGTTTAATTTTATTACAAACATTACATTAAAATTATATCATCTGTCATATTTATATTGATTGCATTTATTATCCTACACTGTACTGTAGGAATCTGATGACAATGACTCACAGCTCCTGTTCTCAGAGTCTTCTGAATCGTCCTGGAGTTCTGGAAGTTCTCCCTCTGGTCTTATATTGAGAACAAAGTAGGTCTTTATTCTCTTCTTCTTTTGCCTCTTTGACTCTCATTACTCTGTCTATTCCTGTTTTTCCCTAAAGAATTATCTTCATCTTGTGATATTCTGAAACTCTTCAGGACCCATAGCAAAGAGTAGTTTGTGTAACTGAGAATAGCTCTAGTGCTGTCCTGCACGAAAACATTCATTTAGCCACATGTCCCAGTCAGCTTTCTTTCTGAGTCACTTGCCAGGGAAACAGAAGGGGATGCTCAGTGTTTCAGCCTTACTCTGCTTGCATCCACACACATGACCACAGTCAAGTTAAGTCACTGTGTCTGTAATGGAAACATTTTCCAGCTATAAGATATGTGCTTTTTATGGAATAAGTTATAAAGGTAAATGAAACTGAAACAAATGTAACTATTAATTCCATGTTCCTATCATTCAAATTTATCTAATTAGAAATTAATTAATTGATTTTGGTAGATATAGGAGGTACCCCATGTGGCTCTGGAACTGGTACCCATAAGCACACATGAAACCCAATGGCTATTAAGCATTTACTACATTTTTTTCTTTTCTATCCTTGAAAGATATGAAAAGTAAGTTCTGATGAATTGGAAGAGGGGACCAAAGTCCTAAATAAGAACCCTTTTGTTTGCTGGGTGCTCACTTATTTTAACATTCACCTATTTTTGCATACACACACTAAGTCACTGAGAGCCCACTAAGCACAGTGTCTTCTCCAGAATCCACTTTCAGATCCTGTCCTGGTCACTCATTCCCCACAAAAAGCGTCGCCTTAGCGCTCACTAGATCTTGCTCACCTTTTGCAGTCTGTGCTATCTATATACCTCGTTCTTCTTGGTTAAAATAACCCAGTGAGGAAGAAAATTTGCACCACTATTATTTTTATCCAAAGCTTTGATGTTTCTTTGACAGAATAATTAAAGGAATCTAATTTTCATTTTTGTCTTTTTCATGAAATAAAAGTCTTATAGTTAATTTCCCCTGCAAAAACATAGCAGTGAATATCTTTGTAAATTTCCATGAACTAAGCCTACTTTAAAGATTAAAATGTTTAAAACTTATCAGATTCTTCTATTAAAATTTCACATATAACAGATTTTAAATATTTTTGCATAAGGCATTATGCAAATTTTATGTTAAAACATCCATTATTTTCTTTGGGAAAATATAACCAAAAGCAATGCAAATATCAATGATGGGTATATGATATGAGCTATAGATATAATAACCAGTAGTGAGATGTACTTTAAGAAACTTAGATTAGGTAAAATAATTTATCTTTGTTAAAAAGCCAAAAATGTAGTTCTTTTAAGGCTGTGTAATTTTTTTAAAAGTTTTAAGAATTGGCCTCATCTCTCCCACAATAAATTTGGTGTGCCTCCTCACTGAAATAGCAGCATACTGGTTGTGACATTGTACATACTCAATCTAAGAGTCACATCTCAAAATAGAAAAATGCCAGACCTAAAAATTTTTTTCCTAAATATTTGTCAATTTTTATGTATTTAAATTCATATTAATTGGAGTGGTTATAGTAGATATTTAAACTCTCTTTCATTGGAAAATAATACCCACTCTGGATTGGTACATGAATTATTCTAAACTGAGGTCTGATTGAAGAAACCCTAATTCTAGTGCAGCTTCATACCCATATACCTACCTAGATGTTTTCATAGGTTCAAATTCTGCCAGACATCAGCAGAGGGAACCACTATCATGGCAAGTGCCAACCTGGACAGTGGAACCCTGATTGTCTGAGCTCAGGTGTTTTTATTGTTTCGAAATTCCTCATATATTCTACTGATAGCATATGCAGATCATTACCAATCAACATCCTCCACATAAATCCAACACCTGAAGACAATACAAAATGCCAAGGCCTATGCATTTCCTTTTCCAAGAGTGCACAAACACAATTATTTTAAACACAACTAAAAATAAACTTCCACAACACAGCCTGATTTATAATATAGTCAATTCTCCCTGGACAATCCTTAGCTTCTCTCATGATTTGAAGAAAAATCAGAAGGTAATTCAGTCTTATCTTTCTTTACCTTCTTGTACTAGTTAACTTTCTGCCATGATAAACTTCATATCCAAAAGCAACTTGGGGGAAAATGACCTCATTTAGCTTACATGTTTCAATCCCAGTCCATAATAGAGGGAGGTAAGTACTAGTACTCAAGCAGAAGAGCAAAGATCAATGAAGGAGTGCTCCCTGCTGGCTTGTTCCCTATGGAATACTCAGCTTGCCTTTTTTACAACTCAAGACTTCCTGCTGAATGGCTTCACCATGAACAGTGAACAGGGTGCTCTCACATCAATAATTAAATAAATGCCCCATGGAAGGCATTTTCACAGTTGAGGACCACTCTATCCAGATGGCCTTAGCACACTGCACATCTGTATAAAAATGACTCCAATTTTTCTTTAGTCTACATCATCTACTACTTTTTCAGCATTATCTGTGAGTGTGCTTCTAATTGGTGGCATGCTACCTAATGTCTCTGTTAGGTAATTTACTATGTCTACTACATCCACCCCAAGAAATCTCAGTAACCAGGCAAAAACTGAAACTAAAACAATAATCTTTATTGTTGAATGGAGAGAGATTCTACGTTAATGGATGTATCATTTATTAAAGTTCATTTTCAGTTTTGTTTTCTAATTCCATATTTAAGTCCAAGGAAGAAAGAAAATAGTAAATAATATCATGGGTTCAAATGGAACAGAGATCATACTATATACCATATGAGCATACAGGATGTGGTTTGGTCTTTCTCTGGGATCTGAGACAGACAAGGAAGAATCTAATTATATCACTATCAACAGATAAAACAGAACCAATTATCAGAAGCTTCCATTGTCTCTAAGGAACCAGTGATGCTCTCAAACCCTTCAGAAAGATACACTCCCACATAGAATATAAAAGCTCTACAGGAAACTGGTTGCAATAAGTCCCATGACAACTTACAGAAATATTTAATGTAGATGATATGTTTAGCCTCTAGAAATGTTTAATGTGGATGATAAGTAGAGGACATTCAGTTACTAATAAAATATACTGACTTGTCTTCTTTTGTTTCTAAAGTACAGAGACATGCTGCAAAGGCTGGACTCACTTGTCTTGTAACTGTTTATATGTAGACTTCCTTCCCTATTGATTTGCTCTCTCAGTGACTCTTCAACTGTAAGGAGCATATATTTGAATCAGTGAGTGACAGAACTCATGTGGGAACCAAGAATTGCGGTGCTTTAAAATCAGTTTTATTTCTTCTATGTTGATATTTGTACAAAACCTAAACTGATAACAAAAATAGTCACTTCTAGTTGACCACTGGATATTATAGCAAGATATTCTCTAATATTAATATTATGTCTGTGAATGAGAATTTAAAATAACAAACCCATTCTCATTTTGTATCCAGTATTGTATCATCAATATGAACCTATTAGAAAAATACAGACATAATTATTAGAAAGGAGGAAACATTGACAAATTAGACACTTTTAAAATACTAATGATACAGCATGTAGCAAATTATTTTAACACCATTATAAATTATATGAGTCTCTGCAAAGTGATGAATTAAGGAGTGTCAGAAACTAATGGGAAAAATAAAACTGGATTATTAGTCCCCACTATACAACAACCATAACAAAAGGATGAAGTATGAAAAGAGACCGCCAGGTGGATTAAGAATTTTATGTAAAACTAACTTACAAAAACATGGAAAGAACATTTCTAATCTGAGTCAGAAAGAATTTTTAAAACAGGACAATAAAATCTCTGATATACAGTATTTTAGCCTATTAGTTTACAACGATACTATGAACATCTCTGCATCAATGCACACCTTAGTCGAAACCAGTTCAAAAGATTATGTCACATACTTGAAATAAATATTTTCAACACATATACTGACAAAGTAGTTTACAAAATATATAAGAGCTATAAACCAGTATGGAATTATATCCTAACAATGTTAGGATAATAGTTCAGGAGAGCATCTCATGGATAGAAGACAGATATTAAATATATGTAGCAATCCTCAAAATAAATAATAAGAAATATTAAATTCTCAAATGATACTACATCCAATACATAATGAATCTGTAAAACTTAAGCAAACAAGATGTAGACTACTATAGAACTAGAGTCTCAATATTCTCAGGCCAACTTCTAATTAGATAAAAATACACTTAGAAAAATTCCGACACTGTCATGCAAAATTTAGCATCTTTCTGCTTTCATAGACTAATAGCCTCAACGTCTCTTTCCTTTGTGTACTTCCCTTTATTGTGTGACTCTGTTGCTTTTATCTAGAGTTGTAATAAACGTTGGTACTTGAAATACTACATTTATTCGTAAGACTTATTTGGGTCATTGGCTCATTGTTCTTTATATTGTCAACAAGAAACTAAAATGATGGTTTGCATTGGATCTTGTCACCCCTCTCTGTTCCAAGATCACTATTAAAGGTTCTTGTCTATTCTTCAAAATACAAGAGGTCACATAGGCAAATCCAAATAAGTCATACCCCCAAACACAGAGTCTGAGGGTTTTCTTCCTATGGTTCAGGTCCAATAACCTTAAAAGTAACTCTAATCATATGTATTATCTCAAGATAGACTATCAGAGAAAAATCTCAGTGGATTTGAGCCCAAACTAGTGATCCATAATATCATGAGTCAGAATAAGAGCTGTTTTAAAATATTGTATTTTAGAGCATTGATAACTATAGATAAATGAGGGGAGAAATGTCTTTCAACTATACTATATCTCATATATGATATAGTATATGATATATATTATATACACATATATAATTATATATATATAATATATATATATATATATATATATATATATATATAAAAGTTTATACTAAACTTAGTCTAGGCTAATCTTGGTTTGTATCTAGGCTAATCAGACTTTTATATTTAAAACTATTATGATATAGAATCAAAGTATATTTAAAATCAAAAATTCTAATTTTGGCCATATGTTCCAATTAAATGCTTGGACATGACAACAATGAATTAATAGAAACCCTGTTCATCACAGTAAGAATGCAAAATTGTAATAAACTGTAAATAGATTTAATATATATGTCATTTCACACAATGTTTTCTATAATTTTAAGCTACCAATTATTTGGCTTTAATAAAAATTCTATTCAATACAAATGGGAGATTGCAAAATATCTTATTTGGGATTTGAAAATATTTAATTGAATATACATTTTGAGACATATATCTGTGTGAAGACTACATTTTTAAAGGAGAGGTCTTGGCAGCAATTCCTTTGTAAGACCATGAAATCAACATTGTACAATAGGAATCAGTTTATCTGTGATGAAAGACTTAGTGGTGGATGTAAAATGACCTCCTAGAAATCCTGATGATCTAACCTGTATTTTAGCCTCTAGAGTAAAATTCACAGAGAACTGAATTCACAAAGCAGACTACTGTCCTGTATTTAGAGAAGAACACACACCTAGTAAGATACAATATAATAAACTTGAGGAGAAGCCACTGGGGTCCATGTGCTGATAAGAGTGGCAATGTCATCATTGTATAAAATTGTTACAGAGAGTGAAAATTCTGGGTACTATAGAATTTATCAAGGCAGTTGTTACAAGTCCATTCATACCTATATAGACAGCTACTAAAGGAAGTCATTGTGTTCTAACATTCAGATTCTAATCAGTATCTATGGCTGGGATTCAGTAAATAAAACATAGCCGCCAAGTATCACAACCAAACTCAATTCCCTAAAGAACACCTGAAAGTCTGGGAATGAATTTCTCAAAATGCTATTCTGAATCCTAATCCCAACTAGACAGAAATTCTACTCAAGCTCCAGCTTCTCTGCTTAAGTTAAGGAGACCAAGGGTAACAAGATGAACAGAAAGTGGAGATTCAAGGAACTACACTAAGAAAACCTCATAGTGAATAGAGAAATTATCAAGAGGTAAAGCAGGGACAGAAATATAGGAAAGCCATAATCCTGAGATGCAAAACTACTGATACTGAAACTAGTGAGTATTGACAACAGGATGTAGCCTAGGTCCTCTACCAATTCTTTCATAAGACTCATTGTAGTGACAGTAGATTAAAGCTAGAAAGCTTCAAAAGCATATCATTCTGAGGAACAGTGTAACGAGTTTCAAAACAAAGGAGGGAAAAAGAATCCTCATGATACTCACAACCACAACTATATCTGAATAAACACTAATTCTGAGCACTAACTCTGACCAAGCCAGACATCATTTTACTCTGACAGCCCATTTGCCTGCTACAAGGCCTTTGGCTCTGAACGAAAAATTATAAGGGATGCTAAAAGGCTAAGAATAAAAAAGCCTATCAGTAGAAACAATATAAACACCATATTCATGTTGACAGGGCACAGATGTTGGAATTATAAGATTAGAAAACTAGGTAGTAGTTAAGACCAGATGTGTAATGTCAATAGAGATGCATAAGAGCTCTAAAGATTCAAAAGGAAATGTTAAAAAATCAAAACACAGTAAAAAATGAAGAACATATTGATAGGGTTATTACTAGATTCTATAAAACTTAGGAAAGTATCAAAAACATGAAGATAAATCTGCTTTCAGATGACATGATCACATATAGAGAAAAGCATCCAAAACTGTAGTAACTAACAACAGAGAAATTCAATGAAATTGCAGGATACAGAATGTACTCATATAAAATGTTTTTGTGCTACAAACATAAAGTGTAAACTTATTTAGGGAGTTTTACAATGATGAGATTACACTTACTACTTAGCTGTACATTTAAACATGCTAAGATGGTAAATTTAATGATATATGCATTGTACCACAATTTTATTTTTTCTCTTATTTAATTTTTTATTGTCTTGATACTTTTATATATGAAACACATATGTATATCATTCCTGCCCCTCCTTCTCCCACCTCAACTCCTCCAGTGCCCCACTCCCTCTAAAACTTATGATTTTTTTTTCTTCTCAAATTAAACAAGTGCTATTAGAATACCGTAATATGCTTCTGCACAGCAAAAGAATACTATATAGAGTAAAGGACTGTTGCAGAGGATAAGACAAAACATTTGCAAAATGCTCATCTGAGAAGGAAATAATATATAGATAATAAAAGGAACACCGAGAACTTAAGAGACAAAAAAACTAGACGATAAATACTTAAAGCATCAAATTATCTAAATAGACATATATCAAAAAGGTAGACATACAGACAATAGGCATATGAAAAAGACCCCACATTACTACTCCTTAGGGAAATACATACTGAAACTAAGATGAAGTATCATCTTATTCTCATTAGAATGTCTAATGTTGAAAAGACAAATAAATACCAATGCTAGTATAGATAGGGAGAAGTACTAATATTAGTGTTTATTAGTGAAAATATAAATTAGCATACCCTTCACAGAAAATAATGGAAAGTGAAACTTACATGTGATCCAGTATCCCTACCTCCAGGTATATATTCAAAGAGCATAATACTATTATGTTAAAGAGATTACTATACATCTGCATATACTTCAACACATTTTACAGGCATCTTCAAGAAATGAAATAAACTGAAATGAGTATATACATATATATATATATATATATATATATATATATATATATATATATAATGAAATATTAGTCACAAAAATAATTAAGTCTTGTCATTACAAAACATTATAATAACATGGATGGAAAAGCTAATTGGGTTAAGTAAAATAACCATTCAACAGAAAGACAAATGTGGCATATTCTTAGTTTTTTTGTGGAAACTAATACACTTCCTACATATAGGTATGTAGTCAAATAGAAATCTCTGGAGGTTAAGAAGTATAGATAATAAACTAGTGAGAGAATATTAGGCAAATAATCAGTACCAAAATATAGTTAAACATAAGTATCTCTAGTATTAAATAAGACTATGTATCAAATAGAAAATATGTCAATTCATTTTACATTTCAAAATAGAGAATAGTTTGAAAGCTTCCAACATGTGAAGTGACAATATTAGAGAAAAGTAAATGATAATTGCCCTTAGCTGACCACTGTATATTATATGCATGTATTGAATTATAAGGCTGAATCATATAAATAAGTGCAAATATTATATTTTAAATAAAACAACTTTAGAAATAACTTAACCACCAACTTAGTGCTGATTCATGAATGTTGAGAGGTATATGAGTGATGGATATGTAACCAGTTTGATTGAATCACTCTATAACATATATATACAGCAAAAAACACATTGTACTCAATATACTCATAATTATATAAAAAATTAAATCAAGATGTTTATTTTTTTAATTTTTACATATATTTATTTGTGTTCTTTTTTTCTCTTTCTCCCCCCATGTGTTCTCTTCCCCCTCCTCCCGTGTGTGTGTGTGTGTGTGTGTGTGTGTAGTTATGCCTATGCCACAACACATTTATGTAAGTCAGCGGATACATTGCAGGAGTTGGTTACTTGCTGTTCCCATGTGGTTCTGAGAATCTAACTCAGGTGCTCAGGCTTGATGACAAGTAGCTTTTCCAACACTGCAGTATCTCAGCATCCCCACTAAAGAAGTGTCTATTCAGTCAACAAATGCTAGAAGTACTGCATCCAATGAATAGAAATGCTCCTCAGCAAGAAAAAAAAAAAAAAAAAAAAGACTTCATTGTTAACCCAAAATGAGTAACTCTTAAAAGAATGCTTACAATTGTTGTGGGAGATTTTAGTTATGGATAATGTTCCAGTAAGCTGTCCTTGAAGCAAGTAAAGGATTCACTGCCTACCAGTAAACAAAGGAGTGGCTATAGGGCTCTCCACAAGAATGGGACATTCCTTAGCCTTAAGGCAGATGAAGGTTAGGCTCCATTGATTTGTATATTGGAAGGCTGGGTGGAGACAGAGAGGATTTGGAATAAAAAAGAACTAGGGCAAGGGCAGAGAAAAAGGACAGACAGACAGAGAGAACAAGGAAGAAGAAGAAGCTAGGAGCAGGAGGAGAACCAAGAGGAGAGCATGGGGTGAAGAAGCCTTGGAATGAGCTCCCTGCCTAGCTGCCCAGGTATTAGAATTCCCTGAGATTTGACATAATTTGTGATTAATAAAGAGCATTGGAAATTACAACGCTGGACTCTCAGTTAAGCGCCTGAAATTTATTTTAACAAGAAAAAAAAAATTTCATTGTTAACCCAAAGTGAGTAACTCTTAAAAGAATGCTTACAATACATTGCTAAGGGCAAGAAGCCAATCAATGAAGGCTACATAATGTGATCATATTAATATGACTATTTGGAAAGGACAAACTTATCAGAAGTAAAATAGATAAGTGGTTGCTATAAACTTTCAGACAATAATGTATTAAACCAATGAAGCACAGGGGATCATTCTTAGAGTAAGAAAACTTTGCCTGATTTCATAGTGGTAGCAAGATAATTCACCCTTAAGAACTCATAGAGTGCTGGGTGGTGGTGGCATACACCTTTAATCCAAGAACTCAGGAAGCAGAGGTAGCCAGATCTCTGAAAGCTCGAGGCCAGTCTGGTCTACACAATGAGTTCCAGGACAGCCAGACTTACAACAGAGAAACCCTGTATCGAAAAACCTAAAGAGAAAAAAAGGGAACTCTTAAAGTATCTTTATATTTACACAAATATTTATGCAAACACAGGATGTAATACAAACTTCTAAAAAAATCTGAATCTACAGATTTATGAAATGAACTTACTGAAGAGTATCAGAGGGAAACCACTGACTTAACCACCCTTGGCAAGTAGTAGAGAATTCACATGAGGATTTTATAGTAAGGTAGAACTGTTTCCATGGAAGTACAGATTAATAGTTATGAAGACACTGACTTGAATCTTAAGAATAAATAATTATATAAATGAGAAGTAGTGAGAGGAACCATCTTTTTTCATGCTAATATCAGAGATTGTATAAAGGAAGCAATCAACCATAAGAAATTTGATTAAAGGTAGAGAGCTCATTACTATTTTGTTTTAACTTAGTATAGATATTGTTAGACATTAATATATTGACTTGTAACATGAATATATGATCTCTTGTGATTGTAAGTGTAACTTCATGCAGATGCACGGATAAATACAAAAAATCATATTGAACAAGTAAATAAATTAATAGAAAATAGGCAAATATATTATGCAAAAAAATTCAATATATTTGTATACAGTGTCTTCTTTAAAAGAGGAGGAAAACTTGATTTGCAGTAGAAAAACTACTCCCTCCAACTAATAAAGTTTAATGTTACTACTCAAAACAAATTCTAATATCCCTAATCCTGAATTGTAGTTTCACAGAATTTACCTTATTGCTCCTAGGATCAATGACTTCAGACTAAGCATGAGGAAAACACACATCATCATATTCAAGTTCAGAAATTACCATCTGTTCAGAGCTCCTCAAAGCTGTCAAGATTACTTAAAAAATGTGGGAAATTTGAGAAAGTATATGTGTAGAGCAGGCATGAGAGATATGCTGAAAAAATGGAATAAGGTGCCCTGGGTGGGAATTATGTAAGCCTGGGGGTCTAAATAAACAGCAGACTTGAGTTAGTGACAGCACACAGTATTGCTTTAACAATTTTCTATAGCCGTAAATTCAGGGCAAAGGGCAGTTTATTCTTTACTAATTCAATCCCAGTTCCTTAGAGATTTTCAGCCTCTGTACAATCTAATCTTCAAGATGCTAGCTCAGACCCAGAATGTTTCATTTATTTATTGCTGACTGACTCACTCTGACTAGTTCTTTCTGAACTCAGAGTTGTACTGAACTCAACTGACTCTTCTGGTTGGCTGATTCAACTCACTCTTCTGGCTCAAATTCTTCTCCAATCTGCTGGACCAAACTGGCCTTCTAAGCCAGCTGACTGAACTCTTTTGACTCTGGTTGACTCTGGCTGACTTCCCCAACTTCTCTGATTGGACTGCTTTGCTAGGCTTCAAACTGACTCTGGCTGCTAGCTGACTCTTTTTCCTAAATTCACTCTCCTTCTGCTGAACTTCCTCTGTGTCTCATCTGATTCTCTACCTGACTGCTTCATACTTCTCAGACTGCCTCAGACTCCTGACTCTGAGCGGAGTGCCTGCTTTTATATCATGAGAGTTGGATGTGTCCTCATTCTGACTCACTCTGCTAACTCTTCCTCTGACTTGTCACATTGCTTGCTCTTCACTCTGATTCACCTCGGAGGTCACTTCATGTCTGACACTGACTCCCTCGAAGTCTGCTTCCTGCTAGGCTTCTCCTTGCTTCTGTCTTAGGGATTAAAGTTGTGTGCTACCACTACTTCTGAATATTGGGATTTAAGGTAGTTACTAACATTCTTCCTACCCTAGAGCAGCCATGCAAACAAATTAAAGGATTAATGTTTCTCTAAAACTTTCTCTCATTAACAACAAGAAAAGGAAGTCTTCAAGTGAGCTGGACCATATATTATCTGTGAGAATTTTGCCTAAATGGCTTTTTAAAACCAGAGTGACTATTTCTTTAAAAAGTGACTACATGGGGCTAAAGAGATGGTTAAGAAATTCAGAGTACATGTTGCTCTTCATGTACTGTTTTTCAGCACCAACATCCAGAGGCTCACAACTGCCTGTTACTCCAGCTGCAGGGATCCTCCACATATCTGAGGGCATCTGGACTAACAATCACATATCCACACACAGGCACATATACATGTACTTTAAAAGAAAATAAATCTTTAAAAAACAGATTACACATATTCAATACTTGAAATTAGTTAAAACTATTACATGATTCTTTCACATAATCATGTCTTTTATTTAAATTATCACTTTATTTTTCCCACATATTGTACTGTAATCATAACTACAGGGTTGAGTTTAAATTCATAGGGTTCTTTTCATTTGGAACAGTAAGTTTAATTCAGTTTTTTTTAATTTAAGTATTTGTTATATTTAAGAAACTAATATGCATATCTCTGGGAGCAAACATTTGAATGCAGATGTGTTCCCTGAGCAGGGCTTTTAACTTGCATTGGAGTTTTAGATTATCTTTGAAAAACAAAACAAACAACAACAACAACAAGCTATTTTGTTAAACCTTAAGAAGAAAATTTAAATATTTTAATGTTTGTTGATGATCAGTAAAAACATTAAATAATTGATGATGCCATTCAATTTTGTTTCAAAATATATATACTAAAACACTTTTTTCATTGTTGGACATTGTGGTAGACATTGTGAAACATTCATAAAGAGAAAGAATATTTCCTTCCATTCTTTTGACAGGTTGCTGATTAAGCTAAAGTACTTTCAGCTAGTTGAATTTAGGAGTTCCATCTACTAATCTCAAGATAACATAATACCCTACACATATCTGTTCAATGAAGACATTATGCTGACCTGATATATTCTTTGCAAACACAAGTGATGAGTACTACCCACACACATTTTGCCATTTTAATTATTAACATTAATTCTCTTGAGGATGGATACTTAGCACATTATAAATAATTAATATCATGCAAGATATAGTCTCGGTTTCTTATAGTAGGTGAACCTAAAGAAATGTATAATTTTACTAGGAGGTATTTTTAAGAAGGAATGAGGAGGATATGTTATTTCTACAATGAAAAAAGCAGTATATAAATCTCTCAATTTAAATGTAATTAATATGAACACTTTTAAAGTAGTATGAAAATTAATTTTGTCTTTACATCATTTTTGTTACATTAATTGCATTTTATTTTGTAGGACTTAGTTTTATATTCCAAAATGAAACCCTTGATGTCCTTTTCTGGCCTCTGCAGGCACCAAGATTCACATTCACATACGTAGACTCACATACCTACACATAATTAAAGAATAAAAATATCAAAAAATTGTAATAATTATAATAGAGCTGAAGAAATGACTAAATTCTATAAAAGCACAAGCTTTTGTACATGTCTGAGAACTAGAGTTTGAATACCAAGAACCACATAAAAGCCAAATTCACAACATGTAATAATCCTGGTGTTCCTACCAGGAGAGAAGCGGCAGAAACAGGAGAATTTTCAGAAGCTCAGAGTCCAACTAGCACAGAAAAAAATCCAACACAGAAACCCTGTCTCAAAGAATGTGGAAGATGAGGACTAATGTCAGAGGTTGTCCTCTGTGCTCTGCCTATGCATCATGATGCACTTGTTTCCATATTCACCCACACAAATGTGCACGCTCATTCAAACATACAAACTAAAATAATATAAAAACATAATGGTTGGATTGCAGAAAACCAACTAAACAAACAAACTTAATGTATCCCTTAGTAAGCATCATATTAGTGGATCTTTCTTTTGTATTGAGCTAAAATGTTTAAATTTAAAACTATTTTTTTTTTCTGACAAATTTCATAATATTCATTAGATGATTTTTGTTTAGGGTTTGAACAGAATTTACAATTTTTAACATAGCCCTGTAGATATCCTTGCTAATTTTTAGTATGTGTTCTTGTAAAATGCCATTATCAGCCCTGAGGATTATAAAATCAAAATGTGTGACAACTCTGAAACCCTTAAATGATACTCTACATCCTACAGTGAAAAGTATTCAGCCAAGATTTAATTCTGTATGTAAAAACAAACAAACCATCAGTCTCATAAGTATGTAAAAAATCAAATATATCACTAAAGATATCATTAACTATTTTTCATAACTTAATTGATAATATGTTTGATTATTTGCTGGCATATATTATTTATTTTTGTATCCAAGGTTACATAAAAATTCCTTAGGTGAAAGGGGTCCTGAACTGAAACATTTTTAAGAAATCCTGCAATCGAGCTTCGCCTTTGTAGAGTATCATTCCCTCATCCTGGGAAACATACATCTTGCATGCCACGAATACCTCATCTAAGCCCTTGGAGAACCTCTGCAGGTGGGTAATATTTCACACGCAGTTTAGTTTGTATACTCTAAACATCACTGAACAAAAGCAAATCCACTCAAAAAAATTGCTCTGGAGAGACTAGAGGCTGCTAAGGATAGAATCATTCTCAGAGATTGAGGGGCCTAGTGTTCTACTTTCTATTCCAAGCTGAAAGGAAGTCATTTTCTGCATGACACAAATAAAGAGTTCAAAGGAATGAACTGATACAGGAGTGGGCAGTTTATAGCTGTATAGATTTGAGGGTTGTGATTAGACTGGAGGCATACTATGTTTTAGTATAATTTTCTAGAAAATAAATGATGTGTGAAGGGTAACATTATACTGCAAAACATGTATGAAATCAACTGTCAAAAAGTCATGATCACTCTTTAAATTTAAGTTAAATTCTTAATAATTATCTTACTAGAAAATCAATGTAGTCAGTTGTTCCTATAGTGAAAATAAACAATAGTACTGTCAGTACAGAATGATTGACTCTGCTTGAAGCAGCTGTACACTTGGCTTAGAGAATTAGATGATAAAATACCAATATTGCCATGAGAACAATAAATGTGTCTAATCCAGTCCTTTTCCCAGTTAGATTACCAATTAATGTAAACTACTTTGATGTAAACTGCCATAAATATGATATCTAAACCATTTCTGGCTTCCTAAAACCTTTACATGGCATAAAAATGAAAAAGTTATGTTTTGTTTAGTTGGGAGGGCTTGGGTAGGTTTTACTGCATGAAGCCTCTCTACTTTTCCTGGGAAGATCTGACTGCCACCCTTTAGTTGACTTTCTTTTGGTCCTATAGAAACAATTACATTGTCACATATTGGGTCATTAAAAATGGGTTTCAAGTCAATTCAGATGAAGTACTGTATGGTCTTAGATTTTTCTATGCATACTGAAAATATCAAAAGACTATGTATAGATAACTCAGAAAATTCTCAATCAAATCCAACAAAATGTGTTCATCTGAAAACCATTATTCAAGGGCTAACATTTGCCAAGGGAGTGGGAAATTTAGGAGAACATGCTATGAGCATGCCTACATTTTAATTGATTTATAGTATTTCTTTCTTAACAGACATTAATTTTGTTTAACCTTCCACTGTGTGTTAAAGAAAAATTATGCTACACAATTTTTAAAATAGGAAAACATTTGAGACTTTTTTTGGCATTTTTATTTCTGAACAAGAATGCTACACCAGCCATAACTAAGTGTAGATTTAACAGAGAGAAATGACATCAAATGTGTTTTTGAAGTGACATTATTGTGTTTTATGTAAGAATATTTTCTCTTTATGTTCTTTCTTGTGACTATCACTTTTCTTTCTCCAAAATTACTCTTATTATCACAGTCATAGACTTTAAAATCATGAGATTTAGAATCCTAAGGAAAAGTACATTTTATCACTACACATAATGCCATGTACTTCTGAGTTTTATCAACAGCAATTAGGAACATTTATCTGCAACTTATACTTCATGCCTGCTCTAAACTTTGTTCTAAATGTTAGAAGTTAGAGAGACAGAATTAAAGGCAAAGAAGTATACTTTATATTTTCTTTTGGGACTATCTGGAAATTATGATCATGCTAGAGGGAAATTTTAATACTTTAGCATTTAGAACTTGGGGTCAAAATTTAAAAGTCTATATACACATTCTTGAAAAACACGATGAGATGTGTACTAAAATATAATTTATAAAATTAGTCCAGTTTAAATTTTTATTACTAGTTATAGTTAACATGTTACAAATAGTAACAGAGAAATCACCATAAAAGTGTGTGTGGAAACCAAATGTTTTGTTCTATGTAGGCTGAATCGTTTTGCTAACTCAAAAACAAAAAAAGACAAAGAAAAGAAATTTCTTACAAGTAACGGAAAGGAATGCATGCCTAGGAAAGACTTTAATGGATTCTTCTCTTTTCTTCTTTCTATTAATTAAATTTGTTCATTGACATTTTCATGCATGCCTATAAAGCATTCCACTTACTATTATACTCTATTCTCAACCTTGTTCCCCTCCACTCCTCACTATGTCACCCATGCCTCTATGTGTTCTTTAACTTAGGCATTCTCTATGACCACAGACTTGGAACTATCCTTTAGAACTGAATGAGTCAACCATGGATGCTCAACTGGAGACAATAACTTCCCTGCTTTCAGAATCTATCAGTACCTGGTAGATCATAAGGAACGTTTTCTTAATCTTTATAGCAAGAATTTGCCTATGTATCGTCTGCACACTTGAAACTACAATTTTAATAGAGTATTTTCTCAAAGTCAATTATTACAATATGAATCATAGCTGCCTTTTCAGAGAGAAAGCTGATGTGATACTTTTTAGCCTATAATAACTTATCTGATTTATAATATCTAGTTTTTAGTACATGTAATAAAATTTTAAAGTAAAAGTTATTCTGACTTTTTTTTTTCATATTAAAAAATCAATTTTACCCAAAGGTTATGAAAAGACTCTAGGAGTTTAATAGTAAAAATTCATTTCCAGACTATTGTTTTACATTCCTGACCTGAATGCATATAGGGTTATTATGTTTCAGTTGTATAGTTAACATTTTTTTGGTACATTTAAACTAACTTTTCTAGAGTGAACATATCTCTCTGTTTCTTTTTCTTACACACATACACACACACACACACACACACACACACACGCACACACTCACATACATACACAATCACTATCTAAACAAGTAATTTCATAGCTTTATGAAAATAGATTGTTGAAACAAGGGTAGATAAGCCAACTTGTGGTCTCATGAGCCTGTGAGCATCCCCCAGGTATTCAGATAATGTGGTCATTGGAAATGTATTTGTTAAACAATTTGCAATGTCTAAAATTTTAATTTTCCGCTATGAAGCATCTGAGCTCTGTCTGGGATAGTCGGAAATGTGTTTCTAATTGCTTTTTCTATGCAAAAAAGATACAATAGATGTCTAACAACAGAACAATTAATCATGCATTTAAGTGCAGCTTCTCTTTTGTATGCAATATTTATAAGTATTTATACACTCCCAGCTAATGCTAACATCAATACCTACTTGATGAGCCAATCTCTGTAACTGTCAAATGCACAAAACTCACTGAGAAATTAAGTTCATTCTTGGTTTGTGCTTCAGACTTAATTTGTGATTAAGGGGAGAGAAATAACTTTTTTTTAAGTTTTAGTACAAAATGGAAAATTGGCCGAATATATTTTGCTTATACTTTTATTACTGTCTATCTATTTTCTTTTACATTGATTATAAAAGAAGCAAAGACAATATGTGAAAATGATTCTTCCCCCCTCTGGATTTGTAAAAGTTCTTTCTATGCAAGAGTTCTCTAATGTTGGAGGTTTTTTAAGAATCCAATTACTTTAATGGTTTAATGGAAAGTTTCAGATCTTAGAAAATGAAGTTGAGTACCCCTTGGTTTGCAGATGTGTTGAAAGCAAGTCTTCTGCTATTTTCCTGTTATATAATCATTTTAACAGGAATACAGTTCCTGTTCCATTAACATGGTGGTATTTGTTATTTAATGGTCAAGCTGCTCTTTTAGTTCTTAAAAAAAAACTATTTTAGATAAATTTTAATACATAGTGCTTCAATTCAACTATAATAATGTATTCTTCTTTTTGTACTTAAATACTAAACAAGTTATGGAATATCAAAAGTGAATATTAAACTTAATTTTTAATCAGCTATTTATAGTATAAAGAAGTTAAGAACTTATTTATGACATATATACACATATATGTTTATAAACTATTTTAGATTTAGTATTTAATACTTTTAATATGTGATTATTTGAATATCAGATTTAATTTTTGCCCAAAACAAGCCAAAAGGAATATCATACCATTATAGACTCTGTAAAACATTAATAAAAACTTTATGATCCGATTTTTTTCTTAAGAAAAAGAAAGACACATGAAGCAAATCAGCACCAGAATTCGAGCATTCTATAGTTTCTCATTGAGGCAAGACAGTAGGAACTTAGAAAATTACTACTATAAATATAGTAAGAGCTCTAAGAGAAACTGAGATGTTAATTGTGCCCAGAAAGGGCTATTGGAATTTGATTGTGGCAAGGAAATACAAGAGTTCAGATACAAAAGGAAATATAAACTAATCTCAGATATAAAAAATAAAAAATAAGTCCGAAGACTCAGTTTAAAGAGGAGGCAGGTGAGGAAAAGGAAAATGTTGAAATATCTTAAATATCTGCAAGCATGTTTGAAGTAAAGAGATCACACTGATAGGATATTGAGTTTTAGGCTATAGTGTTTATGTTTTATCATATAATAGAAATCCATTTAAACAATTATCCTACAGGGGACTGGAGAGATGGCTTCATTGAGTGCTTGCTGCCTTTGCAGAGAACCCAGATTTGTTTCCAAGCACCCACATGGGAGCTAACAATTCTGTGTAATTCCATTTCCAAGGGGTCTGATGTCTTCTTCTGGCCTCAGCAGGCAATTGCCTGAACAGATTTGCAACAGTCATACACTGAAAATAAAATATATAAATCTTTGTTTTAGAATTCTAGGAGACTGAAGACAAGTTCAGAAGTCCAATATAACCAAATGCATTTGGAAGTATAATAATAAGAGTGAAATGTAGACTTGACTGGAACTAGGCCACACTGTCTTCTCAAGTGTACTGTGAAATCATCTGTGTACCATGCCATCCTGGTGAATGCTGGGACATGCTGGGAACTTGAAAATGCCATTGTCTACCTTGCTTCCCATCATGGCTGGATATTTTTTAATGGAAGAATATTTTGAGGAGGAAAATAGTTCAAATCAGACTTAGGCAGGGGCCTAATACATGAGAGGGTATCTGATAGGGTTCTAACTTCTAACTCTCAAATGGACCCAATTACTGACACAACTGGTGTGTTGGTTTCAGGACATTGTGTTTCAAACATCTAGAGAAGTCTATGGCATACTGAAATGTATGTGGAAGAAAGGCAAATAGAATGAAATCACAAAAGTTACTCTTCCATTTATACCTCATATGATCCCATTGTATTGGTTAATTTTCTCATCACTGGGACATAATACCTGCCAGAAACAACTTAATGGATGAAAGGTTTACTGGGCTCAGTTTTGAAAATTTGCATCCATGATGTTCAAAGAAGACATGAGCAGCTGCCAAGGGAGCAGGAATGTGAGACATTGTACACTTGAAGAAAGAAAAACATTGAGCAACCAGGAGCTAGTATACCATCAAAACCTTTCCTCTTAGTGGCCTAGTTCCATCAACTAGGATCCATCTCTTAAGCTCCACATCTTCAAAGTACTGTCACAAGCTGGGAACCAAGCACTCATAACATGAGGCTGTGAGGAATAATTTTTTACGTAAAAATAATATATATTAATGTTCCTTATTGTCTCCCCTCATCTTTGCATCCAAACTTTCTTATTTTCTGTACTCTATCTATCCAATTGATCTGTTCTATTTATCTATCTTCTCTTTGCTGTTACAGATGCAGTAGCATTGGAATGCTAACAGAGACACTGGGTAAAATCTTAAAGACAGTAGTGAATCAGTGATTTATAGTATCCCTGGGGGCAATCTCCATGGAATTTATAGGTCCTTCAGAGTAAGCTGACTTCATTGGAAGAATCAGAGGGAAACACTGAATAAAAACAAGAAGTCAGGGTGACTTTTCATCATAAAATGATTCTTTTGTCTTTTTCTTATGTTAGCTCTTCACTTGTGGGCTATTAATTTACCTTGTTTTCAGTTATACCAAGCAGTCTAGACACCAAGAATGGAGGTTTGGATTAACATCAGAAGAGGTGGCTCCTGCAATAGGTTCTTGCCAAGCACAGTAGGCACAATAACAGATTTGATGACAGATACATTGGGTGTTTTCTTTTCTTCACTGACCTACTAGAGTATACTCAGTTATAGAAGGCAGAGGACTTTGAGTCAGAGAAGCATCCTACTTCCATCGTAAGGCACATTGAAGTTATACTCTCATAGATATGTACTCATCCGTTAAAAATCACTTCTTACTCTCCACCCCTTATATGTGTTCTCTAAACATGAGCTATCTAGAGTGGACATTTAATAGAAAGCATATCTCAATGCACATTATGCATGCATATACATGTGTAACATATGTGCGTATCATACATGTACTTTGATTTTTCTCAGTGGCAATATGCTTGATGAGTATTATTTTAGATACATGAACCACTCAGTTCCCTAAATTCATTTGATAACACTACCCTAAAGCCATCACCTCAGTGTACTATAGAAACAAGATTCAATTTAAGTTCAAAGAAGAGAAAAAAAAATGAGGGATAGGATTATAGTGTCTTGCATGCCTTACATATGCAAATTCCTGAGTTTGATCCCGAGTACTTGTTTTGCCATCTAACTTCAGCCATGTAAAATGTATGTTTGCCACAATTTTTCAAAGTGCCACATCGTCTAGCAGAAAAATCTTTGCTATTTTTCAGTGAAAGAACCATCCCTGGTATTTGTAAATCTGTTCCTCATCCTACCAAATATATAGTCTTCCTGGATTTCTCATTGTTGATGGAAATTGAATAACCCTAGCACATTTTATAATGACAGCACTTAACAGTAGCATCTAATACATTTAGAATTTTTATTTCAGAAAATATTTGCGGTTTTCACTTTGTTGGGAGAGTTGAGCATTAAATTCATACTTCAATTCTCTAATTGAAGACTAAAGGCATTATCAAAGATCTATTATTGCTCAAATGAAACATAAAACATTTGGGATGGGGTGAGAATAAAAATTGTCCCAAACTCTCAGAGGCAATTTTGCCCATTAGTTTCAGTTTTCCTTTTAAAGAGGGAGGATAATCTAATTAAATGACTGTGTTATGCACCATTCTATTATGACAATGCTTTGCATTTTAGCATAAAGAGCATTTGAAAAAGGAATACTCTGTTTGGAGAAACTTTAAAGTATCCACAACAGACAATGTCCTCTCTCAAAATACTCTCATTGATTTCACATTTTCACAGATTTGAAGCATGATGATTTCTATGTGAACAACAATGGACAATCTTAGGCATAGATTTCTATACTACAACTTGGTTGTACACCTACAGAGAAATTATCAGTACTGAAATAAAACAGTCAGCAGTATATACATTTTGGAGTAGGGCATGACAAAAACAGGTCAAGGCCACACACAAATGTCATGAGGTTAATTTGATAGAGATGATCTATAAACTCTTAAGAGTTATGAAGGGTGTCAAAAGGAAGATACAGAAGCTACATTACTCAATTTTTTGTTCATTTAACTTAGTGTTAGTGCTATTGTTAAAATTATTTTTCACATTAGGGAAAATGCTAGTATTTATACTGATTTCTAATATCATAATGTAGTAACAATGTCTGATCCTTAAAATTGATGCCTAAATAAATCAGAGTGGCATTACAGCGCTTTGGAACAATGTTTCATTTCAAGTAATATGATTTCAAAATACACATTTTATATATTTTATACACATTTTGTATATAAAATATGCAACCCTCATGTTGATAGAAAAATAAGCAATGAACCATGTGGAAATATATGCATTTGGAAAAAAAAGCATAACTGAATTGAATTGTTAATGTTTGGTATTTCATTCACTGTAAAAAGATTTTTTGAAAATTTTAATTATAATCTTTTTCCACAAAGGTAGTTTTAATAATCTAAAGAGATGACCACCGAAAATATTTTCACTAATGATTAAAGATACCATTTCCAATTTTCTTAACTAAATTTTCAGGTTTTAATACTATTGTGAGCTGAACTATGTCTTCTCTACATGATTTTGCTGAAATAATGACCATGGATATGGAGAAAGTTTTTTAAGAAGGGAATTAACTAAATGAGGTCATGAGAGATAGTCCTAACCCAATATGATCATAGTTAATAAAATAAGAGGTTTAAGTACACATTTAGAGAAAGCCAGGTGAGACAAAAGGGAGTGTCACCTACTAGTCAGAGAGGTAACCCTAATCACATGAACCTTCCCAAAACTTTAATCTTGGTTCTAGAGTGAGAAAATAAATTCATCTTTCCACAGTTATGTATCTTTTGGTACTTTGATCTGATATTCTTATGAACCTGATGGACAACCACAGTCACTAATGCTGCATGTTCAATTTTCCTTAACCACATCCTTTACTCTCTGAACACTACACATAAAGGACACCAATGTCTTCACATAAAAATTTTTTGTTTATTGAAATTCTGTGTGTGTGTGTGTGTGTGTGTGTGTCTGTGTGTGTGTACGCAGTATATGTCATTGTTAGCATGGATATATGTGCATGTGCATACAGATGTGTGTGCATGTGGAAGCCAAAAGCCAATGTCGGGTCTCCTCTGATGCTGTCTCCTTTTATTTTGGGGGGAAAGGATGTGTCACTGAATTTGAAGCTGATCTATTCAGCTAGGCTTTCTGGTCAATGAGCTTAGTGATCTACAAATATCCATCCCTTACCCCAGCTCTGAAGTTACAGGCTAACACCATCCCCACAGGCTTTTATTAGCTTCCGGGGAATACATATTCAAGTCTTCATGTTTGTGAATCAAACATTTTACTAACTGAGCTACCTTTTCAGCCTGCAAAATTTTTATACCTTCAAATTTCTTTAGGAATCCTAAAGAAAACTTACTTTGGGTGAGTAAAACACAACAATAAAATAAAATATAATAAAAAGATAATATTCATTGACTTCGTCTCCTAGTGTCAATTTCCCAGTTTTGGATCATTACACTAAGAACTGTGTACTAAATACTTTCTTGTCAGTGGCTGATGGAAACCAGAGAAAATGTTTTTCTAAAGAGTAATTGAATCATTCCTTGAGATATTTTGGGCAGACAATATTTTTTAAAATATTAAGGAAAATAGAACTGTCAGTTATCAAAATCATTCACTTTCACTTCTTGGCCTGGAAACTGCAAAATATGCTTGATATCAGTTAGCCAACTCTGCCTACAATTAAAAACTACAGTAAGATGTTTCTAAGTTAATGAGAAGTACATAAACACATTTTAAAATAATTATGATAATACATGTGTAGAAGTTACCATCTGTTGGTAGCTGTGTAGCATATTTCACTATAACTTCTTTAATTCTTCATAACTACTTGTAAAATGTCAAATATATATTGATTTAAATATAATAAGCCAAAAGATCAAAAGATACAGTAAGATGTTGCAGGTCATAAGAATTTCAAATGATAAGGCCAGGATTTAGGTCAGAACGATTGGATGAAAATATCATAACATTATCAGTATCCAGTTTGTATTGTCCAATATGTGACACATTCATTATCTTTTTATATATTGTTATAACTTGCCTTTCTACTAAATATCTGTATTAATGGGAGCTATGAAACATGATTGCCCCTGTTGCCATACAGGTGGCTACTACCTTGCATTCATACCCGTCTGTTTCTTGATTCTTTGGAAAAAGAGTAATCATAACTTAATGAGGATTTAGTTCTCATACTTTGAACCTCATACTGAGTAAGAGTGTAGTATGATAATGTGTCTAGAATCAATATGTCCCATAAGAATCATGAATGAAAACTAATTGTTCAAGAACTCAAGAATATCATTTATCCAATTGCTTCCAAATATTTTTTAAGATTTTTTCTGTGTTTCTGTGTTTATTTATATTATTAATGTTATTATATGATTTCTATTATGTTAGATTTGTCCCTACATCTTATAATAGCATAAATCATGAAAAAAGACCCAAACTGATAATAGATTATGGATCTCTGTGTATGTGTGTGTGTATGTGTGTGTGTGTACTTTTGTGTGAATGTGAGCCTTTATGTGAGAGAGAGAGAAAAAGAAAAAGACAGACAGTGACAGAGACAGAGACAGAGACAGAGACAGAGGGAGACAGAGAAAGACAGAGAGAGAGACACGCATGGAGAACAAAAGCCAGAGCAAAGCATCCAACTCTAGACAGACCATTTATGTTCATAAGCTCTCTTCTCTATTCCAACTGAAATGTTCAATAAGGTCCCACTTTGTCAACTTTCTTATGCATTTTTAAAGCTTTTGTTACTAGGTTAGTACAGGATATTATTTTGGCTGGCAGAGTATTTTCTCTTTCATTGGTCCATTTAAATTAATAGGTATCAGATACTGCATTTTCTTATGCATTAGCTCAACTGCAATATAATATCACTCCCATCAACAAGACAAAATTTTTAAAAATGTCCGAGGAAGTATAGTGGAAGAAATCTATGAGAATGCAACCTAGGCTGTCAGAGAATGGCGAATATATTCCCGGCATCAGAATTGAAGACTGAAAATATCTTCACTATGGCACAAATATTACCAAAAAGGTTGCAGGATGGTCTTTTCCAATATACATTAGTGAAAGGTTTAACCCCAAACCACACTATATTTGATTTATCTTAAAACATAATCAAATAAGTAAGCAACTTATAAATGGACTTTGAGGGAAGTAAATTTCACAAATATGTCCACATATACATTTTGTGTGTGTCTTAGAATAAAAAAGTGAAATAATAATATTGCAACAGAGATTTACTTACTTTGTAAAGTTTTTTTTCCATTAAAATGCTCTAACGTAACTCTGTAGAATAATTGATTTAACTGAAAGATATATTAAATATATAAAGTATAATTTTATTTTTTATTTTAATTCATCCATGCTTTTTAGTCAACCAAAGAACAACACAAAGCATGTTTTCAACCTAACAGAAAACCTTAACTAGTTTAGTTATCACCTATGGTGTTAATAATTGTTTCTCTCTCACCTAGCCACATAAAAGCTTTAAGAAGCTTTTAATTCTTTCTTAAAAGCATAAAATCTTTCTATCACAGAAAAATATAAAGAGGCGAGTTTTTAGGAGAGAGGGTGAGCTTTATATATATTCAGGCTATACATCTATGTTAATATTTATTAATTATATTTTCATGAAGAAGCTTGCCAATCCCAGCTAGATACAAATATTTTTCTTTAATGTCAGCACTGAGTGTTAACTGTTTTATTTCTCTGGCTTATCTTTCAACAGTAGAATCCCTAGTATCTTTGCTGCACATATTCCTAGCTAGTTGAAGAATCTTCAGTTATCATCCCATCTGTATATTAACATAGTTAACACTGTCATCTTCATTCACTCTGGAGAAATCTATCAGTTCTTGCTTTTCTTTACCTGACATTTTGAGTGACTCAATTCATGCAAGGTATTCTGGTAAGAACGCCAACTGCAGTTCACTTATGAATCATTTCACAATGGGATCTCATTGGCAGACTACCGAAGTGAAGCTTGACTTTACCCTCTATTTCTAATGCATCACCCTCTTTGAAAGTCAGAGAGAAGCATTGCTTATGTTCTCATTGTCTTTCAGAGATTTTAGTGACTTGGACATTTTCCAAAAAGCTCCAAAAATATACGAAAGGAAGAATTACTTGAGTGACAAACACAGACTGAAACTGATGCATTACAAATGAGAATATAAAGTGATACCACTCTGGAAAATGATTGGCAGTTTCTTAACTTATCCTATCTCCAAATCACTTATTCAACAGAAGAGGAAATAGAGAATTTGTCCTCCAAAAAGGCTTATAGAAGAATGCTACAGTTACTTTATATGTAATAATAAAAACTTGGGTATAACCCAATTGTTAAGGTAAATTGGATAAAACAATTATGCATACAGTAGCAACTACTCAGCAATAAAAACTAATGCATAGCAAATATAGAAAACATGAATTAATATGAATGACTATCAAAAGCACTCCTCAAAAGGTGAAGAGCCCAGACACTGAAATATTTGTGTATGAAATACTTTAACCTGTTTGTCAGAACACACAAAACTTGTCTGGTGATACATTTATACAAATCTAAATTCTAAGAGTTGAGAGGAACATGCTCTTGCTTTTGGTGTGAATGTTTTCTACCTTATTTTATGTGGTGATTATGCTGTACAATTATAAATTTTCATCGAATAGTTAACATCTGTGTACTTTATTACATGTGAATCACACCCAGAGAAGAATGGCATAATCTAATAAAACACTCCAGTCCACACACTTTGATTAGGGACCAAACTTATTCATTTCAAATGCCCTCTTTTTCATTTAGTTTCCTCAATACAAGCTTATTAATTGCACTTGTCTTTTTTTTGTAAATTAGTAGTGTAAACCTACAACACATACAAAATTCTGAGTAGTCAATAGGCTATTATGCTATTTATGCATACCATTATAGCAATTCTGCTTAGTTATGACAGATGTCATAAAGTTATCTGAGAATAATTTAAAAGTTAAATTTAAAAGATTTCATGTTCATTTTTAATTTTTTAGATATTTTCATACAACGTATTTTAATCATATTCTCTCACACTCTAAGTGTTCCCTGATCCTCCTCACTGTCACCCAAACTCCCTAGCCACCTGACCTCATGTTCACTTTTTCTCTTAAAAGTACAAATAAAAAAAAACTAAAACTAAAATAAAATAAATAAAACCCATAAACTCCATTTTGTATTAATATAATATTCCTGATCATTACACCTGCCCCAGGGTTGGAATAATATTCCTAGTGTCTCTCCACTGAAGAAAGCTGATTTTACTGCTCAAAGCACAAATCTATTGCAAATAGCTTCTTGGCATGGGGTGGGATTTTGGTCTCATTCCCTAGGGTTTTGTCTATCATGAGCTTATACAGGTCTTGTGCATGCTGTCATGGACTGATCTCATATGTGTATCAGACCTGTTGTATCTAGAAAACATTATTTCGTTGGAGCTGCCCATCATCTCTAGCTCTAACAATATTCTGCCTCTTCTTCACAGATCCCTGAGTCTTGATGGAAGTTCTGTGAAAAAGACTTCCCATGTAGGATGTTGCTGAAAAGTCACTATTTACATGATGTTCAATTGTGGATCTCTGTGTTAATTGCCATCTACTGGAAGGAGAAGCTTCTCTTAATAATGGTTGAACAATGCGGTAATTTATTGGCATAGCAAAATGTTATTTGGAGACATTTTATGGCTATGTTCATTTGGAAGAACACTAGTAATAGGTTTTCCACTAGCCACAAGGGCTAACTAGTCCCAGATTCTTGTCCTCATTAACAGTGTCAAATATATGATTTATCTCATGATGTGGGCCTTAAATAAAATTTTAAAAGGGGTTGGTTACTTCTTTAACATTCATGTTACTAATGCACCAGTAAGTCTTTCTTGCAGGCAAGTTACTATTGTGGATTGAAGTGTTTGTAGCTGAGGGATTACTTTTCTCTTCTGATAGATGTATATTTTAATACAGTCCTATTAATGATAGTCAGCAAGGGTGAAATTTTAATTTGGGCATCAGGTCAATCTTTCCATATTTAATGACATAAATATGGTGTCTTCAGCAATAGGACCTTAAACTCATGTTGTGGAGGGTAACCAATAGCATTGGCAACAAGATTAAAAAGATTTTTCTCTACTGAGAAAGAAACACCTCAGAATAAAGTACACCAAACAGGGTCATTCATGATTCATGGTATCATATACTTGAACCTTAGTATTCTGTAATGATGAACTCTATGTAGATTATTGAAAATGACCAGCAAGTAGAGAGAGGCATATATAACAATCCAGTAAGTAATGTTTTCCTAACATGTATTCCACTGTGTTCCTTTTGTAGCTTATGTACACATTACAATTAGAATCTAAAAAGCATATAAGTAAGTCAGAGCATAAATGCAATACATATGATAAGCATTCATCTATATACATATTAAAACAATTATTCTGAGCTAGAGAGATGGCTCAGTGGTAAAAAACACTGGCTACCCTTTCAGAGGACATGGGCTTGATTTCCAAAGACCATGTGGGTGTTCATAACCATCTGTAACTCCAATTCCAGAAGGTCCAATATGTGCTTTTGCCCTCCAGGGGACCAGACATGCACATGGTACACAGACATACATGATGGAAAAATACTCACACATTTTTAAAAAATTATCTAAATATCAACATACAAAATTTGAAGAGAAAGCATTTATAAAGTTAAATGAGTTCAGTGTAATATTTGGTAACTGGAAAACAGTAAATCATGTGAGGCTTCTTTGAATCAATATATATATGTATGTTTTGCTGGAGATGAAGCCTAGGATTTTATGCACATTCTGAATAACTATTTTACCTCTGTGTGTGTGTGTTTGTGTGTGTGTGTGTGTGTGTGTGTGTGTGTGTGTGTGTACATGTGTATGTATACATATATCATATATTGATTTCCTGTTATGAGTCTCAAATCAGGCCTTTTCAAATTCATACATTGAAATCTTAACCTCTAGTATCTCTCATTGTTTGGGATTATAACCTCACTTGACAATAGGACTCTATAGAAATAAGCATGTAAGCATGTTGATATGAAGGATTTAGAAATAGCAGTAACCAAAGTTGCCTGATATCCTTATGAAGAAGGGAAAATATAGAGCCATAAGGAAGAAGGCCACATATAAACCACACAGACAATCCTGGAATGGAATTTTTCCTCATAGTCCTCAGCAAGAGCTCACACTGTTAATTCTCTGTTTCTGTCTTATAGCTTCCAGAAATATGATTTAACATGTTTCCAACTTCTTTAAGTCACTAAGCCAGCAGTACTTAACTACAGCATTCAGTAAAGTCATGTGTCTCATTAATAAAAATTGATCACTTGTTTGGTCACCAAACTTTTTGATAATTCAATTAGTTAAATTGAATATGTCTGTTTTCAGTTTGTTATGAGGCCATAACAATAGAAAAATCAAGCATTTTCTCACAGAATTTGAGGTTGAAGGCCCAAAACCAAGGCTTCTGGTTACACTGAATGATGATCCAAGCCATATGAATGTTTGTCACTTATTTTCCTCTCTACAGGATATGATTTCAAAAACTATTACATTAAGATTTAGGGAGAATTACAGGGGATTAAATTTAGTTGGAATATCACTTAGAAAAAGCTTACTAAAAAGAGAATTAATAACTACTAAACATTATTTGAAACTACCATTTAATATATTTAACATCCCATTTTGAGTACCATTAAATTATAATGTTCAAATATTAAAATAGAAAGGCATAAAATGTTTAAACAAGAATGTCTTAAATAGAATTTATATAAATTACAACCTGAAAATCCTAAACTAATTATTACAGTGTTCAAACCTGAACAGAGATTACCTCACATTTTATATCTCTGAAATTTTATATAGAAATACAGTATCTAGCTGGCCATTGGACTTCTCTAGTCCTGAAATAAGCTTCTTTCTTCTTTTGTATTTTTTTCTGCTTTCCTGCATTCTGTGTTATACTGTTCATCTAAGGACCACAGACATCAAGGACACTTCTGAGGCATTTGTATTTTTCTGAAGGGGATAACCAAAAGAAGGAGTTTTCATGATAGCTTAAACCATGTACATCATCTAACACTTGATGCTTACATTCTGATTCAGAAAAACTCATCTTTTAAAAGTCATATGAAAAGTTTTGCTTGGTGTATTTTTTCACCTTAAATATATATTTTCTAAATTATTTAAACTAATAAACAGTCTTGATCTTGCATCAGGGCTCAAGGGAGTGATCTGCTTGATCCCACCTCCATTCACCATGGCAAATCCCCATATCTACCCAGGTCCCACACCAGGTATACCGGGATAGTCTGTGCTAACTGCCCCAATGTTCAGGAAATTAGCTACCCACAATCTACATGCCATGGTCCAACTACACATACCATAGATCAGCACAGAGTCATCTTGCCACATGACTTCATCCCTTGCTGCTGGCATTCAATCTTTCTAAGATCCTTCAAATCTTAGCTGTAGACAGCTCCCTCTGTCTTCATGTCTTAATCTTATGTACACCATATTCAACTTTCAGACCCAACTTGGCCAAATATCTGATTCAGATTTCTGTGTCCTTATCAGTCACAGATCAACAACTATATGTCCAAGTCTCTTCACAAAAATACAAATATGAAAGATCGATACAGTATCCACCCAAATAAAATAGTCCTATAGAAATGTTCTCCAATGAGAATTACCTAGCTAAACCTCAATACACAGAATTTAAGAGAACAGTAATAAACTTCACAGAATAATTCAAGGAATTAAAGAAAACAAAGAAATATCTCACTGAACATAAAGAAAATGAACATAAAAGTGATAATTTGAAAGAAGAAAAGTGCCCAAGTGATGTGAAAGAACACAAACATAAAGCTGAATGAAATAATAAAGATAATCAAGAATTTGACTGAATTCAAAAAAAAGATACATTAAAGAGAATCAAGCTGAGATGATACAGATTAATTTTTTAAAAATCAATAACTCAACTATAAAACACAAGGGAAAGCTTCACAAGTAAAATAAATCAAATAGATAGATCCAAAGGAAAAATAGAGGACCTAAAAGAAACAAGTAAAAAATATGAAAAGAATTTAAAAGCACAGGAAAGGAAGACAAAGGAAATGCAGGACATAATGAAAATACCAAACTTTCAAATTAAATGAGGGAAGCGAATCCCAAGTCAATGACAGACTAGACTTTCAACAAGACCATAAAAGAAAACTTCCTTAAACTAAAGAAAGATATACTCATTCAGATAAAAAACACACACACACACACACACACACACACACACACACACACAGAACATCAAATAGACAAGACCAGAAAATCAACTCCTCATTTAATATGATAGTTAAAACACTACATGTACAGAACAAAACAGGAATGTTGAAAGCTTGAAAAGGAAAAATAAGTACAAGTGATATACAAAGGAAGATCTATCAGAATAGCAGCTGATATCTTGTTAAAAACTTTGAAAGCCAAAAAAGCTCAAAACAATGCATTCTGTGTTCTAAAACCTATAACTGACAAACTACATTATTATCACCAAAAACCCCACCTGCCACGGCTGAAAAAACAGTAAAAACTTTCCATGACATGAACAGCTTAAAAAAATAATAATGTACATCAAACCAGACCTAAAGAGAATACCAGTTACAATACTTTGGACTGATGAGAGGAATACACATAGCAAAGAATCTACAAAAAAAAGAAAGGAAGAAAGAAAAAAGAAAGAAAGAAAGAAAGGAAGGAAGGAAGGAAGGAAGGAAGGAAGGAAGGAAGGAAGGAAGGAAGGAAGAAAGGAAAAGGAAAGAAAGAAAGATACTTTAGTTGGTGAAATACATAGTTAAGAAAATAATTTTAGGAGAAACAAATACAAACAAATGAAATCAGCACATACATTTTAATAACATTAAGAAATAATGGCCTCAATACTTCAATCAAAAGTCACAAGCTGATTGAAGAAACAAAAAGACAAAATCTAACTTCATGTTTTCTATAAGAAACTCACACAGCTTTAGAGATAGACACCATCTTAAAGTAAAAGAATGAAAAAAAAATACTCCCATTAGATGGGATCAGGAAGCAAGCAGGCACTAATACTGACAAAACAGACTAAAACTAAAACTACTCAGAAGCGATAAAGAACACAATTATAATCAATTAACTATTATGTATTTTATGATAGAAATGCATAATATTCAAGCTCTATATAGTCACAGTTCTTGATTGTAATGTAAATAAATACTATCAAACATAAATAATATTATGTAAATATAATAATAATACAAGTAATATTATATAATATATAAATATATTTTTTAAATTGAAAAGAAAAATAGAAGATATTTGTAATGAAAAGTGCCAGTGAACCTTGTATTCCAGAAGGAAATGGCATGATATTTTCCACATAACATTTTTAAAATTTCAGAATCCAATACCTTTTACATTCAGTATCATACGTACTAATCTCTTTTATGTTATGAAATGCCTTCCCTCATGGTAGATCTCTTAGTAACTGTTCTGACAGAAATGTGATGTCACAGAATGTTGTACTGACACAAATTTATGAAATTGCAATTATGTTTTTCTCCACTGATTAATTTCTGACAAAGTTGGCTGTAAGAGAGAACAGTATAATAAGGACATTATTCCACTTTTATAAACAAAAATTTTTGGTATTGTAAGTGAAAATATAAAAGATATATAAAACCATCTAATTTCTATGGGTTTTATTTCCTTTTGCAGAATATACATTGAAGCAAGTATCCCGAATGGCTGTACCAAGGGGAGAAGCATTTATATTTCTGAATTATGGTCATTGAAAAGTTTTGCTAAATCAAAAATTGATGCATTTTAAATATTTAAGGATAAACTACATATTTAAATATAGTTTTATTCCCTCTGTAAAATCAAATGAATTAAAAGATAATAAAACAACAAAAGGAACAACTTATATGTGAATTTTGTGTGCAAAAACAGTGAATTTCAATAATTTTTTTATTTTGAATAGTAATAAAAAATAGTGTTAGAAACAAAGAAGTGAAAGTTTCAAAATAAATTTGAAATTATCAATGATAATGTCTGGCCACATGTTAGTGCTGGCCTTTAATCACAGCACTTATGAATCAGAAGCAGGCGGAACACTGTGACTGCAAGGCCAGCATGGTCCACATAGCAAGATCCAGTCCAATCCAGAGTACATAGCAAAACCCCTTTTCAAAGAAACAGGAGCAGTACCTGTTTATATATATTTAGACATCTATACTCTGCAGATTTTATAAGCAGAGTATAAACCTCTTTATAAAAGAGGAAAAGAATTTTCAATGTAAGAATTAAGTTTCAAATGTGAAGATGGTGATAATAAAACAGGTCTCACTGCAGCTGAAACAGAAAGATAACAAGGGAGATACATCAAGCAAACAAGACTTTTGTCATTTCTACTTGATTTCCCAGTACAAAGAACATAAATTACTTCAGAGTTAAACTCTTTCAAAATAATAGATCAATATAAAACATATGAGGTAAGAGTACAAGTTCTGAAGCTAAGAAAATTGGGAATTTTTACCGAAGATTTTTTAGGTATGTGTATTTTTATCAAGTTCTTAACTCCATTCATCTTAGTTTCTTAAACAGAGCTGCAGTGATGATTAAAGAAGTAGATTTGCATCAGAGATGGAATGTCATTTTTGACAGTATCTACTCCTTGTATTGGAAACCTAGCCAACTGCCCAGGCCTAGTGAAATCACAAATCTTGGAGTAGAATTCACAACCACTACTTTACTATGACAGAATAACCCTTAACTATACTATAAATAGTTCTCCATATACTCACAGATAAAGTTAGTCCTCAACCCTCATCAAGAAAACTTTCTTTGCAACAGAAAACCACTACCAAACAAAATGCAGAGCTGTGAACCCAGACCCAGACCCAAACAAAACAACTCCTGCGCCTAAAGATCTGAGAACATTGTGGTGGTAGGCCCTGAAAGCGTACATATAAGGAATATCATACAGATTGAACAAGTTATATAAAGTAATACATATGTGTCACACACACACACACACACACACATGTGTATGCAACAATTAATTTAAAAAGAGGCCATGAAACTGAAAGAGAGCAAGGAGGGGTAGATGGGAGGGTTTGGAGGGAGAAAAAGAAAGGGAAAATAATGTAACTACATTATAGTCTTAAATATAAAAGGAAAAAATAGTATTTAGTGTGGGTTTGCCTTTTTAGTTTTCAAAGTCCTTAAAAAATTTCATGTTATTTGTTCCCTATAGAAAGATGGTTTTTCAGTTATGCAATTTTCTTTTCAATGCATTTCTTTATATTTAACTTTCCGGGGGCTGGGAAGATGGTTAAACGCACTTGTTCTTTCAGAGGATTCAGCTTCAGTTGCCAGCACTAAGGTGGTAGTTCACAGAATTCTGTAACTCCAGGTCAGGGTAATTGGACACTAGGAACACAGTGTACACACACATATATGCAGGCAAAACACTCATATGCATAGAATAATTAAGTCTTAAAGCTTAAACATAACTTTACTGTTTTCACTTTAAAATATAATTTTAGCAATATTATTTGCAATTAAAATAGTTTGTTTCAAGTAATACTAAATTCAACTATATCCTTCATTTTCCAAATCTTCTCTTCTAAAGCAACTATTTTATTGTATGTTATGTATCTATTAACAATTTTTTCCACAACACAGAAACCCACACATTCATAACCATAATTAGTTTTATCTTCAAAAGTGTTGCTGTTCTATTTATAATGCAATTCATGAAGTACAATGACAACTTAGCTGATAAAGTTCTAAGCATTCAAGCATGGGGACTTAACTTCAATCCTAGCACCTATGTAAAAATCTAGGCACAGTGTGTGGACCTGTAATACCAGAGCCAAGGAGACAGACACTGGGGGAATTCTGTTGCTTGCTGGACAGCCAGTCTAGCTGAATTTGTGAGCTTCAGGTTCAGTAACAGACTCCATTGCAAAAATATAAGGTAGAAAGCAATTGCAGAAGACATCTTCCATACTCATGTGCACCCACAGGCATGGACATGTATACACAGAAAATGCAAATCATGTCTCTTTATTCTAGCTTTTAATATTAAACTAAACATGCTATACTAATTCTAATTTCCAAAGATTTCCAAAATAATTTCTGAAAATTAGATCACAAAATAATTTAAGAAATCACAGAGAAAGCCAAGAGAAATACATGACATCACAGATTATAATAAAACCAGTTTGCTTTCTGCATTAGGAGTATAGATAACCTGTGGTTTATAGTAATACTCAAAGCCCAGGAGACAATATTCTGACTGAATACTGAAAATGATGATAGCATTTCATATTCAAACTAATATAGCAATTTTGCTTTTTGAAATAAATAAATATTCTGAATGCCTGTTTGACAATTTGGGTCTTATTACAATATCATAAAAAATAGAATTAATTCACAGTGAATGTGTATTGCTCAGTACTGTAAAGACATTCTTACTGTGTGATTGTTTAATGCTCTCATTATTTTCAAACTAAAGCTAACACTTGTATTCAGCCCTAAACAGTATAGAAATTACACAGACAATTGCATCCAACCCACATTGATTGTCCTGCATGAGAAGCTTCCTCCCTGGCCACCTAGAGATTACTAGTTTATCAGTTTCTCATTATATTTTTTAAAATAGCCTTCTGGGATTTTTTCTAAAAATCAGACAAGAATACTTGACTACATTTACAAAAAAAGACAAATACATAAAATAAAATAAAATAAAATAAAATAAAATAAAATAAAATAAAATAAAATAAAATAAAATAATAAATTATATCTCATTTCAAAATGCAAATATTTACAGAAGACAGAACTCAACTCTTTTTTCTTCTTCTGGGTTTTTAATTGATTTTAAGCACAATAAAATCAACTCTAAATTTTATTTTTTCATTTAGCAGAACAGAAAAAGTCTGAACTCTTTCTACATTTGAAATTACATCTCAGTTAATTTTATATCTATTATTTTTCCAAATAAGCATTGTGTTAACTTCACTAAAGTGCCCTACATCACATTTTATTATCATATGCTCAAATTCTCATTATATGAACTTGAAGCTTATCTTTAGTATCCGCTGATGATTCACAGCAGAGTGTTTGTTTTCCTTTGTTCTGTATGTTCATAAGATAAACTTTTTTACTTCTGTCAGTGGATTTGAGTTCGGAATTAACATAGATCACTTCCAGCTTTGAGTTCTTTCAGTAAAATCATTTTAATTCAGATGTATTTTGTCATAATATCCAATACAGTGGGTTATATTTAGACAAGTGTGGCCAATGAATCCTTGAATTAAAACACACTTCAGGGCAAGTAAAGAGTGCCATTCAGTGTGATATGTATCTAAAACTTGATATGTTCAAGTTTAAGTAGTAAAGTAAAACAAGATACTCTGAAGGGAAGTTCATATTTTCGGGTTTCTCTGTCTCATTTTCATCCTTTGTAAAGTGAACAAAATTAAAATGCTAGAAACTACTTCATAAAACTGTTGTGAGGATTAAATAAAACATCATAAATGAATTAGATATTATCTAACATTTGATACATACACAATAAGCATTAGGTTATTAATGAAGCATAATGGCTCCAGGACCTCTTTTGAGAAGAGAATTGAGTAACATTTTAAATTCCTATTAGACTTAATAAGTACACTGATAAGTATTGTCTTAGGTTACTAGGTTTTTCCTCATGAAGTAAATGTTCTTATCATGAATCAGAATTGAGACATGAAGGTATTACAGTGATTTGCTGCATGTGCTTAACAGTGGGTTTAATGAAGTTAAGGGCATACTCTACCAACCATGGCCCTCGAACACCTTAATAATCAGCAAAAATAAACTGAATCCTGCTCCTCATTCTCTATATAACAGGTCAAAATCATTCTAGGGGTCTTAAGAGATGCTAATCATTCCATGGTCAGGGGAGGTCTTGAGAGATAGTTTAATCAGTAAAGTGAGTGACTAGGAACCACAGGAACAAGAGTTCTATCCCAAGAGCCATGGTTATAAAAAGCCTAGAACATATCATTAGGGCTTATGTGTCAAGTTCCATGCCAGGGAGGGCATGTGATGGCATGTTCCTGTGAAGGCAAATTCCTGAAGTATGGCATCTCAAGATGCCCTCTGTCCTCCACCAGCATGTACCCACATGTTCATGTGCACTTGTACTTACATGAGAGCATACACAGACATAGCACACACACACACACACATATCCTTCATTCCAGGAGAGTTTAGCTCATATCCATAGAAAATGGATATTCCAGTCTCTGAAGATACAGTAACACAGAAGACAGTCAACAGACCAAACAAACAAACAAAAAATTACCCAGCTATTTTTTCAAATCTCCATTCCTGAAGGCTCTCATGCTATATTAAATGGATTTAAAGTCATACTGTATGGATACGTCTGGCTATAGGTGCATCAGCTATGAATTTGCATAGGTAAGAATAGAAATATTTTTAATAGAAAATAGGTTCTTCTCTCATAAAATATATCCAGACCACAGTATATAGACCAACTGTATCCCTTCTCTCCATCCCTTCTATCCTCCCTTCTCCAGATCCACTCCCCCTCAAAAAAACAAAAAATAAAAGCAAGCCTTCAAGAGATAACAACCACCAAATATAACAAAACAAGATACAATAAAACAAGACGAAGTTCTCACATCAAGGCTGAACAAGGCAACCCAATAGGAAGAAAAGAATTCCAAGAGCAAGTAAAAGTCAGAGACATATCCACTCTCACAAAATCACCAAGCTAACAACCATAACACATACACAGAGGACCTAGTGCAGACCTATGCAGTCTTGCTGCTTGCCCTCTTCAGTCTCTGTTAGACATGCTTAGTTGATTTAGAGGCTATGCTCTCCTAGTGTCCTCCATTCCCTCAGACTCCTACAATCTTTCCTTCCCCTCTTTCACAGGTTTCCCTAGCCCTGAAAAAGAGGAGGGACCTGATGGAAACCTCTAATTTAAGCTAACTATTTGCATAAAGTCTGGCTGTGTGTCTCTGAACCTGCTCCCATCTGCTACTAGAAGAAGCCTTTTGGATGACTATTCAACAAAGCACCAATCTATGAGTAGAGCAGAATATTATTATGAATTATTTCAGTGATTTTTCTTTAATCCTTTAGGAATCCAAAGCACATCTTCTATGGTCAGTGAAAATGATCTTCTTTGAAACCTTGAACCTAAGAATGATGATTGAAGAGCAAGGAAGAACAAAGAAAATTTTTAAAAAATACATCCCTTGAACCATCAGCTCCAGCTACCAGTTCATGGTGGATCCACTAAAGGCTAGAGGGAAGTGGAAATAGATGTATTTCCAGATGCTATTTTGAATATCAGTATACTAAACACACACAGTAAGCATTTAACAGATATTAATCATGGCTAATATTTTTGAGTAAAGTAGTAATTGAACTATAATTACTTGTTTACTAATTCTAAAACTAGTGGTAAGCCAGTTACAACTGAAGAAGGTCATGTATCCTCTTTCTTACATTCTTTCCCTTTCCACTGCTACTCAAGAAAACAACAATCCCTGCTGATTTAAGTCACAGGGGACAGAAAGGCACTTCCCTCAAATAACAATAAAAATTCAGAAAATATTTCATTTTATAGAAATTTTACATGAAGTAGTCAAACCTTTCAGGTTGAGGACAATAGGCGATATATTCTAGGCGCCTAATGCAGCCTCTAATCTAGTATAAACCAAAATTTTCAGCTCTTTATGGAAATTACTTGCAGCAATTTTAATTTTAAGGCTTTTAAAATGCAAAGACCCCCTAATGAGAACCCTTTTCTACTTCAGTTTTCAATATTGTTATTTCATTTAATGTGGCTCCTAGGAGTTTATATTTTCTTTTCAAGTTCCTAACATGTTAGAACCATATTGTGGATTATCGGAAAAAAAGTTACAAAATTGTTTTTAACCTTATTTTCACATTTAATAGTTCACATCTTATATGAACGTTCAGGAACACAACAAGAAAAAAGAAAGATAAAGTGACACATTAAACTTTCATATATACATATATATATGTCTATATATACATATATGTGTGTGTGTATGTATGCGTGTGTGTGTGTGTGTGTGTGTGTGTGTGTGTGTGTGTATACTGACCCAGGGCTTATCTATATCATTGATAAATAAAGAGAAAAGCAATACAAAATATTAATGGAATAGTTAGGATACTTAGAGTATAAAAATAGCCTTTCTGAGATTCAGATAATATTTTTGCTCCTTGGGTGATGGTTCTTCTTTGTTTATAGTATTTTCATAATATACCATAATCTTGTATTAATTTTTATAATGCTTTCAAACTCTACTGGCAAATAATGTCAGGGCTTTAGTCATGTGTTAATATGTATGTTATATTACCCCAGTAAATGATGAATTTCTTTCATGTTGCTACCAATCTGAGGAGAGTGGCAGTCTTAAATGACCATTCAGATTATGACAACTTTATAGTCTATTTAAGATTCATACATGGATTTAAAAAGATCTGTACAGATTTTCCCTGGCATTATACAGCCTGTACTCAAAGCAGGATTTCAATAAAATAAAAGACATGTCTGATAGGTTGTAATCTGCTTACCAAATTTTTTTTATTTTTAATCAATTCATGTTATTTTAAAGATTTATGTATACAAATGAACATGCATAGCTTTTAAAGTTGTAATTACTTTTATTCATTTTTGCTTGAGGGTGCATCATATATGTTAATTATCAGGCAATATTTGAATGTGTAGTTAATATAAATTTCTAATATAATATACTTTTTAATCTAAATTCTGAATATGATATAGAACATTTATATTCCATTAGTTATTATTGATCTGAAAAGCAAACTTTTTCTTTTTTCAGGGATGATGGAAATATAATTGATAAATAAAACTTACATATGCCTAAATATCTTTGTAATGTAATAGATTGGTTTATGTTCTAGCTTCTTTTTGGTTACTGTGACAAATACCATGTCCAAAGGAACTTGGTGAAGAAAAGGATTTACTTGGCTTATACTTCCAGGTATCCATAATTGAAGGAAATCAAGTCAGAACTCAAGCCAGAAGTCAAAGGCAGAACCTAGGAACAATGCTGCTTGCTGGTTCCCTCACAGGCACATGTTTAGCTAGCTTACTTATACACTTTAGGACCACCAGCCAAAGTTATGAAGCCATCTATAGTGAGCTGGGCCATCCCACATCAATATGCAATCAAGACAACCCTCCTTAGACATATTCACAGGCCAACATGATCTGGAGAGTCCCCAACTGAGATTTCTTCTGAAATGACTCAATCAAAGGTAGCTAGGAACACATGTATTTATGTTACAAAATGACGCTAAATGCTGACTAATTAGCATATCCATTTCACATAAATGATGCTCTTTTCCTTTTGCATTGTAATTACTTAAAATATACTCTTAGAAAATTCAGCATATGATACATTATTACTAAATCATCCTGGAACGTTTAGCTCTAGAACTCATTCATTTCATATTGAATACTTATAAAACTTCCTACTTTCTCACCCTCTACATTAGATAACAGCACTCTCTGTTTCTATGAGCTTGATTATTTTAAAATCAATTCATAAGTGAGATCATGTAGCGTTGTTTTTTAGTGCATATGCTAGTTCATTTAGCATAATGTCCTCCAGCTTTATCTGTTTGTTGCAAATGAGAGGTCTCCTTTTGAAGGAAAAGAAAGTCACTTCTCAAAGGAAGACATGAATAACTATACATAAATATACATGTATACTATGTATATATACTAATATACTATAGTATGTATACTAATTACAGGGACATTGTAAATCAAAACAACAATCAGATGTGATCTCATACCTGTTAGGATGACTCCTTAAAAAAAAGTAGATTGTAAGTGCTGTGAGGATGTGGATAAAGGGTACACTGTTGGTGGGCATATGAGTCAGTAATACTACTATGGAAAAGTATATAGTCTTATTTAAAAATTGAAACTAGAACTGCTATATGATAAAAAAGTACAACTTCCAGGCATAAATCTAATGGAAATAAAAACACTATTCCAAGAAGTTAATGGTCTTCTAACATTCACTGTGGTGTTGTTGACAATAATCAAGATGAAGATTTACTCTAATCACCCATTAATAAATGAATGGGTAAAGAAAACATCTCATATTTCATATTTGTTAAATATGACAAACATAAAATAGAGACAAAGTTTCTCAATGTAGTTGAAGAAAATTCTGTTTTTACATTCGTAAGGATCTATTCTAATGGAATATACAAAGAATATTACTCAAAGACATTCCAACATACACACATATAGTTGTTCCCATGTTTTCTAGGCAATGGAAATAAAGCTGAGAAGACTACAATAAGATTTTCAGGTTATTGTTACCATGATTACCAAAGAATAAAAGAATTACACATAATAAATAAATGAATAAATAAGAAAATGCCATCTCTGTGACAAAAATAAACCCAGACAATTCAACAAGGAGAAAGGGGAGGTAGTTGCCATTAAAGACTAGGGAAATGTATTAGTAGAAAAATGACATTTATTCTGAAAAAAAGAATCAAAGGTAAGGACAAGTAATAGATAATTGAGAGACATTACATATGTAAGGAACAGACATAAGGGTCGCACAATTTGGCAAATGAAGGTAGCAGCAAGAACAAGAAATGATGTGAGATTAGGAGTCAATTGCAAGGAGAGTTTTTTGACTTGAAGTCAAAGAAATTAACAGAGTCTAAATAGGAAAGTTGAACATTGAAAAGTTCACGATAATGATTTACATTAATAAGTGAAGATGTAAATTTTATTTTCTAAGAATAGATCTTGTAAGTGACTTGTAAGCAACCACCTGTGTTAACCAGGAAGCCAGACAGATGTGAAGGAGGAATGCAGAGACTCCATGTATGATAAACATGAGGTCAGTGTACCAGAAATAAGGTCACAATTTATTAATTTACTGGTAAGTTTTGGATTTAGATAACTAGTAAATGTGGGTCATATTACTAAGGTGTATGTGATAGGAGCTGGTGGCTCAAGATTTTAGTTGAAACAAATTAATTCAGAAATATTTAAGCACACATGTGCAAAATACAAAGATCTAGAAAATCAATAAAGTGAACTAAATAGGTGCAATGAGTCAGGATAAAATACCCAGGATGACTATCTGGCCAAATCATGGGAGTCAAGAGATAAGGACATTTGAGTACTGAGAAGGATCTTTGCATGTGGTTACAGGGACACTAGCAATGGATAATAACACATTCTGTGGCACAGTCAGAAGCAGAAACTTGGATGAGCTTGAAAATTGCTAAAAAATCATTTGCTTATGATGCTACTGATAACTTTCATATCAATGAAAGGCAAGAGAAAATTGTATACAGTTTTTAAGCAGTAATTTTTTTTCACAGTAGAAAACTTGCTTTATAGTGTGATAAAGTATCTTCCAAGTGCTTATTCACTTAAAGGTTTAGTTCATGGAGATTGTACTACTGCAATGGGATGGGACCCACAGGCTGTGGGAAATGCCTACTTTGTCGGAAAGGTCACTTCTCAGTGGATTTTCAGAAAATAACCAGTAGTACTTCTACGCTTCCCAGATACATTGTGAGCACTTTGCTCCAATACACACTTTCCACCTCTGATGCCCTTTGTTCTCATTAGAGTCTTGAGAAAGTATGGGCATGTAAAGGAATATTTAATCTTTTAATCCAGCAACATGGCTGCTTTGGGAAAGGATCACATTCAAGTCCTGTGTGATCCTGCTGGAATGCAGCACATGCCTTTAAGTAACCCATCAAAGAAGACAGTGGTACATATACCTTTAATTCCCTCTCTTTGTATATGAAAGGAAGTAGTCAATTCAGAAGTAGGTTGTGTTTTTTAGTTCAGGACTCTCAGTTCATGGTTCCTAGTTCAGAGTTCCCAGTTAGTTCAGAGTTAAGAGAGACACAGTAGGGATTGAGAGAACGGAAGGAGATTGAGTCAGAGCAAAGCTAGTCAACTGAGAAGTGGAAAGTCAGAGGCAGAGTGAAGTACAGAGTGAGTAGATGCTTTTAATCCCAGGTCTGAGGGTGAATCAGACTGAAGACTTGACAGAAAGATATCTGAGATGATTAGAGTAAAAAGCAAGCAAAGTGACAAATCAGAGGAAGAGTTAGAGTGAGTCAGAGTGAAGACATGACCAACTCTCACCATAAAAACAAGCTCTCAACTCAGAGAGACAGGCAGTCAGAGACTCACTCAGATAAGACACAAAGGCAGTTCAGCAGATAGTGAATTTTGGAGAAGGAATCAGCTAACAGGAAGAGTCAGTTTGAAGCTGAGCAGAGCAATTCAGTCAGAGAAGTTGGGGGAGTCAGTCAGAGTCAAGCAGAGCAGGAAGAGTTCAGTCAGAAAGAGGCAGCATGCTTAAAAGTTCAGTTTAAACCTGTCAGCTTGGAGAAATGTTTGGGCCAGAACAGGGAGTGAGTTGAATCAGTCAACCAGAACAGTTAGTTGAATTCAGTACAGCTCTGAGTTCTGAAAGATCTAGTCAGAGTGAGTCAATCAGCAATATGTCTTCAAGATTGAAAGTTCTAGGATTAGGTTGACAGATTAGAAGGCAGAAACCTTCTAGGTCTGAGCTAGTATCTTGAAGATTAGATTGTACAGAGGCTGAAGTCTTCCATGTATAGACTTACGATTAGAATATATGGAGGTTGAAACCTTCTAGGACTGGGGATTGAATTAGCAAAGAAGAAATTGTCTTCTGCTATGAATCCACAATAATAAATTAAAAAACCAGTGATTACATCTAGATCAACATGGGCATCTAATCTTGGACCAGAAGCTACAGAACTCTAAGCTAAATAAACACTTGGTTATTTATTATTAATCAATTAATAGCCTGAATGTTTCATTTTAGTAATATGAAGAAGATTAATACAAACCTATAGAATATTTCATACTAATGACATCACAACAGTAAAGAAAGAATTGTTGGTATGGAAGAAGCAGAAATTCAAGAGTGAAGACAAAGGATTATGTAAAACACCAGCTAGAGCTTAGGTAGAGGGACCAAATTCTAAGAAATGTGCATGCTGCCTTTACTATGGCATTAGTCAAATGCAAGTAAAGAGGAAGAATAGATAGAATGTTTGAAATGAAATTATTTTTTAAAATATATTTATTTAGTTTTTGAGAATTTCATACATAAGTACTGTGTTTAGAGCATTTCTTCCTTCTCCTTCCCCTATTCTTTCATTATCCCATCCCTATTCCTTCTCAAATTCATGGCCTCTTATTCTTTATTTTTTTACATATATGTATACACATATACACGCATATAAATGTATAAATACATTCTTCTTAGTTCATTTAGTGTTGTTCATATGTATATATTTTTAAAGCTGATCTCTTAGGATTGACTAACCTATAATGAGAATTGCAATGGAAGAAGACTGATTCTCCTTCTTTCACCAGTCTTTAACATTTGTAACTCTTCTAAAAGTAAGGACAAGTGAGGTTTTACACATCCACATGACATGTCCATTGATGTTGTCATTGTGCACATTTTGCTTAGGCAACCATGTTCTTCAGAGTCCCTAGATTCAGCTCCCATGTCTCAACTGATATTCTGGCTCTCATAATCTTAACAATCATTTTGCCACCTTTTACAAAGGTTATTTATTATTGTGTGAGATGAATGGTGCATAATGAATGACTGCTGAGTTTGAGTCTTCTAAAGAAATGTCATGGAAGAAATTCAGCCTGTTTATATTCGCCATGATATACAATAGTTCTGGTGTAGTTTTATTATGAAAAAACTAACTTAAAAATTCAGAGTGAACAAATAAGAGTAATAACAAGATGGTTAGGAACTAATTATCTATCCAAGAACCACTTTAATCCATATAAGGGGAAATGCAGAAGATGTACAGGGTAGGAACTTGAGGAGTTTTGCTTAAGATTCAGCATTCTCTTGTTGCCCTTATTTCTATATTCTCCCATATGTTCTCATTCTTATGACTTATAATTCAGAGAGGAGACTCTTCCATTTTATTGATTTTTAAAAATACTATTTTCATCACTTAATATGTGTTGCTATGTTATTAAAATATATGGTTTCTAACTGTACTTAGAAATTTCCTTTTTTATATTATCAAATGACAAAAGGAACACTCCTTTTTAGCTTATCAGTTGCAAATAATATTTCTAAAATTAATAAACTGCCAATTTGTGAAGAATTCTAGGTAGTGTTTTATTATGTTTAACTATGGCCAAAAATTTGTCAAAGAGCATGTGACACTCTGTTAAGGATTTATCTCTCAGTTATTCACTTCAGTAACTAGGTTATAAATCCTAGACAGACTGCATGTTTTTCATGTTTCCATTTCTAGAATGCAGTGTGATGTCTGGCCCATGTCCCTAACACGGCATGAGCTAAACTTTGGTACAAATAATAAATACATAAATATACACTAGGAAAATAAAAATAATAAAGAGGGATAGATATGGAGTATACCCTGAAGAAAACTTGTAAGCTTAGTAGATGCTAAGTTTTATTAAGATCAAGTTTCTTTTTGTGAATTCTGAAAAAAATTAACCATCAGTTTCCAGAACGGGTTGGTGTTTTATGGAGTAATCATATTTATTGTATATGTTTGAGGAATTTAACAGGCCATCAGTCTCTAACGCTGTTTGTTTCTCCAGATCATTTTCACACACACACACGCACACACAAAAGGAACTTTAAAAATTAGATACAAAAAAGACTCTTGTCCTAGCCTGAGGGAAATATTTAGAATGATTGAACATACCTGAGTGCACTTTTAAAGTCTTTGCAGTAGTATTAAAACAATGATTTACCTTGTAGTAACCAAATTGACTGTAGTGGTTCAGAATATAGAGTAGTCACTGTGAACAGCATAGACACATGCAAAGCGGCAATACCGCTGAATTTTAAAGTTACTAAATAGTAACAATGTAAATATTGTAGAATTGCGTGATTAAAATGAAAAAGTAGTGACCACATTCTGAATAGAAGCACATTCCAAATAAATTTTTCTCTAGGACAGTATGCTAAAATATAGTGAAATGAAAAGAAATGGTGATTATAGACAAAAGATCTTGCAAGTTTGTGCTCATTTAAACATTAAGATATATCTATGTTTACCTGAAGAATTAATAAATTGCTTGACTATTTTAACACATGAACACTTTTAAATCCATGATATGAGGATCTTACTTTGGATAGAAAACTGAGTAGTATTCTGAACATTTTTTTTTAATTTGCTTTCAGATATGGAAAATGTATGCATATGAGTGTGGTTATATTTATTGTGTTCTAATTAGATCTGGAACCCTAAGGAAAGTGTCTTTCACAAACATGAGTTTAGAGTCCTAATGCCCATATAAAAGCCATGTACAGTGTGTGTGTTTAACCCCAGCACTGTCAGGAGAAAGTGATATGGAGATTAGTGGATCCCTGGATCTCTTGGAGAAACATATCTAGTAGAATCAGTAAGTTCTAATTTCACATTTCACTGAGAGACTTTCTCAAAAACTAAAGTGGAGAACAATTGAAGAAGACATCTATTCCTTGATCTCTGGCCTGATCATACAAGTGCACACATATACTCATGCACTCTCTCACACATAGCCACACAAGTACATGAACCCCCCCCCCACATATATATATATACACATACACACACACACACACACACACACACACACACATATATATATATATGCATAATTGCATATAGTGTATGTGTGTGTGTTGAACGAAGTTAGTCACTTAGGATGGCAATTCTCCCCACAAGAGACATAGACTATTTAACAAAAGATCCAGTGCCAGACATGGGAAACATTCTTTTGAGTTGTTGATTAGGATAGTCCAAAAGACTCCCCACAAAATACAAGTTATTTCTGTTTCCCTTGATTGCCTTCCAGAGGTTGATGGTAAAGCCCTATTGCTGAAGACACACACTTCAGGCTCGGGATTCAGGAGACTAGAAATGGCTCTGACCTGAGAGCCTCCTTCCTACCATAGTGCCAGAAGTACTATGAAGTACAGTGACCAGCATGGCAAGAAATTCCCATTTAGCAAATTTAGTGGCACTCATAACTCAGCAGTGACAAACTGCTATATGATTGGATCTAAGCCCCACTCAACATGAGTGAAATCACCAGGTACTAGGTGATCACCAGGAAAAGAGAAAGGTTGAAGAAAGGACAGTGAGATAGAAATATAAACATACCAAGAATGTATGAAATTCCCAAGAAATAAAACTTAACTTATAAAGAACTATGTATTTTCTCTTATCTGTGGTTTCCTAGCTTCAACTCTTCAGATGTGAGTATATAATGTGGAATAACCATAGAAACAATGAAAATAAAAAGATACCATAGAACAGTGTCATAGAGACATGAATACCTGGATATAAGTGATATGAAAGGGGAAAATGGCAAAATGTTAGAGGGGGCTTTAATTGGGAAGGGAGAGAGAAGTTAAAAGAGAAGATTGAGGGAAAAGGGACAAAGAACACTATGGATATTTGGAAAAGACTTAAGGAATCATATTATTATATATTTAGATACAATTGCATATAGTGTGTGTGTGTCCTGAAGGAAGTTAGTTACTTAGGATGGCAATTCTCCCCACAAGAGCCATAGACTGTTTAACGAAAAACCCAGTACCAGACATGGGAAACATTCTTTTGTGTTGTTGATCAGGATAGCCCAAAAGACTCCCCACAAAATACAAGTTATTTCTGTTTCCCTTGATTGCCTCTCAGAGACTGGTAAAGCCCTATTGCTGAAGACACACACTTCAGGCTTGGGATTCAAGAGACTAGAAATGGCTCTGACCTGAAAGCCTTCTTCCTACCATAATGCCAGTAGGTACTGTGAAGTATAATGACCAGCATAACAAGAAATTCCCACAGGAATTTAGTAAAATAGTGGCACTCATATCTCGGCAGTGACAAACTGCTATATAATTGGATCTAAGCCCCACTCAACATGAGGGAAATCGCTAGGTACTGGGATCCTAGAAACTGCCTGGAGCTAGTGACATTAGTGACATAGAAAACATACTACAGCCATATTAGTAGGTCAACATAATTCTTAAATGAATTCTAAAAGTTATTCTTATACTAACAGGCAAGTGTGGCACTTAAACCTCATCCAAGAAGCTTCTCTTTGCAGTAAATAGAAACTATTACAGATAACCAAAGCTGATCAAAATTCAGACATCAGTTGATCATGTGGGGGTTCGAAGTCAAGCCCCAGTGGATACTTCTACAACACAACTCAGATGCCTCAGTGTCAGGAAACATCACAGAAGAGGGGGTCAAGATTGCAAGAACCACAAGTGGAGATGGCATGAGTTGGAAAGAAGAAAGAAAAGGGGGAAATGATGTTAGTATATTTAATTAAATTTTTCTAAAAATTAAAGGAAAAACTATACACATCAATTTATTCAAAGTATAAATCTTAATTATTTTCATCACAACGCATCACATATTTGAGTTTTTCAACTTGATTTAATTATACTGTGTTTTACTAAAATTTTAAGACCTTTACAACTATAATTTGTCAGCACAAATAAAGTTATATTTTTTTCATTCTACTGAATTAAATTGTATGCAATTGTTTCCAGTTTAAAAGGTTAATTAACTGAAAATAGTTGAAGTATTTTTTTTAATGTCTGTGTTTAATGTTGATATTTGAAGGAATTTATTTATCTTAGGGGAAATTTGCTTTTAAGCTTTCTTGTGTTTTTGTTTTGTTTTTGGGTTTTTATCTGTTTGTTTCTGAGATATGGACTTAAAATGTAGCAAAGGTTAGAGTTCTAGGAGTAGTTACCTGTGCCACTACTTATGAACCTCACTGAAGATAAATTTCAATTTAGTGAGGAATGCTTTTCTTACATTATTGGTTTGACTGGTTTTTCAAATTAATTTATCCAGTTGTGGGTGTTGTTTTAGTCTCCTAAATACTACAATGAAAGAAAAAAACTACGATAAAATCAATTATTCTAATCTACCTTAGTAAGTTAGAGTTGTAGTCTAAAATTCACTGGGTGAAGCTGGTGATGTCCTTGTAAGAAAAACAGAAAACAAGTCACGGAATTAACAGATACTATGAGTTCTGAGTGTTTCCACCTGGCTGCAAATGTAAGATGATAGCCCCAAAGAAGAAGCTGGGGGTTCATATCCTGGTTTTCCTGGTCTTCCTGCCAACTCTCTGTACTTGGAAACATGACTTCTTTATAAACATTTTTTTGTTCTTGTTGCTTCTTCATTAGCAGAGTGGATCTATTCTGACATAGTTTAAGGTAAAGCCAGATAATAGCTGATCCAATAGCTTGCTCATAGTAACCGTTCAATGTATATATGTCTTGTTTAAGAAGGAATAGATGTAGAACACTTATGACATTGACCTTGACACCAAAGGTAAATCTTTTGTGCTCTGTGAACCTCATTCACTTATTATTGATCCTGTAAAGTGGGGCTTTGTCATTTTGAGTTTTATAATGACAAAATATATTCATCCCACAGAGAGTTTAGATGAGTGTTTTATGATGCTGAGAGCCTGTCTTGTGCAGGTAAACAATAAAGTTATAGAACAAATCACAAATTTTAACAATTTTTACTTTCTGTGCCACCAACATTAATTCCATCAAAACACTTAGTTTTTCAATTAAAGTTCATTTTCCATTTTGGACACACAAAAAAATAATTCTTCATTGTCATCATCCTTTTCTTTCCCTCCATCACAATCTTTACTTCAATTATTTCTTCCATGCTTGATACTGAGAGAGGAAGAATTGAAAGTTATTGACTATTATCAAGATTGCTTCAAAACAAAATAAAGTCTTTTGTTATAAGTGTCACTCAGTTCTGAGAATTGACTGAAACACTAAGTAACTTATTTGGGGAGTATGGACTTTCAATGTAATTTTAACTAGAGGAAATTGTTTATTCTACCATTTTGGTGTTGATATACAGAAATAAGTTTTTGAGTAATCAAACTATGTATGAGGATTGTTAAGTGGTTCCTCCCTTAGTCACAAACTTTCTCAGTGATAATCAAATGTTTCTTCATTTTTTTTTAAAGTAGAGATGCCAGAGATCTGAGTATTTTACCTAAATGATTTCATTCATCTTAAAGTTCCATAATTCTCACCTATAGGTAAAATATAAAAATTTACAAATCTGTCAAACTTCTGGCAATATCTTCCTGCATCTGATTAACACATTGCTTCATAGACAATCAAATTTATATGAGTGATGGACTGAAGAAATACAGATAGCCAGATGTTTTGTATTAGAAAATAAAAATCAAAACAAAAGAATCCGATTGAATGCTAAGTGTCCACAGGTTCTCATCCCAAACGCAGTACTTAGCAGAGATTCATATGTGCTCTCAGCCATGCAGAGCACCAAACCATCAAAATGCTGGGCTATATTTCCTGTTATTCTTTGATTTTCAGCCATAATTATTTAATTGTAGATTCTTTACAAGAATGTGCTCTCCATTACTTGATTCATTTAAAAATTAAATGATACATTTGGAAATTTAAGCAGCATAGATAAATTTATTTTTAGAGATTGAAAAGGCAAAGGAAAAGATTAGTATTCTGAAAGGATACTAATTTGTTCAGAAAGAACAAATGATGCTGACACCACAGAAGAAAAAGGCAAATTATGGACCACAAGCCAACTAAAAGCACACACATTCCTTATAGGGAATTATATTTTTCTGAACAATGGCAGTGATCTTCTAATACAAGTCTGAATTCCAAAACTGGTTAAAATGCTGATGCTTAATAATGTGTATGCAGGAAATATGTATACTGGGATTTGTGTGTGTGTGTGTGTGTGTGTGTGTGTGTGTGTGTAGAATATTATGTTTTATGTTGTTTGTTTATTTTGTTTGGTTGTTTGGTTTTGCTTTGTTTGTTTTGGTGCCAGAGGTCAGTGTCTGGTACCATCCCTCATACACAGAACACCTTAATTTCTGAGACATCATCCCCTATTACTATCTATTGCTTACCTAATGTGTTAGGTTACCTTGCCAGTAAGATCCAGGGACATTTCACCATTCCTGGGATTACATGCATGTGCCACAATACCCAGTTTTTTTGCATGGGTGGCAGGGAAAAAATTTGGGTCGTCTTTCTTATTAGGGATGTACTTTGTTACTGAGACAATCACCTAATCCTGACATTTTAAGATTTAACCTCCAAATTAATGGTGTTTAGTCATATCATCTGTAAAAGATAATTAGGATTAGGTAATGTTACCAGAGTGCTGTTTTGTATGGGATTGATCATATTGAAAATCATTATTTTTATAGTATGTGCTATTTTTAACCAGAAGAGAAAGAAAGCATAGAGCAGGTATACTTGCTCTGTTTCTCCATACCAAGCCCTTTGCTGTAATGATTCCATGAGACTTTCCTCCTCATGAGAAACTAAGATGATGTTTGAGCTATTCATTTGAACTCCCTATTCATAGGCACTGAAAGCTAACAAATCTTTATTCTTTGTGTTACCCAGTCTGTTACCCAATCTGTGACCCAGTCTGAGGAACTGTAATTGCAACAGAAAGTGAGCTGAGATATTCTACTACTCAAATTGCTACATAATATTCAGAAATGGACCCTTTACAAAGTAATTATAAATGGGAGTGAGGGAGAAAGGAGATTGTGTTGAATATCTATTTAGCATTTAAATGACTATATAACATATACTATTTAATAATAACCATACTAAACATATTTTCTGGAGCCCACAAAAGCAACCGAAATATCACAAATTGCTGCTTAGCATTGTGCTACCAAACATGTGAAAGCCCATAATCTATTCATCCTATATATGCTCTGCACAGATGTGTATAGACAAGTTGAAATGTAGAATAACTTAGAAGATGTATTATTATCTCTTTGCATAGAGGTACAAAAACCATTTTCCCATCCAATCTGATAATATCATTTTGGGGAATCATTTAAACACCCACAGCAAGTACAACTGTTCTCTCAGATTGAGGTAGCATCTAATGTACTCCAAGAAAGGAAAATAATAATAAAGTATTGTATATCACACACACGGGGAAGACGCATATTACTCTCCAAGCCATGCCACCAAAAGCCTACACAAACATCTCACTGGTGATATGGAGATATGTTACCCATGTCTATTATTTTGCAATTTAATCTAAAAATATGAACATTTTATATTTTTTGTTGTCATGTGTTAATTCATGGAAATCTACTCATGGCATTTTTTTTTTGTTCTCTTAAAGCCACTAGAAACATCTGTTCTAAGGCTTAGAAATATAGCCACATGATGGAGTTTTTGTGCAAACTCTAGGTTCAGTCCCAGATTGTGGAGGAACATTTAATCTCTTAACCCAGCACCATAGCTACTCTAGAAAGTAATCACAATAAAAGGCTTGTGTGATAACTAGGAAGGGATAACATCCAAAGACCTGTATGAAGGGATCACATTCTGAGACATGTTTGATGGAATGCAGAAAGAATGTTAGTCAGACAAATCCTGTCCTCCATTTGTGCTAATGCTAGGTGAAAGAGATTTCTCTGGTTAAGGCAACATAATATATGCTTTTAATCACAATTTAGAAGGCAGAACTCAGAGATAGAAGCAGAGACAAGAAGCAGAGCTCAGAGAGAGAAGCAGAAAGTTAGTTCAGTTGGGCAGTTTGACTGCAGTCAGATCACAGACTGTTCAGTTCAGAAGGAAAAGCAAGAAGACTAGAGTCAGTCAAGAATAAGCAGGGATTCAGAAGCAGCCATTTTATGATTTACATTTCAGAGTTCACAGTACAGCTCAGAGTGGAAAGAGGTATTTCAGAAGATATCTAGTAAGAGTGAACCCAGTCAGTAGTTAAGTCTCAGAGGCTGAAACATTCTAGGTTTAGGTTCAAAGATTAGAATGCATGGAGGCTAAAGCCTTCTAGGTCTAGGCTTAAGATTAGATTGTACAGAGGCAGAGAACCTCTAGGATCAGGGATTGAATTAGCAAAGAATGAACTGTCCTCTGTCCTGAACCATGAGAATAAGTAATAAATCAACATGCTTACACCTACACCTACACCAGGTACTCTCCCCCCAAAATGGTCTGATCTCAATTCTTTTCTAGAAATAGTTATGGTAGCACATAACTAACCCACATTTAGCTTTGGAACCTGGTCAATGTTTTTTTCCATTTAGTTTATATTTCCTCAAAGTGATTAATATTTTGAGAAGAATATAATATTCTCATTATCTGTTTAAGATTTATATTTTATCACTTTATATTTGTACCAATGCGAGGAATAAAAAATAACTAGAAACAGACTAAATAAACTCAAGAAAAAAAATAGATACCTATGGATGCCATGGCTTTGCAGTCACTAAATGTACTAAAGTAACTGAGATGAAAATAGAGAAGACAAAACCTCTGAAGTGAAAAGCTGCCATGACCAAAATAATTTGTAAGATTTCTTTTCTCAGATTCTTTGTCTCATACAAAATATTTGAAATAATAGAATTTGAGGGGAAAAGTTATATAAATTGTGTCATAGAGATAGCATATTTTCCCAAATGTGTCAGGATAATAAAAGAAAATATTGCCAGATCACCTTAATAAATAAACATAATAAATATTGTTCAGATTTGTCATAAGTTAAAACAATAACAATCACAAGAATATCATTGGCTGTGTAAGGTTTCTATTGGCATAAAAATATTCCAAAATCATTAATGAGTAAATTAGCTTATTAAACAGAAAATTCATATAACTAATCTCACTATTAGCATCAATTTACTGTTTATAATTTACTGTAATTATTAAGAAAAAACTAAACAACTCTTCCCTAGCCTGATTTTTTTAAAACAATCAACCAGAAATCTACACAAAATCTCATACTTAACAATATTTAAATATTATATTTATATAAGATATACATATATTATATGCTCAATGTGTTTATTTTAAATATAATACTGTTAATATTTAATTCAAAATTCAAGAAAATGTTGAAAACTCAGAACATGTGACATATTTGAAATGAGTTATAATTTGCATTGGTTAAAAGAAAATATTAATATATACAAAAAAAGTTTATTCCAAATTTATAGGAAAATAGTAAATAAATAACTAAAATGATGATTATAGTTGAGTATATATTTTAACATTGTTTGCAATGTTAAACTAAAAAAAAAATCCCTTTTAAAAAATTGACACATACAATGAAAAACTAGTATTATACTAGTTAAAATTATTAGGAAATTTTTATAACTTCAGAATAAAACCTGCATACATGGAGAGAGAAAATAAACTATGCAAAGATCCTATACTAAAAAGATTCAAGTTGTTTTGTTTTCTCTAAATAGACTGTAATTTACATGTGGTCCTGACAAAAATTTTAAGTTTTTCAGACTACAAAAGTTCCCAAACTCACATCAAAGTATACATTTCCAACATACACTTAAAATAAAATGTAAGAAGAAACTTTAGTGTGAGAACAGCCCCAGAATAAACAAAGAGTCCAAAAGAAAAAAACATTAATAGATTAATAATTGATTACTTTGTAAAATACACCATAGGAATTAATTTACACATGTTAAGTATATTCTCTAAGTGCTGAGGTAAGCAGAGGTTATTTAGCAGCTAATAAGTGGCATATTTTTAAATATAAAGATTATTATTAGAACTATTTCAGAGTAGCAGAAAGAAATGTGATAGTGTCTGTGTCAATAATGTCTTGGCTTAGCATGGCATATTTGATGCATGATGAGTATATTAATCCATATCACTGTTATTTAAAGCATATCATTTATTAAATGTCCTTACTTCTTTTCATATGTTATGGTTATGGAAACTATGCAGGATCCACCCTTACCTTTGCCCTAGCTTCGCCTTGGCTCTTGCAAGAAACTATCCCATGTTTGTGATAACAGGATGTTGAGACAAATATTGCTCAGGTATGTTGTAGAATTCCCTGCTCAGTTGACTCGTCTAATATTTTTATTATGATTACACTAGGATTTGGAATTTTGAAAAAGGACTATAGCGGTAAATCTAAGTTTAGTGTTCCATACCAATATACTGCTAATATAGTTTCTAATATTGCTGACTGATCACTTGGGTGAGGTGATGAGTCCTTGATAGACAAGGATGTTTCCCTGACCATTTGGACATTTTTCTTTCTTTCTTTCTTTTTTTTTTCAGCAAGTTTGTTGCTGATGTATTTAATTTCTTCAATCAGTAAAAGAAGTATCTATTATCCATTTTAGTAAATAGGTCTATTTAGACATATGTGTATAGTTAATTTTAGAAGATTATTCTTATATGATTTGGGTAATTAGCATCTTTCAAATAATTTATCAATTTGTCTAAATTATCAAATTTTTGGGAAATGAAGTTGCTTTGATACTTTGTACCTATCTTTTTAATGATACTGTGATCAGCAGATTTTGTTCTCTCTTGTTCTTGATACTGGTGTTGTGTGTCTTCTCTTTCTTTTCATGGTTACATCAAAAATCAGCTTCTGTCTTCCCATTGAATAAGCTGTCATTGATATTAACTACATTGTCCTGCTTTTCTATGTCCCACTTCTTTATTGTCTTCCTATCTCCCCAACCCCCCCCCCAAAAAAAAATGACCTGTATGTCATGTTATGTTACTTCTGGCTTTCAGCGCTGTTTCTCTGGCCTCAGATGCTCAGATCATTAATTTCAGGTTTCTCTTCTGTCCTAATACACAACTTTACTGCTATGAATTTCGCTTTGACCAATTCTTTTGCTGAGACTAAGAAGTATTGCTGCTTCACTCTTATTTTCATTTTCTTCAAAATATTTCAAAATTCTCAAGACAACTTCCCCAGCCTGTGTCATATTTAAGTTTGTTGACTGTTTCCATATAGTTGGGGAATTCTATGTATTTTCTCTTATTTCTTCTGTGTTTGTATTTGTTGTTTATCTGCTTTATTTTTCTCTTTAGAGGTAGAGTCTAATGTCTACCTGGTCTTGAACTCAGTATAAAGCAGAGGTTGGCCTTAATCTTCATAGCCTCCTCCTCACAAGAATCTATACTACAGGCATGCTCACCATCAGGTGTTTGCTATGATCAATGTCTAGTTTAATTCTCTTCCTGATTAAGAATAAAATTAAATAGCTACAATTTTTGAATCATTGACTTATACCCTATGGCTCAGCATGTGATCTACTCAATTTGTGAAACTTCCCTGCAAAGCTGAAAAGAATGTATACCCCTTTGTGTTGGCTGCACTATTATATAAATGTCAAATAGATCCCATGACAGATCAATGGTGCTATTCAACTATCCTCTCATTGTTCCTTCTGTTATTAATAGTGAGATGTGGAAGCCTCTGACTATAATAGCCTGTATCTTTCTTTGAAGTTCTATCATTTTTTGCTGCATTAATTATGACTCTTATTAGATAAAACCATTAATAACTCTATGGAAATTGCAAGAATTTATCCATGACAGCATACCACTGTTAATTTTTCTGACATTGCCTTTGTCTAATGCTAGTCTACCCTTTGCAAACTCCTTTCATTCATATTGCCCTCTCTTTAGTTTGAGCTGACATCTGTATGTTTGAGGTTCTTTTACAGCAGGGATCCCCTTCATTGGAATACCTATATATATTCTTTGAAGTGAATTTGTATTTTCCCAAGATGGAGTCTTCAATGTGTGTGTTCTTGCCCTCAGGGTTGCCTGTTACAGCAATGTTCTGTTTGATGACACTAATCTCTTACCAATTACAGATGACCAGTCATTTTCACTCTTTGTCTAAAAATGTAAAACTCACTAAAACACATTGCCTCTTCAAACTTCACTTTTTAAATACCTTTATGCATCACTATTTGCTCTGTTTCCTGTAAATCTGCTTGAGATCAGTGAGCAGTAATCTTGCCACATTCTGAATGCTGTCATGTTTTAAAATTTCCTCTGCCAAACAAATCATTCTGTTACCTTTAAATTCAACTTCTACCAAGATTTCTGCAGATTTTTTAAAAATCAGAATAGCATATTAGCAACTTCTAGCTAAGTTCTTTTTGTTAATTCAAATTAGATTTTTTTCATACAATATGTTCTGATTAGTTTCCCTTCCCTTGTTTCTTCCCAGATCCTTCCTACTTATATACCCTTTCTTTCTATCTCTCAATAGAATACACAGGCATCTAATAGTAATAACAATAATAAAACAAAATGAGATATAATTAAAACAAACCACAATAGGTCAAAACAAGCAAACAGAGGGGGGAAAAAAGCCAAATTAAAAATAAGAAAAAATAAATAGCTATGTTTTTTATAGAGTTCTGTTCCCCTTGAAACTTTATGAACCAGGCTGCCACTGTCTACATCTCTCTCATAAATTGTGCCTTACACATCTCAAACAGAATAACCCATTAAGTTCTGTTTACCATATTCAAGGGCATTTTTAGCTCAAGTTTCCACTTTCTCATTTGTTCTACAATCCAACTCCAAATATCTAATAATCATATGATGGGGTTTGTGGCAACAGTAGTTACCTCTTCTCAATAGCAATCCCATATTAGTTACTTGTCTCTTTGCTGAGACAAAGTGCCTGGCAAAAGAAGCTTGCAGAAAGGTTTATTTTGGCTTACAGTTCCAGAGATACAGTGCTTCAGTCCTTCATGGCAACAGGAATAGGGTGTGGCTATAGACTGTGAATGGCTCACCTCATCACAGACCACGGAATATTACCACTTACATTTAGTATGGATCCTGCCACCTCAGTTATCCTAATCTAGTTTATCTCTCACAGACATGAGCAGAGGTCTCTTCCTATGTTGATTGAAATCCCATCAAGTTGACAAACAATATTAGCAATCATAGTTACCTTTCTGGATTTTGAAAATTTCTCAAAATTCTTCTTCAGGAAGAATATGCATCTTGAGGCTGTTTTTGCTGTGTTATATCAAATTGACAGAAAATGGACTTATTTGGGAACAGGAGACCTCAGTTGAGAAAGGTCTGTGAGCAAGCCTGTGGTGATTTTTCTTGAATTGATTGATATGAGAGGGGGCAGCTCAGAGTGGACAGTGTGAACTCTGGCCTGGTGATCATGGGTACTATAAAAAGGCACAATGTGAAGCCCATGAGGGGCAAGCCAGTAAGCAGCACTTCTTCCTGGCTTCTGCCTCATAGTGCTCAACCGGTCTTGAGTTCTGTCTTGATTTCCTACAGAGATGAACTATGACATGGAAATGTAAGAAAAAAAGCTTCCTTCCCACGCTGTTATTGATCATCATGTTTTGTTGCATCAGTGAAAACCCTAAGACACTGTTTCAGTCCCAATTTTCTGATCCTGGAGATATGTTGATGTGAAAGATAAATAGTTCAGATGTAATTGTTCCTTCTACCACTTAAAAATGTATGCTTAAGATTTCAATCTCAATGTTGACAGTATTTGGAGAGAGACTTTCAAAGGAATAAGATAAAATGAGCACACACAAGTGAATCTTAATATAATATAATATGACCTTTGTCCTTAAAAGGAAGAGATATTGGAAATACATATGCACAGAGGAAAGGCCATGTGAATTCATAGCCAAAGGACAGTAAAATCAAGCATACCAAACTCTTGACCTTAAACTTCCAGTTTCCCTAACTGAAAAAATAACCCTCTGTTATGTAAGCTCCTTAGTCTCTTATTTTGTTATGAAAGTCCTATAAAATTCACATGTAAGTATGTGTGGAATTGGAAATATAATTAATTAACTTATTATATTTCGGTCTCGTATGATCTTTTAACTTATATAAAATATTTTAGCTGTTAAAAATACCTTTTAGCTAAATGAAGCAAAGGCAAATACATTGCCTCTCCTGAGGATACTGAAGTCTTCCACCCTAAGAATCAGGATTTGTTTTATGGAATAATCTGATCACATTCATAGTAGATAGCTGCCTCCTTCTCTTTCAGAACAATAAAGGACTCTTGCTTCTTGAGAACCTAGTTAGAGTCTTAGAATTGCAGAAGTTTCTTTAATACTGTGTTCCCAGAATGTCCTCACTGTCAAGCTAATCTGCAACCAGCCATCAGCAATTTATCAAAGTCACTGTTACGTATACTGCCAATTTATGGGTCCACTGGATATTGTTCCAAATAAGCTGCTCTTTCCTCAAGCAAATTTATATTAAGCTGACAAGTAAAAATTGCATATATTTATAGTGGACACCCTGTTTTAATTGACACATAAATAAACGGTTTTATGATAACAACACATAAATTTGATTCCTTTAGAAACTTTCATATAGAATTATTATTAGTAACTGTGGTCACTAAAACATACAAAATGTATCTTTGACTCATTCCTACAGGATGACTGAAATTGTGTCTTTTGAGTAGCATTTACCCAATCCCTCCAACCTCTTCTCCCCAGCTTCAGTTATCGAATTACAGTTCTTCTACATTCCATATAGAATTAGTTCCATACCATATTTCTCTGTCTGGGCCTGGATGTCTTACTTAATCTTACATTTTCCAAGTTCATTCATGTCACAAATAACCAAGTTTCATTTTCCTAATGAAGACTTACATCCCTTAGTTTTATTCCCTTTCTTCACTAATGTGAACAATACCACAATTAGTATGAATTTAAACATTTCCTTTTACCTCACCTATTTAATATTTTGAGTCTATTCTCTTTAGTGAAATTCTTTTATCATGCTTTGTGTGTGTGTGTGTCTGTATATGTGTGTGTGTGTATGTGTGTGTTTAATACAGTATAGAAGTCTTGCTTGTACTCCTCATCCTCACCAGAACTGATAAGCATTAGTCATTCAGATAATCTCTCTTTTGTATGGGGTGATGCCTCACTGTGATTTTGTCACTCTGATGATTAATGATGTTGTCCAATTACTCACATACCTTTTGCTTCCATTACAGCTTGAGGAATTTTCATATTTTCTGCATAGTTTAAAATATTGTTATTTGCTTTTTTTTTAACACTAAGTTATTTAAATTCCTCTTATACATTAGATACTAATCCTTCACCAGCTATAGCCAAGCAGGTCTTAACTATGACTCTCATCATCCACTCTTCCTGTTTTTCAACTTTCAGGATGGTGGTTTCCTCCTGGAATATTTAAACAGCTTTCCAAACTAGGATAAGTACTCTGTAACTACAGATGCTACATCTTTTTTATTCATTACTTTTTTGCCAAAGAATAAAATTAAATATAACCTGCTGAGTCTGTTTTTTTGTTGTTTGTGTATCTATGGTTTCAAGGATGACTACTTTGCCTTGGATAGCAAAGGAGTGTGTTCATGCCTGGGAGAGGATAAGCCTCCTCCTAGCAGCCATTAGTTCTTGTAGCTCATTTAGGTGTGGGATCCTGTGAAATTTTCTCTCTTCCTTGTTAACATATCCATTGATATCTTCATTATTCTGGTCTTGTAATGCCATTTCTAGGAGAGACTGTTTCACAGTAGACTTCCTGATATTCTGATTCTTACAATCTTTCTGCTCTCTCTTCCTCAATGTTCCCTGGATACATGAGCTGTGATGTAGATATATCTGTTTGAGGCTTTTGGTTTCTGCACTGTGTCCATTTGAGGTTTGCTGTGATGGTCTCCATTTGTTGCAAAGAGGGGCTTCTTTGATGAGGGATAGTAGTCACATTTAATTGTGGGTATAAAAATAAGATTTAGAATGTGGTAAGGAATTATGCTGGTCTAATAAAGTGGTGATAGTAAATTATTTTCTCGGTTCCATGACCTCATTGACCCCATGAAGCTCCCTAGATTTTCAGTACCTGCATGATTTTCCCTTTGTTGAGTAGGTTCTAAATCAAATTAAAAAACCATTGGTTGTTTCCAACATGTGAGTTCCAGTTATTTCAGGGGAACTTGGGAGGGATTCAAGAAAGGGTTGCTGGGAAAAGCTAGTGAAAGAAACTGGGGGAGATGTAATTCTATTTCAGTTAAATACATTTCTTTAAGAAAAGGATAAAATTATGCTCTATAGGCAACAATATCTAAGGAGACTTTCTTTTCAGTCCTTGTTTGGAGACTATCTAAGAATGGTGGCTTAAGTAGGGATAGTGGAAATTAACCCTGAAAATTTCTATGATTCCAATTCCATAGCCACATACTGACAGTAAGAACTACATACAGACAAATTTTCTTAAAAGTTCCTATGTGTTGAACCATGACTCTTATGAGCCACAGATTCTCCTGGTTTCTTCGGAAAATAACTGAGCAAACATGAAGAATTCTTTGAGCCATAACATACACCAAGTTCTAAAAACAGGTTAAAAGAGACAATAAGTTTTGAAGATGCTTGAGGAAGAAATCACTAAGGGTTGAGATATTAATAAAAAAAACTTACAGGAAACTGGAACAAAAAGTAAGCCTAACAATAGTGTAAGAAAATTCTCAGGAAAGGGAAAAAAGCAGTAGAAAAAAGAGAAAGAAGGAACAAAGGAAGGAATAGAGAGAGTGAGACAGAAAGAAATGGAGGGAAGGAGGAAGTTAGTATTTCAGACAGAAAGAACAATATGATCCAAATGCAGAGGACAGTTGGTTTCTGCAGGAAATATCAAGAACAGTTAGTTAAAGATGTATATTTAGGGCATTATAAATTATTAAATCAGGTTTGAAAGATAAATAAGAGGCATGTGGGTAATTTAAACATTGATTATAAAACCAAATTAGAGAATTTTAATCATGCCTCCTGTAGAAATTCTGTATCTCCTCAGGAGCACTCTTTTCCAGTGATGGTAAATCACAGGGACACTACGTTATTTTGCATGAAAGTATCCATTATGCTGCAGACAGATTCAATTAAGTTTTAATCAATAACATAAGATTTTAGAACAATTTTAATAATTTTTTATATAAAACTGTACCATCAAATTTGTGTGCAGTTGCAATTAAAGACCCAGGATCCCACCCCTACTCAAAATTTCTCTGAACCTAACAGCACCAATCTATAACTTAAGGAAGCATATGGAAACCAATTGGAAAATTGAATTTTTTTTAAAATCTAGAAACATAGCAATTGGAAAAATATAAGTACCTCAAAGCACAAGTACCTATCCCAGGATGCTTTATTTCCTCTTTAAATTTTCATGCAAATCATAGACTTTCAGTATTCATTAATAAGGAGTTCATAACGTCCACGGAATCACATGATTTATGCTTTGCATATACCTACCTAAAATAAAAATGATTGAAGTCTAGGCTGCCCTTTCCATCATGGAAAGATCACTTGAGTGCATGCTTAGTTCATTGTGCTTTTCTCAGTGTCTATACCAGAAATTGGCTCTAATCTCAGGAACCTTATAAATCTATCAAACATAACATAAAGTTCTTCCTATTGAAACTGGCCTACTGTAAGAGCAGCTACACATTCGAGCTTCTTTACTTGTCCTTCATAGAGTCTGATTTCTGGGTGATTTTTGTATATGTTATTAACCAACATTGGTATTTAGACTCGTCTTGAGCAATACAAATGCAAGCTCATTTAATCTCTTCAGCAACACTGTTATCTATCACAGTAATAATACAATCATATTACGCTCTTAGATCTCAATCATTTGAGCTTTTAAAATGCAATATTGTTTCCTTTAACCATTTGTATGAATGATATACAATAAAGTTTAAAACTCAAATACTGGATCATGTCTAGGTATATTTTATTTATGATTTTAAGGTTATTTATATACTGTAAAAAAAATTAAGATTTAAAAAAAAAGCCCTTGAATTACTAAATGTTGTATAAGGAAACATTGTCAAAGAAAAATCTATACCATCATTGAAACTGATTCATGATGATTTTAGTCACTTTATCAGTTATAGATATGCAAATTTTATGTGTCTTAATATTCTATGGGTACTATGCCTATAAGAATTGGTCATGCATTCAAAACTCAAAAGGAAAACTTAGCCAGCTAAGACAGTAAAATTTCTCCTACTGGAAATCTTATTATTTCCTCAAACTTAGTTTTCTTTCATCTCATAATATCTTGCAACATTTAAAGTCATAACAAGTTGATAAATTCTATCCAATATACTTTAATCAGAAAAATGTGATTTAAAAGATGCACGTAAACTGTACACCATTTAATAGATGATATGCACATACTGCATAATGTGAAATTATCCCATAAATTTGTATCATTAAATAACTCTTTCTAATATAACTAAGTATAGTTAATTGATCCTTGTAATAATCTCTAAGCAAAATACTATTTGTGTGAATATAAAAAAAATCTAATATAAACCACAGCACTCATTGTTTGCCCTCTCAGAGAAAAGTAGAAAAGTATCTTAAGTGTTCTAGAAAGTATCTGAAGTGTTCTTAATTATAGGTAAAATAAACATTCCTATATGTACTAAAATAATAGCATAGGTAAAATTTCAATTTGATCATTTATTTCTCTGTCAAAGATTAGATATCACCTTAGAATAACTGCTTCTAATCACAAGTCCTATGCTGTTTTATTTTTACCGCTTCAGAATATTAATTTCAATTTTCCAATAAAACTTAAGTATCTAGAATCCTTTTTGAGAGTGCATGGTGTGGTTTATATTGTGGTGTTTATACCATTTAATTCAATTGCTGTATTTTAGTGTCACATCAATCTCACATGCCAAATATATGACTATTCAAATCACCAATTCCTAATGGTTGATACAACCTTGAACCTCCTGATGCCTTCCAAGTACTTTCTGATTCTTAAGCACTGCAGGCCTACAGCCCAGCTTCCTACACTGTAAATTATAACCCAATATGACATTTGTAACTGAATGTGGAGCTTCTGAAAAATTTGGCAACATTAAAACTTTTCTGAACATGCAATGTTAACAATTAATTAAAAACAAATACAATGAATCTGACATGTTTCTAGCAGTGTCTTTCATGTTAGATCACAGGACTTCACAGAACCATTGGCTCTGAATAAACAGCATGCTTTGCACTGCATTCAGTCACACCACACATAATTAAAAGATTTGAGAGAAACTTCAGCTCAGATGCAAATGCATAGTAATTTAAGGATTATAGTGTTTTTTTATTTTGTAGGCATAGTTTCCTGCTCATACAGAAACATGGTGGCTTGATGAATGTAGTGATTTGAATAAGAATGGCCCCCACAGACACATATAGTGCTTGGTCATTAGGGATTAGAAGGTGTTGCCTTGTTGGAGTAGGTGTGGCCTTCTTTGAAGAAGTGCTTCACTCAGGGTGGGCTTGGGGGTTTCAAAAGCCCAAGACAGTTCTCTCTGCTGCATGTAGATCCATTCAGATATAGATCTCTCACCTTCTCCAGCACCATGTCTGCCTGTATGTCATCGTGCTCACCACCATGACAATAATGGACTAAACCACTGATCCTGTAAGCAAGCCCCAATTAAACGCTTTCATCATAGTGTCTCTTCACAGCAATAAATAGAACATTGACTAAAACAATTACTTAAAGTGAAGAATTTTAATGTTTTCCTCTTATCATTCCTCAGTGGTGGTTATCAAATTAGGATATCTTTGAGTAGGCACTGCCATAGAAGGTTGAATTTAAAAGTTCATATTCAGATTATTGATTTAAATGACATTAAACTAAACTGTTAACTAATAGTTCTGGAGAGACATCTCAGTGGATAAAGATACTGGTCATGTGAGTGCGAAGATCAGAGTTCATATCTCCAGAACTCACAAAAAAGGTGAGTACTTGTGGTAGTTGCCTGTTATCTTAACACTGGAAAACAAGAAACAGGCAGTCACCAAGAAAAATCAAAGTAAGAGAATTATAGGATCAAAAAAAGATTCTACCTCAATAAATAAAGTGAAGAGCCATTAGGGAAGACACCTGATGTAAACTTGGAGCCTCCATACACATGCCCACACATATCAATGTACACTTGCACACAGTATACTTTGACACACGCAAATATATACGCATTATTCAGGGTGATTAGAATGATACCACTCATACTTGCTCTTAAGATTATCTTTTCCATTATTTGTTATTACATTATTTTATAATAGCATTTGATAATAATGTATGTTACACAGTTCCTTTTAGGAATGCTACATGAGATGTTGAATGCTATCTATGTGTTAAGCAAGTGTTTGTTTTTAAAATGTCTAATATTGTTCACATAATACTTAAAGAACTAGGTATCAAATTTTTATTAATGATAAGCAAATTTGACAAATTCTGAGAAAACAACAAAATCAAATATTATTTTTAGATTGAAACAACATTAACTTATTAAATTAGTCATCAGATGAGTAGTTATATTTCACTTTAATAATTAACACAATACTGATAATACTCAATTGGTTCACTTGGAAAGATGTTCAGTTACATAAAAGAAATAAGTTATATTTGATAAGAAATAAGTTCTATAAGAATAATGCTCTATTGCTTTGTAGGTTGATCAAAGATAATGATAGTATACATTGTGTCTCAAATAACAGTAGGAAAGATTTTCAAATAGTTTCAGTACCAATAAATGATAAACGCTTGAGGAAAAAGACATACTTACCCTGATTTGAGTGCTGCAAACCACAAACAAGTTAGAAATATCACACAATACTTGATAACTAAATATAATTTTTAGATTAACTAAATGAAATAAATAAATAAATGGAATTTTGATATCTTATAATACAGTCAGTGTGCCATCATTTTGTAGTACTATAGCTAAACGCAAATGTGTAGTTCATATTCTAAAATTCAATGAAATGAATCCTGAAAGTAATTGTGATTAATCCTCCAAAATCAGATGAGAATTTTTGTTGAAGTTTCTGAACTATATAAAATAAAATCATTATATAATTAAGACATTAAAGAAGTAGGACCAAGAATCAAAAAACTTAAGCCTAGTGAATATTTTCATCTAGCTTAAAAATACAAAATGATTCTCACAATATTAATGATGGGAGTATGATGTTTCTAATGTAAATATTTCTCAAAAAATATTGTCCAAAAATATATGTCACTGAAGTTTGGCCATTATCACTCTTTTGATCCATTGTCTAGAGTAGCTTTCATGTTGCAGTGCTGGTTTTGTCTTAGTCCCAAGAGAACAATCTAACAGGCAGATTCTAAAGGCTCACATATTCATAGAAAATGGTAGCTTACGGTATTCCAGCTCCACACTACGCAGTTCTTGCATACAGATTTCTGTGATGATGGGAACAGTCCATAGCAGCACTGACAACATCTAATGTGCATGATATCTGCACTTATTGAAAGCTTGAAATGTGACAAAGAAACTGATTTTCCACATTTAATGTAATTCAAATTGATTTAATTTTGATTCTTTAATTCAAAAGTTAATTTTGATTAAGTTTCACCTGTTTTCAGATACAATATAGCACAGATATTCTCCAGCTAACAACATGGTTCTGTTCCAACAATTACACTTCATGTTGAAAATGCATTCAATTTACCCATCTTAATGACTCTCATGGCTTAGCAACCCAACACCGTGTAGCAAGCAGGCCATTAATATTCCTGATTGCATGGCTGAGCGTGAGCAGCAGCATTCAATGTGATATGTGGAAATGGGTATCATACTAAAATTTGTTATCTCACCAAATGTTCAATCCAACATTGAAGCATATTTTCTCTAAAACATCACATTTGCACCACCATAAAGTTAATATAACTGTGAGCCAATTCCCTACAAAATAAGGGATCATTTGATATAGAAGTTAAAAGGGGTCCCGCTGGAATACTGTAGTGTGGATTTTAATTTCAGTCCAGATACAAACTATTTGTGAAGCCTCTGAAAATGTGCCTAATCTTTTGGTTAATAGTATTTGATATCATAAATTATTTTTATCATAAATTATATATTATAAATATATAAATATTAAATATGACCACATATAAACTGCATAAAACACTAACTAGTGAAAGTGCTTACTTAATATGATACGGGTTACGATTATCATTATTTTTTACATCCAAGTATGTTTAACAAGCAACGCTAAAAATATTTGTATTCCTAGAACCTTCTGTAGGGTCATGCATAAGTGGATCACCAGAGAAGATATCTGTTTTAATGGAACTCAGATCCAGTGAAACAAGATTAAAAATAAAATATGGAATGAGCAAAAAGGCAATAAAAGTTAAAAGTAATCATTTATATAAGCCTATTTTGACATCTTGAATTAGCATAAAATAGAAATTATATGACTACAAAACCTTCCAGAAGCCTTTTTTGTCATCAATAGCTGGCAATTTCAAATTTTTGTTTTATATTGGATTATCTTCAATGTTTCATTTGGTTTTGAACATGAGAACACACACCTGTGACCCCCGCACTGAAGCAGGAGGATAGTATAGCCAGCCTGAGTTACATAGCAAGATTCTGATCCAGTGAATGTTATAATGATGGAGTTTTTGTCTTAAATGTCAATTGCACTCATAAACAGAAAATTGTTATTAATGTACCACTATTATCTGTTTAATATATAAAAGTTCTCTCTAATTGTATACTAAAAAAAAATCTTCTATTGCTGAAGTATATGAGTGTGTCAAGAAATGGGGAAGAAGACATAGATCATTGTTAAATTTATTTTTAAAAAAATTTAAACTCACAAACTAGAAAGAAAGCTATGGAATTTACTTAAAGCAGAGACCACTTCATGAAGAACCTAGTTGAGTTTGGATTCTGATGGCCAAGTGACTTTTTCTGGAGAAAAGACATTGTGCGTTTTGAAACAGTTAGCCATTAAAAGATAATGATACACATTTAGAAAAGAATTTAAAAGTGCCATATTTTTTTTGGAAAAAAACTACTAATATGTTCATGGAAGTGAGCTTGGTTGTAGTTTAATTACTTTGCTGTTGACTTGTTATCTGTATCATTATCTTTTCCATAATCAACTTACTTCAAAATGATGGTCAGGATGGTCTTAGAATACATTTTCTTTTGTAATAAAGTAGACATGCCTCCCTCCTTATGTGACTTTTGTGTGTTATTTGCATCATAAACAAGAACAAAGTCTCAAAATAGAACTAACACGTGTGAACTTGCCTCTTTTTCGGTTTGTTGGTTTTTGTTGTTGTTGAAACTTAGTTTAATAAGTTGAGTAAAGAAGGGAAAATCCTGTGGAATTAACTTCTTCACCATGCAAAACTACATGATGCTTAGAAGAATCCTAGATTTCTTAGAAGAAAGGACCAGTGATATATTACTACTGTAGTCCCTCTTTCTAAATGCAGTATCATGTGTTTTTAAATCGGTTAGTACATAATAAATATGGATAAAGGAAGCTGTTTCATGGAAGCGTGTCCATTCACTACTGTATTCATATAGTCAATAACTTTGGAGACTATCCCTCTTCTGGATGAATTTTTCAGGTTGTTTAGAAAAATACTTATTACTTAAATAAAAGCAACATAATTAAGTGATGTCTAAATAGCTAAAATATTTAGATAATTTAAAGTATAGGTACATTATTTGCAAAATAATTTCAGGTGGAATACTTTAAAAATATAATGACGACTAACCTTTTCAAGAATAAAGATCAGTATTGCTAAAGTTTCTATTTTTAAAATTTGATTATTTTAGTCATAGTTACATTCATGATTATAGTCTTTGCTCCTCATTCTAATGTCTGTAACATTATATTCTTGTTTCTTTAGATGTTTGTATTTTATATGTAAAAGTGACTTGTCTGCATGTATGTATGTGTACCATGTATGTGTCTGGTGTCTATGGAGATGAGAAGAGGGTGTTAGATCCCCTGGAATGGGAGTTATGGGTGGTTGTGGACACTTGGCTCCTGTCTTGACTATCAGGGAATCACACCAACTTTGTTACTTCTGGCAAAAGGATTTACCAAAGCAAATAAGCAATGAATCAAAAATGAAGGCATAACATTATTTAATGGAATATTTAATGGTTAATGAAATCTAATTTTTAAAATCATGGAAAAGATACTGGGCCTGCTGAAAACAGCTCCCTTATCCAACATCAAGAGCCAAACTAGTTTGAAGGCTATAATCCTGAACCATCTTGAGACTTGAGACGTATTCCACAGAGGAGAAATTCCTTCATAAGCCACAGTAAAACCAAATCTCGCTTGATGAATTCTCAGTCAAGGAATACAACAGAGAAACTTATTGAAATCCTAGCCCAACGCAATATATCTAGGAAGGGTATAGACATTTAAATATTACGTAGAGAATACACAAGATGATGACGTCATTAGATGTCTCAATATCATGTGGTTATTTGTGTCTCTGTATACAAACTTTAGCTTTATTGAATTCTAAATATAAACTGGGGTCATGCAATACTTGTTAAACAACGAGTTAGACAACAAGGCAACATATTGTCTAACAACTATTGGACTCTCTTCATTTAAGAAAGAGATATGAGAAAACTTTGCAATAATCCTTACATATTATTAAGTAACAACAACATTTGCTGAGAAATATAGGCAACTAAAATTCAATAAATTTCATAGTATAATAGATAAACTAGAATACAATGAGAATAAAATCATACACAAACGTTAGAATTAAGCAAAAATGAACTATTGGTGAAAAAGACTAATGACTTAACTATTTAATGATTAGAATTTGTTGGATGAATAAGGAGGATTTTTTTCCCTTGGAAGACAAAGAAGAGAAAGAGTCTGGAACATAGTTCCTAATGGAGATTATCTAATATAAAATATATATTATCTAATATATACATATATACGTGTTTGTTCTATATATATTAAAAAAGACATAATATATATAATGTATTACATAATATACATAAGATATGAACTAACATTAGATAGATACAATATTAGATATATAGATAATAGATCAAAGGTATGATCTAATATATAATATATGTTTGAATGCAACCTGGAGAGATAACATTCTCGATAAGGGTCATCTAAAATCTATTTTAATGCCAGACTTTGTGAGAAAGACTGTTGGATTGTGAGTAATAACTCAGGAATCTCCCTTGGAGTTGTTGATCATAACAGTTGTTGATCAGAGAAATTCCCTTTAGTTGCCACCCAGAATTTGAAGGTAAAAGTTTATTCATATACTGAAGATACCACAGGCTTCAGACACAGGACTGGAGGAATTGGTGTGTAACTGAAATAGCCTCTCACTTAAGACTAACTCTCATAGTATTTGGAGGTGCTATGCAAGCTGTCTATAGAGAAAAATAATCACTAGTTCTATTCAGCTGTAACACTTATAGACCACAACAATGGCTAGCCTGGCAAAATATCCCTAAAGGTGCAATAGTTGCACTTATATCTTGGGGTAACCAGAACATGTAGTTGGGCGTTAGGGACATTCAGTTAGAGGGACTTCATGTGCAGTATTATACAACTAGACAATGGCCTGTTGCTGGTGAGACCCAAGAACATAGAAAGCATACTACTTTCAACTTGTTAAACCAGTAATATTTCTAAATGTATTATAAGTATTCATCTTTATACCTACAGATAAGTGTAGCTCTCACTCCTCATAAAAGAAGTTTCTTTAAAACAAATGGAGAACTTTACAGAAGCATACAACTGGTAAAAATTCAGAGAACAATTGGCCCCAGGGTTCCTAACCCTAATAAATATATCTACAACAAAACCCCTATACCTAAAGGTCATGAATCATCACAGGCGGCAGAAAGCTTGTAAGAGGCAAAGAACCAAGATGACTTGGTTGTATCATCCAGATACAGCAAGGAAGATAAATTCATGAAACATCAAAAACATGGCTACTGAAACAAGATATGCTTAACAACAATAACAGTTGCCATGTGCACATGTATCAGTGAAATTTCATAAGACCAACCCTTATATGAAAAGCTACAAGCAAGTAATGACTAATGAGAGGGAGAATCAGTCTTCTTCAGGAGTAAGTCATTTTATAGGTTATCTAATACTAAGAGTTCATCCCTAAACACACACACACACACACACACACACACACACACACACACACGAGCAACATGAAATGGACTGGTCATAAATTTGAAAGGAAGTGTTGGGGAATGCTGGGGAAATCGAAGGTCATGATTTTGAAGAGGGAAATAAATGATATAAATACAATACTCATGTATAAAATTCTAAAAAGTTTTCATTTAAAAATATTCCTTTTTATATGATTCTCAGATGTTTGAAACATAAGAAGGAAGGAAAATAGCTAATACTGTCAATATATTTTAACTTATCAGAAAGACTTCTAAAGAAGTATGTATGATTTATGTTTAAAATAAAACAATAAATTCCTGAAAATTCTTTTTAAAGCAATAAAACAGAATCTTTATTTAAAAAAAGTATATAGGCATCTTGAATGAAAATAACCAATCTATGTAAAAATCCAATCTATGTGCAATTAATGTACAAAAAGAGAACAGTTATTACATGGCCGGTGTTTACTCTACAGTTTTTCATTAATATACAATAAAAATGACATTAATCTTTAATTTAAACTCAATTTCCATATTATGTAGAATCACATTAAAACATCCCTTCATTTTTTTCATTTTACTCATTTAATTTTGAAAACACTATGGTATAGTTCTTTAAGTCTCCTATATCTTATAGTCAATATATTTAAATAGAATATGAGAAAGTTATTGAGAACTCTAAAGGGAACCATAAAAACATAGAAAGTGATTTCTAACCAGATATAAAATATTCAATGTAACCAAGGAAAAATAAAAATGAATTAGCTCTTTGCCATTATTAGAAATAAAGTATACAAAATATAACATGAACTACTCAGTGAAGATTTTCACAAAGACATTTTGAATAATTAAATTAAAGAAAGGAGAAGTAGACCCAAATACACTTTTGAAGAGAAATAGACAAAACTTACCTAGTGAGATATTAATACAAAATGCAGTTATTGAAAAGAAGATATAGCTCAATTGGTAGTCTGCTTGCCTTACATGCACAAAAGCCTAGATTAAATTTCCCAGCACAATATGAACCAGGTAGAGTAGTGCTTTCTGTAATCTAGACACTAGAGAAGTGGAGCCAAAGATTCAAGAGTTAAGAGAAATATGTTAACAATGAAATATAAAGAAAAATATAGGTCATATTTAATCACATGTCAATCACAAAATTGACTTGAATCAAAGTATAAAACCAAGGCATGGAAGTGGCATGATACTCAGTATTTTAAAATTCACTTTAAATACTTAAAGTGCCTTTTGTTTATGTTATGTATAAGTCTCAGTTTTAAAGGGTAGCATTTATAAAGTGTGCTCTTTGAGAATAAAATCAAGAAGCTAGAAATAAGTGATAATGTTAATTGGGAAAGACTCTATTCTTTAAGTAAGTAGTATACTTCTAAATTATTCTTAGACAAGAAGTGTACAGGAACATTTATTCCTTTAATTGGACAGCATGACTGCTCTAGGGAAAAAAAAGAATGTTAGTACACACATTTAATCCCAGTATTCAGAAGGCAGTGGTAGCATTTGCTTTTAATTCCCAGGACAGAAACAAGTAGAAGGAGGGGAGGAAGCAGAAACAGGAAGTATAGTTCATAAGGAACCAGTGTCAGACAGGAAGTGACCTCTGAGATGTATCAGAGTGAAGACTAGACAAAGTGATGAATCAGAGGAAGAATTAGCAGAGTCAGTCAGAGAGAGGACATACCCTACTCAGACTCTCAGCTCAGATAGTCAGGCAGAAATATCATGGCAGTTCAGTAGAAGGCATCAGTATCAGACAAAGAGAGTGAGTTTGGGAGAAAAAGTCAGTTAACAATCAGTTTGAAGTCTAGCAGAGTAGTTCAGTCAGAGAAATTTGGGGAGTCAGCCAGAGTCAGAAGAAGAGTTCAGTCAGAAACAGTCAGCCAGCTCAGAATGTCAGTTTGAACCAGAAGCTTGGAGAAGAGTTTGAGCCAGAATAGTGAGTGAATTGAATCAGTCAACCAGAAGAATCCATTGAGTTCAGCACAATTCTGATTTCAGAAGGAGCTAGTCAAAGTGAGACAGTCAGCAGTAAGTCTCAGTGGCAGAAAAGTTCCAGTTCTAGGCTTAAGATTAGATTGCATGGAGGCTGAAACCCTCTAAGAAGCAGAGAATTAATTAGCCAAAGAATAAACTGCCTTTTGCCCTGAATCAATGTTTATAAAGAAGATATCGCAAATGATTGTTTTAAAATACTTTTAAAGAATATCAGTGAAGTAATGCATCTGATATTTTTGAATACCCCATTACAAATTAAACTGACTTTCAAAACTTTTAGAAACATGTATGAGGAAACCATACGGCTGATTATCAATGACTTCAGTATAACTCTTTAAAATGTTGAAAAGGATTAAGAAAAGAATAAGAAAAAAACAAACAGTGAAAAGAAAAATAATAAGATCAAGGAAGAAATTAGAAGGCAAAATGATTTACTCAACCCCTTATATCATTCCCTATATTTGTTCTAGAATTGTTAACACTTTTAGATGGCTCCTTTTAATAGTGGTTTGACCTTCTAGTTTCCAACTGTACCATGGTACACAATTTATATAGCATTCATCAGAAAGTACATTGCAAAAAGTGGAACGGTGCTCTTTCTGTAGGCTCATGGCATTCTGTGCACCCTCCTGATGTTGGTCCCAGGTAACAAGTCACAGATTTGGTTACTCTTTGAATAAATAACCAGTACTTTACAGTGTACTGTTGTGTTATAATGTCACATTCTGGTAGTGTCATGAGTAAAATGCACTTTCCACTTAAGATATTTCTCCCCCAGGATGAGTTCTGGGACTATAAAGCCACTGTAAATGAGGAGTGCCTATATTTACCGTACTTCTTTGCAAGGATGGTACTGTGGAATTTTGATCTTTGTTTCTCATTAGCCTAGGCAAAATATTAATTCATAATAAAAACAATAAATATTTGATTTGAATACAACTAAGGTGTGTGAGATTGTTTCTGAAATATATCCAACTTATCCATATTATTAAAATATTAACAGAGTAAACAGGATGTTAGAGTTATATTCTTTTAACCCCCATTTTGTATTTGTTCTTCTATCATATGATACATCCTGACCACAGTTTCCCCACCCTCTACTCCTCCCAAATCTACCCCTACCTCCCTTCTCCCCCAGATCTACTCTTCTTCCATTTCCCTTCAAAAAGGGTCAGGCCTCCCAGGGATATCAGCCAAACATGGCATAACAAAATACAATAAAACTAGGCATAAAGCCTCATGTCAAGGCTGGACTAGGCAACTCATTCAGAGACAAAGGGTTCCAAGAGCAGGTAAAAGGGTCACAGATATACCCCATCCCACAGTTAGGAGTCCCACAAAAACACCATGCTAACAACTATAATATATATGCAAAGAACTCAGCACAGTCCCATGCAGGCTCTTATTTATTTTAATTTTGTTTTTATAGCATTGCTACCCCTTAATCAATCCAAAATCTTGCTCTTGATTACTTTTTCTTTTTTTTCTCTTCATCTTTTTGCCAAGAGTATCACTTTTACCAATATATTCACTGACTATCAGTAAACCCAAAATGACAACCCAAAGAGAGCATGCATCATTGTAGGTAAATTAAACCTAAGGTCAGCAATGAGAGTTTTTAAAGGAAGTAAAAATTAAAGGGAGTCTTAAACAGCAAGGAAGTTGACACCAAAAGCCTCCTTTGTAGAATGAGGAGTATTTCAACAGGCATGGGAAAATAATTAAATATTTTGGGGAAATAATTTAAGCTAGTGTTTATCAATTCATCTAACAGCCTATAGCTAAGAAAGATAACATGAAAAAAGGTATTGTAAATGCAATATTATAATAAAGATAGTCTTACATACATGCTGGATATATTTCAACAGCAATGGCTCGCTGTGTCACACAAGGAAAAGAAGTGCGTTAATTAATTTTGTCAGCATGACACAAACTAGACACCTGGGAAGAAGGAACCTCTAGGGAGAAATTGTCTCCATCAGGATGTCCTCTGGGCATGTCTGTGGAGCATTTTCCTGTTTGTTAATTGATGGAAGAATTCATTACCTAACGAGAGAAAGGCACCTACTCTGGGCAGGTAGTCCTAGATTGTATAAGGAAGCCAACTGACACACACATACAGATATAAGATGCACACAGAACAGCAAACAGACATTACCAGAGTAGAAAGTCCCTATAATATTTTTCAGTAAAAGCCTTAAATATACAGAAAAAACAAAAGATATTGAAAGGGCCAAGAGAAAAACCGTAAGTCCTGTATAAAGAAAAACCCAGCAAAATAATAAATTCTCAATGAAAACTGTAAAATTCAGAAGAACTAACTGAAATACATTTCAAGTCCTCAGTGACCACAGATGGCAACCTAAATTACAGTACCAAACAAAACTACCTATGTTAATAGAGTAGAAAGAAAATTTTCCATGACATAAGCAAGTTAAAAAAATTCATGTCCACCAAACTAGCCTTATAGAGATTACTGTAAGTAATAATTCAGATTGAAGAAAGGAATAAGCATAGCAAAGAGACTATAGAAAGAAAACAAATGAACCTTATAGTTATTGAAACACAGAATAGGAACTAGAATACAAACAAAAAATAGCATCAATCAACAGACACTTTTCAACAATAATTTTAAATAATAATTGTATTAACTATCAAATCAAAAACACAGGTTAGTGGAAAGGCTTAAGAAACAAAGATCTGTCTGTCTGCTGTCTACACTGAACTTATTTTACCCTCACACATAGGAAGCATCTTAAAGTAAAAAGGTAGAAAAATATATCCCAAAAAAAGAAACTATTAAGCAAGCAGGTGTTAATATCCCAATATCAAACAAAATTTATTTCAAACTAAAACAAGTCAGAAGAGATAAAGGAGGACAGTTCGTCCTACTCAAGGGAACAATTAACCAACTAGACATGACAATTCCAAATGCATATTCACCAAACTATGGCACACCCAACTTCCTAAAAAATCATACCACAGGACTTTAAGACACCTATCAACACCAATTCATAATAATAGATGGATAGATGGTTTCAATACCCCATTTTCTCCAGTAGACAGATTATCAAGACAAATTCTAAACAGAGAAGCATTAGAATTTTTTGACATCATGCATCAAACAGTCCTACCAAATAGCTACATTATTCCTCCTAAACATCAAACAATGTGTCATACTCAGCAGCCTATGGAAGCTTTTCTAAAACAGATCACATAGAGAAAAATCTTAACAAATTTAGGAAACATTTAAGAATTCATATATCCTATCTGATCACACTGCAATGAAAGTTAAAATCAACAACAAGCAAATCTTGAGAAAGCACATAAATTCATAGAGATGAAACAACACATTTTTGATGTATGGGTCAAAGGAAAAAAAACCAAGAAAGAAATAAGAAAGTGGGCTGAAAGCATTGAAGCCAGTAAACGACATTCATCCATGGTCTGTTTCTGCATCCATGCATCAGTTTCTGTTCCAGGTTTTTGTCTTGAATTTCTGCCTTGGTTGCCCTACATGATGAGCTATAAACTATAAAATGAAGCAACCTCTTTCTCCATCAAGTTGCTTTTTTTTCATGTTGTTTATCAGAGCAACAGAGAAGCAAACAAAAAATTGATACTTACCATATTAGTTTGTAAGGGTTATGGAAATATTTGGAACTTTGAGTAGGAGGAGCCATTTAATTCTCAGAGTTTAATGGACTGTTTTATAGGAGTTTGTAAAGTAAGAATTTACAGAAAAGAGATGATGCAAGCTTGGATAGTCAAATTTCTTAAGCAAGTTTGAGAATGTCTCAAAGACTCTATCTGTGTCATCTGTGTGATATATTTTAAATAGGAATTTGTAAAAGCAAACATTTTGCTTAACTGGATAATAGAAAATGGTTAGTTAATAATGAAAAGTCAGATATGGTTACCAAAAGATTAATATTGTTAGGTGAAATACTCTTAGGAACACTTCCTCTGGATCAGTACACAGAATCCATTGTCCAGTAGGGGGCCAAGGTTACATAAAGCTGGCAGTAGGACTTGGCTAGTAATAAATAAATCTCCAAAGTGTCCAAGAACCTGAAATTTGATAGGTCATGGGTGCAGAGGAAACCCCAGTGTTATTATTCTGTTAAAGGAATGAAGCAATAAAACGATTACTAATAACATATTACTGTACACATAGGTCTATACATCACTCAGCAGTCATCAGAAGTTTCTTCTTGTAGTAGATGTTAATTAACACAGAGATCCACAACTGGACAATGTGCAGAAAGTAAAAGACTTAGGAGTATTCACCTTTAAATACAGTGTCATTATCAAACTCTGAACTCCTCCTGTCAATTGTCAGGGATCTGTGAAGAAGACACAGAAGGATTGTAAAGGCCAGAAATGGTGGATGATGTCAAAGATGCAATGTCTTCTAGACACAATAAGATAAATGCATCAAACTGAGCCAGTACACACCAGACCTGCACAGGTCCAAATAAGACAGTATTCTAGAACTAAAAGAAGCAAATAAACAAGGTCCTCTAACCAAGAAGATATTCATAATTAATACTTGCTGGGAAAAGGAGAATTATTTTTCTCCAATGGAGTGTCATTGGGTATATCAACCATGCTTCAGGTCCACGACAGGAGTACTTGGCCAGCAAAACCAGGCTCCGTGGTTTCAGGTGTCTGTGTTTTTATTTTGCTTAGATATCTTTTGTCTTATTGATTTTTTCTTTTTCTTTTTTAAGTTTGATTTTACTTTCATTTTCCTGTCTTTTGATGGTTTCCTTTTTTAAGAGAAAAAAAGGAACCCAAGTTTTGGTGGGTAAAGAGATGTGTAGGTTCTATAAGGACTAGGGGGAGGGAAAATAATATCAATATCTCATATTAAGATGATTTTAAATAAAAATTGTAAAAGTACTGATTTCAAAGGCACACAATGGTTATAGAGAGAAACTGACGCCTGTCACAATAGGGTAAGGTAGGATAGGACCTTGGTTAGTGTGCAGCCTCAATTACAATGGAGACCCCAGCATATTAAAGATGCCATGGTTATACAAAAGCAACCAATACAGCTAATACCTCTGAGTCTTTCTGGACAGTTGGAGTTAGGACTCCAGGATCTTTTGTTATTTTTCAATTTTTTAGAAAAAAATTTCTTCCACATACTAATGGAGCAACCAACTGAAAACAAGTAAGTCTCCAAGGGCCTATGGAGTCTGGTGAAAGTTGCCAATGGTGGAATATGATTTGTATCACATTTCTTTTCCTGATTTACTTTAAAGGAGTTGAGCTTCTGAGGTTCTATAGTTATATGTCACAATTTTTTAACATATATTACATGTGTTGTATATATTATTAGGATATTCACACATTACTGATGAGCTCTAGAGAAACTCAAAATATTATCCTCTAGCATTCCAAATCCCTATGCTTTCTGAAATTTCTGCCTAATGAACCAAAGTCCCAAACTGAGTGCTTCCAAAAACAATCAGTTTACATGGCTTAAATTACAGGCCATTCTGCATATCATGAACCCTGTTTCTTCCTGCCCAGAATATGAATTATCTCTTTGTCCAGTTTATAGACACTGCTGCTCATTGATTTCTCACTGGACATTTCCATTACGATATCAGATTAACTGCTTGGTATGGCAGGAATTTGTGTACATGACCATTCTTCAGTTGAAAATAGCCCCCAAACATAAGCACTGATTCTAGTACTTTGTAGTTGAACACCTACTGTGTGACTCACCATAGAAGACTTGGAGGCATTTTCATAGGTGCAATCTCTGCCAGACTTCAGCAGAAGGGACCGCTATCCTGGCCAGCCCCATACTGGACAGTGAAACCTTGAGCATTTGAGCTCAGGTGTTTTTATTGATACAGAATTCCTCAGGTGTTTTATTGATAGATAGCACATGCATATCCTGAGCAACCAAACATTCCCCACATAAATTCAACACCTGAAAACAATATGAAATGCCATGGCCTAAGCAGCCCCTCACCCAACAGTGCACAAAACGATATTTTAAACACAACTAAAAATAAACTTCTACAGTAGTATTTCTTATAAGTCAAGAAGATGACATGGTTTATTTTAGTGAAAGGATCACTAATGAAATATTTCACTAGAAGTAACAGGTTGGTTTAAATTTCTTATCTGATCTTGAGTTAAATTTTGTAGGTGGTACATATCAAGAAATGTATCCATAAGTTTTCCAATTTTGTGGAGTATAGATGCAAAATTTTTCAATAAAATACTTGCAAACCTAGTCCAAGAACATCATAAATATTATCCACCATGAACAAGTAGGCTTCTCCACCATGATGCAGGGATGGTTCAACATATGTAAAATAATAAATGGAATCCATCATATAAATGGACTAAGACTAAGGACCAAAACTATATAATGTTCTCATTTGATGTAGAAAATGCCTTTGACAAACCCAAACACTCATTCATGACAAAAGTCCTGGAGACACAGGGAAACAAGATGTATCTCAACTTAGTAAAGAAAATATACAGCAAGCCCATAGCCAATATCAACTTGAATGGAGAGAAACTCAAAGAATTTTCATTAAAACCAGGAAAAAGACAAGGCTGTCCACTTTTTAAATACCTATTCAATATGGTAGTTAAACTGTTAGGTAGTAAGACAACTGAAGTAGAACAATGGTGTGCAATTAGGAAAGAAAGAAGTCAAAGTGTCTTTATTTGCAGATGATATGATAGTTTATATAAATTTGACTAAAAACTTCACCAGAAAACTTCTAAAGATTAAACTCTTTCATCACAGTAGCAGAAGACAAACTGAACTAACAAAACACAGTAGCCATCTTATACAAAAGGCAAATGAACTGACAAAAGTCAGGAAAAGAACTATCACAGTAGCCTCAAATAATATAAAATATCTCAGGGTAACTCTAACCAAGCGAGCGAAAGACTTAAGAGATAAAAACTTCAAGACATTGAAGAAAGAAAGTGAACAAGGTATCAGAAGACGGAAAGATCTCCATGCCTGTCCTTCAGTATAATTAATATTGTGAAAATGGCCATGGCCATCCTACTAAAAACAATTTCTAAATTCAATGCATTCTTCATCAAAATTCCAACACATTTTTTACAGAAATTGAAAATACAATTTTCAGCTTAATATGGAAAACAATAAAATCCAGGATAGGTAAAACAATCCTGAATAATAGAAGACTGCTAGAGGTACTACCATTCCTGATCCCAAATTGTAGTACAGAGCTATAGTAATAAAAATAGTATGGTGTTGGTATAAAAACAGAAATGGTGATCAATGAAATCAAATTGCAGACCCAGACAAAAATCTGCATACCTATGGACACCTGACTTTTGATAAAGGAAGCCAGAAATAGACTTGGCAAAAAATACAGTATCTTCAACAAATGTAAATACACTAAGTGGCTGGTGGTAGAAGAATGCAAATAGATCCATACTTATCACCCTGCACAAAACTCAACTTCAAATGAATAAGGAATTTCAAGATGAGGCCAAATACACTGAATCTGATAGAAAAGAAAGTAGGGTCCAGTCTTGAACTCATCGGCACAGGAAAAGTCCTTCTTAACATAACAGCATTAGCACAGACACTAAGAACAATTAACAAATGGGACCTCATGAAACTAAAAGTTTCTGTATGGCAAAGGACATACCATTCAGACAAACTAGCAGGCTACAGAATGCAAAAAGATTTTTTTACTAACTACACATCTGAAGGTTAATATGAAAAATATATTTAAAACTTAAAAAAATAGACATCAAGAAAACAAAAATAACCCAAGTTTTAAAAATGAGGTATTTGCATGAACAGAGAATTCAAAAAAAATGAAATGCAAATGTCTGAGAAACGCTTAAAGAAATGTAAAACAGCCTTGGTCATCATGAACATGCAAATCAAAACTACACTGAGATTTTGTCTTATACCAGTCCCAATAGCCAAGACCATTACTGACAAATGACAACTCATACTGACTAGACTGTGAGGAAAAAGAACACTCATCCATTGCAGGTGAGAATGCAAACTTGTACAGCTATTACGGAAATCAGTGTGGTGGCTCCAAGGGAATTTGGGAATAGATCTACCTCAAGATCTAGCTGTATCACTCTTAGGCTTATAGCTTTTCCTACTACAGACACTTGCTCATCCATGTTCATTGCTGCTCTATTCTTACTAGCCAGACATTGGAATCAGTTTATAAACCCATCAACCCATGAATGGATAAAGAAAGTGTGGTTCATTTACACAATGGCATATTAGTGAGCTGTTTTTAAAAATTCCTGAAATTTGCTAGTGAATAGGTGGAGACAGAAAAAAAAAACACTGAGAGAGATAACCCAGACCCAAAGAAATAAATATGATATGTATTTGCATATATGTGGATGAGAGTGATTCCCTCTTTTATAAGCAGACTAAGTCCATAAAACCACAGAGGTCAGTTATAGAGTAAAGGACTAAGGCGGACCTTACTAGGGAAAGATAAGGATGTGCTGAGGAAGGGGAAATAGAATATATAGTTATAGATGGACAGATGTGGGTGGACTGACTACAATGGGAGGATTAAACAGAGAGGTGGAGTAAAGAAGAAGATCAAAGGAGGGAATCTGGGGAGAGAAAGCTAAAACCAAGGACCATTTCAGGACCTTATAGATGCCTACTATAGAATTATCTAAAGGGAATCACCAATTAATGGGGAAGAAAACCCCAACTAGGCATCTGTCACCACCAAATGGAATTTCCAGTTCTAGGAATTAGTTACATCTAATTGTTGCCTAATGGGGCCCTATGGAACACCTACCCCCCAAGAATTAGGATAGTTCCAAGGCTACAGAGCTATTGTTTGCTCTCCACAAAATGACATTGAGACCCTGTTGCTGAAAACAACACCTACACAACTCACTGAATGTGGAGAACTGAAGCTAGTTCCTACCTAGAACTTACCCCAAGGATACAAGAAAATACTCTGCATGCTACCTGAGGAGAAAAGAAAAAAACCAATCTACCTACAAACCCTTCAATTTACAATGGTGGCCTGATTGCAAGATATGCTGGTGCAATCATGGCATAAAAGTTGTGTGTGTTGCTGAACAGTGTTGGCATACACTTTTAATGCCAGCACTTGAGAGACAGAGGCAGGCAGATCTCTCTGAATTCAAGTCTAGCCTAGTCTCCAGGACATCCAGGGTTACAAAAGAGAAACCCTGTCTCAAAGAAAAAAAGTTGGGTGACCAACTATTATCAACTTGGATTGAAGACCCATTCCATGAAATGAAATCCATCCCCAACATTGTTCAAATATCTAAGAAACTAAGACTAGATGGGCCATGAGTCTAAGAGAAAAAAAAAAAAGCCTACTTTTCTGCTAAAGGAACATGGCAATAAAATGACTCCAAATGGCATTCTGATAAGCTCATAGGTCAGTACTGGTATTTCTCTGCCATCATAAGAGAAACTTCCTTCTTCTATAGATGGGAACAAATGCAGAGACCCACAATTGGACAATGTGCAAAGAGTGAGAGGCCTTGTGATATTCAGTTCTAAACTAGATTCTCCATAAATCCTTCCCTTTTGGGCTCAGGTAACTGTGAAGAAGAGGAGACAGAAAGATTATAAGAGCCAGAGGAGATGGAAGACACCAAGGAACCAAGGCCTCCTAGACACAACAGACTAACACATATATTAATTCACAGACCATGGCAATATACACAGGGCTTGCACAGGTCTAAGTCATGTGGATCCCAGAGCTGAAGAGGAAATTGAATGCAAACACCTATCCATAACTATTTCTATCTCTAATTGCAGGAAGTGTAGCAAAGCTATCTATTTGTATCTAATTGTATCTAATTGTAGAGATGCTATCTCTAATTTGCAACTGCTCAGAAAGGAAAAATTAGTTTTCTTCTATTGAATTTCTTCAATCTCATTAAGTGAATAAACCACACTTAAAGGCAAGTTCCATGATCAACAGAAAAAGGCCAACATAATAAAAACTTAATAATATTTTTGGAGGATTCTTGTTTCACAATACTTCCTCTGGGCATTATTTTAACTTTACAGGTCTTTTGCTCGTAAGTATAGTATTTTTGATTTTATGTGTGTGTGTGCATGTGTGTGCCTGTGTGTTTGAATATGTGTATCTCTGCTTCTGTGTAGGTTTCATGTACTTTATCTTTGGCTCTGTCTTTTGTTTGTTTGCTTGCTTGCTTGATTGATTGATTATTTGTTTTGTCCTATTTTGACTCTGTGTGTGTGTGTGTGTGTGTGTGTGTGTCTATGTATGTGTTAGTTGCCTATTTGGTTTCTAAAGAGAGAACAAAGAATATGGATTTGTGTAGGGTAGGGAATCTGGGAGAGGTTGGGGAAATGGAAACCATGACCAGAATATATTGCATGAAAAAAAAAAACCTATTTTCAGTTAAAAAATGGAAAACCATAGAGATATGAAAATAAAAACTAAAAGGTGAATATTGTCCTATTAATAAGGAAAGAAGATAAAATCATGTGTTTAACATGATTAATATCTGTATTATCTGTATTATCTCTTCTTGCACCCAGTTTATAAGTTGTTATCACATGTATACTTTTATAGGGAAAAACAATATATAGTATGCCCAGGACTATTTATAGCTTTAAGTATCCGTGCAGAGTCTTGGAACTTGATCTGTGTGTGTAAGGATAGCCTACTGTGTAGTTATTAAAATATGAAGTATACTCCAAAAAGTTACTCAGCTATTCATGAAGCCAATATTTTACTCTGGGTTATTTTCTGCTATTGGCCTTTAATAACTTAAAAAAAAAATGAGGACAATTTGCAAATTAAGAAGTCAGAAGAAAAGAATTAAAAGGCTGTTTTGTGGGTTTTGTTATTATGTAGAATCATCTTTCCTCGTGATTTCTGTTTCTTCTGTAACATGCAGATTAGTAGTTTATGTATGGAAAACAAATCAGAAGTGAATTTTTTTGTGTTGCTTTATTTCCTACTAAAAAATGCTTTTCATGTCTCAAACATGATTCTTCAATGTAGCGTCAATTACCAAGCAATATTCATACTGAACCTATGTGTGGCAAAACTGATAGAATGAAGTCTATGACCGAAATCAAAAGCCTGAGGCAAAAGAAGAGTTTGCCCAGTTTCACATTGCAAAGCACATTTGCCTTTTTTTTATCTCCGCCTTCAAAGCACAAGCATTAATAAAGTAAATGAATCAGTTTTTAAATAATAATCTCATGTAAAAATAATTTTCTAAATTCTACCCATTTGGATTTTGTAATTTTTTTTAATGAAACTAATTATATATGTCTTTGCCTTCAGGAAAATGTTTCCTAAAATAAGTTTTCTTAATACATTGAGTTTCTAACTAGTAAACACAAAAAAGGATATAGACTCTATAATAAGAATATTTCTATGTTTGCCTTTCATTTTTAATTGAACAATGGCAACATTTTACATGAATTAACAAAGGTTATTATGTTAGTGATTACTGAAAGCTTGCAGTCTCCATGAAAGCTGTAAGAATTAATCTTTCTAAAATTGGTAAAAATGACTTAAGTGTGAGTGCAAGAAACGGATTCAAACAGCATAAATTAAGTTAAATTCCAAAGCCACTTATTAAACTGAAACAATAATATTAAGTGGGCTATGCAAAAAAGAAAGAAAGAGAGAGAGAAAGAGAGAGAGAAAGAAAGAAAGAAAAGAAAAGTGTTTTCGTTCTTCCCTTTGTTGGTTTTATGTTAAAGTAGGAGAATTCAGTTCATTTAGCTAAAGTCTTTGATACTGCTCAAGCTTAGAGATAAAATGTTCTAATTTTCTATTTGCCACAATTTTTACTGCAGCACTCAGCTAATCTTTATCTGTTAAAAATGTGTCCTAAAGGTTATGACATCATTTTTCTTTATGGTTGAAAAAATGCTCATTGTGAATATATATCTCATATTCTTAGTCCATTTATTTGTTTATGAACAATAGGCTGGCGTCGTTTCTTGGTCACCGTGAATAGTGCAGTAAAAAGCACGGATGTGTCATGAGTCTTTATGGTATGCTGAGTCAGGGTCCTTCAATGTACATCAAGAAATGCTTGCTGGGCAGTGGTGTCGCTCATTTTTAATCCCAGCACTCAGGAGACAGAGGCAGGAGGATTTTTGTGAGTTCGAGACCAGCCTGGTCTACAGAGTGAGTTCCAGGACAGCCAGAGTTACAACAGAGAAACTCTGTCTTCAAAACAAACAAACAACAAAAAACAAACAAACAAACAAAATGAATGCTACAAATGGGGCACTGAGTGGTTTCATGTTTTTCATTTTTGAAGAGATCTCCACACTGAATTCTATACTGGCTGCACGCATTTACATCCCTATAAGTCATGTGCAAGGCTTCACTTACCAGACATCCCCAGCAGTGTGTGAGGTTCCCCTTAGTCCACATCCCCACCGGCAGTATACAAGTCTTCCTCTTTCTCCACAACCCCACCAGCATTTACAATCATGCCTTTCTGACTAAAGCTAGAAGGAATCTTAAAGCAGTTTAAAATTGCATCTCCCTGAGGGAGGTTTGGGTGAATAATATATGCATTTCTATAAATATTCTAGCTGTTAATCCATTGGCTCATGTAAAGTTTTTGTCTTTTCTAGAATCTTTCAATATCATTGTGAGGGAGTTTGAATGTGTATTTATGTGAAACTTTATAATTTACATATTTAATTAATTGCTTTAGTTAACTAATTGTTACTTAGTTATTTAGTTAAGTACTTAGTTAACTAACTCATTGTAATATATTTTACTGTAACTATAGCATGGCAACTGATCAACTTTGTACATTTACTAAAAGGGAAATTTTCTGTAAAATGGATTTTTGTATTTTAGCTTTAGTATTTAAAATATAAGAGTTTGTTCTAAGTCTACTTTACATGTTTATATGTAATGTTGTTGTGATTTGAATGAGAATGACTCCCATAAACTCATATATTTGAGTGCTTGGTTCCTATTTTACAGAACTGCTTTGAGGAGGATTAGGAGGTGAGGTCTTAAGGAGGTGGTGTGTATGTAGTGGGCTTTAAGGTTTCAAAAGCCTCATTCCTTCCCAGTTGCTCTCTCTGCAGAGTGCCTGTGGATCAGATATGAGCTCTCAGCTACTCGTGCAGTGCCATGCCTGTCTGCCTGCTGCAATGTTCCCTCCATGGCAATCATGAACTCACTCTCTGAACTTGTAAGCAATCTTTTAATTAAATGCTTTCTTTTATAAGTTGCCTTGGTCATAGAGTCTCTTAACAGCAAGAGAGAGGAAACACATTTGGTGATTTGGCTATCATTTGAAATAATATTTTCATATGTACATTGAAAAGATATTTTAAGTTACAGTAGATTCTTGTTGATTTACATTTACATTAGTAAAAGACAAATGGTAAACCTTTGTTTTAGTATAACATAAAGATGAATTAGGATTTTCACTACATCATTGAAAACCTTTAAAACAATATTTAACCCTTTTCGTATCTCAGAAAATAATAACTTTAGATATTCCTCTTTCTCACAGAATAGTAAAAAGAATACAAACTGTAAGAGGAATTTGATTTACGATAAAATAATGTCTCTTACATTAGACTTATGATCTGAAGTTCTTTAATTAGGCATGAATATACAACCCCATCCAATTGTTGAAATGTCTAAAGAGATGAAATCACGGATATATGGTCTTTTTCTTCTTCTGTTCTATGATAACACTGTTCTATGAGAACATTGGAATTATGAGGGTGTTCTTACCAAGAACATATTCATAAGTTATTTACACTGTTCTGTAAATACATCCTAAACAGAGTAGTCTCTAAGGTCAAACTCACCCTTTCCTTCACAGATACATTTTTCTTTGTATTTTCATATTATTTTTCTAGCCAAGGTGTTGGGACTCTATGTGTCATCTAGTAGGAGAATCAATGATGTAAACAAGTGACTAAGTGAGGAGTAAATAAGTAGTAATTGAACCATTGATATAAACTTCATTGTTTATTCATTTACACATTAGTTTGTGGAGGGGACAAAAAGAATTTTTCTAGTATATTGATAATTAGAAATGATATTTTTAAAAATAGATATTTATTAGCTAGTGCATATGTTGAACAATTAAAAATCTTGTAAGAAATTTCATTCTTATTCAAATATTTAAAAATATTTATAGGATGTTTTTAAATGAGGAAATGCCTCTTTAAATATCTATTAATAATATATCTTGCTAAGATACTTTCAAAAAATTGTCTAAATCAGAAATAAGAAATCTTAAGGTTAATGTTTTCTAAATATCCACAAAATAATATATCTTATTTTTAGGGAAAAAAAATTGTTAAAACGGAGCCTGAACTTGTCTACTGACAGTGGGCAGGTCAGATTATGACCATGATGTTAAAAGTGTAATAGTTGAATGGAAATATGAAAATTTGCCGATATTCCAATGTTAGAGTATCAAAAAAGGTCCATTAAAGTAAAAGTCTTTCTGGTCAAGAGAATATAATACCTAACATTCAAGTCCTGCAATATTAATCACCTGGTCATGGGAACAAATGTAGGTGTACTTTAGGCCATAGTAAGGAGATAGGCAGAATACTTCTCCTTTTAATGAGATACTCTACTATCCTTCCCAAACCCTTATCCTTATTTCTGTAGCTTACAGGGCCCCAGCCATGCAGCTTCTTAATTTTTTCTGAATTTCCTGGGTTTTATAAGAAAACAAAATGAGAAATCCACTAAGTAGATTTCCTCTAAGATCCCTTCTTCAGCTCTTGTATTCAGGTTCCTGTTTGAGCTCAGACTCTGGCGTCCCTGGATGATGAATTCTAACCTCTAAGATCTAATAAATCCTTCCTCCCAGTTTGAATGTGATTCGTGTTTCACCAAACCAACAAAAATCAAAATAGAAAGTTACTTATTTAAATATTATTTCAAGAAGAATTAACTGTATCCTTTTAAAGTGACTTCTCCAATTTGCCTGCATTTTAGTTCATAAATAAAGCCACTACTTTCATATCAAGCACTTAGAAATGTAGCACGACTTTTCTAGATTGACTTTAGATTCTGAGGAAAAGAAACATATTTCCAATACATATTTTCTGAACAAAAACATGGAAGAATATTGTATAGTTTTGGGGTAAGAGAGATGCAATGTGTAGATTCACCACATATTATCATCTTAGGAAAACTAAATACAAAAGAAATTATTAGAAGTAAAGTTAAGAGACATTGTTTCACATTGTAGTAAAACAATGAAATGATTGTTGGGAAATTTTAAAATTCACTACAAAAGTTTAGGTATGTGCCACTTAGACCTAGTTATAATTTTTCTGAGTAACGTAGCATGTTACAATTTACTTATATGGATGAAAGACAAGATTGAGATAAAGACATTTCTAGATGTTGTCATCTGTTTGAGGCTTAAAAATGCAGATACTGTGATGAATGAACATTTTGAATATTTCTCATCTTGAACTGCACACTACTGTGTTTTAATATAAATGTTCTTAGTGTGATAATGTCTGTATTACAGGAACATCATAGTAACTGGATCTTATAATTGTTTAATGCTTATTGTTAACTTAATGTTTCTTAACTTAAAGCTTCTAAATGTTAACAAGCTTTGCAGGGACTTTAATAATTTCCAAGACTAAGAACCTACTTGAAAAAAAACAACACAGTCCATGAAACAACTAGTAAACATAAGCTAGGGATTAAGTGACAGTTAAAATACCTAGCTAAAATACAAAGCTTAATCATATCAGAGATTAGTTAATTGACTAAGGAAAGCTTCCTGAAGGGAATGGACGGTGTTGGGAACAACAGAAAGGCAGCATTTTGTTTATTGGAGGAACAGCACAATAGAGCATCAAAATCCATCAGACTATCTGTGGTTCTCAAAAAAAGAAGCCTGCCTCACCCAAGAGTATACAGAGGGAAAAAAATCAATAAAACTGACAAATTAAGGGATGAAATTTAAATAATGACCTCCAAAGGAAATGATATTCTTAAAATAGCCAACCAGTGGCTTTGGTGACAATAAATGAAATTAAAAGCATATAAGTTGTAAAAATCTAAATAAGGAATTATTAACAATACATGGAAAGCATCTCATAGGAAATGATGTGAAGGGAAACCTATTAGATAGCTTCCTGCAAATAGCAGGACAAAAATATATCCCCAATAATTTTGAACATCGCTGTTTCACTCGACTTAACAATTTAATATGAGTTGTACAATTAGTAAGAATCAGATAATACAATTTTTCCATAGCCTTACTACTTGTATTAGTGTTCTCTAAACGAATAGAACTGACAGAATGAATTTATATATGTACATATATACATATATGTGTTTGTGTGTGTATATATATGTGTCTGTGTTTATATATGTGCACATTTAAAATGTTTTTCAAGTAACAAGTCTATATATATATATGAAGAAAAAATATACACTAAATTAAAATATGTGTTTTATTATTCAAAACCAAAAACCTAAAATATTCCAAATATGATTAGCACAATTTTTCTAATTTTGACAAAAATGAAACAGAAAAAAAACAGATGTGCTCTTTTAAATGTTTTCAATAAATTGTCAGTGGAATTAACATATATGAACATATTAATAAATATAAATATGTTTAATTCAGTGGGAGAAAAACACTGTCAGTTGTCACAAGCTCTATAACACAAAGCAGGACAAAGTGAGGCCAGATCTGTCAAATAAAATATCTGTTTTAAAATGCATCCCTTTACTCCAATGTTATAACTTGTTTCTTCACAGTATTCAGATGCAGTGCTACAAATATTGCACAGGAACTGTTAACGATACAGAGTAACAGCTCTCAGACAGGTAGCTGCTTTCCTGCTACAGTGCTATCCTTGACTTTACCAAAGATTGATTTGCTATTTGGCCACTAAAATTTTAAATAGTTATTTTGTTTTAGAAAGTATAGAGAAATATGTTAACCTTTCTTTTAACAAGTATATATTTCATTTTGACAGACACATCTGGAACACATGTATCATAGCATGAGCGAGGTCTTATGCTTCTGATTTAAGAGACCAGGTTTATGATCTAAAAAGCTCCAAGCCCTGTAGCAATGATTACAATGAAAATAGGACTGGGAACGCAGAAGAAAAAGATTGCATACACTTCGATTTGATGGTCCTGGATACAGCTACAACAAAAGGGTCACCCTAAGGCATCAATAAATGTTTGCACTAAGCTATATATACAGCATCTGAAAGAAATTAACAGCTACCTAATGATAGTTTGTGGAGACTTAAGGTGATTTATAACATGAGTAGACAGTTAGGTTTATCTCCTAATACAGAGAACGGGAGATAAATCTGTGAATGTGATTATCACACATTTTTCATTTAATATATTTAGTTTCCAGCACTAAGGTTAGTATAAGTAAGAAAGAAAATTTAAACTGTTTCATGTTTTTTGTAGTTCCATAAATTTTTGAATAAATTTAGTCAAGCCCATTGCTTGGGCTTCATTTTCCTAGTCTGTAAATAATAAATAATAATAACCAAGTACCATGAGGATGAACTGTGACTGTTTTTAAGCTCTGAATAGGACCTTGTACCTGGCAGTTCCTGATGATAATAGTAGTCATTGCAATTACTATTTGCTGATTAATATCTTCTGACATGATGGCACATAGTCTATTAATTGAAGCAGTCAGGCTACAGTATCTTAAAGAAGTTCCATTTTCAGAACTCAGCAAGAACTAAAGCAAAGGACCCTTTGAACAGACTCCAGAAGAACCCAGGTTAGGGCCTGGCATCTAGTGAGTAAAACCTCAGGTCTATTGGTGTTTGATACAGTGAGGCAACCAGAGGCAAACAAGGAAGGAATCCTTATGATGAGGCTTCTTTGACAGTAAAATTTAATTTAAAAGTCAATAAATGAAGCATTGATTCTCTAGAGTCCAGTGCCACCTCTGTTTCAATAGGAACGACTGTGCAGAATTACATGTCATTCCCCCCAATATAACAAGTGCAGCATATTTGACTTATCCTTTTCATTTGAACAACTAATGAAATACTTTATGGACTTTGGAACCAACACTGCAATAGACATAAAATTAAAATGAAGCTCACCATAGTTAAAACTTTAAGCAATATGGGACATGAAATGTATCAAGTGCTCAACAAATGTTTATCTTTTTTAAAAAAGCATCTAAGTCACACGTAAATGCTTAAATTGAAAAAAGAGAAAAAGAAATGTGTGTGTGTGTGTGTGTGTGTGTGTGTGTGTGTGTGTGTGTAAGTGTCTGATGTGATAAGCCTCTTTTATAGTCAGAAATGTAAACTTTCTGGAAATTTTAAGGAATTAAGACATTTTCTCAGCATAAAGAAACTTGAGTTTCTAGCTGCAAGGGTAGAGCTGCAGGCCCCTCTGGTATCCATTGTCAGATCCAGCTTGGATTCTAAGTTTCTTCATAATAACAGCTTGCTGAATATTCCAATTTAATTATTCCTTTGTTTTATCACACTAACACCATAAAAAAGTGTTCAAAGCTATCTAAATGCAGCATTCCTCTCCAATGTTTGTGCACAAGTGAGATCTCGCTTAGAAAGAACCTGCTGCAGAGAGAAGAGGTGACCAAAAGCCCTACAAGTAATAGCTACACAAATTGTCAAGCCCACACAAAAGCCACAGTTCCATCAGACAGGGTATAATAGGGATGCTAGAACTGGCAGATTTCTGTCCCAGATTGTAACAGCACAACTCTCAACAGTCAGTGTCTTCTGAGAGCTCCACATTAGCTACCTGGTCAATCAATCCGAAGAGAGATTGCCTGAGGCTCTCTGCCTCAGTTTTCTGCTTTTCTTTCATTTCCTGGAGTCAGACCAACATCACAGTCCGAAGACTTCTCTTTCCTATAGTCAGCTTTTCTACTTATTCCTTACAAACGTTTATCTCATAACATTGTTTATGTGTCTAATTCCAACTTAATATATCTTCTTAAAATCATTCGAGAACTCGATTTACTAACCCTAAACTCTTAATAACGTATCTCAAATTGAATCCTGGTTTTCAATTAAATCCTGATATACATCTTTAGCCAATTCAGCTCCCCTCCTCACTCTCCTAGAAAAAATTGCCTATGTTTTTGCCTCCTCAAGTTAAGAAAAAAATCTCCCTCCCACCTCCTAACTTTCAAGTGTTCTTTCAATAAATTTTTCAATGTAAAACAGAAGTATTCTGTTAAGAATCAAACAATGCCATGGTGATGGTTAATTTTTGTCTGTTTGGTCTGATTAAGAAAGGCCTAAGGTAATTGTGAGCAGACTTCTGAGTGTGTCTATAACGATGGTTCACCAGACAATTGCATCAGGCGGGCTCTAACTCAGTAGGTAAGCTGACCCTTACATAAATTCATAATTTGATGGCACTATTGGAAGATGATGAATGGTGGGAAGTAAAACCTAGTTGGAAGACTTAGGACACTGGAAGGTGTTCTTAAGGCTGTACCACACCGCATTCCCTTCCTGAGATCCCCTGAACTCCGCTGCTTATCCACAAAGAGGAAAAAAACAGATTCCCCCCAAACACTCCACTTACACGATGCTTTGCCCAAGCACATTAGGGTCCAGGAATTATAAGCTAAGAATCTGAAACTGCGAGTCAAACAAATCCTTCTTCCATCAATTTGCTTCTGCCAGATATTTAGGTCAAATGACTCAGTATCTACCACAACGACACTTACAAACCCATCTTGTCTTTCTTTATAAGCACTTCCCTTTCTCATACTATTACTACACACCACTCTTTTTATGAAAAACCAATTTGTTCAGTTGTACATTGGATCATATATTGTCTTGCTCATATGTAATGTATTTACTTTCTGGTCTCTGTTATTAGACATCTCTCTCTTGAACAGTATTTTGTGTAATCAAACACATTACACTGATATCTAACACAAGTTCTTCTTGAGCTTAAATAGCTCTTCAGTTTCCATTTGTACTTAGTCTATGGTTACATCTTTTTTACATTATCTCCATAGATCATATGAACTTATACATTATACAAAGCCATTATCCTGTTTTGCCAAAATCACAAAGGGTGTTTATCCTCACAATGATCATCAATTCTGAAATTTAAATCAGTTCACATAATCAACCATATCTGACAATGTGGGTTACTTATTCATAGGACATCTCTATTCATATTGATTTTTTGTTGTTTGTTTGAAACAGGATTTCTCTGTTGTAACTCTGGCTGTCCTGGAACTCACTGTATAGACCAGGCTGGCCTTGAACTCACAGAGATCTGGCTGCCTTCCGAGTGCTGGGATTTAAGGCCACCACCATTCGGCTCATTCATCTTTTAAACTCATCAGTTCCAATTGGTATTTAACCCCATGGAATTTATAATTCAGAGATGAATAGTGCTGTGTGTTAGATGGATAATATCAATATGATCAGTTGCATCTATCTCAGTTCAGGCTACTATAACAAATATCACAGTTCACATGGTTTATAAACAACATAACTTACTGCATGAAGTTTTTGACCTTTAGTCCCAAAATCACCATGATGGCATACTCAAGTTCTGGTAAGAGTCCCCAATGAAACTGCAAACTGCCAATTTCTCAACTTCTCCTTATAAGACCTAAAGGAAGAAGTAGTTCTTGATCACTTCTCAGTTCACTATAATTCTGCTCACTGTGGAATCCACGCTGAGACTCAGAATACTTTCTAAAATGTACCATACAAGGGAAGAATTAAATCAAGGTTAAAATGAAAGTGGGATTGAAATGGCGATTCTTTCATGTTGAATGGTGGAAACACATACACACACAATACATATAGATATATATGAAACATTTTCATTAGTTCCTCATCAAACAATATTGAGAGGCACCTTTTTATGTAGTCTAGAGAACTGAAATAGTATTTGAATCTGTTATAAACTACTAAGACCCATAATGGCATGCACATTTAACCTGCCTTACTTCAGATTTCATTAAGAAAGTTAATGCAAGCCAGGTTGTGGCAGCTTCAATCAGCATTTTGTTATTCAAGAATGAACACGTATTTGTCAAGCAGGACATTTTCTCATTTTTAAGCCATTGCTGCACCCACATTTCTTTGAATAACACTTGTCATGTAATAGTCCCTTGACAAATTTATTTTAAATTAATGACAAACATCTATCACAAAAAGTAAGGACTAAGTGGCTACATTGATTTTACACTACCATGTCTCTATCTAACTGTTGACAGTTACAATCAAAAGATGATGTGGGTGCATAACTTATTCATGATAAACAGCTCTTATTTATATTTTTCAATCTCATTTTTATTCTAACTTTTGACCCAACTTGTTAAGTGTAGAACATTTTCTGTCTATTTCTCATAACAACTTTTAAAAAATGTTGTCTCTAAGTGCATTAGACTGTTACTTTCTTCACTGGAAGTCAAGAGAGCAATAGTCTCTCTTATACATAGACTGCATTCAAGTAGTTTTCACACTGATTAAATTAAATGTGCCAATGCCAAGAGTGCTGAAATGAAATTTAATGGAAATGATGCAATTCATTAGACTTAAGTAGCTGATGTGTTAAAAATTAACCCCTCAGTTGTCTAAGGAAGCCTTGCCTTTATGTTTTGAAATGTTTCAAAGAAATACAATTTTAAAAAAAGTTATGTGATCAAAATAAAAAAAATTTTAATACTGTAATATTTTGGTAAATGCATGTTTGTATAAGTTGTGATATCCTTTTTCTCACATAATGAAATCCACTTAACCTTGTATATTATTACTGAGCAGTAGATTCAGAAATAGAAAACACAAAATCTATGGCATAATAATGGTATTGCAGGTACCATATATTTACAAATGCTGCTATTTAAAATATGGAGTTACATAATACATGATTTGGTCATGATTTGGACAATACATGATAGCAAAAAAATTTCTCTTGTCGTTTTAGTGGAGACAAAGATTCAAAGAATGATGCCAATCCACATGCGAGTAGAAGCATAATTTCAATGACTTCATAGAGGTAGAGGCAACACCCCTATTGTATAAAGCAGGCACCAAGTTGAAATTTTCTATCTGGAAAAAAAAACAAACAAAAACAAACAAAAAACCCTTCCCAGAAATTTTTGGTTTTAATTAGGGTTTAAAAGTAAATTCTACCACTCAAACTATTTTTAAAAATATATATTTATAAACATATTGCTATTTCCATACAATACTTAAGGCCAGAAAGAAAGCAATCAGCCTAAGATTTAAGAAATATAAACATCTTTGAAAAGTAGAGCACAGAGATCTCTGAAGCAGGAGAGGCGGGGAAACTGTTGTGTGCCTTTTCCTGTGGAGATGCGAACAGACATCTATTCTCAGTTATGGCACTGACAACAAACCAAAGACTCTACCATGATGAGTTTCATGAGCCAATGAGTTTATTGGAGTTTATTGGAATATGGTTGAAAAGTGATTTATATAGCATGGGTTAGTCTCTGGCAACTGCATCATGAAAAATCCCCAACAGATCAGTGATAACTCACAAAATCTATACCCCTGGCATTCCTTTCTCCACATACAAACAACTCTGCCAAAGAATATTCTCTCTCATAGTAATGTTTTACATCTTTCAACCAATGTATATGTCTTCAGCAGTAGCAACTGTCTAGTTCTACCATGCAGCTAGCAACAGAGTCAAAAACCTTTAGACTTTGTGAGGCTCCGGACCTCCCTGGACAACAACTCACAGAAAGATAACATAGTTCTGCCACTGGGATTTCCGTTTAGCCACTTCACTGATCCTTAGAGTGCTGCTCTCTGCCTACACAGGGTGCCTGTTTTCATTATTTTTCCCAGATGCTTTTCCAAATATGTATGATAATTAAGAGTAAGCATGAAATAATTAAACTTTTAATAGAGAGTGGACAGGTACTCTAAAAATCCTCTGGTCTTGGCCCCATCCACGTATGGTGCTATTATATTTATAATCCAACTCTTTCTAATCATCACTAGATATCTTTCCTTTCCTTTCAATTCATTTAACAATTAATTTAAAAGTATCTTACTTTTAAATTATCTTTTAAAGTATACTTTTAAAGTATACTTTTAAAGTATCTATAGGTATTTTAGCTCTTTAGCTCTTTTATTATTGAATTTTAAGTTTAGTAGCATATTAGTAGCAAAACATTAACTTCAGTCCCCATTAGTTGATGTATATGCCCTTGTCTATAATCTATTTTGATAAATACTTTGTATTTTAATGTAGATTTGCATTTGATATTACTTTATGTGTGTGTTTAAATATTATACATATATATGTTTTTATTTAAAATGGTTATTTTTTACTGATCTCCAACTTTCTTTATTTGTGGAAAAAATGTTCCTTATTCCACTCAGGTTTATTGTCTAAAATGTGTGTTATTTCTGAAAATCTTCAAGGTATAGATCTTTTAAAGAAATTGAATCAATAATAAACAGCTTTCCAAATTATAAGGTCTCACCACTGAATCCTACCAACCTCATGGATGCCACAATAAAAACTATCTACAATCTTTGAGGAAATAGAAACACACAAAACATTTCTGAACTCATTCTTTGCTGCCACCAAGCATCACCCTAAGACCTAAATCTGACAAAAGGCATAACATAAAAGGAAAACCAGACATCCACATGTTTCCTGAATACAGATGTAAAAATCCTCAACACAATTGAATGCAAAAATCAATAAAGAGAATTATTTACCAAGAACAAATGGAATTTGTCCTAGGCATGCAAGTCAGGCTTTGCATTCAATAGTGAGTGGGAACTCTTAAGTCAATAGGAACAGGCTAAAGTGAAAAGTATCGTGTGGTTATAACAATAGACGCAGAAAAGGCATTTTATAACATCCAACATTTACTTATGACAAAAAAAAAAATGTGTAAAAAAGAATGTTCTCACAAATCAATAAAAAATAATCTAACAAATCAACTGGATTGGTTGGATCAATATAGTAAAAGCGGCCATCTTACCAAAGCAATCTACAGACTCAATGCAAATGAAGAATGGATAAAGAAATTGTGGTACATTTACACAATGGAATATTACTCAGGCTACTTTAAAAAAATGACATCATGAAGTTTACAGGCAACTGGATGAAACTAGAAAAAAAAATCATACTGAGTGAGGTAATCCAGACCCAGAAAGACAAATGTGGCATGTACTCACGTATATGTGGATATTAACTGGTAAGCAAAGGAGAATGGTATTCTTTGTATAGTATTCTTTGACATATAAAAACTACGCATCAAGAAAGGCCCCAGTTTGACCACACAGATCTCCTGGTAGAATGGAAATTGAACAGAGGGTGCAGGTGGGTTGTGGGAGAATGGGAGCTGAAGGGATCAGAATTAGGAAAGTGATAGAGGGAGAAAATATATGGAGAGACAAAAAATTGGGAGACAATTAGGGGACAATCAGGAGACCCGGTGTAGTGGAAACTCACAGGAATATATGAGAGAGATCTTAGCAAGGATCCATAGTAATCGGGATAGGAAGCCTAAACAAGCTATCTCCTGTGGCTACACAACACTTCTAAGTAGTGAGACTGGGACATCATCTCAGCCACAAAACCTCCAACTTATGGACTGTCTCCCCTGAAAGATCCTCATTTCAATGGAAGGGCAGAACTCCATGTCAAAAAAGTAAACCCCTGCCTGAAGCTGCAGTAACTAGAGACTGGATAATTCCGAGACGATATCTAATGTTGTCATGCTCTGCTCATAGATAGGTGCCTAGCCCAGTTCTCACCAGAGAGGCCCCATCCAACAAGTAAAAGGAGCATATGGAGAGGCCCAGGGCCAAACATTGTACAGAGACGAAGATACCCCATGGAAGAAGGAGAGAAAAAAATGGCAGAGACCAGAGGGTTGAGGAGAACTAGCCCCACAATGTCAACTGACTAGCACTCTTAGGGGCCCACAGAGATGGAAGCCAGAGACACAGAAACTGTAGGCCCTAAATACATCGCATGGCTGTCTAGATTGGTGTCCTACAAAACTCCTACAGGCTGGATTGGGGGTGTATCTGACCATTTTACATGCCCTTAAGACCCCTTTTCTCTAGCCAGGCTGCCTAGCCCACCTCAGATGTAGGTATTGCTGCCTGGCCTAGTTCCATCCAGCTGTGGCATGCCCAAATTGTGCTACAATCCTGGGGGAATGGTTCCTTTTTGGGGAAAAGGGAGAATGTTAGTGAGTGGTGATGGGGGTATATCTGGGGGAGATGGGAGAGACAGGGGATGGAGGGAGGGGAGGAGGGGAGCTGTGATCTATCGGTTGTATGAGAGAAGAAAAAAAAAAAAAAGAATGATTCTTGCTCAGATTAGGAGCATGGCAAAAGCATTATTTTCTCACAGTGTTTTAGTTTTGCACTAATTTTTATGTTATATAGCTGAGGTTATGCCATTAATGGAATATACATAGAATATTTGTATACACTCATACTTTATTTCTTGAGTTTTCTTTTTCTGAAATCCTGTGTTTTTAGGTTTTAATAATTCTCATTATTCCAGGCTGGCTCAAACCTGCTATATAGTGAAGGATGACTATGAACTTCTGATCCCTATGCCTGGCCTTCCTGAGTGCTAAGATTACTGATGTGCACTATCACACATGGTTTATGCAGTACTTAGGGTCAAATCCAGTGTCTTATGCATACCAGGCAATCATTCACTACATCTCCAGCACTAGGAAGTCCTGCAAATTCAGATGTTAAAAACTAAAACACAGAAGTTAGTGTTTTACCTCCTTGCAGTCTTTGTGTACTTTTGTCTTACTGATTTACTTCTCTGGAAAATAATGTATTTCATAACTTAAAATAGCCTACATATTAAATAGCCTTTCAATTTGAGCATCCACGTTTTTACTGTAGCTCTTAAAGCCAGCAATATAACTGAGCTCCCCGTAAGCTATTGTGGTAGTTATCAACAAATTCTAAAACGCATGAGTATGTATAAAGAGAAGAAAAGTATTCCAATACTGAATTACTAATAAGAAAAGTAAGAGGAAATTTGGGAGGAAGCAACAGAGAATGCAGCCGGCAGCCTTTTAATTTGGGGGCATTGTTTACAATGATTTGTTCCTTAAATCAACATCACAGCAAATTGCTTTTAACTTTCCATACTACTTCAACAATTTATAAAGTTATTTTATAACTTAATATCTCTGAAATAAAACTATTTGTGTGAAATATCTATAACATTGACAGAAGGGTGTTTGACAATTATAAATCTTACAGGAAACTTACTTTCACATATAAAAATTAGATATTCTTTGATTAAACTTTATTGGCTATGAAAGCTGGATAACAAGATGTCGTTAGTGGGTAACGGAGTAGCATTGGAACATAGACAAATGTCAGAGTACTGACATAAATTATTGTCATGACCTCCTGGAATGAAATGCTCATTCAAGGCAACCTTTGTCAGGTGAGCTAGCTGCTCTGACAAACTGTCATGATGAGACTGAATAACACAAATAACATGGAACAGGCCAGCTGTTCTGATGGCACTGCAGATTTTTAAGAAAAAAAAGTAAAGTTCAGGGTTTTCAATCATTATGCAAGTAATGATGGAGAACCAAAAAGGACCCATGTTCACCTTAAAATTATTTTATGTCTCTTGCAGATTCCTGTGTTAGATGTCAAACTTAAAAACCACAAACAAACATTTTTCCTACAGGCAGCTAACTCTTAACATAAAATGATTTAGCACCCTTGCAAAATCTCAAGGAATTTTAAAGAACAGACCAGGACCCTGAAAATGGAATAGAAAGTGGATGAATTATAAACAGTCATAGTTTGACACACAAAGCACAAAATCTTTTTAAGAGTAGGGAAAAAATAAAAACTTCCTTTCTTTGGTGAAGGAGCCATCCCTGACCTATGCTTCTGCACTAACCTCACCAGAAGTGGTTGCCTTGCAATAGAAGACCAATTGTCATCACCCTCCACCTTTGCCATTCCACTCTGACTCCAGACTTTAAAGTGGATTAAGATCATAGCATCTCCAAGATAGGCAGCATACATTGAACTCCATATGATAAAAACAGTATGCTTTTGCTGACAGGTATAGACTCATATCAGGGTTATTTATGAAAAAGTTGGTTTGATGAACTCTATTAATTCAAATAACATGAACACTAGGAAATGTGGGAAGAACCCTTCTCTAAATATAGAAGTATAAACAATTCATCAGTGGATTTGTTGAGACAAATCTACCTCTTTGAAATGTAAGACTTTTCAAACAGTCTGTAGGTGTTTAGAATGGTATCCTAAATACCATCAGGGACAATTCCATAGGAATTACATGCAAGTTATTGAACAACATAATGTCAAAAAAATACCGTGAGTGACACAAAAATACATTCTTGATACCAATAGCAAATCATTTAAAAATAAGTGAAATAATAATAATGATCAAAAGATATAACTACACAAGGTATTTTAGGCTTGAAAAATTCAGTAAGTACCTAATAAGCAAAGCTACCTACATATTGAGAGCTACATTTCATTTTGAGAATGCTATGTAGAGGGATTGTACATATAATATTTCACATACATTTATTCATCATTCATAAGAATCCCACAGCCCATTATGAGAATTCTTGTTGTAATATGTGCCTTTAAACAAGAAACCTATCTATGGGGCATGCTACCTTCAAATAAGTTGTTGTATTGTCATGTGACTCTGTTTGACCTTCATATGAATGCTGTTCTACCAAAGAGTCAGATCAATCCTTCCTTGCTCTCTGGCCCCTGGCCTTGCTATATGACATTACCTCTGTGTTCCTGTCTTGCTGCTGTCTGTTACAGAGCCTAACTAGAGCTGGTACCATGCTTTTTGGACTTTTCAGTGTCTGAACTTGAGAGACAAATAGAACTTTTCTTAAAAAGAAAAAAAGAAAGAAAGGATAAAGGAAGGAAGGAAGGAAGGAAGGAAGGAAGGAAGGAAGGAAGGAAGGAAGGAAGGAAGGAAAGAAAGAAAGAAAGAAAGAAAGAAAGAAAGAAAGAAAGAAAGAAAGAAAGAAAGAAAGAAAGAAAGAAAGAAAGAAAGAAAGAAAGAAGGAAAGAAAGAAAGGAAGGGAGAAAAGAAGGAAGGAAGGAAGGAAGGAAGGAAGGAAGAAAGAAAGAAAGAAAGAAAGAAAGAAAGAAAGAAAGAAAGAAAGAAAGAAAGAAAGAAAGAAAGAAAGAAAGAAAGAAGAAAAGAAGGAAGGAAGGAAGGAAGGAAGGGAAGGAAGGAAGGAAGGAAGGAAGGAAGAAAGAAAGAAAGAAAGAAAGAAAGAAAGAAAGAAAGAAAGAAAGAAAGAAAGAAAGAAAGAAAGAAAGAAAAGAAAGGAAAGGAAGGAAGGAAGGAAGAAAAAGAAGGAAGGAAGGAAGGAAGGAAGGAAGGAAGGAAGGAAGGAAGAAAGAAGAAAGGAAGGAAGAAAGAGAAGGGGAAAGAAAGAAGTGTACAGCCTCAGATACTTTGCTTACTCAACAGAAAATAAACTAAAATGTTGTTTAAGTTTTATCATTGAATTAATCAGGTTATCAGAGACTGAAGTATTTGTCTTCAGATTTATTTTGCAACATTCTTACAATAGAACTTCCATTATAGAAATTAACAACCATCCACACCTATCTACCTCATACACATACAAATAAAAACAGTGGGTTTAGGATCATTAACTGTAGTGACCTCTTTCAGATATCATGACTCCTTTAGGTCTACATATAGAGACAATGTATGTAGTAAAATTTGAAATATCATCAAATGCTTCTTTAATCTAGTGAACAAAATTCTGATGCATTTTTTTAATTTTTGTTTTTACTTTTCTTTCATTTATCTTAAATTTTCTTCTCTCGTACAACTTGTACAATACATCCTGAACCCCTTCCTCCTCTACCCCTACCTTCCCAGCTTCCCCATCTCCCCTCTTCCCCAGATCTACCCCTATCACCACCCACAAACTAAGAACAAAATTTAAATGAGGAGTTGTCATTGCTCATTATTTGAAATGCAAATTAAAAATCATATGACTTTTGTCAACAGAATGTTTAGATTATATCCTGTCTGAAGGAACAAATTAAACCAAACTCATATTCTTTCCAACGTTTATAGAAATGATGATAGTAAGTCTTCAATTTGATGGTTTTAGGCAAGATAATGCAGCAGAGTCAGGTCTGTCCTGTGCCTTGATCTCTGTGACCTGGTCATTAATGTTTCTGCTAGCACTATTTTTAAAAAATATGCTATAACCCTTTCTGACACCCACCTAATGTAGCTTATTTCTGGCAGTGACTACAGATTTTAAGATAAGTTTTTCAAGGTTCTATGTGTACTTTTTCTTTATTCTGTTACTTCTCTTTCAGGAATTTTGTTGACTTCAGAGTTACAAGACCCTGAACTTTATATGTGTGTTAATAGCTAAGCTTCTAATTTAGGTTCCTTTTCCCCAAATGTCATTGCAGTCCAATTCTTCAATTTGTGTACATTGCATATGTATTCATCTAGCCATGCCTTATCTCACTAAACTGTGCATTCATATATGAACTGCCCTGCCATGCCTAGAAAATATTCATCCACAGTCTCTAGTGATTACAACTTCTGCATCCATTTTCTGCAATTCTGTGGGAAGATAAAATGTGGTATAGATGTACTATTTAGGCGAGGCATTCTGCAGTCTCTTAATCTCCACATATCTTGACCAATTGTGGGTCACTGTGTTAATCACCATATACTACAAAAAAAGAAATTCTTCTGATAAGGATTCAGAGATAAATTAGTCTATGGGTACAATAATAGTTTAAAATATGTTGGTTTAATAATATGTCCATTTAGGAGAATGGTAGACATAGTTTCTCCACCAGAACCTATGTAGTCACAGGTTCTTGGCCTAATATCAGCATGAGGTGTGAATTTCAACTTGTGGAGCAGACCTTAAGTCTAATCAGTAAGGGGTTGGTTTATCCCAAGACGTTAATTCTGTTATTGCACTAGTGGAAATGTTTTGTCAAGCTCATTGTTATTATAGCTTGCAGGATTTATAGATGGATAAGATTGATGATTACTTTTCTCCTTGGGTAGTGTTCATCTTGCAGCACTATAAAAACTAACCAGCAGGGATGAAAAAGCCTCTGAGTGGGTACCAGTTTGATTTCTATGTGTTCTAGGACTCAAATATGTAATGTCTTGAGCAATATAGTCTTACCACCAATAAGCAATTGTTTTAAAATTGTTTTAAAATAAAATCTCTCTACTTGTAACTTGTACTTTCCCACTCCTAAAAGAAAAAAAAATATATATATATATATACACATATATATGTGTGCATGTGTGTGTGTGTGTGTGTGTGTGTGTGTGTGTGTGTATACATACATATATATACCCTTCTCTCTCAGTTGTGGTTATAACCTTAGGATCACATTATATTATTGCTTATTTGTGCTTAATTCATTTAAATCTTTGTGTTTCCAATATCACTGCTTTTTCTAATGTGATGCAGTGATAATGACTTTATTCTCTCAGTACCTTATCTTGTTTGCTACTATTTTACTACATGTTCTTGAATGGAGTGTACAGCTTTGAAGTTTTTGAAGGAATTTATTCATCAATTAGAATGCTCCATAGGAAAAAAATTAACTTCACTACATAGAGCCAAATTGCTCTTCTCTCCGGAGTGTACTGCCAACAGAAATGTAATTGGTTCTCATTTTATTATGCCATTGCTAGACTTAGACATTTCATGGTTTTTCCTCTTTTATTCTGAAGTAATCTATTGCCCAAAGGGTTCACTAAATATTCTGAATATATATATATACTTTTTCTTTATTCTGTTACTTCTCTTTCAGGAATTTTGTTGACTTCAGAGTTACAAGACCCTGAACTTTATATGTGTGTTAATAGCTCTGGGCAACACTTTCTATGGGAATAAAGTACAAAGAGATGTTACTGTCCTCTGGTGGTGAACTCAGCATGTTTCTAGTCCTGCACCCTCTTCCATCCCTAGATCAGATGGGGCCACCCAGCACATAGCTGGGTTCTTCTTCATGTTTCAGAGGCATTAATTTTCCATGCTGTCCCAGCTCACCAGAGCCACACTATGGCACAGAGGGTGCATGGCAGGCATTGCTGGTCTAAATGATGGATGAGGAGTAGCAGAAGAGACTCCAGGGGGCATCACTTCACAGGCACTGCAAGCATGATGCTGGTGAAGCCAGAGTCAAAGTGCCACCCTGTCAGGACAATTACCACAACTCCCCTCTTGAAGAAGCCTACAGCCTTGCCAACATTCACAGCCAAGTTTACCTACGGGACTAAATCCTCAACCCAAACATCCTGGACTGCATTTTTACACAGCAGAAGAAAGATGCAAATTTACAGCTACTCCTGGCCCACTGCATGGGCATTACATTTTACAACAATGATGAAAACATGTGGGCAGTGTCTGGCCACCTGATGGGCATCCCTGCCAGACATAGCGTGCACAATAATGGCCCTACTGGATCTTTATAGCACCCATGGCAGAAGCATCTCTCAGGTCATCAGTAACGGTAACAGGTGGTAGATTTCCTGCAATAACTGCTTCTCCCTCACTGACAATCAAATGCTCCATGCAGATAGCCACCAGAGGGTAGTCCCTTTTAGCTGTTTCTCAGGACAGCATGATGCAGTCTGCTCCATCTAGGACTGTGTTGACGACATCACTGCCCTAATTTTGGCAGCGGCACGGCTTCTTGATCATACATCTTAATACTTCTTGATCATCTGCATAGCGCAAATGACAGGCTTCACAGCTAGGTTGTGTTGTTTAACCTTCATCTTCTGAGTTAGAAGAACTACTCTGAAGAAATCTCAATGACTGCATCACCACCAGCCATCCTGATCCCATCAATGGCCTCCTGTGAACTCCTTGTTGGTTTTGCTGACAGTCTTGTTGTCCATGACTTTCTGCTCTCGGTACCTTCCTAACCTCACACATGTTGGTTGGCTTGCAGAAAATGGCTTTCAAACCCCTCTCTACTCTAAGCTTCAAATTCTGAAGTCTTTTTCTGACAAAGCAGGGAGGGCTATAGAAGCCCCAGAAAAGTTTCTTGCCTGTTTTGCTGCCTAAGAAGCCAATATTCTCCACTTTTGCCACCAGGAAGTTAACATCATTCTCCTTTGCCTGCAGCGAAATGAGCCCATCATCTACCTAGCCCATCTTGCAGCCTACCTGTACCACCTTTCAGATGTTCAGACCGTCAGCCACAAAATGTTCTCATCACATTTTCCCATGTAGGCATTGTCCAGAGTGGTCTTTAGATTGTCTCCTTTCTTCAGCTCTACCTGGAGGGTGTCTGCCTTTGACGAGTACAGTCCAGATCTCAGGTTCCTTTGTGTCCAGAGTCAGTGCAACAAGCAACTGGAGAGTGGAGTCAGATATGAAGCTTTCTATGGCTGTGCACACATTCTTTATGGTCTCTATGCTGTACTCATGAGTTCCATGAGATAAGTTCAGAGGAGCCATGTTCATTCCATAATTATCTCCTTCAGCATGTCCACAGACTGGGATACAAGACCAATAGTGGCAAATGCTGTGGATATTGAGGGCTTTGATAGGTGCGAAGGCACATGTGTTCCAAGAAGATATTGAACATGGCTGCATATTTTTGGGTGTGCATAAAGGTATTTTGAACTTTGCTGTGTGGTTTTGGCATAGTTCCTGAGGTCCTGAGGTGGCTCTGTTTCCTGTTGAGATGATTAATTTGTGCTTCTAGAGGATTGGGACTGTTGCTGCTGCGCATGTTTCAAATATTATTTGAGCAAAAGTAGTTTTAAATGTATTAGACCCTTTTTTGTCTTAAAACATGTATGTAATGGGTCCTTATATTTAGTGTGCTATAAGACTGTTACTATGAGTCTTAAATATTGTATCTAGTTATCAACTACAAAGATCACTGATGGATAACTTCAAGAGAGATAGGTGACTGCACATCACTGCTTCATTAGGAAATAGAATAGATACTTATAACCCTTCTGTCTCTAATACTCAGTGTTATTCAGTAAGGAACTAATGCTTTCTGTCACAGTTCTCTGATTCATAAAATAAAAGTCATCACAGCCACCTCATAGTAGGTTGGAAGAACAAATGTATTTACTTATAAAACACTACTAAGTCTTTATTCAGTTTAAATTAATATATAGATATTATATAGCATTAGTTATATATTTATTATTGATAATCTTATCATTATTGTTGATGTCTACCTCTGTAAAACAATATCACCACTAATCAAATTTTTGGCAGACAAGTATATACTAGGCATCAATGGCATTCCGTGTAAAATAAGATAAAATTTTTTATGAGTAGTTTACAGAGACACATATGTGTGTACGTATGCATGGACATATCCAGTAGTAAGGTAACAGTTATGATTGTGTTTTACAGAAGGAGAAATTAAGTTTGAGAAAAAAAATAATTGCTAATAGCATACACATAGAGAAGATATGTAGAAAAACTATATTTACCATGTATAAGAACCAAAAATAAAAAAAGCTGTGTTGCCATTGACACTACCATACCATCACACAAGTATGAATGTGTGCACATGTTTATGAGCGTACTTTATACTTGCTCTACTTTTAGGTTCTAGGTTGGGTTCTGACCAGCTGCAATGGCTGAGTTGGGTATTAGTATAAAGGCTAGTCATAATACAACGCTACTGAGGTTGCATTTAACCAGACCCCTCCCAATTTTGGCTCTCCTATTTCCATCTCAATTATCCAATCAGTTCCACCACCCAAATATATTATTACCCATTTATGACATAATAAATTCCAGGCTTTCACTGTCTGATCTACTACAGCTAATGCTTCTAAAGTATAAGGTGCTAAAATTGCAAGCTTTTCCTGTTGCCATTATACTGCCATTATCAAGATGCCCTTTTGGAATGAGAAATTATTAAGAGCAGTGAGAGATGAGGAGCTACAAAGTCCAATCATAAGATAGTACAGTACATCTGAATAATAAAAGCATAAGATCTCATGGGAGCCAGTGTTTATGGAGTTTTTATTCTAATCATATTGGCAACTCTGTTGAGTTCTAAGAAACACTGATAAAAGGATATGATAAGGACATTTAAGGGAAGAAAATTTAGAAGACACAGAACACATATTTGCCTACCATGCATTAAAATGGCATTTTTCTAGTTACACAGCATATATTTGTAGAAGCGCTACGTGAAAGAAGTGATAGTAGCTGAGAAGAATAGAAAACTCGAGTGTGTGTAAGTGCTCTTTTTCCTTCACTCAGCTATCTGTGTATAGTTATCAATATCCACATTCAAGAAGATGAAGTGCTTTTATAAAGTGTCCCAAAAAACAAAACAAAACTATAGTCTGCCCAAGAGAAGACTGTTCTAAAAACATATACAGTTGTTATCTCTAGTTAAAAGTAGAAAAACAAACCTATGAGTCATTGACCAAGCCAGTTTTCCAGACAGCTATTGCCCCAACAATATTTAGGCATTAAATAAGACACTTATCTCAGCTTAAGGAAAGCTTTGGCTTCTAAAAAGGAATCAAACACTCAGTGTAAGGAGCCTCCATTTACCATAACATAATGGTCAGCCTTACCATCATTCTCATCCCTAGCAGACAGGATGATTCAATTATGCAGGCCCATACTGGCAATACTTATGCTCCAACATATAAAGACTGCCGATGATGAATGTTTCATCCACAATACACACATATAACCAAAATCAATAGTCTCATGCTCTTCTGTCTAATATACAGGAGACAAGCCCTAAAATTGTATTCTTCTACCACATAAGGAATTAAGAAAAATCATTAAGGTAGTGAATACACGTACAAGATCCTAGGCTGAAAATCATTTTCTGTAATCATTTCTGGAATTTCAGAGTTTATTCAATTAAGAATAACTCATCCTGAGAGATACTAATGCAGTTGTTCTTTCTCTAAATTCTCTTTAAGGTAACCTGAGATCCACATCATGTAAAACAATTGTCTAGTAGATGTCTGTTAGACTGGTCATTACGCTTAGGGGCATATGCTGCCCTTTAGAACATGAAGTCAAGTGTAAACTTACTTTTAGCTTGTGCATAAAAAAGTCAATACTCACTGAAGTGAACATGAAGATTAATGACTTTAGGGAATTTTTGAAATAGAAAAATATAGATCCATTCTAGCTATATTATGATTTTTAAAAAACAACAACAGAAGTATTGGCCTTATAATATGAAAGCACATTCTGTGTATAATTCCTTGACACTAATAATTCTGACCTTAGCTGACAGTAAGGACAACTAACCTCTGACCTTTGCTACAGTTCAGAGTGACACATAGCCTAACAACATTCTATCTCAAAGGCCACCTAGCAGAATTTTTTGCTCTCTAACAAAGGACTCTTTAAGGCCATGAGAGTTCCCGTAATTCATGTGTACATACAAGCCAGAAATATTGGGAAAAGATCTCAGAAAAAAATTCTTACCCAATATTCTAGCCAAAATCCTTCTCAATATGTGGAAGGGGATATACTCTATGCCTCTGGGGGATATTAGGAAATCAGGCTTTAGTATCCATATTAACAACTTAATAATTTACTTACTTCTTGGTCTTTTCCTCTTCTAATTGCTTCCTTTTCATTCCTTAGTTCCTGTTCTTAAGGTAGCCAGCGTCTTGCCTCAAAATCCTTTGAAGAAAACCCAAGATTTTTAAAATGATTTTAGTTGAAATATAATTACATTACTTCCCTCCTCCCAGTCCTCCCCACCCAGATCCTCCAAATTACCCGATCTCAAACCCCCCATGCCCACTCAAGGTGATAGATTCTTTGTTTTGATCATATTTAAGATATATACATGGGTGTGTGTGAGAGTGTGTGTGTTTGCATGTAGACAGATAGATAGATGATTAGATAAATGATAGATAGATGGATAGATAGATAATATACTGAGTCCATTTTCATTGCTTGTGTGTGTTTGATTTCAAGGCTCACCAATCTTCATTGGATAACCAATAAGGGGAATCATCCCTGAGAGGTCTAATGTTCCTTCTCTCAAAACAATAGTTCCCTGTAGTTCATTGTCTATGAGAAAGACACCACAAAAAAATCACTCTTCAAAAACAAAAAATGCAGATTATAGATGTAGCTCTTGTTTGCCTTTAAGGTATTGAGGATAAGGGTGTATTGCTGAAGATGCTACATATCTACTTGGATGACTTAGCCTGGATCTGAGCTAAAAATCAGTTTCCTGCAGTTTAGTATTCATGATTCCGGAAAATATTATGTGAGACTCAAGGTAGGAAAGCATTGTTAAATAGTCCTACCTAACTGCAACACCTATGAACCACAACAATGAGCAGAATAGCAAGCTTTGCATAAAGGTGCAAGAAGTGTCATGCACATGTCGGTGGCAACTAAAAGTTGTTTAACTTATCAGAAGACCACTCAACAGGAGGGAAGACATGCCTGATACTGGAAGCCTACCCGGCTCCCTAGGGGTAATGAGCTCATGGACCTGAGAAAGTCATCTACTACCACCACATTGCTAGATCAGTATAATTTCAAACTAAGTTCTAGAGACCTTATACTCACAGACAAGTGTAGCTATAGCCCCTCATCAAGGAAGCTTCTCTTTACAGCCAAAGGATACCATCACAGAACCCACAACTCAACACAGCACAGAGATCAATGGATCATGGGGTACACATCCCTGATAAATACATCTACATCACAGCACTTACATCTGTGCTTTTGGGAGATGGAACAGAATGATCATGCGATAGCACACCAGAAGTCTGCTGTGAGACAATCTCTTCTAGAAATGGCTGCATAAATAGGACCAGAACAATGGTAATACCAATAGACACATTAAAATAGAAGTGAGCTCCATGTCTGTTGCTTCAGTCTCTGTGATCCCCTAAGAATGCTGGTCAATTGACTCCATGGCTCTTTGTTCTCCTGGTATCCTTGACCCCTCTGGTCTCCACAATGGCTGCTCCCCCTAGGAGAACTTCTCTTCTCTGAGGGGAAGTGGAGGTGGTGTGGTAGATGGAGTGGGTGGAGGCAGGGAGTTATATCTGGAGGAGAGGGGATATAGGGGTGTTGGGAGGAGTGGAGAGAGGGGAGAAGGGGTATCAGGAGGGGGATATATTATATGAGAGAAGAAAAATTTTTTAAAACATTTAAAAAGCAGAAGTGGGAAAATTTATTTTCTTAACTTTTGCTTTGCCTTTACTTCTGTTTATCCTCATTATGTACAGTAAAAGAGTATAGTAGGACCATAATCTAGGTTTCCTTTCTACTATACTTCTTAGGTCCAAAATTATTGTTGAAATAATTTCATTGTTGCAAAATGTTTTTAATGGAAAGTCTGTAGCAATTCCAACTGAGTGAGGTGACATATATTACTTTTTAGATTCCTCTAGGAACCAAGGATCTTTGTCATTTTTTTTTTAGTATCTCTCTGGTAAATGCTCTGACCTTATCTGGAAATAGGATGCATATTTATCTCAGAATCTCTGATAGAAGACACACCATCCAAAGGGTAGCATTAATCCTAATGAAAGCCAGACAAGACCTTGAGGTAGACATGTCACAGAATGGCACAATCAGTTTCAGTGTGATGGCCTGACTTGTATGACGTTTGACACTTGATTCAGATAGCTTCAGCTGTATGGGGTCATAAGCAGAACAAAAGTACATATTAAATGGAGCTTTGAGCAACCAGTACATAATACCAATGTGTCTGGCTGAGTTCATACCTGGATATTACCCAGACATGCTTTCTTCTTTAGATGTCACATTCTTCTAGAAATATTTGAGTCACTGAACAGGATTCTAATTTTACTTCAGAATATAAGGATCTGGAATCCAGGAAGGTTACCCACTTTTTAAAAATACTACAACAGTACATTTTAGCAATTGAGACTAAAACTTTCTCAAGTCCAAGTTCACGAATTGATTAAAGCAACCACAGTCCTGTCTATAAACTATAGTCTTTATGAACCAGCAATCATACCTGCTTGTTTTTGTTTAGTTTGTTGGTTTGGATTTCAGAGGATTTTTTGGCTTATAAGCTGTATACCTAGTACTGGGTTTCCTAACGACAATGTCTTTCAAGTATATCATGTTACTGAGCCATGTTTAAGCTTCATACCCTCCCCTTTCTCCTCTATATCCCATCCTCTCTTGATAATTTTCCTTACTTCCAACAAATCATGCTTCTGATCTCATGTCATATGTTTCTTTTATCAAAATGCAATCTAAGAGGCATGAATATAATAAAATATGTTACATTTGTCTTCTTTGAGTCTGGTTTTGTTCAATTAATGTGATGAGCTCCAGCTTGCACCACTTCAGGAAAGCAACATCCATTCACCTTCATACATGACTAGAACTACATTTTATTTATCCATTCATCTGCTAATGAACATGTGTGCCAGTTGTGTCCCAGTGCTATGCAGGTTTTGATACTGTGGTTCAGTAGTAAAACACAAAATTATTTATTATGATACTTTCTGCATCTTGATTTTACTCAGGATTCTTTTGTGCCTCCATATGAGCTTTAGGGTTATTTTTCTATTTCTTAAAGCATGCCATTGACTATTTTATGAGTATTTCATTGATTCCATAGATTGATTTTGGTAATATGTCCTTTTTCACATCAATTCTGCCAATCCATGTACATGGGGAATTTGCCACTTTCTTTAATCTTCATTTCTTCTTATTAAAATTTTCATTGTAAAGGTCTTTCACTCCCTTAGTTCTGTTCTTAGTTATATTTTTCAGGCTATTATAGGCAGTGTGGACTATATTCCTGATTCCTTTTCAGCAATTTTATTGCCAGCAAACAAAAAATTATTGATCTTTCTAAGTTGATTTTGCATCTTGCTACTTTTTTCTGAAATTGTTTATTCATTCTAGGGGTTTTCTTGTATAGTCTTCAGATCTCACATGAATTGTATTAGTTCATCTGCAAATAGGGATACTTTGGCTACTTTGGCTTCTTTTTTTCCCATTGTTATCTATTGATATCTCTTTACTTATTGCTTTAGCTAAGCATCTTTAAGCTAAGTGTCTCACATTTAGCATGGATCACTGTCAGTGCATATTGACAGTGCACATTAAAGAAGCTAGAAGCATTTGATTCATTCCTGAATTTATTAAAAATGTTTTCATTTTTGCTCCATTTTTGTATCTTCTGGCTAAAGTTTTTTGATATATGATCTTTATTATGCTAAAATATGTCTCTTTTATTTTTAGTTCCCTTGGTGTTTATAATAATGAAGGAATGTTGGACTTTGTCAGAGGCCCTTTCTGTATCTATTGAGATGATCATGTAATTTCTGGTATATCCGCCTGTGGCAGAATCTGTCAGATAAAGACTATGAAAAGCATCAGTCACCAACAACTGAAAGTTCAATAAGAAATGCACTCAGAATTCTAATGATACTTTCAAGAGTCTCTGGGAAGGAAACTGCATATAACTGCTTTTAATTTGATTTATCAAAAGCAAGATTCAGCTTTATTTAATACATGAGTCTTACAAGGAGGCAAAGTAGTGCTTTATAAGAGTATCATTAATCAGTCACTGTGCTGGGGGCCTAGGAAAAACATCAGAGAACTTGTTAGAAATACCAGTTCACAGACCCTGTCCAAGACTACTGAAACAATTGTCTCTTAGAATAGGAGTACAACAGTCTACACTTGAACCCTGGAGATTCAAATGTATGTCAAATGTGAGACCCTCAAATACAGACCACCCCAAATCATTCTCTACAGCTCTGCTTGGAGTACAAAGCCACCCAAAATAAAACATAGTAATGAAATTAGCAGTGTAAATTCCAAAAAAATTATAAAGTATGTGAAGAATTGATAATGAAGTATTACTTGCAACAAAGCTTCTAGAATCCTGGACATCTAAAGAGCTCCCTAGAGTTACATAATATCAAGCTCTTCTCACAAAAGAAAGCTACAGGAAGCTTGCTGTCAGTCTGTACAAGTTGAAGCACAGTCTCACAATTGTACCAGCAATTACACGGTACTAAACAATTCTGCCAATGATGTCAGTCTGACACAATTCTTGCATCCTGGGAATCCAGGAGAAAGGGACAGAAAGGAAGAGTCAATGACTGTTTAGTGCTTTAAGGGTCACCCTTCAAAAGCACAGAGGGCATTTGGGTTGGCTATCTAAGGGTACCTCACTAGAGTTTAAGGGAGGCCTTATAAATTATTGCAATCTAAGGAAGGATTCAGAGGACAAATAAATGGCCATATATTGTTAAGAGATTTGTAGAAAAAATGCAGGGTTACAGTTTCCACAACACAATTGTTCCTGAACCTCGTGATCATGAAACCCTCAAAGGGACTAAATAGGCAGTCCTGAGGGAGAAATTCAACCTTAGATGGGTCATAGGATATTAAGCTAGAAATATCATGATTAAATTTTCATTTCACCAAGATCAGTATGTAGCATTATATTTAAAAGCAAGAGTCTCTAAACCTAGTTTGTTCAGGTTCAATTCAGATGAGCCCTATAACTAGTTTTGCAAGTTGCATAGACTTACATTAGTTACTTATTTTTGATGATATTTTACACATGAAATGAGATCTTTTTAAAAGGCATAGATATCTCATAGAGATAAGGGAAAACAAAAGGTATAAGAAGGTTTTAAAGGGTACTTTATAATAGGTACAATGGGACTATCTAATAAGAAAACATAGAATGGGGAATGGAAAGAGCAGAAGGTCAGACCACAGGTGAGGGGTACATGTGAAGTTTTGTTTTATGCTGATGGTTTCCTCAGTGCTTTGAATAATGGGATTATCATATCTCTCTTGAATTCACATGAAATTCTAAATTTATTGTTACAGTAGGCTGATATAAGAGTATGCTTATAATGAATCAAAATACAACTCCTTTCCCATGGGTAGCAAAATTAAACAAAAGTTAATTTGGGAACCTGATATTTAATTTATTGTGACTAACTTTGAAGACAAGGAATGCCATATGGAAGACCTATGAACATTTGTATGTGTGTGGTTGTGTGTATGTTATGAGTATGCACCCATGTTCATGTGCTTATGGGAAGCAGAAGTTAACATTGGATGACTTCCTCTATCACTTGGCACCTTAGTTTTGAAACAGAATCTCTCACTGAACTTACATCCCATTGGTTCACAGGACTGTAGCCAGCAAGCTCTAGGCAACTTCTTTCCCCCACCTTCTTAATGCTAGTTTTGCAGACGTGTGTTACCATTCTTAGTTTTGCAGGGGTGTTGAATCTGAACTGAGATCCTCATGCTTACACTGCAGACACTGTATGAACTAAGCCATATTTCTACCCCATAAGAACAATGTTTCATTGCTGAGAGCAAGCCTCTGTTAGCAGCAGCAAAAATATAGACCTTGAATTTTACAACTGCATGGTGTTAAGTAATACCAAGAATTTGGGTGAGCTTCAAAGTGAATTCTTCTCTTGATCTCTACATCAGACTGCTCAACTAACACTGGATTCTGGCTTTGTGATACCAAGGGCTTGTAAAATAACTAGGCTTACCCATGACTTCCAGGACAGCTAGATAACAAGTTGATACTGCTTTAGGCATGTTTGTGACCATTCTTTATCCAGCACTAAAAATTAATACAATTCTTTTAGCAGCTGATAAATGTTCATTTTAACTAGGATTCTGTTAAGAAATGTTATCTGAAAATATACACAATTTCTTTTCATATAATTTCTATAATGAATATGTATAATGCAATCTCCATTAGAATGATTTCAGAAACAACTACAAGAACCACAAGAAATGCCATGGATACATCTCATACCCATCATGTTAAAAGGGAAGGATGAAAAAAGCGAGGCATAGAAGAATACGTAACATAGCATTCCATTAACAAAAAAATAAGAAGGATAATAATTAGATTGTGGTGTTTGTGGAATGTATATGTAGGAACATAGGGCAAAGTATGCACAGAAAAAAAGTTAAATCATTACTAGTAAATTCATGACAATGTTACATTTGGGAGACAGAAAGAAATAGTGATGGGAAGGAGAATATATAGAGACAGCAGTATCTTTCATAGTGGCATCATGATTAATCAAGACCTAGATAGTGAATATTCCATGTTTTTAGCCTTATGATATACCACTAGAAGTAGTATTAATTTTATGTCTTTTGTATACTAAATGCACTGAAGCCAATAAAGGACAGAGTGGTGTATATTCTGTTCTATTTTAGGGCATATACAAAGAAGCCCATGGAATTAAGGCAGAAACAGGGTGTTAAGTACCTTGCAATAATGACTGCTGTGAGCTCAGAATTCTGGTCCTTCTCAGGTCAGAGATGCTTTAGTGGCACATCTGGGAGATGCAGATGGGAAGATCTGCTTCCTAAAACCTCATATCTTTTCTTCTCTACTCTGGATTCCTGAAATGGGCTATTTTCACAGACCCCCATCTCACTGTGTGTATCCTTAAAGAGAATCACCATCTTTTGAACATGGGTATGAATTATTTCTGAAGGAGCTCCTGACTGCTCTGACTCATCATCTCTGCTATTTCTTTGAGTCATTTTATTTGCTTCCTGTTCTTTGCTTCTACTCAAAAGGCAGGAAGATGTTGCCAAGGAAGCTAATACTAATGCATCCAGCACTGTTACTTCACTGATGTACTGCATCTTTTGAACTAATGTGATGGGACAGAAGCAGTAATAAAGATGAACTGCTCTTCCTTCCCCAAGCCTGGCTGATACAAAATAGTCCTACTTTGTTCTATATTATTACCATTTTTACCTTAAAATAAAAAAATACACTCAAATTGGAACTTTGTCCCATTAATAGCATTTGGTACCACAGGGTCTACGTTATTTGGCCAGAAGAGGATGTCCATTAGCCCTGGTATCCAAAGCTAAGACTGAGCTCGAAAGAATAAGAGCATAGACCATTCCTTCTCATTGTGAACCGCCCCCCCAAATGAAATAAATGCATCCTTACTTTAAATTGAAGAATGTGTTGTCATACCCCTCCCTCTCTCTCTCTCTCTCTCTCTCTCTCTCTCTCTCTCTCTCTGTGTATGCATGCATGAGTGTACGTGTGTGTGTGTGTGTGTGTGTGTGTGTACGTCTATGAGTGTATTGTTATGTATCTTGTAGTATAGATGTGTGTATGTGCACTTATTCATGCATGTGACGGCCAGAGATTGATGCCAAACATCTTTCCTTCATTGTATCTCACCTTTACTTTTTGAGATGGGTTCACAGGGCTTATATCCTTAAATTACATCTCAAGAATTAGATCTTAATTAAAATCAGATATTGATTTGCTACTCTGACAAGCTTTGTACTGTAGTTGACACTGCTGCTAGGCTCAAGAAGGAGCACAATGAGGCATTTTCATAGGTACAAACCCTTCCAGATCTCAGTAGAGGGAACCACTATCATGACAAGCATGATATTAGACAGTGGAACCCCAAGCATCTGAGCTCAGGAGTGTTTATTGATACAGATATCCTCAGGTGTTCTACTGATAGCATATGCAGATCATTAGGAACATAAATCCCCAACATAAATCTAATACCTGCAGATAATACAAAATGCCAAAACCTAAGCAGACCCTCACCCAACAGTACACAGAACAATATTTTAAACACAACTAAAAATAAGCTTCTACAACATTACACCACTATTGCCCTAGCATTTCCTGCAGGCAGAATACCACTGTAAATCAAAAGGTGTTTACATTTGTATTTTGGTACTGTGCAGAGTACCTTCCTGTACCAAAGATGCTAGAATGTAAGGGTGAAGGCTCTATGCAGGCATCAGCTCAACATCTCCATCTTCAATGAGTTGTGTAGATGTTGTCTTCAGCAATGGAGACTTGGTGTCAGCTTGTGGAGAACAATCTATAATCTTTGTAACAGCCTGAGTTGTTTGGGGGTTCTCACGGGACCACTTTGGCCAGCCACTCAAGCAGATATAATCCACTCCCACTACTGGAATCTTCATTTGGTGCCAAGACATGGCCAGTTGGGGGAGTCTGTCTCTCTAATTATTTGCTGATTGCATTTAGATCAGCTTCATAAATGTATATATTTTAGTAAGTTCTACTGTATTTGGTATTGATATTGCCTCTTTAAAGACTTTTCCAAATATATCAACATGCAACTTTCTCACATGATCAATTGCTCTTTAATTGCATTCTGCTTTATTGGCATCTGGTGATGTTGTCCTCATTACAATAAAGTATCAGCTCCATTCAAAGCAAAACATTTCTATTCTTTATCATGTGCCTTATTTGAGAACATGCTGGATACTGAATAGTACACGGGCCCATTAGGCTGTCTATAAAAGCGTTTGGGGAAGGAAATATAACTTGATCCAACTTTGAAATGTATAATTATAGAAACTCAAGGGAAATGTGATTGAAAAAGTAAATTTTGGCATGTAGAGAATGGAGTAATTGGTAGATGGTCAAAAACGTGCTTGTTAATTTGATTAATTGGTTGATTAAAATGAGATCAAGAATATGACTATCTTTTCCTGGAAATATAAAAAATGTGGAGGAGTTAAATGAAAGTCAAAGTTCCAAAAACAGTGATCTAAAATAAAGTAAGTTGAGAATAGCCTTAATAATAGCAATCTCTGAGGTCGTAGCCACTCATCACTTTCATCAGTGGCCAGGCTTTAATGTCTATAACTCTGTTTTACACGTTTCTCATGTGACCTATTCAAAATCCTGAGAAATAAGACCCACAAGTCTTCTAAATTTCTAGCAAACCATGATCTACCAAGATTAGACTAGCTTCCTAATTCTGCTGTAATATGTATCCACAGTGGTAAAAGCCAGTGTTAGAGCAATATGAATTTATTGATTGCTTACTATGAATGTCAGAAGCCTGGTTTTCACTTGGACCCAAATGAAGATGTCACATAAACTGTGCTCTGCCAGTTATAAGCAGGGGTTTACTTGCTTTTTTTTTTTTTCTTTCAAGGCTCCTTGAATTCCTTAGCTCAGGGTCTGTCACCATTGCCTAAGTGGGCAGCAGTGTTTACCCCCCTCCCTACTACCTCACTTTCTGTGCCTCTTTCTCCCTTGCCTTCTTCAGCATCCTCTTTCCCCCTTACTGTCTTCCCATTGGTCTCTTTTCTCCTTTCTAACTTCTTTTGCATTGTGACATCTCTTTAGATATCATATTACATTGGGCCCATCCATACAGTCCAAGATAATTCTCTAACCTCCAGGTCCTTAATTTGATCATATCTGCAAAGTCCCTTTTGTCATGAATAATAACATATTCACAGGATTCACAAGAATCTACAATAAGAGAAAATTATCAAAATAAAACCTAACAAACCAAATTTTATCTCATAATGCTATGTTTTAACAATCTGTCATTCAAAACAGCAGCAATTCTCAAAAAACATAAAACTCAAAATTCATGAAGATTCTCAAAATTGGAAGAAGTTGTCAGAACTTCTTGGGTTAGGATGGGTTCTCTCAAGGTCTATTTCACCAGAATGAAGGAAAAACCAGAAGAAATAAAGAATCTACTTTATCACAGTGAGACTAAGGACCAGGTTGCTAACTCAGCCTTTGTGGAATATCTTAGAAAGCATGGCTTAGAAGTAATCTATATGATTGAGCTCATTGATGAGTACTATGTACAACAGCTGAAGGAATCTGAGGGCAAGACCTTGGTGTCAATTACCTAAGAAGAAAGGGAACTTCCAGAAGATGAAGAGGATAAAAAGAAACAGGAAGAGAAAAAGATAAAATTTGAAAACTTCTTCAAAATTATAAAAGATATCTTAGAGAAAAAGATTGATAAGGTGGTTGTGTCAAACCAGTTGGATACACTCCCATGTTGTGTCATCATAGACACATATGGGTAGACAACAAACATGGAGAGAATCACAAAAGCTCAAGCCCTCAGAGACAACTCAACTATGGTTACATGGCAGCAAAGAGACATTTGGAGATAAACCCTGATCACTGCATTATTGAAAACTTAAGGCAGAGGCTGACAAGAATGACAAGTCAGTGAAGGATCTGGTTATCTTGCTATATGAAACTGCACTCCTCTCTTCTGACTTCAGTCTTGAAAACCACCAGACACATGCTAACAGAATCCACAAGGATGATCAAGCATGGTCTAGGTAATGATGAGAATGATCCTACTGTGGATGGAACCAGTGCTTTGGTAATTGAAGAAGTGCCACCCTTAGAAGGACACATCACACATGGAAGAAGTAGATTAAGCTTCATCAGAAGAACCTTGTGTTACATGCTTACCTTCATTCCTTCTGATGATATATTTTCTAGGATTTCGTTTATTTTTGTTAATATTTAAAACACCTTGGTGGCATTAAAGGTAAAAACTCTTTCTACCTGTGATACTGTGACATATTGTAGGTTTAGTTCAACAGATTTTTGCAAGAAATAACCTGTTGTTAACTTTGTGGTCTGAACTGTTTAGCTGTCAAGCTGTATTCCTTAGTAGACCAAATAATTTGCCACTAACGTGCTCTGAGATATACCTTCATATTTGAAAGAAAAAAAATTAAGATAGCTTGAGTTTCAACTTAAAATTTTTCATTCCCTGTCATTAATTCTGCATGTACTAAACTTATGTATGTCTAAAAGCCAAAAGAACTGGACTGAGGAATTCTCCGTGTAGCTTGTTTTCCAAAGTACCGATAACAAAACCCTAAACTTCCCTAGGTCTTGTAACACAGGAATGGCTTGTGACTGGAAATATAGTGCCCAATCACATTCTGCTTTAAAGGGCAAATACAGATGAGATTTAAAAAAAAAAAAAAAAAAAAAAAAAAAAAAAAAAAAAAACAGCAGGATGGATATTCTTCATTGACACATTCCCATAAGTGGGAAAATCATATTGACTTATAATAGATATGCCTGGTGCCACCAGTGAGGCTCACTTAGCTTTAGAAAGGAATATGGCCCAGTTAGGATGATGATAACTCTTCAACTCTAAAGTGAGAAGCTGCATATCTAAAGAACATCGGTTAATTCATATAGCTAAAGCAGTAATGGGAATGGGAGCGTCAGAGCTGCTGATCATTTAAAGACTGAGTGTTCGAAAAAAGAAAAGGGCAGGAGCCAGGCAGGCAAAATCACACTAGAAAAATTCTCCCATGACACTATTTTGTAGCATGCATTCAATGCTTTGCCATTAACTTTCTGTGGCTATGAGAAATAAGAAGGAAAACATTGGTCGGGCTGCAGAATGAACACCCACTGAAGACAAGGGAATCTTGCTTGGTGCTTCTTTTCAGTATCAAGGAAGAGTTTTTCACTATTCAGCAACAATGATTTCACTGGAATTTTTAAGACAGTTATAGTCAGTGCAATTCTTAAGAATATTTTAGCACACTCAAATAAAATTTCATTTTAAAAAGTTTCTGAAGTGGTTCTTTTTTTTCTTTAATAATAAAAAACTGTTTTTAATTTATTTCTTCTTCTCTCATATAATGCACCCCAATTTGGTTCTTATTAGTGTTAGGATAAGTGCTACCTTATAAGGAAAAGATGGTCAATAGAGAAAAGAGAAAAATGGACAATAAAAAACTAAAAACAGGTATCACCAGGCCAAAACAAGTTTTATAATTATCAATGAACAAGTTTTAAAATACATAATAAAATATGCAAATTAAGTAATACCATCAGTATTACCCATAAGTAGAATTCTTACAGACTATTGACAGTGAACGGTGCTAAAAGGAACCCAGGTTCTGTCTCTTAGCCAACACTTTTTTGTCCACCATGAGGCTTTCAGACCAAACACAAATATTTGTGTTTCTCACAAGGAACACTATTCTCTGACTCTAGAGACATTAAAAGCTCCCTTCGGATTATGAGCACTTTCATAACCTGTTCTATAATGTGTCTTTATCTTAAGAAAGAATTCAATATATTGATACTGTCTATTGAGATGCTTTCCTTTTAGTCCCAAAGATTTAACCAATGAAAGTCAGTGTTTGTAGTGTTTCCTGAAATATTTCTATTACTAATACATATTCTATGTCCATGTATATGATGGTGAAAACAACCTTTTGCAATAACTGAGGTTAACAAGAAACCACCAAGATCTCAGAGTTACTTTCTTCTTTCATGGTAAAGTAAAACATGAGTTTATCCTAGGGACAGTTCAAAGCCGTCAATCCATCTTCAGAAAGAAGCACAAAAATATTATGATTCAACTTTAATATGTCAGTCCAACTAACTCTTTAAGTATTCTGTGTCCTTAAAGATTTGTGTTCATCTTGTATATATCACCACAGATTCTACATTTTCCTTTAAATTTAAATTTTACATTTCTCAGGTTTTATTAACCAAGGCTCCAAAACAAGGGCAAATTCTCAATATCAGATGCATATTTTTTATCAATCTTTTTCTTCTCTCTTTTCTTTCTCCTCTTCTGATGGCTGAACAAATCTTTCATTTTAAGACATAGCAAGGTTCTGGAAGGCCAGAAAAGACTCAGTCCTTTGCTCCAAGCATTGAGCCTCTCAATATGAATAGCTGCCAAAGGCCATTACAAACTGAGCAGAAGAAAAAGCACAGAACAGGGTTGGCAAAGCACACTATAACCATGGGAGGAGACCGTGCCATTGTGACAAGTGATACAGAAAACCATCAGCTTCAGGTATTTTCTCTCTTTATTAGCTCTGATAAACAGTCATAGAAACAGACACAGAGAGAAATAAGAGACAACCAGAAACGCAAAAAGAATAATGACATTTTTCAGATTATTTTGTCTTTAGTGTTCTATTTTCAGCTATTAGGAGTATCAGTGTGGCAATGGCCATATTATCATTGATAACATGGGTATATTATAGACTAATAGGGGCTCATGTTGCTGATCTCAGCAGATTTTATCCAGGAAGGGCCTTTAAGTGCACACTATATTCCTGACTGTGTCTCAGCACCACAGAAAAACTCATATATTACATTCTGATAAAATTTTGTCCTTTGTGTTTTCCATGTCAATGCAGCACAATGCAGAGAGTCAAATAAGAAAAGAGCTAATATCCAGGAGCCAGTTACACAAATCCATGCCTAAATCACTAAGGAGAGAGAAGTCATTGTGTGCGATGATGGTCTAGATTCAGAAAACCATGACGCAGCCTATCAACTGGAACTCACAAGTACATAGCTGCATGTATGGGTACTAGGATTAAATGACTACTAGCTCATGTGATCTCAGGCTCAGAAAAAAAAAATACTTCAATTACTGAGTTCCCACTATTCAAGAGGCATTCGCTCATTCATTTATCCATCATGAGTGGTCTACTATATGCAGTTTCCTCTTTGAGACACTTAGGACACCATAATGAACATAGCAAGAGCATTTGCTGTCTTTGAATTCTCGATTTTCAAAACCTCTAAATTATAAGAAGGAGTAATTTCTGAATTACATCTAAATAAGATAACAAAACTCAGGAATGAAAACCTTTGGAAGCGACACAAACGAGTAAGAATCTGGAAGAATAATGAGCTAGATTTACAATGAGCCAGATCTATAATGAGCCAGCTATTAAAATGTTATGCATATTACCTGTGCATAGGTTCAAGCACTCATGTGCATGCACATGTACATGCACACATACATACTTCTTTGTAAGTCCCCATAAGGTAGTCTGACTGTTAAAAGCAATTTCCAGAAATACATATGAGGAATGAAAATAATTTTCTTAATAAATGCTATGAGTAAGCCTCAGTAAAGCTAAGCCTTCCCAAGTGATATGTGGATGACACTAAACAGAGATAGGTTCCTATACAGCTAACGTGCACATACCACTTGACAACAGGGTTTAAGTAAAAGCACATTCATTGTAATAAAAATAACCAAAATATCATCGAATCATCTATTTTTCCTACAAGGCTAACAAGACCATTTTATAAAAAAAAATCACAGCTCCTGGTCCATAACTCATCCAGTGAGCAAATGATTATCATGCATTGTGTAACCTAAGGAAGCCCATAATCAGCTTATACCACATCAACTTGCAGCACTCAATATGTAAGGGATACCTTCTGGATAGCCTTAAAGGAGTAACGTGGAAAGCATGCTTAGAAATCAGTACAACTATTTCCTCTCTGAACTCTATCTGTAGTCTGACAGAGTACACATCACATACTCTATGCTCTTAGTTGTACATGCTAAAGGAGAACATGGTGAGGCACAAAATCATCCAAAGTCTCCAATAAAGGGAACAGATGCCATCACAATGACTTTATATTGTTTTTTTCATTTCAGAAATACAAAAGCAAAAAGAAGGAAGGAAGGAAGGAAAGGGAGGAAGGAAGGAAGGGAGGGAGGAAAGCAGAGAAGGAAGAGAAAGAAAGATAGGAGAAAGACCACAAACCCAAATAATAATAATAATAATAATAATAATAATAATAATAATAATAATAATAATAAATCTAAGAGAGGGTAACATGTTGACATAAAATTTTATCCATTGAGATAAAGTATTTAAATCATGAAAACACAGTCATTCATGTATAAAACATCCTTTCCAAGTTAAAATTCATTCACATGGATATTTACACTCATGTAACTGCAGAGGGAAAGGTCTACAAAGTGGGAATAAGGAAGGAAAAAGCAATCCACCACAAGTTAAACCTGTTATAGCAAACAATAGCCTCACAGGATTTGTAATTGATTTCAAATGTGTAGCACAGCATATGATAATCTCTATTAGTCTAAGATATTCCCACATTATCAAATGATAAGATAGCCATCACCACACTGACATGCTTGTCAATGTTTTCTTCCTCAAGGAATCATAACAGTTGAAAATGGAACACTAAAGGCACACCTTTTATGACCTTTGGCATTTCTCATATATGTTGGTTTCATTACCTTTAAATGAAAATAGTCTGATAAGACTGTAGCGATCCCACACACATCAGTTTCATATTGAATAAAAATAAATAAATAAAAAAACAGACAAATTTCTGGGACCTGAAGATCACTGTGGATGACTCTACTTTGAGAAAAAAAAAGTTATGATAAATAGACGATTAGATAGATAGATAGGTAGATAGATAGATAGGTAGGTAGATAGATAGATAGATAGATAGATAGATAGATAGATAGATAGATAGATAGAAAAGCAAATAAATATCATAAATGAAGCTGAAAGAAGCTCAGATATGGTCTACCAGGCCAGTGGATGTTTGAAGGCTTAAAGACCTGCTTCTGAACCATTCAAACAAGAAGCCACCATCTAATCTTATTTAGAGAAGTCCATATGAAATCAGTGGGTTTGATTTATATATATAAATATAAATAAGTTTGAGTATGATTTGAATATCCCTAAATGGCCTATTATGGTTGAGAGATTGTTCTATATTGTAGCTCCTTTGGATGGTAGTGAACCTATGACAAATAGGTCTAATGGAAGGTCCTTAGGCCACTGGGTGCACACTCCAACCAATGCTAATCATCATGATTAAGTACAGTTACTTTCTAAGCCAGTGCAGGTTCCACATTCTTAAAACTCTTATTCTGGCCTAAAGCTCTCTTTACTTTGTAAATAGCCTGGGGCAAGTGCTTTTCTAAGTAACACAAGCCGAATTAATGTAATATAGAAAAATATAGTTAGATTTGAGCTAAAGGAGAGAGCAAGCAGAATAAACAAAATCTTGTCAAGTTATTTAAGAAAAAATATGACAGAAATGTCTTAGAAGGATTTGAGATCAGACTCCAAGTTACAGGATGTTTTTTTCCCCTTGAGATGAAATTCAGTAAAAATAGCAATACAGTAAGTGGCACTAAATACTTCAATCCACATTCTAACTGTTCTTTCTCTTCATCCTCTAAAGCAGAAAGAAAATTAAAGGTTTAGAAATTTAAGTGAAAAAATAAAATGCCTCTCCTCCTCTGCAGGGGGCCTGGGAAAAGCCCCATGTGGGTTTGCAGCAGGGGATCAGCATACATTAACGTGACAGGAGCCAGCAGGAGCCCCAGTGATGGTCTGTGTGATGTTACCATGTGACCCCAGGAGCCTTATGCCTGCAGAAAAGAGTGTGGCAATTGCAAATAATTACTTACAGAAACAAAGCTGCCTCTGGCAAGTCAGAGTTAATTTTCAGTTTGGAAGTTCCTACTCCCACAATGAAAAACTACAAAAAAAGGAGAAACCATCATGAAGTATAGTGAAAAGAAAACAGTGAGTTAGATAAGAGATTTGAAACATTCAGAATTGAGGAAGAGGGAATCAGCCCAGTACACAGTTGCCATTCTAATAAAATACAGTTATAAGTTCCCACAAACTGAGGCCAAACAAACGAGAGTAATATAACTCCTAAAAGGAGATTTAGTTTAAAAAAGGAAGCCCAGGAAACACAAATTCACTAACTCTTAGTCTACAATGTGTAACAAAGCATTTGCTCATCAGTCTAGAATCCCATCTTGCTCGTGGATAACATTGTAACTGTCCTTTGAGTCTCAGCAACTCTAGAGTAGCTATCCTACGATGCTCCTTCTGTGATGGAGATGCAGAACTGTGTTGAGTAAAATGTTTCTCCATGTTTCTGGGTGTACCCAGCCTTCCAGTGAAGCCCTACCTCATTGCTGAAAACGGCTGAAAAAGACTTAGCATTAAGAAAACACTCATTCCATAGCCATAAAGAAGCATATGATAGTTGGTTGTATTCTGAAACAGCTCCAGTGTATTTACATCCTTGATACACTGAAATGACTACATGATTAGTCAGGGAACATAAGGATTCTTCAGTATGCTATTTGTACGGAAATGTCTTCCAAGATACGGAGGAACTCACTTACAAATGGTTTTTAGAATGCTACCCACTCATCACTTGAAAAGATTCTGTTTAAATAATAACAGCATGTCATGGAACAAAGGAAATTATTCAGGATTCTTCTGTGCTAGCAAAGAATTATATCAATATATCTTCATGTTTCATCTTTGTTTGGAATGTCCAAATCTACCAGGGAAATTTAGCTTTTTCAGTTTTTCTTCTTTGCATCTTAAGTGTGTGCCAACTTAAAAAAAAAAAAAAAAGGAAAAGAAAAAGCAAGATCAACAAGGTGAGATACGGCGCAAGCAGACCGTTGAGCACACAGAGATGACGCTACACAGTGCAGATGCCCAGCTACAAAGGCAGCTGGATGGACAAATGAAGGAGGGGTATTTTTGTTCTTGAGCTATTTAATCCACAGGGAAGTTAGATTTCTTAAAACCCAAAGTTTTCAAATATGATGTAGTGCATTCATCAGTACTTTGAGGTAATAAGATGATTTTGTTATATGCGTGCTAAGAGCCTTCACAACCTGATAGACTATGCTACTATTTCTACTCTTACTAAAACTCTTATCACAGTAAAAGTAATGTATTTATATGGGCCACAGAAGAAAAATGTCCTGATTTTTAGGTTATATAATAGTGTGTTGTACACCATAATAAGCCACTTGGTGTTTAAAGAAAGAGAAAATAATGCTAGTTTCAATAAATTGTAAATTAAGAGTAGCAAATCAAAATTTACTGCAACAAGATGGATATTTTTCACTGATTTTATCTAAACTAACATGAGGAAATGGATCTTTTACAGTGGAGCAATCTTAAGTCACATTAATGGTCAAATTATAGTAATCATTAAAGCAATAAAATTGATAACTCGGTGCTCAACTTGAACAAATGATCAAGTCACAGGATATAGTAAAAAGAAACAGGATAAAATAGCAATGTTTATGAAATATAAATTTTGGACTTTTCATTAAGAAAAATACACTAAAAATAATACTGAAACAGATATCTGCCTTAGAGGCAACGAAAAGTCAAGGAAATGCACAGTACAATTCTACAATAGCTCTAAAATGAATGCTCAACTGTAATCCATGCACTACCAAATACCAAGAAAGGAAATAAAAGCTCCATAAATAAATAAACAACAAACGAACAGTCAAACGAGTACCACACTGCAAACAGGGCACATATACAAGGAAGTCAGAGTCAAAAGCTCGAATTAAGACAAAAGGTAAAATGGAACAGGCCTGATTTTGCAGCCTTATTGTGGACTGTCATCAGTTCAGAAGTAGGTTTTGAGCTTCTGATGGAATAAGAGGCACAGCTTAGGAAAATAAGGAAGAACAGGGTTGGGTAGGGTAAGGACCAAGAGGAAGACATTTCCCATATGCTATGGTAATATTGGAGGAACCAGTTTGAAATAAAAGCCCTAACCTGATTTCAACATCAACTTGTTCCACTTATTCTGAAAATGAAAAGAATGAATAACCAAACCAGAAATAAAGGATAAGGTGATATATGTTTAAAATAGAGAACCCAGGCCCATCCTTCAAAGACTACATGTTTGTGTTGAACTAAGATATAGATCTTGAATAACCTCAAACAAATCCTTGGAAACATTGACCATCCTGATAGGCTACTCAACACCAAAAGGTCAGCCTTAAATACTCATACCTTGGAGCACACTACATGGACTCTGCAGGTTGTTGGTATATATGCAAATGCACATATGTAGATAAGAGTGGTATTTAAGTAGAAGAGGTGACAGAGAGAATGAGGAAGCATGAGAGGAGTTGGAGGAGGAGGAGGGAGAGTACAGATTATGTAAATAGAGTAGTTATGTATGAAATTCTTTAAAAAGTAAATCAAAACCTATAAAGTTATGAATCCAGAGAGAGGTACAAAAGCTTGAGGAGTTAAGGAAACAATAATCCTGTGATCTATCACACAAGTGTGGAAAGTAGAAAAGACTGAACAAAGTAAACTAATATACTGTGTGAGGTAATAACCCAAACTGAAAAAGAATGAATAATAGATCAGCATTCTAAAAAGAATTTTAAAAAATAATGGGAAAAAAAAATCAATGATCAACTAGCATTTATATGCTTCAGCAGCACAAAAATTAAAAATTATCTTAGAACACAAACACAATATTATATACACAAATTAGTAAATAGTACAGATCAATTATTTTTGGATAAAAGAAAGCAGCAGACTACATAATTGAGCAGAGGGTGACAAATGAATCTGCAATATTTCATTAAAATAGCAGAAGTATATATGGCCAAATAAAATAGATCAACAAAGTTGGGTAATGGGAGATAGTCATACGGATTAAACTATGCATGTCTCTATGCTTAAAACATTTCATAACAGGCAGTGCATTACGTCTGAGAAGCGCTTCAGTCAGAAGATATTATTATTGACAGACAAAGCAGTTTCATTAAGCTGTTAAAGATTCTCTCAATAAAACTGACATATTTTCTACTTAGGCTGGTTCTGCTCTTGATGTAGGCATAGCTATTGTTTGCTCAGCGATACTCAAACATGTCGAAATTTTCTGAGAGAATCAAAGATGTATAGGCAGCTTAAAACCAAGTACTGGAGAAAATATGTTCCAGACTGCTGCAGATGTCCTCAGTTCAAATAATATTTTAATGAAAAATTGTGTGAAGGCTAGAGCCAAGAGCAAGAAAGGATGGTTGAATGGATCTGTATTGGGACTTTAAAATAAATAAATAAATATGTCCAGCCTAGTCGACACGTTTATTTTTTTTTTATTTAAATGTAACCACAAACTAAAAGAATGTCTCAGATGATGCAACATGAAGTCTTCTGTGCAATTTGGTATAAACATTAAGAAAATACAGCAGCTATCAGGCTCACAGAAGAAACGTGATTATTTTCTAAATACTTAGTTGTGAGAAAACAGTTTATTAAAGCACATTTTAATATACAATCCTTCCTCTATATCTGCTGTTGTATTTGTGGCTCCAACTAACCCTAGATTGAAAATATTTGGGGGAAAAAAAAAACTTATGTAGTTAATATGTGCATACTTTTACTTCTGTGATTATTTCCTAAACAACTCAGTTGTTTATAGAGCATATACATGGTACTTGGTATTATAATTCATCCAGAAGTAGTTTATTATATATGAGAAGATGTGTATTGATTTTATGGAAATCATATGCCATTTTACAGAAAACATAAATGCACACGGGTTTTCTTAGTCACAGATGGTGCTGGAATCAATCCATCACTGATATCTTAAAACAACTGTAGTAAGGAAGTGGGGGTGGGGAGCAGAGGTGAGTATCTGATAACTTCCTCTGTAGTTCTCCACTTTTAGTTTCAGGGCAGGGTCTCCCATGGACATGGAGGACATAAATTTTGCTGAGCTAGCAGGCTAGAGAGCTCCATAGATATTCCTGTCTGTGCTACTCTGTTGCTAGGATTACATGCATGTGCTATCACACATGGCTTCTTACATAAGTGTTGGGGACCAGTTTTAGGCCCTTCTCTTTATGCAGCAAGTACTTTACAAACTGAGCAAATCTCCTCAGTCCCAGGACAAGTGGATTCTTTCTGTCAATTAGGAACTTTAATTCTGTGAACTTCACTAAATACTACAAATGCTTTTATGTCTAAAACTAACCTTAAACATAAGAGACATGTCATGTACATGTTGGCTAGCACGTGATCTAGAATGGTTAGTTAGTTAGTTCTAAAAACCCCAATGGAATACCATAGAACTGTACAATGCAGTACCATAGAAACTGGCTGTCCAAAGGGGAGAACTTTGCTGTAAGGAATTAAAGTCAAATAAGAATAGGAAAATAACTTAGTTAGAAACAGGAAAAAAGGATGGGACATCAAAAAGGCACTCACTGAAATCTGAGGACAGGAAAATTAGAGAAGACAGCTATAGGGTAATTCCTATTAGGGTCAAAGAAACAGTAGAGCATTCTGTTAAATCACTTATGCTCCAAAGGAAGAGAGCTAATTAGTTCTCTCAAGGGCAGATGGTCATAAATATAGCAGAACAAACTATTTTAGATAGGAAACTGCTGGGCTTTAGATCAAGATATGAACTTCATAAACTTTTCTCCATAATAAAAACATTAAAACCAAATCCTTCTAAGCCTGTCTTGTACTTTACAGTGGTCAGAGCTGTGGCTTCTAGATGGACATCTATATCCTGGCTTATTGAAACCACTATAAACAGAACATGTTGCCCACTGGCTTATTATATTTTTTAACTTCTAAACTAATAAGAGATCTGCATTATTAAAATTGATGTTACTTAAATATGTTAAATATAAAATGCAAGCAATTTTTACTTATGTTAAAATGAATATTCCTATAAAAAGAATCACCATAAAGAGGTAATATGGTCCAATAAGTACATGTCAACTCATACTGTTTATTAAAATTGTTAGAAAATACATTTTGGACAAAATTTTGATTTGAAAAACTTGTTTAGCAAAACTAAACTTATTGTTAAAGGCAAAAGTCACAAAGAAAAACAAAAAGCTATAACTGATAAAATTTCAAATGAATAAAGATACTGACAGAAGAGATAAAGCTTTCTGTCATCAGACATACCTACAGAAAAAAACACCTCCCTATATATTCAAATTCAGTAAAAAAAAAAAAAAGAGAATAAGTCTAAAAATTACTTGATTTGTTTTAATATTTTCATTTGTAATTGTACTTGTTTATTTTCTCCATTTTATGACAGAACAATACTTTCTAAGAAAAACTCTATAGTTCTGAAATAATTACAATGAAATACTTTTATTCCACAGGCCCTTATGACCAATGGGTTCAAAATATTCTGTATTTAGTAGAAGCCCTGGAGTAATTTGGCACTTTGAGAAGTCTGGCTGTGGCTGCAAAGAATGACATGGTGATTCCAGACCATCAAAAGAGAGGCATTTCTAATAATCACATGTTAAGTAAGTTGTGATACTTTACCTCTGTTCATCCACTAATACCTGCTTCCCTCTCTAAATTTAGTATAAACATCTAGAAGTTCTAGAATAAACATCTAGTATAAATCTAGTATACATTTAGTATAAACATCTAGGAATGATACATGAAAGAGCTTGAACATGAACATTGTTCTTTATCCGAACAGATTATGGAGAAAGCAGCTAGAAGTAACAAATATGTGTATTAAGTCCAGAGTAAGCCAGAAATTGGAATCAGAGGTGACTACGAAAATGTACTCCCTAGGAATCCACAGAAATGTTGGGAAAATCATTGGATTCCTTACTGAATATAAAATAGCGATGCAAATCAATTTTACATGCACCTCACAGGTGATAAGAACCTCTAATGATACCATGATTATATCAGGACCAGGGAAGTATATCCACTTCTCAGAGTAGACTTAACAGACTCCAAAATATAACTATAAAAGTATATAATAACCCTATTTTGTAAATGTTTCTTATAGCATAGCTACATCTGGGGAAAAATATACAGATTTTACTATATAACTAAGTTACTTTCCAGGTCTCAATTGGAAAACATCATAAATATGTAAAAGTTCTACATATTCTGAAATAATTAAAATTCTACCAATGAGACCAAACTCCACGTGAGGACCATAAATAAGCAGACTAGCCACATAGTGTTCTTGAAAAAGAGCTAAACTCAAGAGGCACTCACAAAATTGCTACCAGAAAGTGTCATTCAAGTTTCCAAAGGAAGGAAGAAATCCAACATTCCTATCTAGCTATGACACCTATGAACCACAACAATGACTAGCGTGGCACAGTAATCCTAAGGGCCCATAAACCTTGGAAGTAACCAACCATTCTTTAATTGGATTTTAGATCCACTCAACAAGAAGTAATTCATGCCTGGAACTAGAAACCTAGCCAACTACCCAGAACTCGTAAAGTCATGGATCCTGGAGAAGAATCTACCTATCAAGCCAGCATAATCTCTAACCACATTTATCTAAATATTTGTCCTTATGACCACAGATATATGCAGTCCTCACTTCCAATCAAGGAATATTCTCTTTGCATCATCCAGACTTTGAATTTCTTTTAAACAATATTCAAGATGAATACCTTGCATTAATTAGATGGTTAAAACATTGATGTGATGAATCATATTATCTTCCATGATAGAAATCACATTTGGTTTTTGGAAAGACTTCCCTTATATCTGGTTGGGGCTCCTTTGACTAAATCCTTTGATTAAAAAATAAATACAGTGAATAAACCTATCAATGGTTCCGGAAGAAATTTTCAGAGAGGTTTGAGGTTGGTCTGCTTTCCTTAACAGTCTCTCCTTGTAAAAACTTTGAGAGATACCTATTTAGTTACTATTTCATTTTCTGTTTCCATTCAAAGATATCAGTGTGTGGCAATTATGTTTTTGGAAAATTGAAACAAGTTAGGATCATCTAGGAAGAAGAAACCTCAGATGAGAAAGTGCCTCCAACAGACTGGCCAGTAGGCAAGTCTGTAGGGTGTTTTCTTGATTAATGGTTGACATGGAAGAGTGTAACCTACTGTGAGAAGTGTCACCTCTGGGAAAGTGATCTTGAATTGTATAATGAAGCAAACTGAACAAGCTTTGAATGCCAAGCCTATAAGCAGGACTACTACATAGTCTCTCCTTCAATTCCTACCTCCAGGTTTCTGACATCACCTTTGCTTCAAGTAATGGGAAAGTATCTGTGAAAGAATGGTACTCATTTGGAAAATATTCCAATTACACAATAGTGGGCATAATTTAGGATTCTGTGGCTTATTCTTGCTTAATGTTCTAACAGAAACAAAGAAACAAAAAATCCTCACACTATACATTAGTAATGAAAAAAAATGGATATGAATAAACTTGAAAAACTTCTCAAGAATTACTAAGGGGTAGAGGGAAGCAGAAGGGATAGCTCAGTCAATAAAGTGCCAACACACACATAAAGTCAGTATTATCATACTCATGTCATATTAGCTCTGAAAAGGCAGAGACAGAGGTTATCTAAGGCTAATTGGCCAGCATGTCTAAACTAACTGGTAAGCTCCAAGCTAATAAGAAACACTACCTCAAATGAGAAGAGCAGTATTCCTGAGAATGAAGCCTAGGGTTGATGCTAACCATCTCTGCATGTACACCAGTACCTGTGCACATGCACCTGTACACTCAGATTCACCTGCACACACACACACACACACACACACACACACACACAAGCATAGCTGCTAGGGAATGGAGATTGAATTGTAGAATGAAAGAACATTAGTGTTTCTTTGAAGCACAGACACAAACAGGTGTTGGAATTGAAATATATAAATTGGGACTAAGGGGAATGAGGTTGCCCCTCCCACCCCAACATCATTAAGATGCTAAGAGACAAGGATATCCGGATGTTGTAAACATGTCAATTATTTTAAGTAAATCTGTTTTGGACAAACTTCAACCTTCTCATGTATTATCTAATGCAGTAGTTTGGTTAATCTAATAAGAGATTCTATTTTGTTCTCCCTTTTGTTGTTGATATAGACACATAATATGAGAAGAGAAGCCAAAAAGGGAGGGTTAAATCAAAAGGATCATGAAGAATGTATGTACATTGTAGTCTTCACATTGTCCAGAGCATCATATGGGAATTGCTACCTATAAACTAGTTTGAGCCACTCAAAAGCTGGATGACAACAGTCAGCAGTAGCCGACAAGATATATAATCAAAACATAGGAAGCAAAGGGTGTTTTCTAATGACGGTTTCTTTAGGAAACTGAAGAGAATGAGAACCATACAAATGATTTCAAGAACAGAAAGCATCATCTTTATGACAGCCATAAATTAATCTCTTTAAATGCTGATTTTCTTCACAAGTGGGGCTATTGCAAGAACCTTGAAAGAACTCTCCATGAATTCCTGACTGACCCCTCTTGAGATTCACATTTCTTCTGAAGCACATTTTTTATTTATGTGTTTACATTTTATTTTGGAGCTATAAAATTATATTTGACTGTTTTCCCTTAATATCTCTTAAAGTAGGTTTGTTTTGGAATTTATTTATTTATTCCAGATGCCCTTGGCTCATTTCCATAATGATTTTAGCTAAGCTTCTTGGATTTATAATTCTCTGACTCTCTTCAACTCTCCTCAAAGACATATACATACTACTCTATGCCTGTTACTCATATCCTGTACATTACTGTCTATTAAACCATTGAGAAGTAGCCCTTGCCTCAGTAATTTATTTATTTGAGACCTGTGACTCAAAATATACATCACCAAGTGCAATTTGATCTTAGATTGAGTACTGAGTTTTTTATTGGTTGGTTGGTTGGTTGGTTGATTGGTTGGTTACTTTTTTGACAATTATTTTAAGCCTTAGATTAGTGTATAGTAAGAGCACTGATTAGTGTATAGTAAAGTACTGAATGATGATATAAAAGAAACGCCTTGGAGAGTCTGAATTCCAGTCCTGCCCTAGCAGGACTCCAACAGGAACAGATAGACTCTCTAGGGGCATGTTCCTCACAGCAACAAAGGAATTGCTGAACAAGACTATGTGTATTTGCATGACAGATGGAAGGACATTAGTCGGCTGCTTCCTGTCCACTGATAGCAATTGAAATGTCATCCTGGGCTCTACACAGGAGTTCCTTTGGACATCTGACTAATTTTCTGTAGGGTAACATTGCATTCTGTGTCTGACTATGGTACCAGGACACCACATCGGTTCTGTTGAAATCAAAAGGGAGAGCCTGGTGGGGCCTAGATCTAGATCTCTGACCATCATCACACTTTTCTTTGAGACCATTAAACTCTATGACCAAAGTGAAAAAATAAAATAGAAGAAACATCTCTTCTTGATGTTCCAAGATTAACCAAGCTTTTACATTTAGGAAATTCATGTTGCCTGGTTTTTCAATACTGTTTATTGAAGATTTCATGTTCTGTGAAGACTGGGATCTGAGTAGAGCTTCACAAGGAGACTAGACTCATGAAAAATGAGCATAAAGAAACAGAACTTGTGGGAAGAAATTATTTAGAATGGAAATAGGAGAGGATATTCTACTAACAGAAATTTATTAAGCAATATATGAAAAATATTTGGCTTGAGATATTTACAAAGCTATATCAATGAAACTGTAAAGACAAACTACAGTACAGGTGGAAGAATATGAAGAATTAGGAATCCCCCCAAAAATCCAACTGAAATTTAAGACCCATTCTATTAAGACAGTATAGACAGTAAAGTGGTGAGAAAGAGGCACTAGGCACAATAACTTCTGAAATGATAGCTGAAGTTCCAGGTTCCTAAGTCTCTTTGCTAATATGAGAATAGGAAAAGAACTGGGATTTACTTTCTATGTATCAGCCTCTGGGTTAGACAATTGCACAAATTAATACATTATCTAAAGCTTACTTGAAAGATGTGACAAAGATGTTACCTTTCATTTTTTTTTTTTTGATGTCTGCTCATGGTTGTCAGCTTGACTACATCTGGAGTTACCTAAAACCCAAAAATAGAGGGCACACCTGTGAGAGAATTCTGCTTAACTTGAAGTGGAAAGATCTACTTTTAATCTGGATCTTTGAGTCAGGAAAAACACCTTTAATTCAAATCATTAATCCAGATCTACTCTGGGTCATGCCTTCTGCTGGAAGTCTATTTAAGAACATGGAAGAAGGAAGCCTTTGCTCTTTGCCTGATTGCTCTTACTTTGCTAGCAAGTCCATTATTTCACTGGCATTAAAACCTAGTTCTTCAGGATTGCAGCATATGCTAAAAGTCAGCTGAGATGTCCAGTCTCCTGAAGTAAGTTACTACTAGATTGTGTTTGAATTTCTGTTCATAGCCAGATATTGTTGAATTAGCTAATAAGTAACTCTAACAAATCACACACACACACACACACACACACACACACACACACACACACACACATACACATATGGAGAGACAAAGTGATTCATTCTATAATTTCTGTTACTCTAAGAACCTTAATACGTCTTTAGAATATAAGTCTAAGAGGGTAAGTATAACTAATAACTGAACTAAAAACTAACAATCAAATACATGTTCTTGCTTTGCTTAATTGTGAAAAGGAATGCAGCACATATCCAAACTTGAGCTTATAAAAGAAATTATGATGAATTCATATAATAGATGATAGCTCCGTAGCCTTCTTTTTAATAATTATACCTCCCTAATATCCATAGGTCCTACAGAGGGTAAGTGAGAAAGCAAGCAACATGAACTATCAGGAAATTACCTATTTCCAGTAAGGATTGGCTAAGTAAAGGGAACTGTTTGTAAATTGAAAAGTTTAAGATTATTTAGCAGTTATTGCTGTTTTATATTCTAAAGGGAAAAAATGGAGCAACTTCAACTCTTCTCACTAGATTCCTGTGTGGATGCATATCATACTAAATCCAAATGCAAACCACCCTTAAAGGTTAGGGTATCTGCCTAGGACAATTTCAGAGAGAAATTTATGTTGGCAGTTTAATTAACTGATATATCCTAGACGCAATAGAGTTTATCATAGTTCTAGGTTAGTCACAGTGAAAAAAACAATTATAATAAAAAGATTACTAAGGTAATGAATATTTCTATTTCAATGTCTTCACTAATTTGTTCATAGCATTAGGAAAAATGACGTGCAATGAGATCCTTTATTGAGGCAGCACTTAAATAATATTCTATATTAACTTTCAAGAGTTTTCATTAGATTTTTCTAATTTCATATTACTTCTTAGTTTAATGCATTATAAAGGCTTTTGGATAGTTTATATAATTACAGGACTCCCTTCTGTAAATGTTGCTACGTCTTTTTCAGCTTATTGCTTATCCATTTCTATTGATTCTGCATCCAATTTCATCTAGAAAGATCTAGCTCACTTTTATCAATGCTGCTCAGCTTAGCCTATCTTCAAATGTCCTTCTTATTCTCTTTAACCACATTGCTGATATTTTCTTTATGCTGCCAGCTGTAAAGGATACCAGCTATGCATAAATTACCTCCCTAACTTCTTATCCTTCCACCATCATCAAGTTAATTGTATACATTTTTCAGTATGACTATTTTTTATTGGTCTCTGGTAATTTCTGGATAAAGACCTATTGGGTTTTTCTATTTCTTTATGGGCAGAAATACAGTCTGCTCTGCTTTAGGTGAAACGTCCTTTACAATACTCATGCATTTTAATATTTCCTCTCAGTGAAACATAATAACTTGATTCTTTTATTCCTGCAAATTTGATTTATTGGAAGCTAATGGCATTGAAACACTGTTGTATGTGATCTTATTATTTAATATTCTAAATTTTAATATCTTGTAAGCTGTAAGTGCAAAGCTTGCTTGATTATAATAAAAGTGTCTTGACAGAAAGGTTTTGGAGGTCATCTATCTCCGTTTCTGCTTTGGTGAGACAATAATGATTTCTGTATTGAATAGGCCAAAGCTACCTTTACTCTCCAAACTGCATTCAAATTATAACTGGCTGGTTTTAGCACTATATGTGCTACTGAATTATTTAGAAATTGACACAATGGTCCCTAAAAAGTTTTTTCACACTAAAGTGTCACATTAATTCAAATGGTTATCCTGTTAAGTCAGTATTAACATTCTGAGTAGAAAATGGCATTAGATTATATGCTTTGTCATTTACATCTAATATTATGCTTTTTTGTATTTGCTGTGTAACATTCTCATTTATATTTGTTTCATCTTGAAATTCTTGTGAGTTTGAAGTCTCTCCATGAAGCATTATCATGATAAAAGAGTAAACAGGGTGTTTGGCTTCCATTGCTGATGCATAGCACTTCCTTCTTGGTTAGATGAATCCAGATAATGTAGCACACATCAAGAACAGGTTTTGATATTTATACACCCCTTTAGGGTGCATTCCAAACTCTCTTATGCTCTGCATGCTGATCAGTCAAGGATCACTGTGTATATTTTGAACCACTGCAAGACAAAGCACTGATAGGTGTTAAGGGATGCTTTGATTTCTGGGTATAGCAATAAATCAATAGAAGACATTTTAATACCATGTCCGTTTACCAGAATAAAAGTCTTTATCTCTCCTCTAAGGCCTTTGACCTCTCTAGCCAAGGGTTCTTGACCCAGTCAACAGTGCCAGATTATGGTTTTCTTGTTTAGAATGGGTTTTAGATCCAACCAGAAAGTTGTCAGTTATTCCCATAGCATTCATGATAATGCTACACCAGTGGGCATATCTAATCAGGCAAGTTGTAAAAGTATTTTTATTTGTGGGAGTTCAAGGAAGAATGAGATACAATCTTCAAGATGCAAGCCTTGAACTAGAGAGCTTCTGCCTCCAAGAGTAAACTGAACTCTGACTAGCTGCCTTCTCCACAGCCTCTTCTCCACATGCAGACTTCTTCAGTTTCCTGCTTCTGACTCTCATGCTTCTCACTCAGCTTCGGTTACCTCTGCTTCTTCTCTCAGTTTCTACTCTCAGCTCCTGACTGTTTCATTTTATATCCTGAAAGTTGAGATTCAATGTGTGTGCTATGCTGCCTTCAGATACAAAATCTTATTTTGCATTAATGAAGAGAATCTTACAGTTCATTTCTCAAATAGCAAGCCAGTCAAACTTGATGCTACTAATAGAGAATCAGACTGAGAGACAGGGTATTCTTCATATCTACGTGTTAGTCACTGCACTGGGGAGGAACCACAGAATTCCCTTTCATTTAGCATTAACATAAACAGAGACAGGATTAGCTTGACTAACATTCTTTCTACCCTAGACAGTCTTGCTGCCAGCTCAAAGATCAAATGTCTATCACACTGGCCCTTGCAGGTAATCCTTTCCCAGAGCAGCCATGCTGCTGGATCAAGGATCAAGGGTCGAGATCTGAAGATTCAAAGCTAACATCCAGAAATGGGGGAAATCAAGCCTATCTTTGTGTGACTGTGAATTTATTATAAAGAATGCTGTGTGAAAATATGTCAGGGTAATTGAAGATCTAGAATGTTGTTTTCGATGAAATCCTCCCGGCAGGTGTGTTTTCCTGAAAAGACTGCTCTGCCTGAGGGATGAGGCCCACACGTGGTTTCACCATCTCCAGGCTGAGCAGCCGAACCAGGAACAAGGTATGGTGGTTGTGGGTCTCTATTGCTTCCCTCCTGCTTTTGGGGTTGCTCCATAAGTCGGCATGAGAACACACAAAGGAATCCACAGGACAAGCGGCAGAGGGCGACTTTTAATACCTTTACAATTTGTATCTTTATAATCTTGAGAACATCACTTGTTTAAGAAAAACAAAAAACAAAAACACTTTAGTTATATTTTGGCCAGCCAAGGTTGAAATGGCTATTTTTATTATTTTTTACTTCTGTGTTAGTTTAGAAATTATTTTGTATCTGATCAAAATGGTGAATTAGCAATTAGCGTTTCCTTTATCAAAAACCAATGTTCTAAATTTATACAAGCTGTCTTAATAAGTGGTATGTGCAGGTTGCACATCATGCTTATATTATGCACCATTTTGAGAGGGAAGAAAAATTTTATAGGGGATAGTCAATTTAAAGAATATATAATATCTTAAGAATACTAATTTAAACATGGGAAATCTGCATAAACTGAGTGGTCACCTTGAATGGACTGTGAGAAGTCACTATAATTTAATTATTGCATACTTTTTTCCTTTTTTTTTTGTCAAATTCAAAATAATCTAATTTGCTTTACTCTTGATTCTATGCTAAAATGTCCCAACTTTAGACTGTTGTACCAAAATGAAAAAAAAAGGAATGAGAAATGTATCTGAAAATTTCTACTTAAGGAAAAAACTTACTACACCAATTCAACCTGAGCAAACGCTAGTTTGTGACTAGGTATTAATTTAAATGTCTATAAATTATAGGGCAAGAGGCCAAATAGAGCTTATTTTAATTTTAACAGTGGCATAATTTTAATAAAAGTTGGCTCAACTAGTTAAAAATATTCTTTAAACATTCTTGAGAAGTCTGTATTTAGATAGATGGGCAAAAGGCATTATCAGTGTTCTTACAGCCTTTACTGGGACTATTGTCAACAAAGTTTAATATGGCAAGTCTTGTATTTTAAGCTCACACTTTTGGGATTACACTCTCAGGTCTTTGATGGGGGAAACATTAAAATATAACTGTCATTACACAGTAATGGAAGTTAAATGGAATCCTTATGAAAGAATTGGAACATAATTAATTTTTTAGTTAGCATTTTGTTTAATTGTACATCTGAACATTTAAAGAACTTTGTACCCTATGTAACTATAAGTTAGTTGATAAATGGTATTAAATGAAATAGTCTTAATAATACCAATTTAACATTAGCATGATAAATATTATGGCTCTTATCCATTAAGTTTGAGCTTTAGAATTTTGAAATGAAAATTTTCATATAATTACAAGAACTCAGGAATGAGGTCATAAGGGGACTGGTATATAATTAGAATATCAGTTTTGCATAACGTATATTATCCAGTTAAAGTTTATCTATCCCACAGTTTTAATTTTAGGAAATTGAGGTCCAAATTTTTATTTCTTTAAAGCTTTCTGTGTGACACAGCAGGCTTAGCTACCCGCCAGAGTTGTTGGTTTCCTCCATCCAGCTTGTGAACTGCCAATCAGCCACAGCAGCTGGGTCTCCCCATGCACTCTGGCCCTGGCCTCTATCTTTGGCCAGGAGTGCAAGGGCCCGAGTTTGAGCAGCAGGGAAGTGCTCTGGGACCGGGGCATGAGTCTCGGTTGATTTCTCGTGGGTTCTGACCACTCATGGCCTGAGAATGGAGGATGAGAAGCAAAGAAGCCTCCGGAGATGAATCTGATGGATCACAAACTCGTTTAATGGCGAGCTTTACCCTGTTTAAATATCTTTCCCCAGAGAAGGCAGAGTCCTGGGGTACTCCGGGTGGGGAAGTCTGATTAGCATGGGGGCAGGGCAGGTACCTGGCCTCATGGTCTTTGCAAAGAAAGAGGAAGGTGCCTAATTCACCACAGGGCGGACAAACATCTGCCAGGTTATTTCCTTTTTGCTCCTGTGAACAATTTGGGTCCCTCCAGGACTGAGAGAGAAGGAGCTTACAAAGCGTCCTACCAGCCCTCTTTGCAGGGGCTAGGTACCTTTCTGCCAGTTCGACTGCTCTTCAGCCCTAAAGGTCCCACACAGAGTCTGTCGTCTACCTGTGCCGGTCAGTGTGCCGGGCTTGAGAAAGGCATTATGGAACAGTCTATTGTGAGCAGCAGGGTTTGAGCACAGTGTGCAGCAGTTTTTTCCACTTGTGTGATATCATCTGTGCACAGAAACCGCTGAGGTGTCTGTGTGAGGCCGGAGCAGAATGCCACCACCTTTGCAATCTTAAAAGTACTGTTTGCCTTTTGTTAAACCATGCAGCTAGATTCAAGATGGCCTTAGTACATGAGGACATCACAGGGAGGTATACTTTGACTAATCACCACTTGAGGAGGGCGTGTATATCTGCCTGTCTGCAGTAGGGATTGGAGGTAGCCTGTGATCGACCTATTAGCTTTCTAGAAGGTGTGGGCTATCCCTCCCACCTGAAGCCTCTTCCGCCCTTACTGCAGGCCTACAGGCCTGCTTCCGTTTGTCTTTTTTTTGAAACCCGTTGGGAGGGAGGAAAAAAAATCCTGTGTTTGTGCAAGCACTCTTTGTCTTGTTTCCCAAGCACGCAAGAGAGGTAATTTTTAAAGTTTTTAAGTTAGAAATAAACAGGAACATAGTTTAATGGTTGTTGTTCAGGGGCCAGGCAGTGGCTGTGGTGGGGGAGGTGCGAGTATGCAACTTGGTGTCCTGAACCTCTGTGCATCACAGACTGGCTGGACTCTGGAGGGTTGAAGATCCAGAGGTTGGAGTTATGTTACTCTTATTAAATTAAGAGTCTGCAGCAATGGCTGCCAAGGGGCTGGGACTCCTAAAGTCCACAGCGGTTGTTGCTGAGGGCCCTTAGGAACCCACGTTCCGTGGAACTCATGGCAAGCCACAGAGAGTTTCAGGTGGCCTTAGCCCCAGCTTGGCTGTCTAGAGGCTCCGAGGCTGTAGCTGCAGCGGGAGTTGAGACCTAACAGGAGAGAGGGAGCCGCTGCAGCATGGAGTAGGGACAGGATAGTTTATTGTAGCAGGGTTCACCAGCACTCCTGGCTGCGAGCGTTCAAATGGCTTTTAGGCTTAAAATCTCGAATTACAGGTCATTTCGTGGAGCCTTTTGTTTTTGTGATAAAGCTTGTGGCTGAAAGAGAGGAGCCCTGGTAAGTCTTAGAAAGGGGAAGTTACAAGGGAAAGAGGAACCCATTTCCTCACGATGTGGAGTAGCGGCGGTGCTCACCATGCTTTTAGGAGAAAGAGAGAGAGGAATGAAAGTTCAGTCGCTCTGCTCTCTGACAGAGAGACAAGAGCATGTGGGATTCCAGCCAAGGCTCACCACCCTTCGCTCTCATAAAGGGGACTTACCAACCCAGCAGTGCCTCACAGATGGCAGGTAGAGTGCAGTTCGACCATGTGGGCGCCATTTTGTTGTTTTCTCGATGAAATCCCCACGTGAGTGTTTTCCCGCCATGGCTGCTGCACCTGTGGGACAAAGCCCACCTGCAGTTTTGTCTAGGCCAAGCAGCCACACCAGGAACATGGTGTGTTAGGTGTGCGCCTTTACTGCATCTCTCCTGCTTTAGGGGTTGCTCCGCATAAGTCGGCACAGGAACACAAAAAGGAACCTACAGGACACTCATTCGAGGGTGTCTCTCTTTGGCGCAGGGTGACGGCACACGTATAGGGGTACAGGCAGGGGAGGAGCCAGTGACCCCTAGAATGCCCATTGGTTAGGATAAGGATACGGGAAATAGCCTTATCTGCATATGGGGTTTTTCACTTCCCTGCGTTTCTAGCCTACAGGGCAGACAAAGCATCTTTCTACAGTGAAGCGTACAGTATAACTATCTCATAATTTAATAGTATATCAGGCTAAAGGCAAGGAGAGCTAAACGCCTACTGTTTTCAATCCCTAGGGACCACAGGGACAATACTGGGTTTGAAGCCAGCTACGACTTGCTCTAGCTCTCAGAACTGTCCCACACTAAAAGAATTGATGGGAAGTCTTCTAGAGAATTATGCTTTATTTGGTGATGGTAAGTGAGTTCTTTAACATATAAAGGCTCTCATCTGACTAAATGAGGCCCACTTACATTTTACAAGGCAATATTCTTATCTAAAGCTTACTGTGAAACCTGTTAATATCCCAAATCACCCTTCAAGTTGACAATTTAAAATCACTATTATATATGTGCTAAGATATTAATCATAGGTCAAAGTTATCTCAGACTATATCTATCTGACAATTATCTCAGGTGAGAGACTCAATTGTAGATTCGATGGCTAGATGACAGATAGACAGACAGACAGGAAGATAAGTATGTAATTTTTTCAACCATGGCATTTGTGTGGTAATCTATGACAATCTACGAAAATACATGTATATATAGACCATGTCCTCACTGAGACTAACAGAGATTGTTGGTATACTGGAATAAGATTAATGGTCAGTTATAATCTGCCTTCAGGGTGCTGGGAACCAAACTTATGGCCTCTGCAAAAGCAGAAAATGTTCCTAACTGCTCAGCCATCTCTTCATAAAAAAAAAAAAAAAAAAAAAAAAAATAACTTTATTCTGACTTTTACGAAATAGTTCATGGTATCATTTTCTTACACTATACTCAAGTCTGCAGATTTGTATTTTCTCAATTTAACATTCATAGTGACAACATAATTATCATATCTTCATATTTTAGAAAACAGACACATGGGGAATATAATAATTTTCTCAAGATCAGATAGTAGATCCAAACTTATAGGCCAAGAATTCTGACTGACTTAGTACTCCCTTTGTCTATGTTAACAATAGCCAATTGAGTATTAAGAAATTGAACATACAAACTGATTTGTCTGTACTCAATATAAATTTTAAATGATTTCTGTTTTATTCAATCATCATCCAAAATTACTTAATAAATTCAGAATATATCACACACAAAGCATTAAATCATAAAAAATATTTAAAGATGTTAATGTTCCTATGAAATTATAATACAAGTACCCTTATCTGTAGATTAAGAATATTTAAATTTAAATAAGGAGCTGAGTCTAGTTAAAAGTACTTCAGATTTCTCAGAGTAATTTTTCTAGAATGTTCCCTGTGAGAAGTTATCTCAGTAACACCATTCTTCCTCAATTTAGAAAAGCAATTCATTGATATAGTAACAGGAGGGAAGTTCTACCTACACCAATACTCTCTGAAATCCTAACAAGTACTCACTGTCCATGCTTAAGATTTTAAGAGGCTACAATATCAGAAACTAATTTTCTGATGAGGTTGATGTATGTATTTGTCTGAACCTACTGTTATCGAGGAGAAAATGATGAATTATGAGAAGAGAACAGAGGGGAGTGGAATTGCCTTTGAGAGTATACCAGTGGGAGGGAGAAGGAAAGATCATCCAGAAGGTTCTACTTACGATTCAAGTGCAACCACGTTCTAGCATGTAGTTGTACCATGAGATGACTATATATGGTATAGGAGGTTAATTCTTTCAAAAAGTTAAGAAAGCAAAAAATATGTATCCTTATAAATTTTTCAATCATCCTTAGTGTTATTTAGCTATCCTCCTTCCCTATTCCTTAATGTTCTCCGTCCTCCTCCAGATAAAGCCCCCACACTGTTTTTCCTCCCTGCCCTGCCCTTCTACCCCTTCTCTAGAGCTCCTCTCCCACCCCTTCCAAGTCCCTTTTATACTTTCTGGTTTCTAAAGTTAGTCCAGGTTATATACTCACATGTGAAGATTTGGTGCAAAGAACCACTAATAAAAGATCATATCATATTTGTCTTTCAGTGTCTGGGTCACCTCAGTACAATATTTTCTAATACCATCCTTTTGATATATGATGCCATTTAATTCTGATGTTTCTCTGTTTACATTTTGTGCAGATGACTTGTCTATTTAAGAAAGTGTGGTATTATTGTATACTTACTTAAATGTACATATCATGTGTATATATGCATATATAGATAAAGAATTGAAATAAAATTATGCCATTTGAAGTTATACAATTTCTCTCAGGAGCCATAGAGTAACTAACAAAAACAAATTCAAGGCATGGAAGCCTACCATTTAGTTATTGTTCAAAGAGTACAAAAAAACTCCCAAAATAAAATAGGTTATTGCCTCTGCTCTGTTTTCCTTACTGGAACTTGAAGGTAAGACCCTATTGCTGATCTGAAAATCTCCTCCCTGGTGACTATAATTTAAAAAGAGGCAACTAATTTAAGAGCAAGGTAGGGGACATAGAGAGGTTAGATGTGGGATACTGCGGGTAGAAATGATGTAGACAATACTCATACATGCAATTCTCAAAAAAAAATTAAAAAAAATAACATACAAAGTGCTGTTTCCCCACATCCTTGACCAACTTCTTTTATATCCTGACATCATGTGTGCTTGGCACATTTGTTGCTTGGAAAGATATTACATGGCATCTTTTCCTACTTGGACCTCAGGCTTAGCACGGACACACACACACACATACACACACATACACACACACACACAAACTGATGGCATTTCCCTAACTCATGAAAGACAATGAGAATTTACAAATAATTAATTACAAAATGGTCCTCAGGGGCCAATACCTTGCAACTAAGAAGCCACAGAAGATATTGGGTCTCAAATCTAGGATATCTTAATTTCTTCACTGGCAAAAAATTTAACCAGACCATAGTATCTTATTCTCTACTGCAATGCCAGTCTCCCAGGGGGATGACTCTACAACCCAAGCTAGGCCCATGAATTCAAAGGTGACATATTTTTCTTTCTTTGAAGATTCTGTCAATCACCCTCTGAGTTCAAGGAGGAGGGAAAGTGAGAATGTCGTTTGCACATTTCTCTGGTCATCCTCCAGTGGTGAGCTGTCTACTTATAGCCATTTGGCAGGTCACAGTGGAAGAAGAAGTGCCACTGTGCCTGCCATTCCTACTGAACAGGACACCCAGACTAGACAAAGATCTCTGTATCTCATCAGGGTGCAGAAGTGAGGAGGACACAGAAATCACCACATTCTGCTAGAGTTCCTCACCAGAAGACAACCCTCTCCACAGTGAGTCTGAAGCCTATCGCTGAGGTCATTGTAGGGGCTTGAAGAAATGGACAAGCAGTCTTGGAAACTGCCTGATAAAACTCTTTTGCTACCTACCACCAAGGGAAAAAATAGCCTTTCCCAGTGCAGAATAGAGTCCCGCTTCAGAAATGAGAGCATAGAGGAGTGCCCCAAGAATAAGTAAGAGGCACGGAATACAGAATCCAAAGTGCTTTTTCAGTGTGCTAAGAACGAACAAGTTCCACAGAGACAGGCCTGTCACCAGCCACAAAGATATGGGACACAGGACAAAAGCAACTGAGAAGTTTCTGGATTTACATATTTATAAATACAAAACATTATTCTCTATACTGGAAGGTTTCTGTGTTTGTACAATGGGGCCTTTCCCTGACTTTGACATGAATTTCAGCCAGCATTTGCCCTACTAACAGAAGCAGTGTACTAGCCTGGGTCTCACTTCAAGAGATGTGCTGAGGACAGGGACCCACAAGCCACTAAGTTACTAGACATGTTGGAGAATTTAGGCAACCCATTGTGTAAAAATCCAGCCATTGGACATTGGAAAGACTTTCCCAGAAAGCACTGCCGTCCAAAAAGAATTAATTCACCTAGAGGCAAAAATATAGGGCACCAGTCTCAGTGTTCAATTAAATCTGCTTCAGTCAACAGCTAATGTTATTGCATATATAAGGTTTTATAAATATATAAATGTGTATATATATACACACACATATATATACACTTATATAGTTATATAAGTATAGTTATATAGTTTTATATATATATATGTATAGTTACATATAGTTATATAACATATAACCACTTTAAAAAGTTAAAAAAACTCTATTAAAAGATTTTACTGTAAAAATGATTAATGATGAAACAAATATGTTAATATCACACAAAATATATACAAGTATCTGTCAAAAGTTTACCCACTATATTATTAATGTGTTTTATGCTTTTATTTATCAATTAAAAATAAATATCAAATAAATGAAAAATCCATAGAAATGAGGCTACCTAGAATGGAAGTGCTAGGAAATGTCCAACATGGAGAATTCTCCAAGGTAAATTTGCTATAAGTAGACAAACTTCAGCATAGATTGGACATACAATATGCCAAGGGAGTTTGGAGCTGAAACAGGCTTATTGTTCTGTTCTTTATTGGTAGAAAAGCAGACAAACACTGAACTGTAAGTGACCCAGTGACCATACATTAAGCTTCAATTGATCCTTTGGGAACTAAAATAGATCACATTGACCAGAATAGCTCACCGTAATGAGTGACAAAGTTGAGAATAGGAGAGGAGAGTAACAACGAAGACTGAATGAAAACTAGAATCAAACTACTTTAAGCAGGGTAAGAATCGGTTTCCTGTATGTCTGAGAATGAGGCTGAAATTCATTTGTATTATACAAATTGGACTCTCACTAATGTTGTAACTCAATAGAATGAAAATAAGAAACTGGTTAATGGATCCTTTTAGACCAGCTGTACTTCTGGGAGATGACTTGATTTCTGGACCTATGCTGGGTGCCCTCCATAGAGTTGTCTCCTTTGAATATACAAAGGAACATTAGAGCGTTTTTCAGCATCCCTGTCTTCCAAATGAGGTAATGAACATAGTGGAGGAAAGGTTAGTGTTTAAGTAAGTGACTGGGACATGTGAACACAGATCTAAATAACTATGGGACTCAGATTTCCTTCATAAACTCTGCTGCGCTGCCTCCAACCATATCTTTTAAGTTACCAGTGTCTATGTTCTCACTCACCTTGATTAAGACTGAAGTGACTTGACAAAATTTCTTTCAATATTTATTAAATGCAAAGAATTTTTAAAGCATTGTCAGCTTATGCATGAGTGAGAGTTTCATGAAGTGTCCCTTACAACTGTCTATCTGCATTGTGACATCTCAAATTGTATTTTCACTTTTCCTCAATTTTTTGATTCACAGTACCATCAGCAAATCTGTAGTAGTATGCCTGTGGGGAAGCTCACCAAGAGAGATAAATGGGCATTCTAATTGGTGGAAGCCCTTCAAGACCTCAGCAGAGGGAACTGCCATCCTGGCCAGTGCCATGCTAGACAGTGGAACCCTGAGCATCTGAGCTCAGGTGTTTTTATTGATGCAGAACTCAAGTGTTATAATGATAGGACATGCAGATCATGACCAATCAAACAACCCCCCACATAAATCTATTACTTCAGACAATACAAAATGCCAAGGCCTAGGCAGTCCTTTTCCCAACAATGCACAAAACAATTATTTTAAACACAACTAAAAATAAACTTCTACAACACTATCTGTTATCCACAGGATTAGAAATAGGAAAGAAATAGAATAGGAAATAGGAAAAATGTTAGTATAGAGTAATTTATATAGAATAATGTCACTTGGTAATTTCCATAGTTTAAGTAAAACTATATTGGTCATTTGTCAAATATTGGTTGCTTTTATAGAAGACTGAATTTTTGGAGTATCTTTCTTCACCATTCCTGAATCTTGCTTCAGAAGTGCATAATTTGCACTATCTTTTCTTATATGCTTTTACTAATAGAGAAAAAGGATTATCACATGGAACAGATAATCCCCATTTTCCAGTAAATAATAAATATTTAACTATTCAAATACTCATCCATGTAAATAGAAGCACAAACTGTACATAACCACATAATCACATAAGTATTCTATGAAATAATAGTGAAAATATAAACCAAAAAGGAAAAAATATTTAAATCTTTCTATAGTTGATCCTTTTGAACTTAAGTTTGCTACATGCACACATACTCAATACAATGCAATGTGCACATAAAGAACCAGTTCTAATATTTCATTATCTCAGTCTGATTTTCTTATAGACTACAACATGTTCTAAGAGGGCTGGAGCCTCCAGCATAGAGACTGATGTGATTCTACATCATGACCAACAGAATGAGAAAGAAGTGAAAACCTTTGGACATGCCCACAGCTAGTAAAATATTTCTTCTGATACAGTCTGTGGAGATAATCTCAAGTTCAAAAATCTTATTTTCTAAAATTAAAAAAATATTTATATTAACTAAATTTATTGTATAATTACTGTTTATTTGAATAATTGAGTTCATAAGAGGTTATGGGATAAAATCAGAAACACTTCCTAATTGGTTCCTTTTTAATTTTATAGTATCAGAAGTTTACGCTAGATTTTAACATAGAACTGTGCAGTATCTCATGTCCAACAGGAACTCTTTAATGCATTCCATATACCATATGTTTTATTCTTGGCCTGAAATACAAGGCTTCTTGCTTAAATGAGTCAAAACACATGTATAAAATAATGCATACCAGGGACTGGTGAGCTAGCTCAGTGGTGAAGACCATTTGCTGCTCTCGGAGGACCTGAGTTCAGTTTCCAGAACTTATGTCAAATGGTTCACAACTAGCTGCATCTCCAACTCTAGGTGATCAGAAACCCACTTCTGGTCTTCTCATGCCTGTAATCACATAAAAACATAAATCAAAAAATAAATCTCTGTAAAAATATACCTTAGCTAATTAAGTATATTATAGTTCCCCTAACTCAAAAACAAAGCAAAACAAAACAAAAACCCCAGCAACTCAATAAATATAATCTGACATTAGCACCTGAGTTGGTATTAACTTTGTGAATTCTTTCCCATTTTTAATAATGCAGAGTTGGAGAATTAAGATAATAGTAATGAAATTTCTGTGATGGTAATAAAATATTTGTAAACTAAAAAAATAAAATCATTTTGACTGCATAAATGACATTTAAGTGATTTAGCTGCTGTTAAATTGAAACGGGACTGCAATCACTCAGATTTTCAGAATCTTTCCCTTTATGAGGAAAAGAACTGCCACTGTTTTCACCACCACAGATACTTCTTTCCTGCCAGATAAAAAGATTGAAAGTGTGTGCCAGGTGCAGGAGAGTGAGCCCACGGCAAATTAACAAAATACAGGTGACACTTTCCAATTACTCTTTCCTAATAAGGTGATGTCTTGCAAATATATATTTCACTAACTCTGTGAGCACAGACATGAGGGATACATCAAATTTAGTGGAAAACTGGAAAACAACTAATCTTTTCCAATTTTGAAAAGCCTTTTTCATCAGCCTTTAGGAAGTGCTGATATATCACTTTCAAATTAATATTACAAACAATATGGCCCCCAAATACTCAAATTATTTTCTTGCCCTTCATTAAATATACCCCCCCACACATGTTATACATGAAGTTAACCTTTTATTTTCCTGAGTTCAAGTTTAAAATTTGAAGGTTACAAGGAAAATTTCTGCCTCATTTAGCTACTTTTCATTTCAACCTTTTTATAACTTTCAGAGTTGATGAAATAAAACAGCAGTCTTATTGTATTTTGTTTTTAAGGTTTTTTTTTAGCTATAAAACTTAGGAAGAGTAGGACTGTAGAATACATACAAATGCCAAACAGCCTGAGTCTCTTAGTCTATGCTGTAAACTTCTCTGAGAAATAGTTGGTGTTTAAAAGATCACAGCACTGAAAGAAAAGCCATAATATAGAAAGTGAACACTACTGCACTAAACATCATGTTTCACAGAACCCATCCAGTGCTTCCTATCCTCTTTTACTTTGGTAGCCAGAGTCCAGATTTCTTACAGATAAGGAAACCTTCTATTTTTCTTTCTTAAAAATTATGATAGAATTAGTGTAGTATGAGTGTGAAAAGAAAATCAACTTTGAGGGCCTGAATGGAATGTTATAAGTCAAATGAGTCCTGAAATTAATGTGTTATAATTTTTCCCTAATGTGGTAGGAAACACATTCCTCAATTAAAAAAAAATGCCTAAAAGCTACAGTCTTGTCAACAACTAATATTTGTGAGACTCAAGATTTGATTTTCCATGATGTGATTTCTCCACTATATACAGTCTCTAAAAATCAATCATGTTATATACTTTCAGAATATATTATTGGGACAAGCACAAATAGACATATCCAGTATACAAAAATAAAGAAGAGATAAGGCTAAGAAGAAATGAGTAAGATATCCCTAATCGACTCTAAAACTTAGTAAAAGAAACTCAGTCTTGAGTCTTGAAAATAATCTTGTCTCTGTGTCCAACCTTATACACACACAAGGTGCTCCCAACTTTGCTAGATGCATCCCACTTAGCAGCTAATGAAGCAACCCTCAGGGTGTATGGACAGGTGTCTGTGGTTCTCCCAGGTCACATTATTTACTTACCCACAAGTCTTGGATCTATTTTTTAAAACAGTCAAGAGATTCACATTACCTACAACTCAGTTTAATCACAGTAACTCCACGAATTCTTAATCTATGGGAATCTGTAGTAGCTTTGTCCCTGCAAAGACTCTCATCACAGGCCCTGAGGCTTTGAGGTACACTGAATTCTGGGTAGAGGTGGTGATCCCTTCGCAGCTAGTGCACTCTGCAAACAGGCAAAAATAGAACCATCGAATGTCATCAATGTTCTTACAAACTCTGTAGCAGTGTCTGGTATCACACCTGTACCTATTGGAGCCACAGCTGCAACCGCCACAGTACACTTCAGCAGAATGCTGAGGTGAGGTTTGAAAGAACACCAGGAGATGCACATGTGATCTGGACCCCTCACTTGAAACTGTTCTTTTCTTGACACATTGGTCCTAGAAGTTTCAGATGAGAGTAGCAGCCTCAAAGACCTTTAGTGGCCCCTTGATGTCCTTGGATTTGTGAATAGCAGCTGCCTTCTTTCTGTGTTCTGTCTCCTTCAGAGCATTAAGACATGGATAAAATTTTATTACTTTTTTGCTAATTTACGAAAGTAATGATCTTATAATTTCAAAGGAAATAGTCCTCATTTTTATCTAAGACCTCATTAGAGTTTCTATCAATATTCTGATCTAACTGGGACCATTTAAAGAGTTATGGGGAAAATAAATCTGTGGTTATATCTCTGTTCTGAACAGGATATATATATATATATATATATATATATATATATATATATCCTGTTCTGGGCCCCTCAACAAATAGTAAGTCCTTTATGGTCTAGCTTCTACCCATTAAAATGCCTCAAATCCGTTCCATATTTTTAGGTAATTGTTATCTGGAAATTTTTACTTTTTGTTTAGCCTTAGCCCATTTGTGCTGCAATGATGAAGTACTATAGCCTGAGTAGTTAGTAATTATTAAAAGTTTGTTTTTTGACAACTCTAGCAGAGCCAGGGAAGGCCAATATCAATGTTCTGGCAGGTAGAATATCTAATGAGGCAGCTTTCTGCTTCCAAAATACTATCTTGTAGCTGCATCCTATGGGGAGGATGCACACTGTGTCTTCACATCATAAAAGATAAACTTTCCTCCTGTGCCCTTTATTAAGGTCACTAGCCTTATCCACAATGGCACAGGTCTCATGGCTACATCACCTCCTGAAGGTCCATCTCTCAGTCTTATCACAATATTGATTATGTTTCTACATAGGAATTTGGGAACAGTCAGATCACAGCATCTGCTCAGAGTACTTTTGCCAGACAGGAAAATTCTAATTGCTATTACTTTATCAAAGCAGTTCCACTGAAAACTCTAGCAAGACATTGTGCTTGCACTCTGCTCATAGTAAGACATGGGCATTTTGAGACAAAGAGAAATGCAATCTTTCTGCAAAAGATACAATTTTCACCTTTATATAACTCATAATTTAAAATAGATAAACCAATTTCTTAGAAGAACAGGAACATCTTGGTGGTGAGATTGACTATAATTTCTTCTAGGGAGTTGGATAGGAAAGTAATGGCACATTCCCTGATGAGGAAAGGTTGATGGCATCGGATCATTGCTTACTTCAGTCAATTCAGAAGTAATTGTGTTTTGCAAAGGGATTCCAATTACCTGCTTTCTACTGCTCAAGTTTCTCTTAGGGATATTATTTATAATACTATGAAAGGAAATGGACTGCTTGACAATTTGTTATTTACCATTGCAAACAGGTACATAATAAGTTTCAGTCATTTCACCCCTAATTGCTCTCTCTCATCCTCACTCCTTTGCCCTCTGAAAGCCTCCTTCCCAAAAAGACCCCTCCTACTTTCACATCTTTGTTACATTTGATGTGCTGAGTTTAACTAGGGTCACTTGAATCTTTCTGTTCTACTTTGAAAAAGGAGTATCAGAATTTGAGATTCTATTATTTGCCAAAGAAGCCTGAAAGGCACCTGTTTGACATCACTATGAGTGAAAATGTTATCCTTACCAAACAAAATTGTAAGCTAAACACATTTTGTAGAAGCCAAGGTATTTAACAGAGAGTTGCATAGATAGAAGGCCATCTTATCCCTTCTGTAGTAGTGTTGTTAAGTACTCCATGCAACAGAGTATTAAATAAAGCTTGGTGAATGGAAATAAGAGGTCAAGTGCCCAAGGTTCTACTCCATAAAATAGAGAGCAAACTATTTTTATTTCTTGAAAAATATGATATAATTATGAAAAGAACTCTCTGAGGCAAAATAAACTCTTAGTAGTATAGTCATAGAATGCCTACTTGTGACAAAATAACTTCTAGATAAATTGCTCATGCAAGAGCGCCAAAGTAATCAAATGAGGTAATTTATTTTATAGCTTTGTCTTTTTCCAACCTGTTAAAAGCAGTAAAATGTCTATCAAAGATAATTGGGTTTATTTTAGAATGAGTAGTATGTTTTTCTTAGAAAAATGTTAGGAATCAGGATAAATTGTTTCTGAACAAATCCAATTCAATTTGATAAATTTATAATAGGCATTGTCTACTAACCAAACATTGGCATGGAATCTCTAGAAAACATTTTAAAGAAAGGAGAACAAGAATGAAGCATATCATTTAACTCCTGTGGAAAGATTTAATGTGCATCAGAGGACTGTCCCTAACATCTCTATTACTGAATAGCTTTCCATGACCAACATATAGATCCATAAGTATCCTTGCAGCAAACCTATAGCCATTAATTACTGATGGCCACAGAGGTGCAGGCTTTAAAAAAAACAATAGACTTATCTATGGTGAATAGTTCAAGATGTGATAAAAAATGGAAACATGATAAAATAAGTTCCTAAAGCCTATCCAGTTCTTAAGAAAGGGTGAACATTCAATCTTAGACTAGTGTAAAGCAATTTGAGGAAAAAGAAGCTTGGATATGTATACAACAAATTAATTAATCTTCTGAAATTCTTTTCAAAGTGAACAAATATTTGATATGGCCAATTGGAAACATACTTCTGAGTTAATATATATTAAATAACTTAGAATAATCTGAGTTGGGCATGGCAGTATATGTCTATAATCTTTGCACTCAATAGGCTAAAACGGGAAAGACACGAGTTTGAAGCTGACCAGAACTACATAGTCAGTTCCAGGCACTCTAGCTTTCGGTTTATAGCAAGACCCTCTGAATACCAAACCAAGAAATAAAAATTTAAAAATGAATGATATCCTATAAGATTCTTTAGAATATTTTACAGGCATGAATGGGGTAATCTTACTTAGATAATTAATTCCTCCAAATAGTTTTAAGATCAAAATCAGAATATGTTTTGATAGACCAACTGGAAATTTTCATTGAATTTGAAAATTTTGAATCTCTTTGTCTTGTTTTATACAAATAAAAATAATAAAATAAATAATACAGTATCATGAGAAACATGGCAGTCCATGTGCACTGTTACTTGTTCTCCCTTACTACCAGGTTTTAAAGATTTTGTCACATCATACAATGAGACTTTGCTCTAGATGTACTGAAGTAGTCTAAAACATGCAGTATGCATTAAATAGTATGCTTCCTGTTGACTTAATTTTACTTCTTGCATAATACTTCGCTGATCACAATGAAGTATTTTGAATACTAGATGGCACTTGTCAAAGCAAGTAGCCCCTGGAGTCCTGAACGGAAGAATGTGTGCACTGTTGTTGTTGTTGTTCATTATTCTATCTTCATTGCATTGGCTGAAATAGAAGGTATATTGTCAAAGTATATTGTTAAAGACACAAGAACTAGAAGAGTGAAGTTTATGCTTATTCTGGCTTTTAGAGATCATGAATCTTTCCAGCTTCTATGATATTCAGATGGGAAGAAGCTTCATCCTCAAGACAGGAAGTGAATTTACATGCACCTCTTTCCAAAAATCAGTAGTGAATCTTGATAACATTATGTTAACTGGAATAAGCCAGTAACAGAACACAAATAGCATATGAGTCCATTTACATGAAGGTCTACAATAATTAAACCCATAGTATCAGAGAAAGTAATAGTGGCCTGTAGAGCTGAAATGGTAAAGAAATGGGAAGTTTTCAATGAGTACGAAGTTTCAGTTATGTTTGAAAATATGTTCTGGAGATTTTGTATGTAATATTAGTGTTTGTCCAGTATTGTGAAGTTCAAAGTACAAAAGGGCAAACTTTATGTTGTTTTATAATTAAAACTTAAATCAAAACAAAAGGCTCCAGAAACACTTGGATCTTGGTAGATGGAAGATATAACTATTATTTCAATTGTAGTGATGGTGCAAAGACTGTTTTCATGTGTCCCAACTTTTAAATTATGTGCATTAATAGACATCATCATAAATAGGGTTTGAGTAGTAATTTACTTTAACCATTTCCCCTAGGTTTGATAGTTCATTCATTTGTTCTGAAAACAATATGGCATAGAAATGATCAAGCTTGAAATAAGGGGAAACAATCTTCTTTCTCTATCCACAACAAAATTTTTCAAACGTCAAGGTCTAATAATACATAAGATGGATGTCCATAATCTAACCTAATGCTCTCTCTCTAAATCAATTTGTGGATAACACTTCTCTTGCATCTATCCTGTGAAACATTTCACAAAACCACAAAGTACTAATAAAAATGAACTTGCTTACTAGAAGTTTCCTATTGATAATAATAGATTTGTTTTTTTCTGAATTTATACCTTGAACTAAAGCAGTACTTTTATTCTTGCCCAAAGCAGAGCACTTTCAAATCTGACTCCAATCCTGGTACTCAGACATAGAAATGATTATCTCAGCCACAGGCTACATAAAATAAATTAAATTTTAAAGATCATAAAAATAAAACCATGTGTCTAAACATATGGCATGCTCATTGGCAGAGTGAATGCTCATCGTAAGAACAAGCTCATCCAGTTTGTTAGGCAAACGAATTAAATATGTCCTGCCTTGGAAGCCAGAGAGATGAGAACAGTGTCCCTAAGGCTTATGGTTGAAACAACTACTAAGATATCTACTGCCATGCAAATAACAGTGGTTAAAAAAAGCTAAAACCATAAATGTGTAAGCATTAAAATTCTAAAATGGGTATTTAGAGTGAATTCAAACTTTAAATACATGTTCTTGCCCTACCAAGAAAAAAATTACATGAATGATTCTGTTCATTAGAAATCAGATGAAAACTAGAATGAGGATGCTGGACATTTGTCCACAAAACAACTCCTCTTATTGGTTCCTGAAAGGCTGAAACCCATCTTGTTCTAAAGCTGTCAGCCAAGAAGAGAAGCGGCTTGTGGTTCACCTACCACCTCCTAAACACTCCTACCTGCAAGCACTCCAAGCCACCACAGTTGCCATTTATATTCTGTTAGCACAATCAGATTGCATGTGATTGTTATCTTCTCACATGTTTGAAGTTGCAGGAAACTGGATATTGGTGTACAGGGTGATGGTATGAGTAGATAAGACATGGGGATTGTGGGATTCAGCAAATCCACACCCTTCTCATTCCCTAAGAACTCATTGGAGGTATTTTTAGTCATATGAAAATGGAGTTCTCTTCCAGAAAAATTATCACTACTATATCCACAATTATATGTGCATACAGTGGACAGAGCAAAGATTTACAGTAAAATGTGTGTCTTAAGAAGAACCAACACTGTGATAAAGGCAATGAAATGGAAGAAATGAAGACATTTGGGTCTGGTTATTACACAGGCATCAGTGATTGTCCCACAACGAGCATGCTTTCTGTTGTAACACATTCTTATTTGTAATATTTCTAGAGTAGTATACATTTCTGAACAGTCAGATATCACAGATTTTCATTTTGATATCAAAAAGTTTCTAAAGATACTGCCTAATATAATTTCAGCCCATAATTTTTACCTCTTTCTTATCAGCAATTCAGGGACAGCTCTCTGTCAGTGCTGATCTAGCCTATTTTGAAATACACACAAACATATGTTAAAGCTCCTTACATCCCATGTCCTTTCAAAATAGACACACAGTTATCCTTATTTTTCTTGTCCAAAATTGTAAACTAACAGGAAATAATTCTGAGAATAAAACAGAATGTTATTTTTCAAAGCTTGAAAGCTCTGTTAAATATAAGAGAGTAGATTTAGTAGATTTTCTTCTCAAACTGTTGTATAGTTTCCTATTCTAATTTTTTTCTCTTTAACAAAACAATATAAATACCTACCCACACATGGTGACAAATGCCTACAGTCATAGCTCCTGGGGAGACTGAAGTGAAAGAAAAGATTGAATCTAGGTGTTGAAGATCTGGGAGGGCAATAGCATGACCCTGTCTCAAAATGTAAACCAAAGCAGCATGAACCACAAGAGGAACACGTGAAAAAAAGCAAAGGTGAAGGCTAATATCATGATCCCTATAGGGAATTTCTTCTATGTCTGGACATCTCTAAAATATAACTGCACAAGAAAAATGGTCCAAATTCTAGTATACTCTGGACAAGTTGTAGAATAAGCCTTTACTCAAAACCCAAGATACAACCTGATCAGTCTGAAAAGGCAAAAAAAAAATTGTAAACCTCTTACTGTTTCAAAATCAGTGATGCTTCAATGACCTTATTTTCCAAACGCAAAAGAACAAAATTAAGCTATTTAAGCTTCACCAAGATAGATAAGTAAACAAATAAGGAGAATGAACAATAAATGCTAAATTTCTGCAGTCTTGCAAACTTTAGGGTTGAATCTAAGCTCTCTTGGCATAAAATTCAAATGATGCAAGCAGAATTAAAATGATTTCTTTCATGCAATCATAAATAGCTTGATAAAACTGTAAGTCAATTCCATTTCTTTTTCATCTTAAAGGCAGAAAAAAAATGATAATGTTTCAGAAGGAAGATCGTAGGGAGAAATAAAAGAATACTAGAATAAAAAATCCAACATAATGACATTTTTTCGTTTGTTTCTTTGGTTGATTGTTGAGATAGGGTGTCATTCTGTAGCACAGGCTGCCCTAGAACTTTCTATGTAGACTAGGCTGGTCCCAAATTCATGGCAATCCTTGTCTCTATCTAAGTTCTGTGATTAGAGGTGTGAGTCACCAGTGCAGATTTTTAAATGACAACTTTACAATTGACACATATTTTAATGTATATCTCATGCTGATAATGTGTCCTTATTATCTTTATACTGCTTATGCTACTCTCAAAAATATTATAAGTTTTGTATTTTTTTAGAAAAAGTGATAGAGGTCTGTAATTTCATAGTATTTTATATAAGTGGCTAATGATGGAATAAAACGACATGATTGAAGATTAAGATAAAGGGATACTTGGTCTGGTTTATGATGACTCCTTTCCTTTTTTCATATAATTTTATTCCTCTATTTTATTACAAGTCATTATTAAACATTATTTTCTCCATGTCGTAAGTGAAGAGAATAAGGTATAAGCTCATGGGATCTAAGTCAGATATCTGGTAGAATCTCCTGACAGTTATAAACCTTAAAGACAATCTTGGAAAATCTTTTTATCCACTGGCCTTTCAAGGTACATAGGGTGATTTTCTGAGCTAAATTTCTAAAGACAGCTGAGATAAGTAGCTGAAATTTCATAGGACCTCTTTACATCAACTTCTCTCTGACTTATCAGTTGTAGAACCAGGTTACTATGATGAATGCTTTCTTAATTTTTAGTATTTTTATTTTTTCAGAATTTCATACAAAGTATTTTGATTATATTCACTACCCACTCTGCTTGTATTCTTTTCATATCCACCCAAAATTTCTCAATCCCCAACTTCCTGTCTTCCTTTTAATTTTCTAATAACTCATAAAAAAAACTCATCAAATTCAATTTGTTCTGTAGTCATCCACTGAAATATGGTCAATTTACAAGACTCACACTCTTAAAGATAACTCACCATCCCTACCTTAGAAACCTTCAAATATCTGTAGAAGTTAATCAGACAGGAGTGACATTTTACTTATCAGCCTGCATAGCACATGCCAGTGCTGTGAGAGCTAGTCATCAGACTGGAAGCCTTGTACCTTGTGACCAAGTAATAACTTAATTCCTTTATTTTGTGTAACCACTGTGTGTGGTGTCTTCAACGATAGGATGTTATTTTAAAAGTTCTCTTAGGAAACCAAGATAAATGGCAATAAACTTGATGGTTGTGGGGGTCTCCAGCACACCTCTTGCCAACAACCCAATGGTAGTTATCTCACATCTGGCACTGAACCTGATATTTTCTTTCTTGCTTTATTATCTATATCTTATCTAGTATGACCATTCCTCCCTAACCCCTACCAATTCTTGATTTCACCCCTAAAGTAGATTTAGTGTAGAAAAGACAATGAACTTCAGTATTTAGTAAATTTAGTATTTAAGGATATGTATACCTGTATAGGTTCAATAATGTAACCTGGCTTCTTATATGTATTATTGTATAGGCATCAAAGTGAATCAATACAAACTACTAATTAAAAAATATCATTAAAGGCCTATATTAATTTTCTATAAATACATAACTTTTATTACTCTTTCCTCTACTTGGCCACCTTAATCATGATGTTCATATAATACATGCTTGAGTTGAGAAATTTAGACTTGAACTTCATAGCAGCTGATTTTCAGCAATATTTAATATGGCTCATGAATTTACTGCTTCTACATTTTATTTGTGAAGTTATTCTGAAAATATCATTTATAATTCTGAGCTGACTTATTTCTATTTGATTTCCTTGGTCTTGGGTTTTCATGAATTTTCTATTTGAGTCACTGATTTTCCAAGCCCATTTAGGGTTTTTGTAACCTTGCCATTGCCTTGGAAAGGGATCTTATTTGCTAGAATCTTATGAATTACTTTATTTGACATCTAAAAGTGCCGAAAACTTTTATTAGGCTATAGGCTCTACTTAGTCACTCAGATTACATTTGATTTCAACAAAGAGGAATTTCAACTATCATTTCTATATGATTGGCTGTTAAGTGTGAATAATCTTTCCAAAGAAACCTTTGGTGATAGAATTGCAATGGAACTGTGGTAGCTGTTGTAGGATTTCAAATATCCTGCATAATAGTACACTATGAGCAGAGGTCTATCTATAATGAAGGTAAATAAGTCCATTCAACAAATTTTGCTCATAGTTCAAAGCTAATGATTGATTTTTATTTCTGGAGTCTCAGACAGCTGACCCACACAACATTTAAACTCATTATCTTCTTCAACTCCAGTGAGATTGGCGTGCTCTCAGCTGATATTTCTTACTTTCCCTTTCATAAGTCCACAAGAAATCATTCTGTGTATCTTCTACATAACAAAGCCGCCTGCATTCAAACAGCTTCAATTTCAACATTATTTCAGTTCTGTGAGCCACACTTACTGTTGATGTGGATCTCATACACTTGCCCTGACTGTTCTCTGCCTGAAGTCTGCATTTATTTTTAAATTCAAACTTTTGGTATCTTTGACATAAACCTAAACACAAATTGTAACATATTCATAAGTCTCTTGTTTATATTAGAAGTTAAAGCAACTTGTCTACTATTCAGTACTCAGGTTCAGATTTGAATCTAAGCAAATAATAATGTGGGGATGTCACCTGGATAGCATCCAGGCTGAAGGGGAAAAGGAAGAACAGCTTGTCCATTCTCGTTCTGCAAATACTTTATGTGACATCAAATATAGCTCACTGGTCTACTTTGGTAGTTCAGAGATCATAAAACTATGATAATTACAGAAACAAATGTGGTAGGAAGACCTTAGACTATAGCAGGAGTTGCCACAGATACTGTCTGTGCTTTAACATACTTCCACGACTTCTTCTCTGCCACGTACTTCAACTACTTTTTCCTAAAGTAGAATGTAAGTATGCTGTATGAGAGTGCCCTGGTTTGCCTTTTCTGTTGTGATGAATACCATGACTAATAAAGCAACATGACCAATAAAGCAATAAAGGAAAGGCTTTATTTTAGCTAACAAGTTACAGTCCATTTGTAGGTAAGTCAAGGCAGGAACCTGAAAGCAAGAACTAAATCAGAGTATGTATAAGGGGTGCTGATTGATGGCTTGCTTTCTGTGGTTTTCTCAGCTTGTTTTCTTGTACAACTCACGACCACAGCTTGCTCATTGGTGGCACTGGCCACAGTGGACTGGGCCCTTTCACATCAATCATTAATGACAGAAATTCCTCCTCAGACTTGCCTACAGGCAATCTTATGAAGATAAATCCTCAATTGAGATTCCCACATCCAGGTGACTCTATTTTGTATCAAACTGACAAACTCTAATAAATACAAGGGAAAACTGGGAATCTGCTCAGAAATAAATACAGTCATGGGAACTATTGAGCAATTATTTCAGTATACAATCATCTCAAGCAACAGAGGAGGTTAATTTTCTCTCTGTGTCTCTGCCTGTCTCTGTCTCTGTCCCTCTTCTCCCTCTCACCCCCTTCTCCAGTTTCTCTTTTTTCTTCTATACCTACTCTATCTATATTCATGTGTCTGTGTCCTCCATATATTTTACAATCTTTCTTTCTAACAACCTTTTAAAAGGTGAGTATTATTCTTAGATTTTAGCCATACAAAAGCATGCTACACACTATTTTATTTTCTACTGCTACAACAAAATACACAAGAGTATATTCTTCATAAAGAAAATATGTACAATTTAAGCGAATGAAAGCCCAAGATTACATGCACCCAACTGTTTGCTTTTTAATGAGGACTTAGTGGTTTGGCATCATGGCAACAGCTCTAGTGAGACATATCAGACAAGACAGAAGCTAGAGAGAAGAGCTGGGTCAGGTTTTCTCTTTTACAATATTCTACTCCCATGAGAACGAATTCCAGGACTCTTGAGAAATACATGAATCCCTCCCAAAGGCATAATTCTAATGTTAAAATTTACTCCCTACTCTCTCTAATTTTTAAAGGTTGTCTCATGTTTTGCATCACTGCATGAAGCATCACCTTTAATCAACCAACCAATCAAGTCGCATCAGACCAAGGTTTGCTGATCTCTGTATTAGACAACAATTGTTTCTATTCAATTTGTTTTCTTTTCTCGATATAATGATAATGGATTGTCAATGGAGAAGCTACTATAATAAGCTGTTAAACAGTAACTGATTACTCATGTCTTAAGAATGCAAACATATGTTAAGTTTATAACTCACCATGATATCCAAAATAGTAATCAGACTGATCCTTCATCATTTATCACATAGAATATTCTTACTTCAGTTCTCTGGTAAGAATTCTGAGAAAGTTTTGTGTTAATTTAACCATTCTATATAAAGATTAGATACACTACGTTCACAGACAAGGTGATTATGAAATATATTATTTTCTAGAATCTGCTACTTCCCTCAACACATTGTAAGGTGTTGAGCATATAAGTACAAATATAACCAGGTTTCTGCTTCCAAAACACTTACAGATTTGTGCGAAGAACAGGAAAGTAAATAATTGAAACATTTCTGCTCAAAAATTTCAAGTTTTCATCTGGATATGGCAGACAAAAGCAGAAAGCTGATAGATATACTTAGCAAAGATCAGAGAAGAGATATGGACTAGAGAGATATGTTGGAGACATGTCTGTGTTAAGCAAGTAAAAATGTAGCCATACATGAAGTCCTCTGAAGATAGTGTGAGGACAGTGTATGGAGATGGGAAGGGACAGAAGGGAGAGAAGGAAGAAAGGAAAAGGGGATAAAGGAAGCCTCGGTGAGAAAGATATCAGAAAGAAAGTATGGCGACAAACTCAGGTCTCAAGGAGCTCAACCAGTGTGGCCTAGAATAGAGCATTTAAATTTGTTAATTTGGAGCTTTTATTAGTGTGAAGACTCTGGAGAAATTGTGTTAGCTATGAGGTTTCTTGGGAAAACAGAGAATCTTGAGTGATAATCAGACAGGGGAGTTTTACACAAACAAAATACTTCTTTCCCAAAGAGTATGTTAGAATAAGGTAGGCCAGAGGAAAGGTATATTTTTAAATTAGCAAAGACTTTTTACTAAGCAGTTGCATTTACCACCCAAGAATTATGATTGTGTTCAAAGGAAAGGTATTCAAGCCACAGCAAACAGGAAAGGTGGGGTTCAGAAAGGTGCAGTTTTTATTTTTGTTTTGTTTTTGTGTTTAGGATAAGAAATAGTGGAGAATATTACAGACCAAGAGTTGATGAAAGAATAGAAAACAATGGGAGAAGAATCTTGATGGGTTGCCATGTCCCTGAGGCACTGACATACAACAGAATTCAGACAAAAAGATAGAGAGAATACACAGAGGTTTCAAGATATGGAAAGCAGTGGGTTGAGCAAGAAAGTCTCCCCAGATTCTACACAATGTCAATATTAATCATTTACTCCATATCTAAGCATACCTGTATTTCAGGGAAGGATAAGGAATGGATTCGCAAAACCAAAAAAAAAAAAAAAAATACAAACTGTTATGTATGACTAATTTCTAAGTATTTGTCATTGAATAACAGTATTTTAAGATTATAAAAGAATTGAGGCATTAAAGGTTTCATTTAAAAGATAAAGCAGGAGGTGCAGAGATTGCTTAGCAGTTAAGAGTACATGTTGCTCTTTCAGATGATCCAGGTTAAGTTCCCAGAATGCACATAACTGCTAATGACTAACTGTAACTCCAGTACCAGAGGATTCAACATCCTCTTCTGGCCTCCTTGGGCACTGCATGAACATAGTATAGACACACATGCAGGAAAAACACCCATACACATAAAATAAAATAAATAAATGATAAAGAATAAAGCAAAGCTGAGGCCAATGTGGCATTCACAGCAAAGAAGCTAACGCTGGACTTAAATGGAACAACTTGAATGCCTGGTCCAGATATTCAGATGTGAAACACTGAGCTGCTGATCCTGATGCAGAGGACTCAAAGAGAAACCTGATGACCTTCAGGACACTCGGGGTGCAAAAAATGCAAAGATGCAGACAGATGTCCCACCCCAAAATAAAATAAAAGTATTGTTTCCTAAGTTCCTATTAGAGAGAGAGTCTAACTTTACGAAGAAAATTACACAGGAAGAATTAAAATTAAATAATTTTCTCACTGGCTCTAAATTTTCACTCTACAGAAACTGAAAAAAATAAAATAAAATAAAACCCCAGCTGAAATGAAATGGTAGCCCCAGGTCCAGGATGTATTAAAAGTATATATACTCTTCTTAGAAACTTAATTTAATTTTAATGGAAAGTAGGATATGTATCTTGCTTTTATTATTTGATTCATAGGGGAAAGAATCCACTAAAAGTATTATTAACAGTGTACAAGTACCATACGGAGGGTGACAATACCTTGCACATACCGACTGGTTAGACTTCCTAGGGTTAGGGTAACTGGGAAGGATAGCAGAGGAGCCCTGCCGTGATATAAGTAACGTAACATATGGGCTTATGGTAAGCTCCACACTGAAATCTCACAAACTATTTAAAAGTGGAGATGCCATTCCAGTTCCTCTTACTTTAAAACATTAACTCATGTTTTCAATCAAGAGACTACACTGAATGTGCGGTGATTATGGACATTCAACATCCTACGGGCCATTTAAGTACCTTCAGCATCAATTTTGCAGCTGGCAAACTACTGCTATTTATGTTTTCAGTGCATTTGAAATAATCTAGAAGTTATTTTACTTCCATTAGGCATTAAGAAAAGAACCAAATGTAAAATCATTACTTTGCCAATTTACTGTGAAACCCAAAGGAAATATCTCAAATGTATCATTTATTGAATGGAACTAGTTAACATTTTGGTCAGGTAGATTTATCAAATGTACATTAAAGATTTTGAGAGTTTTTTCATTTGTATTGCTATAAAAATAGAGTAGCTGATTAAATATCTTCTATGTGCTGGGAACTATAGCTAATGTTTTATGCCTTATAATACAGAAAATTAAGAGTGAGCTAATTTCGGAACGATGCTAAGATGGAAATTTATTAAATTATATAAGTAAGTAATTAACAATAGTCAAAATTTTAGTCGTTTTGAGGAGTGAGAGACAGGGAGAGAGAGTAGCAGGTAGGAGTGCATGCACGTACAACCCTGGAGATAAAAAATAAATTATATAAAATGTAATAACAAAATTAGAACTTTGGTTTCATAAGCAAGTAATGGACAATGCATCCTTTGTTCATCCATATCCTGGCTTCTTTGGCCCCTCATAAGATCCCTTCAACCTGGTTCTCTCCCTCCATCTTACTGACTCCTGCTCTCCTCGGGCAGAACACATGTTGGAAGCCTTACAATATGACCTATTATATATTTTCCTATAAGGCATTATCAGGATCCTAAATATTACAAAAATCATCCACAGCAAACTTTTAAAAATTTCCTTAGGCCCCAAATATAATTGTCTCTGCTTGTCATGTGAAACTTGCCTTCCCACACCTCTCCGCCTTCCATTGATTCATTCAGTGCTAATGTGAAAGCCTAGCTCTCTGCTTAAGCCATTTCTTTGTCTACACTCACAGGCCAGGATGTCCCGTCTCTCCTAAGCCAAGTTTTCTTGCCCTTGACTGCTGCAGCAGCTTGCACCTCTGCTTTAATGTACTCTTTCAGTAGCCCAGCCTTTCTGTCTTCACTGAATCCTTTTGCCTCAGTTACACACAGCTTTGAATATTGAAGTGGGTAGAGCAATGATTTCTCAGAGATCTTTACATCCTACTCCCTGAACCATTAAATGTTGCCTCAGGAGACCTTATAATGTGATCAGTATGAAGAACCTTGAGACAGAAAGTTTATTCTGCTCTGGCTTTGCAAAGAAGGAAGGGGCCCCTAAGCCCAGGAATCCTGGAAAAGGCACAGGAAATGGCTCCTTCCCCATGTCTACAGACAGGAAATCAGTCCTAACAAATGTTAATTTTAGCTGCTTAAAGATTCTAACCTATAGAACTTTCATTTAGCATTTAGCATTTAGCATTACTGATTTTGTGACCGTGTATTCCAGAAGCAATGGAAAAACAGCACTAGCATGGGCTTCATCTGTCAAGAGAACATTTATGGAGCCTGTTGCTTGCAGTGCATCTACTATGTTCTATCCTTCCTACCTTCCACACTTTCACCTTAAAAATACAGCCCTTGTCTACTGCTTACATGAATTAACTTAATTGATGTCATCTGATTAATGTGAACTTACTTTCACAAGCTTATGAAAAGTATTTACCAAAACAGCCTTTAAAAAACTACTTCCTTCATAATTCCTAACTGCATTCTAAACATGTATCCTTATACCCACAAATAAGTGTAGCTCTCACCTCTCGTTAAAGAAGCTTCCATTTGTGGCACATAGAGACCATCAAAGAAATTCACAACTGGTAAAAAATGTACAGAGCAAACAGTTGTAGGGCACCTAGCTCCAGCTGACACATCCATAATATAGCTTCTGTGCTGAAGGCTTGGAGAACATCGCAGAAGGGGAAGACTGAAAGAGCCAAAGTGTCAGGAAATCTGCTGTGAGATTGTGTAGGCATGGATTTAGGTCAAAAGGCAGTTTATTCTTTGGCTGATTCAATCTCAAATCATAGTCCTAGAGCCCTGGAGTGCTTCAGCCTCTGCATAATCCAGTCTTCTGTCTAAACCTGGAAGGCATAAACTTCCATACAGTCTAGAACATTTAAGCCTCCAACACTTACTGATAACTGAGTCACTGACTAGCTCCTTCTGAACTCAGAGCTGTACTGAACTCAACTGACCCTTCTGGTTCAGCTCACTCACTCTTCTGCCTCAAACTGTTCTCCAAGCTGACTGATTCAAACTGATCTTTTGAGCTGGCTGACTATTTCTGGCAAACTCTTCTGATTCTGGCAGACTCTGGCTGACTCCCAAAACTTCACTGACTGAACTAATCTGCTCAACTTCAAACTGACTCACTCTTTCCATTTGATACTGACTAATGCAAAACTGCCTCTGTGTCTCTTCCTCAGACTCCTCAGACTTCAGACTAACTCTGTGTCTTACACTTAGATTCCTCAGACTGGCCCTGCGTCTCTGCCTCAGATTGCCTCTGTGTCTCATCCCAACTCTCTAACTGCCAGACTCTCTGAGCTGAGAGCTTATTTTTCCGAGTGCAAGAGCTGGATGTGTCCTCACTCTCTAACTCTTCCTATGGTTTATCACTTTGACTGCCTTCTACTCTAACTCATCTCAGATGTCACTTCCTGTCTGACACTGACTCCTTCTGAACTCTGCTTCCTGTCTTGCGGATTAAAGGTGTGTGCTACCACTGCCTTCTGAATACTGGGATTAAATGTGTGTACTAGCATTTTTTCTACCCTAGAGTAGCCATACTGATTGATTAAAAGATTAAATATTCCTCTACAAGATTGTGTAGTGAATGATATACCCATGATACCACAACAATTTGGCTGTCTAAACAAGACCCAAATAATTACTTCATCAATAGACATTCTAATGCAAAAAGGAAATCTCACAAGTACCCATCACTAGACATAGAACTACAGGCAATTAAAGACTTCTGAGAGAAAGGAAATTAGTAGACTCCAAGGATGAGCTGCCTAATTGGTTATACAATACCAAATGGTTAGTCCTGAAATCATATACATATAAGCAACACTAAGCAGACTAAGCAGGCTGTATTTATCTTTATGTATGTATGTATATTTCTACATATCTATAAGTAGATAGATAGATAGATAGATAGATAGATAGATAGATAGATAGATAGATACACACACACATATTCAAGCAAAAGAGACTATAAGTTTGACAATGAGTAAGGGATACATGGCAGAGGTTAGGAAGTAGACTCTAAGAGAAGAACACATAGGAGGAAATGATATAATTATATTTTAATTAGAAATAAAAAACAACAGCTTCCTTACTAAATATATTGGAAGTTTCTCTATTTCTTTTACAACTTCATCTTTCCTGATCATATTGACTTCCTTTTATATCTTTAAATTACTTCCTTCCTTGGTCTTTTTCCTTTTCAGGCTCCTAACATTTTCCTTAGCCTAAGGCACAGCTTGCTTAGATTATTTGAAACATGTGCAAACAGCCCTTGGCTGTTGCTTAAAAGGAAGAAGAAAGAGTTGAGCATTCTCTCAGAAGCCCTGAGACCAACAGTCTTTGTTTTCCCTTTTAACATCTGCTTCACTACCAGGTTGGTGAGACATCCTCTTGGCCTTCTGTCCCCAAGCCTAAAGTCTTTAACTTTCTGGCACTCAACTTTCTCAAGTGCTTCTGATGTATTTAATACTTCTTGTCTGTAACTGTGAACCCAGACATCTACAATAGTAAGAATCTGAGAATTTAAACACAGTTTCCTAAATGAATTCCAACTTCTTTTAGAAAGAGTTGAAGCAACTAGACTGTACAAGAAAGGAAAATGCTAACAATTTAACTTAATACTTCTTCTTTTCTTAGACTACAATTAGGGAATTTTGAACATTAAATCTTAAACTAGATAAATCCTTTAATCTTTGAGTTAATCATGCAGTCATGTTATACTCTCTTGAGGAGTATGGAGTCGGTAAAAAACTACATTCCTGAAGATTATAAAGCAATTGGAAATATTCCAGGTCTTTAATGCCAAATGTACTAATAAGAATTGAAAATATTAATGATTACAAAGATTTCAAATACAGCTAAAATGATTTAAAATTGAAGATAATTCATCATAACTATTTAAAAAAAAACCACTCTCTTCTAGTACTCTTTTGATGGTTTTTCCATTCTAAGTGTGTGTGTGTGTGTGTGTATGTGTGTGTGTGTTTTAAGATAAGTTCTTGTTATTGATGCCCAAGCTAGATTGGAAATCGTGATCCTCCTGCCTCAGGGCCCTAGTGCTAGGATTATAAAATAGGCTGGAAATACAAATAAATACCCAGCTGTGTTTTCCTTTCTATCCCCACATTTCTTTGGTTTGAAAAATAAGGAAAGATTAGTTTTAACATTTTAATTTATTAATGTATGTATATGATGTGTGTAAGAGAGAAGGTGGGTGTGTGCACATCATGGCACATGAGTGCGGAAGTCAGGGAAAATATTATGGAATTGTCTCTCTCCTTCTATCTTTCTGCAGGTTCCCAGTATCAAACTAAGGTCACCAGGGTTGAGAAGCAAGCATTTTTAATCCCCCGAGGACCCAGTTTACCAAGACTGGTTTTAAAACGCAAAGTTCAAAATCAATCTATAATCAGGAGGCTTACCCTCAGGTGGAAAATTCTGCCATCCCTTCTCCATGGTGCCTAATTGTAACAATGTGCCTACTGTGTAGGCTCACAAGGAAGACACAGAAGCATTTTCATAGGTGCAAACTCTGCCAGACCTCAGCAAAGGGAATCTGTGTTATGGCCAACACCATATTGGAAAGTGGGACTCTGAGCATCTGGACTTAGGTGTTTTTATGGATTCAGAACTCCTCAGGTGTTCTACTGATAGCACATGCATATCATTAGCAATCAAACATCTCCCCACATGAATCTAATACCTACAGACAATACAAAATGCCAAGACCTACGTAGTCCCTCAACCAACAATGCACAAAACAATTATTTTAAAGAAAACTAAAAGTAAATTTCTACACAATTCCCCTTTTCTGTATAAACCAGTCCAAAAAAAAAAAAAGAGCTTTATCTTTACAACACAATTTAACACCTCACCACCAAAGCTTTTTCCAAGGGGAACAATCAGGAGAGTTACTAATGCACAGAACCACATGAAACCAAACAACTATCAAAATCTTCACCATGTCTTTGGACAGCAGAATAACATTATCAACCTCCAATTATCTAGAATTCACTCATGAACTTCTGGACTCCTCCAAAGCCCTTGGATCACTTCTCTGAGCTGCCCTCTGCACCACACACAGTTTGTCCTTCAAACTCTGGCTGGCTCCTCTTCACGTTTACTGCTCTCCTTGGTGGTCATCCCATGGTACTGGAATCTTCAGAACTCTAGAGTCCCTTGCTGCAACTGTGCTGCACTTTCACCAATAGCTTCTCCTGTACTCTCTTCATGGTGCCAAGCCTCAACTTCTTTATATGACCCCTTTAGTCTGGGCCTACAACTACTGCTGAGGCTGTACCCTCACCATGGCCTCTCCTGGCCTATCTCAGTGGCAAGCCTTAGCTGCTCTCCAAAGACTCCTTCATGCCTTCAAAATCAGCACTACCTGGGTTACTCTTACAGTACCAAGTTCTGCTACCCACATGAGATACAACCTTGGCCAGTTCTGAAAGGCAGCTTCTTTGTACTGACCCTGAGGAAACACTTTTCAGATTCTAAGATAGAGTCTGGTTTGCAGGAAAAATAACTGGTAATCTTGTCTGCAGGAAGGGTTTCCTAATGGAGTGGAGTTCTCATCACCATAGCAGTTGTGTCTTTTCAGGATAGTCTCACTTCATTAGTATCTGGACAGGTTTGGAGAAATCAAACAAAGCAAATGAAACAAAATGGACTCTGCGAGGTCTGAAGTTTCTTTTTCTTCATCCCTGTTTCCACTTTGGATTATAAGGCATGATGTCATATGTTATGTTGGTTGCAGGCACCATTCAGCTCACCAAGAGAGACGGAGAGGCATATTTCATAGGTACAAACTCTGCCAGACTCCAGCAGAAGGTCCACCATCATGGCCAGCACCATACTAGTCAGTGGAACCCTGAACATCTGAGCTCGGGTGGTTTTATTGATTCAGAACTCCTCAGGTGCTCTACTGATAGCATGTATAGATCATTAGCAATCAAATATCCCCCCACATAAATCCAATACCTGCAATAAAAAACATCAAGACCTATATAGCCCTTCACCCAACAGTACACAATCAATTATTTTAAGCACAACTAAAAATAAACTACAACACCTGATTCTTAGTATATGACACTCATTTCATTCTGCAAGATGAGCTGAGAAGAAATTCTGAACACACATCATGGCCATTTATCCTCATACTGTTTATTCTTTAGAAATCAAAGTACACATGAAAGTATGTTTTAACTCACAGAGACTAATTTTGTGCATTTGCATGTCATGTGATACAAGTTTATGAATAAGTAGCCAAATTCTTTGTTTTGTGCTTAGATTTAAACAATAACAGACCATCAATGGTGTATAACAATGTACAACTCAATTAAATCACTCTTTGCCTCTTTATAGCCACAAAGGCATGTAGATGTGGTCACCATTGAAAGAGAAGCATTTACATTTCTACATACTAAAAAAATAATCCCTACATAGTGAAAAAAATTTTCAGACATTGCTAACAAAGGAGATCTATCATCTAAAGAAACAACCCACCATCATCACTGAAATAACATGATAAATATGTGCTAAATAGCAATGACAGATGCAGGCACTTTTTAAAATAACACAAAATGAGGATTTCTGAGATGCATAATTTAATTTGCATCCCTGGGGTACATTTTCATCTTCTTGTCAAAGAATTTACATTCATAACTTGCCATGCACGAATTACAATATAAAGAGATCTGGGATGTTTTTGTTTGTGTTTCTTTCTTTTTTTTTCCTTCCCTAACCAAGAAGCATAGAACAATAACTTCAGAATGCTGACCATAGTGAGCAAATCACTTGGAATGTTTGTCTTGTTACGCTAGCACAGTAATTAGTCCAATTTGCAAGTTCCAGAGATTTCTGGTATTATAGTGGCTCTAATGTAGGTCTCTTCTGGCCCATACCTTTTCAAATCAGCATTTTGGTAATTACTATCCCTTTCAATATAAATCCTTGCACATAGTGAATCCACGAGCTCCTGGAACAACGATTCTTCTCTCTTTTGTTCTACTTCTGTTCTTCGGCTAAATGACAGAAATGGAGGGGAATTTTGTTTTGGTTTTGTATTATTGGTGTTTTCCCCCTGTGGATTCTTGGCTCTTTCGCCTTTGAAAGGATTTGGGTTTTTTTGTTTTTTTGTTCATTTTTGTTTTTTCCCATTTGTCTTTATATTGATATGGCTTTCTAAAAACATTTACATATCCTTTGACATTGTTTTTTCTGTTTATTGTGTTATTGATTTTGATTTTTAGTTCTCAAATTTCCATGCCAGTCTAAACATGATCCACAAACTTTCTCCAGGAAGAGCAGGTTACAATATTATCCAAAGTTGATCCTTGCTCATTTATTACATCTGTGATTTCTTCAGTTAAACCTTCTGAAGTGAATGACATTTCTCAAAATCTTATGATGTAATGTCCAATAAGATGGTTATTGCCATATATTGTTTAAATTAAAATAATTTAGGTTTAAGGTAATTAGAATTAAATACAATTTAAGTTTATTTTTTCAGTCATGTAGTCTCATCCCAAGAGTTCAATCATTATACGTAGTTACTGCCATCTGGAATAGCACAGATATCAAAGAACATTACAGTCATTGTGCAAAATTACAATAGACAGCATCAGCTTACTGAAGTCTTATTGTTTGACATAAGAAAACACTAATATATCTATCTTAAATTGTAAGATATGGAAGATATGCTAGACTTAATAGGTATTGTGTTCTACTCTGGAAGTAGTGAGTACAAAATAATCCAGATAAAGCATGCGAATTAGTGTGAATTGATGGCAAACTAGACTAACATATTAGGATTTATGTACCAATAAGGCCACTTTACACACAAACAAAGCATCCTTATGATTTAGTTTGGGATCCTGCACTTGATTAAAAGTCTACTTGATTGTAGTAAATAATCTTCAGCAGTATGACGACTCATTCAATCCTAAATTTATTATATACCAACTGTATGCAAATTGATGATCTGAATGCTTTGCTGTAGGAGAAAATACATAGAGACAGGAAGGCCCTTCACTCCAGATAAGGGAAAGGATGGTGTAATTCAATGAGTACAGTATAAGCAAGACTATTTTCAGACTGTGTAAGGTATTTTAGGCTGTGTAGGGTTGTAGTATTATCAAAACTACTTTTAAAAACTACAAATAGTTATGAGAATACACCACTAAGTTGCTTCTCACTATTTTAGGAAAAACTCTGTATAGAAGAATGGCTCTGAAATCTGAGCTTCAGGAGTTCACTAGAAAGCCAAGTGAGTATGAATAAATTATAACAACACATTCTGTGGGGGGAAAATGGGAGAATAAGAAAATTTTAAAAACTGGATGGATATTATCATAAGTTAGAAGGTTTAAAGTAAATATCTCATATAACTAAGCATCCTGTATTGTTAAATAGTGCTTATGGGCTGCAGAGACCACTCAGTGGTTCAGAGGGTTGGCCCCTCTTACAGAGGACCCAGGTTCTGTTCCTAGCATCCACATGGTGGCTCTCGATTGTTTTAAACTACAGTTCCCCAAGGATCCAATGCCTTCTTCTGCCTACGTGGGTATCAGACATGCACATGGTGCATATACATACACAAAACACCCATGTAGGTAAAATATAAATCAATAAATGGATAGTTATACAATAAATAAATAAATAAATAAATAAATAGCACTTACTCTTGGCATAAGGAATATGCATCAGGATTGCTTCTATATTTTACCTGTTTCTTGCAACATGTAGTAAAAGTGTATAGGTGTCTAATTTGTGTTTTAAAGACCATTTGACACTGTGCATACATGAACACACATCATACTTGTACATACTTACCCAGAGAGAACATTATGGGGGTTGTAGGGATGAGGATGAAAGGGCTTGCACTTAAACTTTCTCCATGCGAAAAGGAAGAAGACTGTCTTAGCTCAGCTTCAATTTGACAAAAGTGTCCCGTAAGCTCCATATCATAAACATAGACATTTATTTCTTAATTTCTGGTGATTTATTTTTTAATTTATGGTGGCTAAATTTCCTGGAGAAAGGGGACAGTATGTTAGGGGTTCAAATAAAGTCTCTCTTTTCGGCCTTAGAGAACTTCTTGCTGGATCTTAACGTGATAGAAATTAGAAGCAAGCTCTCCCTTCTCTTCCTACAGTTAGTCATCTGGCTTTGAGCATAGCTCTTCATAGCCTCATTTGAGTCTATCACATCTCAAGGCTCCAGATTCTTGCTTGGTTACCATGGGGATGAGGGTCTCAGTGTGGAAATTTGGGGAGGCAAGTATAAAAATCCAGTCATAACAGACAATGCCAATTTTGCAGAATGAAATAATACCAAAGAATGGCTTTGGATTGAGGTCAGGGATCTTAGAATCAGACAACTAATGTAAGTGAAAGAGAGAGAGGGAGGCCTTCTTATGTATCAACAAAGTCCAACAAGTCAGGATTCCAAAGAGGAAATGTGGAGTCAGTTGGGGAGTGGAGACCACACAAATGTCTCATGGAGGGTCACACACAAACTTTATTTAGAGTTCTCTCTTCCCTTAAACTTCTGACTTCATTTCAGCTTTTTCCCTAAATCTTCTCCATAAAAATCATACATATACATACACATTCACACACGTCTTGTGGAAGAAGCAAATATTCAACACATATACATCTCACACATACACACATCTTGTAAGCTTCTTCTTCCTTATGGAAGAAGCAAACCCTCACATCTTGCAAGCTTCCTTCTTTCTTTCTTTTTTTTTTTTTTTTGATAGAAGAAGCCAAGCTCCAACATATACACATCTCACTCATACATCTTATAAGCCTCCTCTTGTGGGCTTCTTCTTCCTAATGGAGGAAGCAAAGCTCCAACGTGTACACATCTCACTCATGCATCTTATAGGCTTCCTCTTGCAAGCTTCTTCCTTATAGAAACAAAGTTCCAACACACGTAGATCTTACCCACACATCTTGAAAGCTTCCTTCTTCCCTTCTTTTCTTTCTTATTATTTCTCATAAACTTATATACCTTTTAAACAATACCCTCTATGTAAGAAGAAATCACATCATAATCATGAGTCCTATTTTTCCCAGCGAATGATTGCAAGTTTCATATTTAGAAAACAGGTTGTTTACAATACCCACACATGATTACACATGAACACCCAGTTTTCCATGTACTTACCCCCACCCATACACAATATATCTATTCCCACAAACAATACGTTTCTTATTATAGATTAACAGGATTTAAGTAAGCCAAATATTTTCATAGCATTTTCACAGCCAGCTTCTATTTTAGCTGGAAGGTACGTGTCATAGTACTCTAACTTAACATAATTCTTATTTATTTAGCACAGTGAAACAAGTTTGTTATTAACTAGAAAATGTTAAGTCATGGGTACTTTAGTTTTTTGTTTTTTTTTCTTTAGGTAAAGGAGAATCTGTTCAGTCTACATGCCACATAGCCTTATGTCCTCAAGGTACACACACACACACACACACACACACACGCACACACACACACACACAAAATCATCAGTAATTTTATGATTGTAGAAACTAGGAAAATATCAAATTAATTGTGGTCAAGGAAGTTTAAACTTAGCAGTGGACACTGAAATATATTTGTTATACTTAGGTCTGTCGCTCATAGATGAAACTTGTGGGCAACCAGGCCTTCTTTGTTCTTGTTCTGCAGCCCTGATCAAGTCTTCCTTAGGTAACTTATTCCAAAGCACCCTGGCAAAACACCCTAATCTGATGTTATAGATTAGTTATTCTTTCTAGAGTTTCAATAGAAATATCAAATCAACTGAGTGGCACTGCTTGTTAGAAAATCACAATTTGTGCTAATAACACTGACTAGTAAGGGATTAGAAACTCCCATAAAACTTTCATGCCACAAAATAAATAAGGAAAGCATGACAGAGGCCACCACTATCAGACTCCACAGCAGCAAGGGGTATTTGGGGGACAGATCTCTCCGGGCGTTGCCTCTCTGAGATATATTCACTGGAGCTGTGCAAACCAATGAGCTGTCCAGCCTTAACCCATAGCAGGCTGAAAGTCTTCAGTGATGGCTCTTGGCAAAGTAAAATTTGCAAGGGCATTCAAGTAAAAGGCTAATAGAAAGTCTTAAGTATGTGTTAGAAGAGAGGCAATTTTTCTGCCTCAATGGTTAAGTATCAAGAAGGACTGCACAGGCCATGAAGTAAGTAAACCAGTGCCAAAGAGATGAAAATGGGGAGAGTGTAATATTTCAAGTTGTGTTTCTTAATTCTTTATCCTGACATTCATTACTTAAAATAATAAATTATTGAAATCTATAATTTTACCATAAATTATTCCCAGTTTATAAAACAGGACAAATTAAACATTGATAAATTTTATTATCATTAAAGAACTTGATGTGATACTTGAAAACATAACTAATTCTAGCTGTTCCCATAAATTCTGCTTGAGACTGGGATCAATATGCTCTCAGTAACTGAAGGGTGCCTACAGAGTTCATACAGACCCTCACTGGTACACTTTTCCTGATGCTCAGCCCTCCCTTGCTTCCGATACTAATTTTCTTTCATTTGAAAAAGTATTATTGTTATTGTTTTACTGAAAACTCTTACAGTCAAGAAGTGACACAGTCCAAGGGTCACAATATTTTTCTAGAAATCTTTACTATGTGTGAATTGTCTTCTACAGCTCCTGAGTGTCAATCATACCTTGCCTTTATTTTAGCAAATCAAGAAGAACATAGCTCAGTTTTACTTTTCAGCCCTGATTTGAATTTCCCCTCTGAAATGGATATTCAAAATCATCTCAAAATTGATATATATGATATATGATATAGAAAGTTGGTACATGACAGCTAGATAGATATAGATAGATGCACAACAGAGAAATAGATATTTGGAAGTAGGAACTTTGAAGATGATTTACATTAAATCATTTGGGGCTTGGCAAAGGAAGGAAGGAAGGAAGTTAGGAAGGAAGGAAAGAAGGAAGGAAGGAAGGAAGGAAGGAAGGAAGGAAGGAAGGAAGGAAGGAAGGGAGGGAAGAAGGAAGGAAGAAAGGTAGGAAGGAAGGAAGGAAGGTGGGTGGATAGAGAGAAAGCAATGAAAGGAAGGAAAGAATGAAAGAAAAAATAGAGAAAAATAAAGAAGGAAAGAAAGGAAGGAAGGAATAGAGAGAAAGCAATGAAAAGAAGGAAAGAGAGAAAGAAAGAAAGAAAGAAAGAAAGAAAGAAAGAAAGAAAGAAAGAAAGAAAGAAAGAAAGAAAGAGGAAAGGAAAATTCCCAATTAGTTTCACAACTCTGAGCTATAAAACTTCTATTATTTATAAATTACCCACTCTTATGGTTTTTTGTTATAGAAATGGTCAGCAGATTAAGATATCTTCACTCTCTTCTTTTCCATATAGCCAGTTTTTTCTTTAGTCTGATGTGTAGGGAACCAGAACAAAGAATATTTATCTGCACTTTAGAGAAATCCTACTAACAGTTTTTCAAACATCATCCACTAAGATCTTCTACCATATTATTACACAACAACACAAGCTGGTTTAATTTTAAAATTTCATATGTGTAGGATTATATAATACAACTCTGACATTTCAGAAAAAAAAAAAGAAATAATAATAGCTAATACTGAGGAAATATTTACCATGTCATAGACACTGATTTAATAATATTATACATGGTAGAGATCAAAAAAACTAAAGTATAGTATGCAAAAAGTTCATAAAACTGAAATGCTTATCAGAGCTTACTTTCTAAAACACAGTAATTAGTTTGTATGGAATCTCAGTCAATAATTTGACCCTCTGCTGTGTTCTAATTTAGTAAATGATACTCACAGGAGAAAAAAAGATTCACATGACGAATGTTTAATATCTATTACAACTGTGTGACAAAGTTGTTCTTAACCCTTTTCAGAGTGATTGTTAAAACATAGGAAAGAAGGACCAGAAAATGTAGCATTTCCTATGATCTGAAATGTTTGTCTTTCAAAGATTGGATTATTTTTATTTTCCTTATATCATTTAACTATCAAATCATGACTTCCAATTATAGCAAGAATTGTTTTTTTAAATGACTTTCTGTCTACCAAATTTTTCAGTCCTAAATGTTCACAGATAAGGACAATTCTTAAAATATCAGCATAGGCAAATGAGGGATGAGACAAATATGGAGTTATTAAAAAAGGGAAGCAAATAAAAATAAAGAAAAATGTATAGCCAGTTTATTTGATTGTTTATCTTAAATCAAACCCCTAAAAAAAAAATCAGGAGTTTCATGAAAGCCTCAGATACATAGTTGGGTCAAGACCAGACAGGGCTAAGTGAGACCTTATATCATCAAAAAAAAAAAATGAAAATTAGGAATATGGCTCAGTGGACAAAAATACACTCTCTAAGCATAAAAACCTAAAAACACTGGGTTTATACCTCCAGAGTCTCTTCTGAGTCTATCATTCCTCTAGAATGGAATGATACAGACAGGCAGATCTGAGGGACACTAACCAACCAGTCTATTCAAGGTGGTAACCTTCAGGTTTAGTGAGAGACTGTCTTAAAAATAAGATGGATGGGACAGAAAGATGGCTCAACAGTCAGGGAGACAGGAGCACTTGCCACCAGTCCTGATGACCTGAGTTTAATCCCTGGAATCTATATGGTGGGAGAAAAGAACTAATTCTTGTTAGATGTCCTCCAGCCTCAACATCTGTATAATGGCACACATGGAGGAGAGAGAGAGAGAGAGAGAGAGAGAGAGAGAGAGAGAGCTTTGAAATTAGCTTACTGGCTAGTGAGTTTCCATAAAGTAATTACATGTGTCCCTAGTTGAGTTAACCCGCCCACTACCCCTTTCTTTTAATCATCTCTATTTGGTTCTTTTTCCCCATATTCTTTGTGTCACACATATTCTAGTATCCTTTAATTATATTTTAATTGTTTTATGAGATAATAGGCTTCCATATGGCTATCCATATACCCTTCCTCCTTACTTCTGGGCTCCTCCCTGCCTTTCCACCTCTAGTATTCTAACCCTTGACTTTCATTTTATATATCTGTTTCCCCTCTTTTAATGTGATCCTGTCAAGTCTACTTCTGCACCGTATTAAACACAAAACAAGAGATTTGAAGATAGGATCCACACATGATAGAGAACATGTGGTGTTTGTCTTTCTGTACCTGAGTCACCTCACATAGTATTTTGTTTTCTGTTTCTATCCATTGGCCTGTGAATTCCAAGATTTCACTTTTCTTTATAGTTGAGTAATAACTCATCCATTTGTCTGTTGATGAGAATCTATGTCTATTCCATTTCCTAGCCTTTGTGAGTGCCACTGTTATGAAAATAGATGTGCAAATGTCTCTGGAGTAGTATATAAAGCACTTTGGGTGTATGCTCCAGAGTGTGATATCTGTATCATGTTATAGGTCCATTTACAGCTTGGTGAGAAACCTCCAGACGGATTTACAACATGGTTACACTAGTTTAAGTTTCCCTTTCACCATATTCAGGCCAGCATCTCTTGCCATCTGTATTCCTAATGATGGCTGATCTGATGTGATGAGGTGAAGTCTAAAGTAGTGTGATTCTGCACTTTCCTGACTTTCAATAATAGATTTTAAATAGATACGTTTCCTGATAGTTTGATCATGTTAATATCATTTGTTAAGGTTTTTAAAAGGTTCTAGTGCATAAAGCATTTTTCATTTACATATATGTTACTTCATATATTGCTCATATTAGATACATGAAGAGGCTGACTCTGGGGAGATCAAAATAGAAATAACACTGGGTGGGCATGGGAGACAAGGAGGCCTTTGGTTTTATACGTAATGCTGCATTAAAGAAGAACTTTAATAAAATGCATATGTGTGTTTGTATACTCTAACCTGTAAGAAACTAAGACTCAGAGATTGGCTTGCAAAAGAAAACAAAAAACAGCAGAAATATAAATCAAACTTATAATATGATAATAAAATAGAATGTCTAAAATTTTTCTCAGTTTAATCAATTTATCCTTAACTCTTGCAACATTATTAAACAACTCTGCCAACATATATTAAATATAAAAAGTAGGTTTCAACTCTAGTGGATCACAGACTCATGACCCCTGAACTTTCTAAGCCAAGGCTCTCAATCATGATGAACAAAGGGCAGCTGTAAGGCTAGCAATCACTCATTGTGTGAGCTTCAAAAAGAAAATCTTTATGTCAGGAAATAAATCATCTTTACACATATCAACCCTGTTAATAGTATAATAATCATTCCAAGCATTATTATTACTCTTATTCTCTGTAATTGTATAATAATCATAGATCTTCATTTCTGACTCTCCAGAGAGAAGAGGAAAAATCCACTGGGAAGATGATGAGGGAAATTAGACCAAATGGTCTTGATAAATTTTCTCTTGTAATTTTAAACAAAGCCCTAGATACCATCTGACTAATTGCAGATATTTTTGGAAAGCTTGAAGGACTCCAAATAATTAGGTTGAGAAGAGGGAGAAAATCGGTTAGGAACCTGATATCTCCCTGGACACGTAAAGCTGGCAACTAGCCTATGGAGTGTGGTAGGGCTGGCTGTGTGAGCACCAGGCAGCTTATCTTGGAGGCTAATTTGGTCTCAGAAGCAATGGTGTGTCTATCCAATTTAGGGCAGCGTTTTGGCTGTGAGACGCATTCAGAAGCAGAGGTTCATACAGAGAGGAGAGAGGAAACTTGAAATTAAATTTAAAATGTATTTGTTATGGGCTGAATAAACAACAATTTTATAGGCACAAGCTAAAATGCTCTGTCATTCTTCATCAGCACCCGTTACATTCAAATCCCCTTACTAAGAAATAAAAAAAGTATCCAGGGGACTGGTAAATCTTTATGTGCCTCATTAAGTCTACAGAAAACAAAACAGAACTAAAGTTGATAGTGATATCCTATGAAGATATGGTTATCTTTATAATTTCCATCCAGCAGAACAAATCAGATAAAGTGAAGGCAACATTATTAGAAACATTTTAAGATTTAAGAACGAGATAATGATAAAGTTGTGAGTATCTACGTTGGCAGGTACAGGGTGTCCACTCTTCACGAGAACTAAAAGAAGGCTCTGCTGCCTCACAGTATTCATATCTTTACTTGAAATTCTCATCTTACAGATCAGATCTTACAGATCTACTCATTTGTTGTAGGGGAATCTTATCTGATAAAAATATTATTGTTACCCTTTGTAAAATGGCCATGCACAATGATATAAAGATATGGTTCTGTACTGCAGAGATTCTAATACATAATATACTCAATATGTGGACTAAAAGACAGAAATAAATATGTAGGCAACGCCTGCTCTGAAGACTCTAAGGAAATATCCTTCTTTAAATTTTCATTACGCCTTAGAATTATTGGCAAAACCTTGGTATTTCCTGGCCTATAGCTGAATCAATCCAACTACTGCCTTCATTGTAATAAGACCTATGTAATAAATGCCCCTATGTGTCTTTCTTTTCTTATATTACATACTACATTACGTACTAGGTTTATGGTGATATGATGATTTACAACAATCTAGTGTGACCTTATCTCTATTCAAGTATATTCATAAAAGATTTATTTCCAAATAAGAGTGCATCCAGAATTACCAGGGGTCAGGGCTTGCAGGTGTCTTTTAAGAAGAGACAATTCACTTAATTAAATAGGTAAAAGGTGTGCGAGGAGCAGAGGATATCCTATATGAGTGTGTGAGGAGCAGATAAAGTACTGAGTAAATTTGGGTTGTTGACATGGGCACAGCCATGTCAAGGATACCCAAGACCCACTGGAATGGCAAAGTCTACCTGGGTCAGGATCAAAAGACTGGCAAAGACTTCCTCTGGTCCAAGTAGGAATAATTAGCCCATGCTTGCAGAAACGATCAACTACTGCCTTCACCTCTAGGAGGACCACAGCCTGAGACTATTCCTACATAGACTCTCTACAGAGATTAGCTAAACCTGTCTCATTATTCAGTTGTAAATAATAAATCCACTTCTAGGATTCCAATGTACAAAGTAAACATGCTGAGTTTCCAGGTTTCTGTTGGTCATGATGTATCTCCACCAGAGGGCATATGGCTCACCCAATCCCAGCATTTTTGTACATGTTACATGTTTCTTTATTTCCTCCTCGTTTCAGCCAGGTCAACTCAAAGCCCTGCAGAGAGTGGCAAGGGTGACTCTGATTCCTCTGAAGCTAGAATGCAAAAACAGGCAGGGACATGACTTTCAGAGTAATTGTTATCTTCTCGATTAAGAAATGTAATCATGGTATTATAAAAAGAAAATATTTCCACATAGTTAAACTAATTAATAACAAACATGGGATCCCAGAACTCCTTACCTCCTTACCTATATGAAAACTGAAGAAGAATACATATACCAGCTCAAACAAAAGAGCCCTACCAGGTCATTGAATATTCAACTCAGACATTGGGAATAAAGTAGAGGATGGCAATGAGAAGTAGTTAGTAGACTCCAGGCTTCTCTCCATCTTTATCTCTCTTGGTAACCTCTCCAAAGAGGATATATCTATGAATTTTCCTCCTGTCCTAGGAAGCCTTTCTCCCACTGTCACCCTAGTATCTCTGTTTTTAGAATTCTACCTACATGCACAGCTGGTGCTGCAATACAGTTCACAGTTCTTTCCCATTTCAGAGGAAACAACTTTGCTACTCACCTCTGCCCACTTATAGCCAAGCCCACACATTGCAAGTACATTATAATTTAGAAAGGCAAACTACAGCCAGTTTGTAGGTAGTCAAATCAGATGTCTATTTTGTGGCTTACAGATTAAGTCATCCTTTCCTCATACTGCATTTGTTTTTGTTTTTTCTGCTTCCATAGTTTGGCCATTTTTTAAAGAAAGGGAAGCCAAAGGCCACTTCACATTCCTTTAATGTTCTAAGCACTTACTCCACTGGCAGTCTACAAAGAACAGCAATAATGGCACTAGTCAACAGTACAGAGTGATTTTTTTTTTTTTTTTTTGGTGCACACAATCCATTGTAGGTACTCTTCCAGGTGTTTTATTATATGGCAAAACATTTAGTCTGTTAAAAATAATGTTAAATAGATGTTCCTTTATGTCCATTTCACACAAAAAAAAAATTAACTAAAAAACAAAAAAATTACATGAATTTCCCAAAGTCAAGCAGCACAAAGGGTCAGGATTGAGATTAAAATTCTTCTTCCTTCCTTCCTTCCTTCCTTCCTTCCTTCCTTCCTTCCTTTCTCTCTTTCTTTCTTTCTGTTGGTCTGTTTGTCTGTCTGTCTCTCATTGTGTGTGTGTGTGTGTGTGTTTGAGAGAAAGAGAGACAGAGAAAGAGAGAGAGATAGAGAGAGAGAGAAGGAGAGTGAGAGTGAGAGAGAGACATGGGGCCTCTCTCTATAGCCCTATCTCTCTGGCTGACCTTGAACTAACTCTGTAGACTAGGCTGGCCTTGAGCTCACAGAGATCCACCCTCTGCCTCTGCCTCTAGAGTGCTGGGATTAAAGGGATACTATGTTACACAGGGGAAGTGATTCAAATTCTTTGAGCTTGGCTCTAGACTTCTTACTTTCTTTTGAACAGCATTTCTAAAAGAAATGCTTGAAACGAAACTAGTTCTATGTGGCAAAACCAGATAAATTTTTCTTTGTAGACTAATTAAATACAAGTGTCTATGTACACCCTTTGCTATTTATCTCATTCCCTGGGAAATCTCTTAGGGAGTGGTATGGTAGCTAAAGCTCACTATGTTTATTTCTGGATATTCCAAACTTATTTTAAATATAGAGTTCCTTCAAAGCATGTTGTAAATATCTAGGTGTGGCCTGCTCCAAACAAGCTCCTTTCTTCACTTCCCCCACAAATCTCCATGGTCCACAGATTTCTCAAGCTCTCCACTTCTGTTAAGGAAACATCACCGTTTTTTCCCTTCCCTCTCCATCCTCCTACAGGAATACCTCTTAATTCTAAGAAGTATCTAAAGTATCATTCTCACCTCTCTATCTCCTGATTACTTTTGAGGCCTCCAGTAAAACTGCACTTTCCTGAGACTACGTATGGAATCCACAGTGGTACATATTCTTAACTTTCACACATTAGTTAGTTTTGTTTTTTTGTTTTTTTCTTCAAAGCAAAATCAAGATATTTCTGAAATGACCAACTTGACCCACAAGTGTAAACATGTAGAGAAGGTTGATCTGCTTCCTGATTGGGACATGCACTTGACTTTTGTATGGGTAATCTTGCTAGCTCTACCCTGGTAGACAACAACAGTTCAGAAAAGTGAGATGTTAGGAAGGCTTTCTTAGTGCTTCTGCTGAATGGCTCTGAAAACTAATACTCTGTTTGTACCTTTGGAGATCCTTAAGTACAAAAGTGAACTCCAGAGCTAAAGTAGACAGCCTTTTACAAGGCTGAAGCTAGAGAGTGCAGTCACAGAAGACAACAAAGGTAGAATAAATTGAGTTAAATACTAGATTATGTGGTAAGGAATATGAGTACATACCTGTAATCACAGAAATCAAGAAGCTGGGGTAGGAGAATTAAATGGTTAAGGCCAACCTGAACTATCTTGTAAAACTGTGTCAAAAAAATGAATGAATTAAATCAACACTGAAGTCCCTCTCCAATTTTGATCTATATGGTAGAGCCATCATATAATTTCTATTGCTTAAGCCAACTTATAAACTCATTTTTATACTTTTCCATCTACAAGCATATGAATGACATCCATCCCCAAACATATGCTACAAATATCTTTAAAAATAGATTTTGAATTGTTCACCTCTCATGTGCTGCTTGGGATCAGAAATTGTCTCCTTGTTTTATTCTTATTCCCAGAATCTAACTCAGACGTTAGGCATACTAAATACTATCATTATTTTTTTTAACTGTATCAATTTAAAAAATGAAAGGATTATATAAATGAAATTACCACTAAGTTTCATAAAGAACGATAATTAAAATGTATTCTTCAAGAGAATTATAGTCAGCAGTTGGAAAATTGGCTCAGTGGGTTAAGTGCTGCATATTCAAGTATGAGTTCAGAGCTCCAGAACCACGCAAAAAGGCAGGCATGGTGACCTACCTGTAATCCCAGTGCATGGGAGGCAGACAGGACTCTTGGGGGCATGCAGGGTAGCTAGCCTAGTTGAAATAGCAACTCTGAGTTCAAGTGACAGACCCTGAAACAACATATAAGGCAAAACAGAATTTTATCATAAGACTCTATTGCTGACAGCACAGTGTACCTTAATCACAGGCCATAAAGAAGTCAAGGTGCAGCAGAGCTAGCAGCTTCCTCCCTCCTGGCTATCCTTCATAGGGCTAGAAGGTATCTTGCAAGCTTCTGGAAGAGAGAAGTCGTCAACAGTCTTACTCAACTGTGAATCCTACAAGCTGCAATAATAACCAACCAGCCAAAATGTTCCCTCTAGAATAATAATGGCATGTGTGTTTTGAGAGTAACCAAATTCTTTCTGCATGGGAAGAAACCCATGCCTATTGATGTGAACCTGATGGAGAACCTGCAGCTGAGGATCTCATAGCTCCTAGGAGGAACCTCCTATTATACTTTTGCTAAACATTCTTGTTGTCAAACTGCCTTCTAAATCCCCCTGTTTATACTCATAAATTAATATTGTGTCCAGCCTTCTTCAGATAAGTCTGTAATTGCTGTGGGCCATGGTTAATGGAGAAACTCATGAACTGATTTGGAGTTAGCAATGCTAGAAAGCTCCACCCTAAATGGAATGGCCATTTCACCTCTTGCAAGACTCAGGAAGCATTGTAGGAGTGGAAACAAAAAAAAAAAGGAAGAGACAGAGGAAGTGAAAATATATAACAAAAAAATATTGTCTTCTGGCTATGGTATAGGCATTGCACCCATGAAATCAATGTAACTATAGCTGTGTATATAAGATTGGAATTGTCAAGATTTCATCATGGATGAAGCAGGGTCCCATTAGGCTACGCCTGTCACTGAGGAACTATTGGCAGTTAAAGGTTATTGGGTGAAGTTTGTCATTTTCCTCAGTGGTGTAGCCAATGAGAAATTGTCCATGATCTATTAAGTAACTTCCCACCAATGCTCATGGAAGAAGCTGTACTTAAACTCACTTTGACTATACACAAAAAGAAGCAGCAACAATAGGAGGGGGATTTTCTTTTAGAATGAAAAGCCTCCAGTTGAAGAAGGAAGGAGATTAGAGAGAAAAATGGAGAATAAAAATGACTTAAATTCATTATATAAGTGTATGACATTGTCAAATAATAAAAAATTTTAGTAACTTGTGTGTGTGTGTGTGTGTGTGTGTGAGAGAGAGAGAGAGAGAGAGAGAGAGAACTATAAAGATAGCTGACATCAACCACAAACCTCCACATGCGTTTTCACACAGGTTCATGCACACCTGCACACAAACATGCTCCCATACATGTGAACATGCATACATATACACACCATACACAAATGCATATATGAGCACAAATATAAATATAATTTAAGAGAAAAATAGAGAAATTGAAAAAAGCTACCTAAATATGCGAAGTAATAATTCTGAAGACAGTGTTTGAAAAGTACTGTCCTTTTATTTAAGTCATGGAAAATCAAACGTGCATGTCAGAATATGACTGTAGAGGCAAGTTAAAAGACACGGAGTTTAGTTCATCTTCAGATGTTGCTGATAAAACCCACTGACAAATTAGTAAATGTCGCATTTGTAAGTCAGATAGAAGATGAACTTTCAGGACTCTTGAGAGGAAATATAAAGATATCTTTGTGTTCTTAAAGGAACATCAATCTGCAGCCCCAAAAGGAGACAGAGAAAGTAAAGAGAAATGCTGGAAATTACAGAAATGCTTTTCAAAAAGAGTAGTTATTGTGAATGAATTTCATCCTTTCCTAAAGCAGATTGGATAGCATTTAAATTTTTTACCAAAAATTTATGTAGAGGGAAATTCTAGGGGAATATAGGGGAAGCTAACTATACTTCACCTATACTCCAGAGGCTGTCTTAGAAGTCTGGAGAGCAAGGTACACCTTGGCTGGCCATCTATCTGAGAGTTGGAATTTGTGTCCACTTTCAAGGTTCATTTGAGCAAAGGACTGGGTCCCTAATAGGGAAAAATATAAGGGAAAATGCACAGTTCTGCTTGGAGGGATAATTGGAATTCAGAAGGGAAATGCTTCATTTCACCCAGAGGAAAAGGCCAATTACTGACAAGACTGTGCTTAATCTAAACTGTTCCATTCAAGATCCTCCTTCTCACTGACATTTTTTTCCTATTCCTTTCCTTTCTTTCCCCTTTATACCTCAGTGACATTCCTTTTCTGAAGACCCTAAGTCACCTTCTGCTTTTGGGGTATTCACAAGCTCTTCCAGACATCCACAAGGTATTCCCTGGACTTCCTTAAAGCCTTTCTAAAATGTCAGTAGGTCAGTTGCTAATCTCAACTGTTAGGCAACTACTACCTGTTATTGATGGTGATTATGTACATTGGCTACTCTAGTCTTCTCTGAAGCAGCTTGAGTGGAGCTGCATGGTAGATAACATCACATGAAACCAAAGATTTCATCCTATTACAGGCTACTCTAAGGTCAGAGGACACCTTCACTTTGAGGCAAAACAAAGTGCATTCTCTTTCCCTGCCTTTTCTTTCCCTGGTACCTATAACAAACCACATGATCAAGGCCACAGTCAGGAAATCCAAAGAGATCTCACCTCCTAAGCACAAGGTCACACCTCAGTGCTATGACCCTGTAAAAATAAGAAGACTTCCAGTGATGGTCTCAGTTTGAAGGAGAGCAGTTACTCTACTGAATTCAAGTCTATCCTCCTAGAGCATCCCTGATCATTTCCACTTTTTCTTGTTTCTTTAGTACATATCAAAATACGTTGTTTCCAACACTCTTTATGTCTATTATTTATTATCTTCTTCTTTAAAAATATGTGTTCCTTGGGTAGAAACCTTACTTTACTAATCCACTTAGAATAATTTCTGTCATACAATGAGAGTTCTATGGATATTTAAATGAATGAAGGAATGACCTGCTAACACTCTTAGCCAAAGAAATTGTCTCATTCATGACAAAATACTGCAGTGTGGTGGGCCTGGATGGAGATGATTCTTAAAGAATCTACTTGAGCTATCCTAAAAATAAAATTAGGTCTTGGATAAATAAATTTAATTAAGTAACAATCTGTAGCCAAGAGAGTATTAATGGAATTATCATTTTTCCTGACTCACCAGATTATAAAGTAAAATATCATGAATGGGTTGAAATTAAAGCAAATAAAGTTTTATTTGGGTGCTAAATAGCATGCAAATCAGAAAATATATATAGCCTCAATTAGACCAAATGAACATTCTCCTGAGGGAAACCAGGCTTGTGCATTAATAACAGGAAGTAGTAAGTACACACAGCCAGCATGATTTGAGTGCATACAGCAGGATCAGTAAGAAACTGAATCACATCAGGGTGGTCACAAATCCTGTAAGTCCATTGGAATGTTCAAGTCGAGAGGCAAGCCAGTCAATATCGTATTTCTCAAACCTTGCAAGGTACTGTTCGATTTCGGAAAATTGTTCCCTCTGGCAGATTCAGTTCTCAACATGATGTCTGCATGGCAATCTGCCCCCTGTCAGCAAGTCTCTAAGGCTCAGAAAGAATTTTTCCTCTTATTTTAACCATTCTTCAGCCTTTATGACTTGTTTTATACAGTCAGATGCCAGAGTCAGGGGAAAGGAAATGAAGTTGGGCTCCTCCTCCTCCTCTGCTGCCTCCTTGTGAAATGACTCAGCAGCAAAACTGACCCAGGACAGGAAAAAAGTCAAAGATCAAAGAATGTCTGGAGGGTATATTTTAATTATTTCATAAAATAAATCCTTCAAGTCATTGAGGTAAAAAAAAAAAAAAAAAAAAAAAAAAAAAAGAATTGGTTGTTTTTAGATTACCAGAAAAAGTATGGGCTGTCCTTAAAATTTCATCCTGGAGAAAAGAAAACTGTAGTTTCATTGAGTAAACTGGATGAATGGTCTAGAGGCAGGTGAAAGTGTTCTGTGATTACATTCTACAACCCATGCTTCTTGAACATCATGGCTTTGTGTCTTTGCAATGAGAGACACAGCTGCAAAATGACTGGCTTATTCTTAAAGACTATGAAAGAAGTGGGGTAACACTCATTAAATACATACAAGCAGGTGGTTGTATAATGTGAGTTATTGCATGATATCTTTCTAAGTGATATAATCTAAGTATGTTCATTGCCATGTTATGTATGAGGAAACTGAGGCATAGAAAAGAGTAATGGTTTGCAATTGCTCAGTGAGTTAGCTTGGCTTGAAACTGGGTTCTCATTGACTCTAAACTCTGCGCTTGTCTGTTATAAGCCACTGCCTTCCAGACTGTAGCAGAATCAGATATAAATCTTCCACTCAATTAGTTTATAATCTCGCAATATCATAAGACCCTAGAGAGTGTTTGTAAATCACTACAAGATACTAAATGCTTTAAGAGAGGCACTGGGAAAAGAGAGAAGCAGGGAAAATTTCCCAGAGGAATTGGAATTTCATTTTCACATCAGAATTAGGACAAAGCTGAAATTCTGGCTAATGTTCCTTTCCTCCTTTTATTTCTGAGAGTATTGCAAGTCACACCTCTATTCCAATGTTTAAATAATAAACAAATCTAATTTTGCTCCCTCTCTTCTCTCTCTCCCCCTAAATTTATCATCACACACACACACACACACACACACACACACACTCACACACACACACACATACACCACAAATCTAACCTAGAAAGCAACACCTTGGTAGATTCCACTACTGTCTACTTATGTGTACATATGTAAAACATTTACTCTTGCAACTTGCAACTTAATCTTCCATGTACTATTGCAAGGATATGAAAATAAGTATTAGTCATTATAAATATTACTAATTCATGTTTACATATGTTTTGACAAATATAATTATTTCCAGAAATATCTTCAGCCTAAATTTCTATCTTATTTTTCTTGCTAAATTAGCAATACCAATTCTACTCTTGCAAGCTAAAGGAAAGAGCAAATCTAATAAACATTTCCAGATATATCGTAAACTATGATATTCAGAGTTCAAATATCAGCAAGGATATGTATGAAACCTGATATGATTTCAAATTATATAGTAGAATGGGTACTTTATTTTTCCTAAAATGTTTAAGAGACAAAAATGGTGATAATAATCTCTTTAGTCAAATGCTGAAGCATTATAAATTAAATTAAAATACAAGAATAAGTACATTGTATCATATCAAAAATAACTGTGTGTAGCTTGTATAGCTTTTCATTAATCAAGAATTTCAGAGGCCACTATGGAGTACTAGACCAAGTCTGTCTATGTGAAATGATCACACATAGAATCCAAAATTCTGTTTACCCAACCTAATTCTCCTCCAGAGACTAATGCAACTAGGTTTTAAATTGAGCCCAACTGAGCAATGAGAATCAGATGATGCCAAGACTTTAGCCTTGCCCAATTTGGATACAGTCACATAAATGTGATTTATAAATCACATAAATGAAGATTTACCACTCCAGTTGAGTTAATAGTTAAATAAGAAAATAAAGAAAAGATTCGTTTGACAATTTGTATATTGTCAGATCCCTTTAATATATCATTACATTAAAATAGTCCATAATGATAAGGTTGAGTTTTGAATTTACATCAGCTGTCCCAGAGCTAAACATTTAGTCACTATCCCATGAGTCTATTATTAGATGGCTGATAAGCTTTTGTAGCTAATGGATCTCTGCTATTACAAGTGTTGGGATTATTTGATCATACGCTATACTTTGAATATTAATATTGTTCCCCAAATGTCCATGTGTTAATGATCTGATACCATTTTGGGGAAATAGTGCAAACTTTGAAAGGTGAGTCCAATTATTAGAGCTTTGTCACTACACCCTTGAAAAAGACCCCCTCTCTCTGCCTTTCTCTCTCTCTCTCTTTCCTTCTCTCTCTTTCCCTCTCTCTCCCACTCTCCCTCTCTCTCCCCCTCAACTCCAGTTCAAATGGGTTTGTTCCCAACATTGTCTTTCCTGCTGTAGGTGGTGCAGTCAAAGGACTGATCTCAACACACCTGCACTATGCATTCGTATTTGAACCTCTGAAACTGTGGGCTACATAAAACATTTTAGTTAAGTAAGTTAGTCATGTCTGACATTTTATTGTAGTAAAGTAAACCTAACACACATGTGGAACGTACCTTGAAAATAGATGAAAAATAATTGAAGAATTTGAAACAAGTTTGGTGCTTTGTATGGTATCGCTTTAATTCCCAAATATTTCTATACATATTTAAAAGCTCTTCCAAGACTTCATATTTAATAAGCTGTCTTGACTCTTCTAATGATAAAACCAGTTATTTTAGCTCATTTCCTTCTCTTGTTATTTTGTCGATCCACAATTATCAATGCAAGCCATTGATAATTGAAACTGAAATTGAAACTGAAAATCATGGCTTCCCTGAGTTCATAAAAAACATACTTCCTGCCCGCTACACATGGTTCTAATCCTAACAAAGAGCAGCTTCCAAATCTTGTCAATAACCATTCATGATCAATGGACACTTCACTCTCCACCTTTGAGAACACTCATAGGTCAGCCTTCACTTATCACTGCACTTGCAAAGATCCCGTGCCTAGTCACAATGAAGCACAAAGACGGCACATCTGTCATGTGCTGCTACAAGGCCTGTGACTTAAATAGCTATTGCTATCACTCTATACCTTAACTCATCTGCTTACCTCCCAATGAACACCTTTAGGAGACAACAACTTCAAATCATTGAGCATCTTTATGTGTATCCTCCTATCATCTTTTGCCACAGTTCTTCCAAAATTTGGACCTTCAGGATGAAGTTGCGTGGCCATAATGCATTTCACACCTAATTTGACCAGTGCTGCTTGCTCTGCATGAAAATTCTTTTTATTCTTTTGTGTGTTGCTCTTAATTTAACATCTGTATTCATGGCTTCCACCTTATTTTTATCTTTTGTATATGCTATTGTGAGTTTTTAATCTTCACCTTTTCTCTCCAACCTTCAACACACTGTTGATAATATTCAGAATTCAGATATTTTTCGTCAATCTAAAATTTTTCAGATAATCATAATATGCTCTGAGCTTTGAGGACAACAATATTTCATGCATTTATTTTGTATGTCAATGCACTTTTAGAAGATATTTCAACTTTGGTCTTTGTGCAATAAATATTCTCATATTTATCATACAAAGCCTGGCTGGATTGAATACCCTTGGTTTTCATAGGTAATTAGTGTTATGAGGACTCAATTTGATCTAAATGTTTTTCCTTATTAGGTGGCATATTAATCTCTCTAAAAGAGTTTCAATTTTTATGTTATTCTCTAAAGTCTAATTGTTATCCTATGATAGAACAATAAAAAGATTCTGATTGTGCACAGGGCATTCTGCTGAAGGCTTTACAAATAAGAGATCTGGTTTTTTGTTGCTGTTGTTTTTTCATTAGGTATAGAAATTAATAGTTTTTTATTTCTTACCTGACATCATTTGCCCCTATCTTATCCCAAAATGTCCACATTTCTCCCAAAAAAGCTTATTAACTGAATTTTAGTGTTTTTACTTCTACTTGGCAAATTTTTCAGTTTATTGGTATTTCCAACATCTTACCTTTCTCTGTTACCTTCTGACAGCATCCAACGTGATATTCAAGGAAACTCTCCAATTGAGTCCTTTGGATTCCAGTTTCATTCATTTACATTTTAAGTATTATAATTGTCATTCAATTTCAATTTAACCTTTATGAATTCATGACTTCTTTACATTTCAACTAACGATATTTTAAATTTATTAGTCTACTCATTCTAAGAATTCTATTTCTGTGACATTATTTTCAGTCATCTTTTTCTTAAAAGTTGTTCTACTATTAAGATTTCTTCTCACTTGTAGAATCATGACTATGTCTGATACTACGAATTAAAGAACCTAAGTTGTATCCTGATTGGTCTGTCTAACTGGAAGGCAGTGATGTTCTTCACTGTACCAAAGAACGTCTCCTCATCACTTCTGTCTCCTTTCATTCTAATAGTCAATCTGAGTCAGTTTTCAAGGTGTCAGAACCAGCTTAACACAAAGCCGAAAAGTTCTAGCATCTGACAGAAGTGGGTCCCAGAAGCTCCTTTCCGACATTTTTTTGCATTTGCGACAACTTTCCAATCTTTACCATTCCTAAGGTTTCTTCAAATTTCAGTGGAAGTGAGGAAGTAAGAACAAAACTTGAAAAAAAATATTTCAGATAGGAAAGAAAAAAGCGAACTGAAATACCCCACCCCACCCCACCCTGCACACACACACATACACCTGATACTGTCTTCCATGGAAAGAATTCCCTGGGTTTCTGAAGTTACTTCAAGCAGATTCCTGGATGGAAACAACAGCTTGTACTTGTTTCTCCACTTGTCAGGAGCCCTGTGCCTCTCTTCCTGAATTCTCTGAGGAGGAAGAAATAGAAGTCTTCATGAATGGCTATTGAAAAGTTGCATTCTTCTGTAGGCTTTAACCTTTCAGCTCTCTTGCCCTCTAATCAGCTAGAGCAACTCTTCAGATATCAAAGATCATGTTTTAGTGAACTTTGACCTCCTCTCCTTTTCTTAAAATTTATAGAACTTTGGATACTAACTAATTTTTTTTTTTAATTCTTGAATTGTTCGAGATAGGTGAATGACATATCACAATTAGCAATTTAAATCCTGAAATTCCCATTTTTCAGGTCATTACAGGTACTACATCAATCTGACATGGTGAACTTGTTTTGCTTTTTTTTTTTTTTCATTTTATTTTGTTGAAAATATATTCTTTTCTCACATCATATAACCTGATCACGATTTCCCCTCCCTCTCCTCCTTCCAGTTCCTCCCCACATCCCATCTGTATCCACTCCCTTTCTGGTTTTCACTGGAAAAGGAACAGGTTTTTAAGAGATAATATTAATATATAATAAAATTATATATAATAACATAAGACAACAACTATCACATCAAAGTTGGACGACAAACTAACGTAGGGAAAAGAGCCCAAGAAAAATCACAAGAATCAGAGGCCCACTTGTTCACACATCAGGAATCCCATAGAAACGCTAAACTGGAAGCTATAATATATACACAAAGGACCTGGTGCAGACCAGTGCAGGCCCTGTGCATGTGGATTCATGCTTCATAGTCACTGTGAGTTCATAGAAGCATTGTTGAACTTGTTTTCGATAGCAAAACTCCACAACAAACAACATTCTTTTATCTCAACATGAAATTTAAGAAAAAAAAATTAAAATACCTCACAAAATCTTCCATACTCCTAAGACTGTTTTTGATAGAGAGAAAAGAAAATTCACACGCTCCAAATGTGCTTAAGGAAACTGCAAACATGTTCCTACAGTCTCTGCTGTTGCAGAGAAGTTCAGGATAATCTGAATTCAGAAGCTCTTCCTTCCGAATGTTCTTCCTGGTAATGAAGTACACGGGTAGCATACCTTCTGTGCCTTTCATTCAGAGGGAGAAACACTCTTCTATTCATTTAGAGCAAAGTCTGTGGTTATGGACTTCTTAATTAAGGTGTCTGATGTAAAAGGAATGATGCAATTTTCACTTCTAGCTCTTCTGTCTTCCATATGGAAAGGGTTGCCACTTATAAATGCTGCAACTGCTGTTGTGTAAAAGCTTGTTCTGAGAATTTTCTTTAAGCTCATTTCTACACCTACCATTAAGCTCCCTTGGCAACAGGGGAACATTTTAAAAGCCAGCTAAACTGAGTTATGAAATTAAATTTCCACATATTCTTATTAATAAAAGGCATTTTCCCTCAGCATTTTCTGAGATATCTTTCAGCTTTTAATATTTTGATCAAATACTACTGTTAGTTATTAAAGCAAATACTGAATGGGAAGAAGACACTACCTATTATTTCTTCCCAGAACTGCATATGGTGAGATTAAGTCATCCAAAAATCTGCAGGTGCTTGTTTGGGGTTGGTTCATTTTGCCATTTTACTAAGCAGCTGATTTCTCACAAAATGACAATCCTTACTTATTGATTGATTAACTGTTATACTTAGTCAAAACATAGAACTAACTGAAATGAAAACTGCTTAGTTCCATTCAGTTTAAAACAAATACCTAGCAAAAAAAAAATTAAATCTTTTTGCAGAGAGGAAAGTATAAGAAATTAAAAAAATAAAGAAAAACAATAGATACTTCCACTAATCTAGGAGAAGCTTGTTCAAGTCAGATACAGACACATATACTTCATCTACAAATACGAATGACAATCACATTAATATTGATAGAAATAAATTGCTTTCCAAGCAGGGAAGCCCAGACTGTAAAATGACACCTGTGATATATGGCACGTGAACACAAACTTTAGACCTACTACATAAGATATGTCTGCTGATTTATAAAATGCCTTTATTACCTGAAGTTCAAATGCCAGTAAGTATTTAAGATTGTCAATATCACCATCCTTAATACATGCTTTTTAAAACATTAACTAGTGAGTGTAGTATTTCATTCATGACCACTCTGAATGTGATTGCTTTATAGTGTTCTTTGGCTCTAGGAAAGGAGGAAGCTTGGGGAGGTGGTTTAATATAAATAGGAAATGGACAGTTTCTGACACTGTTTGTCCTCTCTATGACCTTGAAGAACTGCCATGAAGTCTTAAGATCTAACACAGACCTTATGATAATGAATACAGAATCTAATCCTTCCATTTCTGACCTCATTTTTGTTTTCAGATGCAAAAGTAAATTCTAGTATTAATCAAACTGACAATGTAGTTCAAAATCCTACCCATTAACACCAACTAGACACTTGTAACATTTCTCCCCTTCAAAAGCCAGGATTATTGAGATATCAGACAGCAAGGTCATTGCCATTTACATTTGAAGTTCTCCACAGTGCTTCATAGCAATACAGAAATCTAAAATAATAAACCTGTTTCCAGAAAGTCAGTCTACTACATGCCTTTTTACTCAGCAGATCTTTTTTTGTAACACTTTATACCCTCTTTAGGTCTCAGGAGATTGATTTCTACTGACTATTTCACCCCACTTCTGAGTTTGTCAATAAAGAGGCCAGAAATAAAAAAATGGAAGAAAAGAAAGACCAGGATTGGCATCATAGAAGAGTGCTGCTCAATGAAGAACCAGAGGTTCTCTCTGGCACCCACAGCTGTAGCATCATCTATAGGTCTTTTGAGTTTCTTGCCTGAATGTTCCTTTCAAATCTGGTAATGACATGTGCAACATATGTAAAAGCAGCAGATAAGATATGCAACTTAGCAGGAATAACAATATTACTGTGAATAAGGAGAACTTAACAAAATTACCTTTAATTAACTATAAAGTTTACAAAATTGACAAAGTTGTCCTTAGAAATCCTTAGACTTTCTCATCTATTAGGCACTTAGGAGGGCAAGGTGAGGTACGAAGTATACTCAGCTGAACAGGAACAATCTGGCTCTAAGAATCAGGTCTCTCAACTCCAAGGCTTATGATGGTTTCTACTCTAAAGATGTCTATCTTCTTGAGAACACAATACAAATACTAATGTAAATGTTTTATATTTCTCATTTTATATCTCTGTACATATTTTCCTATTATCACCTAGGGAAATGATTACAAGAGTAATATTTGTTGCTATGGAAACTATAAATTCTGAGGATATTTAAAATACAGTATAAAGATCCATGACACAAATTAATACACAGAACTCACATGTATCCTGGGACTATTTTAAATAGAGATCCCTATCCTTGATAATTGCATTAATTTTTAACTGAGACATTAATTTTAACTGAGGTGCCCATACAACAATCTTGGATCTTAACTTTTTCAAATATAGTCTCTGTGCATGAGCATATTTTATAGTTGAAAACATATTAATAGCTTCTCTCAGATACAAATGTGATAATATCAAAATAAAACAATTATCATTCAGCAACATGCCACTATTTCAAGGACCAATCATTACAACTTCTAAAGAGTTAAGCATAGTGATGAAACTAGCAGCTAATACTGGTTCCCAGTGTAGTTTTAATTTGCATTTCTCTGGTAGCTAAGAATATTAAACATTTTTCATGTGTTGTTAGCTGCTTGGGCTTTGTCTTTCAAGAACTGTCCATTCCATTAGCCCATTTACTGCTTGGGTTGTTTGGGGTTTTAATATTTGATAATTAGTTTTTAGGGTTCTTTATATATTCTAGGTATTGATCTTTGACTAGATTATATAGCTAAAGAGTACTTGCTCCCTTTCTATAAACCGTTTATTTTCTTGATTTCTGTGCAGAAGCTTCTGAGATACATGTGACTTTATCTGTCAGGAATTTGTCTGATTTCCTGAGTTACTGGAGCTCTCTTCAGAAGTCTTGTGCTTGTGTCTTAAAGTGCCTCCCTTATGATGTTCTTGAATAGCTTTGGGTCTTATATTAAGGTGTTTCCTGCATTTTGAAATGGTTTTTGTACAGGGTCAGAAATAAAGATGTGGTGCAGGGTGGTGGTAGCACTCGCCTTTATTCCTAGCACTTGGGAGGCAGAGGCAGGTGGATCTTGTGAGTTTGAGGCCAGCCTGGTCTACAGAGAGAGTTCCAGGACAGCCAGAATTACAACAGAGAAACTCTGTCTTGAAAAGAAAGACAGAAAGAAAAAGAAAGAAAGAAAGAAAGAAAAGAAAGAAAGAAAGAAAGAAAGAAAGAAAGAAAGAAAGAAAAAGAAAGAAGGAAGGAAGGAAGGAAGGAAGGAAGGAAGGAAGGAAGGAAGGAAGGAAGGAAGGAAGGGGGAGGGAGGGAGAGAGAGAGAGAATGAGAGAAGGAAGGGAAGGAAGGAAGGAAGGAAGGAAGGAAGGAAGGAAGGAAGGAAGGAAGGAAGGAAGAAAAGAAAGACGTGGCTTCATTTTTCTACATATTCTTCAGGATAACCAATTTTCATGGCACTATTTGAGGCTGATTTTTCTCCTGTGTATGCTGTGATATCTAATCTTGATTGTTAAGAGTGTTTACAGTTCCCATAGAAATAAATCTCTAGAATGTCTGTAAGGGAGCTTTAGAAAGGATGGTGGTAGGTTGGCTTACCATAGCTATGGCAGCCCCATTCCAGGTATGGGATCCTAAACTGAATACAAAGAGAAAGAGGCACTGAGCTGAAGCACCCCTCACTGTGCCTCCTGACTGCAGGTGTGACCCTGCAGTGAGAAAGGAAACTAATGTGTGTGCTTCAGGTATCTTTATCAACCATCAGCTGGTTGTTGTTATACAAGCTCAAGTCTTAATCTTCTATTTCATTGATTCATGATTCCATTTTTGTGCAAGTAACAAGCTGCATTTCTATTGGAATGAAGCCAGATTGTTTATGGTGAATGATCTTTTTAAGACTTTTGTTGAATTTGATTTACAAATATATTACTGAGAATTTTTGTATCCATGTTCTTTGCTCTGTAGCATAAGTTAAAATCAGGAATTGTGAAACTGCCAGAATTCTTATTTTTTGAATATAGTCTCTGTGTATGTCAGGATTGTTATAGCTCTCTGGGGCCTTTGACAAATAAATATGTATTTTAGGATCAGGGTTTTTTTAAATTTCTGTAAAAAATGTCATTTGATTTTGATGGACATTGCACTCAATCTGTAGATCACTTTTGATAATATTCATTTTCATTATATTAATCTTGCTGACATAAATCAGTGGTTCTCAATCTTCCCAATGCTGTGGCCCTTTAATACAACTTTCTCATGTTGTGGCGACCTCCCAACCATAAAATTATTTTCATTGCTACTTCACAACTGTACTTTGCTGCTGTTATGAATCATAATGTAAATATTTGATATGCATATCTATAGATGGTTTTAGGGCAATCCCTGTGACAGAGTCAGTCGACATCCAATGGGTTGCAACCCACAGATTGAGAACCACGGCTCTAGATGCTTAATTTCTTTCTTCAGTGTTTTAAATTTTCATTGTAATGACCTTTCACTTCCTGTGTGTGTGTGTGTGTGTGTGTGTGTGTGTGTGTGTGTGTCTATACACATACACAGTGAGTAGAACTATCCAAATACATATACATATATATATAATGTATATACATGTGTGTGTGTGTGTATATATATATATTGTGAGTGGGACTAATACTTGTATGCTGATTTTGTATTCCACAACTATCCTAAAAATTCTTATCAATTCTAATTTTCTGGTGTAGTCTCTAAGGTTTCTTATGTACAGAATCATATCATCTGTAAATAGAGTAATCAATTTTTTTCATTTGGATCCCTTTAAATCTGTTTCTTTTTGTCTTACTGAAATAGCTAAAATGTCTATAGCTAAAGTACTATATTGATGGAGCTACAGATAAGTACTATATTGATGGAGGGTGGAGAAAATACACAGCCTTGTTTCATTTCTAATTTTACTGAAAAGGCTTTTAGCTTTTCCACAATTAATATGATGATGACTATAGGTTTTTCATAAATAGCTTCCCATCTTTAGTTTGAGACAAGGTCACTCATTGGCCAGGAACCTCATCATTTAAGTTAGGCTAGCTTGTCAAGGAGACCCAGAAATCTACCTGTCTCTAGTTTTTCCCTTGCCATTTCTAGGATTATAAGCATGAGCTAAGAAGTCCAGCTTTTTACCAGAATTTCAGGAATCTTAAGTTTGGTCCTCACACTTGTAGGGAATAGTCTTCATTGAATGAGCAATCTTCCCAGTCCCTCTTCAGGGTTTTTGTCATGAAGTAATATGACTTTGTCAAAAGCCTTTTCAACATTTATCCTGTTTTATTGAGATGATATTTCTGTCTCTGAATTTATTATACAGTGTTTTATATTATCAATTATTGTATGTTAAACCATCCTGGCAGCCTGCAATGAAATTAATTAAATGGTGATGATGATGATTGGTCTTTTCAATGTACTGTTGAATTCAATGTCTAAGTATTCTATTGAGAACTTTTATATCCAGCTTGTCCTAGACATTGGTCTATAGCTTTCTTGTGCTGTTGTTGTTATGTCCTTTGTATGGTGATTTGTGTCCTATGTAAGGTGATTTTTGTTGGATTCTTTCTCTTTATATCCATGCAGTATTTTAAAGAGCACTGCAGTTTTGCTATAAAAGTCTAATCTAATTCATCAGTGAACCCATCTGGGCCTGTGTTCCTTTTAGTTGTCAGATTTTATTTCTGTTTCTATCTTATTACTTGTAATAGTTCCTTTCAATCTTGTATATCTTCGTGGTCTGATTTTCGTAGGTCATATGTATCCAGAAATTTATTTATTTCACCTATATTTTCCAACTCTATCATTTTACAGTTTGTCTTCCTCTTGATTTCTAGTGTTGTTCTATTCTAGTCCAACAAAATGCAAGAAATGATTTTAAATTTTATTTTGTTAAAATGTGTTTGGGACTCTAAAATATTATCTATTTTAAAGAAAATTCCATAGACTGCTGAGAAGAGCATAAATTCTACAGTGATTCATTGGAGTATTCTGTAGATGTCACCTACATTTATTTTATCTATAGCATTTAGCACTCAGGTTCTTTGTTGAGGTTTTTGTTTGGTGGTTTGTTGATTCATTGGTTGATTGCTGTCTGTATTATCAATGAGAATGAAGTGTTTAAGTCATACACATGTCAGTCTCTGCCTTTACAACCAGTAATGTGAATTTTATAAAATTTATCATGCTCAAGTTTGAAGCAATATGCTTAGAATTATACTAGTCTCTTGGTGTATTTACTTCATAGTATGTATGGAGTGACCTGTTTTATTAGATCTGGCTAATTATGATTTGAAGTTAACTTCCTCTGATATTAGTATAACCAAATCTGCTTGTTCTCTAGTTCCATTTCTTGGATACCTATTCCCATATATTCAGCCTGTGATGGCTAATTCAGGTTTTCAACCTGACACACCTGGGAAAAGGAAACCACAGTGGAAGAATTACTTCCATCATTTTGGTCTATGCACATTTATGTAGAGTGTTTTCCTGATTTTTAATTAATGTAGTAGGGCCAAGCCCATTGTAAACATTGTAGGCCCAGTCCTAATGGTCACCTAATGTTCTATCATTATGCCGGTGATGTACTTTGCACAAACAAGGTGGCTGAATGACAGCACAGAAAGAAACAATAAGTAGTACTCCCATGGTCTTTGCTTCAGTTTCTTCTCCATGGTTCCTCTCTCTGCTGTTGCTTAAGTTTATACCCTGACTTCCCTTAATTATGGATTGTGACATGGAAGTACAAGCCAAATAAATTCTTTCCTCCCCAAGATGCTAATGCTTATGATTTTACCACAGCAACAGAAAGCAAAGTAGAACACACCCTAAAGCTGTTTGCTTTTGTTAATCTGGTGAGTTTATTGAAAGCAACAAGTACACGTGCCCCCACAACCCATTTTTTTAAGACAGCATGTTGGCTTTGTCTTTTGAAAGGAGAATTGAGACCAATAACATTAAGAGTTGCTATTGCAAAGTATGAATTAGTGTCCACCATTTTGCAGTTTTCTGATTTGGGACACTTTCCTTTTATTAATATACTTCTCTTCTATTTCAGTGTGGCTTATCATTTCCTGTGGCCTCTCTACAGTGTGTATGTAGGGTTTCTGTAAGTATCTTCTTCAATATTGGCTTTGTGGTCACGTATTTCTTTAATGTTTATTGTGAAAAGTTTTGTTGCTGTTGTTGTTGTTGTCCTCATCGTTGTTGTTGTTTAGTTGAAAAGGACAGCTTTACAGGAGTCTTCCTTGACGATGTCTCTCAGAGGTTAAACATATAGCTTCTATGCCCTCCTAGATTTTAGCATTTATGTTGGGAAAGTTGCTGTTATTTTATAGGTTTGCCTTACTTCTCTCTTGCAGCTTCCTTGCTTCTTTGTTATCTACACGTAGTTTTAACTATTATATGACATGCAAGTGTTCTTTTCTGGTCTAAAAAATATGTAAGATTCATAGTAGGAGAACAAAAGGAGTAGTAGAAAGAAGGTACAGAGTAGTAGGAGTAGGAATAGAAGTATTAGGAGTGAAAGAAGTAGAAGATGGAGAAGAGGAGGGAGAAAAGCCTGAATAAAGAGAGAAGCCTTGTCCCATCTATAAGAGGTGTGGTTTTGTTCATATTATTTCATCAACTCTGTCTCTCCCTTCCAGGTTGCTGAACCCTCACCAGGGCTGGACCTCAGCACATAATTCTATTTCTGAGCTCTTTGTTATAAATTATCTACCAATTTCTATTTACATTTAAATGAAATTCTCTTGTTTTAACTGTTATATCTTTAGAGTACAATTTAATCATTAATAAAAATCCTCTGCTATTTTTTCACATATGTTCTATCTTTTGAACATGTTAATTCATATCTAATTTTCAAACATTTTGTCTAGTTTCAAAATACTTTTTTATGTGGAGAAATGATTCCACTAACAATGGGGAAAACCACCCTAAATAAATAAAGGAGTGACATGTTATGAATAATAATACTTCACAGGTGAGATGGCCAGTTGAGCATTGAGGAACTTGCTCACCTTAACTCAGGACTCACTCAAAGACTCTACCTTCATCAGTATTTCCAACCTTCCTGTTCATTTGAATGCTGCTTTTATCTGCACAGAATTAGCTTTAGAAATTGAGATCTTTCTGAACCATTGCTTGCTGAACATAAGGGCCTGGGAAGCCTGGTTTCTAATTTCTAATCTAAAGATTTTAATTAAGTATATGTATATGAAAGAGTGTATGTCTGAGTGTGTATGTGTGTGTGTCCGATATGTGTAATGAGTGTGTAAAGTTGGGTCAATCAATTATAAAGGAATAGAAGATTGAAATAGAGGCAAAAAAAATAGTTGTACTTGGTAACAAAAAATGTCTTAACTTTCCTCCAATATTAGTTTCATTAAATAGTCCTAGAAATTATATTTCAGTAAATACAACTGAAGCTCCACTTGTGCCTTTCCTTCTGGTGTCAGTTGCTCATAAACAAGTCTCTAAGCACTACAGAAGTCATCTGTGAAGGAGAGAGCTAAATGCTTCTCCTTGACATTTTGTTGTTTTAGGAGTCTAATTCTTTGTAAACAACATTAAGACAAATAAAGCCATTCGGCTTTTAATCACATATGATATAAATCATTATGTCAGTGAGCCTGAGGGTCCATAAATCTCTAAAAATGTAAATTTATGACACGGGGATGCAATTTACCAGTATTGGCTTTTTCAATTTGATTAAAATGATGAGCTATGATGGAACTGACTTTTGCAATATTGCTAGCAGCCATATCTAAAGTGGAGACTCTGGCTCAGGGTCTATTGACATAATAAGTATCCACCTCACATTTTCTCTGTTCAGACTAATTGTTTCTTTAATCTGTGATTGCTGACACACGTGCAGTTGTGCAAGTTAATAAGAAAGAAGATTGTTTTGATTCTCTTCACTTTCATTATACTCTGTTTTTAATTGTCTTCCCTGCTAAGGCACCATTATTGCATTTTATAGTTTAATAAGCAAGAATTCTAACAATGGAATTTAAGTATAAGACAGTTATGGACAAACATCCAAAGCTTAGTATGTGCAAACAGGCACAAGACCAAATGGGCTAATGGAATATATGAATCCCATTATGACAAGACTCACTGCATGAGACATGCTTGCTATAGTTCGACTTACTTGTCAGAACAATTATCACTGTAAACTCTCAAAATCTGTGCTCTACAGTTCTCATAAACTTCCCCTAATCTCATCACAGGCAAGCACACTGAGTCAAGTGCACTGCAGCTGACTGATATGCTGATGTATTTTTAGAATGGAATGGAGTGAGGCTGAACCATTGTGGTAGCTAAAATAAGGAACCAATTTAACTCCATTGTAAAGACAACCACACAAATCATCTTCTGAATAATTCCAAATAGCTGGCTGTGATATGGAAAACTTATATTTGTTCTTTTAGTTGCATATATATATATATATATAAATATATATATATACACATACACACACACACACATACACACACACACACATACACACACATATATACCATAGTCTTTCCCTCCTATTCGCAACAGATAGCAGATCACATTGGTCCCTTATTGTAGAAGCTTCAGGCCTCTTAGTATATCCACAGTCTTACATGATACCTCTATTAAGTGTAGTTAAGCACTTCCATTATGAAACTCATAACCCTGCAGAACAGACTTACTATAGCTATTTAGGAGAGGAAAAAAATGTAATTCTCAGCTGAAAATTAGTATAGAGTATATACTTCTAGTCCATAGGTCATTCTTCTTTGACATAAGATAAAGTTGCATATAATCATTTTTACTTTCTTTGATTGCAGTTGTCAATACAACAACATGAATAATAAAATAAGGAAGCAAAGAGCCATCTGTCCCACATTTTGCCCACATCTACAGCATACTTTCCTATTTCCATTTTCAGCCTGAGGTGAAAATCTCAGGTCTTGAGCAGAGTGCATGAGGGTGGCTTTCTTATAGACTACTTCTGGTAACACCTACATAGTCAGATGATAGGCAACTGGGGAATCAGTGGTCCAGACACAGGACTTTTATTTTCTTAAACTCAGAAGTATGAAAATACACAGAATATAAAATCCTGGAAAGCATTCAAACACTGAAACAGAATAAACAGAATAAAAGAAACAATATGCCAATTCAAAAACAAAAATACTTTTGGATTCTATATTTAAATCACATAGGATATGTCTCTACATATTTTTCTATTTAATATTGGAAAAGAAAAATAAAGTAAAATTAAGTTTAAGCTTTAATACTGGTACAGATTTATACCTTTAGTGATATGGAATTAACAGTTAAACGAACAGCATTGATAATATATGTTGAATCTGAGAAAGTCATTACACTGAAAATAAAAGCTTTTGGCTTTCCATAATGTCTTTGTAATTAACAAATATCAATGACTTCAACAATTATTCAATTTCTGCTCCTGTGACTTAGCATGAGGAGGAAATAAATCACATCTGGCAGATCCCTCTGAGATGGCAGAGGACAGGAAGGAAAGAGCCAGGTAGGAAGGCTCAAAGCTACTTGATCCTTAATGCCAGATCCAAATCCCTGTGTTTGGCACCCATCTTCTGACAACTTCCTGCAACATCCCTATTTCTATAACTTTTTTTGCTGAGAGAAGGTTTGTACAAGATCCACCCACAGAGGTGCTCCCTCTGTGGAGCCACTTTTGTTATGCATGTACTCTGATGCCACTTTATGCTAAGGCAAAGGATGTTGCATCTGTTAACATCCCCTCCTTTGTTCTTACTGATCTGGATGGGCAAATGCGTTGTTTTGCCTGCGCCCACATTGGTACAGACCTGAGTGTTCAAGAGTAACCAAATCTAAGCTTTGCACTGGGACAAATATATCCACTCAAACCTGTTAGATCCAGAAGGCAATGTGGGCGGCAAAAGCATCGTACAATAAAGGAAATGGAAAAACACTGGCATGTCATTTTCTATATAAAAGATGCATGCCACGTCAATTACCTCACGCATGCTGCTGGAAGACATGTCATCTCCAAAAGCTTCTTGAGAACCTGTTTCAGGCACTGGATGGTGAAGAGAACATCTGAGAGAAAGCCAAAAAATATTTTAGATTAGAGGAGCAATTATTAATAGCTTCATTTGTAAACTAAAGAATGTCATGCATCTTGATATCTGAAAATTTGATATTTTCAAAACCATCTCATAAAAATTTTGTTACTATATTAGTTGGTAGATACTAATGGCCAGATAGAGAAATAAAATTGCAAAGTATTTTAATTTTTAAAAAAATTGCCAATCCTAATTATTGCGTACAGGGATGACAGTGCCTATGGAGCATGATACAGTAGGCTTTCACCTAAAGAAAATGTACTTGGAAACCGAAATGATCTCTTTCCATGAACTATGCTGTTTCCATGAACTTGGCTGTAGATGTATGTATGTATTCCCTTTTGTGTAGATGTATGCATTCTGAAACAAACACACTCACAATGCCCATCACCCACTCTACTTGCTGGTGAGAAGGGAGCAGCAGGCTTCCCCACTCAGTTTATATTTGCATTGTGGTGATGAGCGCAACAAGCAAACACGACTGTGCTTCTCTTGCTGTTTGCTGAGAGTAAAGGGAAGCACATTCTTAAATGTCACTTCTAAAACACCAAAATGTTATGTTGTCAGTCTTGAAAATGAAAACAGACTCCATATCTGAACTCAAGTTCACACTATGCTTTGAAAACGAAGAACTCATTAGACACCACAACACCTCAGTTAACTTTTTTTTTTTTGAATTTGCATTCATTTCTTTTTATTTTATTTTTTTTTAGTTTGCTCATTCCTAGAAAGAAATCCTTTGTGACCTTAGCTTGAGACTTGTGCACTTTTATTATATGAAGTTCCCTGAAAACACAAGTCAGGTTCTTTTTATACTTTGCACAACTTCGAAATAGCGTCAGAACCAACCTCTAATAACTTACCTTTAGATTTCAAGCCAGAACAAAGTAGACTCAGTGGGTGAACGGCTGGCTGATTGCACCTGTGAAATGATCACCCTGCACTCCAATTTAGCTTTCAGTCCCTTCTCCTCAGGCTTTACCAATCATTTGGTCCTTAATGGGTCTCTTCTGCTGTTTATCACTCTCTATCTCCATCAATTTTCATTGCTCTCTACAGCTTCTTTATCACTTTTTGTTGTCAAGAACATAACTACTTTTGGATCAGATGTTTGCCATAAATCCCTGAAATAGACATCCAGCCCATAAAGAATCGAAATGAATAGGCTAGTTTTAAATGTCACCAGCAGATAGTTCATCTCACTGGGCATGATTGTTAATACTCTCACATCTCTAGTTCAAAATTGAAATTTTTCCAGTGCCCCAGGCATAATTATTTTCCTTCAAATGACTTGGAAGCCAGCAATACAGCATCCACCTACACATTATATTTGACCAAAACACTGACATGAAACAGAGGCACAACAATCTATTTATGTATGCTCCTTGATGTCGGCAGTCTTGATTTCTTAGGAAACATTATCTTATTCAGATGGAATAAAATTTGATAGCATTGGCAATTACTGACTTACTGACTTCGGCATTATATTAATGTCCACATGTGAAAAAAAAATGAGGCTTTCCAATTGCAAATGTTGAAAAAATGACAATGACACTGAAACTTTATATACCATATTTCAGCTGACAGCACAATTTAGGGTTGAGTTACATACTCCTAAAATGAAAGCTTCCAATAGAAATGCTGACAGGCCCTTTACTTATATGGAAGTATTTGCCTCTAGAATAATAGCAATATATTATATTTAAATGGCTCCTTTTATAAAGCACTTTAAAAACTGTCAACCTGTATCCCTTCTTCCTATACATACACATGTCCCTTATGAAAGTCAATAGCAAAGCTATATGTCTATTATTTATTTAGCTAGTTATTTCATATTTATAATATCAATGGAATATTCACCCATCATTTATTAGCCTCTGGGCACCTTTCATAATTTTCAGAACCATGAAGAAGAAGAAAGAGGAGGAGGAGGAGGAGGAGGGGGAGGAGGAGGAGGGGGAGGAGGAGGAGGAGGGGCAGGAGGAGGAGGGGGAGGAGGAGGAGGGGGGAGGAGGAGGAGGGGGAGGAGGAGGGGGAGGAGGAGGGGGGGCAGGAGGAGGAGGGGGAGGAGGAGGGGCAGGAGGAGGAGGGGGACGAGGAGGAGGGGGAGGAGGAGGAGGAGGGGCAGGAGGAGGAGGGGCAGGAGGAGGGGGAGGAGGAGGAGGAGGGGCAGGAGGAGGAGGGGCAGGAGGAGGAGGGGGAGGAGGAGGAGGAGGGGGAGGAGGAGGAGGGGGAGGAGGAGGGGGGAGGAGGAGGAGGAGGAGGGGGAGGAGGAGGAGGAGGGGGAGGAGGAGAAGGTGGAGAAGAAGAAGAAGAAGAAGAAGAAGAAGAAGAAGAAGAAGAAGAAGAAGAAGAAGAAGAAGAAGAAGACAATTTGTGTCATTATGATTTGCAAGTTATTTTAAGCATCAGGAGACGTAGACATATTACATCCAGCCATCTTATCTTAGAAGTTCAACGCACCTTCACCATATACATTCCTTTAAAAAGAAAAAAATCATGTAAAGCAATGTAATTCAGAAGTACTAGAAACAATAATATTTAGAAAAGAGACAGAAACAATAATATCAGATCAGAGGCATGTGGTAGTTTTCTTCCCTTTTTTGTGTTTGCTCTATGAGGCAGAGGTTGAGGTTGGTATGTGTGGACCATTATGATGAAGTTGGTATAGATCATTTACTAAATTTTCTCAACCACTCATTATAGTGCTTTACTATTATGTACATAGAGTTGTACACATGTGCAAAGTGTTAATATTTATTACTTGAATATTAAGCTAAATTCTTTAGTAGGGCTCTTAACCAGAAAGAGCCCTGCAGTCCTCAGAATTTTGTAATATACTGTTTCATATAAGGTCATTGTTTCTCCATATGAAGTATTTAGACCATAATGTGTTCATCTGGATATTATTTAAAATTTTAAATATTAAAACTCAGATTTTAAATCTTGAGTTTCCTCTTTGGTATCTCCTTGGATATGTATATCTCCTGTTCTAACTTCTAACTCTTTTTATACTAGTGGTACTATGAGTTACTGATAAACATAGTCAACATCTTTCTGTCTTTACAGAGAAGAACCCTCCTTCTAACAGGTAATATCAACTGAAATTACTTCAAGCTATTGAAATAAAACAATGCCCCACAAGTATTAATGTCCCTCTTTCTTTTCTGGCAGAGTTGATTTCCCATGATGTGCTTTATTGTCCCCTTTGCTTTTCTGTTGCTATCCAGGAACTCTGTGGAGAAAAGCTTGAAAATATCTCTTAATTGCCAAGTGATTAAACCAACCAGTATGTGCCAAACTAAGAGTGGCAAAACTTGATTGGCTAAGTGGAACTCCTAGACACCAGAAAATCAAGATTTAAATGTAGTGAGCAAGGTCAGAAAATCAAAGCAATCCACAGCCCTACAAGTGGGTTCCTTCAGTTTAAGGACAAAGCTGTAATGTAGGTTTGTCAAGTGCATTCACTGCTTAAACTTGTTCAGAATATTTGCAGAAAATTAGAATGCAATGGATTTGCACATGGCATAAGAATTGAGAAGTGGGTAGTTATATAAAATAAATAAGAAATACCTTAAGGAGAATAATCATTTTTCATATGATTTTTATGCATATGTTTGTGTCTCTAACTAGGCACAAATGTCAAAACCTATTCTTGCTTTATTACTGAAGCTGAATGTATTTGTGTGAGGTAGTTCAATGATTACTAGTCATGCATCAACATAATACTGAAGACAGTCATAGGTCAAGGGCCCAACTAACACTACTTTATCCTTTTCTAAAACAATTTTTGTCTCTTTAACATTTTTCTTTTGAGTTATTTCCTTTCTAAGTTATCTAGGATTCCGGGAATGAAAATCATGATCAATCATTATCTTTTATAAGATAAGACTGAAAATTCTTTCAAGCAACAGTTAACCTTACAGGAGAGAACACTCTATTATGAGATCATTCCCTAAACTGGGACAAGTACCAATGATGGTAAGATCACACCCTGGAGCAGCATAACCATCCCATGAGAGCTGCATCTATCCTTTCAAATGATCACAGAGATAACTTCTCTATAGTGTCTTGTGCACCAGGGTTGAGATAAGGATGTATACAACTACTAGACTACCCAGAGTTACCTGATCTGTCAACTATGAAAACTCCAACCCTCTTCTCTATCTCCCTTTTATATAAAATCACAGTGTTTCTGTCACCCTCTTGGAGACATACTTGAAGTTATCTAGTTTTCCCAAAAGAGGACATATTGAATACATCTTTTTCTACCTTCTAACACTGCTCACCACCTTGATTTACATGCTGAGGTAGGTGGGCAACCTTTATATTCTAGGACTGCTTGAACTGGGGCTTTTGTCCTAAAATTCTGTTAACACTACCACAAGGATCATATAATCATGTGCTAGTCAGATTTCTGTTACACAGTGCCTTTGATGAACAACTGAGCAGTAGGAAATGCTGTGGCAGAGACTCAGAAGCTTCAGTCCACATATTACTGAGGGATCAAGGCTGGGGAGATTGTATAGACAGAGAGTGAGATTGAAACCTCTACCGAGAACTTCCAGGTTCTTGTTACTAGCAAAGCAAGAGTTCAGAGATGAAGTCAGGAATTGGCAGGGAGTTGACTACAGTGCAAAGGTACACACTCAGGGATGAGTGCAAGTTTTTCAAGAGACAGTCATAACTTCATCCCTGCCAGCTCAATTTATGTACAAGCTTTGGTAGAGAAAAGAGGATTATTCATGAGTTAAGGAATGAAAACAGCAGAGAATTCCACGACCTTGTCTTTCCAGATTCCAAGCATAAATTTTGCTCTACCTTTTTTATCATTAAGTAAGGTTTCTAAAAGTAATATGGCATCATATGCATGATGGGAACAAGGACTTTTGCAAGGTTGGCTTATTGGAGACTTGACTATAATGAAGCAAAGGCAAGTAGCATTGTAGCTGTCAGCTATACTTATCCCAACCGGTTTTGAATGGTTTTATCCCTTAGTGGGTCTTATCCCTTAGCCCTTAGAGGCTCAGCTGAGGCTTTACTATAACATAGCTCTTAAGTTCTATTCATTTGTAGCCAGAAAGCAGTTTGCCTTTTTTCTTCTGACAATTCTACCTATATTGTCACTTGACTCAATTGTTTTTTAGTCCAATGGTAAGGTAATAAATATATTATGTTGTAGGTAACCTGCAACTTGATAGCAAAGAGAAAAGAGGCTATAGTCTCTGTTTCTAATTCAAAGATATACTGCCACTAAAGCAACATCTTGGCATTAGGTCCCATATCCCAAAAGTTTTAGCTCCTCTTACTTTTGTAAGTAGAGGATCTGTAACTGTGGACAAAGGGAGTAGAATTCTCTACCTTCATGGTCTTTCATTACATAATGAGAAGTCCCTCAAACAGCTTGCTACCGACAAACCAATGGCAAAATTGATAGTAAACCAACCAACAGTGTTAAATGTGGCTGATTATGTTCTCCCAGGACACACATCCCTATTCATGGGCTTCACAAGTGTCCTGTACTCATATAGATATAATTGACAGCTATTCTATATTATATCTAACAGACAGGGCTAGACTGATATGGACAAATTAATGTCTCTGTACATGTGCCCTGCTTCCAAGATCATGTAGCGTGGGGATCTGACCTCTTTTTTCCTCTGTAAGCGGTTCCCAGAAAGTACAGCTTTTGTGCCCAAAGACTCAGATCATCTGGACATACCTGTCAGGTCCAAAGGAAATTCCATTTTTCCCAAATTCCAAAATGCAGAAGGGACAAGTGGCTATAGTTGGTGACTCTTAGCACATCACAACACATACCGGCATCTAGGCTTCTTCAGTATCACAAGTACCTGTTTCACCCCTCAAAGTTCATGATAGCCTCCCAGCCCTTCTCATCTACCCTAAACTCCCTCTAGCTCTCAGGCTTCCTTTCCCCAGCTACTTGTTCTCCTTATAGCCCTGCTATTTTTAATGTGTGTTCTCTCCCTTTGTCCTCCTCACACTCTCCCTCTCTCTATGTTCCTCTCTTTTGGGCTCTGCTCCTATTTCTCTTATGGCAGGGGTCAATCTGCTGGCAATGTGCAGTCTACTTCACTCTCCACTCAGGACTCTTTCAGATGTCTCTTGCTGTTCTCTCTCCCTCTTCTCTCTCTCTCTCTCTCTCTCTCTCTCTCTCTCTTTCATATCTACAAAAAAAAAACTCCCCCTGAACATGGAGCATGGAATGGTCATGTAGTCAGTTTATACAGTACCTTAATCTTCCATAGAAACTTCAAGGAAGGAAACTCAAATGTAGAGAGATGAGGCAGTTTATCCCTTCTCCACCTGTCCACGCACTTCTGCAATGTGTGTCTTTCACATTCACTTCTTTTAAAACTCACTTATGGATCCCTGGTTTCTCATTTTTCTTTGCCTGGAAAGATATGCTATCTTAGTGGCCATATTCAAAGATTCAAGGATCATTCCACTGCTGCTGTTGCTGGAGTCCATGCCTTTAGCATCTCCATCCTTGAGAGCTGCATAAAACTCAAACTGTGATCCCTAGTTGATGTTTATGCCTGAAATTATATCGCATTTAGAACAAGTCTAACTATAGTAATATTGAACATTTTAAGAGCCCCCCCCAAATATTCTAAATACAAAGAGATAGATATGATCCCATTCTGATTCCCATCTCCTCCCAGACTTTAAACTGGCTTAAGGCTAACTCAAAATGTAACTCCTCTACTGGTCTTTCTTCTCATATAGCCTGTGTCTTTCTTCAGTTCTTGTTACAAGAACCTGATATAAGAGGTCTGCAAGCCTGGTGAAGTGTGACCATGTTAGAGAAGAAGTTTGCTGGTCATTTCTTATCCCTCCTTAAAGCATTCTTTCACTGTCTCTCTGTTAGTCATTCAGGAAACCCTTCTAAGGGATTTTAAGGTAGCAGTACCAAATTGCAAGATTCTGTATTTAAAAAAAAAATGCTGAAGTTGTACTAATACTTTCTGTGATTGCAGCTGTTCATTTAAAAATAGACACACATTAATAATTGAAGAACTTATTTAAGTCATTTACATTTTATTTGTGAAGAAAAAAAATAAAGTCAAGAAGCAAGGGAACGAGGGAGACTATCAAAGCTGGGAAAGGAGGAGGGCTGGGTTTCTGTGGGATTTTTCTCCCTTAGGGGGCTTTGTTTAGCACAACAGGTGGCCCAGGAGAATTTCATCCCATTATCTTACAAGTGCAGGAAGCTTTGCATTTCAGCCTCCTGGGGTGCTCTTCACAGGCCTCCTGCTACTCCCCTGTTATTTTTGCAAGCTTTATAGCCCAAAGTGCTATTATTCTGGTTTACACAGTTGATCACTGCTGTGAATTCCACCCTTTAGACTTTCCCCCCTAAATTGGCAAGTTGGGGTGCAGGGAGTAGCCTTCACATACATCTACTTGCTCTTGGGCAAGTTTTGCCACTTGCGGGACTTTCTAAGTCCATCAGGTCTCTAAAGTTTCATGTATAGAATTGCTGATTGCTGATTTCCTCCTTCCTGGATTCAGAACTGATAAGCCTGTTTCTTAGGTTTCTTCTTTAGTGTAGGGAATGCTAGCTGATCGCAGTGATGTATTTCTCTGCTGCCTGCTACTTGGAGACTGAGTGACAAGCTGCTAACTCATGGATACTTGCTAATCGTACAAATTGGGCAGTTTTGAGCATAAATCTTGTTTGAGCAACACCAACTTTTGAATCTGAGGCAAGCAGAGATATCCCTACTTCCCTCATAGGTGGAAGTTGTCACGTTTCTCATGTCAAAGCACCCCTGAGGTCTGATGTCACCCATTAGCCCCACTTGAAACATCCTCGTTGTCTTACCGTACAGTTGATTATAGTGGTACATATTTACTTACCTATCTTCCTGAAAGGCTCTGAGATCCAAGCAAGGAGGGAGTGAGTGTATCAGTCTTCTGGATCCATCTGTTCCCATCAACTAATGGAGAGACTGCAACAGGTGGCATTCAATTAATTTTTGCTGTACAAATGAGTAATGAAGTTTTTGTTAACATGATTGTCTTTGGTGTATACCTTTGTAGTAGAGCAGCCTAGTTTACAAGAAAAATTAGTTTTCCCCAGTATTCAGCCAACTAGAGGTTGAAAGAGGAAATCTAACTAGGCCTTTATGGAGCTGAAACTCAACTTGTGGGGATGAAAAATCTCGTTCCTTCACTGGCAAATACAATTGCAAAGCTAACAGAGTTTGAGAAAGATTTTATTAATCATGGCATTCAGTAAGAGCAAGCCTTTGCAAAAATCCAAGCAAATAAATTGTAGGCATGGCTAAAAAGGCAAGGAAGATGTGAGTACTAAAATCCATTGACATAAAAACCACAGTTCTCATCTTAGAGAATAGGCGTTTACTTGGAGCCATTTTGAGTGATCATGGTTGGGGAACACAGATTTAGGTTACCCATAGAAACAGTTTCATGATTTTATACTTTTTCAGAACAATGAAGATCATAATTCGAATCAAGTTTTAAATGTATTGGTCCTTACAGCGGAGAGACAGAAATGAGCAGAGCTTTTTTACAGGCCTAAAATGCATCTGCTGACCTTCCTAGCTTTTGGATTGGCAGAAGCTAGTGTTCTGCTAAGTTAATAGCTTCTAATAGGTTTTTATTTGTTATCACAAGTTAGTTCAGATACTGCATGCGGCAAAGAATAGCTGTTCTGGAAGGTTAAAACAAGCCCAAGCCTCTGAACTTGAAAAATTCCAGTCTCTCCATAGTACTGAAATTCCAGTCTCTTCAGGCACAGACTTTTTCACAGAATTTTCTGGTTTACAGCCAGACAAAAGAAACAGCCTCTTTTCAAGAATTTCCCATCATATAGCCTTAAATCTTCAAGTTATACTTAACCATCTTCAGGAATTGCTACATTAAGGAGTAGCTACCTATTTCTAGTTATCCTTTTTCCCCTTTTGGGAATACAAACTGAATTTCAGCCTGTCTTTCCTGTTGCTCCCCTCTAGCCCTCATTTACTTTATAGAATAGTGCATGTGAAGGGGCCAAATGGTAGGAACCCAGTCACTAGCAGACAGAAGCACTGCTGCATACCACCATGCAGCAAGGTCAAAGGATGGTCTGTTCTTTTAAGCATTATTTAAGTTTTCTCCTCAGGGAAGATAGTTTTCAGTGGATTATCCACCACCCCAAAGGATTAAAACCTAACAGTCCAGATTGCCAAAGCACATTGAGGAGCAGGCACTGAACAATGATCAAAGGGTGGGAACAAAGGTAGGAATTCCCACAAGCTGTAAAAACAAGGTGAGTTTAAAGTAGTTGTTCCTCTCCAAGGTTGAGGTCCCACAGAATAGCAGCATGGACCTTGTTGTTATCTACCAAGGGAATCTTGGTAGAAACGCAAATCCTTGAGCTCACTCCAAGTCTTCTGAATCAGAAATTCTGGAGGTGGTTCTCAGCTATCTTTAGTTCAACAAACCACTCAGGCAATTCTGCTGCATGTGAAGTCTAAGAACATTTCATCTCGGGTAATAAGAAAGGCATTCATTTATTAAAACTATATATGAGACAACAATTAATGCAGGTGTATGGTTATGAAAATACTATTAAAATCAGAAATTAGTGCAAGTGCAGATGCATTAATGAACCTGATATAAGAAAGCATCATAGGTGATGAAAAACCTCACCCATCATAGGATCAGAACTGACACATGTATAACAAAAGTTAGAAAGGGGGAAAATAGAGGAAGGCTACTAATTCACTCAACACTCTACAGTATCCTAGTTAGTGTAGCTGTGACCAGCAAACAGACACAGACACAAACAGAGGAGAAAGGCCAAGAAATTTCTTTCACAGCTCAATTGTTTAAATCAGGTCATAGATGTCTCATATAATTGCCTTTTAATCGGTTATATGAAAATTATTCGGTACAAGAATAGTAAAACTACTGTAAGAAAACCTACTTCATCATTAGAAACATTTCAGTATCGAGTATGAGGTCATGGAAGTCACTGGACAGGACAGGAGCGTGGAATGGTTTGACATCTTGAACCTAGAAACTCACTTTCATCATAGCAGTGCAATGAACCTTAAAGCCTGTCTATCCCACACCAGAATGAAAATCAATGGTGGCTGAACTGATGCTTTATGAGATGAAAGCAAAACTTTAATAATTGTTAGGTTGATTTCCGAATTTGGAGTATGGGGAAGGGAAATGACCTTTAAAAATTTCTCAACTGCCTTTCTTGAATAACAGATTGACAATAAAAAGCAAGAAAAAAAAGTATATTAACAAGTATATCTCAATATGAAGGAATGAGAACTCAGAGAAAGGTCAAATTCAAAAGTTAGCTTTGAATTCGTACACGAATACTATTGCAAGGAAAGAGATCTTCCCTGCCCATCCCTAAACTGAAAGACAAATTAGCAAATAAAAGGCACACAAATTTATTTATGTGACAAATGAACCTTCAAAAATGAAGGCTGAAAGAGGTAAATCTGTATATCCTGATATCTATATTTGGTGAACCATGGACATTGATGGAGAAATGTTATTGAAGGACAATAGAATAAAATATGATCAAATGGAAATAGCAGACCTCACAGTGAGGACTGTCTTTCAGATTCTTTTTGGTGTCTCTGATTCCTTGGCCTTTTCCTCTGCCTATTAGGAAGGACATCTCAAATAAGCACTGTAACACCTGCAGGGCAAATGGTGAAGAGATGGTGACTGTCCAGTCCTCCTCCTGTTTTTTAAATGCCAGGGTAAAAGCACTGACATGTCCCTAACAGGAGAGAGAAGACTGCAGTCCAGTTAGAGAAAAGTGAGTTGTGTTTTAGGAAGGTAAGTGGGTCCTGAGAGCAGTGAGTGAGCACTGTGATAGTTCATGGCAATGTCTGTCTGTATATGAGACCAACTTTCAATCTCCTCTCCCGTGATAAGCCAGGATTTCCAGAAGATGAAACTCAAGGAGAGACTTAATGACTCGGGATTTTTTTTTAAAATGGATCTATCTTTGGGAAGGTAAAGTGAATCAGAGAAAGCCTTTCCTTGATTGTATTTGCTAGTTTTTAAGTACCTTTATTTCAGAATAATTAGTATACCAAAGTAGCATATTTTGGAGTTCTATAAATTTATTTTCTTCAAAGACATGAACATTTTATGAAACAAGGACTCACTAATGGGAAAAAATTGAAATTAATGTGGATTTAAATTAATAATTTATTTATAAAGAAAATTGAGCTAAACAAATAAGGTATTTAGAACACATATACCTGACAAAATATTAGAAAAAAAAATCCATATAAATGGGGTACTATATGGTGATTGGATAGCAGTATACATTAAGAATACCATTTTTAAATTAGTTCTTTTGGAACTTTTTATAACACATCTAAAACTAAAATAAAAATGGTATAAGACTTGAGATGGCAGAGCCCAGGAGTGCTCTGGCTGCCACCCCTGCAACTCCCACTCGAGTCGCCTCCAGCTCCTTGCATGTTCATAGACAGAGATAAGCTCTCCAGCTGAGAAAACTAAAGAATTAAAGGTGGTTGGAAAGGCAACGGACAGATCTGGAAAATTGACTGGCACTCAGTAAGTAGAAAGAGGAAAGCTGGGAGAAGGGTGCAGGGTGCTCAACGGAGATGTGGAGCTAGCATCTCGACATTAACAAATGGTGAATGCCACTGGGAGGCTAGGATCACTGCTGGGTCCACCTTGACCCATCATTGCCAGAGAGACACTGAACTGAAGATGCGGTCATGGTGGTGCAGTGAGCTGAGTGGGGTGAGTCCTGGGGCTGACAGGAGGCTAAGGCGACAGGCTAAGGCTGCCTGCTAGGCTGGGTACTGCTCCACCTGTGAGCACTGCCTGAGGCATGGAGGAAACAAGCCAGAGGGGAGACTAACTAAGGTATCAGAACCGAGCAGCTTTCTGTAAAGGGTGGAGAGACACTGAGCTTGTGTGGTAGAAGATGTAATTCCGGAATGGGACCAGCCACTGGGCTGCCTGGAAGCTAGGGCCATAGATTTGCTTCTCTTGCTCTGTAGCTACTCTCCAGGCAGCTGCTTCCATTTCAGAAAAAAGGAGCAGCACATGCAGTGAGGAGGCAGAGAGCTGGGAACACAATGGGCAGCAAAATGGTGAGCATTTCTGAGAGACACATAAAAGGAGATGGAGGCAGGTATGGGAGTGCACCCAAGACAGACAAGGGACTGGTCCCTGGCAACCACTAGCCTACCTCAACCTTTTACCACAGCGGGCTGCCAGCACAAATGGCGGAGGTAGCAGGACAGGTGGTACTAAGGGTAGGGCTGTGTGTAGCAGTCTGGAGCCGAAACAGTAAGCTCTACCACACCGAGGGGATCATCCAGTGTCTAAGCAACAAGATATTCCAGCTGAAGAATGTTTCATTTCTGAATCTAGTCTCCTCGAAACACTTCAGTGTTCTGTACTACCACCAGAAACCATGCCCATGTCTGTGGTCCGTGTTGTCTCTGGGATCCATGTTGATGCCAGTGACAGCTGCTGTAACGGAGGCCAAGTCGATGTCTGTGATCCGGGACACAGCCAGAGGCCATGCTGACGTCTGTGATCCCTGACTGCTTCTGCCCGGACCATGTTGATGTCCATGATCCACTATTTCACTGGAAATCATGTAGATGTCTGCAATCTGGGCTTGAGCCAGAGTCCCAGTTGATGTCTGTAATCCTGGATGCCACTGAAAACCTTAATGTCCATGATTCCTGTTCTCGCCAGAGTTCACACTAATGGTTGTGATTCACGCTGCTGTCAAAAAACCATACTGATGTCCAAGGTCTATTCTGTCGCCATCAGTTATGGGCAGGAGTCTTCTCCAGCAGTGATATCAATGACTCAGATTCATTGCTGAGCATAGAAGACATTGATGGATTCTGTCCCAACCTTCCCACACACCCCTAAAAATAAGAAACAGTCCAGATATGAAGTTGTTGAAGAGAGTCCTTAAAAATTGTGATAGACATGCTAACCTGTAGCTCTTCACAGTTGATGCCTTCTGGTGGGGGTGGGGGTGGGGAGGAGTTTTCTTTAAGGGTCTGCCTTCTGGGAGCCTGAACATACACTCCAGCAAGGATATGACAAAACAAAATGAACTTCTTCTTGTTCTTGTTCTTGTTCTTGTTCTTGTTCTTGTTCTTGTTCTTGTTCTTGTTCTTGTTCACCTTCTTCTTCTTCTTCTTCTTCTTCTTCTTCTTCTTCTTCTTCTTCTTCTTCTTCTTCTTCTTCTTCTTCTTCTTCTTCTTCTTCTTCTTCTTTTTCTTCTTCTTCTTTTCTCCTTCTCCTTCTTCTTCTTCCTCTTCTCTTCCTCCTCCTCCTCCTTCTCTTCCTCCTCCTCCTCTTCCTCCTTCTTCTCTTTGGCAGGCACAGGTGTAGGAGGGTAGATCTGGAAGGAATAGGAAGTGGGTATGATCAGGATACGTTGTTTGGGATCCTCAAATAATTAACATTTATTATGAAACCTGAAAAATGTGATACCTACCAATCTCTATGAAAATTCAACTCAATTAAAACTAGAGATGTTCTCTTGGCCAATAAATATGTGAGTAGGTGATGAGTTACTTATAATTAAGACATTGTAAATCGATTCTTCAGCAACATCAGGTCCTTTAGAAGAGCAACCAGTATTCTTAATCATTGAGCCATCTTTCCAGCCAAACATGGAATTATTTCAGTAATAAAGTCACATGGAGAAAGAAATCTCAGAAGACTATTAGGTTTTTAATGAGATTCCAAAGCAAATGAAGATGCCAAGTATCTTTTAGACATACAAGGATATTAAAGGGAACAAACTCAAAATTTAAGCTACTAGTGATTTTTGGGGGGTGGAATTAAGATACATGACATTGAGGGGAATAACATTGATGTGCCTTACTGGTTCTGTTTTAGATATTCAGTAGAATGGTTATTATTAAAAATTGATAAAAATCACAATATTAAAAGAAAGCAAAAATATAGTAAACATAATGATGTATCTGGATATTGGCCTCTAGCCCCTACACATACACACATGTCACACACCAACGTGAATATTTACATATACCACACAAATTCATACACACCCACACAGACACACACACAGGAGATAGATGTGGGGGAGAGGGAGAGAGAGAGAGAGAGAGAGAGAGAGAGAGAGAGAGAGAGAGAGAGAGATGCTGTATACTGAACTAAAAGTAATTCTTAAGTGAATTTTATATTCCTAAGATGTTTAAATTTAAAAAATTGTAAGAAAGAAAATAAAGAAGATTGGGAAGAATATAGACGTGAGAGAAGAGGAAAGAAGGAGTGAAGGAAAAGGGAAGAAGAAGGATGGGAAAAGTCAGCTTTCCATCTCTGATTTACTTAGGATTTTATTGTTGTTGGTGGTGGTGGTAGTGTATGTGTGTGTTTGTGTGTTTGTGTGTATATGTGTGTAGAGTTGTATATGTGTGTTGGAGGTATGGGCACTTTTGAGGCATGGATCACCTGTGGGAATCAAAGAACAACTTGTACTTGAGAAACCATTTTCTCCTTCCCCTGAATAGTTTCTAAGAATCAAATTCAGGCTGGGTGGCAAATGCTTTTACCCATCAAATCTTCTCACTAGTTCTGAGAAGAACATCACTGTTTTGAGGTTTCCACCCAGAATCATTTAGCATCATCACATGGACCAGGAAGCAGAACACAATTATTCACTTGCTGGTGAGAATGGCAAAGAAGAGAGCAAAAGGAAGACATCAGGGACCCACACACTCACTTTGGGCCATGGCTCCAGTGACCTAAAATCTCCCACTAAGACCCACTCCTGAATATTTCCATCAAATCCCAAAGGCAGTAAGTTCACACCAATTTTCCATATAAAGGTCTTCAGGGAGTATTCTTTAAGAACCACTTAAAACAGACAAAAAATAGATAAAAGGTAGATAAATAGATAGATAGATAGATAGATGTAAAATAAAGACACACCAGTATTGAAATAGCTTTTCTTGAATTTATTAAACATCTAGATTTTAGAACTTTCTAATTCCTAACAAGGAGATGAGAATTGATACCAAGTGCCATTAAATACATTTTATCAGTTTAGTCTGTTAAATCCATGATGAATATTTCTATTCCATACTAAGTATGTGTTAAACTATGTGTGCTTCCACTCACAGTTTTGTGAAGGTGCTATTGAATCCATATCTGATTGGATTGACTTTCTGATCTGATTAATGAGAGCTTTCAGGGGTCAAGTTCTAAAGCATAATAGCAAATGAAAATATGTAGATTCCAGTGAAAGATTCACCAAAAAACAACCAAATTCTCAGCCTCCCGACTCCTTGCTCATCGAAAAAAAAAAACAAAAACAATCATATAAGCAGATTTTCTTGGTAAACTTTGAAAACTAACATATTTTAACCATCCGTTAGCTCACTGATACAATGTAATATGAAATTTTCCCCCTATGCAGTGCACTGGAAGTGAGAGATGCATATGAGACAAAATTTGAGAGGTATTATCTCAACAGCCAACTGATGGAAAATTCTTCCAATCATCAGAGACAGAACTATTAGCAAAGGATTAATATTTTTTCTACACCTGCTTGAAAGGAAAGCCCATTCTGTTAGAGCTTTATTTAATAATGCAAAATATGAAGTTACAAATAAATAAATAATAATAAATTTATTTATTTATAATAATAATAAATAAATAAGCACGTTCTATGGGAGTCCCACAAAACAGACAGGATGGAATCCATGTTTTAGGTCACAAACATGGAAGAGCATAATAAGCTACAAGTCTGTCTGTATATGATATCATATTCCTAATAATCCCTAATGCCAATAATAGAATAGTTTAATACAGCATGATAGAAGAAATATTAAAATACAATCATAAAAATGTGTTAAAAATAAATTTTCTTATAAAGTACAAAAGAACACTCAGACAAAATGTAAACAAAGAAAATTATAAAGTTGTATCAGATAATTAATGCATATTGTATGTGTTTTTATTTTATAATCCTTATGGTATTCCTCAGCTGTTAAAATCTTTAATTTGGTGGAGGTTTTTTTCATTTTAAATAAATATTTACTTTTTATCTGATTTTATATGCAAACACGGACATTTACTTAAAAGGAAAGCCCTTAAAAATGCATAAACATTAAGCATATCAAAATTGGGCAATCCTGTCTATTATCTCAAAACATTTTTAAATTAGTCCTTTCTACTATCAAAAACCCAAACCCATACTTTCCACTACTCTTTCCAGCCTCTGTTTCAAATATATTGGAGGCAAAACAAAAGTCCTGACACCTGAAAAAAATGTCTCAGGGAAGAATTATAAGAAAGGATTAGATGAGAGAGTGAAGTTCGAATATTCCCAATGTATCCCCCAAATATATTAATGAATGAATTGTACCACATTTTTAGATAGAATGCCACCGTAAAATTTAGCATGAAATTGATTTTTCATTGAAAGTAAATAGTATGCAGCAAATAGAATAAAAACTTTCCTCTCTCTCTCCCCCTCTCTCTCTTTCTCTGCCCCCCCCCACCACACTCTCCTCTTGGGGCTAAAGATAGAATATGATTGTCAGTTCCTAGAGACCACACAGAATCACATTAGTCCAGAGACAGCGCCATAGGAAACATCAAGAATTTCCCTTTCACATCCTAGGAAGTACCAAACTGGTACCATTTATCCTGTCCTTTTTCTTCAGATTCATTATTTTCTGGTGAAAATTATTTGTAAGTGTAGTTTGAAGCCACCATGTTATTACCTTATGGTTTTCCCTCCTGTGATGTGTATTACACACGTTAAAAATGTGTTTGTTTGAGGCAGAATCTTTCCTTATAGACTCCATTGGAATAGCCCATTTAGCTTCACATACATTATTCAAAAAAAATTTTTTGGCCCAAAGTTACAAATTCTTCAACAACTCCTCAGCAAACCATTTCCAAAGGTCTAAGGATAACATAAATTTATTACAGCAATAATCCCACTCATAGAACCAACAATTTTCTGTATTAGTTGCTTAATTGTTACTGTGACAAAATGCCTAGCAAAAGTTGCTGATGGAATAAAGAAATAACTTTCATGGATAGAGGAAACATTCTGTCTTAATGGGAAAGTCATGATTGCAGGAATCTGAGGCAGTTGGTTAGACTACATTCATAGAAGGTAGAAAAATATGAAAATATGCCCTTAACCTGCTTTTTCCATTTTGTTCATATTTATTGCCTGCATTAGAATCAATGTTTCCACTTCAACTAACTAATCTAGATAATCTTTGACACATACACCCACAGACTTTTTTACATCTTGAGTCTAAATTTTATTAAGTTTACAAGGCCAACTATCACACTTGGGATTTGAATTTTAGCCCTAACTGTCTAACAAGTTCTAAGAGTTACAGTTCTATGCTACAAATTCTAAATTACAGAAAGTCCTCAGACTTGCAGTAGACAAGACTAGAGTCAAATAAGAAGATATGGAGCCCGTGTTTGTGAAATTGTTTGTGGCTCTCACAATATCCTGTTTAATCAAATAGAAAGGATAAGGAAGAATCATGTTGTTCTCTCAAACCAAAGTTAGAAAAAATAAATTTCTGGAGCACATAAGACTGTCCTGGGAACAATATCATGGCAATCACTGAACAGTCACTAAAGCTCCATCTTTGAAGGTTCAGGAACATTTGTAAGGCCAAAATGCCATTTTATACCCTAGCTGCTATATGACTCAAGACATGACATTATTATCTGATGAAAATAGCAAATATCAATGGGAAACAACGTGACTTATTTCCTCACTGCTACTATCTTTATAGAGAACTCAAGATTAAAGAAGGAAACAATGGGGAAAAGTAAAGGGTATTTGCTTTACACTGACTGTATTTTAAAACATATTACAATATAGTAGTATTGTCTGAAAATTAAAACTCATGCAATAACGGAAGACAATTAAATCAATGTTTAAAAGAGGTCTGAAAAAGGTGTATATGTCCAAGGAACAAACATATGAATTTGGAATGCATGTGTGTTCCTGCTATCTGCACAACTATTTCATTTGTAGTGGGAGCGAGGAAAATTAAAGATATCCCAGCAGTCATATGTATGTCATAATATAACTTTTGTTCATTTTATACCAGAGAGACAACGCAACACATATGGTTTCAAAAATCTATAAAAAACATCAGTCCCATAATGCTTTGCATAAGGAAAATATTGTCTATCAGCAGTTTACCTGAATTTTGAAAGGAAGATTTATGTCATTGCCTTTGTAACAACATTTTATCATCACTCACAGGAAAACAATGTGTACTGTGTAACTAACTTGCTGGATGCCAGGAGAATAGTCTTGAGTATTATTAGTAATCTTCAAAATTTAGAGAGTAGATGGTTAGGTAAGCAGAAAGACAGATTATAGAACATAGTCAACAGAAGGGAGTGAGGATTTGGATATCTTATTAAATGCATGTTATATACTCATTGTAGGTTGGGGTGGAGGAGTGAGGAAAACAGATTTTGTCATGGCCATAAGACGCATAACACTTTCTTTGAACCCTATGTGTAGTCAGAGATGGCTGCTGTTGTAGGCTCAGCATACCTACTCTCCCAGAGTTGCTCATAAGTGTCATTAAGTCACAGAATACAAATATAAGCATCCTTTATTCCCAAGAGAACAAAATCTCTCTTTTTGACTATAATAACTACAAAAGTAGTGAAATTTGTAGCTCTTTTTGATAATTGATGCATCTACTCAAATACAATCTCTATGACAGCAAGAGTATCTATCATTCGTCATATTTAACTAATCTATCATCAGACAAAGAACACACCTGACACTGAACACTATCTTCATAACTGTTTGATTTTGGATAAGTATATAGTAGCAGTTTACAACTGGATCTATTTACATTTCCATATGGTATAAAATTTGTAAATAATTGTTTAAAAGAGGTAAACATGCATCTGGCTTTGTAATCAGTTCTTGGTCTATAACCTGCTGTACTATGAACCATCACTAACTACATACATTCCACAAATCCCATGAAATATAGGACCATATCTATCAGGTTCTTTATGTTTACTTTTGTATCTATAGATCTTATGAGGATAGCTGGCATATAAAAGATAAATATTTACTGAATATTTACTGAATAAGTGGCTAATGTATGTGCAAGTTAATGAAAATTAATTATGAATGCATAGCTGAATGAATATTCCAAATTATTTATCACACAGTATAAGAAACTGAAAGGCAAATTGTCTGTTTCTCTTTTGAAATTCCTTGTTGCTTAACACTAAAATCTCTTTTAAGGAAAAATCACTTGAAGTTTTGAAAAAAATAATTTACAGATAATTTCCTAGCAGAATGTTGCATACAGGATTCTGGTGGAGGGTGTTTTATTTTGCTGTTTGTTCCCAAAGAATAATCAGAGTCTTGGTGTACTGGAGGGGTAGATACAGTATGAAAGATTGCGTCATAGCACAACTAGTGCCAATTCTTCGTCCTTCTCCAGAAAAAGTAGAAAATAATACCAAACTCAACAAACAATCAAAATGAACAGTTTGAGGATGACAATAAGGAACAATAAGTTGTGAAAGTAGAATCTACACCGTTGACTACCTGCTTTGGAAAACCCAGGTGAAGCAAATTGTATGTATGTAAGGAGATGCGGTGAGGGTTTTGAGGAAAAGGAAGCAGTCAACATTAACAGCACAGCCTCTGAACAGCCATCTGGCCAGTGCACAGAACCTGTGGACCAGCATGCCGAAGGGGAATATGCAGGAGGGGTGGAGTCTCCTATCACACATGTAACATGGGCAAGGATGACACAGGCCCTGAACTCACGCCACTATATTCTTCACAGTTTCCTCATTGCTTCTCTTCCTTTATAGGACAGTCTGTCGTTAGCAAAGTATGTCTTAAAATGTGCAAGTTCCTCCGTCTCTCACTGACGATAAAAGTGCGAAAAGAATGTGACTACAAAGTCAAGATCAGAGCTGGGAGTGGTGGCACACTGTACTCCCAGCACTGAGCAGGCTGAGACAAGGCGCCTGACATGAGTCCAAGGCCAGCCTGTGCTACATACTGAGTTAGGACACCCTGTGTTAGTTAGACTCTGTCTCAAGAAATCCAATGAATAGCAACATAGGGAGTTTCTGAAAATACAGACTTACATACATGGGATCAATTCCTAACACACCACATCACTGTGTGTAGTTTTGCAGTTGAATGCATTTTTTTTAATGGATAAAAGTAAGACTCATATCCTGACAAAGAACACAGCACAATCCCTGAAAAACCAAACTGCCAATCTGCATCTGTGGAAAAATTCACCTGAACTGTGTGCTCATCTTTTGACACCTCTACACTGCTGAAGCGCTAGCTCAGGAAGCGCTTACTTGAGCCAAGCCTGGTCAAGCCCCACAGCGTCCAGAGCAAGTGTATACAGCCCTCAGGGTCTGCCTGGTAACCAAACACCGGAGCCAAGACAACCAACTAGCTTTGTTTTTTTCTTTCTGTTGCAGCCCTCCTGTGAGCACTGCAGAACATTCTCAACCACCTGGTTGTCCTCTCATTTGAATAAAAGTAAAAATAGCAAACAAAGAGGAGAAGGAAAAGTGACAAGCTGAAACCTGTGAAGAGAAAAAGGACAGACAAGGTACAGAAAATTGGCTACAGAAGATGGGAGGGGGTGGGGAATGATGTGCTCATACTGCCATCTAGTGGCTGCACACACGTGGGGCCGCAAGAAATCGGTCTCCAAGTGGAGTTAGAATGATTAGGTTTTCGTTTGTTGTTTGTTTGTTTTTGTTTTTTGCTTCTGTTTTAGTAGAGAAAAAGAAATTTATGAGATCCTGAAGGTGAGCACCCATGAGTTCTGCAGTTGTCAGTGGCCTCCACATTGTGTGAGAAACACAGAAAATCTCACCTTGCCTGCTTGAGACTTCAGTAGACATCGCCCTCTTTTCAATTATTGACTTCCCCTCATCCCAGAGATACCATATTTATATAAAAAATAATGCAGTTCTCCGGTTAAGTTTGATTTCCAGATAAACGACTAATGACTATTTCACTGCCTTGTGTCTTTCAAAGAGCATACCTATATAAACAAACAAACAAACAAAAAAAAATGTGTTGATCTGAGGTTTCAGTTTATGGCCAAATATGTTAAACATATTAACTCTATCTTCCTTCAAAAAATTCCCTAGTCAAAAAAATTTATGATATTTCCATAGTGACTGACAGAATCTGTGAGAAAAACTATTAATGTTATAATGTTTGTTACTGTGATAATATTTCAAGTATTGATATAAGCACAGAAAAAAGATTAATAAAAAAGTAATATCTTAGACATGAAACTAAATTCTCAATTGATCTTTCCTACTGAATTCACATTTGTTCTGGGACGCACATCTCTGAGCTAAAAGCTGGTGGAAAGTAGATGAGATTTGAAAATCTAGACATTCAAATGTACGCCCAACTAATAACCACACATTGATTGGAAACCCATATAAATGTATACCATTACCTGACTGTTATTAGCTCTGAGCTCATCTGTAGGTGAACAAAGAAATATGAACTGTGCTTAATAAGAAAGCCTGCCTCAGAAGGGCTGCCTCCTCTTGCCAGGGAAGCCAAAGTCTAAAAAGACCTTAGGATCTAAACAGCTTCTTCTTTTTTTCTTTTTAACCTTTAACACCTTGACCACATCACCAACTCTTGTCTTTGAGAGTTTGGCTTTTGATGAGAACATTCTCCTCATCTCTTTCCATTTCATTTTGCTGAAGGGTGAGGATTAAATGTGTCACGGAACAAGGTTAACTTGTTCAACAGTTACAGAGATGTGGTAGGTTGAATGATCTGTATTTAGGACAACCTATGATTCTGATAAATGGAGCACAATCTCCCAGAAGTTGCTGCAGAAATACCTTGGATGTTGTACAATTTTAGCCATTTTTCAACTTGTGTCAGTCATCAATAAAAATGGAAGAGTTTCTTAAAATGTGAAACAACGGTCTCAATTAGTGCTAAGATCACATAGACCCAAAGAGTGAGTTAATAATTGACAGTTCTCACTGCCCTTTATCTGTTCACCTTCGTGTGCCAAAGACCTGTTTTCTTATTTCATCCAGGATAGTGATAAAAATATGAGCCATCCCAGGCCCAATCCTCCCACCTCTCTCCATAACCAAAACACATTAATATCTCTTCTTTGCTAATTGACACTACAAAAAAAGTTTTCTGTGGCTTAATTTTGTTCATCAAAGTGAGTTAAAATCTAATCAGCTTTAAAACATCTGAGCACTTACTGATAGTAAGTAAATTACTGTGAGATTCCTGCAGTAAGCCACACCCAGCAGATGTTATAGGTTTATTCAGTTATTAAAGCATTGTTTGGCAGGCTGCAGATACGATTCAACCTTTAAAAAGCTTGCTGTGCATACCTGAGGACCTCAGTTCAGACTCCGAGCCCTGATGCAAAAAAGTGGGGAGCTTGCAGATATGGCTCAGGGGTTAAGAGCACCTTGCTGTTCTTGCAGAGGACTCAGGTTTGATTCCCAGCACCCACATGATGGCCCACAACTCTCTGTAACTCCAGTTACAGGGACTTTGGCACTCTCTTCAGGGAGGCACACATGTGATATGCAGACAAAATACCCATACATATAAAATAAAATAAACACTAAAAAAACTATACTTTTTTAATATGGAGTATGATGGCATGCACCTGTGACCTTTGCTCTAGGGAGACAGACAGGAGGATCCCTAGGGTTGTTGCTGAGTTAATGAGCCCTAGGTTCAGTGAGAAACCATTTCTCAAAAAATAGGACAGAGCAGTAGGCAAGATGGTTCGGTATTTGCCGGCAAGGATGACACCATAGGTTTATTTCCCTAGGCCCATGTGATTTATGAAAAGAACTGGTTCCTACAAGGTACCTTCTGACCTCCACACATGTGCTGTCCACACACATGTCCACACCTGGACACACAGACATTCACAATAAATAATTGTGATAATAAACAAATAAAAAGGAAATGAGTGGCAGAAGTAAACACCTGACCTCGATCAGTAGTCTCAAGTGGGCACACACATAAACATGAACACATACATATGACTCTCTCATACACAGGGAGAGAGAGCGAGAGAGTGAGAGAGAGAAAGAGAACAGAAAGAGAAGAGAGAGAAGAGAGGGATGAGAGAGAATGAGAGAATATTGAGAATGAGAGAATGAATGAGAGAACATTATAATCTATAATATTATATAGAGCTCCAAAACATGATACTTTATGCTAGAATGGTATTATGATACTAGTTCACATTGTCCATATTTCCTCCAGCAAGATCACAATTCCTAAGCCTTCCCAAGCAGTGCCACCAAATGGGGACCAATTATTGAAAGCATATCTGAGACTATGCAGAACATCATATTCAAAGTATGACAGTAGTACATCAGTTTGTATCATCCCTTCACATTAAATTAGAATACAGTAAGAAAGGGTATTATCTTCATTTACTTTTTTACTTCAGTGGCTAGAGATTGCTAGCACATACATTAAATACTGGAGAAAACTCTTTTTAATTTCAGTTCTTCCTTTTATAAGAATGAAACCCGAGCTTGGAATCATGGTTCAACCATTAAAGGCTAAGCTTCCAACCAATAATATAGTAATGAATCCCTTAAAACATCAAATTTTATATTTGGTACTAGCTTTAAACACTTAAATATCTCAGTAACTAAAATTCCAGTTTAGGAAGCCCCGTTAACCTTATTGAGCCAACAAGACCACTTTGCAAGTTGAAACACAAGTAAGAACTGCCATATTAACCTTGTACAATTTTTGTAAGTCAACTACAATAGGATGGCTCACAGGAAATAATATACTGTTAGAGGAAAGTTATTCATGAGTCTCTTGTGTATATTAGAGTATCATCATCATAATTACTAATAGATTTTACTCCAAACTTTCCTTTCAAGAAATTCTGCATCACAGAATCTGAGAAGACATAAAGAGTGCTGCTTCCTGAACAGCAAGCAGACATTCTCACTGATCAATATAATAAAGGTAAAGAAGGAAAATCTCCCACTTGCAAATGTTGTTCAGGTTTGCTCATAGCCTTTTAAGGTTGGACGCTCTCTATTGTGATGCATACATGCTCTGTATACCTGAATCATCTCCTATTGACCTCCTTGGCACCTGCAGGGCAAAGAGAACAGCACAAACCTGCCTGTTATGCTACAAATAATCAGCTCATTCTGCTAGTGTTCATAGAAGCTCTGAGTGTTATAAAACTAAGAATTCTTGATATTAACATGAACTTCTATAAATTGAGTTTAATTAGATTTAAACATTATACAACATATAAATGTTAAAGCATTATACTGTACCGCATTAATATGTACAAGTTTTGGTTTTGTGTGTCAATTAAAATAATTAACAGTCTTTACAATTCTGTGATAGTCTTATTTCACCTGAAAGTTGTCTTGCAAACTGGTGTGTGTGTGTGTGTGTGTGTGTGTGTGTGTGTGTGTGTGTGTGTCTGAGTATATTATGGGAGGGGAAAAAGCCACATGTGTCAATGTTTCCCAAAAGTGAATTTTTCTAATTAAACAATAGGATGCCAGGCCTAAATGCAAAAAATGTATTGCTTTGATGGTGCAGTTGAGACGTTTCTACAACATTCATGAAACTGTAGTAGAAAGAACTAAGTGTGATGTTGCAGAGAATGGAGAGTAGAATGAGGATGTATTGTAGTCCCAATTCTACCACTTGTTAGTTGTATGATCTTGGACAAATTATGTGTGATTCTTTGTTGGTAGTAATATCTTGTCCATAAGGATGTTAAAATCTGACAGTCAGTAAACGTTATTGTTTCCATACTAAAAAGTTAAGGAATATGTTTTCTTTTATATGTGGACATTAGCTTTTATTCTTAAGACTTATGTGTTTCATTTGGAATATTCACAGAGGTTAGGTAATTAGTAAAGGACCAGAAGGGAGGAAGTAATCTTCTAAGGAAGGGGATCAAGAATAAAGTGATGTAAAGGGATAAAGGGAAAATCAGAGCAGGATGATTAAGTGCTCAGGGAGAATAGAGGTAATGGAGAAATTACAGAGAGACATAACTAAAGCTAAAAAGTTTTTGAAAACCTTATGGAAGTCTACTACTTCAGAAAGCTTTCTGAAATATATAAAAGAATTCAAATAGAGTCAATGTATGAGATGCCTCACTAGACATCATATACTACCAAGTAAATCCCCCAGTACAAATTATTGGTTACATGTTTGAGTTTCTGGAGTCCCATAGTCCTCACCAAACACTAGAGGCTAGTGACAATTCTACTAGTTATCATCTACAACTTGATAGTAAGTCCCTAATGCTGAAAACTCTACATACTTATGGTGTAAAGCATGGAGAAACTTAGTTGGTACTCAACTGGAAGCTTCATCCCTACTGGCTAGTGTTCTTAGTGCTAGAAGGTGCTATACATTGTATGGGAGAAAAAAAGTAATCATCAGTCTCATTCAATGACAACCCTGAAAATTGTAAAACTGACTTGTCTTGCAAGATATGCCCTCTGGTGTAATAGTGGCACAAATGTCAACTTTTTGACTGGATTTTAGGTCTGCTTTATGAAATGGACTATTTGACACTATTAATGAAGCCAAGAATCTGAGACTAGATAGGTCCTGAATCCTGGGAGAAAACCCACTATTATTCTGCTAACTGAAAATAGCAATAAAAAGACTCCTAATGACATATTGTTACATTTATAGATCAGTATTTTGCTCAACCCTCATCAGAGAAGCTTCTTGTCATATATGTTAATTAACCCAGAGGCCCACAGCTAGACAATGTTCAGACAACGACAAAATTTGGAATGCAAAGGTCTGAATGTGAAGTCTTTATCCTGCCCCTCCTTTCAAGGTTCAGGAATCCTAGTGGAAGAGGAGACAGAAAGCCAGTGGAGTGGAGGCATGAAAACAGCGTGTCCTAGACACAACAGGCAGATGCACAGATGAACTCACAGAGAGTGTAGGTGTAGGCACAAGACCTACACAAACTCAATTCAGACAAAATTCCAGTATGGAGGAGGGAAGTGGGCACAAAGTTTGACCCCTAGCCAAGTCGCTTTTCACAAATGATAACTGTTGTGAGATGAAAAATCAGTTTTCTTCAATGGAGTGACAACTGAATATATCAACTACACCCCAGGGCAGGCTCCATGCTCAGGAGTAGCTGCTCAACACAAATTGAACTCTGTATATATTAGCAGCACTTTGCTTTGCTTTGTTCTCTTTCTGCTGTTTGTTTATTTGTTCATTTGTTTGTTTTTTCAAGGCAAGGAATCTCTGTTTTAACTCTGGCTGTTCTGGAACTCATTCTGTAGACCAGGTTCATCTTGAACTCACAGAGAACCTCTTGCCTCTGCCTCCTGAGTACTGAAATTAAAGGCATGTGACAGCACCACCCCAGCTTTTCTATCTTTTTTTATTTACGTGAAAAAAGCATGAAGTTGGGTGGGAGGGAGGTCCTAGGAGAAATTGGACAGGAAAGAATAGGTTACAATATTCTGCATGAAATTCTAAAAGAATAAAAATTAAGCAATCAAGTAATTCAGTTTTTATGTGATTTCAATGGATCACAAAGATTTCAGACAGATTGTATGTAGGATAAAGCAAGTTTAGTGCTTCAATTTTAAGAAATCCTCCTTAATACTTGTTCCTTGAACTAACCCACCTTCAGGAACATGAACTGATATATTATTGCCCTCCAAAATTTGCCACAAGATAATACAGTGAAATCAACACTGAATTTTTTCAATAGTTAACTTTGCTTTTGCCTGCCACTTGTTTCATTTAGAAGGGTGTGTGTGTGTGTGTGTGTGTGTGTGTGTGTGTGTGTGTGTGTGTGAAAGAGAAGGAGAGGCAGAAGCTTTGTTGGCATTTAGTATTTGTTGTCTCTTTTGCTAGAATCAGAAAGTTATATTTCTATGAAACCTCATACTAACCAAACCCCCCATAAACATAGTAATGACACTAGGGTTACATCTTAGTAACTACTGTGCTAAAACCAGAGTTTTGTATTGGCAATATAAAACTAATTTTTTCTATACAAATTTTAATACTAAAATTGTTATTTTTCAATTTTTGGTAGTTATTTTATTGCAAACTAAGAATCATTCATTCATTCATTCGAGCTGAAAATAAATTAGTAACAAATTATTCCTTTGCCTTTCAGTAGATATGTGTGAGAATCGTACCAATATTAACAAGTTGTTCTCAGAATACACAGAACACAAATGGAAAATGATAATAAAATGTCCAAAATAACATTCAACCATAATGCAGTTTAAATCCACCATCCATAAAAAGAAATATGATGACAACTCAATGATCATAAACAAAAAACCAGCTGAGTGAACTTATGCTGCCCAAATAATCTTTTTTTGTCCTTCAAGGTCAATTAAATTTTTCTGTACAGGAACCATTGAACTATATACATATTTGCAAATTATTGTCTTCCTGAAGATAGCTAAAATGAGCATCAGAGTCAGCGACACATTTGACAACCCATAGAAAGCCCAGCTGATTTTGATAACTAATAAAAACTCACAGGGAAGAATTTCACTGGGATATTTTAATGCACTAATCATAAAAATACATTTTGTTCCATAATTTACCCTTGTATTTTCTTTTTCCTCTTTGCACCCACATCTCATGCCTACCTACCATTTTCCTGTCCCAGGCATCATTGGGAGCCTGAGAGGCCATTCCTGGAATTTACAGTTAGCAAAGAAGGTAAGGGTCTGGTCTTTGCAGTGTCAAATGCTATCACTTCCAGTTGCAATCACACACCAGACTGAAAGGACAAGGGAAGCCACACACCTCCCCCCACCCATTGTTTACTACATCTTACTCATCTGTGGCATATGTAGAAGTCTTGAATTTGGAGAGTAATTATTTGCCCAAACATGTGATCTGGTTCTTTTCTATCTGCCAGAGGTAACTCACAATCCAGACATTCACACCAGAGTTTAGGAAAGCTTCTTTTAGTTTCCTCAAAACCTATTTAAATTGTGATGTAAATGTGTATTTAAATGTCATGTGATATGAATTGTGTTTTAAATGAGCACATCACAATAAGTGTGCATGGACAACTAAGCCTGAAATCAGAGGGCCGCTGGCAGTGTATGTGTGTTCTACATACAAACACTTGTGTCCAGAGTTGAAAATGTGCTGGGTTTATTTGGTGTAGGGACACATTAATATATACTGCCTTTCTAACAGCCAACAATGCAGCTGAGAGAAAACAAATCACCCATTCCTACAAAAATGTTATCACCAAATAAACCATTTGAACGTTTTACCCTTAAAATGTCCTTTCACAGAAGAACCTTGTAAAAGCAGAGCCTGTTCAATTCCTAGGGCAGGAGACTGAGGAAGGAAGAGGTTAAGTGGAGTTGTCCAAGGTCACCCAGGAAGTCAGTGTGTTAACCAGAAATAGTACCCAGGACTCCTGCCTCCCTGGCCGCAGCTCCAACCACTGGACCAGGCTTCCTGATGGCAGAAGAGCATCAGACCACAGCAGTTCACCAGTAACATCAAAGAGTATTTGGCCAGGGTAATTTACTTCTTTTGGAATTAAATAATAAAACCATTTTACCTTAATCTATCACCTTTTGTCCCAGAGGAGCCTAAAGTGCTAAGTACTTTAGTTACGAGTTTTAGCAGCTTATACATAAATCACTTCGCACACCATTAAGATGCAGCTGTCCTTGGAGTCAGTGTTGCAGCTGTTAAACATAAGTATCCCGACTGCTAAACATTTATTGAGCACCAACAACGTGCTGAATGCTAGAGAGAATCAGACCGGTGGGTCTGGAATGTTTACAGGGATTAAGAATCACAGAGCTACTGTTTACAATGTTGATGATAAATAGAAGTCAAACTCTTGGATGAAACACAATTCTTCTAGTGGACACACCAAGGCTATGAAAAGCCAGCTTTGGCGATAATAGCAGCCCTTTCACAAGAACTCTAAATACTTCAAAGCAGTAGCTCGGGTCGTAGCCAAAGCTGTTCCAGACTCATTTCATTTGTCTGTCTCCAATCTTTCACGTTTATTTCTCCTCCTGTGTGTTTATCACCTCTACCGCAAAATTTTAAACAGCTTCGTCTGATAAGTTTGCATTTAGCCTCACTTGGCTTCCCCCTTCAGCAATACAGGCAATAACTAGAGGCACTTCTTCCCCAGTAATGAAACAAAGATCCAAAGAGAAACAAGCATACAATAAATAATGCTTTGATAAATGGAAAGGCAAACAATCCCAGTAGAGCTGTAAGCTACATTTCTTACACTTAAAACCATGACACGATACACTCTTTGTAACGAGCCAGGACACTGTAGGCTTTGTAAATAGAATTTGTCAAAATTACATCTGTTTATTTGGGAGCCCAGCCCAGTCTAGAACATGATATGTACCCAAAGCTAGACCTGATCTCCTAATCTTCCTACTCCTGCCCCACAAGTTGCTGAGATTACAGCATGTACCGCCACCCCTTGCTCAAGAGCAATTTTATATGCTTCTATTTACATACTGCTTAAAAAAAAGCAAACGATAAACTATCCCAGGAGGAGTCTGTTTCTGCTCTATTTGCCTGGTGTTCGACACCAGAGAACCTGCTTTACTATTTAGTTGTTCAGAGACTGTTTTGTATGACTTTACACCAAATGGTTGCTTTCAGAAATGAGCAAGTTGATGTGGTCTTCAGGGAAGAGGAGACACAGAAATACAGCAAAAGAACCTATTTGAAGAGCTGTAGACAGGAATCAACAAAGGGATCCAGTCTTTCAAAACACATGGTTTGGGAATCGCAATGAGAAGCTCTTTCTTCTTTCTTCTCCCACAGTCCCCTCTGCTATCAGCCAACAAGAAAAGCCAAAACGGAGGGACTTAGCTTTGTTATTTTGTTGATTCCTAGATACACACTGGGGACATGTTAGGAAGTGACAGATAAACAGCTAATAAAACAAGGCTTACTCTGAATTAATAAATAGCTTTAGAAACAGTAGTATAGCTTGTTGGTAGAGCACTTGAAGAGCTTTGTGAGGCTCTGAGTTCAATACTCAGCACTGAGTAAAACAACTAAAAAAATAGCTTTAAGTAAGTTGGAATTATTTTCACTGAAAAGTATTTTTCAGATTTTATGCATTTTATATGTTTTTTTTTTATTCATGGATATAATTAAAAATACAAACAGGAAATTGTTTAAGTGTAAAGGTGCAGGCCTGGTTTAGATGAACAAAAGTAAAAGGAAGCCCGAAAAGGACAAGGGTCAATTGTGCAGCACGGTGCAGCCATAGGTACTAAGAAAGCCGATGGGAATCTTAGGATGTGGTCAATCCTCTATTCAGTTAACACTTATCAAATCTCTAGCCGGGGCTAACCGTGTAGGAAAACCTAGATGAATGCCACACTATCCCTATGTCACGGCGTTAGTTAGTATTTAGTACGATACAGACATTAAGTGATTCGCTAATTCACTATTCAGTGAGATAACTGCTAAAATTGTTCATAATAAAGTGGCCCTTCATATCAGAGGAAGGAATCAAGAGCAACACAAAGAGAGATGTTTGAACTCCAAAAACAAACAAAAAAAAAGAATAGGACTCTGCAAGGAAAGAGGTTCTGTGGCAGCAAGGGTGGCTTTTAAAAGCGATGTATCCTGAAATATTCACTCTACTCGACGGAGGTGATGCGCCATCTGGGAAGTGAACTGTATCCCAACAGCCTCTGTACTGACAGTATCTGAATCACTCTCATTAAAGGAGCATCTGAAATCAATGTGAATCCCGAGTCTTCAAGGAATAGAAAAACATCTCTGTTATCCTTAGATATTTCAAGGTTCTCACATAAAAGATTTTTGAGAACGGAACAGCTTGTCCAGTTTAGCTTCAAAGAACAGAATAAGGAGGCATGTTGGGTAAAAAAATCACAGAGTAGATTTTAGCCTGACACATGGACAGATTTCTAACTAAAGCTGCAGCCAGATACAGTGAGCTGCTGCCATGTCTGGAGGTGCTGAAGCTGAATACGTTATCAACTACATGTAGCAAAGGAAAGGTAAACCACTCTGTGGATGAATTAACTGACACTGGTGGTCCGTATCTCTGTAAGTATATAAATTTAATATAAACTTGCCTGCAGGGTAGTAGAATTGGGTTTACATACTAATGCACTGTGGATGCCACCATAGATTTCTGCTTTTCTGATGCTCTGCAAAGCTGGGGAAGATGAAGGATGGATGCATCAAACATACTGTCTCTGAGGGACCCCAATATAAGAAGTCGTCAGAAATCTCCCCTGTAACCTCTGGCCCGTGGTGAAGCTCTATCTCCTGCAACAGATAAATTCACACAATATTTATCACAGAGAGAAGGATAATGGAAAATAATTAGCAAAGAGTACTATGGCTTTCATCCTCCTTTGATGGTAGGAAGACATGTGCCTATGTAGTGAAGCAGTTCTTCAGGAAATGTAACATAAGTCCACTGGAATTTGGGGAGCATTGCATGACTATTGTCTGAAAACAAGAAGACAAAATGAAAAACACAGTTTCTTAATGTGAAAATGTAGGACAAATGAGTTACCCTAAAACCCAAGAAAATGCTAAGAAAATTGGGCTAGAGATTTTTTTCCCTAATGACATTCTCTTTGAGAGAATAACACTGAGCAGGACTTTAGGAAAAGCTGTAATGTTCAGGGCAGCAATCTTCAATGTGGATGCAAGAGACAGAGTTTAACGATGGAGTAAAAGCCGCAGCCTTAGCTAGACTAAAAGCTTGTACTCCATGAGCAAACACTGTCTAAGAGATGCCAGGAATATTTTCACTGTTCCTCTGCTTGCCCTTTGTCTTATCCCAGAGGAGCCTGAAGCGAAGAACAGGGAAGAATAACATGAAGGAAAGACTACTAAGAGCAGAAGCCATCATCCTTTTTTACTACCGGTATGGGCGGTCATAGGTCAACCCTGATCTCTGAGAAGCTGACCTTTAAACTTAATGGAAGAGAGAATTTCATTTTGTTTATTTGGGGACTGAATTGCTTATATCTAAACTGGGTAGTGTCTGCATACCATAAAACTTATGTCAACTGCCCAAGATATACTCAGTAGATATGGGAGACTCAGAGTAATTTGTTAAAGGTATCAGTGAAATAAAATAAGTTTCTTGAATATATTCATTAAAAATAAGACATTAGAATAAAAACTCAGAAACACATACTCCATGAAATCACGAACCTGGGAAACAGATTCTAGGGACCAGCATCACAGTGTGGATTTGAGTTCATTATGCATCAGCAAGGAATCTGAATGTTTTCAAAACATCCCTTACTGCTTAATTCAAAATATACATGGAACTACCTGCACTGTCTGTGGGCTCCTTTGGAAAATTTTAAGTCAATTTTCAATCGATTTTATAATATATTAAGAGAAACTCATTAATACGTACCTCTTGAGCTCCCTTTTAAATGAGATGCCATGCATACAGCAATGACAGAAATCAGCTCTGGCAGAGAGGAATGAGAGGGAACAAATAGGAGATGGCGATTAAGTCCAGCTGTGCTCTCGCTTTGCTCTACTTGGCAATGAGACGCAGCAGGATGTACTTGACTCTTGGAAACACTGTCTAGTAGTATTTATTATTAGGGTACATTCCTTCCACACACTGTGAAGGCTGCCTTGCCTAACCAGTAGGAGCCAACGCATGTTTACGCCACACTTCTGAGTTACACGGGATGACTTAGTAATATACAACTCATTCAGGATTACTTCCTAGAAGCTTTTTATTGAATAATACAGAATCCACACTGTGTATACAATTTAGAGTGCATCCGAGAAGAAGACAACATATTTTGCTTATGGTTGTGGGGAACATTTCAATCAGCACCCCCACTCTGATCTGTTATTAGTTGCCTCCTATAGCACTGTGCTGGAGACTATTCCATAATCACATCAGGGTGCAACAGTACCAGGAGCAATTAGAAACACGTCCCATTAGCAAGACAGGAGAGATGTTAAGGGCCCTATATATTTGCAATCTCTGATTTTTTTTTTTTCACTATAGACACTGATACTGAAGTAAAATCAGGATTCTTAGTTGTGCTGAAATGGAGAAAAAAGTGTGATTTGATAATAGGTAGCTTCATGTCCATATGCAAATGCCATGCTGTTTTGATCTTCTGAGTTGTCTGTTAACCCAATGTTAATAGGGAGTTTTCAGTGCAGGATGCACAGAATGGAAGGAAACCTGAGGTCTTGGGTACTGGAAATTCTTAAGTACATAGCACATACAGCACACAGACAATGGCCAAAAAGAAGCTCACATACAGCACACAGACAATGGCCCAAGAAGAAGCTACAACTGCACTGACCTCAGCTTTCTTGGACAGATGTGTGTGTGTGTGTGTGTGTGTGTGTGTACACAACTGATTTTGTCTATTGAAAGTTGTGTTGTGTTTTTTTTTAAAAACAGCTGGGCCATTAAGGGGTGAGGAAGACAGAATCATGAACCTGGGAAACAAATTCCAGAGACCAGCATCATAGTGCAGATTCAAGTTTATTGTGCAACAGCAAGGAATTATATACAACACTGGAATCAATGGAGAAGTGCAGCAAACCGATCACTTGATGGGTCGTCTGACTGCACTATGGGGGAGGGGCAGAGTCAGCTGAGCAGCAAAGATTTTTCCAGAGAGAAGGGGCAACAGACCATAGCCCTAATCCAGAGTCCAGAGGGCCGGGGTTGGGGGGGGGGGGTTCTACCAGTGTGCTGGGATCAGCCATCTTAGTCCACTTGGTGAGCAGTGGGTTACGACCATCGGAGAAGTCTGAGGAGCCGGTGATGGCTCTTTCTTTTCCCCTTCCATCTCCGCTAGGCTCACTTGAACTTCTCCCACAGACAGTAGTTATGTTCTATAAATTCATTATAAATATTGAATTAGAGGATGACGAACAATTTTTGCTAGAGGAAAGACAAGGGAGGGTTCATACAAGCCTCTGCCCACAGGTTTGTTTGTCCACCAATCAATAAATAATCTTGACTTCTGTGTGACTGTGCTTGATGCATTATAGTTCATCAGCATTATGCATTAACTGACCCGGAACTTGCAGCCAACAGCACAATTCATACCCTAGTAAAGACTGACTAACAACTATGAGTTTTCTTATACAGTTAGAACAAGTAGACAGCTCTAAGCATACTACAATCAGGAATATTTTAAACAACAGCTCACCCAAAATAAGTATTTTCAATAAAAATTGCCAAGAAACCCATACAAAAGGTATTTGTTTACAATTTGGAAACTTAAATAGAATACAGAAAATGTCTATTGGGAAACTCACATATGTGTATATCCACAAATGAGTATGGATAATGTTAAGTATTGACTTGGGGTTACAAATAAATTTGGAAAATAGGTAAATTTACAAATATGAAACCTCTGAATAATGAAGATCAATTGTTTTCTTATTTTTCCCTTAATCAGTGATGACAACACACACACACACACACACACACACACACACAGAGTTTTCCATTAGAAATAAAGTCTTTAACTGGCCTCAAAAGTTTATATTAAGTTGAGTAATTAGATCAGACTAATTATAAACACAAGACTTAAAATACAAACTGGATATTTAAAAGCAAAGTCAATGGTTGGAATTATTCTATGAAATTATAAAAGGAATATTTAGAATACTTAATGCAGGTATATTAAAAAGGTGAGACCCTTTTGAGTTTTTGAGATGGAATTTATTCTGTCTAAAAAGGATTCCTACATCTAGGGGCAGAGTAAGTCATGCAGTTTTGAAACTGAAAAGGATGTTCTGGGGCGCATGTGGCTTTCTAGAGCTAGATGTTTATGGAGACAAAGACAGAATGCAGGTAAAGACAGAGACATCTGGACAACAGCAAGACTGATGGTTTTATTCTCTATTTAAAAGTACAACCAGTCTGACCTTCATGTTATCATTCTAGACTCAGGCTCCATCGGAATAATGGTTTTGCCTTTTTAAGTATGCGTATATTTAGCTAAATTAAACATGAGCTCTCTGCACAGATGGGCACTTGAAAAATTTGCTTCTTGGTTTTCCCTCCACTCCTGCCTCACACAAGAGAAATGAATGATTACAGATTGCCCCCATTCCCAGCAGTCTCCCAGAGTGGGGCTAGAGGTCTCCTTCTCACAGTCACTGTCTCTCCTAGGTATAAAGGAGAGAACGACTGGATCCATAACAAATATTTGCCCAGGTCATTACTGAGCATTCCCAAGGGAATGGAGACTAAATAAATCTACCGTAGGGTTTCAGAGTTATGGTGTAGTCAGGAGCAGCAGGAACACACCCTGAGAATATGCTTATCACTGAACATCCGAGACTCCACTACTGCACAGTTTATACTGGAGTGCTACAGACATGTCTACAAAGGGTTTTTATACCTTCCACTAAATGCCATATTTAAGCACATAAATGTTAATCTGTTACTTGTACCAAAGTTCGTGTTTATCAAAAGAAGGTGAGAAGGTTGGTGTGGTAACTGATCCAGGCAATATCCTTGGGATGTGATCAGCAACAATTTTTCAAAGGTCTGGATAATAAGTATTTTTGGCTTGGTCAAGTCCACTGTGTAAAACAAATCCTAAACAATGTATAATACTGTCAACATGACTGACACTAGGATATTTTATTTGCCAGAATTAAGAGTTGAATTTTAAATAGTTGTTGCACATTATGAAATTTTATCATCTCAATATTTTTTTAATTATTTTAAAATGTAACAGCCATCATCAGCTTGTGGAACTTTGCAAACCAGATTTGATCAATAGGGTACAGTTTAGGGACATCCCCCTCCCCCAGACACACACACACACACACACACACACACACACATGAAATAAAATAAAAGAGGTTAAGCACATTTCAGGGCATGAGAGATGCCCTTGGCTGGGCTGGGCAAGGAAGTTCTAACAGTAAACAACAAAGAAAAGGTTCTTGCTTTAAAAAACATTTAGGTACTGACTGATCTGAAAGATGTATTCCATAGAGTGTAGAGTCCCAGGCTTTGACTACTTCTGTACCCTGGAGATACAGTCCCAGGTATTCAGTCCCTCAAAACTTGAAGCACCAATATTGTTCTCTAACCCAATAGCACTTCAATTTACCTTCTGAATTCTGGCCTGCCTGTCTCGCTCTCCCTGGATTTGGTTAAATTATTTTCATTTTGTATGTGTCACTAAAATTCCTTCTTGCAAAGAATAATAGCTAAGAGGAGACTAGAGTAGAGCAGAGGACACTGAATATTGGAGGCTAGTCTCTGGGCTCCTAGCCATTCAGTCATCACTACAGTAATGCTCTAAAAGATAGATAGAAATTTTTATTACAAAAATGATAGCAATAAAGATAGTTGATACATTAAGAGTGGCATTTGCATATGGATTTGCATATGATAAACAATATGGTTTGGTTTCTCAAAGCTTAACTGCTCCTTTCTGAGAACTAATCAATTTTCCACCATATGCTACATGGATTGTTTTTCTCTAAACTATATCTTATAACTGCATTTGGACACATATAAGAACAGCTAATTCCTCTAGTCATTGAAGTAACTAACATATTTTAAGACCTTTTTATACCCAAAAATTTCCAAGTAAAGTATTTACTTAATTTGTCTCTCTCAGATTCCTAGAAACCAATCACTTGTCAACATTACACTTAAGGCAGCTAGGCTCAGAAGTACTGAGTGACTCATTCAAATTAGTAAGGGACAAAACAAGATTCAAATCCATGATTACTTAGCCTTATTATACCATGATGGTGGTGGCGGCACACACCTTATAATTCCAGTACTTGGGAGGCAGAGGCAAGCAGATCTCTGTGAGTTTGAGGCCAGCCTGGTCTACAGAGTGAGTTCCAGGACAGCCAGAGTTACAACAGAGAAACCCTGTCTCAAAAAAACAAAAAAAGAAAATTATAAAGTGAATTAAGGTGTTGGAAGTATAGGTCAATGGTAGAGTGTTTGCCTTGCATGCAATGTCAGTGTTTAGGGATTCAACACCATGTGTTCTCCCAATAGGAAAGCCCAGCAGTCATCACTTAAAGACCATCTATTTTATTGCAGACATCATCCTAGCCATTTCATTATCTGGTATCTGGTTTTCAAATTCAAAATATCGTATGATTAAAATAACAAGTCAGGGAGATCTTGGAAAACAGTTAATTTCATAGATTAACAACTTAAAGGAAAAACAATATTACATAAGATGCAAAATTTGTAGCTATCTGAGGCCATTTAGTGTAATGTTATGCTCCCTTTTATATTGTGCTAGAGTAGTTAATTTTCAAAATTAAAATGAGTCATCAAGAAATGCTTAAATGCTGCTTATCATGCTTTGCTTATAAAAGCAAGAAAGTTTTTCACAACGATTCCAAATTCTTAAAAATTCAAAGCTAGCTTAAAATGTTAAAAAAAGTTTACGATCATAAAAAAGTACATATCAGTTACAGGCAAATCTTATCATACTAGGTAGAAATAGCAAGCATTTTTCACATACAGGCCAGTCCAAGTAAGGAGAGTACTTGTCTTAGTTGGCATTCAGGGCACTAAGGGCCATCACCAAGGGTAAGACCTGTTCATGGGAGTGCCAGAGCTGGGCAGACAAACCTCATACAGAAGGATGAATCCTTGGAGGCACCATGCACTAGGAAACATGTGAAATAGAAAAGACAAATCAACTTCTAAGAACATCAACAATCATTACTTAAAGCTGGAATCAAGACAGAGGAAAAGTGAAGCAGGCTCTGTTGGTGAGGAGATTTTTAAAATGTACAAAAGTAAAGAGTGGATACTGCAAAAGGTGGGGGTAAAGATAAAAATGTGCCATTCTCTAAAAGCCAGAGTGTGCCTTACCCAGGTACTGAACAGCACAAGTATGGACTCACACCTACATGGGACAAGTCTGCCTGTACTTCCAGCTACCCCAGTCACTTTGATGCTCACATTCCTGGGTTCATGCCTTTCTTTTACCATTTTATCACTGTGGAGTGGGCTTGGAAATGCCTCCAATTAGTCTACTCTGGCTAAATCCTCAACTTTTGGTAAAAAGCATTCTCACAGGATTTTTCTTTAGTTTAAGCTTTTGCTTCAATATGCCTTTTTATTTATTTGTTCATTTTTTGAGACAGGGTCTCACATAGCTCAGGTTGGCATCTTTATAGCTAACAATGATCTTAAAAATCTGATTGCCACCCCTCCACCTCTGCTGTTCTATGATTACAAGTGTGTGTTATCAAGTCAATTTCTGAAATCTTGGAGATCAAACCTACAGCTTTGTACATGCTGGGCAAGCACTGTAACAACTGAAGTATAGCCCTAACAGTCCTAAGAGAAAATATGAAACTAAAAGATTAGCTAAATTTATATTGTAAGAATTGTGAAATGTGAAATAAGTTTCTAAGGTAGAATTTTTGAGGACAGCCCCCAATAAAATAAAATAAAATAAATCAAAAAAAAAAAAAAAGAAAGGAAAGAAAGAACAAAAAGATGAAAAATATTTACAGCATAAATGCCAAAATATCATACACAAATTCTAGATCAATTGATTTTACACACTTGATTGTTGTTAAAGCCATTCCCTAATATTTCCAGACACAATTAAAAACTTCTGGTTAATGTAAAAGGACTATATGCTTCTCAAGTATTTGATCTCTTATCTTAAAGAGCTGTTTTCACTAGGAAGGAAGAAGAATTCCTAAACAATATTTAATTTTCTTTCCATTTCCAAATGAATTTTTCATGGTACTTCTTGTTTTAAGCCCTTTCTCATGAGACCATCTGTGATCCTTTCTCAACATCCACATGTTCTTAGCATAGAGCATGCTGAAAAAATTGTCATTTCCTGCCTATTATCATATCTTTATCTTGATTAGGGGGTAAAACCAGAAGGAATGAGGTTTACATCTTTGAGAAGCATTTACACTTAGTTCAATGACTCATTGAAAAAAAATAATGATGATTATAATGAGACCAGAAATACGTTGGCGTGCACTGTATTGCCTAAATCATCATTCCACCTTGTTGAACCAGTTAAATCTAAATGCCACAAAAGTCAGAACTGCATATGCCTAGCTTGTTTCTATTTCAACATCTTCTGTGAAATGTGAAATGAATGCACAGCTCAAAATATATGTCAAATAAATGAAAGAATCAATCCTAACAATACAATGTCTCATCACACAACACTCCAACACACACATCATCTTGATATTTCTGTCACTGACTAAGTGTATTTGCAATGATGGTGCCATAAGATTGCTGCCAAGTGATGTCATACTCATCTTACTTTGCATAAGCACAAGTTATGATATTTGCATGACAAAATTGCCTAATGATGCATTTCTCAGAATATAGTCTCATAATTAAGCAATTCATGAATATATGTTAAATTAAACATTAAACACATTAAACACACAAGAGAAATATAAAGCTTTTTTTTTTGCTATTCCTTTTTTCCTTTGTACACAGAATAATTCCAAATTATTCAGTTGCTCTATTCTAAAAATAAAATAAAATTTTAAAACACTTTAGCTTCAAAATGATAAAAAGAGGAATCTTTAAAAGCATTCACAAAGACAAAGAAATTCAGTGTAAATACATATGTATTGTCTACATGTTAAAATTCCAGAGTCAGGTGATGTTAGTCCATACCCACTCTTTGTACTGGATGGCCTTGGAAAACTGACCTAAAATCTCTGACATTTGGCTCATTTATGTAGTCATATATTCATCAGATGTTAAGCATTAATTCAGGGCAAAAGCTGTTTTATTCATTTATCTAATTCAATCACTGGTCTTAGTCCTGGAGCCCTGGAGCTTTTCAGCCTACATATAATCTAGTCTTTAATCTAGACCTGAAAGGCTTTAGCCTTCATACAATCTAGAACATTTAAACCTCTGAGACTTACTGTTGTCTGAGGCACTCTGACTAGCTCCTTCTGAAACCTGACTGTTTTGATTCAACTTACTCACTGTTCTGGCCCAAACTCTCCTCTAAGCCACTGGCTCAAACTGTCCTTCTGAGCTGGCTGACTGTTTCTGACCAAATTCTTCTGACTCTAGCAGATTCTGGCTGACTCTCTGGCTACCTCAAACTGAACTGTTCTGCTCAGCTTCAAACTGACTCACTCTTCCACCTGATACTGACTTCTGCCAGGCTGCCTCTGTGTCTCTGTGTCTCTCCCTGAGCTCTCATTACTCCATACTGCCTCAGTCAGCCTCTCTGCTCCTCAGTCAGACTGCTTCATTATTTTTGTATCTTGTCTCACATCCTGTTTCAGACTGTTTACCTCATACTGCCTGCTATAACTGACTCTGTAACTGCTCTGCTGTAACTGACTCTGCTTTGAGCTGAGAGCCTGCTTTTATATTGTGTGAGAGTTGGACTTGTCCTCATTCTGACTCACTTTGCTAACTCTTCCTCTGATTAGTCACTTTACCTCTCCTGCATTGACTTAACACAGACATCACTTCTTGTATAACACTGACTCCTATGCTCTGCTTCCTGTGTCTGTTTCCACACTCTGTTTCTGCCTTCAGGATTAAAGATGTATGCTACCATTGTCTTCTGAATACTGAGATTAAAGCTGTATACCAACATTCTTTCTACCATAGAGCAGCCATGCTGCCAGATTAGTGGATTAAATATTCCTCTATATATTTATTCTGAAATAGAGATGATAATTGAATCCATAAGGACTATAGGAGGTGACATGGCAGCCGTTGTTATTCATCTATTGAGTCTTAGCCCAATTTCACTGTTCTGTAATGGTCAATGATATTGCAGAGTGACTCTATAAAGGACATTTTAAGACCTTTTCCAGGGATTATCATGGTAAAAGGCAAAGAAGGCAACTGGAGAGTTGGAGGAGGAGAGAAGGACAGCCTTCTGTTTCTTGCTCTTTTTGTCAGTTCTATTTGAATTTCCAGCTTATTTTAAACACTGTACCCTTAGAGATATTTTTAGCAATCAACTCACTTTCTCAGAAAATGAAGCAGTAGCTCTTTTGGACATTTCCTCAGATTTATAGGACACGGGTTGCAGCCACATAATACCTCTCATCAAATGTCTGAACATCCTCCTCTGATCTATTGAGTTCTAGACACAAATCTCTGATGTTTTCTGGTCACACTCGATGGTAAACAATACACAGCAGCTTTGTGTGGTGACATCTCCAAATACTTTCCTTGTGCTTCCATATCTTACATCCATGCAGGCAATTCTCAGCATTGAATTGCTCTGCGGTTACCGTTTTTTTCTCCAGACTCTTGATATGCAATAAATGGACACCTACAAGTGCTTGAAACAGTGCATAAAAATACAGTAAATGTGAACCTTTGCAATTATGAAATTGCTTATCTATTGAACAAAACACAGCATATGACACATAATTTTCAAGGCCAGGACAAAACAATCTGAAATTAACTGGAAAAAGGAGAATATTCTTTCAGCAAGTTCTATTAATAAACACACAACTTTACAACTAGAAAATAATATGTAACAGGAATAAGATAAACATCTACTAAAGAGAACAAATGACATAATGCTATAATTCTTTGTGTTGACAAAGCTTATTTAAATGTTATGCATGCTCAAATATAACTTACCCATAGCCCAGCACAGGAATTCAGCATTTCAACTCTTTACACTCTCTTCAAATAAACGAATCCATTAGTATGGACTTAGATGTTGACTTATGTCTTGTTCCACTATAGCAACATGTTTGATACTAGAAAGCTTATAAAATGTTTGATACTAAATAACTTATAAATGATAGCACTTTGTCACTGTTCAACAGGCTTAAAAGTCCATGGTTAAAATATGTATAGAATTGGTATATAGTAGGGTCCTTTCCTTGCTTCCAAATTACTGTCTTATTGCACTCCCAAGTTTATTGATGATGATACATTCACTTTGTGGAGGGAACAGAAGCCTAAAAGAGCACTCCTATTAACTTCAAGTTTTATAAGAAATGTTACTCTCATTCATGAGGGTAGAGTACCTGTACCTTCATGACCTCCTAAATACCACTTCTAAATGTTATTTCACAGTAGATGAGTTTCAACCTGAATTCAGATCACCATTAGTCAAACCATTGCTGATGTTACAGCAAATATTGTATTGCCACCCAAAGTTGTTAACCCTTTATTCTCATATCCACTGGAACAGTTGAAAATGGTGCAGAGGATTCTCTCAGGAGCCTTGCTGTGTAGTGATCTTCAGCTACCTACTTTTGTTAGAAAACTACTATTGAGTGAGAGACTTGGTTATAGCCTGATAGGACTGTGACCCCTGTGTGGTTTAATACAAGGAGATGAAGGAAAAGGGATACAATGTAAAACATTCCTATAGTGAATAACTCAGGCTACTGTAGAAGACAATAGTCTTAGGTTTTATGTGTGGAGTGAAAAGCTACTTCATTTCTCATTCTTTTCTCACACATTTTTCTAATCTTTATCACTTTTGCCAGTTTCTTATGTTGTCATACTGTTCTCATGTCTTTTGTCTAGTTATCCTTCCAAACCCAAAACTAAAGCCAGCTATTCCATAAAGTCACCTCCAATCTTTCAGTGATTAACTTACCTCCCCTTGCCTTGTGCTATAGGGTTTTGTTGACACTGCTGAGGTTTGATTCATATTTAGTTTATGCTTTATTGTCTTACAGATTATTTGTCTCATGGAGAAGAATCTGTTTCCATAAAGCTATGTTTCTTCATAAGAGACTGTATATGAGATTCTTCATAAAGGTGTTCTTAATTTGTTTTTGGTGCTAAGAGAATAATGAGATGTTCATATTTAAAAAGGAAGACATAAGACATAAAGTGGAAGAAAAATAATGCAGAGCCAAATTTGAGTATACCAAACTGCCTTTTTAACAAAACTATAATACGATCATCAATGCTTAAAATATTTGAAAACCTTGGATAAAAAAGATCTTACAAGTTTAGGCAATATGAAATATTTCCTATAAGGAAAAAGAAGAATGATGATTATAGATATTTTGCTAATGAAACGAATCAGACAATTAAAAGTAGTTTTATTTTTATCACACAATAAAGCAAATCACTTTTGTGTTGAAGGCTATACTCAAATGACTAAGTTCACCTTTATATGAAATTTTTCCTTCAAACATTTTGAAGATTTCTCTCTTCAACTAAAATTAGTAGATGAGAATGGCAGGTTTCTGTAAAAAAAAAAAAATGCCCTAAAAACTGAAGCACAGTCAAGTACCTAAATTATTCAAAATCCTTCAATCTTCACTAATGATTTTTTTTTTTTTTTTTTTTTTTTATGTGAAGGAGCAGAAGAAGCATTTTCTTCCAGGGAATCTGGTTAAATTTTTTAGCTGAGGCCTTGAAACTAACAAGTTTTAAAATTCTCTGCATATCTTCATGCTCATCTGAACAGGAGACTTTAAAATACACGATCTTTATGTTTCTTTACATGAGAAATGAAAGAAAATGCTTTGAAATGGAAATTTGTTCTAGCTTGAACATTGATTGTGCAACTAACATTCCAAGGTGGGGATTTGGCATTTCCCCAGTAATTGTTGAATTCAACGCAACCTTTTGAACTTTTAAAGGCAATAGAATGATCTGGCTGACTATTACAAAATCAGAGTCGTTTCTGGCATAGCTGGCAGAATTTTTGTAGCCACACTCTCTCAGAATCCATTTTCTAGCAGACTGAATCTCTTAGCAATCAGACTTTCTTAGACAAGTTCTTTGTAAGCCATATGTGTCTCAAAAATATATTTTGACCTTAACTTCAGCTTGAGAAACATATTTCTTGCTGTGGTCCATTTTCTTACTGTGGAGTCTATGGTAGTGGAAGCTTTTGCATAGTTAATTTCCGGCTAGTGCTTCATAAATTACTTAAACTGCTCCTTTACTAGGAATGAAAAGAAAGTTATAGCCATTAAAGTTTCTTAGAGATTATACCAACAGTCTACCTTAGGTTGTTTTTCCTGTTTATAGGATTTTTAGTGCTTTATTTGGTAAGAATATGAAAACAGAATCTTGCTCATGTGTGATAAATCCTATGCAAATATTACTAAGTATGAGTCTGATAAAACCTACTTTTTAAGCTTTCCTCATAGAAAGAATGTAGGTGAGTAGTGTGAAATGATTATCAGATAGACAAGAGAATTAAATCATATTCCTACCTTGCCACTGAGTTCATATATAAGGATATAATAATATCCTTATTATCAGAAATTAATCATAGTTATTATAACCTTTTCCATTGGATAGAACCAAATTATAGTTGTCAGGCCAGCTACTATTATTCCTAACCCTAGAGAAGATTTTGTTCAGATCCTCTTTACTGCTAGAAAGATGTTTATAAATGTCCACTAAGACAGAGTTTAGTGAACTTATACGTCTACAAGTCTCTCTCTATTTCAAAAATAAAAGTGAAAGTAGCATCATGAACAGTATTGTCAACTAACTGTATTTATCTTTATATGGTAGATAAAAACAATTATTTGCATAAGTGAGTTACCATGTGGTGATTGGATAGCAGTATACATTAAGAACATCATTTTAAAATTAGTTCTTTTAGAATTTTTTATAATTCATTTAATCATGTTCATTCCCCTCCTTCAAGTCCTCCCAGATTCAATCCTGCTTCCCTATCCACCCAACTTTGTATCTCCTTCTCCTCCTACCCTTCACATCCAATTTCTGCTGCCCATACTGTCTTGGATGTGTAGTCATCCATTGGAACACAGTCAACCTACCAAAGGTCACACTGTGAAACTGATTCTCCCTCTCCCAGCAGCTGTCCATGCCAATAGCTCTCCAGTTAAGAGCTCCTTTTTGTGGTAGATGGTGATTAATATATAAACACACACCTGGTGAAGGAACAGAGAATAGAAGACTGCAGAATGCTTAGCCTTTGTTGTCTAATACTTAGCCTATCTCTTTCTCATACCCACCTCCAGTGATTTTGAGATCACTGTGGAGGAGAAGGCAGACAGAGATAGTGAATGATGACCAGGAAACACAGTTTACCAGACACAGCATGACAATTGTACATATTAACTTGTAGTGATTATAACACAATACATAAGACGTAGGCAAGTTCAAGTGAGACAAAATCCAAGAACAGAGTACAGAGGTGGTCATGAAGACTTTCTTTTTAATAGATGATGTAATGAAGGCAATTAAATCCCCAGTTTGTCCATACCTTTACCAGGAAAAGCAATCTGTAGATAACATAGCAGAATATACTTTAAGTCTATGTTACATAACTGTAGGATATTGCAAGATATTATCTTTTCCCAATAAAGAAAATGCAAAATGCTAAAACATAACAGTGCAAAAGGAAAGAAAAACTGCAATTGCTTGGGTATTCAGAACAGTATAGATAAGCACTTTAATAGAGAGATGTTAAATGTAGACTGATAGCAGATAGGAGTTTTTCTTAGCCTTGGAAGAGAGTCTTGGGAGGAGATGGCAGGATTAAGAAAGCACTGAGAGATGAGGAGAAATTTCCCAAGCAGTCATGTAGGTATATTTATAAGAAGGTGTTGTAGTTAGAAGGAACAAAATATTGAGAAGTAAAACAGTATGAAGCAACATAAAATTGAAAGACCAAAAGTCTTCTGGAAGAAACTATAGAGCCTACTGCCACTTGATAATTTGGAAATTTATAATTCTAGGCAAGAAGACGTCTCCAGTGCTCTCTTAAACCATGGGATCATATCATATTTGCCTTTTGATGAGATCACCATGGCTGTGTGAATGATTAAGTCACTCCATATTATAAACAAAATGAGCAATCTGGAGACTCCTGTGATCGCTGAAGCCTGCACAAAAAGGTTAAGGGAATAAAAGATTGGAACAAATACGAGAGATTCTAAAAACAATACAGAAATGTAGCAGTGATATCAAATGAGATTGATTCGATTTTTTATTCTGTAATCTGTTTAGACATTTTACTAGTCTCTGGGGATGTAACTAAATTGAACAGATATGGAACCTACTGCCTAACAGGAGAGGCAAAATAGAAAACAGAGCTTGGCAGTAGAATGTTAAGTGCATTGACGGAGTAATGTAGGTTACTATGGCAGCAGAATATCGAGTCTGCAAACCCACACAGAAGTTCAACTAGTGTTTTGCAAGAGAAAGAAAACAGAAGCTGAGTTCTAAGAACAGAAGCGAAGAAGGGTGAAAGGAATGTTAAAAAACATAGGAGCGTATTTGAAAAGGCCCAGATGAGAAATGGCCTAAGAGAAAGATGCTAAATGAAAAAGTGAAGAGACAAGAAGGAGCAGAAATGGAAAAAAGAGTCCAGCCAGCCTGAGGCAGCATTTGGATTTCAGTCCTGCTCTAAAGGCAGTGCTAAGCATCTGGAATACTTTCCAATATATAATAACCCGGATATTTCCATTGTAGGGGCATTATTCCAGATGTCATGTAGGGAAGTCACTTAGGTAGGAGGTCAACCATGCTCCCTGCTTCAGTGTGCACCACCTTTTGTTCTGCTTGTGTTCCTCCTACTAAATCAGATGTTAAAAAAAGCAAACAAACAAGAAAACACTCTTCTTGAGATTGCTGTATTTCCTGGTAAATTTCCAAGAATTATTGAAGAAAATAAGCAAGAAAATGAATAAACAAATAAATTAGGAGACCATTAAAGGATTTCCCAAAGGTAATGCAGGGGCTTTAATAAACAAGAGTATAGATAATGGATATAAAAAAAATTTGGGGACAGATTTAATTGCATATTTAAAAGTAAAATTGACAGGTTATCAAAACTGCTCATGATGAAGTTATGAAGAGGCAAAGATAATTGTTTCTTACATCATAAAATGTGGCTAGTTGTGGTGTCTCTGCCAACTGCCTTGCTCAGCCTCTTCATTTCCCCCAATGCTGCCACCCTTGGCCTCAAGCTTTTCCTGCTTCCATTCAGGCCATTCGTCAATTGTCCCACACACTGCGATGAGCAGTTCCCGATGCTCCTGTCTTTCTCTCGAGTTCCTCAAAGTTAGAGTTAATGATCATACTCTTCAAAGATGTAACAAAAAAAAAGAGGGGAAAGGCTTACAAGTAGGAATAAGAAGATATATGAGAAGCTCAAAACAATAAAGGATATTTACTGGCCATCATCACTAAAAATCACAACGAAGTATTATTTGCAAGCACTTTAAGGAGACAAAGTAGTACTCTGTTGTATGTTTTCGAGTTGGAACATTTATGTCCTGTAATATACAGAAATAAATGATATGTGGTAACTAGCAAATTAGAGATGCTAAGAACAAGACCTGCTGAATTTGTGACAGAATAGTCGTGCATGCCAGACAGAGGGCAAGGAGAGAGGTCGTCTGAAGCCGCAAATGTCCTCTGTCTTATCTCAGGAGGACTTTCAATTCCTGCTAATGGTGATGCCAACCCATGTCTACCAGGTTAATGTGATGCATGCCAATATCGGGGATTTTTTTCTACAGCCTGCTGTTGGCAATATTTCTGAACAGACATAGCTACTACCGAACAGCTGAATCTATTTGGATTGCTATTCAAAAACATCTAGGGTGCCAAACCTAAGGTGCAGAAATTCATCCCACTCATCAAATAATCAGAATAGCTGTTTCAGTTTCCAAAGCTTTAGGCTCTCAGCACCCTCATAACTTCTTGCCAAAGCTTGTGGTGTCTGAGGAAGTACAATAAAATTAAAACATATCATCTGGAATCTTGAAACTAGACTACCAGCACAAACATTTCTCTCTCAGTTTGGCATGCTCGCATTAATAGGAATACCAGAACAGTAGCATTTCTCTTTTTGACTCATGAAATAAAATGTAAGTAAGATACCAAGGTTTTTTTTTGTTTTCTCCATAGCCATCTACTCTGAATAGTTTAAGATGTCATGGGAGAAGAATTAATAAATCATTAGATATATGTAAATATTACCAAAAAATGTAGGCAAAAGTAGTCTAAACCTGAAATGTAAAAAGACAGGACAAAATAAGATAATTGAAAATAATTACGTACATATCTACATATCTCTGTTCACTTGAAACAGTGTATGTGTGTGTGTGTGTGTGTGTATGTGTGTGTGTGTGTGTGCGCGCGAGCGTGTGCAAATGGATGCATGCTTCATATTGTTGCATTTGGTGCTAATATCAGTGGAGAAGGAGGCAGCAGCCATTTCTTCATGCCTAAAATAATCTCTGAGCTTAAAGTTAAGTACAGTAAGATAAAGGAGAACTGAAAATGCCTCAAAAAAGAATCACAGAAGAAAGAGAGAAAGAGTGTGGCAAAAATGGCCAAGTTACAAACTCACATGGAAATGAAGTGTTAGGCAATGGCACCTAAATGGCATCAGGGAAATGGAAAGAGACTAAAAGGATATTCAACAGACAAGACGGCACCGCAGGAACTAGAGAGACAGGAAGTCTCCAACACCTACATGTTTTGGCAACTCTCTTTCTTAAAATCTTGGAGATTTTATTATTTAAATTTAAAATCATAAATTACTTAATTAAAATGAAAACTGATTTAAGATTGAAAATCCTTGGAGATTTTATGAAATTAACAGGAGCATGGAACTTTAATCAGACCAGTTTTACTAGTTAAAAGGAAGAACCTTTTCAGATTTTTTTCCTGTAAGAGACTATAGAACAAATTTTGATACCATTATGGAAACTTACGGAGATCAAAGTCACCTAAAATGTGCATCTTCAGAGCAGGATGTGGCAAGAGAGGAACTGAACAGCTTGAAGAAATAGATGGCCCATTAGGTCTGACCAAAGCAAACTATGCCAAGACAAATGAGTAAACACATTAACATAAGACTGCTTTTGCTCATCTTAGGAAACAAACTGCACAAAATCCATGAGTGCCTCACATTGTCTAATTTCTGACAACACAGATAGGTTGCTTGGCTCCTTTGAAGGCTGGAAGGCAAACAATTAACAGCAAAATCTATCAGCAGAATAGAAGATTTTCACATTAGCATTCTATTTTGGAGAAGGACAGAGTAGAAGGCTGGTAGATATGAACAGTCTCTGGCTTGAAGCCAGCTGTTTCCTTATTCGTTATATAACTTTGGGGTGTTGATGGCTTCTCTGACCTTTGGTTTTCTTTTTTAAAAATTGATGAAAATCATAGTTATGAATAAGTGTTGTAACAAGTAAATGCAAATAATTTATTCATTCATTCCATACTTTCGGACACCTGTGAGCCAACAGTCAATACTTGTGACAATATTAATAGTTCAAGGTAACAGTGATGGGCCTTGACCTCATGAAGCACTATAATAATAATAATAATAATAATAATAATAATAATAATAATAAATAAATAATAAATAATAATAAATAAAATTATTATTATTATTTACAATATAATTATACTTATAACTATTGTTATTAGAGAGATCAATCTAACAAACAATATAACAAATATAAAAATTATTAATTGACAAGATAATAAATATTGAAATGTTAAATAGATTGAAGTTCACATTTTGGTTGCTGAACACATAAAAAATTCACCCAGGACACAACTAAAGAAACTCTTCTATGTACACATCAAATATCACCTGCATGTAAATGAATATTTGCTAAACGAAGAGAAGAAATATATAAATCATTTTCACATATCCAGACAAGTTTGAGAGAATTAGAAAGAGAGCTGATAGGAGAGGTAGACAGCAAAATGTGCCTTGCTGCTTTCTCTTGTGTTCATGGCTTGTGTCAGTCCCATCCTAGCTGCTTCATTACAAATTCAGCAAGGTTTCCTAAATTGAAGGAGCAGATACATGTCACATTACTACTCCCCTGTGAATTTGGTGAGAGTGTCTAGAGAGGTTTTAGTTTAATAATAATAAAAAAAAACCAAACTCTTCTCTGAGCTAGAGAGTACGCAGCATTATGTAGAGTCTTGTAATAGCAGAAAATTCTAGTAGTAGAAATCTGTAGTAGCAGAATAAATAAGCAGACTTATTCTACAAAGGATCTCACAACCTATGCTCATCGTCATGCTAAGCTTAGAGAATTATTTTCCCTTGTCACACAGCTATGGGAGCTGCCAGGAGCAAGGACCTTGAAATTGAGGATCCTCTTCCTTCTGTTTTCAGAAGTCTCTGGCATTTAACTCCAGCTCCTTGGGATGCTGTTTTGTCAACAGATAATGCTCCAGACTAATTATTTCCCTCAAAAGAGCCTTTGCAGAAACCCTGTGTAAATGCTGCAAAGCTTTTGATTTCTTCTTTTCCAAGATTCCACTGAGGTTGTTGCTATTACAGTGACAGCTATGTTGAGCTGGTCTCAAGTTCCAGAGGCCATCTCTAAGCTGAGGCATTAGCAGAGCTCCCAAGGAAGCATTGCTCAGCAGTGTAGAAATTAAAAATGTGATTACTCTCAGAATCTCCTGGACAGCAATAGCCCTGTCTCTGTGTAAGACAGCAATTGTGAGAGCCCAAATGGAATTGCTTACTGAGCGTCCAAGAGCTTGCCAGTGTTTCCTGGTATTCTGAAGAGCCACAATAAAGCAAGCTTGAGAGAATAAAGACTGAATAAAAATTCTCCTTGAAAAAATGAGATAACAAAACCAAGGAAAATTATTTATGGAGATAGATGTTTACAATAATTGAGACTTTTCTCCAATGTTTGCACAAAAGGAAATGATTTAGTGACCAAAGATCAATTTGTATTTGAGTCAACAAATGATGCACTAAAAACAACAGCAGTCAGTTCTGTTTCCTGTACTTATAAGAGGGTTTTTTTTTCAATCCTTAGTCTATATTTAATATTTCCTCTTTTCCTCTTTCTTGAAATAGGGATACATAAATCAGGAAATAAATAGGCAGATTTTAAAATGAGATCATTAGTGGCTATCATGGGTCTGCTATGCTGCATGATTATATATCTGGTCTCTGACTTTGGCAAATCCTGTGTGACATACTTACCTATACTTCACTGGATTCATACTCAAACTGGGACCTCATTATGTTCACCACTCATAGAAATCACTAAAGTTGGATAATGAAAGGGGAGGGGTTTCTTCAGTAACAGAGTACCAGCAGTGTCTTAGAATTCAAATTCAAGAAAGGCAGTGGGCCTGAAAAAGGATGGGAACCAGTCATCAGAACCAACATTTGGTTCAATCTTTCTGAGTTTATTGGGTCTGTCTCTGCCTCTTTCTATAAATGTTTCCTCAAAGGTTGTTCAACGTTTTCTCTTCTCTTAGAGCAATGTTGCCAACTGTTTCCAATTGATTCTAATAGTTGACTCATGGGAAGAGGAGATATAGTGATTTGAGTACTACTGTTGGTCTCTGATATATTTAGACTTTGTTTTCTATAGCAGTATACTCACAAGTTTCCAGTAGAAAATGCATTGTGTAAATGGCAGCCTACAGAATGTGAAAAGATTTTCACCAAAATCACTTCTGATAGAGGACTAATATCCAAAATATATAGAGAGCTCAGGAAACCAGACATCACCAAAACAAATAATCCAATCAAAAATGGGTATAACTCTAAACAAAGAATTCTCAAAAATGGAATCTCAAATGGCTGAAGAAACACCTAAAGAGATATTCATCATCCTTAGCCATTTAGGAAATACAAATCAAAACTACCCAGAGATTCCTTTTTATACCTGTCTGAATGGCTAAGATCAATAACACAAATGATAGCTCATGTTGGTGAGGCTGTACAGCCAAATGGATGGAACTAGAAAAAAAAAACATTCTGAGTAAGATATCCCAGTACCAGAATGACAAGCATAGTATATGAGATTATATATGAGATTAACTGTTAAGCAAAGGACAAAGGTGCTGCGATCCACAGACCCAGAGAGATATGTAACAAAGAGGGCCCCAGTGGAGACACAAGGAGCTCCCTGATAAAGGGGAAGTAGAACAGATGATGTAGGTGGGCTGGATGAGGATAGGAATGGGAAGAGAAGGGACCAGGTTGGGTAAGAGAGATGGAGAAAGAGAACATGGAGAGACAACCAGAATTGGAGGACATTTAGGGGATTTGGAGACCTAAGGCATTGGAAACTCACTGGAATCCACAATGGAGACCCTGGAAAGGACCTCTAGAGATGGGGAGTCTGAACGGGACATCTGTTACAGGGATAGTGTTACAGGGATAAAATTTCCATATATTTCTCTCATTCTAAATCTTTGCGCACATTATATGTGACTAACCCAAACTGATAGGTGCTGCAACTATAATACATGCATCAAATCCAAAAATTTACTAAGATAATATAATGAAAAATGTCTAAACAATATTATAGTAATCCATGTTAAAACAATAATAGGTTGATTATATCATTTTCAGTTACCTATGCTATTGAAATCCGTTTCACCTGTGTCCTTATATGGTTTCATGCTGTGACTGAAAACTTCCCTATTACACATGTGGAGCTCACATTCTTTCATTGTTTTCTCCTGGTCAGTGCTGTTCCAGGTCCTCTCTCCTCCTGTCCATTCCTAGGTCATCCCTATTACCATAATTCCAACATTTCCAGAAACAGAAACTTGCGTCAGACTGTGAATCATTCTAGTCAGTGTATATATATAAATTCAGTTTCATTCTTGAAAATAAAACATTATATTTGCTATCTTGGGGTCTTCACACTATTTTCTTCTCTTAACATTCGTTTGGCCATGTTTTTCCCCCCACAGTTAATCTCTGATATTTCCATCTAAGCTAAGTTATCCTGTTGCAGGTGAAAACATCCCCATTACCCTAAATGCTGCATCTCTTCTACCACCTCTACACTTGCTTCTGTTTCTTCCTTTTATTTTATTTCTTCCAAAGATTGGATCAATGTCTGAAATTTCCCTCCCACTGGAATATGAGCTCTATAGAGAAAATTTCTTTTGATTTACTATTACCTCTTTTATGCCTAGAAGAGTGCCAATAACTCATTACATGTACAAAAGAAGATAGATGAATAAAGGGCCTAATGAATAAATGGACGTATGATACAATGAACAGAGGCAGAGACGCAATGAGCTCTTCTAAATCTGTTCTCATAATATGAGGGCATGCCAGACCCTGTAAGACAAGTACCGAATGACAGTCGCTGAAGATGCATTATTTTACAAAACCCTATCCATTTTTCACACGAACTACCTAAAACAGAATGTGGAAAAAGCTGGCAAAACTAAGAACCTCGACCACCTTCAATCCACGTGTTATTCCTGAAGTCAGAATTTGTATTTTACTGAAATCTGTAATTTGGCCACAGATGTGTAAGAGGGCTGGGAATTGAGGATTTAACAGCTGCAATTCAACACAGTATTTGGATGATTTCTTGATCTGAATTCAGCAATTTCACAATTTAAGGGAGCTAGAGCTTTCACAGGGCACGTTCACACTTGCCAGTCTGCTTGCTTCTCCTTTGAGCTGGTTGATTATACTTTTAATTTTTTCTTTTATTTTCTTTTTTGTAAGGTTTAGAACTCACGATTATCATGTTCTGAGGAAATATAAGAACCAACTTATCAAGTATTCACCTACAAGACATGAGGTCATTCCTCTACTTTGAATAGAACAGCTGGTTAGTTTTTATTGTCAACATGACACAACCTGGAGTCACGTAGGAACAGGAAGCTTCAGTTGAGGAATTGCCCAGAGCAGACTGACCTGTGGCTCTGTTTCTGATAGATTTTCTGACTGATGATTGGAGTGGAAGGGCTCAGCTCACTGTGGTAGCACCATCTCTATAGGCAGTTGTGTCTGCACCATATACGGAACTTGTCTGAGCAGACTCAGTGAGCAATCCAGTAAACAACGTCACTTATGGTTTTGGTTCCAGGTTCCTGACTTGAGTCCCCAGCCTGACTTCTTCCCTCAGTAGTGGAAGTGTAAACTGAAACAAACCTTTCCTCCCAAATTGCTTTTGTTCAAAATGTTTAATCACAGTAACAGAAAACTAAATAGAACATTAATGCTCTGTAGTTTTCCTCATTGTTCTTTTAACTCCAGTCCTAGCATCCGATGGCTGTTCCTATTTGGTGGCAAGGCATACAAACTCACTTAAGAAAATTGGAAAATGTATTAGAAGAACACCAAAGATGTAGCCAAACCTCTCACAAAGTGGAATCTGTTAGTAACTTGGAGTACTGTCTCCAAATCTCCACTTCACTCTGCAAGTCTGACTCAGGCTTCTTCTGCTTTCAATAAAGTACATTTCCTCATTCTTCATTAACATCCAAGAGACTACAGGTTTCTATATGTCCTATAGGTTGATACATGTTCAACATGTATAAATGACACTTGCATTCTTAAGTAAGTATTCTTAACTTTATTAATTGGGGAAAGGGAGCCATTATAGGAGCTAATATACTATCATACTCTTAATTGTTCTCTAAGATACTGCACTCACTTGTCCAGTCTACTAGACTACCACAGTAATAGTGATTATAGATGTATTGGAGAGGAGGAAAAACATCTGAGTGCGATGTGGAAAATGATGTATAGGGACAAATTTCACATTATTGACAGTGACACTTTCCATTTGTGTAACTTTCAAATCTTAGCCAATGCTATATATCTTTTCATTTTGCTTTAAACATGAGATAACTAACAGAATGTTTACTTAGTACATTAATACAAGAAGTGGTGTTGCATTTTTTTAAAACTGGTTGGAGATATTTACAAGTGTATTTGTAAGTGGCCATCAGTGAGCAAGTTCAGAGATGAGATGTAGGCTTTCTGAGTATTTATATAACTCACAAAGGAAGGTAAAATGAACAGAAATTGTTTACTTCTCAAAGGATTAAAAACATAATCAGCAAGCACGGAGCTGAGCTTGTCTCTCAAAAGCTAACTTCAGATCTTTGAAAGTTGCTTGAGAGGCAGGCAATGCAGTTTGCTTTGAAAAGGAGTATTAAAATGAAGTGGATGTCCTTGATTCCTTTATTTACAGTGGTGAACCTATTTAGACTTTAAATGGCACAATTATTTCAATCCACTTCTCTGGAGCAGGATTCCATTATTTATAATTGTTAAACACTTTAACTTGATGTCCTTTCAGGAAAACTTCAGTTGTGTTTTTCCTCTCCAGCTTTACAACCATTCTCAAGAAAATGTTAAGTTTGATGAGAAAAATGCGTTTTTTGACTGTAAACATCAGGTGATTTGGAAACATTTTAACACCTTATCTCTGCATTCTGGAGAGTTATATAGTCAGAAGACATTCACTGAACATAATTAAATTTAAGCTAGAAGTTCTTAGCGTGTTCTGGGAGCCCCCGAACACTGATGGAATCTTTCCATCAGAAGGAGGAAGCAGTCAGCATGATTTTCTAATGATAAGAACAAGGTGACCAGGGAAAGAGAATGAGGAAGTTTCCTCCAGAGGTGGCAGATCATTGAGTATGGTTGTTCTATCCATAGTACACATAATTGATTAACAAATTTCTGAACATTGAAGATTAGGAACCATAATTTTTCTATTTGACCCATGTATTCTCCAGCCATTTCTTGCATTATATCTATTATATAAGTGGATTTTTATATTTCTACAGTAAAGCCAAGGCTACAGTTATCTGATTATATTACCCTGAGGAGATCACTATCATCCTTGTGGAATGAAAATAAGTACTTTTGAAACTGTATTTAGGTGAGGTTTAAGTATCGTGTTTACATTACCTCATTTAGTTTCACTAAACTGTTAGGAGGTATGCACTATTTTCTTCATTTTATAGATGATAAAACTGAAACACTCACACACAGAGAGAGGGGCTAAAAGATTTGCCTAAGACTGCACAGGCAATAAAGCAGCAGGGCTAGTATTTAAATTAAGAATAAGCAATAAGCTGATTTTTCTAGTGGTGTAACATTTACAGGGTTTCCAACTACTTTAATGTTGTTGGATAATAATGAAAGTGTGTGTTCATGTTTAAGAAGAATTTTATGAACATAGCTCCTGGATAGAAAGGACAACACATACAGAAAAGGCACAATGTATACCTTTCAGAATAGACATCAAATGACAAATTCTGAGATCAAATTAAGTAAAATTAATGGATTTTAAAATGATAAAGTATTGTTTAAATGTATGGAAAAATTTCAAGTTTTTTATATGGAAAACAATGCTGATTTGCATCAGAGTTCTAAAAATATTATTTTCAAGTAAACAAAGTATGATTCAACAATTTTATATCCAGCAAAATTTGACCTCAAATACAAATTTGACATCAGCACAAAGCATGACTTTATTTCAAGAATAATACAAAAGAATTCAATGGAAATTGAACATTATTATCCAGTCAAAAAGCAAAGAAACATTCTACCTACATTGAATCTTTAATACAATAAATATATTGTTAAATTTCTGGAAAAATCATTATAATGAAAATTTAAAAATTATATATATATATATTAATACAGCTTCAAGTAAAAATATAACATTAACTATTTACATTGATAAAAATGTAACCAATAAGAATGAAAATTAAGTTAACCATGAGATTTCTAAAGCTATTTATTTACTTTATATCTGTGAAATGAGGTACTTCTATTACAACAATGAAGTAAGTAAACACATGTTTTAAACTTTTTGATATTTTTGTGTGTGAAAATATCATATAGTAATGCAATGACCATCATATATATATGTTGATATATATATATCTAGAGTTAGATCTCTAACTCTAGAACTGTCTGTTATCAAAGTATTTTGTACCTTTGTATAAATTAAAAAACTTGATGGTTATGCAAACTCTATCCTTACAGTAGAGTTTTAATTGAAATCACCTTACAGTATCAAAAGTGCTTATTTTTTAGTAATTTATTTCAGTTTTCCTTTATACATTTCAGGAGATTTTTAATTTATCTTTTAAATTACTTATCACATCAGCCTGTTTCTTTCACTGAGTATATTGTTGTTGCTTTTTTTCCTTTGTTTGAAATCAGATTTTCTGTCAATATATCTTTTAAAAAATTTTTTAATTTATTTTTCTTCTTTCATATAATACTTACCAACACCCCCTTCTATCCTCCGTTCCTTCCAGCCCCCCATCTTCCTTCTCCTCTTATTATATACTCTCCCCACCCACTCATCACACTCAGTTCTCCCCATAGAAGAGACAGCCCTCCCAGGGATACTGTTCAAACAGGGCACAACAGATGAGACAACGCCAGGCTCTAGTCCCTACATCGAGGGTGAATTAGGCAACCCATCTGAAGGACATGGGCTCCAAGGGCAGGCAAAAGCCAGAAAAATCACATAACATATCTAGGAGACTCTGCAGGGTTTTTTTTGTTGTTGTTTTGCTTTGTTTTGTTTTGTTTTTGCCACTTCAGGCTCCGAGGGATTCCAGGAGTGCAGGTCCATTGACTCTGTGGGGCTTGTTCTGATACCCCTGACCTCTCTAGTCCCCAAAAAGCCCCTCTCACTCTTCTGCGAGTTTTCCAGAGCTCTGCATGAAGTTTGGCTCTGGGCCTCTGCATCTGTTTCCATCAGCTGCTGGCAATAGTCTCACTGATGGAAACTGGCCTAGGTACTAATTAATGAGTAAAACAGGATATCATTAGAAATTGTCTCCTGTCTATCCAGTCTCTAGTTCCAGTACTACCCTGCAGAATCAGGCATGGGTTCTCTCCTTTGGCATGGAGTTCTTCCTTTCCATTGTCCCAGTAGGTCCTATTAGGGAGGATGGATTATAGTTCGAAGGTTTTGGGCTAGAGTGGTATCACAGTCCCTCCACTAGGAGCTTGGTGATTATTCAAAACAGCCGGTTCAGGTTCCCCAACCCACATGGCTAGAGGTACTTGCCAATGTCTACACTGTGGACTCCAGTGAGTTTTCATTGCCCTTGGTTGACAGATCTGACCAACTCCCTTAATATCCTCCAATTCTGGTTGTCTCTCCGTATATCCTCTTCCTCCATCCTTCTTCCCCAACCTAGTCCCTTCTCTTCCCATTCCTATCCTCATCCAGTCCACCTGCACCAACTATTCCATTTCCCTTTTATCAGAGACATCCCTGTGTCACAACTGAGCCCTTCCTTGTGGCATAGTCTCTCTGGATCTGTGGCTTGCAGCACCTTTGTCCTTTGATTAACAGTTACTACCCACTTACAAGTGAGTAAATGCCAATTTTATCTTTCTGGGACTGAGTGACCTGACTCAGAATGATTTTTTCTAGTTCCACCCATTTGTCTGCAAAATTCATGTAGTTTATTTTTAATAGCTGAGTAGTAGTCCATTGTTTTCCATTTCTGGCTATTATGAACGAAGCTGCTATAAACATAGTTGAGCAAGTGTCCTTCAGGTAGGATGGAACCTGCTTTGAATATATGCTAAGGAGTGGAATGGGTCTTGAGGTAGATCAAATTCCAATTTCCTGAGTCATCATCTTGATTTCCATAATGGCTTCACAAGTTGGCACTCCCAACAGAATCCAAGGAATGTTCCCCTTGCTCCACATCCTTACCATCATGAGCTGTCATTTGTGTTACTGATCTTAGCCATTCTGACAGGTGTAAGATGGGATTTCAGAGTAGATTTTATTTGCATTTCATTGATGGCTCAGATATCAAGCATTTCTTTAAGTGTTTTTCATCCATTTGATTCCTCTTTTGAGAATTCTTTGTTTAGATCTGTACCCCACCTTTTGATTGGATTATTTGATTTGTTGATGTCTATTCTCTTGAATTCTTTATATATTTTGGATATTAGCCCTCTATCAGAAGTGGTGTTGATGAAAATCTTTTCCTATTGTGTAGGCTGCCATTTTGTCTTATTAACAGTGTCTTTTGCCATAGAGAAGATTTTCAATTTCATTAGGTCCCATTGTTAATTGTTGATCTTAGTGCCTGAGCTATCAGTGTTCTGTTGAGGAACTTGTCTCCTGTGCCAATGTGTTCAAGGCTATTCTCCACTTTCTCTTCTTTCAGATTCAGTGTATCTGCTTTTATGTTGAGGTCCTTGATTCACTCAGACTTGAGTTTTGTGCAGGTGACAAATATGTATCTATTTACATTCTTCTACATGCAGATGTCCAGTTTGACCAGCACCATTTGTTCAATATGCTTTTTTTTCCATTGTTTATTTTTGGTTCCAGGTATACATAAATGCATGGGTTTATGTCTGGATTTTCAATTCAGTTCCATTGGCCAACATGTCTGTTTTTATGCTAATACCATGTGGTTTCTATTACTATAGCTCAATAGTACAACTTGAGATCAGGAATGGTGATACCTCTGGAAGTTTTTTATGTTTCAAGATTGTTTTAGCTATGCTGGATTTTTTATTTTTCCATATGAAGCTGAGTATTGCCCTTTCAAGGTCTGTAAAGAACTGTGTTGGAATTTTGATAGGGATGGTGTTGAATCTGTAGATTGCTTTTGGTTAGATGGCCATTTTTACCATGTTAATCCTACTAATTCAGAAGCAGGGGATATCTTTCCATTTTTGAGATCTCTTCAATTTTCCTCTTCAAAGACTTGAAGTTTTTGTCATACAAGTCTTTCACTTGCTTGGTTAACATCATCCCTATATATTTATGTTATTTGTGGCTATAGTAAAGGGTGTAGTTTCCTTGATTTCTGTCTCAGTCCATTTATCTTTTGTATATATGAGGGCTACTAATTTTTTGAGTTGATCTTACAGCTTCTACTTCACTGTAGTTATTTTCCAACTGTAGGAGTTCCCTAGTTGATTTTTAGGGGTCTCTTATATACACTATCATTGTCATCTGCAAATAAGGATACTTTGACTTCTTCCTTTCCAATCTGCATCACCTTGATCTCCTTCTGTTGTCTTATTGCTCTGGCTAAAACTTCAAGTACTATATTAAACAGGTATGAGGAGAGACGGCAACCTTGTCTTGTTCCTAGTTTTAGTGGAATTATTTTGAGTTTCTCTCCATTTAATTTAATGTTGGCTGTAGGCTTGCTGTAAATTGCCTTTATTATGTTTATATGCCCCTGGTAACCGTAATCTCTTCAAGACTTTTATAATGAAGGGATGTTGGATTTTGTCAAAGGCTTTCTTGGCATCTAATGAGATAATTATGTGTTTTTTTCTTTCAATTTATTTATGTGTTGAAGTACATTTTCATATTTTGAACCATCCTTGTATTTCTGGGATGAAGCCTACTTGATCATGGTGGATGATCTTTTTATTATGGATTTGGTTTGCAAATACTTTATTATTTTGTATTCATGTTCATAAGGGAAATTGGCCTATAATTCTCTTTATTTGTTGAAAGTTTGTCTGGTTTGGGTGTCAGTGTGATTGTGGCCTCATTGAATGAGTTTAGCAATGTTCCTTCTGCTTCTATTTTGTGGAATAATTTGAGGAGTATTGGCATTCACTCTTCTTTGAATGTCTGGTAGAATTTTGTACTGAAATTATCTGGTCCTGGGCTTTTTTGGTTCAGAAGCTTTTAATGATCTCTTCTATTTCCTTGGGAGATATAGGTCTGTTTAAATTGTTTATCTGGTCTCAATTTAACATTGGTAGGTGTTATCCATCAAGAAAATTATCCATTTCTTATAGATTTTCCAATTTTGTGGAGTACAGCTTTTTAAAGTATGACCTAATGATAGTTTGGATTTCCTTGGTGTCTGTGGTTATATCCCCCTTTCATTGCTGATTTTATTGATTTGAATATTCTACCTCTATCTTTTAATTACTTTGGATGAGAGTTTGTCTATCTTGTTGATTTTCTCAAAGAACCAATTCTCTGTTTCACTGATTGTATTGTTTGCTTTGTTTCTATTTTATTGATTTCAACCCTAAGTTTGATTATTTCTTTATGTCTACTTCTCTTGGATGTGTTTGTTTCTTTTTGTTCTAGGGCTTTCAAATGTGTTCATAATTTGCTAGTATATGATCTCTTCATTCTTTTTTGGTAGGCACCTTGTGCTGTGAATTTTCTCCTTAATACAACTTTCATTGCACCCCATAAGTTTGAATATGTTGTGGTATCATTTTAATTGAATTCTGTAAAATCTTTGATTTCTTTCTTTATTTCTGTCCTGACCCAGTCCTCATTAAGTACACAATTATTCAATTTCCATGAATTTGCGGGCCTTCTGTTGTTACTGTTGTTGGTGAAATGCAGCTTTAATCCATGGTTGTCTGATGAGATTCAGAGGGTTATTTAAATTTTCTTGTATCTATTGAGACTTGCTTTGTGTCCAAGTATGTAGTCAATTTTGGAGAAGGTTCCATGAAGTGGTGAGAAGAGGTATAGTCTTTTGTGTGTAGGGGTGAAATGGTTTTGTAGATATCTGTTAGGTCCAATTGGTTTATAATATCTGTTAGCTCAAGCATTTCTCTGTTTAGTGTTTGTCTGAATGACATGTCAGTTGGTGAAAGTGGGATATCAAAGTCTCCCACTATCAATGTATGTGAGTCAATGTGTGTTTTAAGCTTTAGCAATGTTTCTTTTACACACATGGAAGCCCTTGTGTTGGGGGCATAGGTGTTAAGAATTGAAATGTCTCTTGGTAGATTGTTCCTTTGGTGAGTATGTAGTGTCTTTCCCTGTCTCTTTTGATTAATTTTAGTGTGAAGTCTATTATGCTAGATATTAGAATGGCTACACCAGCTTATTTTTGAGGTCCATTTTCTTGATAACTCTTTTCCCAAACCTTTACTCTGAGGTAATGTTTATATTTGATGTTGAGGTGTGTTTCTTATATGCAGCCGAAGGCTGGAGTCTGTTTTCAAATCCATTCTGTTACTCTGTGTCTTTTTATTGGGGACTTGAGTCCACTGATTTGAGAGATATCAAAAACCAATGATTGCTAGGTCCTGTTATTTGATACTTGCTAGTTTTGGTGTGTGTGTGTGTCTTTTTTGTTGATTTTGATAGTGTACGGTTATATACTTCTTGTGTTTTCCTGTATGTGGTTAAGCTCCTTGGGCTAGAGTTATCCTTTTAGTGTCCTCTGTAGGGATGGATTTGAAGATAGATAATTGTTTGAATTTGGATTTGTCATGGAATATTTTATTTTCTCCATCTATGATGATCAAAGTTTTGCTGGGTAAAGAAATCTGGGCTGGTATCTGTTCCCTTAGAGTCTGTAGCATATCAGTCCATCACCTTCTGGCTTTTAGAATCTCCGTTGAAAAGTCAGGTGTAATTCTAATTGGTTTGCCTTTATATGTTACTTGCTGTTTTTCTCTTGCAGCTTTTAGTATTCTTTCTTTATATTGTATGTTTAGTTTTTTTATTATTATGTGCTGGGGGATTTTTTTTCGGTCTATTCTATTTGGTGTTCTGTATGCTTCTTGTATCTTTTTAGGGATTTTCTGCTTTAGGCTTGGAAAATATTCTCCTATGATTTTTTTAAACATATTTTCTGGGCTTTTGAGTGGGGATTCTTCTTTTTATTCTCCTATTATTCTTAAGCTTGATCTTTTCATAGTGTCCCAGATTTCCTGAATGTTTTGTGTTAGTAGTTTTTTGGATTTAATGTTTTCTTTTACTGATGTGTCTATTCCTTCCATAGAAACCTCAACTCCTGAGCTTCTCTCTTCCATCTTTTGTATTCTATTGCTATAGTTTACTTCTGTAGTTCCTGTTTGCTTTTCTAGGTTTTTCATTTCCAGAATTTCTCAGCTTGTGTTTTCTTTATAGATTCTATTTCTATTTTCAAGTCTTGAATGGTTTTGTTCATTTCCTTCAATTGTTTCCCTGTTTGTTCTTGAATTTCTCTAAGATATTTATTCATTTCTTCAAATTGTTTGTTTGTGTTTTCCTGGGTTTCTTTAATGACTTTACTCATTTCCTCCCATTGTTTCTTTATCTTTCATTGATTTCTTTGAGGGATTTATTCATTTACTCTTTAAAATCCTCTATTATCTTCATAAAGTTGATTTTACGATCTTTTTCCTGTGTTTAAGCTATGTCGGAGTGTTCAGGGCTTGTTGTAGTAGGTAGTTGGGTTCTGGCAGTGTCATATAGCCCTGATTATGTTCTTATGCTAGCATTTAGGCATCTTAGTTTGGAATGATTAAGGTTTAAGTGCTGAATTCCTAGGTTTGTCTTTAATGGATGAGTGTATTGTTACTTGTTCTCTTTATCTTCTCTGGTCTTTTCTGTTTTGTAGCTCTTGTTGAGCAGGGAGTATATGCCCAAGGTTGGTGCTGGAATTTTGGTGGCTGCATTGGCCTCTAGTCCAGCAGAGAATCCTTTCTGAGTTGGAGGCTGGGTCTTAAAGAACGTTCTTCTGGGTGTTTTGTGTGTCCTGATCTGGAGCAGGGTCTGTCTGCCTGGTCTCCTAGGTTAGGTTGTATGGTCTGTGCTAGTGCAGAGATTGTGTGACAGAGTTGTTTTCTGAATTGTTCTCCTGGAGTTGGTTCTCTCTATCTGAACCAGGGCAGGGACTATCTGCCTAGGCTGGTCTCTGGGACTCAGAAACAGTGGTGGCTGGAAGTGGCAGAGGGTAGGAAGACGGGGCTGGTTTTGGGATTTGGGGCTGGGCTGAGCAGGTGTAGTGGGAGGGGTCAGCCATTTGGGTTCCTACCTGATCTCCTGGAGCTGGCTTGCTCTGTCTGCTCCAGGACAGGAGCTGTCTGCTCAAGTTGAGTTGGTCCCTGAAATACAGAAGCAGTGTCCAGAAGGTGTGGGCAGTGCGTGGATAATGGCAGTTTGGGGCTTTGGGGCTGGGCTGGGCAAATATAGTGGGTGGGTCAGGGAACAGGACTTCTACTTGTTCTGGGCCTTGCTCTGCTTGCTTAATTAATATATCCTGATTAAAGTTTCCATCCCTATGCTCCTCACAGTTACTCCATACATCTGTCTTCCCCTTCTGGATCCACCCCCTTTCCATCTCTCATTAGAAAACTAACAGGAATATAATTAATATAATATAATATAATATATAGAATAGAATAAGAAATAACAAGATAAAACAAAAACTAAAACATTGGAATTGGATTCAATAAACAAACAGAAGGAAAAGAGCTCAAGAGAAGGCATATAAAGCAGACACAATAGTTCACACATTTAGGCATCCATGTAAACTAGAAGCCAAATTATATACATAAAGGACTTGGAAGACAAAATGGAGTAAAAATATATAAAATAAAATAAAAATGAAAAATATTAAGATTTTTAAACAGGAGAAGACTTGACACAGGATTATGAGACAAGGAACCTCTAAAGATGCCATTGAGTTCGTTAAGAGGTTTCTTGTATGTCACAGAAGGATGGATCCTGTTTTCACATCCATTCTGTAGTTGGTGTCTTTTTATTAGGGAATTGAGTCCATTGATATTGAGAGATATCAAAGACCAATGATTGTTAGGTCCTGTTATTTTGTAGTTGTTGGTTGTATTTATGTGTGTGTGTATGTGTGTGTGTGTGGGGGGGGGTAGTTTGCGTCTCCCTACTTTTGATTCTGACGGGGTGCGGTTATTTATTCCCTGTGTTTTCTTGGGTGTAATTACCCCTTCCAGTTGGAATTTTCCATCTAATATCTTCTGTAGGGATGGATTTGTAGATAGATATTGCTGGCATTTGGATTTGTCATTGAGTTTTTTGTTTTCTCCATCTATAGTAATTGAAAGCTTTGCTGATTATAGTAGTCTGGGCTAGCATCTGTGATCTCTTAGAGTCTACACCATATCTGTCCACGTCCTTCTGGTGTTTTGAGTCTCTGTTGAGAAATCTGGTGTGATTCTAGTAGCTTTATTTTTATGTTACTTGCTTTTTTCTCTTACAGCTTTTAGTATTCTTTCTTTCTTCTGTATGCTTAGTGTTTTGATTATTATGTGGTGACGGGACTTGCATTTCTGGTCCAGTCTATTTGGTACTCTGTATGCTTCTTGTACCTTAATAGGGAGCTCCTTTAAGTTTGGAAAATTTTCTGCTATGATTTTGTTGAAAATATTTTCTGGGCCTTTGAGGTGGAATTCTTCTCCTTCTATTCCTATTATTCTTATGTTTGATCTTTTCATAGTGTCCTAGATCCTGGGTTATGTGTTAGTGGTTTTTTACATTTAACGTTTTCTTTTACTGATGTCTCCAATTCTTCTGTAGTATCTTCACTCTTTCATCTCGTGTACTCTTTTGCTGTAGCTTGTCTTGCTAATTGCTGATTACTTTTATAGACATTTCATTTTCAAAACTCCCTTGATTTGTGTTTTCTTTATGTCTTCTCTTTCCATTTTCAGGTCTTGGGCAGTTTTATTTTTGTTGTTGTTACTGTTTCCTTTAATTGTTTGCTTGCTTTTTCTTAGCTTTCTTTAGGGGAATTATTCATTTCTTTGAATTTTTTGTTTGTGTTTTTCTTTTTTTATTAATTTTTTTTTAAAAAAATTAATTCACTCAATTCCTCCCTTGTCTGTTTGTCTTTTAATCTGTTTCCTTGAGGAATTTATTTATTTCCTCTTTAAGGGCCCCTCTTATCTTCATAAAGTTGGTTTTAAAATCTTTGGCTGTTAAGTGCTTGTTGTAGTAGAAAAGAAATCAAGGGTATAACTCCCTTCGCAATAGCCACAAATGACATAAAATACCTTGGGGTAACTCTAACTGACAAAAGTTCAAATCTTTGAAGATAGGAACTAAAGAAGATCACAGAAGATGGAAAGATCTCCTATGCTCCTAGATTGATAGGATCAACATTTTTAAACATGTCCATCTTACCAAAAGTAATATACACATTCAGCACCATCCCTATCAAAATCCCAACACAATTATTTACAGACCTGGGAAGGACAATATTCAACTTCATATGAAAAAATAAGAAACTCAGGATAGCAAAAATTATCCTGAAAAATAAAAGAACTTCTGGGGCTATCACTATTCCTGATCTCTCAAGCTGTACTATAGAGCTATAGTAATAAAAAACCACCACATGGTATTGGCATAAAGGGACATGTTGGCCAAAAGAATAGAATTGAAGATCTGGACATAATTCCACACACACATGATTTTTGATAAAGAAGTCAGAAATATAGAATAGAACAAAGAACACACCTTTAACAAAAATGATGGTACAACTAGATGTGTACATGTAGAAAAATCCAAATTGATCTATATTTACCACCCTGCACAAAACTCAAGTCCAAGTGAATCAAAGGCCTCAACTTAAAACCAGGCAAAATGAACATGGTAGAAGAGAAAGTGGAGAATAGCCTTGAATGAGTTGGCACCAGAGACAACTTTCTGAACCGAACACAAGTAGCTCATGCACTAAGACCAATGATTAATAAGTGGGACCTCATGAAACTGAAAAGCTTCTATAAGGCAAAGGACACTGTCAACAAGACAGAATGGCAGCCTACAAAATGGGTAAAGATCTTCACTATCTCCACTTCCAATAGAGGGCTAGTATCCAAATAAAGAATTCAAAAAACTAGCTATGAAGAAAGCAAACAATCCAATTAAAAATGGGGATAGATCTCAAAAGAGGAATCTCAAATGACTGAGAAACATGTAAAGAAATGTTTGACATCCTTATCCATTAGTGAAATGCAAATCAAAACATCTTTGAGATTCCATCTTACACCTTTCAGAATGACTAAGATCAGTAACAACAAGGATAGCTCATGCTGGTGAGGATGTGGGGCAAGAGGAACACACCTCCATTGCTGGTGGGAGTGAAAACTTGTACAGCCACTATGGAAATCAATATGGCAATTCCTTAAGAAATTGGAAATTGACTTACGTCAAGACCGAGCTATACCATCCCTGGGCATATACCAATAAAGTCTCCTCCTACTAGAAGGACATTTGCTCAACTATGTTCATAGCAGCTTTAATCATAAATAGCCTGAAGTTGGAAACAACCTAGATGTCCCTCAAGTGAAGAATTTATAAAGAAATTATGTTGCATTTACACAGTGGAGTATTACTCAGTTATTAAAATGACCTCATGAACTTTGCAAGCAAATAGATAAATCTAGAAAAAAATCATTCTAAGTGAAGTAATAGAAAAACAAACACAGTATGTATTCACTTATATATGGATACTAACTGCTAAGCAAAGGAAGATACTAGTATCCACCGGCATAGGAAATTTACACAACAAGAAGGTCTCTAGTTGCAACACAGGGATCTCCCTGGTAGGGTGGAAATTGAACATAGGATGTAAGTGGGGTGGGGGAGGGTGGGAATGGGAGTAGATGGGACCAGGAAGAGGAGAGGAATGAAGAGAAAAAATATATGGAGAGATGAAAAGAATTGGGGGATGATTAGGATGCAATGGGAGGATCTGGTATAGCAGAAACTCACAGGAATCTATGAGGAAGACCCTAGCAAGCATCTCTAATAATCTGGGATAGGGATTCTGAACAGGCCATCTCCTGTGGCCAGGCAAGGCTTCCCAATGGTGAAACTGGGACACTATCCCAACCACAAAATCTCTCACTTATGGCCTATCCTCCCTGCAAGATCCTCATTGACAACACAAAGGCAAAACTCCATGACGAAGGAGGGAACCCCTGACCAAAACTACAGGACAGTACAGGAACTAGAGACTGGATAACCCAGAGACAACTTCTAATGTTCTGCTCATAGATCAGTATCTAACCCAGTCCTCACCAGAGAGGCCCACCTCAGCAGCTGAGAGGAGCATCTGGAGAGGCCCAAGGCCAAATGTCCTACGGAGATCAAGGAACCGCATGGAAGAGGGAGAGGAGGGATGGCAGAAAGCAGAAGGGCTGAGGATACCAGGAGAACAAGAACTCATCCACATTGTCACCTAACACTCTTAGGAGCACACAGAGACTGAAGCCAAAGACAAGGAACCTGTAGGTTCCCCTAAATATACTTCATGGCTGTCTGAGTTGGTGTCCTTGAAAAACTCTTACAGGCTTGAGTGGGGGTGTCTCTGTCCATTTTATCTGCCTTTGAGACCCTTTTTTCCTGCCTGGGTGCCTGGCCCACCCTTAAAGTAGAGATTGGTGCTTAGCCCCATTCCATTCTGCCATGCCATGACCTGATTGTGATGTAACCCTGGGGTTAGGTTCTTTCTGGGGAAAAGGGAGGATGTTTGTGGGTGGTGATGGAGGTATATATGGGGGAATTGAGTTGTGGAGATAGGGGAGGAGGGGTATTCGGATATATTCCATAAGTTGAATGAGAGAAGAAAGAAAAAGTAGCTTGTTTTCCCAATCTCAGTGGCTAATTTGTAAAGTAGTATATTCAAAAAAGAATTTATCATTATATCTGTATAATTTTCTCTAAAAGTTATAATATTCAATATAGTAAAAGTGTACATTTATCTCAATAAAATTGGAAAACTTTGATCAAAAACAAAAATTCAAACCTGAATTTCAAATTTTATAAAACAAAGAGTTTATAAAACAAAAGTAGAGAATAAGAATTAATTGTCACTAAATTAGTCTAACAACTGATATGAAATACAGGTTCTTTCAATAAGGCAAACCTAACACAAATAAACATTGGAGTTTGGTTAAGAAAACAAACAAGTAGAAACCCACAAAGCTGAAGTAAGCATGGGACTAGTTGGATGGCTCAGTGGAGAAGAGCACATGCTGCTCTTACAGAGGACCCAAGCACCAACACTAGGTGGCTCACAACCACATATAACTCCAGCTCAATGAGATTAGAAGTCTCTGGCTTCCATGAGTACCTACATGCACATATGCACAATTTTGAAAAGATAATGAAAATAAACCTTTAAAATAAGTAAACAGCAATTCACAAGTGAACTCTGGCAATTAAAATTCATGAAAATTTAAAAATAGTAGCTTGCTTTGCCTTCAATACGTTAATGTATTTGAAGCATTGATAATGGATGCTTTCATAGCATAAAAAATAAGAATGTCTAATTGCTCTAAGGTAATTTACACATTTAAGATAATTTTCACACAAATGACAGCAGAATTAGTTTCTGGAAATATAGAGGCTTATTTCAAAGGTAACTTGAAATATATACTCAAATAAAAATCCTAGGAAAATGGGTTGAGAAAAAGATAATGTTTAGCACTAATTCTATTGTATATGAAAACAATTTTCTGGAATGCATTATTATGAAGTTACTAAGATAGGTTGACAATTGGAAAGTATATCAAAAGGTTATGAATAAACTCAACTACACGTAGAGAGTAAATATATAATAAGACATTAAGATACTCAAAGTAACTAGAATAGTATCTCCAAAATTCATATCTACCTAGAACTTCGGAGTGAGACTGAATCATTGGATATGAGATTAGTTAAAAAGTTTCCAATGGAGTGAAGAATCTTTGCTTTGGACAGGGTCATAAAATACGATGACTGCTATCCTTAGGAGAAGAGCAAATATATTGAGGGGATGGCTCCGTGGGTAGAACTCTGGTGCACACACATGAGGACCCCAATGTGGATCCCAGCACAGGAGTGGCCACATTCCAACACTCTCAACACTGTGGGGATGGAGACAGGAGGATTACATGGATTTGCTGGCCACTGTTTTTCTTTCAAATCTACTGACAGACCCTGTCTCAAAGGATTATGATAAAGAATAATAGAACACCCAACTGCCTCCTCTGGCCTCCGTTTTCACACACACACACACTGGTGCATGTACCCACAGACATGTACATGAAGCCACACTTGTATGAGCACACACACACACAAATAAAAGGAAAAGGGAAAGAGAAAATTTTAAAAAAAGAATACACAGAAGAAAAGCCTATATGAAGACAGAGACAGTGGTTGGTCTACTACTGCAAAACATGGAAGTGGCACATAATGAGCCCCTGAGAAAGAAGGAGTCACAAACCAGTTCTGCAGTACAACCTGCAGAGACAGCCCAACCCTGTCATGCTGACTTTGAACTTCTGGCTTCTTGGAAATCAAGGTTGAAGGAGTGGAGAGATTGATATTAATCTGAGAATCAAAAGAAAACTTTGGGAAGATTTTCATAATGGTAAAATGAGTATATTCATAGTTTTTTTTTTAAAGAATGTTCTAACTACACAGAGATATGAACCAAAACGTGGACAGGGAAGATCTTGGAAATCTAAGGATGAAAAGATAGTGCTTGGATTAGGATGGTGACTGGAGGGATGAAGAGAAATGACCAAGTACAGAAACTACTTTGAGACAAATAAAAAGGGCTTGGTAATGAACTAGGATTTTGGATACGATATTTAATAAAATAGCCAAATGAAACATTATAGATTCTTTATAATGCAATGAAACCTCATAAAAATACAGAGTGAAAATATAACTTATAGGTAGTATTTCACTTTTCTACTCTCCATGGTCTTAAAAATATATTTATATTATGCTTCTTTTCAAATAAAAGGAACATTTAATAATCACAAAAATCACACTTTAGGATCACTCCCCAAGTTTAATTGAGATATGACTATATGTTTTGCTAAGATATGGGGCAAAATTCAGATAGACAAGAGATGCCTAGTAGGAATTAACTCTGATGCCTAAATATGCATCAGACTATAGTAAAAGGGTGTTGCATCACACAGAGACCAATAGAGAAGCTAAAAATCATCATTTTAAGAATTCCCTGGTTAATTTTCTTATTATATATACATTGAGCATTATATATGTGCACACACACATGCACACAGCAGTTAAACCCCTTTTACCTAAAGGAAGTTTTCCCAATCCTCAGACTCAGGTGTATTTATATTCTATTGAATGAAGGTTCCATAGTCTTTCTATGTAGAACTGCTGAGAGGACAAGATGAAAAGAGCCAAATAGGATGCTCAGAGAGAACACAAGGCACTCGGGTGTGTAGTTGCTGCAGAGACGGTGAGCTTAGTAATTGCTACTCCTCTCAACATTTAGGATGTTAAATACCTGGAGTATAGCTAAACTGGTTTCTATCTTATTAATTACGTACGATATTGACCATGGCTGGGCAGGTCATAGGCCCTGGGGGAAAACATACTGCTAATTGTCATGACACCAAACTGCAATGGAAATATGTATGATTATACCCATAGACAAATGCTACTTTCACCCTTAATTGCAGAAATGTCTCTTTGGTGTGAAAGGCAGTGCATACAGAGACTCGTGGCTTAAAACAAACCAAAGTTGAATGTTCAGCCCTGAACATAATTTTTGTGCCACCTTCTCTAAGACTCCAGGAACATTGCATAAGAAACAGTAGAAAGCAAATAGTGGCTGAAGGTAAAGAGAAGCTGCAAATGGTGCCTTCAGGGTACTGCTTAATTAGTGCAATCACAAACTCACAAAACCCGCAGCTTATCTGCAATGAACATCACTGATTCTGTCAATAGTAAGTCAGAAACCAGAGAGGGGCATGTGGGAGTCTAACTTGCCTTGCTTAATTATTGATTACTGATGGATTCTGGGGGACAGCCATCGTTTTTAGTTGTGTATCAAAAAGTGGGCATACCAGGCTTCAATTGACAGCAGCAAACCCATGGCCACCAGACAGTTCTGCCTACAATCTGTGAAAAGGTGGGAACAAAAAAGGCACAAAGATAGGAAAGGGAACTGTAGGAAGAAGGGCGATGACTGGGGTAAGAGGAAACAGAAGATGGTGAGGGTGATTGTAAACAGAGCACTACATATATTGTACACATGTACACATGAAATTGTCAATAACAATTTCAATGGATTATAAAATATGATGTTGAGAGAAATTATATTGTTTGGAAGATAAAATCAACATGCTGGGTATATGATGAGAAAGGTACGTTCAGTCTTCACATCCAGTTCCTGGTGCTCAAATTCTGAAGCTCCTGGAATCTTCTGAGTGATAAGAGTCAAAAAACAAAACAAAAAAAAAAAAAACCCTCTTCTGGTATAACATCTTAGTTTTGTAAATGGCACCTAAATCTATTAGAATTTCCTAAATTACAAAAATAATTATTTCTATTCTTTTGTAAAAAGAAGACACTACAACTGCTATCACAAAAACTATAAAGGGTCATAAGGCTCTACTACAAAAATCATACAAAAGCTTGATGACTTAGAAGAAATGGAATATATATAGATGAATAACATGAACAAGTCTCTAGTCTTCCCAATTCAGTGTACACTGAGTCAGGCATAACTCCCCCCTTCAAAATACCTAGTATCAAATGGCTTCTTGGCTGAATTCTACCAGAAAACTAATACTAAACCTTCTAGTACTCTTCCAAAAAAATAAATAAATAAAGACTAAGGACTGGTTCCAAATACTTTTCATGGGATCAGAATTATGCTGATACTCAAAAGTAGGGAAAGACATTACAGATGAAGAAAATTGCAGACCAGTACTGTTAATAATCGTGGCTGCAAAGTCTTCAGTAAAATGCTAGTGAACCAAATTTAACACCACAGGAAAAGGGGAATCTGCAAAAGTCAGTTAAGATTTACTCACGGGATACAAGGATGGTTCAAAACACAACTTCAGATGCTTTCCAGTCTTAAATTCCATCTCTACATGAGTGCAACGATAAGAGCTAGATGGTATTTATCAATGTATAGCTCTCACCTGGGTGATACGTAGGATTGACATGATTTAGAGTCTAAGAATACAGAGAACGTTGGCATTTGGTAGATCCATTAGAATTCAAATAGAAACTCTAATAAGACATCTCCAAGTTCAGTGCTTTGTTTCTCTGTCCTTTTATACTTTATTCAATCAAACTATTTGGCTGGAAAACTCATGCAATGTGTCTTCAGAGAAAACATTCTGAACTGAGTAATTTAATGAGGCCATGTGTGTGTCCCCAATGCTTCTCAGAATGATAGATTATGGAAAGAATAAATCATTGAAGACACAAATACAGAAACATTTTATGAGTGTATCCCATTGACTATGAACTAGTGAATTTCCTAATATATGTACCAAATATTAAGCTGAAAATAGGTAAATCACTATCTTTGCTCTTCCTTTTGGAAATGTCTCTCTAGAGTGTTGCTACACCCTAAGCTTTGTAATTGGAAAATATTTGCCTTATAATTTTCTGTTGCCTGAAAAAACTACCAGTAAATAATGAGGTCCCCATTGTTCCAAATACCAAGTATGAAATGTGGTCCGTCTATGCTTTCATTTAATATCGATTCTTCAAATGAGAAAGAATCTTTAATAAACACAGAGAATCCTCACAAGCTTTTAGATGAAACACTCAATTCAAATGAGAGGGCTGGCTAGAAGTGGCTTTTAAAGACCCAGAATCATTGTGCTGTGAAAAGCACTAGAAAACCACACATGTTCAATAAACCATTTCTTACCATGAAAGCTATCAGATCCCTGATACTAGACCCTAGGTTTTTGTTTCTATTTTCCTGACCCTTCTACTTTAACACTAATGATATAAATTACATAGTACAGTAGTCTTGAGTCATTTCATAAAACACTGGCCTATGATCATGAGCAACCCTTATTTCATCTTGCCCCTATGAAATATGTCCTATAGAAGCTTTCGGATGGTACAAACTACTGCACTCTGTGTGCAGTGTAGACAAAGGGGATGGATAGCCTTGAGTTCTGCTGTGGCAGAGGAGTCTCTTTCCTAAGAAGGGCAGGTAGAAGGTTAGACTAATTGAATTGTTTAGTGGCTCCATCTTTTTAAGTGCTTTCCTGTAGAAGAGGGTCAAAACTAACATTAACACCACTGTTCTTTGCAATGACATTGCTCAAGTAAAGTTTTTCCCCCTAGTCTTTCAGATTTCACTGGGAATCACTAAACAAATAACAAGCAACTGTGAATTGTGGCAGTCTAATAGATTGAACTAATAGAAAAGAAGGGAGTGTTGTTCCACACAAATTGTAACGTATTTCTCTCACGCCTACTCAAATCCCAAACCTGTAAGTCACTCACCTCTATTCCCTTTGTATTGCAAAGTCTGTTTCATCTCTATGTCTCAATAAGTCTGAAAATGTCTATTTGTAAAATTCATTCTGAAAAGAGAAATGAACAGGATGTAGTGTTCTGCAAAATCTCTCCGTGGTCTCCACATCACCCTGCATGTCTACTACACACACTGCCTCAAACACCATATGGAACCAAAGGTTGAATGAGCATATAAAATTGGAGTCATCACCCCAAATAAACCGCACAGATTCCCTTGGTACCCTGTGAAACTTTGCAGTTATTGGCAGTGCTGTGGATTATAATACTGAATTGCTCAAAATCATTCTTTTCTAAATTTAGAACACAATTTGTCTCTATTTTCTACTTTGTTCACTTCCAATCAAGGTGTCTCAGAGTTCTTCCTCCCTTTTCCCCTTCTTAGTATGCTTCATTGCAAGACTTACCTTGCTTTTTGTCATTATTCAGTGATTAATTTGAATGCACCAGTGATTTGATCAAATTATTTAAAATTAATCTAAGAGAATATTACGGTAAATCTAAAAGTACAAAAAATAAGTGACTATAAATTATTTTGCTCACACTGTATGGAATGGTAGGTGTTGAATTAAACAACCAATAAAGATTAAGGCAGATAGGCAGCTTATCAGCCAGCCCCATGCCCATGAGAGCTCCATTTCAAATGAGCTGGAATGGGGAAGCCTCTATTTCTACACATTTCATCCCTTAAAAGACCTTGAAATTCAAGGAAACAGACTCCATCCCTTGATTCTGTTGTTATTCCTTGAGATTTTTAAGAAGAAAAACTCTCAATTCATATTTATTTCTTTAAGGAACTCTTTATCTCCCCTTCTCTCCATGAGTTTATAATGTTTTATATTTTGTGAATAGGTTTAGTAGCCTACAAATACTGTTATGAAGTCCCCAGATACGCTTATACTTGAAGATAACCAGATCAGGATACCTCATTCAATTTTTTTTTCACAATAGAGAAATTAAAACCTTGGAGGATAAATTTTACATTTTTGAACAAAACTGCTACCTGCCCTAAATGGGCAAATTTGATTTCATAAATTATTTATAGGAGTATGTCAAATGCCAAAAGTCTTTGAATTTATACTGAAGATTTTAGAAGGAAATAACTCCAGAAGAGGAAGAAGAGTAGACACTGTTCAGGCAGTAAGACACTGACACGAAAAAGTACTCACAGGAAGGGAAGGTAGCTTCAGTGTAAGGTTGGATCTTTCTGGGCCTGATGGGGGAGGGTATGTGTAAGGAAAAAATGGAGCAGCAGCATTTGAATTTCAGAAGAATTTCAGAAATATTGAATTTAGAGCTAATGGTTAACTTTGTCATTGCATGCAATCATATGCTTTGTAGTAAGCAAGTGGCTTAACAGTATGAAAGCTATCGTAATGTAAAGAACAGCAACATATTCTTTGACACAACAAAGGGATTAGAGTTTTAAAAGTTGTTTTAAAAATTGAGAACAAAACTACACATGGTGAGGTGTACTTGTACTCCAAGCACTTGGGAGTTGGTAGCAACAGGATCATCAATTCAAGGTCATGCTCCCTATGTTGTATATTGAATTTGAGGCCAGTTCTGGGCTACATGAGATCCTGAGTAAAGAAAAAAATAAGTCATTAAAGTGAACACAAAAAGATTTGAGACATGTATTTTACATAAAACAGATTTGTTTTTTCATTTAGTTAGATAAGTTTTAGACCTCTTACTTACTCTGCCACTAGGTAGCTATATAGAATGTTCTATAATCTCCCTCCCAAACACAGATCATGTCATAATTGTCAGACTAAATCTGGCTGACATCTCTTGGTCAGCAAAGCTTTAAAAAAGGATCATACTTTCATATAGGGACTTTAATACTCTTTAGAGGATTCTTGTATTACCTTGGTACTTCTAATAACATACAGACAAGTCACACTGCAATTTCATCAGTGACCACAGTCTTTGAGAGTCTGACTTTGTCATCCTTTTTTTTTCCGTCTAAATTTTATTCATAGTTTCTATTCTGTGTTATGTTTTGTCTTGACCAAACCATTCCAAGGAGAATGGGAATTTGTCCATACAGATTGTCTTCCTGTATGCTTTTGTATCACCAATTTCAATAGCTAAGCCCACCCTCATAAAGTGATCTTTCTTCTCTGTCTGCTGTGTTGGTGGACATACCCAGAGAATGCTGGTACAGTATTCCAATGGTGAAATCAGAACAGAGAAAATATTTGCTTCTAGGTTTTCACAGACAGTACCCAAGAGATACCAGTAGAGTAAGTATGTAAAGGAGAAAGGCTAGAGAATAAGTGAAATTTCATATCATAAAGTAAAAACAAAATTGACTTATAGAAATAATTTGAATTATAAATTGAAATGTTAAGGACGTTTTTGTTAAAGAAATATTTCAAAGAGACTGAACTGTGTAAATAAATAAATTTGAACATAATAAATCATGTGAATAACATAGCACATGCCACATCAATCTCCTCCAGTACAGAGATTCTTCCCTACTCTCTTTTGCTGTACTATCTCATAACTAGGTCATCAAGTTTGTCTGCAAGGCAACCTGTACTACCCATTTGTATTTCCTGACAAGAACTGACCAGACTAAACTTGTTTGCTCCTTCAATTAAAAGCAGAAACAAGCCAATTGGTGGTGATGCACACCTTTAATCCCAGCACTCTGAGGCAGAGGCAGGTGGATCTCTGTGAGTTCAAGGACAGCCTGGTCTACAGGGTGAGTTCCAGGACAGCCAGAGTTACAACACAGAAACCCTGTCTAGAAGAAATAGAAAGAAAAAAAGAAAGAAAGAAAGAAAGAAAGAAAGAGAGAGAGAGAGAGAGAGAGAGAGAGAGAGAGAGAGAGAGAAAGAAAGAAAGAAAGAAAGAAAGAAAGAAAGAAAGAAAGAAAGAAAGAAAGAAAGAAAGAAAGAAAGAAAGAAAGAAAGAAAGAAAGAAAGAAAGAAAGAAAGACAGAAAACCCCAGGACAAGGTTTGTATATAACCATGCTCTTCTTTCTCTTTGCTGCCTGCTTATGACTAGTGCGTAATAAATATCCTAATACCTGAGTTCATTGTGCCAGGTATGATATGTTGTGATATTCCCTGCCTGTGCCTAAAAGAGAACAAGTGGACCAGTACAGCAAGGAGCCAACTTGATTGAGGTCAGGATCTTTGAAGAAGACTGAGGCAATAGCTCTAAGAAGTTCAATGAAGAATCTTTACAGAATCAATATCCCTGTGAAACTAAAGGAAGGAAAATGAGGTGGAGACAGAAGTTGGATTGTTATTTAGTCACAGAAAGGGCTCAGCCAATTCCATGTAGCATGTAAAAGTCAGGCTCACCCTCAGAGTTTCCTGAGTTGGAACAAATAAGTCCGTGATTTGACAATAGAGGAAGGCTGAGAAGGAAGAGTTTGAACTCAACAAATATGGGTCTTAGCCGCTGTTGGAAATCCCTAGAAAAAGTTGAGTGCTAAGGATTATTTGTGAGAGCTGCTTCAGGAGAGGCAATGAGCCGTTCAGAGATATAGAGTGATCATCGTCACCAGCAGCACTCTGTTCAGTACAGAATAACCAAAACATTTTGTCTTAGTTGAGATGTGTTTTATTTTGAGACAGATATTTTTCTTGTTTTCTGTTTTCTCTCTCTGCCAGCAGGAAAGGTCCTGGAAGTTGGTTTGATGTGGGTTTTCGTTGTCTTTTATATTGGGTCTTGCTGTGGAGCTACGGGTAGTCTAGTACTCATTATGGGGTTGAGGCTTGACTCATGTTGGTGGTAATACTGTTGCCTCAGCCTCCCACGTGTTGGGATTACAGGCCGGAGATATCATGCTCAGATGGCAGTCTGGAAAACAGAAGTAGCCAACAGACTTTGACACTTAATAGTTCCAAGATTTTGCATGCAATATGGAAACTAGGGTTTCAGATTAGCAAGGAAGAAGACTGTGGATTCTAGATCAGCAGGGAACTGGCCTTGTTCCCTGGCAAGACTACAAGATAGCTACAAAGGAAAAAATCTGTGAGTATTTACCAAATGATAGGATACAGATTTTGGAATAGTGTACCTAGTGAAATTAGCTTATGTCCTGAAAGGAGTTGGTTGCAAGTAGACTGTGCAAATGGGCACAAAGGAAGTACTCATGGTCATATGACCTCCCAAGGGGTGCCTCCACACCCAGTCGGGAATCAGTGGTAGCATTTTAAACCTAGTCATCTATGGAGGTAGAAGAAATATCAAAGCCTATCAAGGTTGAGTATCTCACCAGCTTTGAAGATTAGAGATTAGGATCAAAATCAAATCAAGTCACAGACAAGTTTTTAAAAGGCACTATTCTTGCAACTGTCTTTCTGACCTGGGATCGATACCTGCGACCTAAACAAAGTAGCTAAGAAACACAGTGACATGACTCTACATCTCTTCTCACCACTGTAGAATGTTCCATGAGATGTTCACACCGTGCTTTGAAACTGTCACATATGTGAATGAGCAGCCGGCTCCTGAACTATGACAGAAAACATTGCAGTGACATAAGGTCAGCGAGGAGATTGACATTTCCGAGAAATAAAAGACAAAATGTTCTGACACTTCTGGAAAGCCTGTGAAAGTGCTGAAGAGACAGACCCAAGGGGAAGGGCAGCAACACCAACAATGGGGACAGCAATGACGAATTCACCTAAGTAATAGAAATGACCACGTGAGATGTATATTCTAGCGTGTTTATTTTTTCCTTTTATATTCAAACAAGTTTTTCCATACAGCATATTCTGATTGGGTTTCCCCCTTCTCCAATTTCAGCAAAATCACTCATTTTTATGTTCCTTTTTCTGTCTTTCTAAAACAACAAATAAAACCAAACCAAAAAAAAAAAAAACCACCCACAAAAAAACCAAAAATCACAAAAATGAAAAGTCAAAATATATAAACAAAGGATGAAAAGACACATACACATACACACACACACACACACACACACACACACAAACAAAGCAAACTGAAACAAAAAAGTCTTCAAAAAATACCAATGAGTTCCCCTTGCATTGGCTAACTACTTCAGGACATGGGGCCTACTTGAAGTGTGGTTGATATACCCAGTGAGACTCTGTGGGAGAAAAGTGATCTTTCCTTTGCCCACAGGTATTGGTTGTAGATATTTTCTTGTGCAGAGTGGAAACCTGTGTTCACTTTTCTCTCTTAGTGTTGGGATACCATCTGACTCTAACCTGTGTGGATCACATTTCTTTTAGCATTTTAATTAAAATATAAAAATAAAATTTTAGAAATCTGTGAGTGAACATCTAAGTACTCCTATAGGCATCAGCTGTTTGATTTTAAAATTTGTGGCGCTTGTCTGGCAGTCTACCCTGTTTTGGCTGTTAGTGACCTTCACAAATTCATATGTACGAAGGTCTACACAGCATACTATTAAGAGGAAGTGATTAGCATCCTTGTAAGAACAAAAAAGGTATCAATATCTGCATTCTCCCCTTCACCATGTGAGGGCATAGTCAGAAACAGAATGACAACACACTCATGCTGGACACTGGTTGCAGATGTCTTCGTCTCAGACTCTTCAGCCTTCATAAATCTGAGAAATAACCTTCTGTCATTCATATACTACTCAAAATATTTTACTGCAGAAGCCTAAATAGGTAGAATTTGAATCTAACATAGAATGTATAGGTGATGTTTATATAAAAAGACAACTATTACCTTTGTCCTGATAGATAAAGAATGAGTATACTATTTATTTGTACTTTTTGAGTTCTTTTGGAATGGTATATTTGGAGGCTAGAATATTCATAATTTTTCAAAGGAATCCTAAAACCCATCTTCTGAAAGAAAAGTCAACATGCTTGATTTTTTAAAGTTATTTTATTATACCATATACACTCCAGAAAAACCAGTGATGTCAGCAGGAGAGAAAATAGTAAATTTTAAGTGAACATTAAAGAAGGACAGTTTATCAGTAACACCATATGAAGTAAAAAATTGGGATTTTTTTCCCCCTCGAGTTGTTACTGAAATTATTTAAACCTTTCTGTGGAATTTTGAGTTTCTATCTAAGAATTGCAGCAAAGGGCAAATGTTGTGGTTTACTGTAAGAACTGAACATTTTTGAAGATGAGACAGTTCTGAGAGAGGTTTTTGCTCCTTCTGATTTGAATGGAGTGAAATAGAGACAGGATTTCCTGGGCACCATTATTACACAGCTGGAGGCAGAAATCAATCAAACTGAGCACTTACATAAGAGAAGATTATGAAACAAAATAAAAAGCTGTAGATCAACAGATTGTATGAGGAGAGATTTGTTTTCAAGTTAAAGTTTTCAATACTTTCTCACATACTCAGAAGTGTCTAGAACAATATACAGGAAAGTGCATAATATTTGGCCCCATTTCAAAGACTATAGATTAGACACTATGTATTTAACCTATATAAATTTGAAAACTATGAATGAATTTTACAGATAAAAATATCAACTACCTTCTGCTTGACTGCTACAGGCTGGATTTATAGTGTCTTTAAAAATAGTAAGATAAATACAGGTGTGTGTAGTAAAATATTGGATCACAAATAGAGAAAGATTGCTGAAGTTCTGTCTCTAAGCACCATATCTTTTTAAATGGAAAATGGTTATCACTCAAAAATTACAACTCCCTATTCCTTCTTTAAAGCCATTTTTTTGTGTTGTTGTTCTTTGATATCCTGCAGATAGATTTTTTGCTTCTGACCTTGAAGAAATCAGCATCTTGTCCCAGGAATAGTGAGGTAGTCAACCTATGTTTCTCTGTGGAATCAATAGGGAGACCAATAATAAAAGCAAGTCAATCACTAGAATTTAATGTGTTGATTAAACTCTAGGTGTGCGGCTTGGTGAGAATAATTGTACCAAACATCACTAAGGGTACTTTGTTTACATAGGAACTGAGTATAAGTTTGAGCATGAGTACGAGCCATCCTACTTTGCATATCATGTTTTCTGGAGGCTTTTTTTTCATCAGCATTACCTACAAGCACCAACACAAAGGCACTTGCTATTTAATGAATACAGTTACAAATGGACTCCCGCTGCTATAAAATTTACCAGTACTCAGGAATCATTTTTGATATCAGTTGTTCTTATGAAACCACTTGTTAATGACATAATGACATAAGCAATGTCATTTCAAGGCTTTTTTTTTAAAGAGTACAGCCTACCATATTCAGCAAAAGTGACCAGAGAATCATCTCCTAGTTCTGCATAAAGTCTCCATTATCCAGAATATCTAGACATTTGCCAAGCAATTCGTCTACTTCTAAATAAACTTTTCCCTGGTTTCCCAAAGTTCTGAAGAGAACTTCCTTTTACAAAGGAAGTTAATAGCACACAGTTTTGCTCTAATATACCACTTATAGGAAATAAACAACCCTAAGTAGAAATGAAAAGCACGTTCTCCTCCCTGGGATTTGAGCCTGAGCCCTTGGCAGCCCTAACAAAGCACGTTCTGCTCACCATCCTCCATAAGATTATTAATAGAATCAAAGTGATAGGGACAAGCAGAGAAAAGATGTACTGAAATGTTAGCCACATTGGGAAGGGAGACAAAGAAGATCCAGTGACCCCAGACCCCTACTGCCTCAACTCCTAATCATGAGCAAAACTATCATCCACTAAAGTTTAATTCTTAAGAGAAGCCAAAAAATACACATAAAGAAAAGGACCAGGCGTGGTTCCCCAGCCTCTAGTGTCTTAGCTCCAGTCTTTCCTTCCGGACTGGTTTTCAGCATTTTACTGGAGATAAGTCCCTCCTCTGCCTGCCACAGGGCCTCAACCTTTTTTTCCCAGCATGATATTCCAAAGTAAATTCTAATTTCTTGGAGTTTATTGTTTCAATAGTCTGATAGTCAAAAGGAAGGACAAGATTGTATCTTTATACATCGGTTCTGCTACCAGGTTGGTTATAGTCTCAGGATCTTCAGTTAAGGTATCAAATAGTTAAACTGCATGTAAAGCACAGACAAAAGTAATTTCCTTAATACAGTAGAAGTAAAAACTACTTTTTTAGAGCAGCCTGCAAGGACAGATTTAATAAGACTTTCTTCAGAAAAATCATTGCAAGGGGAGACAGTGACTGCTGAACTTACTGCATTAGAAAGAAAGCTATAACTTAACATGTTCAAGTATCTTTGAGTTAAGCAAAACAGAACAAGAAAATGTGTAACGCTGGGTAGAATCAGGTAAGGAGTAATTGGATAAAATGGTGTTGGGACTGAATAATAGATCCCACAACGTTTCTATTGCACGCTTGGCAACTTCTCTCTGTTCCAGGAGTGCATGTTTGCTGGCTGGGATTAAAGTTGAAGCAAAGGCCAGGAATCTCAGAAGAGAGTTTGGTTAGCAGGTGTGTCATTCCCAGTTGTCAGTAGGGCTAGATGCTCAGCTCAGCCTTTATGAGGTAAAGAAAGAGAATGTGGAAGCTTCACATCTAGCTTCATCACAAATAAAGAAGACAATACTTAGTCTTATATACGTGATGCAATATACGTGACTGCTCATGGCAATAAGCTACTTTCTAAGCAAAGAAGTCTGCAGAGGTATGGGTTGGAAGACATACAATTTCAAATTTTAAACAGATCCCAGACTCAGAACAGTCTCCATGATCTTCTTCCATCATCTATCATGAAAAACGCCAGAAAATTCTGACTTTCCACCACAAAGGACCATAAAACCTTCATTTCAGACACGTATTCAGTATACTTCAGATATATGTCCTGTTGGTACACACTCAATATATTTCAGACAGATATACTTTAGATATACTAAGAGCAAATTTAAAGGAAGTAAAATATCATCTCCTAAAAGAGAGGTGCATGAAAAATACTAGTTGGTTTTGCTCAACATCCATGCACTGAGTCTCCCCCTTAGCTAAGATCATGAATCCTCTTTCTACAAAGGCTTCTACATAACTATCATCTTTTTCATATTTAGCATAATAGTGACTTACCTATTCTGACTCCACATTTCTGAAGGCTGTCTTATCACATAAAATATATAGAGAGTAAATTGGTTTGCTTTTGTTTTGCTATGAAAGCTCTGGTCATGATGGACTGTCAGAACAGGATCCAAGAATGGAATGGGGCAAGGGTAATCCTGAGTGCCTGTGAGAAAACTCCAAGAAAACAGGACAAGAATCTTGTGACCTCAGTTCTTTCAAAAACATGGAATTGTTCTTGGAATGTGCTTTAGTGACCCTCTCAGGTGTAGTAGATAAGAGTGAGCTTTTGGATTATTCATTACAACTGACTATTGTTGTTTGTTTACATGTCTTTATGGAGAATATGGTTGTGCTACGTGCAGTGTGTCCTGATTATATACAGCTTGAACTCCTCAGAATTGTATTCATGTGACCTTGATTAACCCTCAAAGTAAAAACTGTCTGATACTCATGAGACTTTATTTGCCTCATTTTTAGTCTCTAATCTCCCAGGTTTTACTGCCTGTAGAATGGTAAAAATGGAAAATAGGAATTTTTTCTTTTTGCCTTATAAGAAATTCCTTTAGCTTTCACTACTTTTGTGAAGCACAAGCACTGGAGGAAAATTCAACATTTTTACCCTTTATGTAAAGACATTGCATCTCTAGTGCTAGTCTGACAAAAAAAAAAAAAAAAAAAAAAAAAAGAATCTCAGTGTATTGTGAGATCAAGGATAGAACTCTTATCCTTATATACCTGGGCTCTCTGAAAAAGTTGCATCTAAGTTAAATTTCCCCAGACTGCTTGACCTTGGCTGTCTAGAACATCATGATTGAGAGAGATGAATGTTATAGGTCAAGAGCCAAAATTGTCTTGAGCTATCTTAGGCTCTTTAGTAGCTATTTACTTTCAATTTGTTTCTGAAGTAAAGTTCTTGTGACTGAGATGTAAACTGCTGGGACCATATCACTCGACTTACCAGACCTCTAAAGGACACTTGCCCTAAAGCTAAGAATGAGGTAATATCTGGAGCTTATAGGAGATATTTCCTTACTTTGTTGTAGCTATCTACATGATAGGCCTACTTAAGGATTTTGTAAATACGTTAATTCATAACTTTCTTTTGTCCTGTGACCATTAAAGTTCATTGAACCTTTTAGGAAATGAAATATGACATTCAGAATAGCTTGGACATGACCTTGGCTATGGTCACTTATATTTAGCTCAGAATAACTTATTCTCTTTAGGGTAGAGTTATTATTTTATATTGATGATCTCTATAGGCAAGGAAATGAACCTCTTGTATACATGTAAATTCATTTCTGCTTTGGTCTGGCTAAAGATTATGAGCCACTTGTTAAAGATTATAAAGAAAAATTCAAGAACAGAAAAACAATGGAGAATTTTCAGAAGGAAAGAGAAATCAGGGTAAACTCCAAATACACCATGGACAAAGGAAAATTATAACCAAGGAGCAAGGTAGGAGGTATGTTGACAGAAAATTACTGAACAGAAAGACCAAAGGTAAAGAGATGCTTGTGAGAACCCGCCCCCAACAAGATTCTTGTTATGGACAAGTTCATGCAGTAAGCTCTCGAGAATGCAGAATTCTCCCTGAATGACTGAAAATTATTCTTGCTTAAATCTGACCACGTAGGTGAAATCAGAAAGAGAATTTTTAGGAGCTTCATTTCATTTGGATCAAAAATAGAGCCTTTACCAATCTAGGTGTTAACAAAGTCTGGTTATAGGAAGATCAAATAAATAATTTCCAAAATGCCTTCTTAGCAATTGTCAATCTCTGAAGTGAGTGCAATCCTATTTCAGACATATTTGGTGGCAATTAGGAGTCTTATGATTGGTAACTAAGATTACTGGCTGCTGCAAAAGCTGATTCTTTAGAAGTGTGAATTGATTTTGAAAAAGACAGGAGCCACTGTAATTGGACACAGGAAACCACTTCCGTAGACCTCTTGGCTTCTTACTCATAAGCATTTCCATCACCATGGACACAATAGCGTCTTAAAAACTTGAGGTCACTTGTGGTTACTGATGTCACTTGTCTTATACTCAATGTCTAGTTTTACGCTCATCTGATCTTTCTATTGAATGTAAGGGGCATGCGAAGTACTAAGTTAACCTTAAAGGATTCCTTTAGTCTTTATATTCTTCAGAGTCCAAATAACCTGGAGAGAACAGTATAGCAAGGGATCCATGAATGCAGACCAGAGTCTTCAAATGAAGCTACTTTATTCTTAGGATGGAGAAGAAATTGCCAATGTCACTTAATTTCTTATTCATTGAATATTTGCAGCGTTCTATGTGTGGAGTGAAGTGATGTAGTTGGTGTACAAGTATGACACAAGTATGTGGAAGCCAAAGGTCAATGTCAGGTGTCTTCCTCTATCACTTCAACTTACTTTTTGTGACAAGATCTCTCACTAAATTTGGGCCTCACTATTCAGCTCAACTGGATAGTCGGCAAGCCCCAGGTATCCTCCTGTCTCTGTATCCCCACACTGGGACCACAGACATGTATTGCCACTTCTGAATTACCATGTGGGTATTGGGGACTTGAACTCAGGTCTCCATGCTTGCACAACAAGCAGTTTACAGACTGAGGCATATCCTGAACTCATCTTCTCTTTAAAGACCAAAATTTTACATGGAACTTGCTTATGGATATTTTTTAACAAAAGTTGATGAAAATAGGTAACCCTTCAACATAATATATAGACTTTTCAGAGTCTACTACTTTCTACAAGTCAATATAAATTCTATACATGTGTCAGTAAAAAATTAGATTTAAAAAGCTCCTAAGTTTGGGTGGCGATGGTAGTTAAATCATTTTGTTCCAGCTCACTGCTTGAGACAATTATGCCTCTGGAAAGGAAATGATCTTGCAAAGAAATATAGTCTGAACGCATCAGTGCTAGGGAAGAGTCCTGCAACTGTCAGCTGCTCTCCTTGATCTACCTTTCATTCTCTCCTTTCAAATGCATGACCTGAGTCATCATTTGACTGAGCAAATCAACCAACATTGATGTCATAAGTTTAAATACCCCTAAGCACCTCCCTGAAGAGCTTGGAAGGACCACTCAGGCAAAGTAATGAGAGAAGACTTCATTATCACTTATAAGTACTGTAGACTGAGGTGAATCAGGGGCATTGGATTAGGAAACAGAAATCCAAAACTACCACTCCAACAAAGTATCCTCGAATCATTTAAACGGAAAACAATTGCACCATCTTGAAGTGACTGGAATTTTTTTTTCTCTCCTCTTGGCTAAATGTTTGACAACTTCAATATCATTTCACTCCTGGATAAATCATTCTCCTGAAGATGAATGGTGGGCTCAGGTGCACTCCTAACATTTTGTGAATCCTTCACCTAATTAATGGGAGGTGAGTCTCTTAACCTGCTACCCAGGCCCCTCAGCAAGTTATTAGCACTACTGCTTTGATGGATCTTTTTAAGTGTTCCTCTTGGGAAAGATATTTGAAAGTCACATTTGAATAAGGATCCAACAATTACTGAACATTAATTTCCTCTAGTTACTAATGCTATTTCTGTTGAAGGTTATGGAGGCAATTTTAATGGGAGAAATCCACTATCATTTAGTTACTCTTGATTCACTATATACAGCAGGAGAATTTTGTCATTTTCTTTGCTACTTCTCTAATGATATAATGAATTTTCATTCACATTGGAAATGTAGAGAATAAAATAAAGGTTAAAGAACCAGACATAACTCATGGAGACTTACTCCGTCTCTTTATCTAAATACAACTCTCAGTGAAGAAACACCTCAGTTGAACATGTACGTGACTCGTAGTCACTATCATGTTGAAAGTCTTCCTTTACTCTCTTTCTCCATCTTAATCTTCAATGGATACACTCTTGTAAAGCCAAAAGTTGTTTTCTTGCATAAAATTTTAAAGCCGAAGAGACCCAAACAAAAATAATACAGCCAAGCCATGTCCAATTCTTTGTAGAGCCAGAGAATCTAAACAGTTTGCTTGCCACCAGCCAAATTACAAATGAAGACTAGGTCTCTTGGAACATAGTGTAATGTCACCAAAGACTAATAAATCAGGTTAACTCCTCAACCTCCAGGATATGTGCTTTTTTTAACCTACCTTAAGACAGATCTTTTCAGATGAAAAGCTTTAGATTCCTAAAGGAATTACTACAGAACTGAGATTACCTTTACAATATCTAATCCACAATCTAAGAACTGCTTATGGGAGAAAAATAAAGAGAAGATTGAGGTTTAAAAGGAACTGAGTTTGAAGCATTCTTAAAGTTTACAAATTTTAAGTCATTTTTTCTCTAAAGAAAAATCAAAATATCAATAAATGGCAGAGAGAGAGAGAGACTGAAAGCTCCAAGTAATGCAAAATATTAACTTCATAATATTTTTTTTTCTGCTGTCAGGAAGGAAGGAGACCAAGGAAAGAATAAAGGAGAATATGGGTAAATGAAACAGGAAATGAAGACTCTCGGGATGACAAATAGTTCATTTATTAAAGAGGCAAAGAGTTAAATAATTCACATATTAAATGAACACAAAGTATCTGTCACCAAACATTGATTTTACACTTAAGCTTCAGAGGGGACTTTGGTCAAAAAGGAAAAGTAGTTAAATTAAGCCAGCAATACAAAACCACAGACAGGATGGTGATGAGTATAGAATTTTCTTCAAGGGAAAACTAGCAGACTGTAGAAGTCACAGTTAAATAAAAGTCTTCTTTGTCCTTCTATAAATACATGTGAGCCACAGTACAGAGATTTCACATGTACGTGTACAGAAAGCTTCTATTTGAAAGCCCTGGGCAAGCACATAGGACCGTGTAAGCCACTCCACTGTAGAGGTCACAGTGACAGGACCAAGTCAAGGCACAGTGAGACTTTCAAGACACTCATATACAGTAGTAAGGGATTTGAAAAATGACAGGGCCTGGGTCACCCATGTACATCCAGTCCTCAGTTCAGAGAGGAAGACTAGCCTGACCAGCAGTGAATTGAGCCTCACTAGTAGTACTGGCAGAGCATGCATGCTCTTAGCAATGCCAGACCAAAGTTTGCTCAAGGGACTTCAATCCTATCTCAAAAATACAACAACATTCTTTTTTATACTATATAGTGTAACTACTACTATAGTAAAACTATTACTTTTATAATAGTTTTACTACTATACTATTACTTTGTAATAGTGCTGTTTGTAATAAGTCTTCTAAGTCCTTACAGCATCTTGTAATTATACATAATGATTAAAACAAAACCCAACCTTCCTTCTGAAAAACTTATGTTTTGACTTGCATCCATTAAAAAGTGTAAATTGATGTGCTAAGGTTTTCATTGACTATTAGTAAACATCCTATAGAAAATCATACATGATTAATTAATTAAAAGAAGTAAAATTTAAAGTCTTCCAGACAAATCAGTCTTGATTTTAAAGACAAATACTAACATCATAGTAGAACTTACCAGAAAGTATTTATGGGAGAAGGAGGCATTTTTAAATTTATTTGAACTGCATGCCAACTTGTGTCTGATAGTATAGTTTAAAAAGTACTGCATTTTCAAAAATCATAGTTGTATTTCATGCCAGGAGACGTGTAGGATTTACTGTAATACCATACATTACAGAAAAGAAGTAACTTTTGTTGTCGTAGTTATCAGCATGTTGTGGCTAGTTACTGTTGGTGTTAGTCAATTTCTTCACTATAGCAAATACCAAATATAATCAACTTAAATAGAAGCTATATATTTTTTTCTCACAATTTCAGAGATTTTTAGATGATGATTGTTGATTGGTCTTATTGTTTCAGGTTCGTGGTGGCTCGTGAGGCAGGAACTTGTGTCTGTTCACATTATAGATGGGTAAGAGAAAGAGGAGAGACCTGGGTGTCTATTACCCTCCCCAGGGAACATGCCAAATGGCCTGAAGACCTCTTTCAATGGCTATAATAATGATCAGCTTCTCCAGATATGTCTCTGGATTCTGGTTGATTATTATAGAGGAAGTCAAAAGTAGGCCAGTGGCTCTGCCATATTTAACTCTAAAATTATGAAATCAAACATGATGTATTTTTTTCCAACATTCTCATTCTTTTTGCTTTATGTGCTTTCATATGGACTTGGAAAGAAAGCAGTTCTACTATATGTTTGGTGTACCCTTGTTACATCTCAGGGGCTGCAACATGTCCATGAGTGCTACTGGTCAGTAGGTCTGTAGGGCATAACATTCAAGTAAGATCACTGAAACTTCTTCCTCCAGGAGTAGGGTAGGGTCAGAATACACTGATACTTTGGGAAGTCTAATGGAGAGGCAACGAGTCTGAATACCCTCTCTTCTGCAGAGCAGCTATCACTTTCTGGAGTTACGTTGCTTGCATGCTGTCATTTGAAAGTCAGAAGCAGTAGCCATTACTGCATAAGGCAGTAGAAGAGAAAGCAAGACTAAGGATAGCCAGAAAATGCTGAAAGCTGACAGAAATAGTATCCCAAGAAACCAAGAATCAGGTATCTTAAGGTCAAGGACCAGTGTATTGGAAGAATCTGGTGACTACATTAAGGACTGGAAACCAAAAATCTCAGAGATAGGAGGAAAGTTTAACATCTCTCCCGTGCGGTATTCCTAAGGTATATGTTACAGCGCTTAATACTCGTCAGGTACCATTGTCTCATAACGAAAGCTGAGCCCCAGTCACAGCTGAAACTGTGTCTTACTCATCTAGCACCTCAGTAGTACGCGCAGAGACAGCAGGTGAAAGGAATTGCTTATTTAAAGAGAAACTTCCAAGGCCGTTGGAAGAGGCAAGCCCAACAGAAGAAATGACACAGTGGTGGTGTTTAGGAGAGTCCCTGTTATTATTCGGCCTCTGGCAGAAACCAGCAAACAAACCTTGGAAAGCCATTTAATATTTCAGAGACTCAGATTCTTTATTGGTAAAAATAAACCTATTTTTCAAGATTACTCTAGAATTTTACTGCTGCAAAAATAAAATCTATATTTTTGGAAGTTTTCTTAGTCACTGAATACCAATTTTTACTGTTACAGTCACTGAATACCAATTTTTACTGTATTGAGCCCCTTCAGAAGTGGTATGTATTAAAAATACCTAAATTCATGAAAGTTTTATCTCATCCTGGTAATACACTAAATGCTTAAATTAACTCAAATATTTTCTCAATGGCAAAATCAGGAAGTTATGGGAAATACTTTCAAAATTTTCCCAATGTGAAAATAGACCCTTGCTACCTGCCATTCCCATGTAAAAGGCAAAAAGCTGTTATTATTCTGTTATTGCGGTATAATTTTTGATAGAGCCATTCAAAGTAAACATCTGATTTTATCTGTTATTGATTAGCTCTATTAATTTTCCAGGTGACACCTTTGTTAAAGAAAGGAAAAATTAAAGAAAGGCATCTTGAATGCCTTTATTCTTCCAAAACTGAGGGGCTTTTTTAAAGATTGGGAATGTTTAAAATAAATTGTGTAAGAGTATGTTTATTTGTTTAATTATCTGCGTAAGCCATTGCATAATGAAAATATTGTAATTGAGCCACTTTTCAAAGGAACACTAAGGAGGAAATGGTAAACATCATGGACGGGGAATTATGCACACAAAGACTAATAGCTACAATAATGTTATTCAGAACTGTGCTGATAATTTGCCCCTCAGGGGGTAAATTTGGAAAAAATATGTATAAGGTTTAACCATGTGACTATCATTTAATGGGTGTTGTACTGCAAACACCACACACACCACACCGAACATTCAGTGATAATTATTTCTTTCAGCTATTCCCCCAGCAGCTCCTGTAGTAACTCTAATTGCCATGTTCTCAAAAACAGCATTTTTTTTCTTTTTTCCACGGTGCCTGCCCAACAAGTAAAATGGACTGGTGGTTACAACACAAGATTAGCAATTAGAAATATTCTTTTCTTTCAACATTTCATTACTGAGGGCTTATTCCAAAGAGGAAAGTAAAATAAAATAAAATCACTAGATGAAGTTCTGCCTTGAGATTTAAAACTCTCAGCTGGTGGAGTCTCTTTATCAAATGTTTTTCTTAGGGATTATTTCTCGAAGATAAATCAACTTACTTCATCAGGAAAAAGTAATTTATGTTTTATTTGGGATTTTTGTTGTTGTTGCCTTTGTTGTTTTTGTTGCTTATTTTGGGGGGAATTTGGGTGGAACTTGGTTACTCTCATTTCCCAGTTTTCCGTTATTTGATCTTCTCATTTGGCACATTACAACTTTCAGACTAACCTTGGTCATGAAATGACAGCTAGATAGAACAGCATACCAGAAGGCACCAGATGTGATACAGGGAAGACAACAGCGGTATACAACCAGGGCTATAGCCCTTAAGGGTGTAGACCTTTCTCTTATCTCTGCTCTTATTGGACTTCAGTAATTCTCCTTATACCTTTTGTGGTTTCTAGCCCAAAAGTGCTAACTGGATCTAATGTTTGCTAGTTTCTGATTGCCTAATCATCCTCATTTATTCCCTGACATGCACGTACTTTTGAAGTGCTACTTTGATAGAAATGTATTTATTCAAACCATCTGAAAATTATGTTCTCTTTCAAGATGCTAACTTAAAAACTCCTCATATCATAGGTACTCAAGATGGTAAGGATATCCAGCCTGATGCCTTAAAAAGTAAATAACTAGATTAATGAGTGATCAAAAGCTTTTGGTCATTGCCTGAATTTTCTACTACTCTGAAATACCTCTTCAGCTCAACGTGACGTTGGCTGAGGCCAGCTAGTTACTCCATTATGGGTTACCTTCTCTGTCATCTCAATTTATAGGCTTCAATCAATCTACTTATAGCAGCTCTGAGAATATATCCAATACATTCAACCCAAATTATGCAGTGGTTAAGGTCAAGTAGGACATGACTTATAGAAAAATACAGGTATAATTCCCAAATCAATGAACTAGCTTCATGACTATTAGAATAATGTCTTCCTGTAGCTTTTCCTGAAATATTTTCTATAGCAGATATTCTCCTGAGTATTGGAAAGACCTGCCTTCTCCTGTAGCATTGCACTTCTTTTATTAGGGGCATTCCAAGGCGTATTGTACTGTCTAAGAAATTGTGTTGACATCTATAGGAATTCAGTAGTGTGATGGTTTGAATAAGAATGGCCCCAATAGGCTCAGATACTTGAATGTTTAGCCATCAGGACTGGCACTATTAAGAGGTGTAGTCTTGTTGGAAGAAGTGTGTCACTGCGGGTGGGCTTTGAGGTTTTAAATGCTCAAGCCAGGTTCAGCATCTTTCTCTTCCTGCTGCCTGCTCATCTGGATGTAGAACTCTCAGACACTTCCCCCAGCACCATGCCTACAATGCTGCCATGTTTCCCACCACGACAATAATGACCTAAAACTCTGGATTGTAAGTCAAGCTCAAATAAATGGTTTCTCCTATAAGAATTGCTGGGGTCATCGTGTCTCTTCAGAGCAATAGAAACTGACCAATTTGAATTGTACGGCTCAGTTAGAATTGTTTCCCAAACTAATCCTCTTGATTTCTGGAAACTTTCTTCCTTCACAGAAGGATGGAGACCATTTTTCTCTGCTGTCATGGGTTAGTTCATCAAACTAAATTAAAATATGTGCCTACCTGAGGGAGCTGGTTGGTTATTCATTTGAGGATGAAAAGGCAAAGCTTTGAAGAGAGGCTGGTGATCAAAAGTAATCACTAATGCAAAAATGGTTGTAATCACAAAAGCAGAGGTGATAAGAATGGGTTTGGACAAAATACAGGGCAGCAGCACGTGAGGAAAATGAGAGGCTTTACTAACTCATCTAAAAGTGTACTGAGAGGGTTAATGGCGACCCTTAAATGGGAAGGATGTAAATTATAATGCAACTTTTATATCACAACCCTTCTGAGAATTCTTGGGGCAAGAGTCATTAGTATGCTAATTATTGCCCTTCTCAAATACTAGAAAGATCAGCAAGCTACATCCATAGCCAGCTACTGCAGTCAGAGAGAGTGGCTGAAAAACCAGAGCCCTTTGAAGGTGAAGGCAGAATGAGGGGCACATCTGCTCTAAGTCAATAATATGTCAATATAATCAGGGTCAAGAAAGAATGACAGCATAATATACATATACAATAACTGGTTTTCTGAGATTGCATTTAAATGGATAAGGTCCACTGACAGTGATCAATACTAATTTTATAGCTTCCTTATAAGATCAAATTCTCCCAAATCACATTGGCTTCCCACACAGAATAGTATAAAATAAAATTAAAAGAGAGAATAAAAATGTCCACAATTAATAATTGAAATAATTATAATGATCACTCAAGCTTCTTCAGAGATATATGCTTGAATATCACAGCTAAAAAGCTTGCATTTAGTTTCTGCTTCAGTGCTTAAAGCTAGCAATAGAATAATGTGAATTTCTTTGCAATAACAATAGTCTTGCTGAGACTACTTAATATAAACAAAAGATAAAAATTATTCAATAATGCAATGTGCTTATTTACCTCCTATTCTTCTAGGAAGACCTAGCTGAATTTAAAAAAAAAAAAGTAATTTAAGGTCAGTCTTTCATGGAAATTCTCTTTTAATGAAAAACAAACCTATTTTAACTAATACCCATTTTAAACAGATTTAGAATTAAGAATCCTCTTTGAATTCAAGCTAATAAATTTAGGGGCTGAGCTTAAGTACTTGTCTAAATGGATTTTTACCAAAAACTTTGTTTTTGTAGCAGGCTGTATTTAGTGAGACTGACCCCCCCAAGCAATAGCAATTCAGAAACATTAATAGAGTTACTCACAAAGCAATCTTAATGAGCTGTAACTAACTGTAATAACCATTCTGCAAGGTGGTTTCTGCCCAATTTAACCACATTCATGTAGGTAATACTTTCAGACAAGGGTGACCTTGAAGTCTTTCTAATTTAGAAATTCCAGGTCTTTAATTTCCTGGTGTTTCTGTGGATTGCCATGTTTGTCCCCCACATCTCAGATAGGACTGAGAGATTTGTATTCAGTCCTCCTTTGAGATCATTGGCAATGCTAAGGTAAGCTTGCTCTGCAAGTCTATTTACATCATGGATAATGAAAGGGGAGTATGTATACATGCCACATGTAATCCCTTCCCATTTAGTGTGAAACCTATGATAGTGGTGAGTTGGTCTCTCCCTTAAGTTTGTTACATGGCAAAGTTTGGACAGCCACCTGAGAGATTAAAGACGCAAAATGACAAATTGTAGAGTTGGTCACATAACTAGGAACAGGAGGCAGACCCTAGGCACTGAGAGTCTCAGTTCTATGCCTAAAGGGAAGTGAATTCTAAGAATAATCATGTGGATATGGAAGAGAACATTAATCTCCCTAAAGAAACATGGGAATTAGGGAAATGGCTCTGTCAGTAAAGGGCTTATCTTGCAATGCTGAGGACCTGAATTTGATACCCAGAAGCCATTAAAAATGTCACCATAGTATGAATTTGTAATCACAGTGCTAGAGAGCTGAATTTTCTTGAGGTTCACTTGCTAGCTATCCTAACCTAATTGATGAGCCCAAGGCTAGTGAGACACTGACTCAAAATACAAAGTGCGTGGCATCTGAAAAGAAACAACATGCAAGGTTGTCCTCTGACCTCCACATACATGTGTACATACATACACATGTGCAGATGCACATGCACAATAATATTTTTAAATAAATGTAAAATGTAACCAAACTAGTGATTCAGTTTTAACCTTGTGAATCTAAGCAGAAGATTCAGTTACTTCCTGTCCATAGAAAATATGAGTCATAAATATGTACTATTAAGTTGCTTAGTATGTATTGATTTGCTACATAGCAATAGGAAGAGTCAAGGAGATGGAGGAATGGAGGAATGAGGGATTACTGAGGAAATGGACAATGTCAGTGACTCTCCTATATATCACATAGCTGATCATTCTTGAAACTACCCTGCATGAGTCTGCAAAGAAAGACGTAGAACCATAGTGGCTAAGGGAATGCATCTGGAGTCAAGATGAAGAATTTGAATTATCAGTATGCCACTTAATCACTGTCTAAATTCAAAATGAAGGTCTACTTTCATTTTGCCTCAATTCTTTCATTTACAAGATAGACATAATAGCTCTGAGGGTTGTTGAAGCAATTAAATGACCTAACCACAGGAAATGTCAAGATGGACAATTAGTCCATCATTCAATTCAATAAATTGCTACTTCTATTATTCTTAGATACTTGCAATGGACATGAGGACTGTATCTCCACCTTTAGCCCAATGGAGAGAGTTGTGATACTTCCACTGAAAGAAATAAAATAAAAGTACATTGCCTTCAACAGAAAAAAAATAACTTATTTTCAAATAATAGGAAATCAAGTAATGGGATGGTTTCAGGGACTGAATGTTCATGGCAACATCCCAGCAAGGTATCCTGTTCTTCATTACCTTGTATTTTAGGCTTATCCATCTTCAGATGCCTATAATAGCAGTTAGATGGTTTCCAAGGAAATAAATTATACTTTTCCCAAGAACCACTGCAAACATTTTAATCTTTTGATGGTTTTGATTGAAATGTATATACAGACAAAAACCAAGCAGAAAATAGTCATGAAGATAGACAGGACTCACTGACTAAATCAGACAAAGTTCTTCCTAGTAAATGAGAATGGAGTTATTCCATAGTATTCAAACTGTACACTAAAGATTGGGGATCTAACGATTTCTCCAGAGAAAATCAAGATGCTTGCTCTGGGTTGAGTTGTTGCTCCATCAAAAGTTAGATTTATACTCTTTCTAATTCCTATTATCTGTGAATGTGAACTTATTAGAAAACAGGGAATTTGCACATAATCTAGTTAATATGAGATCACTAGGGTAGACCTTAACTGATTCACTGAAACTTGGGGCCTCATAAGATAAAGGAAATTCAGACACAGACATGCAGAGAATGCAACCATATTGGCATGGTGCATCTCTAAACAAAAGAATACCGGTGATTTCTGCTAAACCAGCAGTAGAACTCTCTCTGTCTCTTTGCCTCTCCCTCTCTCTCTCTCTCTCTCTCTCTCTCTCTCTCTCTCTCTCTCTCTCTTTCAGGCTACAGAGGAAACATGACCCTGTTAACACCTTAATTTCAGCCTTCTATTCTCCAGAACTGAGAGATAATAAATTCCTGTTGTTTTAAGCCATTCAATTTATGGTACTTTGTTATGGCAGACCCAGGAAACTAATACATCACTGTTGGTGGGGATGCAGAGAAATTGGATGTTTGTGAAGCAAGATAAATTCCTCTTATAGTCTTCCAAAGCAGAAAATTATAGCTCTTGGAGGATTAAATTATCCAATGGACATTTTGTACTTTGTGTTTTTTCACAGCTAGACTCTCTTCAGCAGTCCCTTGCAACACTTTGGAAACTCAGGGTCATTAAGAGCTCTGTGGTTAAGTAAATGATTCAGCTTTCATCATTTCCCAAGTATACCTCCAATAAAATACAAGAGATTCCAAAGGAAGGGTTGTGCAGATATAAAAAAGTGTAAGATGTAAGTTCTTAGGGCTGGATCATGCAACTATGGGGTTTTGAAAAAAACTTGATTTGCTATAAGATATACATACATACATACATACACAAAGATATATATATATATATATATATATATATATATATATATATATATATATATATACACACATACATATGAGAAATCTTAGCTTTAAGTCACCAGTATACAAAAATCCAAGTTTCACATAGGGTATGCAGGCATATTTATGCTGGATTAGAGAAAGAGAATAAGAGAATAAGGTGAGAAGCTCAATTTCCTATGAGCATTAAATATGTGCCCCATTCATACTTCATTATGTCACCCCCACAAGACTCTGAGGTAGAAATTCAAGCTAATTTCATGAATAGAAAATGATTTTGAAAAATAAGAAAGTAATTCAAATCTAATAACACACTGCTGTAAGCTGTAAGTTCACAAACATACCAGGTCCCAGTAGTGGAGGTCAGCAAATTTTACATTATTTGTAGGTGGGATGAAGTTAAGAATATGGATAGGGAGATTATCTTGGAATATCCAGGTTGACTTTAAATGTTATCACTAGTAACCTTATAAATAAAATACTAGGAAAGACTGTACTGCATACAGAGGAGGGGAAGGTAGTGTGATTTCGGAGGCCATGGTATGTGTGATGCACCTATGAGCCCAAGGAAAAACAGAAGCTGGGGAAAACAAGGACTATATTCTATCCTAGAGCCTCTCAAGGTAGTACAAGCATGTCAACATCTTAATTATGACCCAGGAAAATTGGGTCAGAGCTTTTGGGTCCCAAAACTATGTGAGTAGATATATACATATTGTTTCAAGGTACCAAGTTTGATTTAGTAGTCACAAGAAAAACATGAGCAGTCATTATCACCACTTTATTCCAATCTAAGATTTATTTTTAAAGTGATATCCAGTAAACCTAAAAAGTACATAATGGGGTAACTTCTATTTTTTGGAAAGAGAAATCGAACACAAAAGTGTCAGAGACTTGTCTGAGACCATACTGTGAGTTAGGATCGCCAACTCTATCAACTTAATATATAGCATTTTGGCCTCAAGAGTCTCAAATGTAAGGAAGCTCTTTTACCCTGAACAAACATGGACCAGAGGTTACCTGACAGAGACACTGAAGACTAGACAAGCTGATGCAGAGATGACAGTGTGCTAAATCATCCCAGCCAACAACTGTCTCAATCCATGAAGCATGATGGTGTCTGAATCACCCACAGGTAGTCAACCATCTACATGCTCTTATCCTGTGGAGCCCATACATCTGACTCAGAATCACTAGTCATTTGGCAAAAAATCTCACCTAGCATCCTAAGAACAGAATGCTACCCTTGCTTTGTACAGAATGTGGTGGTGGTGGTGGGGTATCCTGTTTTTAGTATCAGAGACCTCTCAGAGGAAGAGAAAGTCTTCTCTCACCAAGAGGGCTCCAGGTTACCAGGGCAAAGTTTATGTTTCCTCCTGGGTTTTTGTCCTGAAATAAGATGAAAACTCACCAAAGCCTTCAATAAAGAAATGACAGATAGCTAGGCCACCTGCCCGGTGATACTGTGACTCAACTTAAGTACTTCATTTCACAGCAAGCCAGCCTACAAGATCTGAGTGCTCTTTAAATGCTGTGGAGTTCTCTAAAAAAGTTAAAGACACAATAGTCCTACAGATATTCATATCCATAAGATATGATATCAAGTTCTGATAACAATTGCTCTAGTTAAAAGTGCTAGGTCAAAGTTAAAGTAATCTTTAAATACATTAGCCGTCTTATTAGAGAAAAATTCCACTCATTCTCTTACATTTTCTTGACCTCCCTTAACTAAAAGCACTTTAATTTTTGAAGGTAAAACAGAAAGAAAAAAAGGCCTCTAACAGTTCAATTTCCACAGTTCTATTCTCCATCCTGTGCCTCTCACATCCCAGAGATATTTCTCTACCATTCATAGTTCAACCTAAGTCATACCTTCTTTATGAAGCTTTCCGTAATTTTCATCTTATGCAAACACTGATAAATATTTACATTATGGCACTTTCCTCTTTCAACTCTGTCCTCTGTAGCTTAAGTAAATTGACACATGAGATCTGATCTAAGATAATCTTCTCACCACTCTATGAGATAGCATAAATAACTCAAAGATCTGAAAATTGACTAACATAGAAATTAAGTAACTGGCTCATAGCAGAGGCAGGATTCATACTCAAATCTATCTACAACACTAGTCTTTCTCTGAGCCCTAACCACCTCATGGGAGTTTCCTAATCATTTGCTTCCAGAAATACTCATTGGATACCCAGTTATCCCAAAGCTTAGCATGTGTTCCTGGTGTTTGTTAGCTAACTGGTTTGCTCCAACTATATCTACACCTACCTGACTTTTAGGATCCTTTTGGTGACTCTTCAACACTTAGGATAGGGATTTCCTCAATATAAACCTTGGTCTCCATCCAAATCTAACATTATGATAGCATTTGTCTCATAAGTGTAGGTTGAGTCTATGCCACAAATGACTATTTGATTTAGAAGTATATTGTGCTTCTCATCCCTCACAGCATCATTATTAAAACATTCAAAAGCTGCTGAGATAAGAGATATTTCATTCACATATTCCATATTCAGCACGGTTTAGCAAATGAACGTTTATATTTGTATTTAAACTATAATCTTCTGAGCACTTATTAATTCAAAGGCCAAATTTGAGTATTAAAGAAGTTCAATATTGTAAGAAAGATTAGTCTTGTAAAATAAGTGAAGATGTAAGAATATTCTAGAATCCAACTTCTTTTTGGACCACAATATGCCTTTCCCTCTGTACAGATGCCAACAGGCATCCTACTGAGACATTGTCTGTGAGTCCCTAGCTAACAGGCTTTCAGATGCCAAGATCTCCCACCAGGGCAAGTGAGTTTACCATGAAGATAGTACTGTGTCACACATCCTGCTTACCATCCCATCCCCTGCCTCCCTCTAAGGAACCAGTGAGCTTGGCTAGAAGCTAGTGCCAGTGAAACTACCACAAAAAGGTGTAAGAATAGACTTCCACTTCTGCCACTTGGGCCCTGATCGTTTCTCTTTAGAGTCTCCACCATACTGTTGTCTGTGTGTCTTCCCATGGCATTAAAAAGTCTTTTAATATATTCTATACACCCAATAATCCTTATCAGTGTCCCTACTGAACCCACCTCCCACACTGAAGACTTTCAAAGATCTTTAGTTCCTTAAAAATCCAGATACTCATTCACTGAGAACTAGAAGAATTTGGAGCAGAGGAAATGGGCAATGGAATTCTAGTCAGAGAGAATAACATGAACCAAGACAGAGAGGCAGCAAAGGCAGCAAAGGCAGCAAAGACTGTATAAGAGGATTGTGGTTCCCAGGGTGGAGGAAATAGGCAAAAGAAAGGAAATGAACTTTAAACTGAGTGATTTCATGATGGCCCCGATAACAGGTTAAGGTCTCCACACTTGTCCTGAAATGTTAGAGGAGAAATCTGATAATAAGGGATTAGCTTCTCGATATACTGCAAAAGAAATGATGTAACGAAAAAGCACCACAGAAGGGAGACAATTAGGCCATGGGGTGGCGGCAACTGTTCTCAGCTGTGCTGGAGGTCATCCACACTTTCTGCCTATGCCTCTCCGGGCAACGGCGATACTTTCCTTTTATCAAAATTTCCAGTGAGATTAATGAAATACTGAGCCTAAAATGTTTTATGATCTCTCAAAGTATTGAAGAATCTTAAACCTTCAATTCTCAAAGAGCCAGTGAGTCCCCACTGTAGCTGCTGAGCCTCTCAGCTCTGCTGTTATCTCCACAGTTCTTTGTTTATAAGTTTATGGGAGACTTCGTCACAGCTTGGTTGTCATTTACAATTTTATATGTATGGTATTTAACTTCTATAGGGCAAAAAATAAAGTTTATAAGATCTCATCTAGAAAGTAATGAGCAGTGATAAATATTCATTGAATTAACTCAGAAGTCATTTTGAATTTTTATTGATTCTTTAGTATTTTATCACCCATTAATCTGTCCAGCGAGCATTGGATATTTGTTATTTACACTAACCCCTTGCAATAGGGATATAGAAATGAACAACAAGGTCCTCCTGAGCTGGGCATGCTGGGGCAGGCCTGCAATCCCACTCAGGAAGCTGAGGCTGGAGGAACTGTCAGACTCTGCCTCAAAGAACACGTAATTAAAAATAAAATAAATAACTATCCCTTTTCTGGGAACACTGGCAGTGAAGAACAGTCAACCATTAATTATAACTCAGACTTAAAAATACAAGAGTGACAGTCACAGTTAAGAAGCCTCCCCAACTCAGCTGGGAGCACTGGGAATCTTAGAGACAGAAATTAACAGGGTAAGAAAGATTGGCAAAAGAAAATGACACCAAACATGATTGTATAAGGTCCTATAAGTGATCTGTGCTTCCATTTACACTGTAATTTCAAATTAAAAAATATTTCTTTCACTCATAACCAATTCTCCTAAGTCCCTTATCTTTGATGGACAACACATTTCCTTTCAGTTTATTGTATATCCCTTGGACTGTAGAGGCAGATAGACTCTATTTTTTATTTTCATCTCTTTGGCTTACTAAACTATTAAGAAGTGAATTATTGCATGCATAATATGCTACAATATAAATGTAATTCTTTCAAGCTGTTTTGAAGATTAAGTAGTATTGGAAGTTCCTACGGTAGCTCATTTGTCTTTACTTTCTTCCTCAACTTAAACCACGCTTTGGGTGGTTCCTCGAATCCTTGGTTCCTCAAGGGCAGTGCCACACACTTGAGTCAACCTCAGTTTCTCAAGAGTGTCCCCAAAGTGTGATTTCTGAAATGGTAGGGCTGCGATAACTAGTAAAGGAAGAGAGAGATCCTTGTGCCCATGCCACACATCATGTGGCATGGTATTTTCACTCAAAATTTCTCATGATCTCCAAAGATATCCACCAGGGCAGAAGAAATGATGCAGCTGTAGCTCTGCCATACCAGTAACTGATCCATGTGCCAAGGCTTCTTCCTCTTATGGCTGAGGTTTTCTACCAGAAGGGCTATGCACAGTAGTAACCACTGATATCTAGCTCAGCAATTAGCCTCATTCACATGAACAAAAGGGAGGCCATTGCCCCAGAAGATCATACAGCTGGGCTTCAAGGAGAAGGTCTGAGCCCAAGAGATGCTGCAGGTGAATGGCAAGTTACTAAGGCTGTGAGACACCAAGTCTTAGGTACCAGATGGCCACAGCAGGTATAGAAAGTTGAAAGACAGAGACAGGGCTAATGTCTAGTTTACCCAGATGTGTGTAGCCATGCTGGCCTTTTAGTCTGAGCCTGGCTGGAAACCAATGCCTTCAGTGATCAGTGGGATAAATCTCTTTTATTAATCACCTCAGCTTGCATATTATAACCTCATTCTTTTTCTTTTACATTAAGACTCATGCTTTCTATTATTGAGAACTAATTATACTTAGACGACTAGACAAGTAACAATGGACCCACCCCAATCAGCTGTATGTCAGCTGTTACGGAGTTGTCCTATATCTACAGGATCTTCCTTGCTCATCTTTATTGATCTCTATTCTATCCATATTTTGGCAACGTCTCACTCTCGTATTTCTGATTTTCCCAAGAAGCATGTACCATACTCAAAACTCATACTACTGTTAGCATCATCTGATCCCAAACTATGCTGCCTGCTGGTAACTCCATGCATTGCTTTTCTTCCTTTCCCTCATTGATCTAAAGAACCAACTTTATGCCCTTGAAACAAACAACTTAATGCTCCTAATGACCTAATTTATAAATTCAGTAATTAAATCTAGATGTTTATCCATTCCATAGAGCCGTAAAGAATGACATTATTGAAAAATGACTTCAGGAGAAAAAAAAAAAAAGAAGGCCTTCTTGCTGTAGCCGTCTACAGCTATGCTAGCCAGGACACCACAATGCCGTGACCGTCCTCTCATTCCCTTTCACAGTTTTCTCATCCTCTGTCACCTGTCATTAGTTCTTTAGTCCACCTTTGGTCTCACTGTGTGACTCCTGAGGAAATGCTCTAACATGACAGTTTGTTCCTAAGTACTACCTCCAGCGTGGGCTCTTCTCTGTACTTCAGGGGCGTGTTGCTGGATCTCTCCTTAGCATCTTAAACTGAGCAGATGTAAAACTGATAAATTTTCTCAGATGAAGCTTTCCTTGTTTCCTCCTTCCTTACTTTGGTTGGTGAACGTAGCCATTCTGATCTGAAACCTGGCCAGCAACCTCGCCTCTTCTCATTTCTTCGTCAATCAGGTGAAACCTGGCACCAAATCTTACTTTTACTTAGTAAACAGCTAATGAATTGTCCCTCCTCCCCCCACAAACTCATCTCTACTGCTGCTGTTCATATTGTTCTAATGACCTCTCTGGAATAAAAATAATCATGTCCTAGTTTAAAACTCTTGCAGTTGTCTTATGTCCAACAGGATAAATTTCAAGTTCCTGCGTCCTTATCTGTCTATAATTTCCTGCCACAATCTTGCTTTTGTATGTACTGTTACCTTAATTTAGAGTTTTGTCTACCAGCTATCTTAAATGATCCAATTTAAACACCCCCATTTCAGATTTTACAATACACTAAGCTTAAACAAAATTGGTTATTATGCTATAGTATAACCATTATATCACTCATCAAGCATTTATTTATTTATATAGAAGATGCCTTTAATATCCTATATGACGTTTAAGTAAAAGACAGCATCCCTTATAAAAGTCTACATCATGAAATTGCACACCTAAGGTACTGAATGAACTAATTGTCTATATGATAATGGCATGGTAGGATTGTTTCTTAGAAGATGAATCATTCTATTGATATAAAAAGTAATACTGATGCAGTAGCTGTGATAGGCAAGATAATGACCTTTTACAGAGGTTTGTGCCCTAGTCATCAAACACTCTGAATAAACTATGCTATAGGGAAAATGGAAATGAGATTGCACATAAATTCAGATATCTATTCTATATGATATTTCCCCTAAGGAATCAATTACTTTAAAAGAGAGAGAGATTGTTTTGGATTGTGTAGGTGGTTTCAATCAAATCAAAACATCTGAACTATGAAAAGGAACAGTTAGAGAAGCACTAAGAGAAGGAACTGTCTTTACATTGTTGCTTTTAAAGACAGGAGGTCACAACCCATGGGCCCTGGGCATCCTGTAGAAGGGGTGAAGTCCTCGGCTGACACTCATAAAGAACTGAATTCTACCAAAACTCTGGGTGAGCTGGCATAGACTCTTTCAGAGCTTCTTGAACAGAAAAGAACAGTGGGTGCTGACAGGCACAGTTTGTTTTTGTCCTGAATTTTGAATATATAGAGCTATTAGATCAGTATGTATGATCCTTACAAAACCAAACATAGATGTACCGTAGAAACTAGTGATGCCATTATTTAAATATATACCCGAAGAATTCTAAGTCAATATCCCACATAAAAATTCTTTGGTGTATACTCATTGTACATATTACTATTATTTTTTTATTAAAGTTATTTTTTCTTTCATATAACACATCCTCACTTCCCTCCACTCATCCCAGGTCCCACCCAGCTCTCTCCCCTAGGTCCACCTCCCACCCTCTTCCCCTCTGAACAGAGCAAGCCTCCCAGAGTTACTACTGGAACAGGGCGTATGAAGATGGAACAAAGCTGGGCTTGAACCCCAACAACAAGGCTGAATGAGGGAGTTCAGCAGGAGGAAAAGGGTCCCAAGGCCAAGACTATTATTATAAACTCATAAAGATTATTTCTTTCAACTAAATCATGCATTTTTACCATACCTACCCCATACATTTCCCTCTCTGCTCGTCTCTCCAACTGCTGATTCTCTTCCTTTGCTTAGTCCTCCTTCAGCTTCTCAAAGAAAACATGATGTGTGTCTTTGTCTTTCTGGGTCTGGCTTACTTTGTTTATAAAATATTGATCACAAGTTATAAACGCATTTCTTCAAAAATTTAGTTTAATTCTGCTTGGGGTGCACATCATGTCATGCTTGTGGAAGTCAGAGAACACCCTTCATTGTCAGTCCTTGCCTTCCACTCTGTTTAAGACATGGTCTCTTAGTTTCCATACCTCTGCTTACCAGGGTAGCTTGGCTATGTCCTCCAAGGTATTCTCCTTTCTTTATCTACCAACTTGGGTAAGAGAGCTTAGATTGTGGAAACTCTATGTCCAACTTTTTGTGGCTTCTAGAAGATCTAAACTCAGGTTATTTTATTTTCCCAGAAAGTGCTTTACTCATTGAGCCTTCTCCCAGGCCCATTCGTCTTCATGAATTAATAGAACTCTATCAGATACATATACAGCAGTTTCCTTTTAATTCATCTGTTGATATATAGCTCGGCTGATTACATTAGCTTGGCAATTATAAATACTGCCACAATAAATATGAATGTGCAAGTATATCTGTGAGATATTGACTTAGAATTCTGTGGGTATATATTCAAAATGGCATTGCCAAGTTTTATGTTACTTCAAATTTTGGTTTTGTGAGGAACCTGCAAACTGATTTTGATAGTGACTGGACCGTTCATATTCACAACAAAGGTGATTCACTTTTCTCTAAGTTCTTGCAGACATTTTTTACTGATTGTCTTTATTAGAGCCACTCTGACAAGAGTAGAATTAAATCTCAACATGGTTTTAATTTGCAGCTTCCTGATGTCTGAGGATATTGAATATATTTTCATGTACTTACTGGTTATTTGTAGTTCTTCATTTGAGAACTGTTCATTTCTTTCACATTTTTATTGATTGGTTTCTTTGGGGGCTTTGACTTTTAAATTTTAAAGTTCTCAATATAGTTTAGATATTAATCTTCAGGCACGTGTACAGTCAACAAATATTTCCTCCCATTTTGCTTCCTATATCTTCCAAGAGCTGTTTCCTTTACTGTGGAAGGGTTTGTTTAATTTTATATGATCTAATTTGTCAATCAATTCTTGGCTTCATTTCATATGATAATATAGTTCTTCTCAGTAAACAGCCCATATCTACGTCTTGAAACATTTTCTCTGTGTTTTCCTTTAAGAATTTCCAAATATCAAGTCTTGTACTAAAATCTTTGATTGATTCCTTATTCATTTTTGCACAGAGGTGAGAGAGATCTAGTTATATGTTTCTACATGTTCTTATATAATTTTCCAAGAAATATTTGTTGAAGAAACTATCTTTCTCTAACATTGCAACTATTTTTTCAAAATTCAAGTGGCTGTTGCTTTGTAGGTTTAATTTCTCATCCTCTAACCCACTGACATAATTGTTTTTTTGTGTGCTTGTTCCATCTTGGGTTTGATACTAGAGCTCTCTCGGGTAACTTGAAATCATATATTGTGCTGTCTTGGCCAACATTGTTCATTTGGAATTGGAATCACTGCTTTGATGATTATTCTACCTGACTAAATGTCTTACAAATGCTCAGTTCAATGATCAAGTAGGTCTTTAAAGTTGACAGCACAGTTTAACATTTCCTAAGATGACTTTCAATTCCTTCTTGTAAATCATCAGTTTGGGGGTTTGTTTGTTTATTCATTTAATTTTTCACATGATCTCACTATTTTATCAAGATTGGATACAAATTCATAATTTCCCTGTCTTGATCTTATGAGTCCTGAGATTACAGGTGTGAATAATCACACTTAGCTTCTATAGCCATTTTTATTTTCGTTGTTTAAGTTGCTTTTTTGAGTTACTAATATAATTATATGGTTAAAGCTAGTCTAGAACTAAGTGAATAAGTACTTCGACAACTATAATATGATATATGGAATTTTGTTACAGAAAGTAATGCTTTTCAGCTACTTTCAAAATGTTGGGAAAAAATTCCTTCACAAAGCTTTATAAATCTTTGTCTAGAGCAGCCAAAAGTGGGAGCAATAGACAGCAGAGAGATGAGAAAAGCAAATATCTTTACTAGAAAATTTTATAAAGATGTTCCCTTTCTTCTGGTAAAGCGACATTTTCCCAATCAAGGATTTGGCATCTCTGTTTCCTTTTAAATCTAAACCAGCAGTTTAAAAAAAAAAAGCAATATGCCTTGTTGGCCATTTAGAGCAGACATAACTTGCTAGCTGGGGTTTTCAGAAAGAATATGAAGCAACACATCAGAAATCACAAATGACAAATGCAAAATTCTCAGAAGTCTGCTTTTTATCCTATGAAGTTCCCAACTGTGAGCCAAGCTCATCCAGCAACTTTGAAATAAGTAACATGAGTGTCAGCCCCAGGGGAAGCTGTAAGACATTGATGTCCTTTCTATAAATAGGCCATAGGTTCTAGAATCATACATCCTCACTAATTTAATAAAATTGAATCTAATCTATGGCCAACACTTTTTAGAAGACTATAGAAATTTTTGAATACATTCCAGGGAATTTCTATGGTACAAATAAAATAAAATACCATTCAAAAATTATAATTGAGGTAAGTTCTAGGTGTCTATCTAAGTCATCATATCCAGTTACTTAATTAAACATTAATTTAGAAGTTGATTGAGAAGTATTTTGCAGGTGGAGTTAGCTCCAAAATAAGTTGATTTCAACTAAAGGAGGCCCACACTTCTTAGTGTGTGTGGTTGGTATATAATCATATGGAAAGACTTAAAATAAAAATTGCAATTTCTCTAAGAACAAGCAATTCTGCCCCAGGACTACATCATTTCCTGCTCAAAAATTTCCAGCAAGCCCACTCAGCCTGTAAAATTTGGGCTTGCCATCCTTAAGAACAATGGAAGCCATGTGTAACATAAGTCCTATTTCAGAGGCCAGAGATGTAACTCAGGGGCAGAGAGATTTCCTAGAATGCACAAAGCCCTACATTGAATCGCTGGTACTCCAAATATTAAGTTAGATAGATGATAGACAGATAGATAGATAGATAGATAGATAGATAGATAGATAGATAGATATGATAAGCAAATAAATAAATACCATTCAGTTTCTCTGGAGAAATCTAATTGATGTGATATTATTTCTTTATGTACATACTATTTAGATTTTGATACCTGAATTAACTGCAAATATATGACTAGCAGAAGTCAATTGTACATGTCATTGTGTAATTTTATAATCACTTAATAAAAGATAACATAAAACTAATGATAAGGAAACTCTGTAGAAAGCTTTGGGTTTCCAGAGTTTTATACTTGGGAAATTTGATAAAGTTTAAAAATACAGGAAAACCACTGAGTTTGGATAGAATTTTCACCAGCTCTGAATTATAGAGCAGGCTATAAGCAAGAATCCTCAGAAGTGAAGAAAGTCATACCCTGAGGCTCAGAGTTCAAAATTGCAAGTTCCACATAGGCATCTGGCAGCGTGGAGATGATGTGAGGATCATATCACTCGGATGAGACAGAAGTGTGAGTCTATGAGGTTACACCTTGACCATCCCGACTCATTGAGCCATCTTTCTTGAAAGCCTCTTTTTTAATGAGGAAAAGCTTACTGCATCTTTAACTCAATGTTATTAAAAATCAGTTTATCTGTTCACTAATCTCCAGTTCTGTGGACTCCTTTGGATTCTTTCAAGTACGTCAAATTTCTCTCAAGACAGCGTTTTAGAATTTGTTTTCTTTATTTGAATGTCTTCTTCTTACTCTTCAGGGTCACATAAATACATTCTTGGTAGATTATTTCCCTCACCACTTTATCTAATCTTAGCTTTTTCTCCTGATATTCTCTATCATAGTATTATTTTTTACTTCTTTTTTAAATAAAATAAACTCACTGAGATTAAGAATTATTATCTTCTTAAGGTCTAGCAGAGTATCTGACCCTTAACTAAATATTCAACTAAAATGAATAAAATGAGGTTTTTTTTGGTGTGGACCTTAGCTTTTAACAGCTGAATCATCTCTCCAGCCCTAAAATGAAAGCTCTATCTCAGAAGCATAAATATGCACTCCATAAAATCGCATACTTACAATTGTTCTGAGTTCTTGGAGGCCAGGTGTATGTTTGCAATTGGCTTTTTCCACTGAGTGAAGTTGTGCTGCCTGTAGTTTATTTTGTACTTATTTGTGGCCTTTTTCTCCCTTTGAAAGTCAGTGAAACACTTTTGAAGATAATGGAATTTTTCACCAGTACCTCAAGAGTGACCAAAATCTACGGTCAAGCTAATTATATGTCCTCACAAACGCAACTTCAAATCTTTCCCATTCTTCTGAATGTTCTAAAAATCATTTCTTTCAGTGTTCCTTTGTGACCTCCATCAGCAAATGTTACAGAAATAGTCTCAAAACAGTAGGAAAGAAGCCATTCTTGTCAAGACTTCATTTTCTACCCACACATCACATTAGCAAAAATTTTAAAATTCCATTTGCAAGTAGAAAACCCTTTTGGACAGATATTGATAAAAATATATTCTTTGCTGTATTTTTAAATGGGAAGGGTCAGAAACAAAGAAAACGTTGTTTTTCCACATCAAAAGTGCAAACAAAGAAACAATTACTAACAATAAGGTTGATCCTGTCTCAAAGGAAAACAAAACAAAGCAAAGCTCACAAAACCCACAACATATTCTGTAAAAGTACTTGCATAATTTCTTTCCAGAATCAAGGGGTTTGCTGAAATGTGGTAACCAGCAAGTAATGATAACATTCATCTGAGAGATGATCTTCAAACAAGTAGTGTCCTTTAAACAAACATGAACCAGGGGTAAACACTGGTTCTCTTGATAACAACAGGAGTTCACGACTGAGATGAGGAAGCATGAAGAGCTTAGCTTGATCTTCAAAACCCATATAAAAGAGCCTGACATGGAAGTACATTCTTGTAATCCTAGTGATAGGGGGTAGAAGAAAGAGGATCCTTTGTGCTTAATGGCCAATCAGCCTAGCAAAATCTCTGAGCCCTAGATAAGTGGGCAAAAATCAGGTGGGTGGCTTCTGAGTTATGATACCTGAGGTTGTCTTTTGGCTTTCATATGCACATACATACATATGAGAGCTTTCTCCTCTGTCTCCCTTCTCTGTCCCTATCCTTCTGTCTCTGTCTCTGTCTCTGTCTCATCTCTCTGTCTACAAATTTCTTATAAAAGAAAGCATTTAATTGGGGGCTTGCTTATAGTTTTAGAAGGCTAGTCTAGTATTATCATGGCAGCTGGCAGGTATGGTGCTAGAAAAGTATCTGAGAGGTTATCTGCATGGAGACAGAGAGAAAGAGCAAAGCTGTGCCTTATGTGGGGTTTTGAAATCTCAAAGCCCACCTTCAATGACACACCTTCACCAACAAGACAACACCTCCCACTCTGTCTAAACAGTCCACCAACTGTGAATCAAATACTCAAATACAGGAGCACATGAGGCCATTCTGATTCATACCACCACAGCCAGCAAGATGAAGACTACTAGGTATAAATCCTACACACACAAATCACCAACATTTAAAAGAATAACCTTTGATCTTAGGTATTTACAGCTACTATTCTTCTTTTAAAACTTATGACTTTAATTTTCACCATCTGCTACCTCCTGAAAAATTCTTTAAAAGAAAGTATGAGACACGGGGAGTATGATTCAGAGATAGCTGAAGTTCTAATCATAGCAAACGTAACTTAACTTTTGAAATGCTTGATTAGCAGATATGTTTCTCTGTAAACCATAAAGGTGGCATCTCTGAAACAAGCTGAAGAAGACTCCAGGTTATATTGGATATCATTGCTCGTGCTTCTTAATCCTCATCAATTAGTATTCTGAATGGTGAAATGGAATCAGTTTCTTTCATTTTTTTCCTCCTATTGATATAGTACTATTTCTGAGTTCTCATCAGCATACAAAAGCCATGTGCAGAACAATGCTACAAGATATCCTTCTAGTCTATTTTCATATAAAACATCTCCTCTCCTGGAGATAATCAACTGAAATGGACCAAGAGACTTTGAAAGCATATGGCTTTCACAAAATGTCAGAGTGTATAATGTAGCTATTTTCTACTAACTGAAATAGTCCCCCTTTGAGAGAGAAACTAAGACTCTGTGAAACTAAAACTTTTAAGAATCAGGAAGTTAAATATTATTTAGCTGAATAGGGGTATATAAAACCCAGGGATATATAATGAGTGAAAATTTTTTATAGGAAGGAAACTCTTCAGTGATGTTATAGACAAGTTGGTTGGGCTCTTCCAGGATTCAGCACTTGTGAGGAATCATCTTTATTGGGATGGGGCAGCTGATCCTTTAAGTAAGCCCAGTAGAGCCATTGTTTGATCACAGTAGACCTAGGTAGACTCATCCTTGACCTGTCATTAGCACCCTATCTTGGGTGAATAGACATTTGTTCATATCTTCCCAGGAGCAGTTTGAAACATGGGCCATAATCAACAAGTCTGAGACAGCACTGGGAGACTAAGACCAAGGAGTTTGACAGAAAATCATCAGGGCATAAAACATGAATACAACAAAAGTCATGACACATGCCACACACAGAGTTGCCCTTTTCCATGTTTTACATAAGGAATATTGTACCTGATAATGGGGATTATATATATGTGGATATATTGACTCTATTTTTTAGCCTTTTATGGATAACAATTTCTAAGAACATTAATTTGTCTCTTTTCAATTTGATAGATTTTATAAAAGTCTATAAATGGGGTTTTGTGGAGTAATTTGGAAATTCAATTATCACTGGGTCTGTGGCTTCTACAGATAAATGGAAGTTCAAATAAAAAATAAAAGCATTTGAAATGCATTCTCTTTAAAAAATCAAGAGGCTAGGATGGGAAAGCAGACACCTATGGCATAATGCACATAAAATTTTAGTTTTACATGTCTAAAATCATTTGTACATAATTCAAAGTAAAGGGAACATTTCTACTGTGCACTTATACGTCTAAAACTATAAATGATACAACAATACATTATGAATGAACTAACAAAATAGGAAGTTACAAAAGATTGGCAAAGCATACACACAGCAGGTAGCTTCCTGATCTGGTAATGACACTCTTTATTAACAATGATTTCCTTCGCTTGCATCTCTTAATTCAAAATGAAGACACAGCCTTCTTAACTCCCTGGTCAGACCAGAGAATAGTGAGGTTTTATATCTATTACTTAATCTACATCTTAATTAAACCATTGAATAGTATCTCGGTACATGCAGAAATTAGCTGTGCCATCTCTACTTTTCATTCAAAGGTTTCAATCTGAAGTTTAAATACTACTTCTTTACTATAAAAGTCTGATAAATGGCCAATAAAAGCCTGAGTCTGGGGCTTGTAGATTAGCTTTATTTGTCAGATTTGCTTTTTTGTTTCTGATTTAGAAAGGTATTTATTCAAGGATTAATCAGTTCCTTCCCAAAGAGAGTTCACAAATGAGTTTTCAAGATTTAAAAAATTTTTTTTTATAATTTTCAGTAGCTCTTATTAAAGACAGGGACAAATTAATCTCTCTATTATACAGAATACTAGGAGTGGATGGAAAAGCTACATTGTTTAAAGAGAATTAACTGTTTACAGCATATTGGATTGTAAGTAGGAATAAAACACTATTTTCTGGTTTAAGTATTTGAACCCTTCCTCTACAAAATGATTTTTTCCCTTGTGCTAGCACATTTTGGAAGATGCCTTTCCCAGGCTCTTTACTTTAGAACAACTACCCATTAAAACCTTTCAATAACCCCTTAATATATCTTACCTGTGCCAAGTGGCACGGTCATCAAAACAACCTGTTTGACTATCTCTTCCTCCAAAATGTGAACAGGCTTTAATTCTATATTCTGTCAGGTGTCAGTTTCAGGTCCTCACTTATTAGTTAGATATTGGAATTAAATCCCTTAGAACAAAGAGAAGTAATTCCTATGTTTAGGTTACTATTCTAAAGCCTTCCACATATATCAGATTTTCAGATCAATGCTATGATGTAGTTTCTTTTATGGTCCCACTTTATACTAAGAAAACTGAAGCATAGACAAATTAGTTACACTGCATTCTACTGCATTCTTAGCTCTGCTGGCTAAGCATCTATACATAACTAAATACTCATTGAAAATCACCCAGACACAAATTCCTGGATGACTTCACATACTAAGTAGGACCACACAGAAAAGGAAAAGTATTCCTTGTTCTACTGCATTTTGTATTTTGTATTAAACTAGTAAATTGCCTTTATTGATAAATAAAAAGTCAAGGCTTGGATTATCAACATGCAACCAGACAATTAGTTTACATTTTGATACCAATCCTTGCAAATTAATTTGTACAAGAAGAGAAATAAAAATACATGCAAATTGAAATCATATTTACTCCTTAATAAACAGATATTGTTTTTTAATATTGTACACATTTCTGGCAGTGAAGGAATATAAATTTCTAATTCCAAATTCTGCAAAAGAATTTTCTCTCTAAAATATATTTTAAATTGAATAGAATTGCATCACTTTCCTCCTATTTCCTCTCTCCAACCCCTCCCAACTGCCCTCCTTCCAATGCTGTCCGTGCACTACCTGCTCTCAAGATGACAGCTTCTTTTCCTTAGACTTTTATTATTGTCATATACAAATCTATGCATATGTGTGCAAAAATATATAAATAAAACTTACTGAGTCTGCTTGTGCTGTTTGTCTATAGTTTTGGGGTTGACCCCTCTGCATTGGACAGCCAGTAAGGGGCTCATTATTTAGAAGAGGCAAATTCTCCTTCTCCAGGCAGTCAATAGTTGCCTGTAGTTCCTTGCCTACAGGTGGGACTCCTTGGGATTTCCCCCCTTCTATGTTTGCATATCCATTGATATTGCTGTTGTTCTGGACTTGTTTATTCAGCTGTTTCTAGGAGAGAGTGTTTAGTGGCAAGATTTCTGGTATTCTGTCTCTTATAATCTCTCCAGACCCTCTTGTCCAATGTTCCCTGAGCCATTGATGCAGGAACTATGATTTAATTGTATCAGTTGAGGTTGCATTCCCCAAAGATCCACTGGTGTCTGCATTGTGTCTAGCTGTGGTTTTTGGTAATGGTCTTCATTTGCTTTAAAAAGATGTTTCTTTGGGGAAGAGTGGCATCTGTAGGTAAAATGATAAATTTTAAGTTGTAGTAAGAAATTATGCTCTTCTAGCAAATTCCAAATTCTCAGTTATGAGAATACAACATGGAGTACCCACTAAAACCAAAGATGTATAATGGCACCATAGGCATTGGGGGGGAGGGGTTGAGAGGGGAATAGCAAGACAGGTGATATGAAGTGGGAAATGGAAAAATGGGGAGAGACCTTTAATTAGAGAAAAGGAAGGGAGTTCAATATAGAATGAGAATGAGGGATGATGGGCAATAATGTCAAAGTTGTTTTATAAAATCACGAGAAACCATTTTACATGTACCTAAAATTATAGAAGATAGATAGATGATAGATAGATGATAGATAGATAGATAGATAGATAGATAGATAGATAGATGAAGAAATTGTGTGAATTGTGTTGACAATATTCCCCAAAAGGACAGCAGACTAACAAAACCCCAAGTACCTCCTCCCAAATAGTTGGTCAGAGTAGTCCAAGTTACTCCCAAAACAATACAGACTATCAATGTAGCCTTCTGTTGCCTCACAAATGTTGCCCAGGCATGACTGGGCCCCTATTGCTGAAGACATCATACATTTAGAACAATGGGATCAGATGATTAAGCTGGACCTGGCTTCAAAGCCTCCTTCCTAAGGTACAATTTTTCATGGTGCCAGAAAATACAACATAAGCTGTCAAAGAAAAGGGATCACTTTAAAATATCTACCAAGTTGCAACACCTACGAACCACAATGATGACTAGCCAAGATACCCATAAAGGGACAATAACTGACACTCAGATGCTAGCAATGGCAGTTAATCAATGACTATGTCATTGGACTTAAGGCCCCACACAACAGGAGGGAAATCATGCCTGGTACTAGAACCCTAATCAACTTCCCAGAACTAGTGAGATCATGAACCTTAGAAAAGAATCAGAAGAATATTCTTGATCTGCCTGATTCCAATGTGGTCTATGTGCATAGCACAGGCCAATACATTCGCATAGAGACATAGAAATGTAAAGCTAGTTTACAAAGTAAATGTATTAGTTAAAGGAGGAAATGGTAGTGTGGACATGCCATTGACAGGGAGTTAATAAAAGACAAATCAAAGGAAGTTGAGGGTTTGAGGGTTTTAGTGGTCTCAGAACCCAGTCAAGATGCTACTAGTCAAGATGATACTAGTGGCAAATATAAAGAAGGGGATTGTGAGAGTTTTAGAACATTATCTAGCTTCAAACGTGCGTTGATTGGATAATTTTGTTGAAAATTCTCACCAGATGAAAAAGAGTTAAATAGCTTTTGGAACACATTTGAGGAAAGCTGACACTGATTTAAATATAGTTGAACATTTAGACCAAGAAGGCAAACCTTCAATGCACCTTTTATCTCCTCAACATGATTACATTTTCTGATTTAGAAACAGCATCAAAAACAGTCCTGGCACCCAGAGTAATGTATACAGGATGCAAATAAACCTATGAGCAGCAGAAGGCAGAATTGTCTGATTTGTCAAATTTTAGACAGATATTAGGATACATGTATTAGGATACATGTATGTGTATTTGAACACCGAGGATACTAAAGGACAGAAGCCCTGGCAAGAAGCAGGAAGGAAATTCATAGAATACTCACCAAGGAATGCACATATTTTCTCTACTACACCACACAAGTTGCACTTATTAAACTGTACATAAAACATTTTTACAACCAGATCCCTTTCTAAGGAAATGAAAAGGCGTGCTTAAGCTGTAGGGAAATAAAACTTCGTGGGGTGAGGCCTCAGACAATTGATTTTAAAGGTTCATTCTCTTCCAATTGTGGTATTTTGTTTTTAACAAGGCACATGAAACACTTCGATTTACCCCTTGGCCACCTTAAAACTTTCTTTAATTCCCATGTGTCTCTAATAGGGTTCTTTGAAAAGCGATTCCTCTATTTTCATGAAAGCCAACTATGTAAAAGTTCAAGCTTCATGAAGAACAGAATTTGTGGATCATGAAGACAGTAACCAGTAAAAACAGAAGAGATCCAACAACTTCTATGGTGAAAAGTAGCTAAGGTTCTAAATTTAGTAAATGCCTGGCATGGTTGATATCCTCTTCAAGGTCTATGGCTGCAAATGAAAGCAATGAGATAGCTATTTTACATATATTTCACACCTCTCTTCCCTTCTTAACTCTAACACTGCCCCGTCTACCTCATTCCTGTCTACAAATACATTGAGGAAAGAAAACAAATAAAATAAGAGGGAAGCCACCATGTAGGCTAACAGTCTCTCTCTCCTCATGGGTGCTTCTGATTTCTATGGATGGACCCTTTCTTCTTGTACACTAATCCCAACATCTGCAAAGTTGGGCTCTAATGACATTCCCCCTTCTCCACTCATCATGTTATCTTTCCTTAGAGGAACACACCTATACATATCAGAGGTGGCAGTCTGCATTCTAAAAACCATGGGCTCTGGAAGAAGAAAATTAAGATTACTTTCTCTGCCCCAGGAGCTACATTGAGCCTTCACTTAACCTTGTTCTGTGTTGACTTTTGCTTTAGTATTCTAAGGGTTTGGGGGGCTGGTGAGAGGGATAAACAGTTAAGAACATTGTGTGTTCTTCCAGAGGATCCACATGGTGGCTCACAACCAACCATGTGTAATTCCAGGAAGTACGATTCCCCCTTCTTGCTTTCCCAGATACCAGATAGGCATGTGGTACTGACATAAACACATACACATAAAATAAAATTTTTAAATGTTAAATTAAAGAAGTAAATAAACTTTAAGAAATTTTTATGAAAGCTTAATTGTATTCAGAATGAAATAAAACACTTAGAGTTTCAACTATCTGTTAACAGATTTTCTTATCCACATAGAAAATACATCTCAATATTTTCCATATTAAAAAAAGCTGTTCAACAATAAGTCATCTTCCTCTACTGCTTCATTTCACTGAACTTCTTTGTAGGAAACTTCAAGAGAGTACCTTCCTCATACCTGCATTTCCTTGATCCCCATTCTTCTGTTCAGGCTGAATCATCTCTCAAGAAAGTCACCAAGGATCTTCCTATTGCCCATATGAGCGAGCTCCAATAGAGCAAAAAGTAGACTTCAAAGCCATATGTAGAAGGTAAACCCTTTGCTTGGCTCCTAAGGCAGCATATTAGAATGCCTATGAGACAAGGATAATAAAACTCTGTTAATTTTATCTTTCCACAAGGACCGAGTGACCTGGACAAACACCTATTCCATTACTATCAATATGAAAAGATAGTCTCATTGGATAGCAAAAAATTAACTCACTTGAACAGCTAAATCCCATGTCCTTTGTAACAACAGTTCTCATGCTCTAGCACAGAGCATCTTGCCTCTTCATGGGGTCCAGCTGCGACATCCTACAGGGGTCGTCTCACAGGTCACTGCAGACTGTCTGCATGCATTACTGCCCTCTTGCTGCTCTCCTACAAGCTTGCTGCTTCTCTCCACCCCAATACCATTCAGTACGCATGCCTCCACCAATTTTTTTTCCACTAGGCTTCTATGTCTATAGCATGTTTACCACCCAAATCAGGATGTTCTAAGAGTGAAAGGAGGTTCACATCCTAACTTTACTTCTGTTGCTGTGATATAATACCTTAACCAAAGACAACTTACAGGAGACAGTTGATATTTATTTCAACACATACACTTACACACACACATACACACACACACACACACACACACACACACACACACTCAAGTCAGGAACTTCAAACCACTAGTCACATCACACTCATAGTCAAGAGCAGAGATAAATTAATGTGTATATCCACATCTGCTCATTTGCTTGACAAGCAGAAGGAGTGAAAATCTTTCCAGGCCTTTAGGTAGAAAAGAAGTCTATAGCAGAGAGGCAGAGGAGATTCATAAGGTGATTCTGGAAGCTGAGAAAGAGGTCCTAAATGACATTGTTTCAGTGTTCAAGTTTAATTTCTGTTGATGTGATAAAATGCATCTTAGTGGAGAAAAGATTTATTTTAGCTCACATTTCCAAATTACAGTCATTCACTGTCAGGAAGTCAGGGTAGTGGGCACTCCAGCTAGTCACGTGACATTCACAGTCAAGAGCATAGAAAAAGCAATGTATACCCTTGTGCTTAGCTTCGTCTCTCCATTCCTAGGCATCCAGGATCCCCTGCCCAGGAAATGATGCTGCTCACAGTGGGCTTTATCTTCCTATATCAATTAAAAGATGGTCTTCTGCAGATGTGCCCACAGGCTAACCCAATGTAGACAATTCCACATTGAGATTCTCTTCCTAGGTGGTTTAGGTTGTGTCAAGTTGAAAATTAAAGCTAACCATCACAAATGCCTTAAGTCCCTTCCTGTAGAGGATGCTTATGACAAGGATTAATGTACATGAGATTTGCTAAGAAAGTACCCTTTATATAAAACAGTCAAGGATTGAAGTAATGGGATATGAACAGAGTTCCAGTCAAGTCTGGTCTCTGCCTGATCCATAGGAGGTTTTGCACATAAAGCTTTCTTAAAAGTGGTCTCGCTCTTAATGCTGAAGGGGACATTTTGTACGTTTGAAGTGACTATTGACTATAGGGCACTTGTTAAAAACCATACTTTGAAAATTGAGAGTAATTTGGTTTGGGAGCTGTAGGCAGGATAGTGGAGATGGTGTCAGCTACAAGCCATTGGCTGTCCACACAGCAATTTCAATATGGCTGTATCAGTTTATTAAAAGAATCTGAATGAGGCATTCACAGCACATACTAAGAAGCAACATAAATGATTTTTCCAAGACCATTTCAGAAAATGACAAACACTGGGTCACTCTGTTAAGTTGTTGACCCGCATTGTCACCCATTCAGTTTCGTCTTAAGACTGCCATGGTTCGTCATTGACTTGGACACCTAAGGCCAAAGCATGAACTCTCAGGCTAATGCTACATACCAGAATAAAGGCTAGTACAGACTGCAAAGAGGATTTCAGACAAAGTGAGCTTTCTTTTAAACACAGCAGTATCTGGAGTGCATCTGGGTAATATTTGCCTTCTTACTGTCTTTGGGCCTCTGCCACTGGTCAGTCTTGACTATGGTTCTTGAAGCTTTTAACTCTCACCATGTGTCTCTTAACCTTTTGTGCTTTCTGTTTCAACCATGGAGCAGATCTTCTTATTTCTGTTTTCTTTTCTTTCCTTTTTATTTTTCATTAAGTGAAGCCTTGCTATTGTGTTTATTTAAGCATTGTAACAACATACCAAGACTTGAAAAGATAGTCAAATACACATTTTGTACCAATGTGATGCTTCTACACCAGACTCTATACTCGCAAACATGTTTTATATTGGACAATAAATTATAACTTTAGCCTGTTGTGGATTGTAGTTTTTTTTTTTAATGTTTAACCTAGTTGATGGGGTACACAAGAACTACAAAGAGGCCTTACAAAACTGGTTAAAATCCAGCCTCTCCATATCCCTATATTCAGGTAAGCTATAAAGGTCAGGTTATATTGACAAATCCAGGTGATATGATGAGATGAGATTCTCTCAGCAAATTCTTTCAACTAATACATAGACCTCTCTTTAGTTTACATTTTTTTGGATCATTCCCCAAATAAATAGCTATTCAAGCATATTCTAATCTGCAGTTGTTTATAATTCATTTACCAAGATACTTATTTACAAATAAACGCACAAAATTAAAACTGTGTACAAAGATATGTTGCCTAATGCTAAATCGAAAATTTAATTATGTTTATAATCTGAACTATACAAACTGTTAGAAATCAAAGGTTATTGTGAAATATGCAGATTTGTCGTGGAACAAATAGGTCATGAATGTTGGAAATTTAAACGTTAGCTTGAAAAGAATGTAGTATCAAAAAAGCAATGCGGGGACTGGAGAGAGAGTTCAGCAGATAAAGCTCTTGACCCCTACCCCAAGGATAAGGACAGAAGTTTGGATTCACAGATTCAAGCTTGACAGGCATGGCAGCCACTTACACTCCCAGCACTTGAGATAGGCATAGGGAGTCACTACAGGAGGCTGGCTAGGTAGGCAGAATTGGTATATTCCTAGTTCAGCAAGAGACCCTGGTTCAATAAATGCATAATGTGCAATAGCAGAGGACACCTGATGTTGACTTTGGGTTTCCACACATGCATACATATGTGCAACTGTATATACTTATGCACCCATACATATGCAAACACACACAGAGACCTTAACATTACACACACACACATACACACACACACACACACACACACACACATAAGCAAGAAATAAAAAGAAGAAGAAAAGAGCGTGCTTATGGCATCAAAATAGATATCTTCACAGTCTTTTGAAGAATCTCAGAATATTATCTGGAATTCGCTTTCCTTCAGTGAACATCAATATGCTAATACCCTGCAGAATTACTGCCTGCATTTGCACATGAATGGCACATACAACAAATAATCAGTTAAAAAGTAAATAAATGCAATATGAAGTTAAACATGTAAGAACATAATTAAGTCCAGTAATTCTTATGACAAAATGTTCTCAGCCAGATTTTTAGCAAGTGTTTCTCAATTATTTTAAAATGAAATTACAAGAATGGAAATAGAGTATGTGAATGCAAGATTTGTTTCCAGTTGAGACGATTTCTCTTATAGATAGTGACCTATAAAGACAATGGTTATATGTAATGCCCACAACCATTTATCGAACATGAAGCAATTTTTTCTGACTATGTATGCTTATAATATATTTTATTTAGAGAAATGTGCAAATTCATATAAGCTATTTAAACAGGTCTAATATAATAGCTAAATTATAATTTATATGCTCTAAAGATCAGTAAAAAGCTAAAAATTAGTAGATATTAGTTACTGTCTATACTTAAATCATAAAAAATATCAATCACATTGTAAAATATTGTTTTCTTAATTCCAAGTATCGTTTTACAGAATAAGCTTCATTGTTAAAATTTCTTATATTTATCCTAGACAATCATTCAGCTCAAACTTTAAATGTTTCAAAAGGTATCAGTATGATTTTAATATAAGTAAGATGGTAATCATATGAAGGTTGAATGTTTGGATTTCAGAGAATTTATTAATCTCAAGTTAACTTTAATGGCTTTATTGAAGGCAAGGGTCAAGTCTGTGACCTGGTGGGTGAAGATGGAATTATCTCCTGGAGTGAAAAATATATCCTTACTGTCAGTTATGCAAGGAACCAGATTATTAAACAGGAATTTGAACTGGTAATGGAGGATAGACTGTATCCCAGGGTTTGGAGCCAGAAGGGCATAGACTACCAGGAGTGAGAGCTAAGAGTGCTACCCAAAGTAGAATCATGTTCTTTTGGTCATGTGGGGCAGTTTGCAAATGTGTGGTGGCAGAAGCTTTTCATCTTTGTCAGCAGAAGACAAGCAGGGCTGTGTATCACACAGGGAGGGCAGAGTCTAGCTCTGTCACAGCCAGTATAAGCCAAGAATGACCTTTAGAAAGATAGATGTGGCATCACCAGCCAAAAATAAGCTGTGCAAAGCAGAAATCATATTTCACAAGTACCTTCAGCAACAGCAATAGCTACAGACGATAATCTAGCAAGAAAAATGCCCAAATCAAAGCAATCTCTTGTTCTGAAGTCTTATGAGACAACAGCTTTGGAGAGAGGGGAAAGCTTTGAAAATGCACAGAAAACCTTCTCCATTTGAGAAATTTCTAGTAAAGAATAATGTTATGAAGTATTCTGTCCTCATGAATAATGTAAATGAAGAATGTGTCATTATTTGCCACCATAGGCATGGGTGAGATGTTGAGAAATGAGGTATTTCCACTCAAAGTCCTGTTGGTTAGATTTTCCACATTTCTTAACATTGTCAGATAATTTGAAGGACCAGAAAGACAAGAAATTCATACTTGTACTATCAGTGGAGGAAAAAAAAAACAAAAAACAGAAGTTGATATCTAAGCCAAGTTTTTAGGAAATCAATTGAGAAAAAGTAGAAAGGAAAAACTGAAAATGATTATAAAATTGACGTAATTGCCAAGATTGACCAGAACATTAGTTTCCAGTTCAAAAAATTTTTGTAACTTTCAATTCAAGTCAATTTTCTTATTTTAAAACTAAAACAGCATTCACTCTGATTCCAATATTGTTCATTCCAGCATAGACCCTCAACTATTTCCTGTTTTTATTTGAAGGATAATTTTAGTATATAAAAAGCATTGTTCTTAACAGTGTGTTCTGTTATAATGGTTTTATTTCATCTGATAATTATCCTGTGATTCTTTCATTGTTATTAACGTTATTCTTAGAACCATGCTTTTTTTTTACATATACAAAAGAAATCTAATAAATTAAGACATTCTTTAGATTATTAAAGTACTGGATCCTGAAGACCAATTATTCACATTATAAAATTCTTTTTTGTTTAATAAAATCTTTTAGAATATTATTTTTATGCCTAAAAGACCTTTTTATTACATATTAAAATTAGATTAAAATTGAGAATCACATCTCACACTTTGGGAGTATATATTACTTACATGAAGGGAGGACACGTGCTTGCAATAATGTTTTTCTGTTTCAAAATATGTCTTAAGTGATGGGGGCTGTACTTAACTGCAAATATTTAGGTAAAAGACTTTGTCAGGCTGAATCTAATTTTTGACCAAATGTTAAGTTTAACTAAATTGTACAGAATTTGTATCAGATTTAATTTAGCCAGACCCCATGAAAGACAAAATGGAAAATTACAGCATGAATAGGTATTTAAAATGCTAATCTTTATTTGAAATGCTTCTGCACTTTGATGAAGTGATTATTAAAATTTACACTGTTTTGGTGCATATGTTCTGACAAATCATGCATCAAAAGTTACTGAGTGCTACAATGTAGTAAGTACAATAGCCCTGTGAATGTTCTCATGGGAACCAAGTAGATATACATAGAGTAAAAAAAGTGTATCTTATCCAGAAATGAAAAGAAAAAGGATTCTAGAGTGTTGGGGTGGGGCAAGCTGAGCATTACAATTCGGTGTCAGCACGCTTGCTTAGTCTATATGATGTCCTGCGTTTAATGCCCATCACCATTAAATAAATAAGTAGACAGATAAGTGAATGAGTGAATAAGTAAATAAATAATAAATAAAATAAGTAGCTTTTTTGTGCTAGTTGAGCCAGAAACATCAAATAAGGTTTGGTTAGCAGTGCTATTCGCGAAGTAAGGGCACAAATGATTTATAAAAACATACAAACGAAGACAGCAGTAAAATATTTCTAGTCAAAATTAACTTAGTGTATGTCTAAGACAATGCTGGGTAATTATAATAAAACATGTGAGGCAGTCTAAATTTATAAATGGAAAAAGTTTATTTTGCTATAAGCGTTGTATGGTAAAAGTAGAGATACTGTTGCACAGACCCTGATGAGGCATCCCTCCTAGCCCTTAGCTTCATCACCTGGTAGTGGATATCAATGGCAGTGTTGCATGTAATGATAGTAGATGCACCTTCCAACAGGAAACTAGAGAGTGAATCAAGGGCTAGACTCACTAATATATCAATTTAATTCATGAGAGCATAGGACCAGGTAAGAGGCACCCTAATCGCCTTAAGGGCAGTTCAAATAATGACCTAAGGGTATCACACTAGACCCCATTCCTTGTAGGTCCTACCACATCCCACCTCCACACTGGCAACCAAACTTTGGCCAGGTAATCTTTGGAGGACAAATTCAAAATCGCAGCATTTCTCCCCAGTTGTGAGTTATATCCACCTCTCTGTAAATATATTCATTTTGTCCTAAATAGTCTCAAACTTTTGGCTATCCCACAGTCTCTCAAATATCCAACTCTGTTGTCTCCTCTAAGATTGAAAACAAAAAACAAAAATCTCAGCCATGAGTACATGCTGTATCAAAAAACAAGTTCACAAGCTACAGCAGTGAGACAGACAAAAAGCATTATTATCCCAAAACAGAGAAATACAAAGATGTTGATGCATAATCAGACCACAGCAATACTAAATATAGCAGGCCAGACACTCCGTCCAATAGTTTTCAGTCCAGTATCTTGTGCACACTGTGATAGGAGCTGGCAAACCTTTTCTACAGCTTTTCTGGTTGCCTCCTATGTAGATGCTCCCTTGGGCTATGTACTAATATCAGTAGATTTCCTGGGCAGGCCTGGAACAGTATGGTCACTCTATCTTTCTAAGGTCCTCATTGTAGCTCCACCCCTTAGCTGCATAGGATGTCATCTCATTGGCTACTCTCTGTAGGGGGGCTTTCAACACTGTTGTAGGCCTCTTCTTGCCTTCCCAGTCTTTTCTACGAAATGTTTGTAGATACCACCAAGGTACTGTAGCACCAGAACTCCTCACATCTACAGAGTTACATACATACTATGAAGCTCCGATATCCTTACAAGTTGAGCATGGACATGCTTACTTAAGTTAGGGGAATGAATTTTAAGGCAATCCAGGGCACTGAGCCCTATAGAGGTTTCACATCTACCCTGGAAGTTCTCCGGAAAGGTCTTTTTCAGGAGAGATTTTATCAAGATCTTGTTCTGGTTGTCTTGTGTAATGGATAGCTTTAATTTGTCAACTTGGCACAACCTAGAACCAACTGGAAAATGAGTTTTAATGAGGGATTATCTAGATCAGGTTGGCCAAGGGCATCTCTGTGGGGGAGTATCTTGATTAAGATGACGGCTGTAGGAAAGACATAGCTGAAAAGTAGGCAGCCCCATTCGGTAGATTTGGGACCTGGACTGTGTTATACAGGAGAAAGCAAGCTGAACATAAATAGCATGCATGCATGCATTCTATCTCTGTTCTCAACTGTGGCAAGGACTACCTATTTCAGCCTCCTGTTGCCATGGCTTCCCCGATATTATAGACTGTAATTTGGGATTATGAACTAAAATGAACATGTTTTCCCTAAATTGCTTTGCTAGAATATTTTGTCACAGCAATGGAAATTAGACCAACACATCTTGATAATTAGAATTCTGATTAATGACTCTAGAATTCATTCTCTTTGTGCCAAACTTTACGCACTTTTTCATCTTCCTTTCCTTTACCAATTTATAGATATTTCTTAATCTCTTTATTGTGTTCCTTTTGCTCCTGAATCTTATTTAAATGTGAATAAAAGTGACCCAGTTATGCCCATGCCACAGCCTTAATGATTGCTTGTCTTTACATTTTCTTCCACCTAATGTCCTGGGTCATCCTCTTTATATCAGCATTACAAAAAACTCTACAGCTTGGAAGAGGGGATTATTGAGATTGTATGAAACTCAAATTATTAGTAAAACTATTATTTAAAAAGATGATTGAGGGCACAAAGTTTGGTGGGCATAGCCTGGGGGACAGGGGACTAGGAGAAGATTGAAGAGAGGAATGAATATTATTAAAATACAATGAAATTATCAAAGATTTAATAATTATTTAAATAATTAAGAAAGAGGTTACTGGACATCTAAAGGGCACAGAGATTCCATTAGAATCAGTTCTAGAATCCTAGTATTGGGGAATCTGAAAACAAATCCAACAGGCATGCCGGGGAGCCATGTTGACAATAGAACTCATGGATCATGCAAGCTTTAAATCTGCTGTGGGATTTGGTCTAACAAAACTGCTGCTGCATGGCTGAGGGGGAAAGAAAGTGTCCTTGATATCATGAAGAAACGTGTCAGTGACAAAATAGCATCTATCCTGTCACCATTATTTTCTGTTACTTAGGTTATGGAAAAGCAATTTTCACTATTATATATGGCCACAGTTGCTTATACAGGTTTGAACACAGTCACTACAATAAAAATTGTTACATCTTTGTTTAAATCTTATTTACATAAGGAATATGCTCTCCAGTCTGAACAGAAGACATACTGTGGGAAAGCCTGCTGTATTCAACTCAGTGTATATTAGCGCACAGGTCTATGGGAGTAACATTACTAGAACTATACTAGGGTCCTCAGTCATAAAAAAACATCTTATTCTTCCTACGGCATAAACATGATGGTTACTTAATACTGAACTATCAGTGTGTGTGTGTGTGTGTGTGTGTGTGTGTGTGTGTTCATGCCTAGACTACAAATTTCACTTTAGGTATAGCAACCATGAAGTCTTACAATAGGGCTTTGACTTACAATAGGGGGCTTTGAGCCCCTACCGTTGGGTCCATGGAACAAGAATAGGAGTTGTCAGATGGATATTTGAGATGTGGAAACATGTAAGCTAATGTAAAGTTCCTATTTTAGTGTATCTTGATCAGCTTGAGTATCAGAATAATAGCTGCTCCTGTCTCTTTTTCATTACCCAACCTGACTACAAAGTGGGCCTCAGTGATGCTTAATGTCTCCCCATTTAAAATGGAGATTCTGATACTTGTGAGATTAAATGAGATTCACTTATAAGCACTCGGTGCAGAAGTAGCTAGCCAGCAAGCACTGTGCTAGCTATTATTACCTTGTTCATTGTTGCTGGTCACCCAATAAATGCTAATAGCACTTCTTCATTTTGCAGATACAGAAAGCCTTAAACTGAGACAGTCTGTGTTATTTCCCTGGGTGACTGTTCTACTTTTGCCAATAATAGCTAAGCCAGTGGCCTTCCTCCTAAACCTCACAGGAGAGCACACTCTTGAGGGAGCACTCCCATTCAGGCAGCTGTTACAACAGAAGGATTGCCGTTGCTTATCCTAAACATTGCCTTCAAGATTCCTACTTTACTTAGGAAAGCTTGTATTGCCTAAATGCTTTTCAACAACTATAATGTCCATCTCAAATGCAGAAATAATGTATCTTAGTTTGCAATTCATATCTTTTAAAACAACTCCAAATCAACAATTATTTTATGGAATGCCAAGACTGAGACTAGTTTTTAAATTATGGAACCTTTTCATAAATATTGCATTTTTATTACAGTATAGTGCCTCAGTAGCTTTGCAATTTAGAGCAAGTGAAATGTTTATAAAGTATAATTTCCTAAATGAGACATGTATACAATGCACAGTGAAGAGGTCAGGGTTTCAAGTTTCAGGGATCATATTTTTAGTATTTGGTAAATTTGAGGAATTGGGCTGGGAGGACTAGATTCTGACTGGTAATCATTACCATGACTTTTAGGAAGAAACTTTAGGAAGAATAAAGTTTGAATGTCAGCAACCCAAATACTCAAGTAAGATCCTATCTAAAAGAGTATGGGAAACACCAATGTAATTATGCACAGCTAAGATTTGAAAGTGTTACAATAACTTCCTGTGAAATTGTACAGTCAGTGATAGAATACATACATGACAGTGATCCCATGAGAGTTTAACAAAGTTGAAAGATTTCCATTTCCTACTGAAACTAAATAGCCCAGTAACTGTTGCATATGTAGTGCAATGAATTGGGAATGTGCTTGTAGTAATGTTGACAGACACAAGCCTACTGTGTTGTCAGTCAAATTTTTATACCATATTCAATGCACTGTACATTACAATGGCAATAAATAGGTTTCCTTGGTCTGTATTTACTGTAGTATGTGCTTATCAGTAGGTCAGAGTGTACTTTTTTGTACTCCTGCTTATAAAAATAAATGAAGTATATGACATGTACTGATCATTGCTGCTTCCTGTGTCTTGTGTTTTGCCAAGTCTATTGACTGCGGCCTGAGGTTATGTTGAGAGACTGACCTACACCATCTACTTCTGTGAAGCACACTCTTTGATGTTTTCACAGCAATGAAATCACTTCACAGCATAATTCTCAGAATATGTTTCTGGTCTCAACTAAAGCATGGCTGTATATATATTCACAGATATTCAAAGCTTAATTTTGAGTCACAAATATGCTTTTATTAAACATGTCCCTAATTAGAATCTTGTTCATTCTTAAATATCTTAATTTCTTTGTAATGGAATTCACCAGTGTATAACATGTATAATATGTATTCTTCCCCTTGGTGGGTCTCACTTCTGCAACTATAACCAAATAACCTCCTTCAAGCATATTCAAGCAACCAGTTCTTGCTATATGCTCTTCTGTAGAGTCATTCCAACTTTACACCAGAATTTATATTTCCTTCTATAATGGCTTTGAAAATTACAAAAAATTAAATCCTTTTCAAGATGGAAATGTAAATAAAGACAATAAACTAGGAAGAGACCCATGGAAAGGGTAGGACCTTTAAGGGAGGGGGCCGGGAAAGACAATGGAGCATAGTGGCAGGGAAAATACTAACATTGAAGGGATATACTGGTGAGGTGGGGTCAGCAAGATGGGCAGAGGAAGGGAAGTACACAACCAAAGTAAAATATGTATGGAAATGCCACATGGAAACCCATTACTTTGTAACCTAATTTAATAATACAGTAAACCACTAATCTATCCCAGCTAGTCTTTCTCCTTTCCCTCTTCTAGAACACAAAGGATTAAATGGGATAGGGGTGGGCAGGCAATATGGGCAGGAAAAACTAACACTAAAGGCCTTTTGAAAACATCATAAGGAAACCTACTACTATAGAATCTTTCTAAAATACATGAATTTGTAAAGAGTTTAAATAGAATTATCCTATAATAGGGGAACACCAAGGAGAAATCATACGTACCAAATAAAAGCCCCAGGACCAGGAATGTATTACTATTGCCAATAGATCAGCAGTGCATTTCTCATTCTTCATCAGAGAAGCTTCTTCTTGAAGTAGATGGCAATTAATTAACACAGAAATTCACTACTGGACAACGTACAGAGAATAAGAGGCATGAGAATCCTCAGCTCTAAATGGGAGATGTATATCACATTTCTCCCCTCAAGGTTCAGAGATTATGTGTATGAGGGAGCAGGAAGATGTTTTTTTATTTGTTTTTAATGTGCAAAGAGCTCAAAAGGCTGGTCACATTGTGTCTACAATCAACAACAGAAAGTAACGAACGGACCACGCTATTGTTCATCTTTCTTTCTCCATTCTTTTTAGCACAGTATTTTCTTTCCAGAGAATCATCTTCCCACCAATCAAAATGGACCTCTAAAAATCAAACAAGGCAATCAAGACAATCAGACATGCCCAGTGTACAATCCCCAGGTTGTTCTAGACTTTGCCAACTTAAAAATTAATTCAAGATATTCCACCTTCTAACAGTATTTCAGTCGATAACAAATGATATGTATGATGGTAGTGCCATAGGATTTTATTGTTTAGTGATACCTAACCAGCTTTGTTTTACAAAGATATCCTATTGTGTTGGCACAACAAAACTGGTTACCAACACAGCAGAATTTGCCTTGGAACATATTCTGATCTCTGATTGTACTTAGACTGGGTATTTAATTTAATTTAATCTTTTTATTTTTCTTCACTTGTACAAGAGATCCGATACCCCTCCTTCCCACCCTTCACTCCTTCCAGCTCCCCATCACCCTTCTCCCCCAGACCTACCTCCACACACCCACCTACCAAACTTCTCTTTCCTTGCTTCTCCCCAGAAAAAAGCAGTCTTCCCAGGGTTACCATTCAAACAGGGCATAACAAGATGGAAGAAAGACCAGGCACTACTTCCTGTATCAAGGGTGGATAAGTCAACCCAGCAAGAGTGAAAGGGTCCCAAGGGCAGGCAAAAGGGCCAGACTCCCCCACTCCAGACTGTAGGAGTTTTGCAGTTTTGCATAAGATATGTTTAGGGGACCCTGTAGCCAGAAGTGGATTAATTCAAGTAAAATATTTTATAAATACAATGGGGAGGGGTTCACATATAAACTCAGTGATTGAGACAGCATGCACAAGATGATTAAGCCAGACAAATTCCCCCCATGGAGGAGGGGAAGTGGGCACAAATTCTGACCTTAGCTGAGAATGTAAGTCACTTTTCTTAAACAATTGACATCTGATTTATCAGCCACACTCCAGAGCAAGCCCCATACTGAGGTGTAGTTAACCAACACAAACAACATAAACAGGACTCATTGAGTTATTGAGTTGAGAGATAGACAGGCAGACAGACAGAAAACAGAGTCAGAGACAGAGAACACAAACATGAATAACATAAATTTGAGTGGCTAGGGCAGTGGGGAATGGTCCGGAAGGAGTTGGGGTAGGCAGATGAACATAATCCAAACACATTGTATGAAATTCTCAGAGTTACTGAAAGCATTATAAAGAATAAAATGAAGTATTAACATCTTATTTTTTTCTGTTTTTAGTTTCCATTTTGGTTTTTATAATTTACCATTGGTGTTTAACCTAAGTAATATGGAAAGATCAGGATGGATGAGTAGAAACAGGTAGCCTACCAGGATCACCTAGCTACCTGTTTTTTTTTATTTCATTTTTCTAACTCAATGAGGATTTGCTGGTAATTATAAAAACTCCAATGATGTTAAGAAAAAAAACGTATTACAAGTTTATTTCCAGATCTTCGTCTTCTCTTTAATCAGAAACCTGAATAGTTGTGTGTTTACCTGAAATGTGTCCCAGTGCTTGCCTCTTCCATGTAGAGTTTACCCACCAAGCATCCCTCCCACAGCCTTTTAAACTCTCTCGCTGCACTCCGTGGCAAGCAGAAAGAAAGAAATTAAAGGAACACCATGATCCTGCTGGTCCACATGAAAATACTATGATTATTTTATTTTTTTCTAATCAGATAGAAGTAATTTTCTTGCTCTCCACCTGACTAATTTTCTCCATTCATCCCCACCCTCCCATTGAGTAACTACTAAATGTTTACAGTTTAATTTGCATGAAATGGCCCCATGACAACAATCACTCACAGTATCAAATCCCTCTGTTCTTTGATAGAGGCATTTTTCTCTGACTAAGCATCTGCTTCTTAAATAAGGACTTAAAACTAAAAATTAAACTCAAATTCCAGTATTCAGATTATATAGACCGTAGATTTTAAAAATCTATTTTTAAAAACAGGTTTTGGACTGTAGAGTGTCTTTAAACTGTAGAATATCATAACATTTATATAGAGATGATAACGTGAAAATATAGTTATAGCCTGCTGTCAGAGAACAGGCACTGGGTAACCAGAGTTTTCTGACTTTCTGCTACCCTACAGTTTTGACTACTGTGTCACCAGGACAAAGTAATTGATGACAGTAGGAGTGATGAGAACAGAAATACGGAAAGTTTCATGGCATGACAAGACTGGACTTTTCTACTTCTGATAACTTCTGCTAATATATATATATATATATATATATATATATATATATATATATATATATAATCTCGAAGCATTTGCTTCTATTTCTGTCAAATGATTATTACTGTACAAACTTCATTTACCAGTTGTTTTAAATCCAAAGTTATAGTTCATAAAGGATCAATGGAAGATGTGCAAATGCTCACTCCACTCCCCCCCCCCCGACACACACACAATAGAACAGTAAAGGGATACCTCCAAATAATCCCAGATTCTCAGGACCTACCCATCTCTAACACAACATGTGCATGCTAGTCACCAACTTATCTGTCTTTCACATGAATTATTTTTTGAATGTGGTTCCCCAAAAGCCAGAGGTCATAAGAAAATTAATTTTGTTGGTTTTAGTTGATCACAAGAATATTAATGCAAAAATATTTCAAAAGAAATCAAATGGCATACAGTTTTATTGTCTATGGTGCATTACTCTTCTGATACATTAGAGCTAGAAGATCTCTTTTGGAAACATTCTCCTGTCAGGACCCCAGCGGCCTGAGTCTTTATGACTTCACTAACCTAAAAGAGCAGACTTTGTTTAAAGAATATTAATGATTCAGCAGTGTTGTCACAATGTCACAAATTGCTCTGGGCAATGTAGCAAAGGGGCCCTAAACGTGTATTATTCAACATCACTATGTCTGCTACTTTGGGTATTTACAACAAGCTTGAGAATTGTCTCACATCTAGGTACTCTACAGCCCAGTCAAGTTGATACATAAAAATAATCCTCACACTATCATTTTAACATATGCATGAAATACTCACCACTAGAAACATTGGCATTCTGTGCAATCTATTTTCTGTACTTCATATTTAATGACAATAAACCCGAGTTGACAGAAAGGCCAGCAGAGGATTTTCGTGAATATTTTTCCTGTTTGTAATATACGGTACCACATTCCTGGGAAAAATATTGTCTGGCATAGTCCACAGTGCTACCATCTTTCAGATTAATTGTTCTGACCTTGGTCTACAGGCATAAACAGAAATGTATTTCAGATAATGTTAGTTACCCTTATAATTATATTCTGTGCACATTCAGGTAGAGAGGCACTAAGAAGCATCTGTATTTGCCAGCGGGAGCAAGAAACCTTTGAACCAAAAACAAATGTATAAATCTAATGCTAGGTAGGAATCTGGCTATTAGGTGAACCATGGGTAGAGAGATGAGGGCTGCAAATATTTACCTCTACCAATACTACAGCACCCAGAAGATAACACTGATGATCAATTACCATAATCTTGTGCCTATAAAATAAATCTTCTGAAATGGCTTGAAAACCTTTGTATGATTACCTTTATTAGATATTGGATATGATAAACATCTTTTAATATAGTCTCAAATATGCTGTAGGCTTTCCCGTGTTTAAAGGAAGTACTGTCAAATGACTGCTCATTGGGAGAACTCTGAATCACAGGCATGGATAAAAGATGTTATTTGTCTCATAATGCTCATAATGCTTTGTCTGGGCATTGTTTTATTTGTTTGTTTTTTTGGTTTTTGTTTCTGTTTTTTAACCTTCCAGATGTTTTGCTTATATAGTTTGGTTTCCAGTTTGTGTTTTTATGAGGCTTCTGTGTGTGCAAATGTGTGCCTCACTGTTCATATGTTTCTTGTGCTTTTTCTTTGGCTCTTTATTTCCTGTTTGCTTGTTTTGTCCTTTGCTGGATTGTTTGATTTTATTTTATTATTGTTATCATCATTATTGTTATTGTTGTTGTTATTATTGTTGTTTTTTATTATTATTTAAATGTCTGGTTTCTAATGAGAGAGGTAAAGAAAGAAGGTGAATTTGGGTGGGTGAAGAGGTGGGGAGGTTCTTGGAAGAGTTAGGGGAGGGAAACTCATCACCAGAATATATTGCATGAAAGCCAGGTATTTTCCATTTTAAAATATTATAATTTAGAGACAACAAAAATAGTTACAATGGTATGATTGCTGATCATAACTGAAAATAAATGATCTAAAGGTAACTTTGCAATTTATGAACATTTGGTTTATAAATCTTCACCTGACTTATTGTATATGAGAAATTAATGTGCTTTGCTTTCAAAAATTACAGATACATGAATATTGAAAATATACCTCCAATCATATAAGTTGCAATGGTGATGAGCACCTTTTCACTTTAAAAACGTAAATTATGGTGGTGAGATGACTAGAAAAATAATCTCTCCTGTAACAGAAAAAGAATTCATGAAATTTAACACAATTCAGTCCATCCATCTACAATAAGAGCCTGGCTTGTTTTTGTCTCGGTCTTTGTTTCTGTTTTTACCAGTAGGAAGAGAGGAAAAGACAGAAAGAGAGAGACAAAGACAGAGGAGACAGAGACAGGAAGAATCACAGGCACACGTAAGTAGAGAAATAGAGCAGGCAGAAAAAGAAAAGATGTTTGTATCTAAGACATGGGTCAGAAAAACAAACTGCCTGCAGCGGGTTTCCCTTTCCCCTTGCAAGGTCTACATAGGAACAAAAGGCAAATCAAAATCATCTCTCTGAAATTAGTGAGCTTTAAAAGTTTGTTTTACCCTGAAATCTGAAGTGACTCCAGCATCTAAAAAGACATTTCATTGAGTGAGATGAAAATCAAAAGGAAGAATCAAATGGAATTGTGTGTGTGGACATAAAATTAAATGGATAAAAACAGTAAAATGCATTTCGTGGGTGAAGATAAAAACCATTATTTAGTTAAGCAATTACTGGCAGCATTTGTTTCAGTAAATAAGTGTGCCGTAGCGGTACTTAGAAGTTCTTTAAAGTTTACTACACACAGAACTTGAACTCTTTCATCCATCACTATAAGAAAGCCTCGTTTACTTACTGCTACTTTATTAACTTGCTTATTGATAACTATAGCTATAACATTTCATTCTAACTTTTCGGTTATAGTGAAAAGTATATACTTTTATATAATATACTTCATATATAAACAGTTATACTGAGAAGTACTCTACACATCTACATATATTTATCTTCCTTTCCTTAACAATCCACTACTAAAAAAAAGGTTTTCTAGGGGGAATGATTAATTTCTATTGAGCAAATAGAACAGTTTAAGTCACATGAAAATTAAAGGTAGTTGACATCAACTTAATTAAATAAAAAAAAAAACGAATTTATTGAGTCATCTTAAAATATGAAGTTGAATAGTTGTATCCAAACACAGATATATTAAGAAGATCAATGCTCTTTTTCTTTTGTATTTCAGCTCTACTTCTTTTATTGATTGCTGGATTGATTGATTGATTTCACTTTTTATGCTTTTTTTCATGATTACTGATTTCATCAGCTAAAGCAAAATGTGCGGTCACCAATCTAAGTGGCAGGAAAATGCTTTTCAGTGTTACTCCTACTAAAGAGCACGCATATAAGGAAAGCTCCAGAGGTTCAATGTCCTCTAGAAGTCTCCAAGGGCACCTGCACATATATCATGAAAAATAAAATAAAATACATTTTCAAAAATTGGGGTAGATTATTCCAGTTACTGTGTTTTCCGTATAGTTTAAAATTTTTAAACTAATCAAAAGTGGAGGCAACCCGTTCTTTATATTTTCCCTTTTGTCCCAAACTACCCCTTAAGTCATAACATGTAGCTCTACCTCTTGGTGCTGTTTACACGTCGGCTTCATTATCCTTACTTAGAGGAAGATATATATTGGCTTGTCCCAGTGAATAATTTTGCAGCTTCCAAGTTAAATTGAAAGTTGCTTTCTCATAACGTTCATAAATTCAAACAGTTTGCAAAGATTTCTTGTGATCCTATTACATGCAAACATTCATACAGGTAGTTGGGAACAGTGATGTAAATAGAGTAGCATCCTGTCCATAGCTGGGGAATAATGGGCACAATAATGGTAAAAAGAAGCTTATTTCCCAATGAGAATAGAGTTCTAGGAAAGCAGGAGATCGGAGGTTTCCACTGATTAAATATTGATCAAGTACTTCCACAAGAAATACTGCAATTGTCTCTCACTTGAGTCCAGAAGCAATAGATTTTATAGAATTGGGTATCTACCATTTCAAAATGATGTAGATAGCTACCGTTTAATTCAGAATCTCATATTGGGCATCTCAAAGAGTTATAATAGAAAAAGGAAATGTTTCTTTGAATGACTTTATAACCTGTGAAGCCTCCATTGAGAAGAATATGGCAATAGATTTTTCATCAAAATTGTTTTAAAATTATAAGAAAAATGCCCTGGCAAATAATTTCTGTCACATTTCACAAACCAGTTCAAAGATGTTACACAAATGTAGAATACTCTCCTTTATAGCTATTTACTTATTTTCTTTATTTATACACCTAATTAGCTCCATTCCCAGGGGTTCCAGTTGGCAAATTTGCATACCAGGACACTGAATGGTACGCAGGTGATCTGAAAGAATTTAAATGCCTTTCAATTTGTCTGAAATACAGTTTGCCCAAAGGTGACCTAATTAAGTAAGCTTTAAAACATTCCAAAAAGAAGGCTCACATTACCACTAACCAGAAAGGTACAATATAATATTTCTGTTAAAATCCCATGCATTGCTTTGTTGTTCTACATCAATTCTAAAACAGTGGGGCATCTGAGCAAGAATATCTGAGACTGCAGTATATTATTAACATAAGAATTTAAGCATCGTGGTCAAACATATACTTTACTTAAACTTTGTATTTACTGGCCCACCTTCTTTCATTAGCCTTCGGACTATAAATTTTTTTTAAGTGACTATAGGTCAATAAATCAATAAGTTCCTGGAGTTCATTACATATATCTGTTACAGTCTATATATATTCTGATTTTTCTTCCCAGACTTGAAAGAGAAGAAGGTCATGCCAGAAATAAAAGTACCATGAGGAGAAAAGTGTTTGGACTATAAGCTGTTCTGCATCAGTGGAGAAATATTGAAGCAAAAATATTACCCAGGGAGGAGTCCTGTTGAGCCTTCTAGAACAACTTTTACCAAAAGATAATTACAGGGGCTGTAAATATATTTGCTTTAATGGCTAGTACTACACCTATAATTATAAGCACTCCATTTACCCGATGCACCTCTACACAAATAAAGCAATAAAAGGCTTTGAAATACTGGACAACAGAGGGTGTTTCTCATTGGTTCTCAAAGAGTTTTAGCCTTGACGGCTATCTCAGTGATGGAGAGGCCATTAGCCTCCTGCCAGTCTATGGCCATTCCATAGCTGAAGTGCCCCTGAGTTCTCCAGACATACCCCATCACTCTTGTTTTGCTTTTTCTGCCCAGTTGAGTTGGTTTTACTGCCTTTCAAACTCAAAGTACCAAAAACACCAAAAAAAACACTACTCAAAAAATTCTGTAAGCATAAAAACCTTTCTTTTAGGGATTTTGTGTTCAAAGAAGAAATTAAGAAGATAAAGTTTAGTTCTGATGGGAAATCATCATAACATTCATAACATCATGACACATGATAACACTCTGTGCAGATCCAAAACTGAAAACCTACACCTAAGGTCTAGAATAAATTGCTAATAGAAAAATGGGTAAATTGCAAATGAAAATTTATAAACCTTCACGAAAAAGGCAAATTTCAGAATTCAGAACTTTTGAGATTACAACAGCCAGCATATTTTTTATTCATAGCATACCTGTGTGATCCCTGCCACCAGCGGATTGTGGGCTGATTCCTAAAATTAAGCAATTTGTAGGAAAAACAATAAATATTCAAATATTCTAGGGGATCAAATAAAGACTGTGAGAGAGGCATCCATTTACTAAGATTTTCCCAACAAACACACCTCCAAAAAAAAAATAGTTGCTTTCAATTTTAAAGTTTTAAAAGTTTTTAGAATTTTTAAAGTTTTCAATTTTAAAAGGTATACAAATGGTGGTGAGTGGGATCATGTTCAGCTTAGCAACCTCAGTCCAAGGAGTCATTCTGCCTGCTTTGCAAGGTTTCTGCTCAGACCTGCCTATGCCCCAGCTAGGACTACATCTCATTGTCAAGCTGGAAGTCTTGGTTAAGCTGATAGCAGGAGTTCTTAAATACTGAAAGCCACAAACCATGTCTGTTATAATTTGTGCTAACCCTCCCTGCCACTGTTAATTCCATTCACACCACCACCAACTAGGAAGTAACTACGTCATGTGAATATTCAGGATGACAAAACTGAATTTATAGACAACTTATCAAAGTATACACAGTTGAAACATACTGACCAAAGAGACTATTCTTATTTATTTAGCATTTAGTACTTATTCACTCACAGGTGATCAAAGGGCCTAAGAACAACCACATCAAGTAGACTCAAGATATTTACACATTTAATTAGGCTGACTCAATTCTATGCACTTTGAAACAAAATGGAAGAAAAGAAAATCTACTGAAATGCAGTCGTGAGAGTGAGCGCTGTCACCCTGGTAAGCTGTGTGTTAACCCAGACGTAGCCCAGTGTGATGATAAAGACAGGAGGAACTCACCATTCCCTCAGTAGTTATAATTCTGAACATAAATCCTGAGCGTATTCCAATGCCATGTTTTATGTTTTTAGATAATTTTGTTGGTTTGCATCATCTGGCCTCTAAAAAGAAGACAAATACTTCATTCTGTGGGCCCTCAAGAAGCGAAGGAAAAAATAGAGATCTAAGGAGCTAGCTCAGCTGCTAAAGTGCTCCCTGCATAAGTATAAGGACCTAAATTTCATCTCTAAAACCTGTGGATAAAAAGATCGCAACAGCAGCAGTGCACATCTGTAATCCCAGCCTGGGAGGATCTCTTAGGCTTGTTGACCAGCAAATATAGCCAAATAGAAAGCTCCAGGTTCTAAGGTGAAGAGTGACAGAAGACAACCAATGTCAGCCTTTGACCTCCGTGTGCATGCACACACACATGCATGTGTACCAGGACACACATGTGTAAGCACACACAAGAACATGCACATGTATGTGCAAATGTGCACGAGCACAAAAGGAAAGAGAGGTGGCAGAGAGGGAGGGGAAGGGGAAGATAAGGGGAATAAGCTAGAGAGTACATGTTCATATTCATATTTCTTGGGTGCTTCACTTTACAGGTTGTTTTTAAGAGCATCCTTATCCTTATACTCTTATTTTATGTTCCAATTGTTGAGAAAGGTACAGTTATGCTGCATATTTAAGTTGTTTAGGGAACTAATAAGCATCATACACAATAGATTATTTCGTTTAAGGAATGGATCAAGATAAGAATAAAAAATATTAATAGGGCAAATTCAAAGATGAATTATTCCAAAAAGAACAGTCAAAGACATCACATTGGATTGGATCTTGTTACTCTTCTTCAAGTACACAACCAAACACTTTTGTAGAAAAGCAGAGTAATCTTCTAGTTGCTGTACTCTTCATGACTCTCAAGTCCTAAGGAAAATACTATGGGAATCTTGAAATCTGCTGACTAGATGAGTAAACACTTCTGTAGATTAAATATTCCCAGACTCCAGATCATCTGCATCTGCCAACTCTTCAAACATTATGCGACATTTCAAGACACTTTAGTACAAATTTAATGCTAATGCTTATATATGAAAGAGAGTGTGATTTTCTTCTCTTTTCTTGGCAAAGGAATTTTGTGGCTTTTACTCTATTTTCAAAATTTGCTCACATTCAACACATTTTCCTGATATTTTCTTATCTGTATTCTATATCTGTATTATATATAAGCGTAGTCTAAGGGCCTTTAGGGTACAATTTACCATTTAAATGAAGTCACTTGATTAAGTGATATTAAAGTTCCCACCTGAGTCTGTAATTATATGAACCGATAGGCCAACATATTGAAAGAGGATTTAAGAACCTGGGATCCATTCTATAAAAGTATCTTCTGCTGAGAACATGTATTGGGATTGGTAGCTGAGTGTTAACTCTCTAAACCGAAATCTATAAACTCTACCAATATTTCACAATTATTCTTAGAAAAGATAATGATAGTGTTTCCTTTTCCACACACACCCCGGACACACAAAGAAAATCTCTGTGCCGTTTAAACAAATGTCAAGGGGTACATAAAAACCATAACATTATAGTCCTAAGCCTTGCGTTTGAGAGCCAGTGTCTCTTTCCAGCTCTATGAATTTCTCTGTCTTAGGTCTTCCAGTTATAAAAATGGAAAGAAGTGCAGCTCTTCCTACCATTCCCCATAGATGTAAGATTTTGTAAATGTATAGGTCCTGTTCACATGTGACAATGTACCCCTTACCTCCCTTGGGGAAATTACTAAAATCTCCCACTCTAGTAGAAAGTCCCCAATAAAATTTTCTTCTGGAACTTTGTTCCATGTTCGGTTTGTCATCAGGTCATTCCTGCATGGTGAACCAGAGTTCCTCCCCAATAGAGGAAGGTCATTATCTCAAATGGAATCCTGCAGCTTGGCTTCCCTCTGATAGGATGCTACGTGTTTAGTCCTACCAAGGTGGCGGTGCCTGTGGATGCAGCTTCTGCCCAATACCTCACTTATTTAAAGTGGCTTCTATCGAGTTTGGAACATTTGCTTTGTTCCATAGGGAAGATTAGTCAAGAAAAATGGGTGTAGTTGATGTTGTTGCCTTCCGATTGAACCTTTCTAAACCTGAGCACCTCTTGAGAAGAATATTCTATTATCTACTTCAAGGTAGTTTCCTAAGGCATAATACCTTCTGCAGTAGGAAAATTCTCACATATTGTCTAATCTGTCCAAACCTTTTCAGGCTTTATTATGTCCTACCGCAAGATGTTGGGAGCTATTGAAAAATGTTAAAACATGGAATAAAGGCTATAATTATTGTGAAGACAAAGAAAAATAAAAATAAGCTACTTTTGAAAACATGTGATTTTGTGTTATTGATAGCTAAAAGTTAATATGAATCTGAACTAAAGATCGAAAGGGATTACATATAAATAAGATAATTATTTTTGCTGCCTGTTTGTTGTTTTCTGAGACAGTATCTCACTCTAGCCCAGGATGGCTTAGAAGCTGCACTGATAATCCTGCCTTTGGCTGCTAAGTGTTAGAATTACAAGTGTGTGACATCGTCCCCAGCAAAAGATGGGTTAATTCTTCAGTCCTAAAATTTCATATATATCTTAGTAGATAATCTCTAACCAGAATCCCAGTTTCTCACGAAGCATTATAATACTAATTTCTACTTATTGCGAAACAGCTTTTCTGCCTGTATGACATTGCCTCTTGGACCCCATACATGACTTTAATTAAGACGTAACTTATTCATGAGTATAATTCAGATCTAAGAACCAGTCTAGTCAGATCGTCAGATCGGGTAATTAGTCCCAGAGGGTATTTATTGTAAGAGAGCTCATTTTTCTTTTCATCTTTCTATTTTGGCAAACAAGTTGGGATACTTGTTCATGTGGAGAATTATATAATTCAGAGAACTCAAAAATGTGGGAGTGGAGAAGTTAAGTAAATTATTTTAAAGAGTTTCTTACAAAGGGAGTATGTACTGACTGCTTAGACCATTATGCCTCTACCACGGTCCAGACCAGAAAGAGTTAGGATGATTAACCAGGGACAAGCTCATAAACTTTTAACAGCCTGTTACCGAGTTTATTAGAAAATTTAAAAGCAAGAAGTTAACTCTTACAATCCAGTTGCCCACTTAACAATTTCAAAGGTTTTAAAACAGATCATCTCACTGATTTCCACTTTTGTTATGGGGGACCTTATCAAGAACTAACTTTTCCAGTAGACTTGAAGAATCAAACTTCTTATATGAATAAGAATTGGATAAAGCAACAGTTTCGCCATGTAAAGCACTGATACTGCAGTTCCCCTTCTTGTACTGCAACTGCCCGATGGTGTGGGACATCTAAGCTTACACTTTCTTTTTTAACATTTTTCTATCATTCATATTTACTCTTACTGTGTAACACATAACCACAGAAATTTTAAATAGTATAATCAAAGAATTTGATACTCCAAAGGCTTTTAAAACGTGAATTATTAGAACCTGTCCGGGTGTAGTAAATTATCACTTTATAGGTTAAGGCAGAAGGATCACAAGCTCAAGGTCATCCAAGGCTATGAAGCAAGTTTAAGGCTGGTCTGGGTGTTGTAGGAATTTTCCCCCTGGATTAGTCAATGTCTACACACTCCTTCCTCATAAGATCCCAGTAAAAAACCAAAATTCAATTCCACCAGAATTTAACTCTGGGGAACCAATGACTTTATTAGGCTTACTTACAGAACAATGGGTGAAGGGTACAGGCAGAAATGTAGATGAGCTTTGAGCTGGAAGTTCAACATGAATTATGACTATGGCTGCACAACAGGCATAGACCATCCCCGCCTATACACTCTAGCCTTTCACCAAGGCTGCATGCAATTAGAGAACAATTACATATAACTTATTAGGAAGAGTGGCTGAGTGCTCCACTAATGATGTCATGACCCTATTCACCCCTCCTTCCATGAAGGCATGTCAACAGCAAGCCCAACAGTGATGAAACTATGCAATCAGACACAGTTAAGCTCATGAAGATGGTGGAAACTTGCCTTGGTGAGTAGGTCTGTACAACACTGAACTACATGAGAAACTATCACAAAACAAACAAACAAACAAATCTAAAAACCAAACAAACAAGCAAATATCTGTGCTCTAACATCTAGTGAAAGCCATTCAACTTAGTTTCATTTAAAGAGCAAGTCATTTAACTGAGAATGATTTTAAGGTTCATAAGTATACATGATGTGTGTTCTACATAAAGTAGTAAATAAATGGGCAGTATTTTCAATCATTTCTAAGAAAAAGATATAAGTGGGGCTATGTGCCAAATTAATTAAGTGTATGGCCTTTCAGGAGATGGTTAATACTACTGGCCACTACCAAAGATCATAGGACAAGTACCTTCTCATCCAAAAGATATAATCGAACTAGAACATGAGACTATAAATCAGGAAACCACAATTACCACCCTAATAATATCTTGATCCCATTTACTTCCTGCCATACTGTAATATGACATTAATCAGACATGTTGTTAAGAGTGATAGATTTTTGAGTCTTAAAAGCTCACACTCATATTTAGCCTCATTATCTTGTTAGCTGCACAACCTTGGAAATGCTATTTACTTTTTTTACTTTTTTGCTCTTCCAATTGAAGCAGAAATAGTGATTTAAATGTTATAAGATGTTAGCAAGGAATAAAGGAGATCATATTTGCTGACTTGGGAAATGGTCATTTGAAAATTTTCCTTCCTACCTTTCCCCTCCATTCACCGCTTTTTTCTCCTCTCCAGGGATTAACTTCCAGGTGGATAAAACTCAGGGACATTTCTACTCCAAGTTACTAGCTCACAAACAGGGACGAGAGAGTTATTTCTGAAAGGGGAAGTCGAAAGTAAGTCTTCTTTCTTCATCTCACTCCAGTTTCTTTTCCCACACCCAACTAGAAAGAGACAACCGCATTGAAACTGGGAAACAGATGTTGAGAATTACCTTAATTGGAGCTGTGAGTGTAGCTCAGATGGTTGAGTGGTTGCCTAGAATACACAAAGTACTGGTTTGGATCTCCAGCCCAATATAAACCAAAAGTGGTTGATGCACACTTATAATCCCAGCACTTAGAAGGTAGAGGCAAGAAGATTAGGCATTCAAGACCATCCTCTACTACCTAGTAAATATGAGGCCAGTTTGGGCTACATAAGATTCTATCTCAAAAAGAAAGAATTACTTAAATGGTATTGAAAGATTATTATTGCAGACAAAGGTAAGTATCTACTTGGACTACATTTTGAAAAGACCATATTTTAAAAGCTTAGCAGAAATGAGTAGGAATGTTTAGGAACTGGGAAGGGACTCTGTCTTAGTAACTGTTCTACTGCTGTGAAGAGATACCATGACCAGGAACCTTATAGAAGAAAACATTTAATTGAGGGCTTGCTTATAGATCAGAGAGTCACCCCATGATCGTCATGGTAAAGAGTGTAGCATCATATAGACAGACACAGTGCTAGAGCCTTACTGGGAGCTCACATCTGATTTTCAAATTATAGGCAGAGAGGAGGGGAGGGAGAGACTGGGTCTCATGTGAGCTTTTGAAATCTCAAACCTCACCCACAGTGACACACTTCTTCCAACAAGGCCACGCATCCCAATCTTTTCTAAATAGCCTGCCATCTGGGAACCAGATATTCAAATATATGAGCCAATGAGGGCCATTCCCATTCAAACCACCATAAACTCCAAATAGGATGACATTTGAGGAGGTTGAAGTTGAGGACAGGAAAAGTGGATAGAGAGGAATGAGTCAGAGTGGGTAGGTTAGAACCAGGCAGAGGTTTTTCTTTTGAGTCTTCTAAGTCAAGATTTCTAAGGCATTAAATAGCTCTACCTTACCTATTTGATCTCAAGAAGTAACATCAACTCTATGTGGTGCATAGTATTCCTTTTATTCTGGTCTCATCCAGAGATGAGCTTAGTTTGTCAAGTTCCAGAAGAACATAGACTTATCTGTAAGAGAACCCATATAATGAGAGTCTTAAGTAGGAATCACCATATTTTAGAGAATAAAATTCAAACCACTGAAGTAAGCATACATTTGACAATTAGTAATACATTCAATAACAGCATCAAGATAACTTGGTTGTTAAAACAGAATAATTAGTATTATTCTATCCAGAGTTGAGAAATATATTATATCTTATCTTCCATTTTACTCTTTTTGAAAGAAGTAAAAAGGTATTTAATCTGATCAGATTAGAATTTTCATTTGTGTTTAATTTTTAAAACTCCTATTCTTTCAGTTTCAAGTTTGAGATTATGCAGAGGAAGAGGTCATGGAAAAACTGAAAACCAGACCTAGCTTCCATTTCCAGCCTCTTCATGTGAGCTTCCTTTACCTTTTTGCCTGCAGTCCTGTGCCCACCCACCCTGCCTTCAGCCTTCTTTGTTTGTTGAACCTACCTTACCATTTCCTGCACTCAAGCACTTTCTATGCCACTTCTCCTGCCTAGAGCTTCTAGTGTTACACTGAAAAAAAAATAAGTTGAAAGTATCTGATTGCATGTTCTGGAACACAAGCTGGATGGAGTAAGCTAATTTCAGAAAGTATACTAGGATTTAAAATAACCTAAAATTAGTGATGCCCCTATGTTTACAATGGGCAGAGGCACAGAGATTCAATAAACACAGATTGCTTACAGAAAGTCTTAGTACAGAATGTTTTCCTATTCCACTGACCATTCCTGGCTTTCACATAGCTTCATCGTTTCTCTTCATATTTCCAAGTACATGATAGTTCTTAAATTCACATATAGCAGGTTATTTCTTCATCTAGAAGAACACCACTGTTTTCCTGTGTCAAGAATCTGAAATTCAAACTCTGCAATGAGTTCACCAAAGCCACATAAACCAATAAATATCAAAATAGGACTGTATATGAACAGTGTGACCTGCAGGATAAAATATTTTCCATCCTTAACATTTTGAAAAGTAGGTTTAGTTAAACACTGACCTCTACGGATGCTAGCAGATGGAGCTGAGTGCATCCATTTTATGACCAAGAGTTAGTAGGTGTATTCATTGTGACGCTTTCATTGTGACAATGTATATACCTTAACCAAATTAACAACATATTCGAGTAAGTTCCTCAAAATACCATGTTCCCACCTGTCTGAAGACAATGCCAGCAATAGAGAATTTCAGTAAACATTTTTCTGAAGACAACACAGTGCATTGCTTATAGCAAACTGCTTATGTTCAAATGCTAAACTTTACTGGAAGATATGACTTTTGCCAAGAAATCACACCCCTGTGCTTCAGCTTACCCACCTAGGCAGAAAAAAGAATTAATTAACAGTACCTGCCTGATGAAGTTTCTGTGAGGATTTTGTATGCTGCAAATATGAATCCCAGGGAGCACTGACTACCACCCAGAAAATGTTCTATAACGGTTATCTGCTATTAGAGGAAAAAGGAAATAGGATTTATATAGTAATCCAAGTAACGAATACCTTAACAAGTTCTAATTAATGTCCTATCTTTTCCCCAAATGCCCCGTCAGCTCTTCCCAGCAGCCCATGTCCTTTTCCATCCTTCTCCAGAATTCAATGCACTCAGCCTGCCTGTCCTCCTTCCTCTTCCTTTGCTTGTTCTTTTATTTTACTTGAGTCTTGGCCCCCAGTCAACTCATTCATCTATCTCAACTTTATTCCTTCACAGCATCTTTTAAAGAAAAGGAGATCATCTGCTTTTTTTTTTCACTATCTCAATGCAATTTAAAAGACAATTTTTTGATACTCAAGAAAAATTATTTAAGTTCTTAATATAGTTTTGAAAAATACATATGTGTATATGCTGGATTTTGGTCATCTTCATCCTCTACTATCTTTTCTTGTCACTCTTCATCTCCTTATGAACTCTTTTTCCATCGCCAAAGTCCTTCTCCAACTTTTATGACATTTTTCATAGCCACTGAGTTTATAAGAGTTAACTGGGTGTGGGATTATTGACTAGAGCATGAAAAACTTACTGGTGGCTACACTATTAAAGGGAAAATTCCCCTTGCCCCATCAGCCATTAAGTTACTCAGCTAGGGGTAGTGTCTCATAAGCTCCTCCAATATCTATCATTGAATGTTTCTGGGTTCAGTCTTATGTAGGTCTTGAGCAGGTAATCAAAGCTTCTGCAAGTTCTTGAAATACAACAGGTACCTCATGTCTGCAAGAGAGTGTTTGACAACCCTCCTCTTAATCCTCTAGCTTATATATTCTTATTTGCCTCATAGGGTTTATTATTTCAACATCCTTGAAGGACCAGCTTTCAATAACTAGTGCCTCAGAGTATGCATTATCCGTACTTAAAATTCAAAATGTACATTTGGTCCTTTTTGAGACTTCTGCTACTAGTTGCAACACAGTTTAGACAACTATATAACAAAAAGATTAGAAAGCATAGAAATTCAAATATGACAGGAATTGGCTTGCCCTGCTATTCAGGTTGGCATAGAAATTCTAGCACTGTTAAAGCACTCCAACCGAGACAAGAAGCCAGTTCCTTTTATCACGTTGGTCTGCATCTCTCTAAAACATAGTTTCTGTCTTTTGATCCACAGTGACTGCTCTAGTCCTACCATCATAGCCACACCATTGTTACCAGAAATGAAGAAGAAAAGGGGAAAAGGGTATGCATGTTCTCCATAAGAGCACAACTTAGATGTAAAATCACATCTCTAAAGACACACTAGAGGAGGATACTATAACATACCTAGCTAATTGACGGTTATGTACCATGAACAAAATTTTATTACATTAATAAAAAATGGCTGTTAGGGGACAAAGAATAAAATATTAGATGATATATGATTGATATTTTTATGACTGCTAGTCCACATATAGATACAACAAGTATCAACATGTCCCCTGGACTTTCACTCTAAACTTCAATCAAACAGAACTTCAGCCAAAGTCTTCTAAGTAGTCCTGAGAACAGAATACAGGCTGAAGATAACTTAGGTTTCTAAAAGAAAGGCAATATAAATTTTTAAACAATGGAAAAACAGAGTTAAGGTTTCCTGAGCACTCTAGCTTAATCAGTCTTAAATTTAATAATTTAAAACTTTTAATGACTCAATTTTTTAAATGAGTAGATTCCTGGTCTCAGAAGTATCTCTCTCTCTCTCTCTCTCTCTCTCTCTCTCTCTGTCTCTGAATGTTTGAATAAAACACCTTTTTCAATTGAAAATGGCAAATGAAATTAGTTGTATTCTTTCTTCTGCGATTTCTAGTGCCCATATTTTGTTATTGATAATAATTGTAGATGCAGTTGAGAATGTGCAGCTTGACATATGACTTCAGAAGCCCAGGGGAAGAGTATTTTTCTACATAAAAACATTAGGCTGGCAAAGAGTACAAACAAGAACCTTCATAAAACCTTCAACCCCATGCAGTATTTAAATTAGTATGTATTTTACCAAAACAAACAAACAAACAAACAAACCCCAGAGATAATGATCAAGCATTCAATTCAGACAACCAATGCAGAAGAAGCGAGTGCTTGCTAAATATACAAGAAAGAAAGAAAGAAATATTTAAAGACGGCACTTTTCTCGGAACAAAGGATCATATCTAGATCTGGTTTGGGGTTAGGTACTAATGAAAGCAGAAAATGCAAAATGTTGGTAATGACAAATAGTTCAGAGCTGAATTATTTAGGAGTGGCAAATGATAACTGGCTGGGTTTCAACTAATCATTTCCAGAAGACAGGAAAATAAATTGGTTGAGGGAAATTCTCAACATATTTTATTTGTAAAATGTATGTCAGTGGCTGTTCCATTACACAATCACTAATGAGCGGGGGAATGCGGGCTGAGGCAGAAGACTCAGGCCTGCTTCTGCAGGCACCATTCACTGTCTTGTGTATGCAAATGTAGGAAAATGGAGCCAGAAGGGTAAGAGCACAGCATCACCAGAAGGCTGTTTCTGGGGCTGTATTTCTGGGCTGATTTACTAGGTGGCGATATAATCTTAAAAATCAACAGTCAACATTCCTGACACCGTTTCTGCATTGTGTTTTTCACAGACACAGTTTGTATTTTCAATATTTTCCCCCTTTCTCTAACTTTGATTTCTGTGGGAGTTCACCCATAAAATTCCGTGTCACCTCTTTCAATCCAATAACAAAAGAACATCAAAGCCCCAACCTGTCCTAAGAAAGAGGCATCTGAAATTCCTCTCTAGCATGGCTTCCTGGAGGAAGACCTCCAGCCAGTCTTACGCTAGCACTAGCTTCTAAATGCTGGCTAATATTCCAATGTATTCCTGTTGAGACATTAGAGAAGTGAAGACAATCTCCAAGTAAAAACAAACCTTGCTTCGTTTCAAGGATTAAGACTACTTGGGACCAATTGAAAGTAACTCATTATTAAATATTTTTGTAAATCCAAGTTACCTACCTCCATGCTCAGATATGAAACTCAAAGGAAAGTACAATTCTAGAGGGTCTTACAAATCTATGAATACTTAAATATAAGTGAAAGTGCTTAACGAGAAGTTAAATGATGTACAAGTACTAATTATTACTATTTCCAAAAATAGTAGGAGGTATCACACCTGGGAATCAAAGAAATTAAGAAGACCCCTATAATTTTTTTGTTTCTTTAGGTTTTCTTTCAATTGTGCTGCTGAGATATCTATCATATAACTTACCTGCTAATATCACATGATATAATTGTGAGGGACAGTGCGGAACTGTGAAGATAAAGGAACAGAGAACATAAGTCACGATTTGTAACCTGAAGAGACACATATGTTTGTCAAGCATAAATAAAAGCCAAGAAGAATGGTTCAGACACAATATATCTGTAGACTGGGCTCAGAGAAAAGAGAGTGAAAAGCAGGGATAAGGTTAAATTAAACGACAGCAGATAAGTCCTTGAATACATCCTACAAGAATGGGAAGAATGCTGATATTTAGGAAGGAGGAGGCAAGATGAAGACACAGCCAGAGAAATGAACCTTGTAGCCTGGGATCAGACATGTGAGCCAGAATCAATCAGGAAGGAGATTGTTTGAGAAGCTGGTGGGTGCTACTAAGTAATAGAAATCAAGGAAGATTGTTAGAGTTTGGAGTGTGTAGGGCAGTAAGATTCAGGTAGAAAAGTGGATTTGATTTGACAGAAAACAGCTAGTACTTCCAGAGGCACCAGAGCAACACTGTAAAGAATCATCTTAGGAAGATTTGCCTGGTGCTGAGAGATGGAAAGAGAAAAGCCAAGAAGACAAGATAGAAAAGCAAAATGATCATTCAGGCAGCTGCAGTGTGAATATAGCTACAAAAAGATGTCTGAGCAATGTCCAAAACCAAATTCTGAGAATGACAAACATAGGTACATATAGAGACAAAGATCAGACCTTGTCTGGGAGAAGAGTAGTTTCACTGAAAAAGATGAGCAAATTTAAGAGGATACTAAGTATATATTCTAATATAAAATAAGACTACATAGCTAAAGGATTATAAAGAATATGTGGCAATATAACACAGAGGTTATAATTGAGAGAAGAAAATAAAATGAAATGATTCAGCCAGCCAATTTGGAATTACTGTTCCTCCTGTGCTTAGAGACTAGGAAACGCTGATATAGAAAAACAAAGAGAGGAATAGGGAGTGTCACTAGAAGGAAAGACAGCCTGAAGCATTTATATCATCAAATAAACTCTACATCAAATAAGCCAGTGGAGGAGTAGAAGAAAGATGAATCAATAATGCAGAGGAAGAAAAAAAATAGATATACTCTTAGAGCAAGAAGATACCCCTATAGTCTGTTTTAAAATTAGAATGGAGAATACTGAGGACTTTAGAAACAGTCCTTACTGTCAGAAGGACTAGAATGTAACTGCAAACATATGTAAGGGTGTGCAGTCTACTCAAGGAAATGTTAATGTTTGCAAATGCCTGGAGTCATGAGAGACAGACTCAGAAAAAAAAAAGTCAAGGAAAAGGGAGAATACTGAAATGAGAGAAAATCCAACTCCATGAAGAAAAGACAATAACAGATTCCCAAGAAAGAGGGTGGAGTCCTGGGTGCTGAGTCTTGGCCCCTATTTTAGAGAGAAGCAAAGAAGCAGAACTAATGTTAGAGATGAAGACAAGTGAAAGAATGAAGTAGATGTCAGAGAGAAAATGATGAATAAAAGGGAGAGAGAATTGAAGGGATGAATGAAAGGAACAGAGTTCTATAAGAAGAAAGAACTATGATCCTCATGCTTAGAACTGTTTTCAATGCTGTTTATTAAAGTGTAACTATTCCCTGATAGCTACTATTCATAAAAGAGATACACAGTGACCTATGCTTCCTGATAATCACAACTTTGTTCTGTCCCCTCCCACCTCAACCTTGTCTGCTCTGTGACCTTCATTGACAACAGGATACACCACCTCTAATGTGACCATTTTGGGTAACATAATTTGACCATTCCATGTAAGAGGAACAGTAGGTGTTGCCTCTAATTGCATGGCCTAAGTAGTTCTGACCTGCCACACAAGAAGTCAGTTACCATTTTCCATTTGTGTAGAGAGGTCACACAAAGAAGAGCTGCTCAGAGACTACATAGAAAAAGAGAGTTGTCAACCACCTTAGTGCCTGAAACAAGATAGTACCTGAAACTAAGACAATACTTCTATCCAGCGGATGATACGGAGCTGGAGCTCTTGGTTCTTGACTTCTTACAGAAAAGAAGTCAAGCTAGGGACACAAGCAATTTTTAAGCAAGAATTTATTTAACAAAGGAAGCAAAATAAAGTAATAGTATATTCCATAGAGCTTAGAAAGACTGGCCCAAGGATGGTGACAATGAGAGATCTTGGACTGGCCTATTTGGGGGAGATTTTTTATGAGTATTTTTGAGATGGGTGGCATATGTAAGGGGAAAAGGGAGCCTTTATCCTTTCCCAAACTATGAGGAAATAAATCTCTCAAGGTATTCATATTCATGATATTTTTGAAAAGCCCACAGGGTGTTGTATAAGTTTATTTTTAGTTATGTTTAAAATATTATTGTGCATTGTTGGGTGAGGGGCTACCTAGGCCTTTGCGTTTTGCATTGTCTGCAGGTGTTGGGTTTATGTGGAGGGTGATTGCTTGGTCAAGATCTGCATGTGCTATCAGTAGAACACCTGAGGAGTTCTGGACCAATAAAAACACCTGAGCTCAGATGCTCAGGATTCCACCATGGAGTATGGCATTGGCCATGATGGTAGTTCCCTCTTCTGAATTCTGGCAGGGATTCCATGATGAAAGCACCTCCTTGTCCTGCTTGCTGAGCTGCCACATCAGCATATAGAAACACAAGGGAATCAAAATCAAAATGCAAGTGATATAATGAAGTCCTTTCATTAATTCTCTGAGAAAATCCTCTGGCACCTTATCAGGAATGATCTAACTGTAGAGCAGCATGTTTAACCACAAATGGAGAGTGTGACCATAAAGCTAAGAAGGTAAAGCTGCAGTTTCCTTGGTTACTTTAGGTCTGACTCCCTGCATATGTGATCTCGCAAATCATCACCATCTGACTGCAATCACATGGGAAAACTAAAGCAAGACCAGCCAAGTCATGACCAGCATAACACAGTAAACCCACTGAAAATTGGAAACATGAGAGATGCTGGAATGACTGTAGTACTGAGCCACTAAGTCTTGCAGTAAAACCTGCCCCTGTGAAATGTGGCACATTATGCTTTACAAGCCAGAGTCCTTAAGATATGAAGAGAAAATGCATGAAATAGATGACTGCTGCCCAAGAGAGACTTCTATCCAAAGCATTTGTCAGAATCTAGAAAACTAGCTGGTGGTAACTCAGTAGAGATCTTTGAGGAATAAGAAGACAGACAAAGTCAAAGAGAAGAGAACACAGCTAAGAGTGAGAAATGAGAAGAAATTATGGAAATGAAACTTCCCTTATTAAAATAAAACCTCAAGTCTCCTGGATTTTATTTAAAATAACCAACCCATCAGTTCTTTTCACCTTAGAAGTTTTGCTTTTCTATGGAGATTCTGTCCTTTCTGATATTGTGGTCATCATCTCTATTCCAGAAGGTATGATATGTTCTTTCTTCATTTAATCTAAAAAAAACTATACTGTTCTTGTCTTAGCACAATATAGGGAAGTTTGAATTTTAAAAAAGGATTTCACTCATGCAAGACAGAGAATTAGACAACACAGATAAACATAAGACTGGTCAACCATTTAAAGATTGAAATAGCTAATCTGTTTCCAGTCTTCTGACTAACTTCACAGGTGCTGTTCTTAGGTCTCTCACTCTTCTTTGGTGTCTGGTTTACCCATGTACTTCTTCAAGGACTGATGACTGAATTCTACTATGTACCAGATACATTGAGCACCACAGAAGGATAAATAGAAGTTAAAATTCATATGCAAACAGATCTTCCAGAGAATATGGGGAATTGTAATGGTTGATGTTGATTACCAACTAATTAGGTTGAGAAATACTCAGGAGGTTAGTAAAGAACACCCATGGGTGTCTTTGGGAGGTGTTTTCCAGAGACATGTGATGAAGGATAAGGACGTCATCAGTAAGTGGGGAATCCAGGTGGACTGAAAAGGGAGAAGGAGGATGCACACTCCAAAGATGCTGCTTTGCTCTCTGCTGCCTGACTACCAAGAGGTGGGCACTCTTCTCCAACATGCTCCCATAAACATGCTCCTCTGCCTCTCCTCAAGCTAAAGCAATGGATCCTCTGTATATTCTCAGGCCAAAGCAATGGATGCAGCTCATCTTGGAGTGATATTTCCTTTTAAACAGTTTCTTTTGGGTATTTGTCATAGCGATGAAAAACTGATTAAGATGATTGTTTAACAAATAAGGAATATGCAGGAAGTTGAAAAATCTTTTATTATGGCATGTGGTAGTAGAACATTAGGGAAACTTTTCTGATGGGACAATTAGATTCTAGAAAATGAATAAGAGTTAACAAGCTAATATGTTTGTGTGTGGGGGGAGTTTTGTCATAGTGAGATTTTGTTAACCTGACCCAAGCCTAGACAATTATGGGAAAAAGGGAATCTCAGTTGAGAAATTACCTCTATCAAACTGGTCTGAAGGCATGTTTATTTGGCATTTTCTTGATTGCTGGTTAATTAGTGATGCCAGCCAACTCTGGGTGATGCCATTCATGGGTGTGTAAGGCTGTGCTATATAAAATGGTAGCTGGGCCAGCCAAAGGAAGCAGACCAGGAAGTAGCCCTTCTTCTTTGCTTCAGTTCCTGCTTCCAAGTTCCTCTCCTGAATTCCCACCTCAATAGAGTTTTACCTGGAAGTGTAAGATGAAATAAACCTATTCTTTTCCAAGTTGCTCTTGCTCATAGTGTTTATCACAACAACAACCAAAAAAAGGCTAGAACAGGTTTATAAAGTGTAATAACACCAATCCGCATGCAAAGAGACTTCAGAAAAGCAGCAAGACATAAAAGACAGTTTAGGACATGGAAAAAATAATGTGTGAGAGGCTAGGTATAAAAGAGAGCAATGAAGAGGTAGTCAGAGGCCTAAAAAGGAAGGTTTCAGGTTGTTAGGATTAATACTTCAGATCTGATCCAGTAAACTACACTGAAGAAGGCATCATAGATAACTAATATTTTAAAAAACAGGTTTAAATGAATACATCAGAATTATTATAGAAAAAGACACAGGAAAAGGTGGATGCCACATGAAGTGCTTATGACTCATTCACATTTTTCTATCTGAGAATTAATATTTGTGGTTCTATTGGTTACCTGTCTTGTTGCCGTGACAAATACCTGACAGAAGCAACTCAGGAAAAATTTTATTTTAGCTTACAATTCCAGTTGATACGGTCATGGAAGTTACAGCAGCAGGTGCAGAAGTTCATTGGTCAGGAAATAGAGAACAAGGAATGTTCACGCTTAGTGTGGTGGTTTAAATCAGGACAACCCCCATAGACTCAAAGATTTTGATGCTTGTGGTTCAGATGTAAGCTCTTGGCTACTGCTGCAGCACTATGCCTGGCTAACTACTATGATGGCAGTGGACTATACTCCTCTGGGATCATGAGCCCGCCTTCCCCAAATTAAATACTTACTTTTATACGTGGCCTTGATCATGGTGTCTTGTCACAACAATAGAAAAGGATCTAAGACATCTAGCTTGCTTTCTCCTTTTTCATAGCAGGATCCTAGCCCATGGGATGGCTCTGCCCATAAATCTCTCCTTAAAATGCCAAGAGATTTGTTTCCATGGATACTTTAAATTCTATCAATTTGACAACCAAGATGGACTATCACAATTGTTAAAACCAAGAAAAATAGCGATAAATTCTGCAGTCACAAATGGTGGGTGCTCTGGGTTTCACCATCTGGTTTCACCAGCTGTAGATTCTCCAGTAGTAGATTGAAAAGTGATCAGACCCTTCAGAAAACACCTTACCCAAAGTTTGTGAAATTTGTCTCCTAACCTATGAATATAGAATCAAGTCTCAACTACCTTCACAGTAACAGTTCTTCATATTTCTTTTTCTGGAAGGCAAGATTAATAACTATTTATCATTGACCCCTGAACTTTCATGAGACACAGCAGTATTTATTGCATGCCTACATACCAAAGAGAATTGAGAAACAACATACAGCCCTAGATGTGGAACACCACAATGCTTCATCTATCCAAGAGCTTGTACAGTGTTTCATTGTCCTATCTTCACAAACCTCCAATTTTTAGTTATTTCTCAACTCCATTTATACATGTCTTAATCACAAGTGACACTAGGCCAGCCAAATCAAGGGTTGGACATGCAAAGTCTCTTCCTTTCAGCACAAACTCTTGCTAACTACTAATTAGCTTCAGAAAACTTTAACCAGAAATTAATCTTTTGATGCTAGTATACATAATGTTTCATCAATTAAAAACACATGTGCCCACAGAACTTCTGGTCTAAAAGGGCAAAAAGAAAATGAAAACTGTGTCTTTTCATTTCTAGCATTGTTTTGATGGAGTGAATGAATATTTTCCTGGTCATGACTTAGAGATGTCAGTAAAATGCAAAGAGCAGATGAGGATAAACAAATACCTCTGTCAGTTATGCCCAATGACAAATATTCATCCTTTAGCTCATTTACATGAAACATAGATGCTGGATATAATTAGTTGAGCCTAGGCTCCATCACATGAGAAGACAGACATTAAAACCATCTTATTTGGGGGATTCTTTTTATTTGATGGGGGGGCATCTTTCACTTCATGAACAATTCATCTTCATGCTCCCCCTTGCCTGGAGTACGATAAAGACACTTCTGTAGAATGTGTTCAATTTTTCTTACATGAAGAACAAAATGGGAGCAAGCAACTTAATGGGAATTTAGAAAATTTAAATATTTTATACCCTAGGGAAAATGAAGTCAATTCAATGTGGTAATGTTGTAAATGAAGTCCTAGTATACAAATGACTGCATCATCTTGCTATCACCTATGACAAACATTTGACAAAACTCAGTTAATTTTGTGTTTTAATAGAGCGAACCAAACTTTGAAGAGCAGCTTTCCTTTCAGAGGCACTTAATTTGAGATGCTTGGCAAAAACAAACACGATATTACAGTTAAGTTATGATTACAACTGACTAATTGCAGTCCTGCCCCCTAAAAGTCTGTGTGGCTTGGCAGAACTCGGAGGAGGCATGGTGTGAAGGTGGAGAGGGGATGCTGTGGGGATTCGGGCTGCGGAGGAGTTGTTGACTTCAGTGCCAGCCTCAAGATTTGTGAGGTCAGGAGACCAGAGTAAAATATGAGGCTCCCTGACAGCAAGCTGTTTAAAACTGACCTTGCTCGCCTTGGAGGATAACCAAGGAACTGATTGTTCTCCTGCACTCTACAACTGTCGACAGTGAGGAGAAACAATGTCAGGTTGGCTGGCTTAGGCAGTCCCCACCAGGGAGAGCTGTCGGCAGCCAAGTCAGACAGCAGAAAGTCCACCTACTCACGGCTTGTTACCCGCAGGTCTTCCCTCACTGAGGACACAGTACTTCTTTGAACTTGCCTTTTTCTCCCTCCCACAAGCCTAACATTCATTTGGACACAAAGCCCCTCCTATCACAAGCCAGGTTAGACAATGCTTGTGTACAGCCCGTTGTGGTTCTCTAGTTAACAGTGTTGCCCTTTTGTCATGTTGAATTCTGGGTTAACAGCAGGCAGGATTTTTAAAGGACTCTGAGGAACGGAGAAATGAAATTTAAAAGGTATATACTGTTTTCTTTCTAAGGATAATGAAACAAAATAGCACTTTCAAAAGAGCTGATAGATATCATATAAATTATCAGCTTAAAAGTTAGATTGAAAGATTGAAAGTTGAAGCTGCAATGGGACTTGTGTTGAATTATTTTATTATACAAATGAAGGAAATGGGGATCCAAAAATCACTAACCATGCCAAGGTTATAACGGTCATAGTAGATTCCAATTCTGACCAACTCTCTTGACTTCTAATCCAGGTCTATTTGAACTGCATTACTATGCTGGCAATTTAAAAGGAAATCATGTGCTGGGCATTTATATGAGCCTTGATGATTCATGTTAATCAAGTCAAGATCTCTCCAGATGAATTATGTGGGCCATTACTCACTCCACTGATTTTTGGATTAGAAAAATAGTAATCACTGAATTGTATTTGAAAGTCTCAGGAACCCAAAACAATGAGCTTGGAGAGCTTGAAAGAGGTATTCCTACATAGATAATTAATGATCTGTCTACTGAGTCAGAACTGGATTAGAGTAGACCTTGTGCCTGAGCTCTCACAGCTTCCTCTGGGAGAGTCCATGAAATGATAAATGTAGCCCATGGCTACCACCTCATATTCTAAAACTCCCCTAAAGAAAACAAAGACTGAATTTATTCTCTTTCACAGAATAGGCAGAATTGTTCTTTCAGAACTTTTTTTAGATGACAGGGAAGACTTCATGCCTGAATCCCATCCTTTGACCATGGTAACACACCAGAAAATTGGGGTTGGGCAATAGAATTATTTTCTAATAAGTTAATTTATAGCATTCATGTTCATGAGATTTCTTCTCACTGAAAGACAGGAAGAGGGCTAATGCCGGAGGAAGCTTCACCTAACAGTGGTTATCAAATAAATAGAATCTAATTGTTCCTCAGAATAATGTTATAATGGCAAAATAAACGGGTTTTGTTTTCTTTTGGTTTGTTTTATAAATCTATGAGAATTAGAGTATTTTCTGCACTGGAAGGGGTAGATATATTCACTATACTTCTGTGACTCTATTATTGTCCAGAATTCTACATACTAAATAGGGATATTCTAGTCTCATTTTCTCTCTGCTCAGAGAACTGAGTGTTCATGAGTGTTTCTCCAAATGAGGAAGCAAAAAAAAAAAACAAAACAATTATATCATTTCTGTTTCATTTCAGCTTACTTAATAAAGGAGAAGCAAGAGAGTTTGAAATTAATTGCAAGAGCTAGGCTAGCTCTGAGTAAGTTAATGAGTAACTTTTATAAGCTATAATTTTTATTTATTTATTTGTTCAATTAATTATTTATTATATGTATTGGATATAACAAATGTGTAATAGACTTCTGGGTGCATTTAAAGCTGTAATTACCCAAAAATGAGTTTTACCCTTACAACTTGTAACCTAATCAGATTCAGCAAAGCAGAGCATCCACATATGGATTAAATTGCTGAGCTCTCTCTCTCTCAAAGTGAGGTTTCAAGGAAAGATTTTACTCAGTCAAAGCAGCTAATCAAGTCAACAAGCAATCAGTCACCTGCTACTTTGAGAGTACTGCAGTAAGAAAGGCAAGATGATGACTAAGCATAAGAGTTGCTTACACATCCTCAGTGAAAATGACTGTTTGAATTACTGTCCTTCAAAGGTTCAAAGGCCAAACTTACTCCGAGGATAGCAGTATTGGGATGTACTGGATATAAAAGAGTAGGACCTTGTGAAAAGTCCTTAGGCAATTTGAGAAATGCTCCCCAAAACAATATAGGACTCTAGCATGTATCCCACCGACCCATGCCCCACAGCCCTCTCCTTTCAGTTTCTGTCTCTCTCTTCTTCCTGCTTGAGTTACAAGCATTCATTACCCTCACTAACACATGACAACTTGGTTTAGACTCAAACATGCCACCTGTAAGCTAAATGAACTTTCTCTCTTTATAAATTAATTGCCTAGGGTTTTGATAATTCAAAGATGACTATCATATTCTCAGTAGCCACCTAAATACATTCTGTTTCAAAGCATCATGTTAATCCACAAACAGGGCCGCCCCATCTCCATTCCACCATCCTCAGATTGGAGAGCCAATTAGTGACTTAAACCTACAATTGTTTTTATCAAGCATTTCCCTATTAGTTATATTAACCAGACATAACATGTGGGTCTCATTTTAGATAATATTTAGAAAATCAACTTACATTTACAATGGCAAAATGAAGTAGTGTTTTTTTATGTTTTTCATTATTTTCTCATTAAGGAAAATTCATGTAATATAAATTAATCATTTTAAAACATTGTTTCATCCACAAAATTTAATTTGGTAGTTTCCACATTTGTGATTGTTAAACAAGCAAACTTAAGACCTTCTGTGATACATAAGGCTCCTTTTTTGCCTTATGTTTTATTATTCTGTGAACCATGATTTCACAATGAAAAGAAACCTTTTAAAAATATGAAATAAAATATAAGAACAGAAGAATTAAACTTACATAATGATACAGAGACATTTTAATGAGTACAATTCTTAATAAAATAATTTATAAAGAGGAAGCCTTCTAAAGAAGTATGAAATAAGGGAAAGAATTCAATTCAAGCAGCAGATGGAACAAAGAGAATTCAAAGTCAATTGATAAAAATGAGCATTTTCTGAAAAATACAAATTGAACTCCATATTCTGTTTTGTAACCAAAAACATCATGTGTTTTATCTTCATAGAATGCATGCACATCTCTGCTTCCTGCAGTCAGAGAAGATGCTTCTCTGAAGATTGCAGACCAGGTATTTTCCATGAGGAAACTGAATCAAAAAATGGTTCCAATTAAAGTGTGTATATGTATAGATGTGCATGAATATATATGTACATGTTTGTAAATATATGTATTTATATATGTTTGCATATGTTAATACATATGTGTGTGTGCATATGCATTTGTGCATGGATATGTATGTATGAATGTATAAATATGTAGGTTATGCCAATTGGAATGATAATGTTTCCCCAAAAGTACCTCAGTACCAGGCATTGGAACCCTCTTTTTGAGTTGTTGATCAAGAAGGTACAAGAGACAGAGACACCCCTCCCCTCAGAAAATACAGACTATTGCCACTGCCTTTGGTACCTTCCAGTAAAAGAAAATAAGATCCTATTGCTGAAGTCACCATCCACTTCAGACACAGGATTTGGAAGAATCAATTTGGATCTGACCTGGAAGCCCCTCTATCCCCAAAGACTAGTTTTCATGGTTTTGGAATGATCAATGCAAGCTCCAAGTAGAGAAAAGCAACTGATAACCCTATGCAGCAGTGATACCAATGAACCAAAGCAGTGATTTGCAAGTTAATTCAAAAGGTAAATTATGGTATTTATATCTTGGGGGTAGCCAGTGGCCATCTAATTGGAATTGGAGCTAAGACCCACTCAATAGGAAGGAAGTCATGCCTGGAGGTATAAACTTAGCCAACTACCCATGGCTGATGAAGCCATGGAACTTAAGAGGAGAAACTACTATTTGCAGTTTTCTAAACCAGTATAACCTCTAACTGCATTTAAAAATTTATTCTTAGATCCACATATACATGTAGCATTCATTCCTCATCAAGAATTATTTTACAGGATATGGAAACCATTGTAAAAAGGCACAACTGGACAAAACACAGAGATCAACTGATCATGGAGTGCCTGTTCCCAATAAATAAATTCATAACACAACACCTACATTATAAGGCTTAGAAAACATTGAGGAAGAAGGGGTAGAAAGATTATAAGAGTCAGAAGATATAGATATCTACTGTGAGATAATTGCTTCCTAAAATATAAAAGTTATAGCTTGTTGAGTAGTTGGCCAAAGGGATCCCATAGACTCTCCACCAACAGATATCACAGACTATTGCCAATGATATTGATTATTCTCCACAACCTTATGGTAAGGCACTTTTGCTGAAGACATTATTTACTTATATCATCAAACATGCAGAAACTGGAATGGTACTCAACTTTATTTTTCTCTATCTTCACCCCACTGACTAGTGTTCATGGTGTTGGAAGGTACTTTGCACACAACCTGAAGAAAACAGAAGGGATCAATATCACCCAGCTATAAACACGGTTAAATACAACAAATATCTACCCACAAGATATACTAGTGTGATACTGTTATGGGAGGAACCAGTACTTCTTTAAAAAATTGGGTTTAGGGCCCATTCCAAGAGATAGGACACATATCTGACACTACTAAAGTGTCCAAGAACCTAAGGATAAATAGTTCATGGGTTCTGGAGAAAACAAACTACTATAAGTCTCCCAACAGAGCATGGCAATAAAATGACTCCTAATAACATATTACTCTGCCCATAGGTAAGTACATCTCTCAGTCCTCATCAGAGAAGTTTCTTCTTGAAGTAAATGATAATTAACACAGGGACCCACAAGTGGACAGTGTTCAGAGAATGAGAGACTTTGGAATACACTACACAAAATGAGATATATTTACCAAATTCCTCTCCTCAAGGCTCAGAAATCTATATAGAAGAGAAGGCAGAAAGATGGTTAAAGCCAAAGATGGTGGGTGACTCCAATAAACACAGTGTCTTCCAGATACAACAGGACTGATACACATATGAACTCCCAGATAATGTGACAGTATGCACAAGATCTGCATATGTTCAAACTAGACAAAATCCCAGCACAGAAAAGGAGAGACAAGCACAAACCCTCACCACTTACCAAGAAATTATTTGCAATTGATACCTACTGGGAAAGTAAAAAAAAAATCAATTTACTCCAATGGAGTGACACTGGGTTTATCAACCATAATCCAGTGTAAGCCCCCTGCCCAAGAATATTTGGTCAATGCAAAATGGATTCAGTGTTTTTGTTTATGTGCATTTTGTTTTGATTTTGTTTGGTTTGATTTTTTTCTTACTTTTTTTTTGTTTGTTTGGATTTTCATTTTCGTTATGCATTCTATGATTTCTTGACTCTGGCTAAGCATTGGACACCTCCAACTAGCCTGCTGTACAGGAGTTCTTGTTTCTGTTTTATTATCAAGACCTGCTCACTTTTCCTAATCTTGACACACGGAGAACAGTTCCAACAAATCCAAAATTCCTACAGGAGACATTAGGTATCTTCTTACTTTGTCCAAAAATTTTTGATTGAGTACATCCCATTGCTGCATCATGGTGGTGGCAGTCTAGTAGAAAGGACTATTTTCTGCTATGTTAACTATACTTTTACTCTTCCACCTGCCATTTCATGACTCTTATCACATATTAGCTATTGGCTTTTCCCTAGAAGAAAGGTACAGATTATGATACACGAACACAACTGAAGCATGCTCTCTTGTTATACTTCAGTATTTGCTAGCAACAAAACGATCTCTAAAATTCAGACTTTGTATGGGAAGTGGGCAGGTGGTAGTCCTATATTGAATTTTGTTCTCGTAAATGTGATAAACTCATTGTGTCTTTGATAACATCTAATGTGAGACTTGTAACTAGAGATCAGAAATTCTAAGCCCATAGCCAGTTGTATGCCTAATGAATCCCGTAAGTTTAACAAGAAAACTATTCTAATATGATTAATCAAAGATGGGCTAATGACCAACTCAGATTTCTGATCAAAAACTAAACCCTTCTCCTGAATAATAGAAACTCTTTTATTGTTAATATTCAAAAAAGAAACAGAAGGATTCAGCTAACAAATCACCTTTAGGAAATAAGAATCCTCACTTAGCCAGGTTTTCAGGTGAGAATCTCTTGTACTTGAGAGAGGGGACATTTTTGGAATGCTTCAAATCCAGTAACAAGCCTGATGCACAAGATATACTTCAAGAGTGCACCATCCTTCTTACTGAAGGCTTGGAGGCATCTTGACATGACACACTGAAGTCTCCAGGCTGAAATGCACCTGATATTTTCCTAGAAGGCCAATATGGGTGAAATGAGTGAACAAAGAGCAGCTGGTACTGATTTTGGAAAGACAGAATGAATTTACATGTGTATCTTCCATGAAATTCTCAGTCTAATGCATTAACAGTTTGGCTCTCTGGTTTCTGTGAGTAGAATAGAATGGAAGACTACAACAAGAGAATGGACATGTGATCTAGCTGGCCGATGCCATTTTTCATTTGTTCCAAGGCATGTATGTGTCTTTTGTGTTGACTACCAAGACATTTAAGTGTGGGCAGTATAAAGCACTCTTTCTGACATGTTAACCTCTTTATCCTATTTATTTTCTTTCACTTGACAGTGTATATTATCTATTGCTGGTAACAAATTAAGTACAGGGAGGTACTGATCATTGTGTTTGATAGAAAATAATTCCAAATATTAGTCTCTTCTTTCTCTTGAGTAATGTACTCTACATTTTCACTCTGTTACAGAAAGGACTCCTAAATGTAACTTTAATTAGAACAAATGTAAGCAGCCCTTCAATTCAAAGGGCTGATCAATTCAAAGCCAGGTCAATAGGCAAATGTGAAAGTTGGGAAAATGTTCACAAAAAGGGGGTGCCAGTCATGCATTTTAAAATTCAAGTAAGTAGCACAGATTTAGCAAGTCAGGGAAATGAGAGTTTCAGGACTGTGATGATAGAACAAACTAGAAAAATTGGTCCATGATGAATTCTTGGGACTAATGGACTTTACATGATAAAGTGATTAGGAAAGAGATAAGCAACCCAATATCTTTTTCACAAACACATTCCCATGCCATAACTAAGGGGCATTTAGAAACAGCTAAAAATATGTGAGTGTGTGATGATAAGCAGTAAATTGTTCAAAGAAAGGCAAGTGACAAATCAAGGTACAGTCATCATTCTCTTCAGAAAATATAGAAGAAAGGAGAAGTAAGTTGTTCTACATTGTCTTGGGTTCTGTGTAGAATTAGAGTGTGGTTTGAAATTATATACTCATCAAATGTACATTAACATGGACAGAGAAGAATATACATTGCTTGATTTTTTTTTTGGAATGTTGAGTAGGAAAACAAAGATCTAGGGATGTCTTACATGGAAGAGAGAACAAAATGCACTGTGGTGGACAAGTGTACTGACAACAGAGAGTCTTTCTAAATTCTATCAGCAGGATGTTTCAGATCTAATGTGATTGGAGCATTACATTAGGTTAAATGTAAAAGAAAATAAATAGTGTGACAGGTAACATATCAGAAAGAGTGCTTTATGCTGTCCAGACTTAAATAAGGAGATGTCTTGATAGTCAACACAAAAGACACATACGTACCTCAGAACAAATAAAAACTGGCATTGGCCATCCAGGTCACGTGCCATTCTGTTGTTGCCATCTTCCATTCTATTATACTCACGGAATATGTGCAGAATTGTCACAGCATTGTTCTTTAATGTTTCTACTCATGACATAAGCCTAGCATTAAATTCTTTTTCTTACAAAAATCTATCTATTTAAGCTCAGGGTCAAAGAGCTCATTGAACCATTTACTGAATGATTTATTCATGTCTCCCAACTTCAGAGAGGATTGGAAGTTCATTCAGTATTTATTCATCAGAACAAAAAAATAGACAGAAAAATAGACAGAAAAAAAAAAGCTAAGGTTCCAGTGTCTCTAAAGAGGAAGGATTCTCCAAGTGCTTTCTCAACTCCCTGGTAAACTTCAGATTTATCTCACAACAAAGCCAAATTCTGACAGAGAAAATCTGAAGATGCAGAGCCTGCTTGTACCTGATTCACACTGTGGGATTACTAGGCTTAAACTGAAGTTCATCCTCAAAAGGGTCATCAAAGAAGGATGTGTTAGCTATTCTTCTCATCATTGTAACAGAATACCCAACAGAAACAACTTAAAGAACCATTAATTATGGTTCACAGTCCAGGGGATATAAAATACACTCTGTTATGGTAAGAACATCATGGCAGCCAGCTCCTGGCTATCATAGTGGGAGTGTGCAATAACTGTAAACACCAACTAGGAAGCAAAGAGTTCTGGCTAGAAATGAGACTGATCAATAACCCTCAAAGCTACCCACTCTGGTTCTATTTCTGACAGGTAGAACCTGTGCCCATAAGGTTCTGTAACCTTCCAAAGTAGTATCATCAACAGAAGAGACAAGAACACTTGCTTCACATTCAAACCATAGGAAGAACAATTGTAAAAGGTAGGTTTTCAGCCCTTTTGTGCTCACCCTTGAGTAATGATTGATTCAGTCCAGGAATCCTATGATGAGCTTGTAGGGACTGACTCATGAGAATACGAGACAGCATGACCTCATGAAGAAACTTTCCTGGTTTTAATAAGACGGGACTTGATGATGTGGGTCCTGGTAACTGTAGAGCCATTCCTGACTTTTGCTTTCTGTATCTTCCCAATGATAAGGAGATTTTTGGCTAATAACCACTCTTCTTCTATCTGGCACCTGTCTTTCCTTCACACACACACACACACACACACACACACACACACACACACACACACACACCAAGGTTTGTACAAGAAAACAAAACCTTTAACCCTGAGACAGACAGTAACCTAAGACAGATAATTGAAACAAAATCGAAAAAGTGGGAGTAAATCACACAATGTGCTTGGAAAAATTAACCTTCTGTAGAGTTTTTCTAAATATGTTTTCCAGTAAGATGACTTAATGGTTCTTGTTCTCATTGTCTCCTCATAATGTAGGACAAGGTAAAAATCACCTAGAGGGAAAGACACAAGTCTGAGAAATGTGGGCAAACTAGCTTCACAGCTTTCCTACCCTCCTGTCCGCAACAGAGACCATACTCCTTTCCCTACTAACATGGAGTCTCCGGTTCTCTGATCACTCACCAAATAGATAGATGAATTAGACACCAGAAACCTCATTCAATATATACTAATCTTCTTATTAAATTTAAAGTAATAAATAATCTGAATATATGCTTAAATCTGCTAATTTCTCACCAAGATGGATGAAATTATTTATTTCCCTTTGGTGAGTTAAAGGCACACAGTTCCTTAACGGCCTTGCCTGAATCCAGCCCCATAAACATTCATTGTAAGCCTTATTTTAAAAACTCTAGTGTTTTCCTTTTCTTAACCAGGCTATAAAATTTGGCTTGGCCTTATTTAATGCTTCTTTTCATCTCATTACCATATCCTGTTCATATAAGCAGTATAAATAATTTTTTTTAAAAAAAGAAACATTATATTTGTGGCTTTAACTCATAAAAGTTTTGTAAGAACATAGCTAATTAATACATGTGAAGCTTGAATATGCCACGTCTTCCTCATGCTAACAAGCATAATTCTTTGCCAAATATGCATGATAATTTAAACAGTTTTCGCAGCACTTAAACCTCAATTTTAATTATTTTATGTTAATGCAGGTAATGGTAACATTAGCCACCATCAACTCCAGAAGATAAAACACATAGTTCTTGCTTCATTAGCAATGTTGAATTTGATAGTCAACAACCACTGTAATTTTTTTGTCCCGTAAGCAGAGATAAAATTTATAAAGATAAATTTCTTTTAATAGCTGAGACATAAACATTTTGCCTAAGATCACAAGTAAAATAATCTTTAAAATAAGCATCTCAAGTATGTAAAGCACTTAAAGATTTTAATCAAACCAATATCCGTGCTATAGTGCACTGAATGAAAAATATCCAGTGATAGCAGAGTTGTGGCCAAGCAGTCCTCATGATGCTTCCTTCCGGTATACAGTGTTCTCCAACCTGTCTTGATGGCAGTCTTATTTTCTGTGGCTCAGTTAGTTACTTGTGCTCACCTGAGGTCTAAAATTATTATATGGAAAGACCTCAGAACTAGATAATTCATGAATTTGAGTAATATGCTCTTCTAAGTAGCATGTTAAAACCCGAGGCTGTCAAGTTCCCCTAACCTGGAAAGTGAATTGATCATTCTAGCAAGCCCTAATTGTATTTGCTTCCCTTTAGTCACTTAGTAGCCAGGCCAATTATATCACTATAGTGTTGCATTGTAGCTCCTACTTAAGTAAGCCTTATACAAAATATCCACCCCAAAGAACAGACACAATAAGACTGGCCCATCTCGTCATTCCTTAAGTGAAGAGGTGGAAGTTCCAATTTAATAAGAAAATATGTAAATGTAGTGCTGAGATTGCTAAGGCCTTTCTTTGATACCAACCAGGAAAAATGTCATATATGTAAGTTTCAGCCCTATCAAAGTCTCAGACATCTATCTGGCACCTACCAGACAGTCATAGTCCCAGTAAAAACCTTCAAACTATTTTGTAGTTAGTTAACTAAAGTCTGGAAATTCTAAAGGAAATACTAACCAAAACAAAAGAGGCCTATACTATACAAAACTTATATACAATTTCCTTCTTAAAGGGCATGACTGTGAATGAAATAAATTAAGTGCATACTCAATTGTAATACCAGTAAACAAAACAGCAAATAGCAAGGTCTGAATTACCCTAAAAGAAATGTAACTAGCACATTTTAAGTTGCTCCATCCATACTAACTAAATTCTCTTGAATCACTCTTGATTTCCTTCAAGTATTTATTGTCAGTAATAATTAAGATTCTTCCTGTGATCAGTGACAGGTCCCAGATTACCCTGACAAGAGGGAAAATGACATGGCATTGAGCCAGCGAACAGCATGACATAGGTAGATGTGGGGCCACCGAAGCTGTAATACTGAACCCAATAGGGAGTTCCTATCTCTTCCCTTTCTGTCTCTGTCTCCCTCTACCTCTCCTCCCCTCTCTCATGTCTGTGAATGCAGACTGTAGTTTTGTATACTGCACATAACATAAAGTATATAAGCACAGTATCTCTTTTAAATATCATACAAATGGCACCACAGTGACTATTTTGTTTGCGTTAGAACAAAGATTCTGTTTGAACTACTCCCATGCACTTGTAAACTAATCCTTTTCCAACTGCCCCATTTAGACCATGCTAAAAGTCCCTATTGTGACTTATATGAGTGTCTGATTAAGAATCCTCATATACTAAGAAACAAAGATGCTGGGAAAGATAAAGGGATATAATCAAGAGAAAAACTTACAGCTTAGTTAATAGGACAAGGGGAATGGCACTTTTAAGTATGTCTTTGGATATTTGCAAAATGAAATTGTTTTTTCTTTTTTTTTTAAAGTAAGTAGAGGAGTTATAATTCTTGATATAATGAAGTCACTACTACTGAACAGTGCCATCTGATGTCCATAATTATAAAATGGGGTGAACATATGAAGCCACTGCTTTTAGGCATTGGATGATAGAAAGTGTGCTTTAAACCCTAAGGAAAGGGAATGCTCTTGAGACAACCCCTCCAAGATCACCTCAGTTTTCTGACTATAATTTTCTTGTCATAGCATGCTGAATTATAGTCCAATGGAAACACAAAAGTCTCACTGAGATAAAAAATAAATAAATAAAAGAAACAACAGTGGTTATGGTCATTGCAGAAGATGGATTCTGAGAGTCAACGTATCAATCTAGAAGAAGCTGTGTAGAGGAAGCCTGGTTGAGGGTGCTTGGCATGTGTTTTAATGGGCAGGGCTGCACATGTGCAAGGTGAAACTTCACTAGACTGACCATAGGTTCAGCTAACCAGACAGGTGCTAAAGGTCCATAGCTCAGCATTAGAGGTTGAATGGCCCTAGGAGAAAGATTTACTGAGCAATAAAAATCCAGCATAAGATTGTTCTACAAGGTATCATATGAACTGTCCAGACCAGATCAACAAAACCCAAAATGAAGCCCCACAAAGGCCTGGCGGGACAAATGTGTAAAGAAATTCAAGTCTTTGCAAATAGAGTGTCTTGAGAAAACTTTTTATGTTATAGTCAGATCTACACTTACCAAGTTAAAACTATTCTTATTCAAATCTAAGGTTTTCAATTAATAATTAAATTTCTTACAAGGGTAGACATCAAGACACTTAGGGAAAGTGAATAAAAATATATATTCTTAATAACAGTACTAATGTGAGCTACAAATTATAAAACATATGGTAAAAAATGCAGCAGCCATGGGATAAAGCAGCCCACAGAAACAAGTCTGATGACAGACCTGATGTCTACCTTGTCAGGGATGCTAAAATAATTATGAACAGTTCTTAATACAAGGAGAGAGTTTTCAAAATGTCAAGAATACTATGTCACCAATACTGAAATAAAAAGGTTAGCAGAAAAAAAATTTTTGAGGGAAGGTGGAAAATTTAACCAACTGGAAGTTCTAGTTGTAAAGCAAACACAGTGAAAAAATGTGTTCACTGAAAGAGTGTATCAGAAAATCAGAATTCACAAAGAGGGGTTCCATGAGACTGAAATAAAAAATATACAATTTGGAAAATAGTAAGAGAAATAATTGAAGAATTCACAGAAACAATGAGTGGCTGGATGATGTGATATGTGCTCATTCACGTGCGATTTAAGTTCCAGAGACAGAAGAGATTTTGGAAGCAGTGAATCAATGGTGGTCATATCCTAGGTGTATGCTGATAATCCTAGCACTCTGGAGGTTGAGGCAGGAGAATAACAAATTTGAGGTCATTCCTGAACTTGAGAAAAGAACATGAAGAGGAAGGGAAGAGAAGGGAGAAAGAACCGAAGGAATATAGTACAAATAATGTCCAAATTGCCTCAATTTTAATTTAACAATACATTTACAGATCCAAAAAGCTCAGCAAATACCAAATAGAAGAGACACAAACAAAATACTTAATTATTCCATCAATAAAACTAGTAAAAAGCAAGTTTAAAATCTCAAAAGAAGAAAAGAAAACACAACCAAATGGATTACAACTATAAAAACATAGTTAATTTCATGTGGAAATATGAACATCAAAAGACCATAAAAGAACACCCAAAAAACACGAAAAAAAACAGAAAGGCTAACTCAGAATTCAATATACAGTAGTTTAGAATAAAAATGAAACAAAGATATTTTTAATTAAGTGGGATCTCAGCCTTTAACTGCTAGCAGAGTATTACTTCTGGAAGCATAAATGGAGCTTGCTTTGAGTAAAGGAAAATCATACTAGGCCAAACTGACATTTACAACAAGGTATGAAGTGCTATCCAACCATAGATATGAGGTAAACTATGATTTCCTGACCATGGTCATAATCTGTTCAGACTGCTTCTATCACAGAATACCAAAGGCTGGGCAGTTTATGAATAAAAATATTTCTCAGAGTTCTTGAGGACAGGAAATCCAAAATGGAAGCACTAGTGAGTGTCCATTGGTTAGTCCTAATGAGAGCTTGTCCATTAATATCTATCTTCTTACCTTATTGTGCAAGCTATGGGGGCAAAGAATTTCCTTAGGGAAGGAATGGCTCCTTGAAAGGACAAGAGTCCCATTCACTAGGGCTCTGCCATCAAGATCTAAGCACTCTCAAAGATCTAGCCTCCAAATACCACAATGCTGGAAATTTGAATTTCAATGTGTGAATTAGGAGTGAGGAGTATGACAACTTTGAGTTTCTCAAAAAAAAAATTCTAAAGGAAAAATTGCAATGCTATAAGTTAACGCCCATAACATTTGTCAAAGAAGAATCAATGTGAAAGTAATAGAATAGGTGATTGTGAGCTAGGTCAAGACTTATACTGTTATAAATATACGGTATTTATAAAGTAGGAGATTGGCGTTTAAAACATCAGTTCTAAAGTCAAATATACACAGAGGAAAATTATACACTATTAACTTTACATAGATTCTGAAGTGCTACTTACCATGTTTCTCAGGCCAGAGCAACAATAAAGCAAGAGCTTTATACAGCTTTAAGAAGAGCTGTATATCGTTAAGAAAATACAAATAGAAATGAAATAAAATTTAAAACCAACAATTCAGTTAATCTCATAGAAAGCAGTAGAATAATACCGGAAATTAAAAAGCAAAGGGAACAAAGAGAGAATAACAAGTAGCCGATACCCATCCAGTCACATTAGTCTCACTGCACTTAATGTAAACTGAGCATTCTAAATCAAAACTGAGATGCCACTCAGAATAAGAAAATATGCAAACAGAATGCACAGAATCCCTCTCTCCACGTGTATTCAAAGAAAAAGAGGAAAAATGAAGAACAATGAGCATTGTGAATTTAAGAATATTGGGATAGCAATCCTACCAATGGTCACAGAGTATTGCAAGAGACAGAGATATTTGGTGTTTTAATAGAAGAAATAAACACCTACTAAGATGATTTTATATTGAGGAAGGAAAACCAGGGAAATATTGGAAGCAGTAAACAAATCGACAACATAGTTGAAATTCTCACACTTCCTCTCAGTAATAAATAGGAAAAAAAATGAAAATACATTACATAAATGAGCTGTCTGACCAGGGCTGTCTACTTGCTGTGGGATTTATGGAACACCGCATGCAACATATCCAGAATATTCAGCATCCACCATGAAAGTTCCTGTGTTGGGCAGGAAAACCATTTTCAAACATTTCTTGATAAAGTCCTATTAGATATTATTAAAACTAAAATGTATTGGTATATAGGTATGGTATATGCATATGTAGATGAGCTCATCCCTCATTTACCATTGATTTTCCTCAATTGCTCTTACATTTTAATGAAACCAAGTCTTTCACTGAACCCGAAGTTCACAGTTTTGACCAGCCTGGCTGACCAGTAAGTCCTTGAGATCCTCCTGTCCATGTCCAGCAGAGATGGGATTGCAGATGCTTGCCAGCACATACTGTAGCTTTTATGTCAGTATTGAAGCTGCAGACTCAGGTCCTCTTATTTTTAGAGAAAGCATCTTACCCACTGATCCACCTCTTTACCTACCTAATAAACTCTTTATAGTACTCTTCAGTCATGAAAGTTAAGGCATGAGGGCCAAGCATGAGGGCTCTGCCATCAAGATCTAAGCACTCTCAAAGATCTAGCCTCCAAATACCACAATACTGGAAATTTGAATTTCAATGTGTGAATTAGGAGTGAGGACTATGACAACATTGAGTTTCTCAAAAAAAAAAAATTCTAAAGGAAAAATTGCAATGCTATAAGTTAATGCCCATAACATTTGTCAAAGAAGAACCAATGTGAAAGTAATAGAATAGGTGATTGTGAGCTAGGTCAAGACTTATACTGTTATAAATATACGGTATTTATAAAGTAGGAGATTGGAGTTTAAAACATCAGTTCTAAAGTCAAATATACACAGAGGAAAATTATACACTATTAACTTTACATAGATTCTGAAGTGCTACTTACCATGTTTCTCAGGCCAGAGCAACAATAAAGCAAAAACATGAAAAGCTGTATATCACACCAACAATCCCAACACCTGGGAGAGTGAAACACGAGAGTCTCAAAGTCCAGGCCAGTCTGGGCTCCACAGTAGGTCACTGTCTAGGAAGAACTAAAAATATAAACATAAATATAAATAAAATGTAACTATAGATGCTATAAATATAAGTGTTATAAATATACATAATAATATGAATAATAAAGGTTGTTATTTTAGGACCTAAAGGCATTAAATTGATAAGAGCACTTTCATGACAACTAGTTTAATAACTGTGATGGAATAGGGAATTACTTGAAAAAATGAATTACATTTATAATAAAATAAATATGTAGGGGTGATTTTACTGGTGAATTTTATCAAATATTTATGGTAGAAATAATATTAGTTTTCTTTTCACATTTTGTTGGAAAAAAAATAGCCCGAGAAAACATTTTCCCATTGTTTTGTAAGGTCAACATAACACTTATAAAAAAGATAAAAAAGAGGAGAATTGCTGTCAGAAAATAAAACTACTGCAATAGCCTTCGTGGCACGGACACAGAAGTCCTCAAACATCTTCCAAAGCCAAGTTCTCCCACTCACAGCCATGTGCTACAGGAGGGCGTGTGATTTGATAGTAGATGGCAAACACAAGAGTGGTCCTTAATAGAACAGAAAATATTCTCTTGTTCAATGAGGCGCTCGGCCCCATAATAACACAATCTCAGTAGATCCTAGAATCAACTTTCCATTGTTTACAAAAGAAGAGAACCTGTTGGGATGATGGTTATAATCACTTTGACTCTGTAGATCGATTTTTCAGTGCTGGACATCCTAACAACTGAATCTGTGGAGATTGTATTGCAAACAAACCTACCGTGCTGTCAGTTAACACTCACCCCCAAATAATCGTGTATGGGATGAAATCCTCCGCAATAGGAGATATGTAGGAGTCAGTTTAATGAAAGCTGCTAAAATCCTTTGCAACTTGGACACACCATTGAAAGAAAAGAAGACGGAACACAGTGGAGCTAGCACAACATGGATTGATCGACTTAATAAGGTCAGAGTGCCCAGCCTTGCCATATTGAACTATAGATTCAACATAATCACAAACACACTCCCCACAGGCTTTTTTTTTCAAACACTGAAAAGTTGATTCTATGATTGATACTGAAATAGAAACTCCTACACGAAGCAAAACAATTCTAAAATAATATTAAGGGATAAACATAAAGGCACAGTAATTAAAATGATGGCTTCAGTATATACATAGTCATATACATCAATGAAAGGGAATAGAAACTAAAAATAGACCTATATATACAATATCAACTGATTATTTCAACAGATACCAAACTGAATATGAAACTAAGACATTAACTGGTGAAAGAATATTTATCATTTTCTAAGTGCAACCAAGAATGGTAGGAAGTAGAGGAATTCATTTCTAAAATATAGATTCCATAAGGACTCATGTAACTGCCAAGATCTGTGATTATTTTCAGTTTCTGGTGATTGAAACCTGATTCACTTGATTCACTCCACAGTGACACTATCCTGATAGTGGACATACAGTATTAAACTAAAGTTTCCCTAATTGGCTACCAAACAACTGACAGCCAAGTTGCAGATACAATGAGAAGTGGAGAGAACATGCCCGAGAAGGGAGCAGAAAGGAAGAGAAACTCGTTTTTCATTAAGCAGATGGATTTAGGTTCCGCTAACGCACTTTCTTGTTTGATGAGAGAACTTCTTAGCAGGAAAAACTGTTTCCATTAATTATATCTAACCTGCTTCAGTTATGTATGAAAGACCTTAATGGAACGTTGGTTTTTGTTTCATATACTAAATAAGTGCAACTAAAACATACTCTTTTTTCAAACAGATTATTCCTAATCTAAGTTTTTAATTGCAGCAGCGGGCTCATTCTGGTAGGGTCCCTCCTTAATGAGATTTAGCTTGATTTGAGTAAAGAAAAAAATTATTACATGATGCCACATTTGTTCCTACTCATTTGAATAACAGCCAAAGTAATATTGTCTCAAAGAGAATTTTTTTCAAATGTTGTCTAGGCAGCCCTAAGCTATTGATGCTAACATTTTCAGTTATTATTTCTACAAGGCTAGACATTTCCAAAGGCCATTCACTCTTATTTGAAAAACAGGATGAGGTCAAGGTTAGGAGACCCTGTATCAAATTTACAGTTTTTAAAATATCTCCCAATGAAGCCTACACAATTTAATTTTCATTGCATCATGTTTGATAGTGTGTCAACTTTTTAAAATGCATTTCTTCCCCAACAACTAAAACACAAAGCCAGAACAGAGAAAGAATGCTGTGTTGTCACTGGGTGCTTTTGAAACACAAAGGCTGTTTCTGGTGGCAGATGGATTTTTGTTCTAAAAAGCTCCATCTCTCTCTTCAGTCTCCTGCCAGCACAAAATTAAGTGGAGCTTTGGTAATTAAATATTTCAGTGAATTTAGGTTGTGAAAAAAATCTAATTTCAACCCTGGATCATTTAGCATTTATTGTCCGTGTGAGATAAAGGTGGATGCTTTAATTTGAACTATGCTAATCAACTTTAAAAGCCATTCAGGAAACAATTGTAAATCCTCCACAATAACTCTTTCCCTCAGGACCAGGCAGGAATCCCCTGCTTCCCTTACACTATTTCACCAAATGTGTGAACAAATGCTTTCAACATTTTCCTCTCCATTCTTCACTTCATGCAACTCAGTTTATCAGAACCACATGGGATTCAGTATTCACTGGTTCTATTATTTCACTCTTTATTAATGGGCAATGAGTCATGGAATTATGGATCACAGCATAAGACATAGGGAGTCTACCATATGTAAACCATTTACACACTGCTGAAAGGAAGCCATCTATGAACTGTGAGTCCTGGTGCCACCCCATTCCCTTCATCAGTTAAGAAGAATGAGCATTACCAATAAAATAATTCAGAGCTAAGAGTAGCAGCTAGGACACATAAAAGAAGGATTCAGTTCCTGGAACCATTGAATTCCAATACCAGATATTGAAATATAGGTTGCCAAATTAGTGTGTGCATCCCACAGTAATTTTTAATACCTCCACAATTAAGATTGTACTAAATGTCGCTCCATATGAGCTCCCTACCTGAAGGGAACCCATTGTTAAGAGAGACAAATGTAAGAGTGGAAACTATGTTTCAGAAGGAAATTCTGCCCAGAACTTGACTTTTAAAACAACAAACCCTCAAAATCTGAAATTCGACCTTTTCTGTGACTGCCCCGTCTCCCCGCAGGGATACTGAAGGGATCCTCTGCATCACTGAACTAATCCTTTCAACTGCTGACCATTATGGATGTCTTCCTCTCTCCACAAATGTGTTCTGGATTCTGCTGGCAAGTGAAACTGGACTCGTGCCTAATGGTGGCTGTAATGGGCTTGCTGTGTACGTGAGAAAGTCCTCTTTCCCTCAGTCTTCTTCCTCATTAAAAGTCCCTGTTACTAGCCTGGATATAACATTACTTAATTATAGATAGCTTATTATAAAGTGTTTTTTTCCTTCCAGAATTTAATCACCTAAGTTGCTTAATCAGCAACCAATATAATATGATGGTAGTTTTTATATTTTATAGCACAATTAAGAACTGTAGCAATGCAGACAATCTTTGTGCTTTGAATATTTTATAAATATGATCACCTACGCATTGTACCAATGTATCATTACATCAGAAGATGTTTGTTTCAGAGTGACTATTTTTTTGTGTCAAGCGTTTAGCAAATTTTCTAACATATCCTGGATTATACTGTAGTAATTTCTAAGAGTGCCGATGATCTCTCTTCTGTTTTGTCAAGAGCTTGGGCTCTTCAGAGCAGGAACTCATGCTATCTTGATGACAGGAATTAGGATCTGAGTAGCAAGGTTCTATCCTGTTCAAGGACACACACACTCCGCACCTTCAGTAAGCCTCTCCTGACATGAATATTCTCGAAAGCGTGAAGTCACTAGTCACATGGGAAGCGGAGCTTCAGTGTGATGCAGCCCTGACCACCAAGTGAATGAAAGAGGCCCCATGTCCCCACAGCCTTATTGTCCAGTGAGCCCAGACTAATCCCCAGAGACTCACTGCACCCCAGATTTTGTTTGGAAGAGCTTTCTTAACAAAGCATTGAACCACATGCTTTGCAAAAATAGATCAAATTTCATAACAAGATAGATTCTGAGGTCTACTTATCCTGAACAAAAACAGTATGATTATCTCCAAAATACAGCAAGGAAGGTCTCAAACCAGCAATGCTTTGCCATCTAAATATATTGCCTTATTGCTATCTGCTAATAGTTGGGAAACAAGTACAGAAAAGTACTTTATATCAACAGATTGTGGGCCACATGTTGCCAATATCTTTGAATTTCTGTGCCTCTTGTTCAGACTGCCCATATGAAACTCATATACACAAGGAACACCAGTTAGAACCTATTTATAGGTCATAAACATCCTCAGGAAATCAGTTAAAATTACCCTGATATGAACTACTGTCCGGACAAAAGATGATGTGTAAAAGGACATCAATACTAATCATCTCCAACTTACAGCAATGGACGGTTGCCGACGGTATGCACAGATGAGTTACTCACAACATTGAGAGCTCCAGAGTGTTTGTGCGAGTACAGCTCTGGATCACGGTTCAGCAACTGAACATTCCTGATGAGCAGAGGGTTTCTCAGTGACGGTCTCACCACCTCCATAAAGCCTTACAGTTGGTGTTTAAATGGAAATGAGAAGACGCATTAAAGTGAGTGTAAATCCCAAAGTCTTCAAAGAACTCTTGGGCATAAGTATAATGCAAAGGCAATGTATTTATATGAAAGCAGTCCAGTAGCTTTCAGTTTTATGAAAACTGTTTTCAGTGCAGAAATTTATTTCTTATAGACTAAGTTTTGACCAATGATGGTGTTTGCTTCTATGATGTGTACTCTAATAGAACTCACTGGTCATGGAGCTATTTAACCCCATTATCTAACTTTTAGGCATGATGGACTTTCCTCACCAACAGGAAAGCACTCTAAGAGGCAATACTTCCATAACCAGCTCATACTGTGCAAATGTTATTAAATTGCCACTCAGATATGTTTTTTTTCATTGTAATGATACATACGGTGATCATGTGAGGTAAACACACTGTGGTGAAAAGTGCCAGAGGTAGTGACTGTGTAAAGTCTCTGATAAACAGCATGAATCTCTTTAAAATACACAACCTTCTGCCTCTCTTTTTGGAGATTCTAGCACAACGTATCAAAGAAACCTGCATAACATAACGGTTATAATTTTTATCTCTCATAGTCTTCACAAGATCCATAAAAGATTGTATTTTTGTTTTAGAAACCGATTAAATGCATTCTGCACAGTGAAAAATTTACAAAAATTCTTTTACACTGCTGGATTTTGTTGGGCACCATTTAAAAAGTCTTCTGTGTTTTTTTCTTATCTGTGTGGTAGAGCATATTCCTGAATAATGACCTTTTGTCAGAACTGTGAGAAATAAACTATCTAAATATCTTTGTGTATATACATATATATTTTTTAAAAGAAATGCTATCTACTTAAAACAAACATATACCCAGTTGCATTTCTGGTTTTGTTTGGCTTGGCTTTGTCTAGTTGGTTTGACTTATTTCTAGAAATTGAATTTATACCTCTGAACATACTTAACATATGTTCTACCACTGACCTACCTCCCTAGCACTCAACTGGTTTTTACTTGGTTTCAAGCACCAGAATACTCATGGCTCCTTTGTGTTACTACAATTAAAATTTATTTATTTTTGCTCCATTATCATTCTCAGTTTTATGCTAGTACATGTAAAATTTCTCATTACAGATGGAAGGCTTATTGTAAGGCTGCTGGTGTAAATACTTTCATGTTTCTAAACACCCATGGATAAATCTTATTATAGATATGTCTCCGAAGGAACTTTAGAAATACCCGGAAGGTATTTTCTTCATGCAAATAATCATGAAAAGAAATTACCACTTAACTAATTTGTCTTACAATTTGAAATGGAGTGGTGTTTTCTAATGTAGCAGTCATTGTGTCTTATACCATGAAAGCATAACTATGTCTCTGAAAGCAAAGAATTCTAATTTTGATGCTAAGGCTGAAAACTAGAACCATTATCTCAGCAAAGTTAATGATTGATAGCTACATTCTATGTCTTTATGCTTGAGCTGTACTATTCCAGGATCAGTGTGTTTCCGTGAAGATAAACTGTAATATGAGGCAGTGCTAAGATGATGTTACTGTATGTTAATGCTCACAGATTTACTGAGGTGCTGCTGCATTGCTGGAGTGATTAGGGTTGGTATACATAATGCCATAGTGTCAGCAATGTTGATGTTGGCTCAGAAGCCATTAAAATTAGCATTGCTCATGGCATTTTTAATATAACAGAATGTTACTCATAATGGCAATGTCGAAGAAAATACTTCTTCTGTAGGTGTCACACGATACCCCAAACTGTCAATGAAACAAATTCAGTAGAATTTAAAGTCAGCTTCTGGAAAACAAAAGGATGAAGCTTCAGGAATTATGCAATCATTCACAAATGACTCTTCCAAAAGACTTGTGTTTATATCTTTACTGCAATTTTAGGCTGTGTTTACATCAGGAACACATAACTCCTGTGTCTGCCTTTCGGTTTTATAGAGTCTTCTTTCTGACATTTGCATTAAGAATTCAGTTTTGAAATAAAAGTCATTCTCAAATTAGGCTGATATTTTTTATTAAAATTAAATTCAAGTCCAAAGCCCTAAATGGCTCTGATGGTAATTACCCAGAATCAAATGCTAGAATGCTGCAATTTTTAGAAACGAATATGACAATTGTTTTTACAAAGAGACAGTTACCTAATACAGACAAAATTGTAATGCACTTACTTAGGCTACCACCATTTTGAGAGCTTTGTCAACAGTCTCTTGTTATCCCAGTAGAAGCACATTTAAAAGAAGCATTTCTATAATGATACTTTTTGCTGAAACATGAACTCACTTTAGCTCATTTACAAGAGCTCTTACTACCAAAAGCTCATTGCATTTTATAATGTAATCTAACTTAGGAACCACAGTATCTCTGTAACACGGATAAGTTAAAAATACCATTCCAATTTTCCAGTTGAGTGAAAATAATAAATAAATAGATAGATATTAAATAAATAAATAAATAAATAAATAAATAAATAAATAAATAAAAATAAATTAGTCATTTCTACAAGGCCACTCAATGAGAAAGGACATGATACTCAATCAGAATTAATAGCTAAAACATCTGGAATTCCTAAAATATATCTTATGACCTTTCTGAGTTTTTCCTTCCTTAGGTATGTGAAAAAAAAATACCATCCTTGCATAGCACTTAGAGTTCACAGATAATTTAATCATGCAATATCAACCATCATCCTCACAATCCTGTGAAGATGGATACATTTTTTACCCCATTTATGTCAAAAGGAAAGGGGACCTTTAGGAGAGGAGATATCTTTCCAAAGTCACAGCCCCGCTCATTGGCAGAGATGAACCATCTTTCAAATGTAGGATTCTAAAATGCAGCATTGTTCAAATGCAGTATCCTTTTTTCTATGCTATAACCACCTCTTGTTTTTGATCCTTTCTCATTCCACCCATACAAAGCACATTTTTTCCATAAAGGTCTAACCTAATACTACAGATTCACAACATCCCTGTTGCCACAAGTTTTCCCAAGTACTCACCATGGATATCTGCATATAATTATAATATGTAGCCTACCTGTATTTTTAGGATAAGGCAGATAAAAGAAAGCTATGGGTGAGCCATGCACAGTAATTGTTCAAAGGACATTGACTGACAAAAGATGAAATAATGAATGGGGTACCAAAAGGAAAAAATATATATATATATATATGTATATAAATATAATTTTTGCACAGAAAAGTTGTAATATAATAGTTGCTAGCATTTAGAATATCATCTTCTGCTCCAGGGAAGACTTTAAAAAAAAATCTGTGCATCTCTTTTGGTCTGAAAGTAAGAAAAAAGCAAAGCTAATGTTAAGTTGTGGCAAAGAACAAGGTGAGAAAGAAGTTAAATTCCAAGTGAGAGTAATCCATCCCAAGAAACACAGCAAATTTTCAAACTTCAGGTCAAGGGAGCAAGAGGTAAAGCCTAAATGCTATAAAAACCTCATGCACTCAAGTCACAGCACAAACAGAGCTTCCAAGACATTTTTACAAACCCAGAAATGTCTCTTTCTCTTCAGCTATCCCTCCACACAACATATGATTATACTCCCTGAATAAGTCCCCTTAAAGTTTGCACTTTCAGTCAGTTAGAATTTAGGAAGGAAAAATCTATTCCATGTTTGTGAATTCACTAGGTGTTGTGCCTTTCAAGACTCAGACGTGTGTCTTCATCATCATTTTGTCTCTAGTAAAAGGCACAATGCCAGATACATGGTTACTCAACATCTGTCTGTAAAATGAACATCCAAAACCCAGAGTACTGAAGAGGGGAAGGGTTTTCTTTACCAGGCCAGTTTGTTCTCTTCCCAAGATGCTTTACCAAATGACATCAGTTCAAATTTTCCAAATACAGCATTTGGCTCTTAGCCTAGAAGAGATAAAGCCTTGTATGTCAGCATACGCAGTGTGCTATCTATCGAATAGATTCACATAAACTAAACTCACAAACTGGAAAATAAAACCTGTTACAACTGATTAATTTTAGTGTAAAATCTGCTTGATTTAATTTCCTCAATTCTAGCCAGAACATTTCTCCTCTGAAGACGAAATATACGAGAAGTCAAACCATAATCGAATGGTTCCCGAGTGAGAATAGAGTAGAAAAATTGGATAATGAATTGACATCACCATTACCCTGTAAGTACAGTCTTGACAAAGAAGCACATTGGCCTTCACTGCCGTCAGGACTTTTAACTCACCAGACTGTCCCAGCACAGGTTCAGTCTCTATTTGTTTCTCTAACTCTCAAATGTCCTGGAAGCTGTTAGTGCTCTTTTAATAGATTCATTTGATTCTTGTTTATAAAAAATATGTGTTAAAACATTTCATTGAGTTGCTATCAAATCTCGCAGGCCTGGGACTGACTCTGTCTCTTTGGCAATTTCATGCTTATCTGTACTCTGTTTATTGAGGTTAAAATATAACTCTCAGAGCAGATATGCTATTAGAATTTCTTCATCTCAAGTTCCTTGGAGAGGCCCTCCTGTATGACAATGTCATAACAACAATTAGATAATAAAACAATTAATAGAAAGAAGACTGTTTACCCAGAGGACTTAGCTGAATAGCAAGTCAAACTCTCTCAAAGTCAAGAGAAGCATAATTGCTCTAGGGTCTTACCTGGGTCCATACCACTCTCCTGATCCATGAATGGTATCAGGTGACTCTAACTGCAATAGAGACCCAGCCCATCTAGGTCTATTTTCATAGACAAAGTGAGTCGAAAAGCTCTTGCCCTGGGTTTCCAAACCAAGTGTCTTTGTTCAGCTACTGAACTGCTCTACTAAAATGGTGAGTTAGTTCACGGAAATATTGAAAAAGCACGTAACATCTCATAAAATCTTTCTGTGTGTCAATTCTCATTGTTTCTAGTGTTACGGTCACAGTCAAAACCCAATCCATTAAAGTGTATTCAGAGTTAATTTTAAACAGTCCTGACAGCTAATCAATCTTCCAAGACAGGGATCCATCCCAAGCCCTAGTTTGATAGCAGTGCCTTTAAGATTCCAAGTGGTCAAGACTGATTTGTTGCCTTCTTGTTTCCCAGATTTCTCCCAACTGGAGACTACCAGCCATTATCATAGGCATGCCATATATATACATACACTGCTTTCTTGACTTATGCTATGATCTGCAGTTCCACATTTACTCTATATTATAACGTTCTTGCTATGCATGTAAGAATAGAGGTAGAGACAGGGTTAACCCCTAGATCTGATATTTTCCAATCCTACATTATTGTTCTCAGCTGTCTGTGGTCAATGTAATCAAATTCCAAGATATGACAAGGACAAGAGGGCTTTTAATGTCTTAGTGTTATTCAGAGCTGTATGCATTACCGTAGCATTTAAGAGTGACATTTAGAGAATGAAAGGATGCACCATTAGGAATTATAGGTCTGTATACAAATGAATATAAATGCAAACGGAAAATGCCTTGGCCATTCCCTATTTTCTTCCTGAGTCTATGGTTTATGGGTGAAAGCTTCATTGGCCACAGAAACCATTTTGGAAGGATCATTACCAATTGCATAAAAGTTTGACAGTCAAAACATATTAGGTGATTGTTGGCCATAACTTACAGAAAATACAAGCATAAGTGGAGCAAAACTGAGATATGGGGATTGCTGCAAGATTCTGAATATCAACAACATATTTGTATCCAGTAATTTATAGTTGCCAGCTCAGTATGGCTCCACAGAGCTCTTCAAACTCAACTGCTGTGTTGTGTTCGCTTGGTGGATAAAAGGTTTTCTGTTTTCTTTTCTAACATATTTAAAATACTTGTTTTTCCTTTGCCACAAAACTCTACTATTCTTCCTTTGTCCGCACAGAAAGTCCTACATTCTTCTGCCTAACCTGAGGTGTTACCAATTAACTGGAAGGTGGTTGTACTCTGAACAAAGGAGAAATGCTAATTTGTTTTCCCAAGGACCAAGAGTCCCATAGAAAGCTGCATTGCCACAGGGGAGGACAGGATGGCCCCAGGAGACTGTATCACATAAGGCAGATACCTTAAAATATTGAGTATCTAAGTGGACATTATTTACCCCCCAGGAGTCTTCAGCCTCATTGAATTCCTTGTATTCCAAACGGTTTGTTTAGAGTGATGTCCTGGGTATATTCCTTATGGAAAATAAAATTATAAGATTGTAATTAAGAGCACAGAAATCATGTCTATAATAAAGGGAAATCAGGAGAGGTAAAATGCTCACAGCCGTGTGCTGATTCCTGCCATAGACTTGGGCCTTAAATGGGGCCCTTAAGTTCAGTTGAAGTTGAAGGTAGTAATTGTGACTTGAATTAGTGCTATAATTAATATTAAGATTAAATCCCTTGAAAAAATGTAAAATGGCCTACTGAAGTGCCTTTAGTATTATGAAACAAGATGAAGGTATAAATGACTTTGAGTGCTCAGATTCTGGAAAAAAGCAGCTATTCAAGTCATTTGTTAATATCTTGAGTGAAGTCTATGGTCTACCCATGATCTGTTGATTGGGGCTTGTAAGTGGTGGGAAAACCATGTGAAGCATAGGATATCAGAGAGCAAGCATGAGTGCTGCTTAGAGTGCTTTAGTACAAACCTGGAATCTGGGGGTAGGGGAATATTTTATTGGATGCTTAACTTGCTCCTCATGAAACAGTGCAGGGTAATGAGCTCTCTGGGATGGTGGACCACACACTGATTTATGTCAGGGCTAAATAAAATATCTGAAACCTCCTAGAGGACATATAGAAGATTCTTCTACAGAGTATCAAGACAGAAAAGTAAGATGAACTCTAAGCTCAATCTCACGCAAACAATGTTTATAGTTGTAACAATTATGACTGAGTTTTTGGGTGACAGTTTTAACACACTGATTTCTTCAAGAGCTAAAGAGGTGTTCTTTCTTGAAAGTCATATTTTTGTCCATTTCAACAAAATACAAAGAGTGCCAATATTACTATTGTGAATGATTGAAAGCTGTTTTTCCTTGTTTCTCTCCTTTTTCTTGCTCTCAGTAGCTATCTCTTCATTGATATTACTAATCAAATTCTACACACAATTCAATGCTCATAAATAATATAAATCACCCTGAAGAACCAAAATTCAGTTCCAATTCATATAAGACAGTGCTTTGGAACATGCCACACTAATACCCGTGTCTCACTTGAAACATCATTAGTGAAAAGACACCAAATCCTACAATGATATACAAAGTCTATGACACGTGTCCTAAACTTAAATATCTATTGTTATGGATCCTTTCTACTGTAACATATTTATCTGTCATGATTGTATCCTTTTCCTGAGAATTTGGATTTCAAACACAGAGTGTAGGTACATACAATAGAAAAAAGAAAAGGGGATTTTTACCAAATAGAAACCATGCCTATGAATAATCAGAAACCAGTAAATAGCACTAGATGTAAAGAAAGAATTACACAGAGAATGTGAAATTGTTTTGAAGGTAAATTTTAAGGTTGTTATTGAACCACTGGAGCAGGCTGAATGCCTAGTGACTTTCAATTCTCCACAAGACCTGAGTTTACATCTGCTGGGAGTTTTCAAATACTTTCCGAGTCTTCTGAATTTTGATCAAAACCTCATAGTGCCTGAAGAAACTTGGGTACCCAGTCATTTTATTTATGCAACTTGAAAGAAACTGAATGAATAAGAATGTATCAGTAAAATCTACCTCTTGGTATCTGATCAAAAGTGGGTTTATTTCTAAATCTGCAAAAGCCTAGAGTATCACACTAATTAAAGGAGACCTAACAGAGCAACAGACACATTAGTTTATTATACTTCAAACATTAGTAGAGAAATCTCATTGTCTGCACGAGACAAGTATTGGTAAATTGCAACTATCCACTCGATCCATTTCCAACATTTGCTGGAAGAACTAACATTGGACATAATGAGATTATTTTGTAAATAAATTTTTGTCAGTGTTATTATTTCTTTCATGAGTTTCTGGTATCAGCAGAATGGTTTATCATTTCCAACCAGAGCATGTGAGAAGGGTTGTGTAAATTAGATGACAGAATGCTTACTCTGTCTGCTAACTGTTGAAGTATTTATCAGTATGCTAATTACAGCCCTGTTTATGAGACTGGAAAAGCTCATGGCCAATTTCTCACATAGGTCCTGTTAGTGGGCAGAGTTTACAGAAAAGAATGGTTACATCTGCTGTGCATGTTGCAGCTCAGCACTGATATTTTATTCATTTTATAGCTAGCAGCAGTTTTTCAGGCAGTATCTGTCCGAACCAGTGAATGCAATACAAATACCAATGTAGCTATGATATGGTTTTCTATTACATCAAGAAGGAAACCTGAAAGAAATAAAAACATGATTAATTTGAATATCCTTGCATACCACATTGAATGCACCTGTAAACAAAAGTGGACTAGTTAATCACAGAAACAAAAGTATTCCCTCCAGGCTTCTATTGATCACATGCACAGTAGGGCTGGTGATGACAAGAGAATAAAATCATCTCCATGGGGTCATTTTAGGAACTAGGCAATGGGAAGGGGTGGAGTTAAAATGTTATATTGGCCCCTTGGTTCCTGTCATGATTCTGCTTTAATTAAGTATGTCAGTCAGGCATTAGCAAAGAGAAGATACATTTGTCTTGCACAGTATAATTATTAATTTTGAAATGAATACATTCTATTTTTCCTTCCGCCCATCTATTTTTATGATTAAATCAAGATTCTAATTAGGGATGATTGAGATCACTCTTTTTTGCACAGTAAAGAAGATGAGTTTCTATTGTTCACTGGTGTAAGACTCATCATCGTTATCTGTTGACAAATTTCATTCATTTATTTTAAAGATCAGATGACTTTGGCTGAGTTTTTAAATTTTTAAAACAGGAAAAACGAATCTGTCAATTACTTTATGAAACGTTGACATACTCTCTAATAGTATCTACAGCCATCAACAGTAGACCTAAATGGCCCTCTCAGATACATCACACACATACTTCACAGTAAACTTTTACTCACAGGAAAGATGGATGAAGACTCAAGACTTCCAAAGTAGACCTCACCATACTGCAGAATTGACAGATGTAACAAACACTAATGATCATGTCCTTGGTGATAGTGAATGCCTAGCATTTTCTACCTCTGTTCAATGTTCAACATCTACACAAGAAAAGCTATTTACTATTAAAGACAACCATGTAGAAATAGATGTAGAAATAGGATGAACACACGTTGGAAAATTGTCATGAGCAAATTGTCACTTTCATATTACTCTGAATACTAAACTATGCAGACCAAGTTGATACAGGGTCTTATCACTGGTTGAAAAAAAAATCAAAGTACTATGGGTGTTTTTTGCTACTGTTGCTGAACAACAGTGGGGTCTTGACACACCTTGACACTACCTTGTCACAGAGAAACTTTTTCCTCCTCTGTCTTTGCCTAAGATTTTTATATTAGTGAATTCTGGCTAAATATCAAAAGAATGAACAATCTAAGAGGAGAACATTAAAAAGACAGGGGAGTATCAAAGACAACCTCTGCCCCTTCTGGATTTGGGAATACTTTCTAAAATCCAGCTGCCCTCTATCTTTTGTTCTTTTATTTCCTTATTGCAACTCAGTTTTAGCAAACTCATGACAGAGAAGGTGAGTATTTTTTCTCCTGCATTAGTGCTTTCTTTGTGAATGATACATCACAGAGCATTCTGGAGACTCAAGTGACAACAACCACATTGCCCTGTGAGCTTCTCAAAGTGTGTTGACAAAATAAAGGGAGAGAACATGATGCATTTTAAATAAAAGGAAACAGGTAAAAAAGAAACTGAGTTTCACCTGAGAAAGATGAATAGAATGACCACAATATTTCAGATCGAATTATAAAGGACATAAATGTTGAAGATGTGGAAGATACGAAATTTCTCAATCAGTATTTACTTTCCAAAAAGGGTCAACTATTTCCACAAGGCAAGAAAAGTTAGAATATATTTAGATGATGGACATGTTCTAAAGGGCAGGAGAACCAGAAACTGGTGATATATGAGAGATAGTATTCGAATTCTAAAGGAAAACAGTATTGTTTATACTGTGGGTGAATAGAAAGTTTTTTAGCAGAACAGTAATAAGCAATGGCTCTAGCTTAAGTCTGGCAGAGAGATGGGGATTCATAATGCTTAGAGCTATAGATGCCAAGTAATTACTAGAGTTCTGGTATTTTTCAATGAATTCTATAAATAACTAAAATTTTTATCAAGTTTAAATCTAAAAAATCATCTCAAATATTTTTTTAATTTTACTAGGACCTGATTTAATAAGGCATAGATATGAATCATTAGAGAAACTAACTTGAATAACTGTTTACTGTTTGGTACAAATAATGAGGAATTGGTCAGAGACTTCATCCTTAGTGGCTCATCTTAATCACAGCGACAATCCAAGACAAACTAAGTGACAGACCTTGGGCTGGGAATTTACACCAAATGACCTTAGTAAATCTTCACCACAACTTCCATGGCTCCCCTTCTGTTGTAAGTGAGGAAACTGAGTCTTGAGAGATATAGAGAAGTTTGTCCATGAACACACAGCTAGGAAGTGGCAAAATCAAGACCTGACTGAAACTGAAGCTGGCAAATGCCTTCACATATAGTGTCTTCTATAATCTTAGTTGGAGATGGGCATCAAAGCAATTTCTTCATGACTATCTTCACATATTTGCATAAAGACACAAGGGTCTTTGCTTAGATCTTCATGTTCTAATACTATATATGCAGATCTTGCAGAATTTCAACTTGACGGTTTTTAGACTATTTATTATTTGTTCAAGAGAGACACTGTTTTGTTTTAAGTTACTTTAAGTTGTTTTAAGAATTAATGGAGAAGGCAGTACTCCCCACTTAAAGAATCACGAAGACCTAGGGCTACATTCTAATTAGGACAATGTGCACATACTGAGAAGTTTTTCTGCCAAGATGCAAGAGCATCAATGTAAAGTCACATTCTCTTCAAGATATTATTATATCCAAGATCCCCAAGACTTAAAGGGGAAAATCGTTTTCTTTCTATCATAAATTCACATGTGGCAATATTTACAACAAAATCACTGGATAAAGTCACAGAAAATGTTTCTGACATGCCTGTATTTTAATTTTGCTGCTTCAACTGCTATGGGCTAATGTTGGAGTCCAACTTAAATGTCTCAGGCCACTGGGACCACTTAGAAGGTCACTGTGCACCAAGTGGGTCAGTAGTGACATGGAGTAATTAATGAGCTGTCCAAAAGTCTTGACAGCAGCATAAGAATGAGAACTGCACTTGTCTCCTTCTCTACATTGTGCTTTTGCATGAGTGTAAATGTGCACGTTGCCAACAGATTCTGTATGACATCCATACGTACTAAATCTGAGATCACAGCATAACTATTAGACATACTTATTCTTTATTTCTTCATCATTGTTGCACTTAATTATACAACAATAGTTTCAAGAACAGATGCATTTGGAATGGTTCCAAGGAAAGAAAGATTGAAAGGTCTTCAGTCCAATTCTTATGAGAATGTAGGCTCCCAGTTTAAATGGAAAGGCCACATAAACACAAATATTAAAGAAACAATAAAGATTTTTGTCATACAAAATGAGCACCACCATGACTTTTTTCTCTCTTGTCTAACCATTCTACAGATGTCACTTTATTTAAGCCATGCTTCTGTCCAAGAGGAAGGAAAGGAATAAAGGACAGACTGTGATAAAATTGTTTCTCTCCCAAGGAAAGCACTAACAGGGGAAATGTCTACTTAAAGTATATTGTCTCGTTGGTTAAGAAGAAAATGAACTTGCTACAAAGGGTTATGGAACCCTACACTGATGGAATTACAGTGATTAAAATCTGATGGTAGAATCTAACCATTTAAATTGCAATTTAAATTGGTCAAATAGGATTGAAATCAGAGCACTTGACAACCTCAAAATGCGGCTATAAGAGTTTTGCTGTGTGCTTGTGAAATGTTTCACTTCCTCTCAACTGAAATTAGCATCACAAGGATGAAATGAAACAGTTTCTAAATTTATATGACTTTTCATTAGTAATAAAACGATGCTTGTAAAGATGTACATCTTACACTATGTAGTGATAAAGAAAAACTGGCAGAAAATTAAAAGCTTTAAATAACAAGCAAAGATGGTTAGATATTTTCTCCTTATGAGATTTTGTTATTCCAGATTTTGTTATAATATAGAGACTGAAAAACTGTAACTTAGTAATTTAAAAGCTAAATAATCGACTAGTAAATTATCATGATCCATTTTTTTTCCTTAGTTTAACTTAAGGTCATGTAAGTCAAAATGGTGCTCTCAACCAAGTACAGAAAATTTAGTTATAAAATACATACTCTACACGTAATTATACTATTTTATTAAAATTAATATTTTAATATGTACTAAAATTGTTTAACACAATAAGTAGAAAAATAAGTTGCAGTTCTACAAAAATTAATAAGTTATTAACAAGATCTCTAGTGGAATTGTGGAGCAATTAGGACTTGCCAAAATGAAAGTAGCTGCTTTAACTTTTGCTCAACAATACTGCTTTCTAGTATAATACTAATTCTAACTATTATGTACATTATCAAAGCTGCTAGTGCACTGTTCTTCATACTGACCACAAGGTATCCAATGTCACTGTGGATGCAGTCCACCATCCATTTGTTTGGTCATGTTCCAAGGAGCCACCAAGACAGTTTCTAGATCTCACTGTTCAAATAAGGTCTAGATTTCTGAAGAAGACAATGAATTAAAATACACTGATATGAGAATGGTTAAAATAACATTAATAAATGATAAATTTGTGGGGTCCCATGGTTAAGAGTGCTTGCTGATTGTTCAGAGAACCCAAGTTCAGTTCCTAGGGTATGTATTAGATGGTTCACAACCACTGGTAACTCCAGTGCTAATAGAATGCACACCCTCCTCTGACCTCTTCAGGCACCAACACATTTGCAGATCCACACAGGCAGACACACACAAATAAAAAACACTGAATCTTTTATTTTAATCTAGATAAATAGGCATAAAATCAAAATTGTATTTTAGGTCAATAGATTTCCTTCTAATTGAAATGATTTTCTGAGAATTTTAAAGAGTTGTAATACATTTATATGTTGAACACATGCATGCTCACATCCCTTTTAACATCTGTAGTTTCCTGAGGATTTTGATTCTCAAGGAAATGAGTATTTAGCTCATATGAAAAGATTCATAATGTAAATCACATAATTGCAAGAAAAATCATTATTCTAAAACAGACGCACAAGGAGAAAAAGGTAGCAAGAAAAGATCCTGGACTTCCTTTAGCTTTCTTAAAAATTGCAGATAAGCAGATGTTCATGAAAGACAATGGATTTATGTTTTTTCTCATAGAAGCCATGTTAAAATTGAGAGCCCTGTTCTTGACAAGAGACTTGGCATAAAAGTAAGCCTAGCTTAGTCCAATGATGCTATAAAAAACAATCATAAAATTATTCCATATATTTAATAGTAAAATTATGCACAGAGCTCAATAAAATGAGCATAAATATGTTATACACATTGATTATAAAAGAGGGTACTCTATCCTATAAAGTATACCTGTTGCATATAAATAAAACTGTATTATCCTATAAATTAAACTACTTAAAATTAATATGCTAGCTATAATAAAGATTAAACATTTAATTAACAATATTTTTGCTTGCCCTCTTATAAGTTTTATGATTTGAATGACCGGGGTCTCTTAACTTGCTTTCTAGAGGTGTTTGAAAAGAATTCATTTCACAAGATTCCCTGTCTTAGTCACTTAATCCAAAGTGGTTAGAAGCTGTGAGCATGCTCAGCAGACCATGTCATAAAAGGAGCAGTGATTCTGTGTGTAGAGGAATCAGCACTCACTGAAGGGGTAACCACACATCTAAAATTCAAAACCTAACCTCACACAGACTGAAGTGCGGTCTAGACTACCATAAAACACCGAAGCGAACAGGTGATAGAGATGACCCTAAAGAGGAATGTTCTAACATGAGTGACACTTTTCATCTGGAGCTCATGATCCCCTCTGGGCACCAACTGATAGAAATAGAAAAAGAGAAAGGCTAGGCAGGTTGTCATAAAAGTGAGGAAGTTAGGGATCAGAAATGAAGTTCTGGCAGGTGACTATGAGAAAGAGTTCAGCTTGACGGACATGCAGAGGACCAAATAATTCCAAGAGACTCAGTGTCACTAGGTCTGAGAGACAGCAAAATAAGCATGAGCTCCTTTCATCCCCTTTAATGGAAGAGAGAACCTGAAACATAATCAAATCTGTTTCATGGCCACTGGCTTTGCAATAACCTTCAGATAGACAACTCAGAGACAACTCATGTGGATAAACTGGCACATACTTCAGAAGACCGGAGGTAAAGTGTCCAAACATGATAAACAAAAAAATATTTTTATTTTCAGAATCTTATCTTTGTATTAGCTTACTTGTTCTACTAGAACAACAACAACATGTTGTATAAACAAAAGAAATAAATTTCTCACATTTGTGGAGACTGATGTCAAAGACCAAAACACTTGTAGATTCAGTGGAGAGACCCAGCCTGTTTGTCCTCAGAGCCTTCTACCTTTGGTCTCACTGTTTGGAGAGGCAAACAAACTCCCTAGGATTCTTCAAAAGAGAAGATCTTCCAGATATGAAATTTAGCTGAGTTGTACAGTGCCTGCTTAGAATTCATGAAGCCCCAGTTTCAATCCTCATTATTAAGAGAAAAGTCAAAATGAAACTACCAATATTGATAACACACTGATGAAGATCAATCCTTTCTCATTGTTGTTTTTCAAACCACCTGGTAAAATCTTACTACTCATATTTATATTGATCCTTTTTTTTTTTTTTACTGTGATAAAATACCTTGTCAGAAACAAACAAACAACAAAACCCTCAAACTGGGTCCCAGTGATATACTTCTTCCAAAAGTCTGCACCTCCTAAAGCTTAAAAAACTTCCCAAATAGCATCATCAGCTGGGACCAAGCATTCAAACATGAGTCGAAGGGGAACACTGCTCACTCAAACCACAATAATATTAATTTCAAAATTAAACTTTAACACAAATTTTAAGGAGACACAAACATTCAGACTACAGGAGTCACAGAGGTAGATACAAGTTCCATTCCCACAAATAACTTTGGTGATACACAGCACATTGGAGTGGTTGTCTAAAACATCAGTTTAAGCACTTGAAAGCACATAAACCTTTGCAAGTGTGCTCTTTCTAATTTATTTTCTTGTTTGCAAAGTTATTTGCTCTTTCCCCTTACCTCATTCTATTAAGAGTGCAAAGGCTGCCAGAGAAATTGAAGAAAGAAAAAAAAAAAGCAATGCTAGGGTGCACATGGGAAGAAGGATCTATCACGCTCCTTGGAGCTATGTAGTCTGCGGAGGTGTTGATGGAGTGGATGTGGGTCTGAATTGAAGCTTCTCACTTCAGCATTTGGAATCCTGCTCATTACCTAATCTTACTTGCCGAACCCTAAAGCAATCATTCCATTTTACAGATTAAGAAACTGACTCGAGCATTTGTAAGTTATAATCATAAATCTGTGTTTTTGATTAGTGAAGCAAAGGGTCTTCGCTTCCAAGTCCTCTCACATCGTAGGTCTGCAAGAGGACTTGCTGAATGAATAAATTAATGTGAGTTTTCTCCACCAAGGAGAATGTTCAAGAGCACAACAAGTAAAACAGAGAAGAAAAGTAAAGGACAACAAAGTCAAGGAATGAAGTCCTCCGTAGTGACTCGTATTCATTGCATGTTTACAGTATTCTGGTCTCTTGATAATCAACTTATACTACTACTTGCTTAGACGACCTTGTAAAGTTAAGTAGTGAAAATAGCACTGCATTGTTCCACTTGGTATACATAAGTAAACCCTATGATACGCTTCAGCCAGAATTTAAACTAGGGTGACACCACACCCCATAGCCATAGAGCTCCCTAGAAGTCCACATAAAATCAAATAAAAAGTGACAGTAGTGACCAAGAGCAGGTGCAGTAGTAAGAGGAGATCAACAAGAATAAGGTTGCCATCTACTTAGGCTAGGTCTTAAACTGGCTTTTTTACATAGATTATCTTTGGTTCTCCTTTTAGCCCTAAATGTTGTTATGAAACTTTCACTTCATGATAAGAGCATTGAAGTTCAAAGAGGCTTCCTGACTTTCTCAAGTTTGTACAACTAACAAATGATAAAAATGTGATTCAAACCATTTCCAGATCCTAATCATATCCCTTATCTGACATATATGATATTGTTAGAAGCCAGACCTATACAATCTAGACAAACTAAAGAGCTTCATTGTCAGCAGAATTTTATGTCTCTAAGTCACAGGGTAGAAAAGAGAAGAATCTGTAGCCATTAGATTCAGATGCCAGTTGTAGGTATTGATTCATGGTAAATGGTGGTTTACTTTTTCCCCAAATGTAGCCATTTATTCAGAGTCAAACTCTATTCTTTTTCTATTCAATCACCAGTTCTAGTACTCCAGGCCTAGAGCATTTTGGCCTCCATACAATCTACTCTTAAGCCTAGAACTGGAAGGCTTCAGCAATCTACAATGTTTAAACCTCCATACAACCTTAGCAACCTCTGAGACTTACTGCTGAATGACTTACTCTCACTAGCTCCTTCTGAACTCTGACTCTTCTGGTTCAACTCACTCGCTATTCTTGTTCAAATTCTTCTCCAAGCCACTGGCTCAAACTGACCTTCTGAGACAGCTTACTGTTTGGGACTGAGCTCTTCTGACTTGGCATGCTCTGACACACTCTCTGACTCAGGTTGAACTGTTCTGTGAGACTTCAAACTAACTCACTCTTCCTGTCTGATACTGACTTGTTCTGCCGAGCTGCCTCTGTGTTAGTGTCTCTCCCTGAGCTCTCACCACTGCTCCATACTCCTTAAGTCAGCCTTTCTGCCTTATCCTCAGTCAGACTGCTTCATTGTCTGTGTGTTCTCCCCTGTCTTCGTGCCTTATACTGACTGCTGTAACTGACTGCTCTGAGCTAAGAGCCTCTTCCTCTGATTAGCCACTTTGCCTGTCCTTCAATGACTCCTTTCAGACATCACTTCTTGTATAACACTGACTCTGAGAGGTGCTTCCTGTGCTGCTTTCACACTCTGTTTCTGTCTTAGGATCACCACTACTTTCTGAATATTGAGATTAAAGGTATGTACCAACATTCTTAACATTCTTTCTACAATCCATCCTGACCACACAGGCCTCTAAATGTGATCCCTTCCCATTGATTCCTGGATTATAGATCCTTCCTAGCTTTCATACAGGTCTACTACTCCATTGGAATCCAAGTACGTGTGTTTAGATCAGTGGCTTTCCCAATCTGAAAAGTTGATTCCTTTATCCCAAAATGTGTGTTGTGCCTTCCAGATGTGGAGCTATAAGAGAACACTCTCATCCTGTCATGTAAGATGAAACAGCCCTAGTAGTCAGTAAGTCTCAGATTAATACAATCAATAAGATGAAAATGCTGTGCAAAGTAGAGTGGATTGAAGACATAGTTCTAGTTTTGGACAATGGGTAGAATGAACCTTTCTATCTCTTTGGAGACATACAGATGATGCCATTGCCTCTGGTACTCTCCTTTTACTTCTTAGAGTCAATGTCTCCCTCATTTTAGAAAGTGCTCCACAAGTTCTGACAGACAGTAGAACTTCGAGCGAATGCAGCTGGGTCACATTTTGGTGAGTGTAAAAGCAAAATAAACATGGCCAAGGGATAAGAGTAGACAACAAGTCACTACTTCAGATAGAGAGATAGTGGGAGTTATTCCCAAAGCAATGTCCTCCCCTCACAAAGAAAGTTAGACCAGGGAATTCCCATTAAGAAGTCTATGTGTACTCACATAGGAAAGTACTTTAAGGATCATCACCTTCTTAAAGATGTCTGGTTAAGTGTGTTCCTTGAGCATGCTAAGTTTAAGGTGATAGATGAAGAATGTAAGATAGCTACGCATGCTTTATGCAGTGACATGGAATACATATTGGGAAGGCTGATTGGCAGGCGGAACACTTTGAGGCATGTTCAGTTTGTATATGAAAATGATAGACTGGAATGTCCTAGGCATGTTCCAAACACCTTCAGCTTAAAATAATGAAAAGTACTCTGAGGATTCCTTAATATATGAATTGGGCCCCAAAAGTGACTGCTTTTTTCAGAAGCTAAGAGAATCAATTAGAAAGAATACTAAGCAGAAAATACGGAATTCCTGAGTTGTATTTCTGACCAGTACTTTGATGGTAATAAGGGTGCCAGTCATGAGCACATGCTTGAGAATTACTCAGGACTGTAATACAAGAAGGAATGTGTTTTCTTTCAGAGACTCTCCATGTATCCCTGAAAATCTGCAACTCATTATGTAGACAAGGCTGCCCTCAAGCTTGCAGCTGTCCTCATGCATCCCAAATGCCAGGATGACAGGTGTGAGCCACCACGCTCAGCCAGGCCCTAAAGTCACTGCAAGTTTCTATTCACTGTTCGTACTTCAGACCAATGTTAGTCATTCTATGATGCTGTCTATCAGAAGTGAACGACATGCTTCTTAAAGAAGTGCTCAAGTTCTTGAGTTCAGGTGTGCCAAAGTCTCCAGAAAGCTCTAAGCATGATTTGCAGAGTTGATGCATTTCATAGTGAGTTCCACATGCTTCCTGAGCTTAGGAAGCACAGATACCCACGCCAACTAAGATGAAAGTGATGCACAGATCCTACTAATTTTAAATTCCTGGGGCATGTCCTACATAACCAATATAATCTAAGAAGCTTCCCCTCTTCAATATTGTAGAACTTCTTCACTTACTTGTCAATAATCAGACAGAAATAAGGTTTTGCTCATGTTTTGCAAATGACTTTTAAAAAAAAAAATTTTCATAGCTTTGCCGTGAGCTTGAGTCCTTTAGATGCTGTCAGAACTAAGATAGGAAAAGCAGTGACTGACTGTTTCACTCTGACAGTTCCTTTGGAACAATTATTTAATGTGAACATTATTTAAATGCAAGAGTGGAATGAATCTGTCCTGGTGTGGTTTTTAAATTTTAGTCTCAACATCTTATCCTCCATCTACATTTAAAGCAGCACATCATTCTCTGCCTCCTGCCTTCTATTTAGAGTCAGCACAGAGCTTAGATATTGGAAAAAGTAATTTTGACTAAAGAGCCAAAGATAAACACATTGCTGTGCGATCCCTGGCTGTTATTCTCTTATCCCATCTAAAGGGAAAAATGCTGATTTTGAACCAAGGCAAAAATGTGATCTATTTTTTTTTTTTTTGGTTTTGTACAGTTGACAATTTAGAGAACCACTCTGCCTTCCCAGCTTTATTTTAACCCTGCAGGATACTAATGAATCTACTTTCATTGGCTGCCATTTTGAGGAAAGATCCCGATCTGAAGAGAAGTTAATGGAGAAGCTGACACCATTACTACATTTCCCTTCAGCTTGGCAGGAGTGATGCTTACATTACTATGGAGTGATACTATATCTTTGTTTACATTGGAGTCCTATACACCCACTCATGGTAATGCTTACTAGGTAGTCAAAGAATATGGTAAATTGGCAATGTAATTATCATTATTGATGTGAAGATGAGTGAGGTGAAAATGTGTAAGAAACAGTTATGTTTTTGCTTCAAGAAATGGGTAATGTTGAAGTGAAGGTATCCTGTACCTTGTTGAGGTATCATTCTCAAGAAACAGCAGCCAGTGGTGTTGTACTCGTACTGTAAATTGACTTTAAGTCCAAACAATATTCATTATATGCAATGCAGTTACTCTCAGCTCTAAAGGATAAAAGAATGACAGATTATTTGAAAACAAACAAATAAACAAACAAAAACTACAATCACTAGCACAGAAGATTCTATTGTTTTTTAAGATGGAAATGCCTGGATGATGCTTCCAAACATTCTAGCCAATGACCCGAGAGAGTATGGACAAACATAACTTTCATTGTTGACATAATGAAGTTGATGATGCTTTTCAACCAGTTCCCAGAGCATCTCATTTTCTGTGTGTGCCTGGTTCTGAGACCACAATGCTGGTGATATGGGGAAAACAAATGCACGGATGAAGAACAGTGAGTCAAATAGCCCATTCATTGCTGTCAAAAGGAGCCAGAGTTCCCACATCTGCTTAATATGCTGCTATGGTGCAGTCTGAAGTACACTGCAGATCACTTATGTGTTGAGTAAAATGTTAAAATTGTTCAAGGATGAACAAAACCATTGAATTTTGACTACCTCTCGGGAGGAAAAAAAAAAGGACAGAAATTTGATTTCTTGGTGTATACACTTTTAGATACAAATCTTTTTTTTTTAATTCAGTAGGTGAACTGAAATGAAGTTAAGAACTGGTGTGATTATGACAATAATACAGACAAAATACCTCCCCCAGTTTCTCAATGATCAGGCAGTTGGAAAACGGTTTCCAGTTTAAATCACCTGGATATTTTCTCAAACACAAAAGAAATATAAGATATAGTATTAAAATAATAATTTTTTCTTGTTTATACTTATTTCTATCAGCTTCATTCTTGTCTTCTTCTATTTGAGCTCATATTGGTGTTTGTGTACATATCCTGTTTCTTATCTATTTTTTATATTACAATATAAGAGTTTTCTTGTTTGATTTAAAAAAAACTGTAACTAAATAAAAAAATAAAAATTATTTTTATATCATACAAAACTACCATAATACATCTAAAATATAGCTAAGAATTCTGTATTTGAGAATATGTACCATCTAATACTTTTGTTACTAATGCAATAATGAACTCCTTGTACATAAAGCAGTGTACCTAATAGTTAAAGGCATGAGTAGATAATGACATTTAAGTTGAGTCCTCAGATAGACTGGTTCCCTAGACATGTTTAGTAAAGGCTACATTTCCCAGGTCCCCTTGCTGATAAGTTGACTTGTGTGACTAGGTTTTGCCTAGTGTGTAATGAAAGTGCCCTGCAGCACCTTCCAAAACCCTTTCTTAAACTATGCATCCTTCACATTTCTTTTCTGTACTTTTCTTTATTTTGAATCATAGAACAAGGGCAAGAAGCAGTGAGACAAAAGGAAACTCAGCCTGAGGGCTATGTGGAGCAGACTGCTCTGCCATCCCTGGCAGTAACATCAAAATCCTATTTTATTTAAGCTACAGTGCTTTGGAGCTCCAGTGTGTACCACTGAATGCAATTCTAGACAGTAGAAATGTCCCTATTTTATAATAAAACAAAACCAGCACAGCCATCCAACACACAACAATAGTATCTATAGTAATGATAATTCCACTACATACTAAATCCAATTTGGGGTAGTTTTGATTTGCCATCTATTAATGGTACAATACCTATAAAGCCACATTAATCAACATAAGCTCATCAATCTTCATCTTTCACTAGCACTGCAGATATAAAAACATTTGTCCCTAGTAATAACTGAGAATTTGGTAAAGGGAAATACTTAATACTTAACTCCCAAAAGTAAATTAACTCATGAGTCAAACCTGGAAGACCGATGATCCCTCAAATGTATACAAATAAAAATGTACTTTAAATTATTCTCAAACAACATTTATATTATGAAATCAGCATTATAAGATATTCCATATAAAGATTTCTATAAATAATAAATATTATCTTATACTTTTTCTTGCTTTCAATTACATATGGATTTAAAAGTATCACTCACATGATAGAAAAAGCTAAGTGATTATTTTATGGTTCATAATTTTCCTAAAATCAAGGGTATAGAATGTGGGATCATTCTTGGATCTTATAAGGCTACTTCACTGCCATCACTATACTGTACCTAAGATACAATTTAGGAACTTAGATTTATTTTAATTTTACAAACATATTATTAAAAACTTGCAAATACATAAAAACCTCACATAACAAATTAACCAGATCCAAAACCTGCTCAACCCAATGAATTGTAAGAATAGTTAGAATAGGCATTCAGACAGAAGCCTATAATTTAATTTTAAGATGAAGCATTTATTTTTAAAAAGCAGTGTTTTCAAGTTGAAAGACATGATCTTCTAGTCAGTAAGTGTTTAGATTTCAAGTGTTTTCTTTTTTGTTTGTTTGCTTGCTCTTGTTGTTGTTTTGGGTTTTTGTTTGTTTGTTTGTTTTGTTTCATTTTATTTTATTTTTTATTCCAAGCCTTCGAAAGACAGAATTGATGCTATCCACAAAGATGAGACTTTCAAGAACTTAGCGTCACCCACTCACGGCTCTTTTATCTCCCAGGGTTACAGGTGTTGCAGAAGTTTATTTTTAGTTATATATATAATGACTGTTTTGTGTAATGTTGGAAAAAGGAATGCATAGGCCTTGGCATTTTGTATTGTTTGCAGGTGTTGGCTTTCTGTGGGGGTTCGTTAATTGCTAATGATTTGCACATGGTATCAGTAGAATACCTGAGGAGTTCTAAAAGAATAAATACACCTGTGCTCAGATGCATGCAGGGTTACACTGTGAGTATGGCACTTGCCATGACAGTAGTTCCCTCTGCTGAGGTCTGACAGGGTGTCTATCTATGAAAGCGCCTCCCTGTCTTCCTTGTTGAGCCACCCCAGCAGCAGGTACTACAACAAATGGTGTACCAACATGGAGCAGGACATCATGCCAGCTAATCCAATGTGGAGACAGAGAAGAGAAACTCCAGATCTCATAGAGTCCAGTAAAGTAAGCTCAGAGAAGCTACCAGAGGATTGAGATTAAGGTATTAATTGAAGGCCCCTAAAGGAAGAGGAGAGAGAGAAAGGGAAATAAGCCTCTATGAAGAGAAAATTGTGAAAATTAAGTAAGAAAGAGGGATCAAAAGTGAGAGCCACAGAATGGAGGCCTTTAGAGATAAAGAATTCAGCTGGGAACAGGAAAAACCAAGGTTCTTACTGCTTTTCCTGATCATTGAGCCAATGCTTCCTCCTACCACTGGCAGCAGCCGGGTCACAGGAAACGGAAATCACAGCATACTGTTACATAAACTGAGTCTGTTGATGGCTTTTTGTGTGTGTGAAGCCCAAGACGATCTTGTGTTTGAGGTCTATGAAGAATGGTGCATGCTTCTCCTTAGTGGTGGTAAAAAAGAATGCCAAATGCCCAGAATGTTTCAATCAGAGATTCTTCCCACTAGCCCAGGAAGTGGAAGCCATGGCTTACAGCCAAAAAGCTGCTTAGTTAAACTGAACATTTTTTTTTCCTGGAAACCTGTCTACAAGTGGTAACTCCACAACATGAGGGAATTCTTTCTGCAGACAAGGACTAGTTGTTTTCCAGCAAACCAGACTGTATTTTAAAGCCTGGAAAGTGTTTCCACAGGGTCAACACACAGAAGCTGACTTCTAGAACTGGCTGAGTTTGTATCTTGTACTGGCAGCCAAACTTGGTAATGTAGGAGTTAACCCAGGTGGTCCTGGTTTTGAAAGCATGAAGGGGTCATGGAAAGCAACTGAGGGTTGGCTCTATGAGAGGCCAGGAAAGGCCATTAGTGAAGATGCAGCCTCAATAGTAGTTGAAGGACCAAAATGAAGGGGTCCTGTAAAAATGTTGAAACTTGGCACCATGAAGAAAGCCTATGAGAGGCCATTGGTTAAGGTGCATCTCCAGTGGCAGTTGAAGGGCTAAACTAAAGGGGTTATATATAAAGAAGTTGAGGCTTGGCGCCCTGAAGAGAGCCCAGGAGAGGCTATTGGTGAAAGCGCAGCACAGTTGCAGCAAGGGATCAGAGCCTTCCCAAGACTAATTCCCAAGAAGTAAATAATTACTAAAAATTATTTTCTCTAAGGTAAATTTTCACGATAATCAATGTTCACAACTTTTAAAACACAGATGCCAAAGCTACATAGGAAAGATGAAATAGATTCGCAACTTATACTCCCTTGATTCGGAACTGAATGTTACTGTCAAGCCACCACTCTCCCGGAATTTACATTGTTAAGTTGACTAGCCTAACAACCAAGGTCCCTTAGTAATGGATTCTGTTTGTGTAATGGTAGCATTGCTTTGCCCCTAATAAAAATGAACCTCAAAAGAAGGACCCCATTGCTTCTCACTACAGCTGCACACCACAGCAGCACTGCTCTCTTCTTCATAGAAAATGAAAGGGAAAATTGAGTTAGTTATGTTGGTAATGTAGATAAAGAAGGAAATATCCAGATTTGTGAAGCAAGGGGGAATTGGAGATAATAACCATAGCTCTCAATATTATTTCATATGGGTTTAAAAATTAAGACTACTTAGCAGAGATTACTAAGTGCTATGTCTAGTACAAATGAGAAGAACCCTACCCCCAGTCTAAACCAAATCTTTCCTCGCTGTTTCAGAAAAGTGCATCCGTCAAGGCTATTTTATTTCTCTTGTGTTGCTCAGAATTGCAGACTGATACAGTTTGCCCATAAGCTGTCAGGCAAGGCATTTTCTCACAAACACTAAAATATACTGTTTTATCTGGTTTCCATTTACCCTGAGCCTGTGCAGGAGATGAGCTGCATCTTGTAGCACAAAGACAACTGCTATCAATAATTCTAGTTGTCTCCTCCAGGACCTAGTTTTTTCCAATACATGTCTTCCCTCCTTATGTCCAGCACTGCCCTGTTACATTTGCCCCTAATTATCTGTGCTACCCTGTTGGATATTCTTTACTGCTCTAACCTATTGGCATTGCTAATGTCACTTCTCTTTTTTTGCTACTAGGACCCAGATAGCCACATATGTCACAGACCCTAGAATAAATCTAGGTCATACCTCCTCTACCCCGTTTAGCCTCATGCCATGGGGATAACTTGACATTTTGCAGAATTCATCACTGCCCATCTACTCCCGGACCAGGCTTTCTTCCATTTGATCTGTATTATTCGGTAAATGTAAAACAGGATCCGCTGTTCACGATTCTTAATATCTAGATAATAGGCATTTCAAGCTACTTTAACTATAATGTCAATTTCTCTAATATGTTTATGTATTCATGCCCTAATGTCCCAGACTTATTGAGCACTTTTGTTTTCAACACTTGTGATACCTCCAATCAGTTCAGAGCCCAACTAGAACAAAAAGCCTGATGCTTATGTGAGCAGAAGGAAAATCTTCTTCCTTACTGCCATTCACACTTGGACATTGTTTTTTGTCTTGCCTTTGACTTGAAGTGAGACATTAATTCATCCTGGGTCTGAGCCACGCCTGCTTTCTGACTGCAGCTGGACCATCAGCTGAAACCCAATTCCCTACTACAAGTCTTGGGCTTATTCAGACTCACAATTACGTCAGTCAATTTCTTTTTATATATTATATAACTTTCTATACAATATTACTTTCCATTTTGTATACAAATACTATTTGCATGCATCATTATTTATGGACTATGTATATTAGTGATTCTCCTTTTCTATAGAATTCTGAGTAATACATAAGCTTACCAATGCGTTTGTTTTGTTTACTAACCACGTCTGGAAGTTCTTTCCTGGAGAATAAATTGGCATTGTTTGAGTCAAAGGTTTCTCTACTTGCAAATAATTGAGTAGTCTCATTGCCAACAGCAATGAATATATGGTCAGCTTATTCTTTTATTATAAATATGGAATGAAATATATAGATATAGGTATAGATATAGATATTGATTAGATATAGATATATATAATCTCCAGATTCTCCATCTTTCATAATTCTTTCCTGACAAGTACTATGAGAATTCAAGAAACTATACTTTATATGTGCTCCCAGCACGTATTACCCATGAACTTCTGCTCTAGTCTGGCAGCTTATGGTTCATTGCCTGTGAGGCTACACGAAGTGATGCTCCATGTTCCACAACTCCCCCAAGAACCTTCACAGATGTGGTGCTCCCTAAGCGAATTCCCGGTACCTGAGGATTCCCTGACATTCCCAGTAAGAATGGATTCTCCCTGAGTCCTGAAAACAAGTTCTTTTCAATACTGTGTTGCTTCCTACCTCACGTCTCTCAATGAGGGGGATGCCAGCCAGAACCCATCGAATCTATAACATAGAACCCCAGTTTGTTTCCTTTTCAGCTTTTAGTACAGCAACCAAAGTATGAAAGTCCGTTTTAGCCAGAGCTCAAGCTCTAGGTAAGCAGTAGGTTCTTCATCAGCTGACTGTAAGTGAAGGATCCCATACCAGCCCCATGGCCCCAGGAAGCTCAGATAGACTTCATCTGTGTACAGAGGCCACCCACCTTCCTTGTTGCAGATTATTTTATCTTGTTCTTTCTTGGCATTCATGAAAAGAATAGGATACAGGGAGTAGGAAGAAGAAATATCATCTTAAATAAACAAGCTAATATTTTCAAAATATTCATTTATAATTATTTTATTAATTTTGTACATGATATCAGACCTTACCCCTGAAGCACACACACACACTCACAAAAAGTTTGAGGTATTAAAACTGAAAAAAACTTTTGCACATATTTGTAAGATCTTCCCACTACAATAACCAAAAAATTCATTGTAACTAAATACAATCTACAGTTTCAGGATCATGGGGACAAAGCTGAATGAAGCAAACCTGACTAGTTGCTTTAAAGCTTTGCTTCTCTAGTTCATGACAAAAAGGAGGAAAGATATGAGATTTAAGTTGTTTCCAAAATGATGTGTGTTGATTATTCAGTTCTGTGAAATGAAGTGTAAGATTTAAAGGTCAAAACCTGAAGCACTAGCCATCCAATGGTAGAGAATTCAAGCATACAAACCAGCTTCAGTGATCTAACACCCTATTCAGAGTTTAAACTTGAACAGCCACGGGATCTGAGATAGATGTGTCATAGTCTTTCAGTACTATCCGTGTACATAGAGGGGTCATACAATGTGGCAGTCGGTTAATCATGTTAACACAGATGGAGGGCAGAATATTGAAAACATTATCGAGGAATTATTTTTTCATATTCTATTTCACTTTGTCCCTCACACTTTGAAATAGAAAACTTGAGGTAATTATATGGCTGATTATTATAATATAAGCACTATAAGCACTTGCTCCTGAAATATTCAAGCAAATTGGAGGAAGGGTGGTCTTATAATTTGGTGATTGATTTAATTATTATACTAATTTGAAGTGTACATACTCCACTTGAAGCAAATCTAAAACTGTATATTGTTTGCATATTGCATATTAAAATCTGTCCTGAATAATGGGTCACAAATGTTAGTTGTGACATCAAATTTCTACAGTTAATACAACACTACCAGTAGCTACACATGCCAGGCTTTGGTGTTGTCATTGATTTGTCTTATACTTGTTCAGTTGTGGGAATAATTTGAACATAAAAAAGCACTGTGAATTTTTTTTTGCTTTTGTATTGAACATGGTTTGTTTAAAAATTGGCTTTTAAAAAATATTTTGTAGAACTCAAAGGATCAAATGCTCTCACCATTTAGTGCTAGGGGAAGCTACTTGTTCATTCCATAGTGAGTGTAACATGTTTAAAAGAAATGACATCTTATAGAAATGAAAGTCCCTTTAGACCATTCATTTCCCCACCCAGCATAAAAAAGTTTAGGACAAAGAAACATCTTTTTCATGTTGGTTCCTAAAATGTTCTCCAAACTTCACTTAATCTGTATTTTCACTTTGTTCTAGGATTAAAAGGATTCCGGCTTGTTAGAAAACCCTTATAAGAGCATCGTGTTTATATGGTGCTGACAGTGTATGCTTCTCATGTAATGACTTCTGAATTGAGAATAACATCTGCATAGTGACCTCGCTACTAGACACATAGAAGCTGAGTGTTTACCCAGCAGAAGATTTAGCCTGTGTTGCTGCTCTCACAGGAACCAGGGCAAAGTCCTCACAGCCATTCCTACACAAAAAAAATAATTTGCCATGGACACTCTGTTCCTTTGGACATTAACAACTCCTTTTACTATTTGCAACAAAAGTGGAATTCCCAAGAGTATTTTTAGTTTCATTTGGTGTTTTCTTTTTACACAAATGTCATCAGGAATAAAAATCAATCCATGACACAGTAGGTCAATAGAAATTGTAGTTAAATCTCAGGTATCCCATTAAAATATACCCTTAAACTAGAATTACCTGGAATAAAACAAAGGTAACTTTCATTTTTGCACCAGATATACAAATTTAATATTATTGTATTGGGCTTAACTGCTTAGAGGAAAATGTAACAAATTATTTTCCCTTTGTGCTTACATTTATCTCTTACACCAGCAATCAATAGAAACTGCAAATAAAATGAAAAATGCCTGATCATTTAAGATCTAAGCCCTGAATATCTTTATTTATTGTCAATGTGCCCATTGATGTAGGAAAATAGAATTGGCCACTTACACAGGTGGCAGTGGCAATCTCATCAAAACTTTTTCACTATCTTCATGCTCATGAGCTACCACTACCTATCTAACCTAAAAATCTCAAATGTGGCTGACATTCAACTCAGATGGAAAGCTGAACACAGTCACATAGAGTACTCAGCGAAGCCTTCCTCTTGGATCAGAACCAATCATTGTCACTCAAAGACAGGATTCCTTACACCATTCAACACCAAGCTGTTAGATCCCTTTCTGTGTAGAAGAGCCAGTGAGCACACGAGGAGGGAGAAGCTCATGACTCCCAGAATGACCATTCCTGATATCAGAGAGCTGGTGATGGCATTCAGCTGGAAAGGAGGCACATCCAAGGAACCTGTAAGAATCATACACACTGTTGTAGTATGCTATAACCCATTAACTATAATTCAACCAAAGACCTAAAATATTGTATGGATTAGAAGTTTGGTATCCAATAGACAAACCAAAATGAAAGTTACTGGTTCTATAAAAATTGACCAACGCATCACAGACAGGTTTAAAATTCCTCTGTGAACTGTCACTCAAAACTTAGCAAGCATGTAAAACTAGAGCTCATTATATTAGTTAACTACAGTTTCATAACAGATCACCAAACACATTTTGAACCATAATACTTTTATTTGCTAATTATCTTACCAAGCTGTGAATTGTTGGTTGGAGTCTCATCTGAGGAGAGAAAACAGAAAATTAGAAGTGAAAATGTCTCTCCAAACATTTGCTTTTGTGCATTTTAACTTCATGACTTTAAACTTCATCCCTGTTTATTTTCTTCACCAACCCCTCACCAACCTCTATGGAGAATGAGTGAATGAGTGAATGAATGAATGAATGCCTGTAAACCTTTCTGTTTTCCTGGTTTCTATTCCCCGTGTACCAGATTTCACCCTCAAGTCTACAAATATGATCACAAAATATAATATCCTGTATTCTTTCCTGCCAAGTTTGTTTCATTTTCTCTTTGTAAGGTTATTGAGGGCAGTAATTGTTAACAACTATTGCATTTTTTATGGACCTATAACCTGCCATTTGTTATTCTGTTATGGAGAAATATTCATTATTTAGTGTCACTCTATTTTAAGTGTTGCCAATTTGCCTAACATAATCTGCAAAAATATCATTCTGAGAGCCAAGAAGATAAATTCACACTTAATAACAAAACAAAAGGCCAACTGGACTCCTGAGCTTGAACTGAAGTTCTATTTGCATCTGTTAAATGGAAGATTGAAGCTGTGGGTCTTCCCTTTTTTTTTTTTTTTTTTTTTTTGGTGAACCTAACAGAGGCAATAAGCACATTTATTCTAGTTTCCCCATTCTTATTGCCCAATTTGCAACCATGTTAAAATTAATATTTGAGTCAGGAACTAGAGTATTTCCTACTCATGTTAACATGTAGCATACTCAGGTTAACATGTTGTTATTTAAATCATAAGATAGGTACAGTTGACTATGGATTATACACATTTTTACAATCAATGCATGTGTAAGACCATCGAGTTTATACAGTGCTATTTCATGTGTTGTCACATTTCATATTTCATGATAGCCTTGTGGCTTGGATATTATTGCTTCCCCCATTTTACAGATGAGTCAACTTCTGTCATGGTGCAGTTCAGAGTCTTTTTTCTAACAATACCAACTGAAAAAATATAGAAAATACTTTATAGCCTGAAGTATTACTCTCCATAATCAAAAATATTTTCTATACTTGGCTCTGGGGAAATATTTATAAAATATCTGATTCTGTTTCCTTTTAGACACTTGGTTCACAGCAAAAAATGTATGGTTCTGTTATTAGGTACTGAAATACAGATTTCAAAACTAATATGGCACTCACTTGGGGAATTTCTTTACAATGCTCATGAGCACTCATTTTGAGGATGTGTTTCAATGCACATAGGTACTCACTCAGAGAATGATTACAATGTACACTGCATTGCAATGGGACAAAAAAAGAAATACGACACTCACAAGAATGTTCTAACCTCTATTTAACATCTCTTATAAAGGTACTTCCTTTTTCATGGAAATAAATGGAATGAATGGACGGTGCAGATTCATCCAAAACCCATCCATGTGCTGTTCACAAGATAAGCTGGATTCTTTTTCTATGCATTCTTGGGGGGGGGTACATTTAGTTTCTTTAAGATTGCTTCAAAAAGAAAGCTCCTTCCTATGAAGCGTCCAGAATGAGGCAGAGATGCTATGACTAGACACTGCCTGCCTCCCTGATATACACATACACACACACACACACACACACACACACACACATCCCATGCACCATTTTCTACATCCTGAGGCTAAAAGAATATAAGAAGATTTGCACTCCCATTACCACGAACTACCAAAAAATATTCTGGCTACTCCCATGAAGACTTTGCTAAGGCCAAAATGTACCTGTGTGTTAGGACCAAGTCCCTCATGTCAAATAAAAACACTAGTTCCAGGTTCTAGTGCAGGAGAATATGAAATCACCCCACTGCTGTCAGAGAGCTGAAATCAAATCATTTACTGTTTGAATGCAGCTTGAGAATTGCATTTGAAGAATAGATTCTGATAGAGAATTGCCTTTCTGTTTGTTGTTGCTGATATCCACTAATTTATTGTGACACTGCATTAAAAAAGCACTGTCTTTCCCTAAAGAGGAAACAGATGTTTTCTTGGATTGTTAGGTCACCACCCATTTCTGTATTTCCTCTAGTCCCTTTGGTCTTGATGTGTACATATATGCTAAAAGAAAGCATGGAGCTTGAAGTAATTATGTAAGTTTTCATACTAAACCTAGTGAGCTCCTCAAAGAATATACAGCTCTCTGGGGATTCACAGGGGAGAAGCAATAGTAGTAGTACCACAGCTGTTTAAGCCAGAAATGGCATATACATTGCTATTATGTGTTTTCCTCTCATCTAAAATGCTATACTAATATAAATACCACTAACTGGGAAGAAATATTATACAGAATAAATATTACCCTTATCTCTAGCAAAGCTAAAAAATGTTTAATTACCTATGCTGTAAAATGAACCATATATTTTACATTTTAAAAAAGCACTAAACTTTTTTAAATTCTCATTTTATAATGCTTGTTAACAGTCTAGCCCTGAACTCTACAACCCTTGAGGGGCAACTTTGTGGATTAATTTCTAGCAGAGTCTGTCCTATGTGAACTCTAAATAAGTGTGGTCATATGGATTATTAACTACCCATAAAACTCAGTGGCACTACTTGAACAAGAATTTGGTTTTAGATTATTTGTAACAATTTATGTTAACAAAACAATAAAGTCTTACTGTTTTCCAGGATTTGTATCAGAGTTATTCACTACAGCTACCTATCTACCTTAGAAATGTCAACACTTGGGAGTTTTCAATAAGAACACTGCAAAAATGGAAAATTTTACATTTCAAAAACTATGAATATTTCTAGAAATCAACTAACAAACAGGTCAACGTTATTGGGCAAACATAAACAAAGCAGATTTGATTTCATTAAGAAGCAAAACAAAAGAGGATTTCTAAGATTTTTCAATTTAGTTGACTTGACCCAAGCCAAACATCTCCAGGCAAAACGTGGCTGACTGAATACTTTGAGAGAAACTTTCAAGGACCAGGACTTTGGAGAGAGCAAACCAAGCTTGAATTGGGCTTGTCTGTAGAAAACCGATCATAGAACCTGGAGAGAAAGTTTTAGATAACTCAAGCAGAAACTATAGAGAAACAAAGGAAAAATGATAACTCTAGCCAAGAAGGCAAATAGGAAGTTTACATGGGATCTATATGAGGTTAAACATGAATCAAATTCTGTATTCTTGAAGAATTTTTAAGAGTATATGATACTTGTAGTATTCCAATGTTGATACATTGAAATGTAACCAATGGGGGCTATTTTAAGACCAACCTGATGCTACTTATCAAAATTATTGCAAAATAAAGTGAGGTAGAGTGAGACAGGAGGACTCAAAAGTATCTCAATGACCTGAAGATGATCCTTCAAGAGCTTTGTCAGTGGAGAAAGCTAAGTTCTCATGTCAAATTAGAAACATACTTGAAGTGGAATCAGTTCACAGACCAGAAAGGAGAAACTCTGAGCATGACATCAAAGGCATTCTGCTAGGTTTCTTGTTCTTTAAGGATAGATACTTTGGTGAATTGAGAGATACCACATTAGTTAAGAGTACTTGCTACTCTTCCAGAATTAGATTCCCAGTACTCCCATCAGGCAGCTCACAACCACCTATGACACCAGCTCCAGGAAAATTCTGGCCTTGTATATATGTGTTATACACAGAGAGAGAGTCTCATGTACACACATGAAAATGTTTTTGAAAGAAGAGATATTTTAGCTAGTCTTAAGTTTGCTGAAATCTAGAAATCTGTATAGCTAACTTTAATAGAGTTTAAGGGTCTTAAATTTTTTTGTGTTTTGAAAATTATCTTACACTAACAAAATATTCAAAATTTATAGTGTTTGAATTTTCTTGGCCTGGATAAGAAAGAATGAAGGTTACCCATGTGTTAAAGCATCTATGCAAGATGGACACAGACACCTCTTTGAAAGTTATTTTATAATAGGAAAATAACTCTGCATATACTCCATAAATATAAAAATAGTTTTGCTTTGCCAAACCTAAAATATTCCCAATTACTGGAAATAAGAGCTGGGTTCCGATCCAACGTAATTCTGTCAGCATTTTTGTATAACTAGACAGAGATTAAACTTGGACTTTTCACAAACCCCAAACCAGGCATCTTTTAACCATTCAGAAAAATCCTCAGAAAGTAGAGACTAAGTTTTTGAAATTCTATATTTAATAATTTTCTGCATTATTTAAAGGTTCTATTATCATGTTTTTCAATAATGGTGTGCTTACACAAACACAGGGAAGTGAATAATTAACTCAATTTCATGCATTTTTTAGGCTAAAGGTACTTTTTACTTAATTATTTATGTACATCAGGCAATTTTTTTTTCAACTATTAGATGGGTGACATTGGTAAAAAGGTAAATACAGGACAATTGAAAGATAATAACAGCTTTACAGCTAATATAAAATTGAGAAAACATTATTAGTATATAATCCAACCAAAATTTTTCTCTTTATTTTTTGAGACCATTTTGCAGCTACATTATAAAGAATCTTGAAAAAAATTTTTAAAACTCTTCATTTTAAACATAACATATGTCCAGAGAAATGCAGTGATTAATAGTCACTTGGCTTTTTAAAATAAAAGCTAGACCTAGAGTCAAATGTTTCCAGCTTCACTTTCAGTATTATTTTATGACATGTATGTTTCATCCAGCCAATTCTGGAAGCTTCTAGATTCATACAGAATTAAATCCATCACTCTTTGTCACAACCGTGCTATTTTGTGTATAAACATGTCTAAAACATTGTGTCCGTGAGAATATATGTGTATTAATGTTCCACCTGTGTATGTATGTACATGTATGTGCGTGTCTGTGTATGTATGTGTGTATGCATGTGTATGTACCCATCTGCTCATATAAATATATGAGTGTGAATGTGTTCACTGGGGAGAGAAGGAAGCAACGAAATAAACGTGGTACTCAGACTGAGCAACTCAACAAGGTTTAATAGGATGGCTCACAAAGACATAGGGCGTGCACCAGAGAAAGTCGTGTTTCTTGGGCAGTAGGTTGAGGGAAGGATTTACAGAACACAGAGGGTAACTTGAAAAAGAAATGTGTTGTTTTTAAGCTCTTTTTATTTATAATTGTTGCGAGCATACACACACACATACACGAGTATATACAAGTGAATCTGCAGTTTCCAGAGATTGTGAACCACATATGTGGGAGCTGGGAATCAAACTTGGGCCCTCTGCAAGAGCAGCAAGGTCTCGTAACTGCTGAGCCACCTCTTCAGCACCAAGGAAGTTGGCTTACTGAAGCAATGAAGACTTTCCTTCTGTGTCCTGCGAGGCCTTTGACAGTGCCTCCTACTGGTCAAATTCAATGAAAACAAAATAGACAACAAAGAAAATAGTGAGTACTGTCCACACAAGTGTGCCACGATGGAGAGATAAACAGAAAGTGTAGATTGGAGACACAGAAGTCATGAAGCACTTGCAGTGTGTGTGTGTGTGTGTGTGTGTGTGTGTGTGTAAAACAAAAGAATTGCAGAGAAGATAACATTGCCACCCCTGGTGTGAACACTAAATGGGAAGCTGTTGTGAAATTAAAATTGTTCACGAGTCTCACTGCTAGAAACCTGCAGTTCTCCTTAGAGGTCGAGTAGCCGGCCATTTTGGATCTCTCTCCTGCAACATACAAAAGGAGTAGCCTTCTTACCGCTCCGAGTGATGATGGGACCAGCAGACAGAACTGCGTTTCCGGAAGTGCTCTGAGGGGCCCAAGTTGTCAAGCTCCCAGCATCTCTCCTTTTTCTGTTGCCACAAATCTGAGGTGTTAAGGAAAACAAATGAAATTCCACAACAGCACAAAATTGTTTCTTTACGGCCATTTGGAAAGCAGATTCTTTTGGAAGACACGCCACATGTTTAATTTATTCATTTCCTTCTGTGCATTTATTTAATTACCTTGCATATAACTACTACAGGGCTTCTTCTCCTGGCTTGGACCACACTTCTTATTTCCTCCCTCTGTAATTGTGCACTGCCTCATTAGTTTACATAGCTCAACAGCTCTCCTGAAAACGAACTGTGTTTATCAAACTTTGCTACTTTTATATCTCTCAAGCCTTTAATAAATTCTTCCCTAAAATGTTGGTCAGCACAGACACAAGGTAATGCGGACTTGGTATTTGCCTCCATCTGATGCAGAGTTAAGACCAGAGAAACCAATGAGTTGAAGAAATAACTTCATATTTATGCATAGATTGGGTATAAATATAAACATATTAAAGCTACTTTAAAAGTGAACACTGCTTGTATTTGTTCTCTGGTTAATATTAATATACTCCTAGGAAACCTGTCTGAATAAAAATTATATTTTTTTTCTAATTCCCTACTCACCATATATATTTTTTGATGGTGGCTGCATTCCATTTGATCCAGATCTTTCAGAGACTTTAACTTTTTATTTTAATTTATTTTTTCATATAATACATATCAACACCCTTCCTACCCTCCCTCCATTCCTCCCAGCTCCCACCATCCTTCCTCTTCTCCTATTATATGCCCTCCCAATCCCCACCCCCATTGACCCCACCCAATTTTCCCTATAGAAAAGAGCAGTCCACCCAGGGTCACCACTCAAACAGAGCACAACAAATGAGACAAGGTCAGGCACTAAAACCTACATTGAGGGTGGACCAGCAGGAGGAAGTGGGTCCTGAGGGCAGGCAAAAGCATCAGTTTTAATTGAAAGGATTCCTGAATCCTCAGGCACTAATCTAAGTTCTAGCACCAGCCTAACCCTCTTCCTGTTTCCCTCTGTCTCCTCCTCCCACCCTGTTACATGTGTCTGTAACTTTGAAGCATCCGTTGGTATGGACTGCCTCTCACACTTGTTCTTTGTCCTGCTGGTTCATACGTCATAAGTCAGACTATCTTCTCTGTCAGTCCCTCCAATCTGTCCTCTTCGGTTTCAAATGACAATTACTCTCTTACTACAACCTGGGTACTGGTCTGTCTTTGCTCCTAATGTTTTCGTTTCTTGACCATTCTTTCACAATCCTAAAAGATAAGCCAACTGAATTCAAATCCATGATAGCTTCATCAGCTCATCCTCAGCTCTGGACAAAGTAGTTATAGATAAATCCTTACTGGATGAACAATCATGTCAGAGTTCACCTTTTCTGTGGCCCGATAGCTTCTCACTTAAATCAATCCAGTATCTAAAATAAAATTTCTTATAACCTACTGGCATGAGGAGGGGGCAGTCATCGGCTCTGCAGAGTTTCGTGAGGCAGTGCAGGAAAACAGTGGACATTTTCTGATTCTTGTGCTTCACAAAACGGAACACTTCAAATGAAAACCGTCCCCTCTGGCTTCTGCCATTTTCGATGACAGTGGTCTGGGGATCTTTGTCACAGCTACATTTTAGAAATGTGAAAGCAAGACATCATTAGAAAATGTCAATCAATTGGGCCTTGTATATTAATTTGTGTGGTAGGAAGGGCACCCTCATTACATCATAAGCTGAAAGATGCATGCAGTGTTACAAATAACGGAAAGAGCATAAGCAAATCAAGTTGTTACAACAAATGTAAGCAGATCAAAAAATGGAAGCAAAGCAGTTTCTGACCACAGGACACCATCAAGTTTTAGAAGTGTCATACTATCCCAGGATTCAATGGTCCAAATAATATAAAGTGAACATCATGAGATCAACCCTCCCAGGACCACACCACAACCACATGTAAACCTTAGAGGAATGATCGTTGTATTAATTTTGTATTCTCCCAGGATATATGAAAATCAGTATATATTCATATAAGAATACATCGCTATTTTCTTCCATTTTTATATAAACCGTGTTTTTTTTATTGTTAGTAGTTCATTCTACAGATCTTTTCATATAAACATTTGAAAATCTCCCTCATTATTTTATACAACTGTACAGTATCCCTAATTTAGGTACCATTGATTTCATTGATCATTCATTGTAAAAAAAATTTAATGAAAACCCTAGAAGTATGTCATTTTTAAATATTTAAATTTAGTAAATAAATATTTTAAAATATTACACATCTTTCTAAGATAATTTAATATTTAATATTTAATTTAATATTTAATAAACTACCACACTGCCTTTGAGAAACATTGTTTCATTTTATTGTTGGATATATATTGTCTGCCTGATTGATAGCAATAAGGAAATAGCCTTAATTTAATGTACATGATTCTTACTATAAATGAGTTTGCCTATCTTTTCATATACATTGTAAACTGTTTATCCTTTGCCAAAATTCAGTTGTGGTCTTGGGCTTCCTCTTTCTGATTCATAAGGGATTTTCATGTCTTAGGGAGAGCGGTTCCTGATTTTGTACATATGCTGCAAGTTGTCTTATTTTGTTGTTTGGCTTCATTCCAAAGTTTTAAACGTGTTTCATATATTTTATTCTGCTGCTTTTAAAGCTGCATTTTGTGCACTGAAATTAACAATCTACTTATGGTTTACTATATGGTATTTAGTGAAGTATAGAACTAACACTTTTCTTACAATTACTCATTGTCTAGAGCTTCTATTTCTTTAATTTTTTAATTTTTCTTCTCTCATACAACTTATACAATACATCCCACCCTCTCCCCCACCCCCCATTTACCCCTATCTCCTGTCTCCCCAGATCTACCTCCATCATCACTCATCAAATCCCCCCTTTCCCTAGAAAAGAACCATCCCCCCAGGGTTACCACACAGTCAGGGCATGTTCTTCTTTTTGAAGTCACTGTTTATCCCCTCTCACTTGAGGCACTGTGTTCTACGAGACACTGCATTCTCCTGTTCTGAGATCTACTTCCAAACTTACCACTCAATACTTTCTGTTTCTAGCACAGCACCACATCCTTTGCAAATTTTAGAGCTCTTATTGTGGATCTAGTGGAGCAGGCTATCTGAGTTTCATTTCTCACCACCTACCTGACATTGGTATTTTTTATAGATCAGCAAGCAATTTTTTTTTAAATCACATTAACCTGGGATTGTTTGTTTTTGTTTTTGTTTTTTCAAAAAATCTTTTCCCCAGTGTATTTTAAATTGCTAAACCCTTTTTAACCTAATCCTCTTTTAAACCCAAGCATTAGTTTTGTCACTTCCAAGTGACACAGACATTCTGTTTTAAGGTATTATTATAATAGATATCTCTCAATATATATATATATATATATATGTGTGTGTGTGTGTGTGTGTGTGTGTGTGTGTGTATGTGCAAGAGTGTGTGTGTGTGTGTGTGTGTGTGTGTGTGTGTGTGTTTATGGATGTACCTGCCCACAGAGACCTAAGGTTGAGCTCAGATACCCTCTTCAATCTCTCTCCACCTTATTCTTTGAGATATGGTCTCATTTTCTGCTGTCAGATAAGTTTCCTGAGGGATAAAGACTCCAACTTTTATTAGATTTTTGACTGTCTTTTTCAATTTCTTCAAGTGTCCACTTTAGGAAATCTTAAATTTCACCTAGCACATCTTTTCACTAGTAAATGTGATTTCTTTTCTTTTCTTTCTTTTTTTTTGGAGGGGGGAAGAGTTAGGAAAAAAATCTTAAATATACTTTTATAAACAATGTTCTATTATTTTATAGTCTTTAAAAGGGATCTCATTATAATACAATTTATGAAATATATAATCATAAATATATACATGCAAATGCACATGTGCATATATGAGTACATGCTTTCTTAAATTTTCTTTAACTACCTTTCTGTCATTTCTAAATCAATCTCCCTTTTTGTCTTTATAGTTGTTTCTTTTTATTTACATTTTTTATTTTTGTTTTCCATGTTTTATGTTCTATTACCATGTGGCTCTTTTCCTGTGAGTATCTTCTAGTCACATTTTCTATTTCCATATTAAATTTTTCCAATTTCCTTTTCACATCCTCATCACCCTACCTTTTATTTTTCTATTTTCATTTTCAGGACTTCTTATAATTTGACCATTGTTACTGAAGCTGCCATTTAATAATTTAAAAATTAGTGCTGAGATGTTCAGTTACAAAGGTTTTCTATTCTACAATATTTCTTTCTGATTAATTTACATTCAAAACTCTTTCTCTGCCATTTTCAAAAGTTTTCATTTTAATGCCCTGCAATATTGCAAAGAAATCCCTTTGAATATGGCTCCTGTCTGAAGTATTTGGATTTAGCTGGACATACTACTTTCAGAGACTTCTAAAAGAAAGCAGAAGGGTAATGACCTTCTTCATGGTTTCTTCAGCTCAAGAGCTCTGTGCTTCTGTTTTTTAGTGATGGAAGTACTTAGCTATGTAGCAACTCTATTCTATAGCTGAATTTCCTCTGCCTGTCTGAGCCTTAAGACATTCAGAGAATTCATTGACCGCCTTGGACTCCAATGGTAGGCAGGGACATTCCCAGGTGAGTCTTTTACCTTTCTGACAGGTTCCTTTCCTTCCTTCCACTTACTGAATCTACTACTGTGGAGTCTCCAGGACCTCTACTGCATCATTTCTGATGTTCTCCCTCCCTGGTAGCTGTTAGACCTCAGGGCTGCTCTCTGCATCTCCAATTCAGAGAAGACTCCTTCCAGCCACACCAGTAGAGTTGCTTCTATAACTTGCCATCACCAGCACCCCTATTTGACCCTCTAAAATTTCCAGTAAGAAATCTGAAATGATTCAGAATTTTCCACCACATTTATTCCAAAAGTCTTGTGATCACATTCTAGACAATTATTTTGTGATCCTTATGGAAATGTCAGAAAACAAAAGAAATGTCAAATCAAAATGATAACAATCCTTCCACCTATAAATACCCACAGTGAACTTTTTGACTGGTAGTTACTTTTTTTTAATATAAGTGAGTCTTGCTATATACAAAATTATGTATGTCAATTCTTAAGCTTTGTTTCTTACTATACTTACATTTTAAATTCCCGGGAATGATAGTATCAAAAAGATGGAAGGGCAAAGCGATAAAATATTATTTTATTTTCATTTATTTTATTTATTTTATTTAATTTAATTTATCATCACATGATAGTGGCACCTGTGTAAACTTCCTGACTTACTGGTCCTCTGTCATTCACTTGGTCATTCTTTTATTGCTGTATGTGCAGTTTACCTCCATGCTTTACTATTTTAATAAAACTGATAGACTAGAATATCATAAATACTGCAAAATGTACTTCTCAACTTGGAAAAGTAGAATCAGTTTGAACTCTTTTAAGCCTTTTCATTCAATTCACACTGACTTATTTTTTTCTCCAAAACTTTGTTGAGATTAACATTTCCAGCCATAGATATTATATATTGAAAATGGTAGTTTGGCCATACCCTCTGAGCTCCATTTTAACCTTGATTAGCCAATAAAGCACATTTCCTTGGTTTCCCATTATGTTACTCCCATCATGTGTCAATAACTGCAACGATCTGAGCCAACTGCATTTTACAAGTGTGATTAGAAGACATTGCTTAACTCTCAAGTCTGTTCTGCTGTCAGATAAAAATGCTGAAAGGGAGCTAGAATGATTGAGTGGTTTTATGATCAATGTCCTCTTTCCCGGGACAAAAATTGCATTCACTCTATCACTGTCTGTTGGGAAACAAAGTTGAACTTATTGGATCTGGTACAAAAAGAGTAGCAAGCTATATTGTACTTTCATATTAAATACTGATAAATGAACAAAAATGCTAGGCATCTAAATTATCCAATCATTACTTTAAGTTTACTGTCTTTTTGACATATGATGAGGTGATCTAGCTGCCAATAAACAGTACCTTCTCATTGCCTCTTTTATTGAGAATGATAACCTTACTGTGTTATACCGAAGACAGTGAAGTATCTCATATCTCCTAAACATGAATAAAGCATTAGTGGATCTAACTTAGTTACAATTCTCATTCTATAGTAGCCTTATCAGCATTTTGTGTCACAAACTGTTTTTAACTTTTGTACTTCAGACTAAAAGTTCAAAGTGTGTAAAACTTCAAATTCAATAGGTACAGCAGTGCCATATTTGTTTGTCAGACCTGTATATTCCATTTTAATTATCTATAATTGGGTCTCTGGTTTCGGTGAAAGACTAAGACACATACCTAAGGAAAAGATCATATCGAGTATCGTCGTTTGGGTTCCCAGATGGGGTTGTGTAGCAATAATCCATTAATACATTCCACCTGCAGAGAGAAGCAAACATGATCTGGTGTCAGAGTCCTCCCTGGAGTGTTGGTAATTAACTCAAAGAAAGTAAGTACTAATCAAATCATAGTTTCATTACTTGCTATTTGTAAAAGCTTCTTGTTTATTAAAATTTTTCTAACATCTATATGTTTAAAATTCTGCAACAATTGTTACGTGGGATGGAGATGAATGTCACAAATAATAGGAGATAAGGCAGGGGAAAGATCAAATCCCAAAGGAACAAAACTGCAGACTGAGCGGCACTGATACACAGACTGGTTTCAGTATGAACAATATTCTGTTTACAGAAACTACTTTAGCAGCATGAGAACACAGTGATAATAAACATAGAAAATGAGTGTCTTGTATGAATTGACTCAGTAGGGGTAGCAGTGGGATTTCCTGATGACCTTTTTATCAGAAGAAAGTCACGATGTGGGTGCATAGCTTTCTTCCATAGCATCATATCTGAGTAAAATTTATAAATTTCATCATCCCAGCTCTTTGCATTACAAAAATTTTTTAAAACCACCGTAAGAAGTAAATGTCAATAATATAAAAAGAAATTCTTCAAGTTGGGAAAATGGTTTTATGCATACTCCATGGTTAGAGAGACAGGGAGAAGGTGAAGAAGCACCCCATTTCTATGGTATACCAAACTCTAAGGAATCCCAAATTCAAAACACAGTGTATACCTCCCAAATAGACCACCATATGTTACATAATTTTAACAGGGCCGATTAGATCTTTAATGTTTGAGTTCTCTTACAGGATTTTTTTTATTTGTTTTTGTTTTGTTCTTATTTTAAACAACGTCATGATATGATCCCTTTCAGTTTTAAAGGGTTTATTTTGAGTTTTGTTTTTTGTTTTTGTTTTAGTTTTAGTTTTGTTTTGTTTTAGTTTTTCCTAGAAAAGTCCCAGTATAACCCAGGTGGTGGTTGCACAAGCCTTTAATCACAGCACCTGGGAGTCAGGCAAACAGATCTCTGTGAAGTCAAGGACAACCTGGTCTATGGAGTGAATCCCAGGACAGCCAGAAAGTTACAACAGAGAAACCCTGTCTCAAAAAAAAAAAAAAAAGAAAAGAAAGAAAGAAAGGAAGGAAGGAAGGAAGGAAGGAAGGAAGGAAGGAAGGAAGGAAGGAAGGAAGGAAATTCATAGTATAGAAAACATTGATGTCTGGTTTGTTTGTTTGTTTTCCAGAGTTCTTTCTGTTTTATATAATTTTAGTACAGTATTTTACAATGACAGTTATTTTGTTATTTTTTAAATACACAGAGCGAGCCAATACACAAATCACAAGTGTATCAAATGACATTAGACTAGTCATCTTTTTGTTGAGGAAATACAGAGCATTCTGGCATCCCAGAAGGTCTCTACATGACCTCTTTCAGTCACCACTCCTATTTGTTTATGCTGGGAAGTCTTGTTATTTCCGAATTAATGACATAAAATGAGTAGTACTCCATTAGACCTTGTAAGTTGTTTATTTTTATTAGCATGACTTAATTGTATAGCAATGACCATATATTTCAAGTAAAACTTCTGAATAGTAAGATAACATTATGACTGGACAGTTAAGTATTTTAGCTAATCAAGATAAGAGTGCACAATTACCTTCCATCCAGATTAGTAGCTTGCACAGCTGCGAATACTTTGGTTTTCAAAGGTAATCCTATACTTGGGATAATTAACTGCTCTCTGTAGGTTGAATCCTAATGATGAAATAATAAATAACCCACAAATCATTATCTTTCTATCAACAGAATCTTTACTACTTAAAACTGTTCAAGAAACGAAATGCAACCAAATCAACATATCGCCACTTAACTGACTCCAAAGGGATTTATTTTACCCTAGTCTTGGAAGAACTTGTCATAACACATGTAGATAGAAGTTGATTTTGATGCATAAATCATCTTTGTTTTCAAGATTATATCAAATGTGATGGTTAATATTCAGTACAAGTACATGTAAATTATATTCAATAGTCAGTGGTTAGTATTTGTTAGTATTCAGTTACCAAAATTGAACTGATTTAAATTAGAAGTCCATTTATTTATATTAGTTACTAATTTCAATTTTCTTTAATTAAATGTGCTTCATTTGAAGCTTTTTACTGTTGGGGTGTCAGTTGCTCATTTTTGGTAATCTTTCATTTATCTAGAATCACTTTTCTGATCATCTAAAATTACGAAAATTTAATTTAAATCAGAAAGAGAGAGGGACCATAGTCTCTGAGTTGTCTGCTGTGTAAGTCTTATCCAGATTTTCCTTATCCTTATTTTAGAGCAATTCTAAATAACTTATTTATACTATCCTCCTAATACCAGTAGATTAAAGCAACAAACAAGAATTCAAAAGTTTTACTACAAATTGATAATAAAGAGAAATAAAGAAAAATATAAATGCCAAAGGGAAGATTCCTTGAAATACAAGTTGTCAAATCATTTAACTTTCAGAAATTGTTTTCCAAAAATTAGTAACAAAGTCATTTTTAACTTTCATTGTGAAATTTTAAAGTCACCATAGAATATAGAGCATATTGTGTTTAATTATCTGGACAAAAGCAGCATATTTAGAATTTTTAAGATTAAAACAATAAAACTTGCATGTTTGACATCTGAAAGCATAACATCTATATGGGAGCATTTCATTCTTGAGACAGCCAGGTGCATGAGGGACTGCATACCATATGTGGGGAAACATTAGCCCCTATCTCATTAGCCCCTTTATCTGTGATAAAACTGTAAAAGCTTCTATGACCATAGCCGAAAGCTAGTACTTTTTTATTCATAATGTTTCTTGGTTCCTTTTCCAAAGTCTTCAAGTAAATTTCAACTTATTACCTTTCTTGCTTTTGCATTTCATGTTTGTATTAGTGTTGTCCTAAAGAGTGCTGACTTCCTTCACAAGACATAAGCTCAAAAAACATTTGCCAATGACACACAACCCAGTTGTGGTTGGGTCATGAGCCATCAAATGTTTTCATCACTGTTCGCCCACTCCTATTTATTCAGTCACTCAGCAAACACTAATAATCAGGCAATCAGGGAACCCAAAAGGCTTCCTTTCCCACAACGGAGAAAATAGGTATTACATGAAGAGAAGGCCATGATTCCAGTTAAAACTTTCATACATACACACCTCATCATTAATAAAAGTTAATGTGTCTTATAAATATAATGTGGTAAAACACAGGGACTCTATCTGATTAAACATAAACATAAAAGAGGAAATGTGCTGCCTCCACCCAGGGAGCTGCTGTCTCTGTCCTAACTACAAACCAGAGAGCAGGGTTCAGCAATACACATGGAAAGTAACTTTCAAGCACGCCTAGGGATTTACAAACAAAAACTCCTCTAGGGCAAGACATAATTCCTAATGACATTAGGATGTAAGTGCTACAATACAATTACATTTGGATGACTAAATATTAATATCCCAAATAAATAATAAATGTGGTTTGAAATCAATTAATGCAAGTTTTCCAATGCTGTTTTTTTTAATGTGAATTCCTAATTTGAGTGTCTTGCTATATAGCAAACCAGTAAGATGTTAGACTAGTTTGAGGCAATGATATTTATGTGAGACAACAATGAATGATGCGTCTTCTTACACAATTGTCAAAATTCACAGGACACACAACAGGAAGGGTGAATTAAACATAAATGAGCACCCTCAACTAACAGTAGTGTCCTCACACTGGTTCTTTACTTTTCATAAATAAACCATACTAATAGAAGACACAATAATAGAGGAAAATGTTTACAGGGATGTGGGTTGTGTTGGAATGCCTCTCTCTTTCTCTCTCTCTCCTTTTTTTAAATCATATTGTTTGTAAACATAAATTTACTCCCAAAATAGTAAATCTATTAATTTTAAAGAAAATTTAAAACCTGGTCAGGAAGAGAGTTCAGTGGTTAAAGGTCTTTCTGCACAGTATGAGGGCCCAAGATTCATCCCCTCCAAAGACATAGAAGATGAGGTGGGCATGGTAGCCCATTTGTAATTTTAGCATTCAAAAAGCACAGACAGGGGATTCTTTGAGCAAGTTGACTAACCCAGACTTGTCCCATCGACAAGCTCTGGATTCAATTGAGTAATCCTGACTCAATGAGTAAAGTGGGAAATGATGGGAAAAAAGACTAACAATAACCTAGGGCCTCCACATTCACTTCTTCATATACACATGCATCTATCTACACACAAAGAATACACATACACACATGTAAACCACATACAGAAATACATAAAAAAAGAAAAAAAGCTATTTGCTGGAAGTGATTGAATTTTAATACATCATTGGTAAGGAACTTTTTTGTTTTGTTTTGTTTTTGAGATAGGGTCTCTCTGTTGTAACTCTGGCTATCCTGGAACTCACTCTGGAGACCAGGCTGACCTCGAACTCACAGAGATCTGCCTACCTTTGTCTTCCAAGTGCTGGGATTAAAGGGCTCTTTATCCCAGGGCCCAGTGGTAAGGAACTTTTAAATTTCAACTTTTATTTTAATTCAACTATTAAGAATAGTTTTTTGAAAAACTAAAAACTCAGAATTTACCAGTATTTCATTTACAGTATGTTAAAATGATTATTTTCTATTATAGAACTGAAATAGAAAGAATGCTACTAAGCCATAGGCTTTTATTTGGCATCAACAAAAATCTCTGTAAGAAGATGCCTGGACTACAGGACTCTCACACTATTTCTAGTGGTAAAGATATTTTAAGACCAAGATTGTCCTCAAACATACTCTTCCATAGATTGACTGTCTGCTTTACCACTGAGAAAATACTTTAATATCACAGAAAAAAAATGATACCATTAAATGGCATATGGATGCATTTTCACTATATTAATACTAGAAATTCTCAACTTTGTCTCATTATTTAACAGTCTATATTGTTCACTCTAACATGGTCCACCTCAATTCTTCCTCAAAAAGTTTACACATAGAACTCAACAGAGAGAAATTTTGCAATTTAAAGCTACTTTTATAAATATTGCCATGCAAAAATAGTAAATATTTGGCTGACTTGGAAACAAAATACCTGCACATAGTTGCTAAGTATATAGAACCAAGTAGATTGGCAGAGTTTCTTTGCAGAAGAAAGTTAAGAATTGACAGAAAGACTGTCTTCAATCCAACACATTTTAATGTGTTGTTTAGAACTCTGTGGTGTCAAACTACAAACTTATAAACATGATTTTTTAAATGCCTTTAGAAAATGTCCTACTACAATATTTATAGCTCATTATATTCAAAGGATAAAGCACTGACTTTAAATCAGTTGCATGAATTATAACTCAGTGCCATGATGACATGAATAATAATGCAAAAATCAGATTCATAATTTACAAAAATGTTGGTTGATAGATTGAAAAATTGATATTTAAATCAGGCATTTAAAATGTATGAATAAAAATTTTAATCAACATGAAAATATCATTTGGGGGATTAATGTTACAGTTATAAATAGAAACCCATGTATTTTTCACGTGTTGCTGCCACTCAATATTTACATGACAAAAGTTTAGACATGCTATATCATCAGTCCAAATTATTTCAGATGTGACAGAACTGCCATCAGCCAAAACTCATGTTCAAAATATTAATGCATTCATCACCAATGATGTCTTTAATAGAAGTATCATTTGAACCATGTATATCTTTGTTTCTCAAAAACATCATTATAACCCCGACTATTATGAACACATACACACACACACACACACACACACACACACACACACATACATATACATGCAGGAGGGGGGCAAATAAATGTAGATGGTAGATGGATTTTTGGAGTAACTATTACAGAATCACATTTATGGCATGAAATTTCAATCATTTATCAACTTTTAGGAAATTTAATGGAGCTTATACTATACCTTTATGACTAAGATATATGAAAATGAAAGTAAAGATGGATAAATGTTACCAAACTACAACAGGGTTAATGTGACTTTCAGAAGGTTTTTATAGAAAAGCTATTCACATAAATGACTCCTCACAACAGTGAAAGGGAAAATAACATCTTTCACCAATCAACTTACATTATAAAGGAGCAAGTTCAAAGTGCTGACAAATGTTCCATTGTTCTCTCTCACAGAAATAGCAGCCGAGGACCTAAAACCGATTTGAAAAGGGGAAAGCACTGATAAGATTTTTAAATTAAAAGTTTTATTTATCCCTAGATGTTAGATTTTAGACAGTAAACTTTTGAGTTAGCTTGACACACTTTTAACTAAGCCTGCAATAGGTGTAGTGTTTAAATCACAAAATTGGCAAGTTATCAAAAAGCAAAGGAGATCAAATAAAGACAGACTGTCATTTATGATCTTTTGATAAATTGATAAAGTCATCTTTTTATTTGGCATTACATATGTAAGAATTTTTTTGCAGGAAAAAATCATTTCCTATGAACTTAAATTTGAAGTTAGTAAAATTTCATCAATTTCACAAGAAGTTCTATGAAGTCAGGGATTTTTTTTTCAACTTTGTTCATGCTAGAACAAACAGCATAATATAAGTAATAAGGGTTTAATAATCATTGACTGACTAAATGATCATATTCCTTAGAGAGTCCAGGTGAGGATAAAGTGAGGGCTGCTTCCCCTACACCACTATCCTTTAGCCAAGGTATTTCCACATCTAAGCCTTCCTTTTGACCGAAGCACATACCATAAATGTACAATGAGAATCTTCCGTATTTTTAATCCCGAAACAAAAAAAAAATAGCTTCCATATTCCCATGTACTAAGATTAAATAATGACTAGAACCTTATAGTACAGACCCTCAAATTAGAGACGGAAAATTTTCTGTTCAGTTATTCCATTTTGTCGAAAATAGTTGAAAAATTTTAGGTGAGAGTATGTTGAGACATACTGTGTCTTTATGTGTGTGTTTTTGGAAATAATCAATAAGGACATGGATATATTCTATAGCTCTAGTCCTTGTCTAGAATTGTTTGGGCTTGTGTTGTGCCATCCATCTGTCCCCCTCTGCAAAAGTCATAAGAACTCAAGAGTCTGGAGCTGTAGAATCCAACAGTGAGAGCTAGTGGTAGTTGGGTCAGGGATGATCCAGCAGTGTAGTGACCCAGTGCTTTATGCATTGGAAACTCTGCAAAACTACATAAGCACCCATGACTTTTGAGGAAAAAAACAAAAACAATACTAAATAAATAGATCACAAATAGATAGATGATAGGTAGATAGATAGACAGATGATAGATAGATGATAGATAGATACATGGATGATTGATAGATAATAGATGATAGATGATAGATATAGATAGATAGATGATAGAGACAGATGATAGATTAGATAGATAGATAGATCAATGTTGCTTCATTACATTATTTGAGTTTGACTACAAGTTCATCAAAAATAAGAAGCAAGCAAAAAGACAATATGAGAAATCAAGAATAAAACATGAACTCACGAAGCAAGCTGAGTGTTATTAACCAGGTATTCCAATGGGTAACTACAACTAAATTTGTAGAGGAGCCCAGGAAGATAGCTGATGACTGTTGGCGGATCTGGAGTATCAATATATCCAGAAATATTTCCTATCTGCACTGAGGTTGCATTTCCAGAAGCACTGACACCAGGAATTGTGGACACCTGTTGGAAATCAAGTTCAATGATTAAATGCTTTGTATATGCACATATATGCATTTCACATGCAAATAATACATTATGACAGCCTACTTATGTTTTTGATTCAGCTGTAACCTGCTATAGATTTGAAATTATATATACTTAATAAAATTTATTAGTGACAGCGTGTCTTAAAGTCCATGGAACTTTATTTGTACCAAAGACATCTGATTCCTATTATTTCATAAGTAAAAAAGGAAAAAATATATATACAGAAGTCTACAATTAATTTTTAAAACTTCATTGATAAGTCTCAACTTTCCTGGCACAACTTAAAAGATGTGTTCTGCGTCTGTTTGTCACATTGGTTTTGTAGCTCCAGAATTTTCCATGTTGTTACTGTTGCTGTTATCTCCATGTTGTTGTTATTGTATGTCTGCATGGGGCATGAGGACCATAGTGCACATGTAGGGTTCAGAGTACAACTTTGTGGAGCGGGCTCTTTTCTTCCACCTTCCTATGGTTCTGTCACTAGAACACAGGTCTCCAGGCTCTGCCTCCTGAGCCATCTTGCCACCTGTTTAGACTTCTGCTCTGAAAACAATGCTCCTGCACCAAAGCTCTCCTTTCACTGACCTTTCAGCACCTTCTTTTTCACGACATCAGGACCTGTCACCCATTTATAAAGCTTCACCTTCGTCGGTAAACCCTGTGACTTTCCCACATGCAGCCAGCCTGCTTGTTTTGAATCTCCTCAACCATCCTCAGATTGCATGGTCGATAGGGTCCACTGGGTCTTACATTTGTGTCTCCAATGCAGCACTATGTTGTGGGCCTCATAAATAATTTGTGAACAAATAAATGCAAGTCACAAATTTACTAAGGATTAGCCTTCCCACTGTTTTCTTTGATGGATCATGGGGATTCCCATTCTCATACAAATTTCAAGGAGACCAGGAACTCACAGAATTTGTAGGGGATGTTGCTTATAGGGAATTAGTGTTTCCCTAGCACTGCTTAACTTTAATTGGATTCTCAAATCTTACCAAAACTGAAACGTAATCATTTTAGGAATAATATGTTTATGATTTTCATGAAACCAAGGAAGTACACAATTGTTCTCTCACAATGCCAAATATCACCCAGCATTTACTAAATATTTTTGAGAGCTATTTCTGAGATCAGAAATATTAGATTTTCAGGAGTAGGATAAACGTTATGCATGAGCCTAACAGGCAGGGCTAAGGCCAACATCTAGCTTATGCATGAGGCAAAGATTGGTAGGAAGAGAATATTTGTTTTAATTCTAACCCAATGGTATAGTAGTCTATTTACTATTCCTCATCTAGGAAAGTCCTCAAAGGAGGCTAGTGACATCCAGGTAAAATATGAAAATTAAGAAAATCTTCCTTCCATCATTTGCCTTACTTAGTAGGTGAAGATATCAGTCTATAACACACACACACACACACACACACACACACACACTGTTCTTACTAAGTGAGGATATCAGTTCTGTAAATCTCTCTCTCTCTCTCTCTCTCTCTCACACACACACACACACACACACACACACACACACATACTGTTCTTACTAGGTGAGGATATTAATCCTGTAAATCTATCTCCCCCCCCTCTCTCACACACACACACACATACACACACACACTGTTCTTACTAGGTGAAGAAATCGATCCCGTAAATATCCCCCCCTCCTCTCTCTCTCTCTCTCTCTCTCTCTCATACACACACACACACACACACACACACAGTCTTGTATCTGCCAAGTTTCTAAAATGCAAAAAGCACACAAGTACAGAATAGCACTTTCCCTGCCTTTTCTACTGAGTTATTTTCTGTCCAGCAAAGCAACAGTCAGTGACTTCAATCTCTGGAAGTGAGGCTATGGAACATGGTGGAGGAGGGGAAATTCTGCTAATCCATACCTGTGCCCCCTCCACTAGGAAACAAGACATGCAATAATCAGCTAACCGCCCTCTCCCTTAGGCCTGCTTCATAACCTCTGTGAACAGAACTCAGAGAGATGAATAAACGTTTTTAATAAAAAGAGTCAACAATACACAATCTGCAGGCTTGGAAATGGTCATGGGCACAATATTCTAAGTGCCCTTTGGGATAAGATAAAGAAGGAGATTCAAATAAATCTCTTTGCTGTCTTCTAGCTCCCACCAAATCTTAGAAACCATGCCCTTAGAATAATCAACCCTCCTTTTCAATCCCTAACAATGATTTTTGAAGACTAAAACCCAATTTTTCCTTCTTTACTGGGCTAAGCAATTGTGTGTATTACACCACTTGTGTTAGGATTTATTGATGAGATGATATTTAAGCAAGCTAAATGAAATATAGTACTAGGTGAGGTTTAGTGTAATTAATTCTCCCACTGCAATATATTAGTATCCATTCATTTTTATTCACTCGGCTTTGAGGTCTAGAGTGTCAATTTCTTGCTTAATTCAATTTTTGGTCTTGAGTGAAATAATAAAATTGTAAATGATATCAATTATGAATTCTCAATCAGAGTAGAAATGTTCAAAACACTGCTTTGGTTGGCAAAATAATGGAAATGGGTACTACTAGAATTATATGGGTAAAATTGGACATTATAAACATTTTTAAATGTGAAGGGCAGTCCCATGCTATGAAAAACTTCACACAAGAAATGTAGCCTTCTTTTACAAAGTATCAATGATAACCAGTCAAGGGTAAACATGAAATAAGAGTTCAAGTTTCCCAGTCTGTCTTTAACCTTCCTTACTGAATGAGGTCATTAGATCTAGATCACAGCCAAAGAATGGAACAAAAACTGTTCTTATAATCATATCCAACCATAAAAGCTTAAAGAATATGGCTTGTGGTTAGAGATGTCCATCAATGTCAATCTAACTGAATGCTATTTAGAGTAACACATGTCTCTCCACGGCCCTACTCCTATCAACACAACCATTAGCAGAAGACAGAATTATGTATTTGGAAGTTCAAACTTCAAAAAGGCAAAAGAAAGTGATTTGTTTGGCTTTATTGAAATTTTTCCTGATGATAGATTGGGCTCCTGATTATTTTATGAAATGGGAGCTTGTCTCTGTATGACCTCAGACCTAGCAAAGGATTCCATAGTAATCTTACCACTAAGTTGTTTCCACAGCCCTCCAAGGTGCTAAGATTAATGATGAAAATGACCACAGCTGGAAAGGTGTTGTTATTGATGAAGCCCCTGCAGTGGGAATCCCCATGCCTTCCATTCAGTGCCAGATCTGTTTCAGAATAACCCGAGAAAAGGACCGTGCAAAAATTAATCTTCATCGTAATGGCTTGCACGCCACAGTAGACACTGATGTCTCTTTCAGCTGAAAAAAAAAATACATAAAAGCAAAAGTAAGTCATAAAACCATAGTAGAGAACAGGTGAGTGACTTGAGTACTCCCTGGTTTATTTGCCATCTCCGTTGTCTAACTCATTTCTAGTTTTGAGTATATCATAACCTAATGTGCAAGTCATTAAGAAAAGTAGCTGTGAAAAAATAGTCATTGATTTGGTTATTTAAGGGGAGATTTTTGACATATTCTAAGTCACCTCTATTTCTTTGAGCCTGCTGTTCAGAGGACTCACATGAAATGTCTGTGTAGCACTGTTGAAAATCAGGTTACTGAGGAAATTTGGAACTAGAGTAACTGAATTATTCAGATCTCCTGTCTAGAGTGAAGCAGTACAAATGATGTGTTTTCTCAAGAGAAAGGAAGCAGTTAAAATCTACCCTCTATCAAATCATTCAGCACATTGCTATTTGGTAACTCATTCTATCCAGGACACAGACACAAAAGCCATCTTGAACAGGTCCCTTTTATTTAGCATATAGTAAATCATATTAGAGAAAGCCAGTGAAAAACAGTATGTTGTTACAGTACAAAATGCATGGCTTACTTTAAGAAAAATTTGCCAGTGATTATGCATGCATTAACTTGGCATAGAAAAGCAAAACATACTTGAATGATTTTCCCTGGCTCTATGATTTATCAGGAGACATTCTAGCTAGACATGACCACATTCATGAACACACAAGCACATATACCCCGGAGAGAGAGAGAGAGAGAGAGAGAGAGAGAGAGAGAGAGAGGCTTTTTATTTCTTTATGGTGAAGAAAATGCATAGAAAAAGGAGAGTTCAACTGATAAGTCATTTCTAGCAGAATATTTTATGTTTACTGGCCTGTGTCTCATCCTTAGACACAATATAGCACAATTCTAACCCTTCTTGCTTCAGACTTTATTTGAAAATGGGATTGCTAGAAATTTAATTAGTGAAGTGATTATGAGGTCACTGCAGTGAAGTGAGTTCCAGATGACAATGACTGATGCATTTAAAAGACGGAGGAAGAACATGAGTTGGTAACAGAAGAGTAAATTAGGTGTCTGGAAGCCAAGGCACACCAAGACTGTCCAAACATCACCAGACTAAGAAAAACAGGAACGGATGCTTTCCGGATTCTTGAAGGGCATATGGCTCCAACCTAATATGGAATTGCTGGCCTTCAGAACTGGAGATAGATAATCACCCATGGCTTTAATTTACCTCTCGAGACAAAATGTGCCTGTTGTTTTAAATTACTTTCTAGGTGTCCATTTGTTGCATTAGTGCTAGAAAAGGAATACAGTAAGTTCTCCACTTCTAACATGTTTTCCCAGTGAGATAAAGAATCAGAAGCAGGCATCAATTTTACAAAGTGTGGAAGCAAACAAGAGATGATTGTACTACTTGGATAAATTGCCTTGATTTTTTTTAAATAAAGAAATAAACAAAATAAAATAGTTTTGACATGTGAAATATAACGTTCATCTAAGAATATGTAAATTTCATTCAAGATTTTCAGCAAAAAGTCAATTTGCTTAAATAACTCAATCTAACTTCATAATAGTGTCAATAGTAGGTATTTTTGAAATATGATTCTCTATACTCTTTACTAGTAAAGTGAACTATATTTTGAGAATATGAGCAAGTCAATATAGAAGTTTCCATGTTTGATAATAATTTTAGACTCATTACAATTATTTGAAATGATTGAAAATCTTTTTGTGGGCAAAAGGAAAATAGTAAGTTAGGTGTATGGCAAAATCCTAATAATATATTCATAGGTGGAAAAGTAAAATGAATGAAAATATGCTTTGTCATCATAGAAGATAATAAATCCACTTAATTTTGGGGATATCTTTATAGCCTTCAGCAACATTAACTGTTTAAATACAACCATAATTTTTAAATGATCCTCTTACCTAGAATGAAATAGTCATTTTAAAGGAATTTATTGAGTATCTATGAACTACTTTTGACCCTCTTCATTTGGTATAGTTGGTAACACTTTGATCTAACCAAGTCAAATTCTTACCTAGAGCCTCAATAGTTGATCTTGGTGTATAAGCCAAAGTCCTTACTGGTCCAACCAAGTCTCTGCATTCTCTTCTTTGTCTCATGATTCTTCCTCATATTTGTTAAACAAAATGTTTTCCATTTGTTTAAAAGGATTATACTTAGTGATAGGTGTTAGAATGTATTTACCCCCTAGAACAGAATTTCCTGGCACAGGAACATAAAGGATGTTTGGAGGAGTTATAATGAGTGATTTAGCTGGGAGTTCTATAAATGTATCCCAGGTTTAAAATGTCAAGATTTCAAAGTGTATCCTTAAATTTGGCACATCTTACTACATACACATACACATACACATACACATACACACACATACACTTATACATACACATACACACACACATACACTTATACATACACATACACATACACATACACATACACATATACATATGCATATACTCAACAAGGTAATGTGAGCTCTACCCTCACCCAAGCTTTACCTGAGTGAACCTGACTCACCCTTCAGGTCTCAAATTTGAGAAAGATGCTATTTCCCAGATTCCTTCCTCAGCTCATTTGTAATTTGTATGTATGAGGACTACTGATTTTTTCAAGTTGATCTTATAGCCAGCCGCTTCAGTGAAAGTGTTTATCAGCTGTAGAAGTTCTCTGGTAGAATTTTTGGGGTTGTTTATATATACTATCATATCATCTGCAAATAACGATACTTTGACTTCTTCCTTTCCAGTTTGTATCCCTTTGATCTCCTGTGTTGTCTTATTGCACTGGCTAAAACTTCAAGCACCAAATTTACAAAGCATGGAGACAGGCAAGAGGCAATTGTACTACTTGGGTATATTACCTCTATTGTTCAAAAAAAAAAAACTAAAATAAATAAAATACTTTTGATATTTTCATTTCTTTTCTGAAAGATTCCCTGTTCCTAAATGCAAAGTATGCCACTTTGGTTTTTGCTATCACGTAGAGTCAAAATTATGCATGCATTTTGATATTTGTCCAATAAACTGAGTGTCCCAGAAGGTACCGAACCTATTACATTCACTAATGCACTTCGGAGAGGACTTAATTAATTATATGAAGTATTGGAGAAATAGCCTGCACTGGGGATTTTAAAAGCAGTGGTCCTGCTTATATCGATCAATTCAGGAAAGCAGGCACAATAACATGACCCACAGAAAAACTGTACAAAGTATGGGGCCGGGGGGACAGTGCTAGAGAAAGCCAGTGTAGCCCAGATGAGCTTGTCAAGAATGCCTTCCTGGGGAAGATGCCATTGAGTTCAGTTCTGAAGGAGTTATTCATGTAAAATAAAAAGGCGAAAAATATATCAAACCAGAGGACAGTGCGAACAAGGAAACAAATTCTGAGTGGGATGCAGGCAATTCTATCATGATTTTAAAACACAAAACGAACCTAACGTCGGGAAATGAGGCCATATGGCGAGCACCGTTAAGATCAGGACAACCTTTACATGTAAAATGATCAGTCTCTTTACTACAACAAAACATCTACCTAAAAGTTAAGCAGAATCTTCAACTATTCATGAGTTAATTAAGAGCTTGCTTTACACTCAGTGAACAAGTATGATTATTTTACTTGATATAGTATAAATGTACCAAAAGATGTACATATCGAGATATATGTCCAAAGAGACAGATTTCCTTTCCTTGATTTAAGCTATCCAGTCTTCAACTGCAGCACGTCTGTCTGAGGGGATTAATTGCTGCTTAGAATTCACCTTAGCAGATGGAAACGGCTGCTGTGTCCAGATGTAAGCTTGTTTCCATTTTCTGCTTTACAGCTGAAGCCGTGTAACCCTGCAGAGGAGCTGAAATCACTACAAGCTGATTCCACTTGAAGATATGGTAACAAATTAAGGTGCTTTTACAGAGTAAGAAAGGAGATCTGTTCAGATCCATTCTGGCACAGTTTTCTAAAGACTTTTCACTGTCCCTTGAGAAACACATCTTTTTCTTTTCTCCTGGTTGCAGATACTAAAGACATCCATTCATCTCAGCTTTACCTTTTGGAAAGCTTTGAGAAGGAAGAAAAAGATACTTCAAGTTGCCAAAGGACAGTCACTGCCACAGTAGAAATATTTTTTTTTCCAGCTATTGAATAACACTTGCTTTCAATAAACTTTTTGGAAGCTTTTGCTGTCAGTGACTGACCTGGATGACGTTTCTTCGCATGATACTTGAGTATTAACCCAGTGAGTGTGAATTACTTACAAATACAAAGCAGTGATTATCCCTAGGAGACGAGTCTTATTTTCGGCTTAAAGATATTGAGTGCATTTAAACCACAGACCTGCTCACATAGTCTGTGTGCCCTTATGCTGTCTACATGTCAGTGTTTTTCACTGAGATCTTAGACAGGCTAAGTTTCTCATTGAAAAATTGGAATGCATATTAATAAACCAAACTGTTTTTTAAAAGTTGCATGTTCTTTTCACCTATCAGTGTGGCCATGTCTTAGCCTAAAGCAGATTTACTGAAGTTGGGTGAAATACAAATGTGCCATCACTCTGCCAAACATCTAATTCCTCATGTATAAAAAGATTTATCCTGATTGGGAATTCATAGACTGTACCTACCGTATATAAATAGTGTTAAAAACAAAATAGACATCAGTCTATATGTGCGAATAAAGATACTACACAACTTCTTTCTCACAGGTAAAATCCAGTTCCTTGAAAATGTAATTGAACTTTTGTCTCTAGGCAGCACTTGCTAGCAACATGTTTTCAGGCCATCATACATATATTTAATAAGTAGAGCTGTGTTTGTTCTTTCTCTCAACAATCCCAAAGCCAATTAGTATCAATACAGCAGCATACAGATGAAGCCACAAATTCCAAGCTTGTGACAGCCTGACTGGTTCTCATCCCATCCTAATCCTTTTAATTTGGAGACCTACATCACCTTTCTGTGCCTTCAGAAGAGTTAACATTGTCAAATTATATTATGGAATTATAAGAGCATGGATCAATGAAATTAATCAAATCATCAGTATGCTAATATCTTCTGATACTAAAATAGACTCATCCTGAAGTCTGGTTACAAGTTTGTACTAATCACCACAAAACGCACATCTGAAAACATAAGCATTGCTATGAAGAGAAGTTCTAGAGATCGGTCGTTACTATGTTTTTATGTTATAGGATACCCAAGAGTTGAACATCCCTTTTGTTCTAGACCAGAGCCTATTAACCTTATTGTATCCACAGTAAATATTACCTTGTGTAAATAAAATTCCAAAGTACGTTAGGTATCACTCTCCTCGCCAGACTGAGGATGCACTACTACTTCAAGAAACATGTGGATTGTGGTTGAATAAAGAAGATAATGGAGAAATGGCCACTTATAACATGGTGATGATGTGAGAGTACTCTGTAAACATTTTCTATCAACCGTCTTGGTCAAGTAGAGGTGTTTGGAAAGAGACTGTCAGTAAAAAAGTGAGATAATTTCAACTGTCTAAGTTCTAGAAGAAATTGACTAGGTGATGGCATGAAGAGCAGTGGGTGTCAATCACAATCAGGTTTTTTGGGTTATCAGACAAAATACTAACTATTATTATTAGCATTTATAATATTTATATAAATATTATTATTTATCAGCTCTGCTGATAGCTGGAATATCAAGAAGAACATTCGGGTAAAAAGAGAAATAAACTAATAACAGAAAAAGCAGCATCAGAACTCTCCTTTGGTGTGACTACCTACTTTCCCTGGTTCTCATGCGCCCTGCTCCATATTGTTTTATGAATGAGGCAGTGAAATCACTTTCATATTATCTGTGAGTAGTTGTTTGCTTTTCCAGATTATGAACTTATTAAAGGTTCTAGAGTCCACTCCCCAGAGTGCCCAGCAATACTAGCAAATGTTTATTTATTTTATGTTTTTGTGGTAATTCTTTCACAAATGGCATCCATGGTTTCTAACTCCTTAAGATGAGATTCTAAGTTTCACAGACAAAGAAAATATATGTTAACATGTCAACAGATAGATCCACTGTGACTGTCCCGCACACTCCTGTCTCTGCCAGCTGCCTGAGAAAGGCTCTGCCTGAGGAGTTACCAGTGAATATCAGGAACCTTATCAGCAGCTATTATCTGACTTCACGTTGAAAAGTTAAACCATATACTTCATGGAGTTTTGCTATATGTCTAGGTATTTATATTTATTTGTTTGTGTTAGTCTTGGCAACTTGTTACCTCTCTTCCTTCCTAGTAATTTTAAAATCATTTTGTCTTCCCATTGACATATTTTGTTGCCTATCGTGATGAACTACAGCAAGTGTCAGACAGCCAGTCGTGGATGTGGATGGCACTGACGTGGTGGCTTCGATACAAAAAGCCAGCAGGACCATCACGAGTTTCCTGAGTGTCATCTCTTACACTTCATGGAACCAGTGAATTACCAGGGAACCTCATTAAAATACAGATTCTGCTTCAGTAGATTTTTAAGTGAGGCCTGCACTTCTCACACTTCTCACAAGCTCTGGGGTGATGCTGGCGTGACAAGTCTCTCAGTCAATTCAGTTGCTAAGATACAGCTAATTATTTTGATTGGACAGAGGCTCTAAGGAGGATTTCACTTGGAGGAACTAAGCATCTCCCACCAAGGGAGAGACAAAAAAATTATGTGTAAGTTTCTGCTTAGTTCGAGGAAATGTCTCGTTTTTAATCTGAATGAACTCAAACAGAAGCGCCTTGAGCCTAAGCCTACCTCTGCTTTAAAACGCTGGTGACAACCCATGTGAGAGAACTGGGAAAAGGACCAGTCTTCCCTTTTCATCTTTATACCACATTCCACAAACCACAGCAGAACATTCCACTTCAAACCGCTACTGTGACAAGCAGAGTGGTGTTTTTAAACATTTTGTGTGATGAAGGATGCTTCAGAGTTCGCAGAAAATTTCACCTGGAAATCAATTACCTACTAGACGAAATAAATATTCTAACACTAACATGTCCCATCATTGTGGACTTCAAGAATAATTTATATAACATTTCTGTTTCTTCTATTCCTAAAATTAGAGTGGTGGATTTTCATACTATCCAGCTTACAAATTACCTAGAGAACAGATGTGTGTGTTTCTTTAATGCATTTTTAAAGTTATATTTCCCTTCACAAAGTTTTTATACAAGAAGGAGGCTTTGGTAGTAAAACAGCAAAAAGTCCTTAAGGGGTATTGATATTTCATCTACGCAAAATACCAGCAGCTGATGAAGAATTTAAAGTGGATTAGGGATTCAAGTTTCCTCTCTATATTGAACAGGTTTCTCGCCACCTTATTTTTTCATAGCAACATCTGTTTCTCGTTAGCAAATACAAGCTGCCGGTTCCTGGGCTTTCAGATATTCATGTGGAGTCTGAGGCAAACTTTAAAGACTTATCATCACATTTGCTGCTCTACTATGAAACCAGAGGAGTCTGATAAGTGTTTTAAAGCAGAGGGGAAAAAAAAAAGGAAACAGGTTTTACTTGTACAGCGGAATGCAATTTTCTTGTAGTAAATAATTTTGCTTTTAAAGAGGGCTGGACTCTGAATTATTCAGTTGCTTCACTTGCTGACTAATTGCTCTCTCCTCCACGATGCTTTATCACTATTGATTAATCAGAATGTGACATGTATCCAGTGCCTGGATCAGTTCATCAGCCTCATCTATTTAATAATTATGGTCACAGGTGCAAAACAGGAAGCAGACATCTCCTTAACAAATGGGAGACCAAAATACTGCCCCAAGTAGGAAGGCAGGAAAATTGGCTTTCTTTATCTTCACAGAGAGCCAGACATACTCCCTGAAATTATGATTCTTCTTCCTGCTCCTCAGGAATGGAACAATACAAAGCCAACACAAAGTGAGTTTCTTTTGTGTAACTCACCCATTAATTCTATCAACAGAATGAGAGACTCTCCATTTTAGTTTCTGTGGAACACTCAGGGTTCATTGAAATATTTTATAGGCATTATCAGAAAAAAAATGGTTCATTAGCTGCCAAATCTTGAAAGTGTTAAACAAATATACTCACCATATGGCTTTTTGATTTTTTAAATGGAGGAATATTTTTATGTATGATTCTTTAACCTGCAGTCTCCTTTTAAACTTGCCGTCCAAAGTTCATTTGGGGGCAGGGACTTCAAAGTTTGATAGAAACAGTCCTAACTTTATATCATTCAGTGCTAACTTGACAATATTAGACAAAATCTAATTCTGTTTTCCTACTACAAAATGAAGTTTAAAAGTCACTTTGCTTCTGTGTTGTGACATATAAAATAGGAATGTACCCAATACTATTTGAAACATATGATTGTTATGAGAGTTATTTTAAATACAATGTCAAGGTAAATGTTATAGAACACTTATTTGGCCAAGATTTTGCATAACCGTTTAGTTTACTCTATGATACCATTGGAACATAAGTGTTATAGTCCTCAGTGGTCTGTTTTGTTGCACCTTTACCATTAAAGACTTCTTCATAAGGCTATGCATTTTGTCTAATCCCCTTGCCCACTACTCCCTAAAAGACATTCCTCAACCTCAAAGGCCAGTGCTTTTATCTACAGGTTTTGCCTTCCCAAATGTAACTTCTACTATCTAAAAATTAACTATATGTTTGGTCTTGGAAGTGAGCTGGTATCATCTCAGTGGCTCATGAGTCTGTTCCTTGTCATTAGCTAAGGTAGCAAAGAGTTCACCACTTAAAATTAGATGGTATTTCTTCAAGTTTAAACAAATTAGAATCATGGTGGTTATCTTGGCCCAAGAATAAATGCCATGGAAATTAAAGAAAATAGCTCCAATATCCTGAAACAGCAGAGGTCAGATAGGATGAAATGATAATTCCCATCCTTATTAGCATTGCTTTGCATTTAGATAGCCCTTCTCTTTTGCCAGACTCATTCTCATTCTATCTCAGAGTTGAGGATCCTAGTAACTGCTAGAACTCCTGATGACCCCAAGAAGAACTCTGATGTGGAAATGAAATGGAAAGTCAAAGGGCAATGAGCAATTAACTTTTAGAGTTTATTTTGCTCACTGTTTTGTCTGCAAACAACCTGCAAAACAAGAAAGGCTATGAAGTAATAGTCATAAATGCATAAAGCCTCTCCTGAGATTTCTACTTTATTTGGGTTTTAGAAGGTTTTGTTTCTTTAATACAAATTTTAAATTTTAACACTAGGTACGTGTGGGTGGCTGCATATAACTATGTAAATTTGGAAAGATCTGGTATTTGTCAGGCATGACAGTGTCAGCATCTGTAAAATTAAAACAAGAAATTTAATCTGTTCTTGCTGTTGAAAATCAGAGAATTCTCCTTCCTTCCTGTTCTTGCAGCATTTACTTTAAATAACTTGGAATTGTGAGTACTTTCTGTCCTCCTTGAAATGTATACAAATTCTCAAGAAAAGGTAGCTAGCACTGGGTTAAACTTTGTGACCCAGGAATGTCATTACAGAGCAAGGGAGATAACAACATCCCTATCTCCTAGACATCGTGAGGAGAAGGGACTTACTTTTAGTGGAAGTCTGGCTTCAAATGGCAAAACTACTCTTGTTATAAGGGTATGCGAAGATAAACTTTCCTGTGGATGAACCTGATAAACTGAAATAGGTAGCCATGCCAATTAGCAGGTGAAGTAGGAAGTAGGATGTATATCACAGCCAAGGAGATATTGTTTTGTCCTGAAGACGTACATGCTATGACTGTTTCATTTGGCTAGGTTAAGAGTGCAGAATATCTTTAGTTTTTGCTCTCCCATGCCATTGACATGGTACACATGACATGGTGAGATTAATGCTCATTCAATGTCAAAAGTGTTTTCTTCTTTAGTATGTAGGCACAGAGGAGTTTTAGACCAGGGAAATGACATGCTTCCCAACACATGATTGCCTTTTTTAATGGACTCAGGAACAAAATAATAAATAAACATAAACAATAATATAATAATAAAATAAACAAAATAATGGACTCTGGAACAAAGCAAGAATGTGAAGTCACTTATTAATCTTAAATGCACTTTAGGTTCATGTGTATGGATAAATGCAGATTTCTGCCGTCATGTTTGGAGTCTGCACACGATATGCTCAGAGAGAGGAGATAATGGCTGCCGCAACTACTCAATGAGATTCTGTTTTAAGTGGTCAGTAGATGCTACTAACTGTTATAAATGAGTATTTTAGCATAGTTCTTCATGTTCTACCATAGGATAAATATAATCTTTTGCTGTCCTACTCACTTTGTAGCCAATCAACACATTTTATTCCACTTAGAGAGAAAGAAAGAATGTGGAATTGGGTGGGTGGGACAGTAAGAAGATCTGGGAGGAATTAGAGTATGTGCAACCGTGATCAGAATACAGCATATGAAAAAAAATATTTTTAAAAATTTAAGAGGAGAGGGGCTACAGAGATGGTTCAGCAGTTAAGAGCACTGGCTGCTCTTCCAGAGGACCGTGGTTCAATTCCCAGCATCCACATGGCAGCTCACAATTGTCTCTTATTCCTGTTCCAGGGGATCCAATACCCTCATACAGACATACATGCTGGCAAAACATCAATGTACATAAAATGAAATTAATTTATTTCTTAATTAAATTAAAAAGAGAAAATATATAAGCAGAAGAATATATATATTATATATATTCTTATATATTCTTATATTATAACATATATATAAAAGGGGGTGAAGGAACAGAGAATTTCATCAGCCAGATTGCCTCTGGTGAACAAACTTTTAAACTGGTAAGTTCCCTTACCTACCCAAGTAAGGCCCTCCTAGACTGCCCTACATAGCCCTTTGGTCCCTCAGCTCTCAAGAGGGCTAGCTCCTGCTGTCTTATTTGGGAAACACAGTCAGTGTCTCTGCCCTTCTCCATTTGTGTCTTTATTTCTCCTGTCCTAAATAAAAGAAACAGCTCTTACACTCAGAGGGTTGCATCTCCTGCCTATAAGATCCTATACTTTCTCCATTACATTATTCATTTCCTCCTTAGTATTTCCATTCTCTTCCCATTCTGAGGCTCAGGACTTAGTATCCATAAACACTCTTGCCTAATTTAAATTTGTGGCTGAGGCTACACTTCTTTTCCCTTCACTGTAAAAATAATCTTAATAGTAGCCTTTTTCGCTAACCTGCCATATTTATGCTCACCTCCATTTCCTCTTCACACACCAAGCAGAGATTCAGTTCTAATATAGTTGTCTTCACTTTAGACATCCTTTCTCAGACCCAGGTCTGCACTTCCTACTGGAAAGAGATGTCGCCACTATCCATCCTTCAGAAAGTTTCCCTACCCCATTGCTTCCAAGCCCCAACTTTCCTTTTAAAGCATGCTGCATTTTTATTTTCGACGTTAGTTAACAGCTATCAACACCAGTTGCCTGTGGGCAAAACATCATCTAGCCTTTCCCTTCTCTCTAGTATCAAGTCAATCTCATGCTCTTCTGAGTCCAACACAAACATTTCTCTTAACAAAATTCTCCTTCTATCACTCCTACTGCCAATATTTTCATAATCTTCCTCTTTATCCGTAGTCTCTTCTAATTCGATTCTCATTTTTCCAAACAGCATGTCTTTCATAAAACAAAACAGACCGTATCATGCCTATCAAAAACCATGTTCGAAAAGATTGTGTCTCTTTTCTGCCTAGAAAATAAAGTAAGAACATTTCCATTACACAATTTAACAGAGAGCATTCTTGCTAATACAATTGAACATATTTACTCAAAGCTACAGCTCTAATTAGTTTACAGAGTTCCCAAGAAAGCATGCTGACAGCACCTCTGACTTTCATTCAGCTGCATCCAGAGTGTTAGAGAACTTCGGAACAAATGACCAAATTAGAGGAACTTGGCTGAGCATTAAAACATATCGAGGAATTAAGTGTATTATATATGTGCATAAAGCTTAATGATTTTTAAAGTTATTTTCATTAGATATGCATACCAAAGCATGAAAAATAAGTTTACTTTAAAATAGTCCAGAAATAGGAATGGGAAGAAGAGATGAAACAAAATTTTAAATGTGCATAGCGAACAAATTTGAGGTTTTTTTAACTTAATCTTGCTTGATATCGTCCATTCTAAATGTTTTTAAAAGAGAATTTATTTGTTAGACCCAATACTAGTAAAACCTCACCTTCACACACCCTACAGATTCACCTTTATGCATTTGCCATAATGACCTCTATATCTTGCCTCAAAGGCCAGGAGCCCAGAAAATAAGTCTGAGTTTATGAGACCATTTGGCCACACTCCAGTCTTGATTCTGATGCAAAACTCTCGCTTCAACAAATGAAACCACCTACTGATTGCTCTATTCAGGTTTATTGCCCTCACATGTTCCGAAAATGGGAGTTTGGCAAGTATGAAGAATGTAAGTGCTAGCCAAAGGTCTTGCAGTTCACAAGGTGAACTTGTAAAAGTAGTTTTGGATTCTCTGATCATTACTTTGTAAATGTGGAGTGAAGATGATGTAACTCTAACTAATAGAGAATCAGTTATAGGGTACCTCCTCATCAAGTACTGGTTTATTAACCTGCCCACCAATATTTCCAAAATTTTACAACTATTTTTTATTGATAGGGTTTTTATGAAATTCATTTGAAAGTTGCCTCGTGCAATTTTGATGGTTACAGTATTTTGGAAATATCACACAATATTTCACAATTATTTCATTAAATATGACTCCCAATAAATATATTTACATGGAGAATATAAAGTTTTAAAACTTCTTTTAAAAATAAAAGTCTGAATTAAGTTAAGAAAAAAAAGTCATCAATTAGGCAAATTTTTGAAGGAAATTAGACTCTCACAATTTATTGCCCACCGGCCAATATTTTTCACATTTGTGAGAAGTCATTATGATATTATTAACTTTGATGACCACTCTGTATGTTAATGTCGATATAAATTAAAATTCCAGAAAAAAAAATGCATCTAGATCTCATCCATCTTCCAATTGTTAATATCCATTTAATGTACAGGGATAGACTTCATTTTCTATACGTATTTAAATAGCTGACTGTTCCTTCCAGAAATAACTTGACAGTAGATGAAGTTCAGACTCACCAGGAAATCTGCTGTGAAGATTGGCATCACAATTATAACTGTTGAACTGAGTGGCCCCAGGAAGCACTCTAATAGCTAGAAGGAGCAGCAACCATATCCGTTCCATGGCAAAACCTAGAGAAGAGTAACAAGCACGTGAACACCACCAACCATCATTCTTTCTTTCTGGAAAGACTGAGGCAGCTCTCAGCCGTTTATTGGATAAGCAACTTACCCTAGGGATCATTAAAAGTAATCATAAAAAGAGATTATGGATACAATAGCTCAACATTAATTTCTTGACTTTAGTTTGATAACGGTAGAAGAGCCATGTTTTTGGACTAGAAGAACTCATGTTAAATCATATGAAGTATGCAAAAAGGTTGTTGTGAATAGGATGAACTCAATCCAATATCCAGCCAGTCCACCCAGCACAGCAAAGCACACTGACAAATTTAGAGGCTGCAGTACATGTATAATATCAGTTCACAAACCGTCTGGGGTATTCAAGCATTCAATGCTCTATTCTGAGAATATCATCAATATTTTCAATGACCAAATAACATCAGAAATCTCTTTCAACAAAGCAATTCCATACTATTACATTGTCTCGAGAATCAATGGTTTGTGTAATATTTCCTCAGGAAACACAGGAACCAAGCAAAAGACTAGGAAAGCTGTGTGTGTGTGAATAACACTACAGCTGCTCCAATGAATGACTTCTCTTTAATTGGATATGAAGACTGATATCTTTACACAAAACACTGAATTCCTAGGATAAAGTAAAGGAAGTTGTTTTGAAAGATGCCAATGTGGGTTTGAAAAAACAAATGGGCATTGACTGAAAGTTCAATAATGTTTTCTTGGATAAGATTTTATTGGCCTGATAAAGTTCAAGTGGCTTCCAGAAATGTTCAATTTATTCCCACAGTATAGTTTGTACACTGAAAAAAAAAATAGTTTCAGTTAGTGGTTTGGGTCTACACATAAAACACAAAAATAAGAATAAAAGTAGCATCAATGTTTACTCAATCAAGTACATTTTAAATGCGTGGGCTTTGGGGGTAAAAACCATGTTTTACCTTCCTAAAGATCTGCTTCCTATGATTAATTAAGTCTTCAATAAAAGGAAAGAAATGTGCCTCTCGTTTGAATCCACATTTTAGAATGAAAAGTTTATGGTGAACAGAGTCATTTTGGTGAGGATGTGGGAAAGGAAGCCATGGGTTTTATTCTCAAAAATAGACTGAAAGAAATAATTCAACAGAAGCATTCTTCCTTTGGTGTCATACCACACCTCAGGCCCAAGCCCCACGACTTTAGGGAGAACAGCTATTTGGTTCTAATCTCTTGGGGCACTCCATAAACAAATGGCTCATGGAAATCACTGCCCTACATCCTACTTTCTGCTGGCCACACCTACATCACTTTGGTCAAATCCACCAGACACTTAAAATAGAACTGAGCGAGCCTGCTTTTTTATAGTCTCTGGAAAACAGCTAGGAAAAAGAGAAATGTGGTCTGGGAGGAATGCTGCCCAGGAACAGCCTCAATACTATGGGTCCTAGTAAGCTCCAGAACATAGCAGAACTCTAAATCCATACTATTTTCTCCCAAAAAGAGAGGAGTATGTCTTATGGGTCCATAGCCAGGAATTTTATCTAGTTAGATTATTTTTATTAGACTGAAAAACCATTAAGCATTTGTTTTTTCAGAAGCAAAAGCAATTACCCAAGTGTACATTCTGCATATGGGTGTGGCAGATATTTGCCTGTATCTTCTAATTTATATTTCTTTAATGAATGGATGAGGTCAAGATGGTTACTTTATGTACAGAGGAGGAAAACTGGGTTTTGGTGAGTTTAACTGACATGAAAAACAAGTGACAGAAACACAATTCTAGCCCCAGTGTTTTCTGATAGCAGGCCTGCTGCATGAGCTACCTAGGCGTCAGCAGTTGTTAGACAACTTAGTTGCGATTTGCATTTCCATTCATCATCACTGGCTGTTTCCTTTGCATTTTCTAAGTTTGTTCTCTTTAACAGATCTTCCCTTCTGAGAATTAATATACAAATTCTGTTAGTACTTCAAGTTTGAAAACAGTCATGGACTTTTGAGGGAGGCTCTCCTCTCTCATGGTGAAAAACATAAAAATAGTAGACACATCTGCCTTATCAAAAATGGATGAAAATCCCGTTAAGAGAAATAAAATCCCTGCCTTGCAACTCCACATCAAATCTGAGGTTGTCCCAAAAAGGCCTCTCACCATCTCCTTGCTTTTTGCTCAAGTATTACAGCATCATCCTGGAGATTATAATTTTTTTGGCAGTTTATTTCTTGATGGAGAAAATGTAGAAGTGGAAAGCAATCTACTCTAAAACACATTGAGTTTTTATGTTTACAAATATGGATTTGGAGTCAACCACTTGTTAGATATGTCATTTCAAAGCAAAGATGCTGATCTTAAGACTTTAGATCTTAAGATCTTTCTGAGCATACAGAAAGCTTTGAGATTACAGTTCAGGCCACCACACATTGCTGCACAAGTTCTGTCTGTCTCTAGGGTCTCCAATGAAAAAGACAGTGACTAGATCTGCATCCTCCACTAATCATGTGTGCCAGACCTATGCCAGGCACAGATGTCCCGTGGGTTAGTAACAGCACTAATTAGCTGAATCTCATTGTTTGATTTCTAGTAGTATCTGGCCTGATCTGAGTTTTAATGCTAAAATACACCTCTTCTCTGTGGGTGGATCTGTATTTTGAATCCATATAATATTGGTAGTGTTTGTGATGTTTTTAAAGACTTCTATCAGCCTTTTATATTCTACTCACAAATAAAAGCAAAACAAAGCTTTTAACTTGCAAATTCCTACCCTCAATTCTATTTCCACCGTTCTCTATTGCATAGGAAATAGGAGCTTCTGCTCACAGTAATGGGAAGGGAGATTCACAGCATTCTTTTTTTGGTTTTTTTTTTTTGTTTGTTTTTTGTTTTCTGTTTTTTTTTTTTTTTTTTGACTGAAAAGAAATTAGTTCCCATTTATCAAAGGATGGTGTCCTGTCTGTTCAAGCTCCTCGGTTCTTCTTATTGTACACATGGGTTTATCCTTACTATAATTCTACTAAAATCCTAAAAGCCTAGGGATAAACTGATATCTATGAGCCATCTTGGGATGCCCTGAACGTCCTGCTGTCCCATTGTGGCTCCAGGAAACTCTTGCTAGACGCTCTACAGAAGAGTCTACAATTTTGTCCACCACATCTAAGTGCGGCATCCAATACACCTACTTATATGAGGACAATGGTTTATAAGATGACCTAACTCAGTTAATATTGCAAATATCAACAACATGCTTAGGTATTAGTAACAATGAAAATATACATACTCACATCTAGCTTAGTACAATCATCAAGTTAAATAGTGACAGTAGAGGAAAAAGAGGATTATGTGTATAACTGTTGGATTTTAAAGAAGTTGGAAGCCAGGCATGGTAGTATACATTTGTGAATCTAGCAATTGGGAGGCTGATGCAGATCATCATGAATTTAAGGATGGTCCAGGCTACATAAGACACAATTCCAAAACAGCCATGGGAAAGAGAAAGAAGTTGTAAAAGTCCATTTAACAAAGATATCTTGACATTTCTTAAACTGGTACCAAGAGATATAAACAACACAAAGAAAGCCTTATGCTAAATGACTTGTCCCACGTATCAGTATTTATCATATTGCAATTTCCTTTTAAAATGGTAAGTTCTTCAAAAGTATGAATTTCTAATTTGCTTGTTTAGGATTAAATTTGAAGTGAGAAAAATAAAATCTCGCTTCTCACTAAACTATATAAATTGACATAGTTCTTTCATAAGCACTATTCTCTAGAATTCATTATAAAATATTATTTTGAACCTCTTTGTTTGTTTAGACTTGGTGTGTTTCAACTACAGAACTACGCTTAATATTCAACTACCAATATAGATTTAATTTTTATCTATGTCACAAGACTTTAATTGAGTTATACAGGGTCACAGACATAGGAAATGGCAATCCAGAATTAAAATTCAGCTTGACCTTTGCAATGATTACACTACAGCTTGATCTCATTTGAGTTTGTTCAATAAATAAAATTAATGTCCTTCTACTTCACAAAAAGTAAATTGTATTAATAATGTATGCTTAACTATGCTCTGAGCAAAATGATTCACATGATTGAGGCAAGATATTTCTTAGTATCTACATAATTTTCGTAACTCTATTTCATTTAGGCCAAGAGAGCATGAAGAATAATATTTTTTTTCAAATTGACTTAATGAAAGTACAAATGGTTTGTAAGGGCTGCCTGTGTACCAGTGTTTTATGCACTCCATACATATTTTTTAACCAAATGGGTAATTTATTCTCTTTATTCTGGGGGGAAATAAAATAAAAAATTTGAATTGTTATGCAACCAGCTCAAGGATAATTATGCAGTTATAGCAGGATTTGTGCTCAAAGACTCTAGAAACTGCCCACAGTATTGTGTTACAGCCTCGTCCAAAAAACACATGTGCATAGCATCAAACCAAATGGAAATTTAGTACAAATTTAGTACAAATAGTCAATGTAGTATTTTTCTTTTATTCACTTATCAAATAATTATTGAATGTTTTCATGTACCTGGTACTCTGAGCAAAGGACATGGCTAAAGTATAGCAATGGGGGGAGGGAGAGTGTCAGTACATAACTTACATTTTAGCAAAAGAAACCAGGAAAAAAATCTCTGAGTACCATATAAAATATATATGCAATAAATGCTATGGGTAAGAATAATTGAAGACTGCAGAATGAGAAAGTGGGGGTGGAGTCCTGAAATTGTACGTGAGGCAGTCAGAGATATTAATGTCAATCCGGATGAACAGCTGTAAGTAATAAACAACCCACTGTTTCTGTCTGTAACTTCTACTCCATTCTGTTCTGTTCAAGTACTACCCGAATTAACAAACAGAACAGATTTTTTTCGGTACATAAATTATTCTCTAGGAACAATCTGGACACTTTGAAAAGCTGCACTAACCGTTTCAGATGTGTAAAGGTAGATACTAAGTAGTGCCTGAGAAAAGTAATATTGAGTAAGGCACACATGACCTGAGTTGGGGGTGGGAAGTGAACACACCTGAATGGACCTTTGTCTACTCTTAGGAAATAATTTGCAGAGATGAATGGGTGCAACAACTTCTCAAGGTTCATGCTTTCTGAATTGTACGGGATTCATATGTGCTAAATTATATATCCGGCAAGAAAAATGGAAGATGTAAGCTAAATATATTTTCTTCAAATGTATAATCATCAGTCTAAGATTGGAGCCTTTTTCACTTAGCAAAATCCGAAAGTTTGAAATGGACACACACACACACACACACACACACACACAAAGATTCAAAACTTCTGCAGTGTGTTCTTTGACATCACTGATACCCCTATGTTTAGCCCTGTGTGTAGCCCTGTGTTTACTGCCCTACATAGGTGTGTAGTCTCTGGCAGGCAGAGCCACTTTTCCCAAGTTTCTGTAATATTCATCCTGGCATCCTCCCCCTGGAACATCTTAAACAACCCAGGTACCTTTGAAATGACTGGAAACCCAGCAATGTTTCCAGGGAAAGAGAAGAAAATAAATGTGTTTATTTCAAGAGACATCAGAGTTTGAGGTAAGGAAATGAAAGGCTACTCCCTTCTCAGCAGCAAGCAAGTGGCACTGGTGCTTCCTAGGGAGGCTTCTGTCTCTTTGAGTTATGAATCCTGCTGCTGCAGCCTTCCCACTAGGAAAAAAAGAATACATTGGCTCACCCTCCAAAATCACTGCTTTTAAAGTGCCGGAGTATTGGAGACCATAATTCTTTAATAAAGAAAGATGGTTTTTGACAAAATGTCTAGACTAAAGTTCTGTGTGGTTTATTTATATTATGTTTGGACACTAGAGGCAGCATATACATATATAAATGAAAATGAAAATATAAAACCTTCAACTGAAACATCCATTATTATGCACACATATATTCTTTAACATAAACTGTCCTTGTCTTGCTAAACAAAGAATAAAACTCCCCACGTAGATTCAGAATAATGCTTCAAACAAAGAAGGAAATGTGCGTCACCATGGAGAGCACACTACAAAATTTTATGGCTCTGAATGTGCTGATGCATATACCACAAGGAAATATGAAGACTAAAGGCTGCTCCTAAGAGAAAAACCTACGCCAGTATTCTCTGACACAAAGTGGGCATTCGTTTATTTTCTTTTGCCACCACCTTCACTGAGGGTTTCTTGAAGTCATCTAGACATTAACTGATGCACAGTGTTTAGTTTGGAACATTTATTCTGGTACCTGAGTTTGAGGGGAATGAGGGAACTGACAGATGGAACTAAATCACTTTAAAAGCTTTTTTCTTAATAATTCATCAAGTTCTTTTGCAGGAAATTTGTATATTTTATGATTTTGAAGGAGCGTTGAAGCTTTGCTAGTATACTGACTTTCTTCATCTTACATTAAGTGTAATCATAATCAATTAATAATAGAATGATTAATTTCATTGATTAGCATAAAGAATCACTTTCCTCTAATTAATTAGACAATTGACTATTACAAAATGAAAATATTTCTTTCTTAATAGAGATGATTTACAAAATATTTATAAGAAGATAACAACAAAGGAATCAGGCAGTGAGAAGGATACTATGGTGAGTTTTTCCTGTTGACTCTGACTTCTCAATAATAAAAAATATATTCATGCCAACAGTAATGGAAATATAACTACATGCTTTGGTTAATCCTTACCTAACCCCTCAAGTTTTTTCACTATTTTAAATTACTTTGTCAGTCTATTCACTGTTTGTTTGTTACAAATAATTATTAAACATTTTATTTACATTTGAGACTCACAGTTCTTGAGGTCCAACGTTGAGCAAAATAGGCGTGGTTCATAGACTAAAAGGTGGATCAGCATCATACTAACAATTACACATGTGAGAAGAAGCTTATTAATGCGTTTGGTAATGCCAGAGAAGAAATATAGAATATCCTTCAAGAAAGTCTAATGCAGTGGTTCTCAACCTTCCTAATGCTGCAATTTAATACAGTTCCTCATGTTGTGGTGACCCCCAACCATAAAATTATTTTCATTGCTACTTCATAACTGTGATTTCACTACTATTATGAATCGTAATGTAAATATCTGATATGCATATGGTCTTAGGCGACCCCTGTGAAAGGGTTATTTGACTTCCAAAAAGGTCATGACCCAAAGGTTGAGAACCACTGGTCTAATAGGATAGCCTAGTTAGCTGAGGATACCAGAAAGGGCTGGTCTGAGGAGTCCACAGCTGATTAGAACTAAGACTGAAAGTTAATGAGATCAAGACTGAAAGTGTTTGTTCTGAAAAAGACACTTATCAATGACTGTAAAATTCTAAACGAATTACAATTTAAATTCAAAATCTGGAAGGATAAGTAGGGGGGGTTCGGGGGATTGATGTATTTGATTGAATATTAATCCTTAAAAATCTTGAAATGTATTTTTTAATACACCAATGTATGCCATGAAAAATGTCTCACACACATGAATGCAGTTCTGGGGAGAAAACTGATCAGGCAAAGGACACTTACACCAAACCTGACAACCTGAATTTGATCCCAAGACCCTCTGACATCCATGTACTAAGCAATAGCACATACACATACTCATGCATGTGCACACACACATATGCACACACATATGTAAAAATATTGTTAAAAATCTTTATACTAATTATAATTGTGTGTGAAAGTTACATTGGAATTAACTCCATGAATGCGAATCAGCTTGAACTGTGTCCACATTTACATCGTAATATAACTAAAATAATGGGAAGACTATGCAGTTTGTGGTGGTTGTGGATGAATTTGTTAATAGAAAATGCCAGTGTGATGCAATAGGCATTAGCATATACAGTATGTGTTTATGCTCTCAGGAAGTTTTTCCCCTTCTCAGGAAGGGAATCATTTGAGCTTCATCATAATATCAAAGATTCTAGAAATTATTTTTGAGTATATGACCTAGGTACAATGAAAGAGTCTTTGCTTTAAAAAATGGCTCACCATCCTAAAATGTAATGTAGGCATCTAATAACTTTCTCTTAGATTCCAACAGATATTTGCTGGTATGCTAGCTATTTCCTAGGATGTAATATATGTCACAAGTACTAACAAAACTTTTTATAAATACAACAATGGGCTTGGATTCTGCCTCTCTTCTGTACTAATTATCAATGTGGTTCATCAAGTCAAAAGACAGGTGTATAAACCTCAAGTATGAAGTATGGCGGTACAGAATGATGTTAGTCTAAAGAGAGCCTATAAACCTGGGAAACTTTAACAGCTGCAAGAGAAAAACCACCTACTTTCATTATCTAAAGATAGACTTCATTGCATCAGAAGGCTCTGGTACCTTGCTTCTTTCTTCCTACCATCACAGGTGATGGAGTTGTAGATAGTACACAGAGAAGACTCTCATTATCTACTTCATTTTATTCTCAGAAAAAAAAATCAGGGAGAAGCATCACAGCCTACTCTCCTTGTTGCTAAAGAAAGCATTAGTCCTTCCACTTTGGGTGAGGTTGGTTCTTTCATGGAAATAAATAAATAAATAAATAAATAAATAAATAAATAAATAAATAAATAGATTTAAAAGGTAAGTTTAAATTTTATGGGGAAAGTACATTGCAATTGGTTGCATGTGTTTATTTAATTTCTCCTTACTGTGACAATTTTGGTGTTTTTCCTCAAATGGCTCCAGGAAGCAATATTATTCATAAAATAAAATAGGCCACTGGTAATTTGTACTAATATTTTATTTTGCCTAAAATGCACATTTAGCCTGGTTCTCATTATAGTTCCTGGGTTTTTATATTATTTGTTAAGTTGTTTCAGGGGAGACAATATTAAGTTTTGTGACTTCCTTCTGAAGAATAACCATAAAGCAAACAAACCACCTTTATCTTTTAGGCCTAGGAATTGATGCCAAGTGGCTAAATTCATGATTGTTATGAATAATCTGAATGAGGAGAAGTAAATATCAGTTACCCAAAGATTTCTAAAGTTCCACCAAACGTATCTGTTTTCAAGTAGCACAATATCATACATGTGATAAAATGATGAGCAGGGAAAAACTGAAATCTACTAAGTGGGAGCTCATTGGAGCAAGTGTCACATCACACAGAAGTTAAACTCAGAGAGAACCTGAAATTTAAATCTCTACCTTTCAACATTTTATTACAATTATTCAATGTGTGTGTGTGTGTGTGTGTGTGTGTGTGTGTGTGTGTATGTGTGTTATCATATAGAAGACAGTCCCAGCTCTGAGACCCTGTGACTCTCTGAAATGGCTAAATAAGTAACTTCTTACTGTCCAATCCCAGGTGTCTGTTCCTCTACATCCATCCTATCTGCTCAAGGTTTCTTACAGCTGCCAGAGATAAGAAACTGTTTTGCACATCTTTACCCTGCATCTCTTTGCTTCCTCTGTTTAGAGTTCTGGAAAGAAGATACTACCAGTCTCCCTCCACAAAAATGTGTCTCTTCTGCCTTTCAAGGGTCTCTTTACACTGAACTCCTCTTTTGATACATTTCTCTATCAGTGCACACCCACTCCCCTTTCTCAAGCTGAATGTGTCCTCTTCTGTGTTCCTGGAAAAGTCTGTGTCTCGTTCTATAATAGTAGGGTCATAAAATTGCACTGTGCTTTATTCAGAATTTCTCCAAGTCAGCATTGTTGATAGTTTGGTCCAGGGAAGTCTTTGTTGTGGGATGTTTAACAGCACTCTTGGCTTTTAGCAATGGTATGCCAGGTACACTCCCTTACCCAAGTTGTGACCCTCAAAAACCCTCCAGATGATGTAAACCATCTCCTACGGGACTAAAGTCAGCCTTGCTGACCTTTGTTTTCTCTCCTAGTAAATCCATAGCTCCTTAAGAATGGAAGCATACTGTCATCTTTGTTATTTAGAATCTAGCAGAGGACAAGATGAGCTACGGACTGTCAATGGATGATTAGCTGGGTGCCAATGGAAAGGTGAAAGATTAAATGAATCAACATTTAGTCCTTGCAAAGACACTACTGTAGTGTTTAGATATTCCTTCACTAATGAAATTAAAATTCCCAATTTCATCTAAACATTAATCAAATTAAAATCCAATCAGCTCACTGATGACTAGAAATAATTTATATTGGGTTAATATGCCTTTGATACAAAAAAAAAGGAAGAAAGAAATGCAGATTTGCAGTATACAAATTGATTTAAAATTGTATCTATTTATGTAAAACTTGTGAATTAAAAACTATTTGAATTTAGTTAATAAATTGATCTGCTTTTTAAAAAAAATATTCAGCTAGTGTATTTATGTTCTGTACTTGATTAATTGATTCCCTTAAAATATTCTTCAGCTAATATTTTTATACCTCATAAACAATATCAATATTTATCAGCTAAAACCCCTCCAATGTAAACTGCACACTTGTTTAGTCTTTTTTCTCACATTAATAGTGATGGCACTCATTTTGATAGACTTGATAAAGCAAGGACTTTAGAAACTCAAAATATATAATTGCACTGCAATTTTATGACTTACTCAAAATAAATATCTATCTAGCGTTTCTGTGTCAAATTTTAAATTCATGAACACAAATACACATGAGTTTTAAATACGTATAAAATCTACGAAAGATTAAAAATATCTCCAAAAAACTAGAATTACTAATAGTGCCAAAATTATTATAGCTTACTATGTCTAAATTTTCATAACTTGCATTTGAAATAGAAAAAGTTGACCATGAATTTTTCCCAACACCATAATATTTCCTATCTAACTAAAGATAATTTAACATGAAAGCACGGTTCCTGAAGTGTAAACATCTCTGTCCTATGGCGTCATGACAGGTAGCGAGATGGCTGCATATGGATAAGCACATTTAGCACATAAAATAAAGTAACTGTGGCATTCATTCCCTCTCACTCTCTTGATTGATACAGTTTTATAGTTAAGGCTGATGACGTCAGAGGAAAACTTCAAGTAAGTTTTGTAGACTCTTAACTTTGCAAATGAGAAAGCTGCTGATTTTGTATTTTCTCTCAGCTCTTGTTTGGTAAAAGTAAAAATAAAAGTATCTCTTAGGTATTGGATCTCTAGAGTCTGGAGTTTTTACACACATGGTGACAGAATTCACTAACCTATCATCATAATCTAGCTTCATCTCTGATGACCTTTGGTTTTAGTTTGGTTCCAATTTTAAGTGTTATCTTTCTAAAAGATCTTGAAGACTTACATGTGTAATTTGTTTTTATATTTTTTGATATTAGTATACAATTTGTGAATTCTAAACAATTAACTTTTTAGACCAAAGAATCACTAAACTATGACCAAATTTTGCCTACTTTTCCTATGGTCCATGTCCTGAGTGATTTCCAGTTTTATATGTCTAAACAAAAATACAAAACAATAACATTTCATTTAAAAATGTAAAAGATACATAAAACTCAAAATATATTAATACAGTATTATTGGCACGCAGCTTGTTTGCATATCAACTAAGCAGGGCTCAGAGAAGCTCACAGAGACTGAGACAACAATCACGGAGCCTGCATGGGTCTACATTAGGCCCCCTGCATATATGTTTGGCTATTAACTTGGTGTTTTTGTGGGACTCCTAAGAGTCGGAGTGGATGCTATTGTATCTCTGACTCTTGCCTGTTCTTGGGATCCTTTTCTTCCTATCTGGCTGCCTCTTCCAGCCTTCATATGAAGGTTTTCATCTAGTCTTATTCTATCTTGTTGAGCCATATTTGTTTGATTTCCATGGGAGGCCTGTTCTTTTCTTAAGTGAAGCAGAGGACAAGTGGAACTCGGGGAGAGAGAAAGTAGAGGGGGAACTGGAAGGTGGGGAAGGAGGGGCAACTGCAGTTGGATGTATTATATAGGAAAAATAGATAGATGATTGATAGATAGATGATAGATAGATAGATGATAGATATATAGATAGATAGATAGATATACAGAAGATAGATAGATATAGATGATAGATGAAAGTGTAAAAGTCACATAAAATTCAAATTAACATGATTAAGACAGTGTTATTTGAACACAGCTTGTGCTCATAAACTATTTTCTATGGCTGCCTTTGAGCTACAGTGACAGATAAGAGTAGTTGAGACAGATATTTACAGAAAATGAAAGATTTTCTATTTGGTCTGATATGGAGACTTTCACTGAGATGACAAAAACAGTTAGTGTACAACTATAGACACGTAATCTTTAAATCCAGAGATCAGGACATAATACTTTTCTAAGAAAATTTTTATCTTTTTATTTGTTGGTTATTAACTTTTGTAAGCCTTGGTAAAGCCCAGTGGTCATCAGCCTCGCCATGATTATCATTCAGCATTTGGGACAACAGTGTTGCACTGGAGTGGTTGAGCAGCTGCTTCTTAAAGTGTACCTCTTTTCCTCATTACTAAAGAAATGAGAGTTGGGACGCTCTATAATTCCCCTCTTGATATCACCTTAGATGGCTAATAACAATGAAGTATTGTAAAATTCAGCTTAAGGCTTTACTTTGGCAAAGTTACATTATCTACTTTCCAGCTAAGCCATTTTGCAATGAAAACAAAAACACAGCAAACAAATCAACCCTAATTTATAGCCTAGTTTACATCCCAGCTTCAATCCAGAAAAACAATGTGTAAATTTAGTAAATTAGCCAAACACAGGAGCTTCTTGCAAGGAAGCATTACTAATAGGTATTTAAATGACAGCAATTATTATCACTCTCTCCTAACGAACCTAATGGTGCCCAGGCTGCTGAAAGAGTTAAAAAACAAGAAAAGGCATGGGAATCCTCAGTAATTTAAGGTTTGATGCCATAATCAAATAGATTATAGTCCAAACATCTGCTCTTGATTTAATTGATCAAAATCTACCTTTAAAATGCAAATTTCTAGCTGTAAAATTTAGTTATTATCTGTGTACCATAAGCCCTCTTTAAAAGGAAAAAAATAAAGTTTTAAATGTCTTGAAATATGGAATTTACTGGAATATCTATCCCGCTCTTGTTATTGTATTAAGCAACTATTAAGAATAATGGCAGTATTTTAAGGACATTTCTGAAAAATCTCTAAAACAAAATTACACACAGCATATTTCCAAATCGTTATATTTTGCTAAGTGTTACAAATGCAAATAAAATTTTTTAAATCACTTAGGGACATTAAAAACTTATAACTAGAAGCTATGATTCAAGTAAGCATTTTGAAGTGTGTCTCACTATGAAAGGTCAGTAGTTGAAGAGAAGATTAAGACAGATTTTCTCTTATGTATAAAGAGAAATCCTATGAGTGTGAATACATTCAACGTCCTTGTTTATGTTGCAAAAAATATTTAAACCAACAAGTAAAAATTGTTTGGCTTTAACCTGTGAAGTGAATTATATGAAACTAATCAAGAGAAGCAAAAACAGAAAGGATTATTGTCTCAAATATATGGACCCAAGAAGAAAGACCCTCACCTTAACACCCAAAACTAAATAGTTCTGGCAAATGTAAAATGGAAGGAGCTACTGGAAAGGAGGGAGCCTCCCAAGAAATGAAAATCAAAGGTATCCTATCAGTCACAGATGAGTTCTCACAGGTCATGTGAGATTCTAGGTCAATACTTAACAATGTGAAGCTAGTAGTTAAAATTATTTTCATTTAGAAGAAAATCAAGCCACAATTATTTTCAATTATCATATCATCATTGTAACTAGAGATGATGCCACCTGTATCCAGCCAGCTTCTCTAGCGCAATGGAGCCTTGATAAGTAGTGTCCACTATAAATTGTGTTTGTTTCCACTACCAGAATATCTCTGGACTGAGAATAGACAGAGACTGGAGTTTTTACCGAAAACGTGATGTTGGGAAGATCCTGCACAATTTAGGACCTCAAGCTCCCCATTCAAAATTAATGAAACTGCCGAAACGGTTGGTCTTTTCTTCAAATCTCACCAAAACAAGCACAAAAGACTATAGTGCATAAACATCCAATTCTGAAGCTCCCTTTCTGAAGTGAAATGGAGGAAAAAAAATTTCACTTCCTTTTGCTACTTTTACATGTTTCCCAGACCAAATATTTACCCATCACTACAACCAAAAACATCCCCAAGAGTTTTACTGACAGTTGTCTGAGTAAAGAAAGCATTACTAAATTAAAATGTGTCTTCCATGCTCACTCAAAGGCAGCAGCATTAGCAGCCACTTTGAGTGGCTTCAGCGCTGGGCACTTACCCAAGTCCCTGGTTCTGTAGAGTCAGCTGTCCTCCATGTGCCTGGTTCACTGCATGTGACAGTGTTCAAATGCCTACCAAACTTTTTCAGAAAAGATTCCAACCTTCAAATGAGAGAAGACTTGCTCATTATGAAAAGTCTTTTCAAAAAGAAAAAGAAAAGCCTGGATTTTTTTTTTTTTTTTAGACAAGTAAAAAATGCTTCCACGGGTCTGAGATTTTGCAAGACTAATCATCACCAACATGAAACCTGAGCCCGTCTTTCACAGACCTTTGATTCTTTCCAACTACATCTCTTTCAATGTTCATTTCACCCCCATGCTCCTTTTTTCCATACCTGCTTTTGATCTTCTATTTCACACTGTACAGATGTCTTGAGTGGTATGTGTGAAGAAAGCCTTGGTCAGCCTGATGAGGGAAAGCCTGCAGGTCTAGGAAAAAAAAAAATCGTAAAGTAAGAAGTAAGCCATGGGATTGAATCAGGAGCTAATCTGCTTGACTGTCAATGTCCTGTTGTGCTTCATGAAAGATGCCTGGACCTTTCAATGCTACATTTCATGTGATGAAAATGGGATATGGAATATCATTGTGAACACTGTTTTAATTGGAGTAATAATGACTAAGAGAATGTCAATGCAAACATATCAAACAGGACCCAATTGTGAAGAAGCCAGATATTCAAACCAGCTGTATGAGCTCTACTTTTGTTTAGGGGCCTCCAAACATCTTCTACCCCAACCAGCCTTGGGAGCCTTGCACCCAGCTAAAAGTTGAATAAGCATTCCATTCAAATTGCTCCTATGATTTCTCATTGGAAGGAAAAGTGGAAAGCTGGAATTCAGATGCCTTGGGGATGCCTTTCAAGACACTTCAAAGAAGCCATGGCAAAGCTGTACTTTGTGTGCTGTTATTCTCAGGGAGTAAAGGAGGATGAAGCCCATTGTGTTGATTTATAGCATTTCATCTATACTTAATAATGGCTTTCCTGAAAAGGCACAACAGTCAGCCAGTAATGTCACTGGCCTATACCTTTATAACACTTCATTTTATTCAATTGGCGCAGAGAACATTAACAATATTTAAGTTCTCAGTTTTCTCCATGTTATAAGCAAGTTGCCTTTGGCTATTGTGAGTGTGAATTGAAACTCAAGAGTTCAGCCTTTTCAAGATTTCTAGCCAATCCTCAGAAGCAAGTGCTCTCCCTAAACAAAAAGTGATTTTAAAGCTAATGTAACCAATGAAAAATAATAGCCCAAGGCTACTCACCCTTCCTTCTACCTCTTGTTTAATGTTGAGAGAGTTTGCTATTTTCTACAAATCGAGTTTCTGTTTTACAAAGGAGTGTTGAATCTCTAAACAAGCATAATATTCTTCTACATAGTCAGCAAGGAGTACAGATATCTATTGATTTTACAAATGCTCTTAATATAAACTTCCTTGAAGGGCTGAAGATAAAGCTCAGTGGTAGAAGTCTTGTATAATACCCACCAAGCCCTAGAGTCAGTCTTCAGCTGTGAAACAAACAAATGTATATACATGCATAGACTTCCTTGTGATTTTAGAATTTATTAAAAATATAAAAACAATAATAGCAACCCCACTGTAGTTCTAGTCACGTAGATAAGAGAAGCAGCATTAGTTCAACTCGGAAGACTCCAACTGGTCCGTCTGTACACTGAGGCTTTTGAGTCAGGTGCTTTCAAAAGATGTTTCAGGTTTTACTTCGAACATGTATCCGCTATGACCTCTACCATTTTAAGTCATAAGATGAAAATGCAACAGGTTCAAGTAGCAATTGATAAATTCTGTCATCTCTAGAAAAGAAATCAGCAGCTTTATTCCTATGAGAAACAAGCATTTCATAAATATTGAATACCACTACCCACATACTCTACAAGTTGGTTAGCTAAAAAGACAGTGATTCCATTAGAGGCTTTCAGAAAGGAAAAGATAAAATAGCTGAGATACAGTGGCTGACATTATTTATTACTTTTTTCCTTTGAAAATGTGGTTCACAGCCATGTCACACATTCCACAAAATTCTAACAGAAAAATTTGCTAGTTATACGTAAACTCTAAGCCCTTAATTAAAGAAATTTCCTGACTTACAGGCTGTGTTTCTTGGCTAAAGGTCTGAGCAATTGTACTTTCTGATAATATGCATCTGCTTCTATCAGAGAATAATTTTACTCATATAAAATATTCATCAGTTCTGATAGCATAGAAGTAGAAAGTTGAGCCGTTATCCTGTCCAGAAAAGAACTTAATGATTCATAACCAGAAGGTGACAATGCACTTCAATTCTTACAAGAGGTTGAATTTAGAGCAAGACTCTGGTTAACAAGATTCTTCCAATTAGCTGGCTCATCCCTAACATCCTTTAAAAGACATTTAACTACACTTTAAATGAGTGAGTAACTCCAGCTAGAAAAATAAAGTCCCAAATCCTCCATGACACAGTACATGATAGTAAACTGTGCTTATGTAAGTTAGAATTGTGAGGTCGTGCATACAAAAGATTTATGTCCTTTGCATCATTTTGAATAAATGTTTTTTCAGTGTGAAAAATCAAACTAGGATTTTTTTCTTAGAGCAAAATGTTAGCTCCGTGATAAACCACTGTATTACAAAGAAATGTAATTGACTTCTATCTTTGTGTGATTAAATGTTTAGCATAATGTTCATAATTCTTTTTTGCATTAAAATGGGCCCAAACTCAACTTAGCAACTGATAAATACACAAGCTAATTTTTCATTTAAGATAAAATATTCAGTCCAATATCCAGAAAGTGTTTTTTAATTGTATACTATGTATTTATTGTGTTACATAAGAATATTTTTCATAAAAGTATATTTTGTACATTGAATGTATCTTCAATCATTTCTTTTTCCTCCTTTTCCCATCTATTAGTTGTCATGATTATCCAAGACCCTATCCCTACCACCCACTCAAGCCCAATTCTCTTTATTTTCCCTTTTCATGTAATATGTGGGTATCAAAGAAGCATGACCTAATAGTGTTTTGACTGTATGCAGTGTTCAGCAACAGAAGAACCATAGGCTTTTCAGATACTCACAAAGTTAGTTGTAGTAGCACATGAGCTGCCAGATTAGCTCTGTGTCTCAAAGGATTTTAGGATGTGCATTATACAAAAAACTATAAAAACATATTTAGCCGTACTTGAAAACATGACTAAACAAGTACAAAGGATTTTTCAGCTCAATGAACAATCTAAAACGTACTTCTAATTTAAGGAATCTAAAAGAAGAATAAGTTAGCATGTTTTTATTTGTTTGTTTGAAACAGAATCTCACTATGTAACCCAAACTAGTCTTGAACTTGCAGCAATCCTCCTGAGTTCTCAGAATGCATGCATGCAAGTCTCACCTAGCTCTCTCCTTCTAGATCAGTATAAAAACACAAATCTGTAAATTAGTTAAGAAATAGATGTAAAGCTAAAGCTGAACAGATATAAAACTATATTGCATTTACTTTATCACAATGAGAGAAAATGTTATTTAAAAACTGTTGATCATAACTTGAAAACACCAGTGGAAATACAGATGTATTGTTGCTCTTTTTTGACATGATATTTTAACTACTGTTTGCTTTAACTACTGTACTGCCCTTACATAGATGATTCGCTGACATATGCTAAATATATACATTTTATATATACTTCTACATATAATATATATAATAAATATATATTTATTATACTGCCCTTCCCCCACATCTCAGTCCCTTACTTTATACTTACTCTGAGTGATTCTATGGATTGTAGCTTGGTTGTCCTTGATTTAATAGCTAATATCCACATACAAGCAAATACATACCATATTTGCCTTTCTGGGTCTGGGTTACCTCAGTCATGATGATTTTTTCTAATTCCATCTATATACCTGCAAATTTCAATTTCATGATTTAACTTTTCTAACAGCTGAGTAATACTCCTTTTTTTCATCAATTTTTCTGTTGAGGGACATCTAGGTAATTTCCAATTTCTGGCTATTTTATTCCAATTTCTGAGTAGAGCAACAATGAATATGGTTGAGCAGGTGTCTTTGTGATAAGCTGAAGCATCCTTTGGGAATATGCCTAAGACTGGTACAGCTGGCTCATGAGGTAGATTGATTCCAATTTTCCAAAGGAAATACCACACTGATTTTTACTGTGACTGTCCAAGTTTGCATTCCCATCAGCAATGAAGGAATGTTTCCTACACAGCCTTGCCAGCATGAGCTATCACTAGTTTTATTGACCTTAGCTATTCTGACAGGTATAAGATGAAATCTCAAAGTAATTTTGATTTGCATTTCCCTGATGGCTAAGGATGCTGAATATTTATTTGTTTCTTAGCCATTTGTGTTTTCTCTTTTGAGAATTCTATTTAGATCTGTACCACATTTTTAATAGGGTTATTTGTTTCCTTGATATTTAGGTTTTTTAGTTCTTTATATATTTTGGATATAGGCCTTCTATTGGATGTGTAGTTTATGCACAATTTCATTCTGTGGGATGCTACTTTGTCTGAATGAAAGTGTCTGTTACGACATGGAAACTTTTCAGTTTTATGAGGTCCCATTTATTGGTTGTTGATATTATTGCCTGTGTTCTGTTTATAAAGCTTTTTCTTGTGCCAATGAGTTCAAGACTATCCCCCACTTTCTTATCTATCAGGTTCATTTTATATGGTTTTATGTTGAGATCTTTGATCCATTTGTAGTTGAGATTAATATATTGTAATACATATGGGTCTATTTGGATTTTTCTACATGCTGCCATCCAGTTTGACCAGCACCATGTATTGAAGATGTTATCTTTTGTTCAAGAGTATATTTCTGTCCTCTTTATACAAAAAAATCAGGTTTTCATAGGTGTGTGGATTCATATCTTGGCTTTCAATTCCATTATATTGATCAGTGTGTGTGTTTTTATGCCAATATTATGCCATTTTTATTATTATAGCTTATAGTATAACTTGAAATTAGGGGTGGTGATATCTCTTGAATTTCTTTTCATTAATTCTTTTTTTTCAAGACAGGGTTTCTCTGTTGTAACTCTGGCTGTCCTGGAACTATATTAATTCTACTGATCCATGAGCATGGTACATCTTTTCATGTTCTGATATTTTCTTTAGTTTGTTTCTTCAGTATCTTAAAGTTTTTATCATATAAATACTTCGTTACTAGCTTGGTTAAAGTTACCCCAAGATATGATATTTCATCTATTGTGAAGGGTGTCGTTTCCTTGATTTCTTTCTCATTTTTTGTCATATGTATATATGTTTTTTCTGAATTAATTTTGTATACAGCTACTTTGCTGAGAGTGTTTACCAGCTATAGGAATTTCTTTGTAGAATTTTAGGCTCATTTATGTATACTACCATATCATATGCAAATAAAGATACTTTGAATTTTTCCTTTCCAATTTTTATCTACTTGATCTTCAGTTGTCTTACCTCTCTTGGTAAAACTTCAAGTACAATATTAAATAGGTATGGAAAGAGTGGAAATTCTTGTCTTGCTCCCAATTTTGATGAAATTGCTTTGCGTTTTCTCCATTTAAGTTGATGTTGGCTATAGACCGGATATAAACTGTCTTTATTATGTTGAAGTATTTCCTTTGTATCTCTAATCTCTCCCAAACTTTTATCATGAGGGGGTATTAGACTTTGTCAAAGGTCTTATCTGCTTCTAATCAGATGAGCATGTCTTTCAGTTTGTTTGTATGGTGGATTACATTGATTGATTTATATATGCGGATCCATACCTGCATCTCTGATGAAAAATATACTTGATCACGGTGAATGATTTTTTTTATGTGTTCTTGTATTCAGTTTGCATGTATTCAACTGAGAAATTTCACATATATATTCAAAAGGAAAATTGGTCTATTATTCTCTTTCTTTGTTGGATTTTTAAGTGGTTTGAATATCAGGGTAACTGCCATGTCATAAAACAAATTTGGCAATGCTCCTTCTATTTCTATACATGGAATAATTTGAGGGTATTAACTTTGCTTTGAAAGTCTCTTAGAATTCTGTGTTAAAATGATCTGGCCCTGGGCATTTTTTGGTTGGAAGACTTTTCATTACTGCTTCTATTTCACTAGGGCTATAGGTCTGTTTGAATTGCTTATGTGATCTTGATTTAATTTTGGTATGTATTGAGAAAGTTATCATTTATTTTAGATTTTACAATTTGGAGGAGTGCATATTTTTAAAGTATATTCTTATATTCATTTGTATTTTTGGTGTTTGTTGTTATGTCCCCCTTTTCATCTTTAATACTGTGAATTTGGATCTTCTTTCTCTGCCTTTTAGTTAATTAGGATAAGCGTTTTCAATTTTACTGTTTTCTCAAAGAACCAATCTTTGTTTCATTGAAATTCTTCATGTTTTTGTTTGATCATTTCTATTTTATTGATTTGAGCACTGAATTTATTTCTTGCCATCTATTCCTTTTGTGTGTGATTTTTTTCTTTTTGCTCTAGAACTTTTCATTTTTAAAAATTTAGTACTTAGTGCTATGAATATGCCTCTTTGAACTGCCTTCATTGTGTCCCATGAGTTTGAGTATGTGGTGTTTTCACTTTAACTGAATTCTAGAAAGTTTTTACTTTATTTTCTAATTTAGGTCTTGACACATTTTTTTTTCATTCAGTAGTGAGTCACTCAGTTTTCATGAGTTTTTGTTGTTTCTGTTGCAGTTGGGTTGCTGAGTTCTAGTGGAGACATACTGCCCGGGTTGCTATTGATTGTGTTTTTACCCTGCAGTGTAAGCATCTGGGTTTGGGAAGACCATAATTTTAGGTGCTGCTATCTGGTCTTGTTTTGGTTGGGTAGGTATTTTGTTCTTTAGCGTCTGTTGCCCTCTCTGGATGGTAGGAGAGTGTGGTAGCTGTGTGATGTTTGATAGAAAATTATTTTGGGATTCTGATAAATGTGAATGCTGGGGTTCCTGGTAAATGTGTTTCTGGAGATGAGACTGGGGAATTGGATTCGCAAGAGAGGAAGGTGAGGTGAAGATCTTCTAACTGCTTCGATGGCTGGAGTGGCCTGTGGGTTCCCAGGTACTGGGATAACAGGAAGAGTGAGAATAATGTTGGAGGAGAAGATTTGTGTGAGCCACTAGACATGAGGACAGAGAGGTGGGTGAAGATGAAGCAGATGGTCTTTTACAGAGATAGGAACAAAACTATGCAATTGGACTTGGATGAATTGAGGGAGTGGAGTAGCCTACCTGCTTCCCTGACCAGAGTGATAGCTTATGTTTTATACTCAGATAATTATTTAATTGCTTAGTGTAGTGTTGAGTATTTGTGTTGGGGAAAATACATGCATTAATTTACCTTTGCTTTTCTTTCCATGCAGCATTATTAAATATTCTATACCCATACTTTCACATTTCTCTTCAAAGCTTGAAATGTATAACTCCACCAAAACATCATTTTCAAAGAAATTGTAGAGATGCTAAAAAAATATGTGTATGTCTTTAAGAGATTTCTAGCTACTTCTATCATTCACCTACTAAAAACCCAGGAAAGTTACATCACTGACTTACTTTGAAAGCCCTTATACTGCTGATAGCCCAAGTGAAATGGCCTTTCAGCAACCTAACACTGGGATTCAGAAATGGTGAAGTCAGGAAGCCACTTAAAGTTTAATTCCCTCTTTATTAAGAATTCTTTTGAAAAAGCAAGAATTGCTTCTTGGCACCTAAAAGTATGCAAGAAACCTGTTGACTGGAAATTGGCCCAGAGACTTTAGCCCTGAATGGATTCTTTGTTCATTAAAGGGTTTCTATAATTGTCTGTTTCAGAAAGAGGATCTGGTTGGGAAGAGTGGTCATAGAAATCTCAACAGATTTCCATCATGTTTTAAAATATTAAATTCCCATGATATTTATAAGATTGTGTAAAATCAATATTTCATCATAATAATTGCTTATAGAAAGCTGAAAAACCTTCAGGATATAATTTTCAAAATACTTTAGTTCCTAAGATTTCCAGATGCTTCTTTCAAAGCTCTTAGTATCTCTATAATCATCATAAAAAACAAACTGCTTATAAAAATTGTTTAACTTAGACAAAGTAACTCTAGGCTGAAAAATTGGGAGCTTGAGGGAAATCACATTCAATATCTTCAAAGCTGAGAGTATCTAGAAAAAAGACTTCGCATTTTAAGATCAGTAGATGGTCTAATTCCCTTTGGAGTAAACAGGATCAGTTTAATACTGACCTGGATTTATTTATTCAAAGAGGTTGGCCTCTTCTGAGAATTTAATAAGGTGTGTAACAATAAACTGTGTCATTCAATTTGAGCATTAGAATTTGTTGAGTATGATTCAAAAGAATTATTTGTGTTTGGACAAAACAGTTCTTAGACTAATTTAACTTTTAAAACTGGGCTTGATGAAACAAATATGAGTTTATACTCTGTCCTTGAGCTGAAACAAAGCAGACTGTGAATACATAGAAGACTGGAAAAGGATTCCAAAGAATTTTCAGCCAGGAAAAATGATTTGACACAAATAAAATAATTCCTCCATTTATATAATAGTTGTATATATAGATTTAGCTTGCTCCATTAACATACTAATAAAGACAGTTCCAATAGGATCTGTCTGTATGTAGGATCTAACTGTATATCATTCAATCTATTATCTATATTTTAGCTTTATCATCTATTGAGAATGAAAAAGAATGACTCATTCAATTGAAAAGGACAGGAAGTTCAAAGTCAATAACTAGACACTACAGCCTTGTAATCTAGTCACGTTAAAATTAACCATCCCACTTGTTTGATAAGTCTGCTTAGAGAGACGTTAACTTCAGTGGAGACTCCTGACTCTGACTCTAGTAGGTTTACTAATTATATCCTCACTAGTAATGAAATCTACTTCAGAGGATTTGAGGTTACCCTAAGAAAAACTGTTGGATGAGCTAACATTATTTTATCTGAAGAAGGAAAATTTGAAGAAGATCGAATCAGTGTATGCAATTTGCCATGCTGGTATTTAGACTATGTTACACTATCTCGCACATATGGAGTGTGTGTCTATTAGAGAGTATGTTTAGGGAAGATTGAAGTAATCAGGTGGGCTATGGTGTTATTAAAATGGTTTTCTAAGTGATTCTATGACTTTTCCAACTGAAGAATTTGGATACTATGTATATAAGTTTTGTTTAGCTAACAAGATGTAATTTAACACTCAAGAGTAGAAAATTGTCTGGCTTTTGTTAAAATAACAGTCAAATTATCAGTCTTTTTCTGCTTATTACAAATAAATTTTTAGTAAGAACAAAAGATAAGTGAATAAATAAGCATTAATTGAGAAAATGAGTAGAATATTCTTGTTTTAGAATTTACATTTGATGCATTTAATTGCTCCACTGCAACTTATAGATGCATAATATCTTATTTTGTGCTAATAGTCTTCATCATAAAACAAATATAGTATAATAAATCTTTTATAATTGTTCCTATAAAATATTTTAAATAAATGACTGCCCTGAAACAAAGAATATGTAGCATTTTCATATATGTATACATACAGAGACATGAACACACAAACATATTTCTCTCATTGCTAAGCAGTTAGCTACATGGAAAGAGGTTAAAAGGAAAAGAAAAATCATAAAGATGGCAAAGAAGATTGAATAGCACTATTCTATTCATGAAAAAAGTTTCAGAGATTGAACTATTTCCTGCACTCTTTGTATTTTCATATATATGTTCTGTAGGTCAAGTCATGCTTCAAAATCTAGAAACTCTCAACTGATTAATTTTGCTCTTCATCTTTCATCATCTGTTCTGTTAATAGTTTCAATTTAATATCCCTCTAAATGTGTAAGAAAGTAGCTATAATATTATGACCAACCTATTAGACAACTGATATCAAGAACTTCCTATTTTGACTTATTTCCCCTTCTAAATGTCTCATATTTTACATGATTCAGAGGAATACATGAAAGTTTCATGTTGGGCCAATGGATATTCAGAATAATGAATGTATAAATGGCACTGAAGATCCAGTTTTCAGTTTAAGAGAACATCACTGTTAGCTAATGGGATAGTACTCTTCTAAAAGAACACGATTTTTTAGCAAGAAATGATTCTGTTATTTTTTTTCCTGGTAAGATGACATAGACTTATCAGACTTTAGAAAAAAAAAGTGGCAGGATAGAAACTCAAAGGCCTACCCCAGGCTAACTATGTGCAGATGATTAAAAAACATGAGGTAGTAGTATAAAATCTGATGGGTTCAAACACTAGCCTTGATCTGCTTTTCCTTGGATAATTGGATTTCTGGAAATGTTGGGTGACACAGTCCTCTGTAACAACCTTGTGCAGAAGTGTAGCTATGGCAGCCCTCAGGCAAGCTTCCTGCCATTAGTCAGACTCTATGTTTTCCTCTGAAACATGGCTCTTACAACCTATGACATGTGTCCATCTGCAGGTTAACTGGGTAGCTCCCATTACAAATTTACATTGCCTTCCAGCCCTTGTAGTACTTGATGATTCCTGTTTTGAGGCAGAAATGACACTCAGTGTAACTATAGGGTTCAGGATAAATGTCCACATTTCCACCATAAATACTAAAATATAATAAGATCCAGTTTCTAGCTTGGAAGTTGCTTAGAACCTTTGGTTTGAAAGGAATAAGGTTATCTTATTATGACAACAGAAATACGATTAGAACATTTTTTTTCCCTAACATAATCTAGTTTGTGGCTTTCAACAAAGAGTCACTGGAAACACAAACCACAATTCCTGTGCTTTTATTGGCAAATAGGGCAATACTGGTGAGTGGATACAGTAATTGCTCTGTAATAGCTATCAGCGCTTCAATTTACAATTATTTTAAGTCTAATGGTTTTGATCAGGCATTTCCAGAAATAAGTATGCTAAAGTAATCCAAGAAACAAGGAAATGTCTTACAAATCTGGGGATGATTTAAAAGCATTCTTAAAGTTATTCGATATCAGTGACCTAGTAAAGCCAGTTCCTGGAATGGGCCACGTGTAAATACACAACTGCCAAGAGATAATAGTACTAAAAATAACATAGCTACCACAGATTCATCATAGAAAATGTATATATGAAATATATATGAATATATATAAACATATAATGAAAATATATTAAATTTATATAAGATATAAACCTTATGGATGATATCCTTAGCAAAGGAAAATAAAATATATATTTATGGGTGGATGGGGGAACTGGATTGGGAGAATCAAGTGGAGTAGGAAAGGGAAGAGAGAATAAGGGAGGGAATACGGGGAGATAAAGCTAAAATTAAGGTTCATTTGAGGGGAAGTATGGAAATCTAATAAAATATAACCTTCCTAAAATATATACATATATTATGGTGATAAAATTGAACTTGCCAAAGAATAGGGGGAAAGAGTTCCAAATGGCCATCTCTTATAACCAAATAAATATTCTAGTGCTGGGATTGGGTTACATATAATTGATATGTTGACAAAAGGGGTCCCATGGGAACCTCCAAACAACCCAGGCTATTGCCAAGATTATATATATATAGTTTCCAAAACTATATATGTTGCTTTCCACAAACTGATATCAAGCTCTGTGCCCCATGAGCTATGCTAAGAGAGTGGTGATACAAAGCTTGTGGGAATAACCAAACAATATCTGCTTTGATATAACTCCCACTTCAGGAGAATGAGCCCGTACCCAGTCAACTGCTTGGTTGACTGAGAACATGAGTCTATATAGCCCAGGGACCAAGAGGAAAACCAAATGCTACTGTTCTTTAGAAAGAAAGAGAGAGGGGGGGAGAGAAGGCAGGAAGGAAAGAAAGAAAGAAAGAGAAAGAGAGAGAGAAGCAAGGCAGGCAGGCAGGAAAGAAGGAAGGAAAGAAGGAAGGAAGGAAGGAAGGAAGGAAGGAAGGAAGGAAGGAAGGAAGGAAGGAAGGAAGGAAGGAAGGAAAGGAAAACAGAGCAATAAAATGACTCCTAATGACATTCTGCTATACTTATAAGTCAGTGCCTTGCTCAGGCATCCTCAGAGAAGTTTTCTCCTACAGTACATGGGAACACAGAAACCTACAGCCAGACATTATGCAAAGAGTGAGAGACCTTGGAACACTTAATTCCAGATGGTATATTCCCATGAAATCCTTCCTCTCAGGGTTCAGGGAACTCAGTGGAAAGGGGACCAGAAAGAGTATCAGAGCCAGAGGGAAAGGAGGACACCAAGAAAATAAGGCCTGAATCAATCTTATAGATGGACATATGAATTCACAGAGATTGTGGCAGCATGCGTTGAACCTGCACAGGTCTGCAGCAGATGTCCAAGGTGCTAAAAGAAGTGAACACACACACACATCCCTAGCCCCGAATCAATCTCCAATTAATAATTACTTGCAATTGAAAAGTCAGTGTCTCTGAGGTAGTCTCACTGGGGAAACAGATTACTCTTAAGGGTGCACTAGCTGCATGCCCAGCAGTAGATAGCCAGCGGAAAATGAACTCAGGTGGCGTCTTTGGAGGTCTTGTCTCATAATGTCGTGTCAGGGTTTTTTCTTTTGTTTTGTTTTAATTTTAACTTATTGCTGTTATCTTAATCTAATTTATTTTATTCACATATCTGTTTTTCTTCCCTCTTTTTTTCTACAGGTCCTTTACACATATATCGTGGCTTCTAGTTTAATATTTTTATAAGATTCCTGAGTGGGCAAATGTGTGGTCTTTGACTCTCGTGCCTTCCCTTGGGCTCTTTTCCTTCTGTTTGGTCTAATTCTGGTGTGTTTGTTTCTGTTTCATATTATTGCATTTTATTCTATTATTATCCCTTAGCAGCCTGCTTGTTTTCTGTCGATAGACAGAGAATGCATGCAGAAGACAAGAGTGGTGGGAAGATCTGGGAGAATTAGAGGGAGGGCAAGCCATTATGAACACATATTACGTGAGAAAAAAATCTATTTTCAATAAAAGGAAAAATATAAAAAAGTAAAGTATCAGGGAAAATATATGGATTAGCAGTTAAAATCACTTGCTGTTCTTCTAGAGAGCCCAGCTTTGGTCCCCAATACCTACATGGTAGCTTACAACCATCTGTAACTATATGTTTTGAGGATCTAATGCCCTCTTCTGGCCTCTGTGGACACTAGGTATACACATGGTGCACATATATTTACATGCAGGCAAAATAATCACAAAATATAAATAAATCTTTTTCTCTTCAGGGTGAGATTGCATATAAACCTAACCATCATGCAAAATATAAAGATCAGATCAGATCATAGTGAATGGTTCCACGGACTCGTGTTGAATCATATTAATGTAAAACCAAAATGAAAAAGTAAACAGTTCACATTGACTGGAAAGTTAAATTATCAAACATGAAGCTCAAGCAGGAAGTAAATGCTAAAATCTATTGCTTTTATGAAGGTGATCAGTAGTCTGGAAAAAGAGCTTTATACAAATATAAGGAGATCTTGACACTAGTTTGCCTGGACCATAATCAATAGTGTTAGGCTTGTGTAAGACATGCTCTCTGCCATCTTGCTAGCAATTCTTGTCCTAAGCATTATTCAACATTGTTTATGCCCCTGGACATGTTTACAACTCACTTTTGAACCATGTGATTGTGCAGTTTACCTACGAGTATGTATGTAAACCAAGAGTTGATCTATCTTGAAATCTAAATGAAGCATAAATGAAAAAAAACAACTTTGGTAACATCTGCTTTGAATCACAACTTCAGCAAGAAATGGGAACCTCACGGAGAAGGGTTACTTACTCATGTTCACTCTAAGCAACTTTCCTTTTTTCCAGAGGAAAATGTGTCTTTCTACACTTTTAAGAACTGTAAAGGAAAAACTAAAATCAAGATCCAGAAGGAGCAAGTAACATATACTCTATCTAATGTTAAATTTAAGTAGTAACATTAACATCTTTGTCAATTTATTGTTTTTGTGTTCATTCATCTATTTACTTACTTATTTATTCATTTTTGATACATGGTCACATGTAGCCCAGGCTTCTCGAATTCCAGATATGACGAAGATGGCCTTGAACTTCTAACCTCCTGGACTGCATCTGCCCAATGCTTGGAATTCTGGTGTGCACCACCACATCCACCTTTGTAGTTTGGGTTCGTTTTGTGTCTGTGTTTTTTAAACTCTTACATTGTTAGAATATTTTGGCCTAGGATGCATGTATAATTTTGTCAACAGCTCTGTGCTCTGTTTGTTTAGGAACCTATGATCCAATGTATAAGGCGTTTGCTTTTAAAAAGCAAGTATATATTTCCTCAAACTCATATTATTACCTCTGTTTATGTTTTTGGTCACGGTTTTGTTTTCATTTATACCTTCATCTAAATTGTTCAGTCAAACTATAATTTGAATATGTGCATGGATATACACGAGAGCTTAATGAGGAATTGGAAGGACAAGAACCACACAGTGAAAGGGAAACTTAATGATAGAATCTATAACCGATCACCGGCATTTCCAGGAGCATCTGATGTAAAATAACGAACAGGCATTCCTTTTCAAGTTGCTTCTCTTTTTTAAGAGAAAAGAAAGGCAAAAAAAAAAAGAGTGAAGGGAAAGGAATTTCTCTTTCCTATGACTTTGCTAATGACCTTCTAAGAATTTTTCTTTCTTTCATCTTAGCTCGTAGTTTCTACAAAAAAAAAATCATATCTCTGTGCCAAAGTTTTTTCAATTGCTCTGCAAATACCAGGTCATTGAATTATTCTTTCTAATAGAATACAAATTAATTTGGTGGCTACATTTTAGCATATTAGATTTCTATACTCGTAAGAAGATGAAGAGTAGAAGTTAAGTCTAGACAAGGAGGACAGTTACACAGTTGACCTTTTCAGAGGCCCATCTTTCTGACAGATGGGACAAACCTAAAGAAAAGGAACTTTTGTCCTTCTGTTTTCCTATACTTTCTTCATAGGACTGAACCATGCTATCTAGAATTGCAATGAGCATAGAAGAGTAGCTTTGCACTCTAAATGACAAAACTGAACATCAGAGAGAATATGGAACCTAAAACTCAGGAAACTGATGTGACACCTGTCAACCACCTTCCTCCAGGCTCTGATACATGAAGACAAAATAATAAAACATAAAAATAATTTAAGTACTTTAAGTTTCTATGGCAACAACAACTGAGATGCATAGCTTTCTTTAGACATGTGTTTTTTCCATATTTCTTATTTCCATAGCATCTCATACATACCCAATCTAAGTAGTGTGACCTCTGAGACATTGTGTCAATCCAGAAGGTGGACTACAAAGCCCATAGGAACCAACATATCATTATTACCTATAAATAACAAATCTGCTTTGCCTCAGAACTTTGCTTTGTTACTCTGTAACATAATATACTATCACAAGGCTAATGTCTCTTCTTCTTCATAGTCCCTGTGAGATAATGATACTGGCTTTGGTGGTTATACATGAAGGGTCATTTATGATTATTATCTAAGAGTTCTTAGCAAATAGTTAATCAAAAAAATGCAGGTTGAATAAATAGAAGAATAAATACATCATCTTTTGAAGAACTGAATATTGTATTTTTTACTACTACAGCTTAAAGTAGAAGGATTATAAATTTTAGAAAAAATTATTGTTTATCTTAGGTGAACCCTTAAAAGATGGTGAGATGCCTAGTCTTGGTTGTCAACTTGACACACCTGGGAAAAGGGAACCTCAACTGAGGAATTGTCTCCATCAGATTGGCTTGTGGGCATGTCTGTGGGGTATGTTCTTAGCCCAGTGTAAAGCAATGCTGTCTCTGGGCAGATGACTCTAGATTCTATATGCAATATAGCTGAGCAAGCCAGGGGAAGCAAGCCAGTGAACAGCATACCTCTGTGGTCTCTGCTTCACTTTCTGCCTCCAGATTTCAGCCTTGCATTCCTGCCTTGTGTACCCTTCATGATGAACTGAAGCCTTACCAAGTAACCACGTTCCTTCCCATGATGGCTTTGGTTGTGGTGATAATCATGTCAACAGAAAGCACAGTTAGACAGACAGTGTATAACATACACACTGAAAATCAAAGCTTTCACAAAATGCCTGAAATGAAGTTTTATTTTTTAATAAACAAATTGTCTTAATGATTTGAGTTGAAAGGAACTGATACTTAGTTTTTCAGATAAAAATTTGTATCTTTTCCTATCCAGGAACAAAACACTTGAGTCAGGCAAGACAAAGACATTTTAAATTTGAGACTGAAGTTTAGGATCTTCCCAGAGATCTATATGTAGAAAAATGTAATTAAATTCTAAGAATTCTACCTTCGAGATCAAGTGGGAGACTTAAGAGTGTAATTTAGCAATTATCACTATCATCTGAGTATTGGGAACAATTTAAATTTGAAGAGGAACATATCACAATGACATTTAAGATGAATTATTCCCAAAATGAACTCCGTGGAACCTGCAGGTTTGACTTGTTAAGTATCCACTTGAAAATATCTTTGAAAATGAGCCTTCTTATTTTGGTTAAGTTGATACTGAGCCTTAGATCTGAAAATATTCACAAAATTTGTTAAAGTTGATCACCTCGTTATATAAATAAACATATTGAAACCATAAGTAATTGGTAAATGCCATTTACCATTTACCATTTACCATTTATCAACAGCTAGAGAAAATAGCCATACTTTTAAATAGTAAGTGTGTTGACAATACAAAAGATCATTTACATTTAAGAACTAGTGAATATAGTAGATAATTTTTAAAGTTATATCATTAAAAAATCTCAACTGGACAAAATGTAAGGGCAAAGTAAACAATATACAAATAGCTTCTAAAAGTAAAGTAACCAAAACTAACATATTTGGGTTTAAGGAAATGATCATGCTAAAGGTTATATACAGATGTGTTGCTACTGAAAGCAGCAGCATGTGGACTGAGGTTATAGGAAAGAGGGAGATATAAAAATAACTGAGAAGAGACACAGCATGGCCCCAGTAAGGCCACAATACCCCACCCATGTCTTCAAAAGACCAAAACCTAGACATTAAAAAATGGGGAAAAAGAGAGAAAAAAATGGAGAATTGAATGTTGTAATTACACACTGAACTGGGAATTTGAATTATGTGATTGGATCTCTAGCATACTCAACAGAACAGATTGCCCTACTTTACATGTAAGATCCTCTAGTCTTTTCTGTTTGTAAAGTCACATTTTAAGAAAGAATGCAGAACAATCTATTAGCATTGTTTCTAAAGGTCAACTAAATACTATTTGTCTGAGTTTTCTTAAAGTCATTCAATTTCCCAAATAAATACCACACATTTGAAGAAAGTGCACTGATATCCAACTATCAATATCAACAACCAGTTGTTAACGCAGAGTTCAAATTCAAAATTTATGAAATTGGTCCTGAGGATATGGCTCACTGGGTGAAGTGCTTATTGTGAAAGCATAGAGATTTGAGTCTGGATGCCCAGAACCCATGACAAAGCTGAACCCAATGGTACAAGTTTATAACACCAGTATTGAGGTGAGTTGGAGCATGCGAGGAAGATAAGCAAATCCTACAGGCTTGCTGGCTATCTATTGGTTCAATAAATATGGTAGAGAAATATAGCGGAATATACCTGATGTCAGTCTCTGACCTCCACATTCACATGCGTAGGTTAATATCCCCCAAACACATATATACACATAGGCTATCATAGACACACACACACACACACACACACACACACACCACATACACACACACACACACACACACACACATACCCTCCACAAAATCTAAAGTTTGAGTTGTGCACTTTTGAAATAAACATGCAAATATATGTCTTGTGATATTCCAGTTCTAGCTTGATATGAGTTCCCTGGCATGTCAGCTAAAGTCCTCTGGGAAGGAGATGCTGACATGGGGTAGGAAGTACAAGAGGATAGGTGGTGGGACAGGTCCCTCTTTGGACAGAAGAGGCCAGGCTTACAAGTGGCATACAGAAGGGTCAATGGCCTCAAGTCCAGAACAGAATTGATTTCTGAGATGCAAAGCTAAAGGTGGCTACCTGGCTTCATTCTTTGCATGTAATCAAGAAGTTCATTCTTAAAGGCCAATTCCCAGAGTAGTGCTCTGACCATATTAATTACAAAGATAATGTATGTCCAATGGGGAACTAAGTATTTGTATAGAACTCGTTTCTTTTATTGATGCACTTAAAGCTAAACAGGAAATACCAACAATGGGATACTGTCGAAGAGTTAGGATAACCTGCCCAAACTTGGCTCTGACCAACTGCCACAACTTAGACCTAGATCAAATGGTTTTTCTTTAACTGAGAGGGAGACATTCTCCAGCTCATGCCATATTGAAACTGGAACAGAAACCTCTGGAGCACAAAGGCAAAGCAGATTTAGTTTCAACTCACTCTCACCTGAAATGTTCATCTCAGTTTTAACAGGTTGACACACAGCCACAGCCACAGTAATTACCCCCAGGGACAGTTCCCACGCCTACTAGAATTTAAAGTTTCTAAATGAACGCATAGGTGAGGGCAGAACATCCAAACATTTGCACTTTGTGAAAGGGCTCAAAATGAAAAAGGCACAGTAAAATAAATCAGTTGGAGTACTTAGTGGCAAATGCCTCATTTTCCTGTTGTATTTACCCTTCTGACCCAACAGAACAGTACTGCAGAGCCTCTCTCTGCATCCCTGATAAGGTTATTTACACTGCATAGCCAATGAGTTTCTGGCACGTGCAATAAATTCTCAGCTCTGAAATGTGTGTGAAAGTATAGACGCTGTTATTGGAGGAATTAACCTTGTAAATGAGGAGCACCCTTACTGAAGCTCTGGATTTTGATTATTCAAGAACAACACAGGAATGCAGGCAGTTTTCTGCAGACTTATAATGATCATCCTCACAAATTACCACTGACTATGAATAAGTAATAATATACTGGCAACAAGTAAAGAGTTCTGAATTCATTTTTTGTACGTGTATGTTTGTGTGCTAGTATGTAATTTTCCATGCCATCACTGGAAAGAAATACTGTGAATTAAGGCCTTGTTCCTCACCAGTGATCTGTATTAGACACTAGGAAAGCCAAGATAGAACATACAGGAAAGACATTCTGCTTTTGAGCCATACTGCCTGTTGCTCACAGGCCAACATGCCCCAGAGATTCTTCTAAAGTATTCAACCATCACCCCACCAAAGTATCTTCAACAATGCCTGCTAAAATACATCAATATAAGCTAGATAGACTATTACTTGTTCATTTTGATGATGTTATAGGAAGTTAATGACATTAATAAGTTCGAGTGTTAAAGCTCAAAATTGTAGACATAGGCTCAGGTTCAAAAGGATACTTTATTCTTTTCCTAATTTAATCCCCAATCCTAGTCCTGGAGCCCTGGAGCTTTTTGAGCTACATGCAATCTAATCTTAATCCTAGAAATGGAAGGCTTCAGCCTCCATACAGTCTAGAATGTTTAAGCCTCCAAGACTCACTGCTGACTAAGTCACTCTGACTAGCTCCTTCTAAACTCAAGAACTGCCTGAACTCAACTAACTCTTCTGGATCAACTTTCCTCCAAGCTGCTGATTGGAACTAACCTTCTGAATTGGCAGACTGTTCTAACTGAACTCTTCTGACTCTGGGCAGATTCTGGCTGCTTCTCTGACTAAACTGCACTGCACAGCTTCAACTGATTCATTCTTCCCATCTGATACTGACTTCTTCTGAGCTTCCTCTGTGTCTCTGCCTCAGACTCCTCAGACTGCTCCTGTGTCTCTGCCTGTATGTCTCTCTTCCAGTCTGCCTGGTTCTGTTACTTACTGCTTGACTTTCTGAGCTAAGAGCCGGCTTTTCTGTGTGAGAGTTGGGCATGTCTTCACTCTGACTCACTCGGTAAACTCTTCTTCTTATTCATCACTTTGCCTGCCCTTCACTCTGACTCATCTCAGACATCTCTTCCTTTCTAACACTGAGCTCTGCTTCCTGTATCTTCTTCCACACTCTGTTTCTGTCCTGTATATTAAAGGCCTGTGCTACTACTGCCTTCTGAATACTAAAATTAAAGAGGTGTACTAACATTCTTTCTACCTTAGAACAGCCATGCTGCTAGATTAAAGGATTAAATGTTCCTCTAGAAAAAATTGGATTACTAGAGCACACAGGATAAATATACATTTTCTCACTTAGGAAAAATCCCAACATACAACATTTGACTTTTATTTGAGCCAGTTTTCTGGCAAAGGTAAGACCCTGAGGGTTGGCATGGAATTTCATCTTCTTCTACTTCCTTCTCCTTCAGTTCATAATGAACTATGTCTCTTTTTTAATATCTTGAAGGAACACAAAAAAGTTTCAGAGAGGCTATAGCTGAGATGAATATTAAAATGTTTGCTAATATCTCAAAAGCAAATACCCATTGATTTGATGCCCTTTCAAGCCCATATATGAGACCCAGTAACCTGAACATGAGAGTTCTTCCCTTTCTCCTAAATAGATACCTACAGAATACATACTGCCCACAACAATACAAATTCCACTGCATATCACAGCTTGGCCGGTGTTGAAATTTATCAAAATTGTGCAGCTAAGATTTGTGTTTTCCTGTAAATTATATCTCAGTATAGAAATGTAAGCAACAGTAATAAAATTAGGGATGGAGTTGGTAGATTCAAAGCTAAAGCAATAATGTTAGAATTTTGACTGTTTTTTTAAGCTGGATGATAGGCATGTGGAGAGTTCATTATACTATTTTATGCATGTTATATGTTTTTAAGCTTCTCATAATAAAATATTTTTCAAAGGCCAATTGTACCATCATTCCACAGTCACAGTTCTGATTATTGTCAGACTCATGATTAAAATCTGCTTATATCTTTGACATTTAGCAGTGCAGACTAAAGACATTTCACTCACATAGCCCTGCCTGAGGGAATGTCTTGACATTGTTTAACCTCTAGGTTTTTGTTTGCATAGAGAAAGAAAATTTTAAAAGCCTACTGAGTCATCAAATATTATAAAACTGCCTCAGAAAATCAGTGAAACCAAATGACTCCACATAGTGGGAGTTCTCCTTACATTACGCTGAATAAGCAAGACCGACATGGTCCTCCTCAATACTGATTTAAACTGATATAATCTACTAATTTCCACAATTCCCAGATTAAGAATATGCCATTTACTATTGCAAATTGCCCAACTAAAATACTCGTGTTTCAAACCTGAAGTCTTTCTAAGAATGTTTCCACAGCCTTAAAAATTCACTTCTAATACGTATAAAGAAGAAATCATTTTATATGTAGAAATTTTTCATATTGCATGACATAGTGTTAGTGCTCATAAATGTCTAGTGAACTTGTGAATGAAGGAAATAGTTAAATGACCAAAATCTTTCTAATAGATAAATATAAAATAAAAATATAAGAAAAATGGTAATAAATGGTGACAAAACAAGAACATCTTCAAATTTTCATTGAGAGAGATAAAAAATCACTTATTAAAGGCTAATAAATTTCATGTTATTTGAAGTTTTAAGATTATATATAATGTTTTTTTTAATTTTTAAAATAAGATATTGCCTTAAGAGAAATTAAGAGGAACCATCAGATCTCTGGAAAAAGATGACTTGACTTGCAACACATTTATGAAAGCAATGTGGCTTCAGTTTGTCACATCTGACTCTAAAAAGAATTGGTTTTAAAAGATCTAAACTTTCAAACCTAAAATGAGACAAAAACAAAGAGGTTATGAAGCCCAAATTACCTAAATGCTTGTTTCTAATCTCCCCTTCACTTTTTATCTCTTCTGTATCACATCTCCTGTGCCAAATATTAAGTAGTAGCAGCTTGGAATTCAAATAATCCTAACCACTCACAACAACAGAGCAAGGCCAAATCTGTATTAGGCACTCTACATGATGGTTTTCTTTTCATAGCAAAACTAGAAGGCAGTGATTATTAGCATCAAAGGCCAAATCTAATTTAAGATTTAAGCAAAAGCAGCTGGTTTTTCTCCTGTCATTTTTCATGCTACCTAAAGTTTCCAATACCCCATTTCACAAAGAGTTAGACACATTCAATGCTCTCTTCCAAGAAACAGAAAAAGAAGTCCATGCAGCCTTCTCAGATGTCTTGTGAAGATAACCTGACAGTCAAATAGATTACATGCCTATAATATGCAAAACATTAAGAAGACATCAGAATAAAAGTCTCCTCACATTATGCCCTTCATACGATTGTGCAGGCCTGTCAAATGTTCTTTGCTAGGACTTGAAAACATCTATAGAGACTGCATATATACATATTTCCTATATTACAACATGTAGCTCATTACTGAGGAAGCTCACTGTAGCTGAGCTGCCATAGAGACTGACCACATAATCTCAATTTTCTCTCACTGGCAAATTTTTTGTGCTTTTTGCTTGAAGGCTATAGTTTGCTTTCTTCTTAGAGTAAGCTTAACAATGATTGTAATGGAAATTTTGCCCTAAAAATATTTAGTCTTAAATTCAGTTAGTTAGAAAACATCCAAGAAAGCCAAGGTCATAAGCTCATAAGAGTATGAAATTCATATCAGATGGAAATTGTCCACACCAGAGATCAGCCCCTATTCTGGGTCCCTAGCTTTATGCTGGAATATCATGGGTAAAAGACAATGGCTTGAAGATCAACAAGAGATCCAAATCCTGTCAGCAGAAATGGAAAATCAGTAGCATGACCATTTTTATTTGCTGCGTTAATGTCTGTGAGTTGTTGTATTAGGTTAAGATATGGGAGAAAGAGAAGGACGAATCTGCCTTTCTCCCACATAATCCAAGTGAGGGCAATTAGACATTTGACAGAGACATATGACAAATGATAAAACACGGCATATTTTAAGCACAAAATAAGCAGTGCAGCCAATAGGTAATAAAAGGGGAAAAAAAAAAGAAAAAAGCAGGTTTTGGTGTATTCAGGAGTAGCTTCTGGAAGGGGTGACTTAGGAGCTAACACAACTGAACATGGAATAGGCAGAGGGTGGTATTCTGTGGGACAGTCCGAGGCCCTCCTATCCCAGTGCTCAGGCGCTGCAAACTGCGTAGCAGTCAGATCCTGTCTTATTCCAGTCCTGCTAAGCTTATGACTCACCCTTTAGTTGCAGCAGGAAATGTGAGAGGGTACACTCAGAATAAAACTTCCTATCCAAACCCTGCTGAGAGAAGAGCATCAAGGAAAGTCGTTTAAGACAACCATTTCTCAAGGGTTTCTAAGCTCTGTAAAGCTATATATTATAGTTACCTTAATGTAGACTCTTAAAAAAATCTTCTAGCAAATTATTCTCCAAATTGTAGCTCTCTACAGTGGGGAAGAGAGGCTAATCAGAATACTTTGCACACATAGATGAAATTGTCAAATAACAAAATTAATCAATAAAAAATTCAGCTCTTTGGTTTGACAATCTATATCAAAGATAAATAATTTCATGTTCCTTGATCTAATAATTTCAGATCAAGGAGTCACTTCAATATGTAACCACTTTTTAACACATTAATATGTGCATGATCATGTATCTGTTGTAGGGTTTTTTTTTTCTTTCCAATTGCAAGAGAATGAGCAAGCACTAAATACCTATTGGCAGATAGGATATTAACTGTATTCCAATACACAGTATCTGATAAATACCATCCAGACATTAAAAAAAGGAATATTCTGGATTGTGTGTACCAAAGGAACACAAGGAAGGCCATCAACGACTGAAGTGAAATAGACAAGGATCTTGGGGTGAGAGGAAACGAAGCAGACACTGTCGAGTGTAGAGTGCACACCTTTGAGCTCAGCAATCAGGGGGTTAAGGCAAGTGGGTAGTCAGAAATTCAAGCCAGCCTGGATTACATAGTGAAACCCCATTAAAACAAACAAACAAACAAAAGAATTGAAAAGTGGGCACAGAACCAATTATATCTAAGATCCCTGAAGGTAATGGTAGAGCTTATCATTATATCTTAATATAATGAGGACCAGAAGAGTATTATAAACAAATGAGACAATGTATTCTTTAAACCTTCTTTAGGAAATATAAACTGCATAAGAGCAACAGTGGAATGGGGATACAAGATCGACAGCCCTTGCAGTAAGTACACATACATGCACGTGTGTGACAGAAAAAAACAAGGAAGAAAAAATACCAGAAATATAAAAGACTGGCTATTCAAATTTGTATTTTTTAATAATTTACTTTTGCCATATTTAAAAGCTTGTGATTGCTAGTAACTATGCTCAGGATGGGACAAAGATTAACAAACAGTTCATATTAAAAGCACACAAGATAGTGTCCAGAATATTGAAGAGTCACCAATGGCTTGAGATTTTCACAAGGAAGATTTAGAGAGTTCTACACAGGGAAGACAGAGTGTAAAGCAGTGTTTCAGGAAGATATGTCTTTGGAAGTATTTCCGTAGGAAACCCTTCAACCTACTTGAGACCCTGGGTTCAATATACAGAGCTAAAACCAATTTTAAACAGATGTATATAGAGATAATGTATGAAGGGGAAAGGCTAGCTTGGAGATTATTGTGTTCTTCATAGTATCTATATTAGATAGAGAAGGAAGAGATCTAATTATCACCATTGACAGTCAGGGAGGAAAGAGCTCACCTCAGGTCAAACAACAAATCAGAGGGAGAAATGAGGCCAGGCTGCAAATCAAACTTCCTAGTCTAAGCAGACTAATTCTCTAGACTTCTGCTGCCTATATTATTCAAATACAATATGTGAATCCAGCAATTCACATGACCTTTTTCAAATATTAAAGCTTGCTGCAACCCACTTGCTAAATAATATACCAAAGGTCAGAGAATCGAGAAAATAGTGATTCCTTCAAGTTCTGTTTTTTCTCCCCTTTGAGATTTATCTCTACTAATTTCCAACTTTTAAAAAATCAAAGCTGTTATTTAAATGGCATTAAACTTTTGTTCTGCTGCTGAATCTGCACATGTATGTGTGCATAAAATTCATGTGGGCGTCTTCAAATAAACACATTCTTCTCGACTGTGAATGTGATCTGTTTCCATTAACTCAACAATGCAGGAAACATTTCTAAAGAGCAATCATCGCTCACTTTACCTCATTTCAAGGCAAATAAACATTTTTACTTGAAAGTATTATAGTCAACACTAATCTGCGGTGGTGCAGATCTCATTCTCTTACCTGCTCTGCTCAGAGAACTTGGCAGGCATAGGCATGGAGACTGGAAAGATAGTGTCAAGTTAACAGACCATTAAGTTTAGTATAAGTCATGGAGGGGTGCGGTGATGAGAAACTTGAAGGGGATGCAGTGGTGGGGAAAACAGAGGAGACCCAGTAATGAAAAGCGTGCAGGAGATGCAGTGATGAGCACTGAAAAGTGCAATGATGAGCATTGAGGGGTACAGTGGTGAGCATGGAGGGGTGCAGTGATGAGCATTGGGGGTGCGGTGGTGAGCATGGAGGGGTGCAGTGGTGAGAAGTACAGTCTTTGTTCAGCACCACTAACTCTGAATGCTGCATCTCCCACATGCTACACTGTAGTCTTACCATTTATTACCTTCTTCCAGCCTCTGTGTTCCCAAGTGAACTTTGCTGTCTTGGCTTTTATTCATACTGTTACTATATTTTCTTCATGACAATGATAATTTTTTTCCAGTATTGCGTCTCTAAAAATCAATGTCTTTTCATTAATATCAAGCTGTCTTCTCATCTGACAAGCAGAGGAATAAGACACAGTCCTGTTTTATCCTGCTTTTGTTTTGTTGTTGCTATTGTTATTGTTGTTTGTGGCCCATGGATTGAGAACTATTCTAGGTGTTTTCAAACTCATCTGAGTTCTTTGCATTAGTAGCATCACATACAATTTAATTTACTCTGAAATATGGATCTTTAATTGTCACTTAAATGTCTTCAAAACAGATTACACTATGAGGCGCATGAGGAAGATGGCATATACAGAAAACTGCTATGTCCAGGTGATGCAATTAGCAGCAGAAGACACCGCCAGTGCTTCGGAATAAATCATCAGACTTTTAAAGGTAGTGAAGCATAGCATGGCTGATTCAGACATCATGAAAGACTGTCACCAGGCTCCAACAGCTGCCTGATAAATGCCTCTACTAGGTTTTCAAGAGAAGCTATTAAACTTCCAGCAACATGTAATTCAATTAAGAGAAGAATGGAGCTATGAATTAACAAGTAGAAAATGCAAGCAAAACAACTGGAGAGATCTACCTGTAAAGAAGTCACAAGCGTATATTATAAAAATAAATAAATAATGTCAAGATTCAACTCTAATTTCTGGTGCTCTAAAGAATATTCTGAAGAAGCATCAGACTCTGGTTGTTAAAGAAGCAACCTCCAGGTGAATACAGATTTGAATGTGATGGTCATGTAGAATTGCTTTAACATAAGCTGTTGTTAGTTTCTGATACAAATGCTTGTATTTTGTAACCACTTCCAGAATTGTCTTGTAAAATTATCTCTGTTTCTTACAATGGATGGTGCCACTGAGACAAAGTGGTATGACATTGTTGTTATGAGTGTGCGGAGGAGTCTTTGTTTCCAATTGCTATTTTTTAAAAAATCACTCCAAATTTGGTGGTTGAAAACAGCACAAGTTAATAGAGATAAAGTGACGATCTCAGCAGAACTACATTCTTTTGGAGAGTAGGCAGGAATATAAAATAGCATAGCCATTATGTAAAAGAGTAGGGGTATTCTCAAAGTACTCACAATGTCCATTCTCAGCGTTTTTGCTAAGATCAAGTGTAGACCTCCTCTCTCACGGGATCTAGTAATCAGATGGGAGTCGGTAAAATCCTTTTACTTCTGGGTAAATATCTGAAACAAATCAAGTCATTATACTCAGGAGATTCTTCCACTCCTCCCTTATTTGTGAAACTGTTCACAATTGTCAACTACGGAATCAACTGAAGTACCTATAGACAATTAGATGATATAATTGAAGAAAACTTATGGTCTAGGATGAAGTACAGTGGTATGGTACATGCTTCCCACACAGGAAGCTCTGAGTTCAGTCTTTAGATAAAGAAAGAAAGGGGGAGGGAGGAAGAGAAGTAGGGACAAAGGGAAGAAGGAAGGGTGGGCACATGTCATTTTCTGAGCTCCAAAGTCCCTGCATTCTTTGGCAGTGGTACCTTTGTATATCCTCAATTCAAACAGTCACCTAATTTTGACCTCTGCGTCCATCGGCCTATTGACTTCTCTGGGTCTCCTTCCTTCCCCTCTCCCTATTATAGACCCTGTGACCATATTGAGTCCTTTGAAGTATTCTGAATAACCATGCCCACATGAAACCCTTACATTACTCATACCTGAAAAATCTTTCTGGTAAGTAGAGTCACATTATTGAAGATTCAAGAGATTGGGACATTGGTATCTTTTGGGTTCTGTTTGTCTACTTACTACAAGGCATCCGCTTCTGTTATATTGAGAAGGATACTGCTCACCATATCCAGTGTTTACATCTTAAGTGTAGTGTCAATGAAAGGTGCCTTTTACATTTTTAGTTCCTCCTTCTTCAACCCTATTGATATCCTTACATTCATTAACATCCTGATTTAAGTTTATACTCAACTCAGGGACTTCTCTGTCTATATTCACTATACCAATAATAACTTTTCTAAACTCTCTTTTGTAAATATCCTTATTGTGTCAGGGTTAGTTAAAAAAAAAAGTCACCCTTCAGCAGGAAAGTAGGTTTATTTAACATACCGTAAAGTGGACATGGCAGTAGAAGTACCTGTGTAAGACAATGGGCTACAATAATCTCCAGTTTGGAGTAATTGGGTTAAAGCAAGCCAACATGCATACAGTTTTCTGTCTTTCAATTTCCACTATGCAAACGAGAGCCATCCTGATTGGTTTGGCTGGGGTTGGGTTTACAGGGTAGCACCTCTTTGGTATTTAAGTTACAGTCAATTCTAATTTACCAAGCTGTCATATTACCCACTGTTCTTGCCATTTATTGTTTGGCAGAAAGGAAACCTGGGCTTTTTATTTGGGAATGATGTTTTCAGACCCACTCTGGGAACCCATTATCTCACCGTTCTCTTGATCCCTGTCTTGCCTACCACGCTTACCAAAAGCAATCTTTTAAAAGGGAGAACCTATTCTCTCTGCAACCTTCCTCATATAAATATTCATCTGATGTGGTCATATCTCTACACCATCTAGTCTTTCAGTTTTTACTATGTAAAATATGGAAACATAGAAACCATTTAAAGAAGATAGCACCATATTTCAATGAAAGAGTCTAAGTACATCAGCAAGCCATGCTTAGAGACCTAGATGATCACATCCTGAGGACCAGGCTGTGATTCAGAATGATTTTACCAGTCCAAACTTGAAATAACTTCTCCAGAAAGCTATGCTGAGGCCAAGGGCAGTCCCTAACACTGCTAACATTAGTGATCAAGATGCAGCATTTTAGGAAGGAAATGAAAAATAAAAATCCATGTCAATGAAATTTTTAAAGTTACCAATTTAAACAAAAAAAGCCGGGAAATGAAAGTGTCTCAAGGGAACAATAGCTTGTTCATATTTCATGTACTTCATTCTGAAGTATAACACTTAACAGTATAATTAGCTATCAAAAATATTTTATCTGTGCACCATGAGTATTTGATATTATTGTGAGTTCCGTGATTTTTATTTTATTTCCTGACTTCTGTGTTTAAATGTGTAACCGTAATGTTACATTATTTGCATGCCTTTCATCAGTTATTGATGGTTTATAAATGAAATAGATGCCCTCACAGGTCTTTCTACCTCTAACATCCGTAGATAATTTCTGCAGACACACATTTTTATGAACCAATATTACAGAAGCTCTATAAAAACATAATGGGAAACAACACAGTTCTTACAGAATGTATGGGAGTTCTAAAAGGTTTTTCAATTTGTAACAATTACGTTGACTCTTTGAAAGGTTGTTACTTGTTTTGCTTCTTTATGTCATTGCATCAATTCTACCTGGTGCTGAAAACCTATTTCAAAAATTAAAGCTCCACAGTAATTTCCGAACGATCAAAGACTTAAATGTAGCCTTATAAAGCCTGCACCGTGCCGTTTGGTCTAAAACCTCAGAAAAGAACAGGACTGCAAGGCACACTTATTATGAAAGTAATTTCTTTTATATTTATTATTTTCCATTGTTACAAAGTGGATGATAGACTAAATGGAAAAGATATTTCTAATTAACATTTTTATAAAATCAAAAGTCTAGCTTTCAAACACGTGGTTTTATAGATAGTTAAAAAAGAAGAAATCCAACAGTTGATGAAATAGCTCAGCCTGTAAAGTCCTCCCTCACAAACATGAAGACCCATGTTTGACCCTAGAACTCAGCTTTAAAAAGCGGGTCAAGTGAGCATGGTTGCAATCCCATCACTGGGAAAGAAGAGACATACAGATACCTGAGGATTGATTACCAGCTAACCTACCCTACTTGCCCAATTCTCTATCTCAAAAAAAAAAAAAAATGGTCCTTGAGAAACAGCTCCCAACATTAGTCTCAGGACTTTGCACACAGATGCATACAGTCCACACATGCATGTGCACCCTCACACACATGTATGCATGCCCTCACACACATGTATGTTCACCTTCACGCACATGTATGCACCTTCACACGTACATGTGCGCCCTCACACTCATGTATGCACCCTAACACACATGTATGTGCACCCTCACACACATGCATATGTACCCTCACACACATGTATGCACCCTCACACACATGTGTATACCCTCACACACATGTGTACACCCTCACACACATGTATGCACCCTCACACACATTTATGTCTGCTCTCACACATGTGTGCATCCTCACACATGTGTTCACCCTCACACACATGCATGTGCACCCTCACACTCCCCACCCACACTCATACAAATGCAGAAATCCACAGAATGTAGATGTAGCAGACAGAAATAAATGACTCTCTCCACTCATTGAGGGAGTCTTCCCCTCTCCTGCTTGCCTTTACAACTCCACTGTCACCTGCTAGTTCAGTGCAGAAAAATAATCGAGATTCAAAAATTCAAATGCCTGTCAACATCCAGCACATCAGTGCTTATTTTTCTTATCACACTGGTAAAGTTTGGATATTAGTGATTGTTGAATATGAAATTGGAGACATTCTACATAAGTTGGAAAGATCTGCTTGCTGGAAGAAAAATCTTGAGAACATGGTTTTAAAGGGCCGTTGTGATTTTACGGCACAGTAAAGTCATGGAACAGGACAACTATTTAATACGCTGCTGGCCTGGGCATTGACTTCGGGATAGTACCTTACAATCTAATCAGTTCACTCACCTGAGGGAAAAAAAGTGCTGAATTTTTCACATCATGTTTTAACATGCTCTAGTCCTGTTTCAATCTTAGGAACCTTTAGCTCCTTGGATTGGCTAGATAGTTCAGTGGGCAAGGGTGCCTACAGTCAAAACTAATAACCTTATTTTGAGCCCCAGGACTCATATGGTAAAAAGTGACACCTGACCCACAAGCTGTCTCTGACATCCATAGGCATGCAATGACTTGACATTCAGTGCCTGCCCCATTAAATAGACAGACAGACAGATGATAGAGATATAGAGAGATAGAGAGAGAGAGATAGTCGATATAGATATAGATAGATAGACAGATGATAGATAGATAGACATAGATAGATGATAAGCAATTGATAGATGATAGATAGATAAGAGTAAAATGAAAAAAGAAATCTGAACTCTTCATCTGCAATACACAATCATAATATATAGTACCCATGTATAGAATATATATAGAAAACCATCCATAAATTCATGATATTTTAGCCTCAGATAAGATAGGATCAATGAATCAGGTATACATGATTCTTATTTCTGGACTTTAAAGAGCTGTTTTCAGAAGAATTGTATCATAACGTGTGCTTTTAAGGTATGTGATATTTAAAATACATGTTCTTGAACTATGATATACCAAAACTTGATAAGAAAATAAACATGATCAAATTCCTTGCTTTAGGATACCCAGTAAGAGCATTCTGTTTCTGATATCCTAACTGGTTATAATAGTAGGATACTGAGAAAAATGTTTCTAAGAGTTCTCATTCTTGTTCAGATTTCCTTCCAGTACAAAACTCAAATTCTTTCTAAGTACCTAAAAGAAGGTGGATGTGTAGAACAGCATCATTTCGGAGCAGAGAACAAGATCCTTTTTCTGTAGTTTACCTATTAACTGTACCTGTGAAGGGCCAGATAATAAATGTTTGGTATATAAAAGCCACATAACATTCTTTGTTACTTGTTTATATTTTGCGTTTCAATAATTGATTAGAAATGTGAAGTCTAGGGGCCTGGTACATAACTCAATTGTTTAGAGTGGTTGTCTAGCATGTACTGAGCTCTTGGTTCAATCACTAGCATAGTATAAAATGGACAAGGTGGTCAAACTTGTTGCAGCACTCAGGAGGTAGAATCAGTGAACGCTGAAGTCCGAGGTCATTCTCAACTCTGTAACAAGTCCAAAGCCACTCTTGGATACGTGAAATCTTGTAGAAGTTTACTTTTAGTTATGTATAAAATAATTGTTTTGTGCACTGTTGGCAAAAAAGATGGTTAGGCCTTGACATTTTGTATTGTCTGCAGGTGTTGGATTTCTGTGGGGGTTGTTTAATTGCAAATGATCTACATGTGCTATTGGTAGAATACCTGAGGAGTTCTGAAAGAATAAAAACACCTGAGCTCAGATGGTCGGGGTTCCACTGGAAGCATGGCATTGGCCATGAGGTTGATTCCTCTACTGAGATCCTGCAGAGTTTACACCTTTGAAAAATGCTTCCCTGTCTTCCTTGGTGAGCTGCTCCAGCAGCAGCGAACTACCACAAAACCTCTTTTCATGAGTAAAACAAAACAAAACAACAAGATAAAAACCCATGTTTATCTTTGAGCCCTAGAAAGCAGGTCTTAAGGTAGACTCAGCCTATAGACCATAGTTTTCCTACTCCACTTACAGAGGAAAGGAAGACTCTATCAAATCTAAATCCTCATAACCTTACAAGTAATCTCCTAATACTATTCATCTTTGAAACCTGATGAAGTTCTCCAACATATAAAACTATAAAAAGCAAGCATGCATTTTGCTCACAAATCTATGTAGCAGCCTATTTTTGGTTCATTCGGCAGTGAACTGGGGTTGTCCATGTAGGACTAAAAGACAGCCTTCCCCAGTGGCTCACTTCCAGAGCTGTTGCCAAAGCTCTGGCTGTTGCTCATCACCATCAGTTTTGCTATGTGCTCAGCTTTCCTCTCAGCATGCTCTTTAGAACACTCCTGTGTTCTGAGGGTGAGTTTCCCACAAGAGAGAGCAGAAGCCTCAGCACATTTCACACAAGCTTCAGAAAGTCACATCACATCATTCTGCTATAGCCGCGATCTTTATCAGATGCTAAGAGAAAGAGCACAGCATCCCACCTCTTTATAGGAGAAGTATCAAAGGAGAGAGTAGAAGTTGAGCAACATTATTGTGGCTGTTTGGATACAACATGAAAAAAATAAGGTAGTCCTGTCCCTTGGAGCCTAAAAATTGTTTCCACTCTGTCTTTGGAGTGAGGAAGATTTGTACAAGAATCAGCAAGTAAAATAACTCCATGCAATATAGACTTGAAGAATTCTTGGAAATATTTTATAAAGCTTTCTTCAGTATAATGCATTCATGTATTTAGTTATAGAATTCAAATTTTGAAAGTAAACTCCATAGTCTTTTCACACACACATATACAGAAGCATGAATACATACATGCATACACATAGGCTCACATACATACATACACACAGACACACAGATACTCATACATACACACACACACACACACACACACACACACACACACACAAACCCTAGTAAAATTTGAATTCTCTGGCCTGTCTAAAATGAACTAAGGATGTAAATACCTATCAGTATACCAAAGACAAAGTATGTGTGTGGTAGTTGAATGAATTGGCCCATTGCTCATAGGATGTGGTGCTCTTAGGAGATAATGGCCTTGTTGGAGAAAGTGTGTCACTGGGGGAATACTTTGAGATTTCAGCTGCACAAGCCAGGCCTAGTGCTCACTCTCTCTTCCCGCTGCCTGCTGATTGGTACGTAGAACTCCCAGCTACCTCTCCAGCACCATGTCTACTTGAATGACATCATGCTTCCCACCGTGATAACAGTGGGCTAAACCTCTGAACTGTAAGTGATTGCCAACTAAATGTTTTCTCGTTGTCATGATCATGGTGTCTCTTCATGGCAATAAAACTCTAAGACAATGTGTTAGATGAATCCCTTCATCTCAAAATGGAAAAAACTTTCTTGTGAAATGTTGCGGGGAGAGTTTGGTTTATTCCTGGACTAACCAACTTATTGTCTGAGGTGCTTTTCCATTTCAGGACCCTAAATCTACCTTGCTTCAGAATGCAACATTTCAATAATCACCTGCATTTGGGATATCAATCTAGACACATGGCTATAAGTAGTGAGCTAAGCAGCATGACAAGGAAACAAGCTCTGGTGTGTTGTGCATCTCTGCTACCACTTTATCAAGTGTATAGAGATCTGAATCCATCATGAAAGCCCACAGTAGTTTACCATGTACTTCGTATATTCTTAGATGATTGACTCTTCTCCTCCTAAAGAGAGAAGCTGATAGTCTGGACAGAAATATCTACATCATACTGAATTATTAAATGAAAGCCTTCAAATCTTAAAAACTTACTCTTTGCTGTAAAAAAATCTCAGCACATGTTGTTGGTGATTTTGAAGCCCACATTTCTCAGCAGATTGTGAGTACAGATATTGGTAAGCGTAGTGGCTACATGTTGTTTTTATATAACCATTGATGGCATGATTATACTAACATACTTTAAACTATGAGGAGTTACTTAAGGGTAGAAGTTGCTTGAATGGTTGAAGTTGCTTACAGTAAGTAAAGCCATGCTGTTCTCATGTGGTTACTTGCTAGGCTTAAAATTATCTTTGTACCAAAAATCACATGGCCTTATTGGTGATATGTTTATTTCTGGTAGTTGGTGAAAGTCACATTTAAATGTCAGAGCCCTAAGTTCCCAGTCCCCATTAGGTCATACTTAGCAAACAACTCTGAAATCTGATAAACTTCCCACTATCACAAGGACAGTATGACAAGTTAAATATACCTGCTGGCCTGATTGGCAAAGTGTACCTCCCAGAACCTTTCCCCCAAGCTAAAATGGCTCGACATTTTTTCAATGCCCATATACTCTGTTGTTATTTATTCACAGCAAATACTTCTCGGTCACTATTCCTCTGATCAGCATCAGAAAATCACCACATTGAGGATCTTATCAGAGATTATAATTGTTAGCACTCTGTTGCATTATGTAATGGGCTGGCAAGGAAAATGATATTTAAAGTGGCCATATAAAAATACACTAGCCATCTGATCCTTGGGTCATATATTATATCTCAGACCCATACTTGGATGAAGTTATAAGACCAGAAAGCTATATAAATGAATCACATTAACCTAGAACCACACAGCAGCACTTCCTCTGAGTTATGTCTTAATATTCAGCCTTAAATTTATATAGGGTTCAAATGAGATGAAACATGAAGTATGCTTTCATGGCACTATAAAACAAAGGCAGAATGACTGCCTTGTGGATGATTCAGGGCTTCCGTAGTGAAACTTTTTCTTCTCTCATACAACTTATACAATACATCCCAACCCCCCTCTTCCCTCCCTCCACTCCCTAGACTCCCCTCACTTCCCCTCTCCCCCAGATCTACCCCCATCACTATCCACAAACATCCCCCCTCCCCGCTCCTCCCCAGAAAAGAGCACTCCCCCCAGAGTTACTGCTCAAACAGGGCAGGGCATAGCAAGATGGAACAAAGCCTGGCACTAATCCATACATCAAGGGTGGAGTATGCAACCCAGCAGTAGCACAAGGGTCCCAAGGGAAGGTAAAAGGGTCAGAGACTCCCCCAATTAATCTTTTTAAAATAGAAAATGTAACATTTGCATTATGGTATGACTTGAGGTTACGTGTACATAGAAATTACATGGCTTAGTTTAATGTCTGTGTTTATGTAAGGCTTTTGAAAGAGTCCTGGGGAAGTAATAGGACTATATATACCCAAGCACACCAAAAATATCTATTTCTTTTACACTTTTTGTACTAGGAAGCCCCCCCCCCTCAGGTTAAAAGGGAAGATCAATCATATGTGTTGACCTTCTTTGCCCCAGGAAATTTCACTAAATTACTGATAAAGAGGTAACTCATAATAACTGAAAGTTAATAAGTATTGTTAATCTCTCCACAAAGGGGATGCTAACTCAATTTTTCTTCTTCATTCTTTTTAAACGGGGTGTAGTCTTACGCAGCTCAGGCTGGCCTTCAGCTCCTGATGACCTTGAGCTCCTGATCCTCATTTCTCTACCTCCAAGATGCTATCATTATAGACATACTCATTCTTAATTACCTGCCGGAGCCAATTAGATGTCTGAGTACACAACTTGTGTCTACACAAATGAAGCGAGCAACAGAAAAGAGTAATGAACAAAAGTGATGGTACTTGAAAAAGAATGCAACAGAGGAAAATAAAGTTGAAGACATATGTGGGGGTGGGGGGGTGCACTGGAGTGCCCAAGACAGACAAATCTGTTAATATGGTACATTTAATTAAGGTTAACATAGGACAGTTAATTGAAAGCTTTTAGTGATATTCATCATGTACTGCCACCTTATTTGAGACAGAGTTTCTCATTGGTCTGAAGCTCACTGATTAGGCTAGGCTGACAGGTCAGCTAGCTGCAGAAACCTGTATGTCACTCACTGGTTCTCTAGCAGTGGAATCACAGGATTTTCTGTACATGCCTGGATTTCTAAGTGGATGCTCAGGATCCCTGCTCAGGTCCTCATGGTTACATGGAAAGCACTTTATCTACTAAACCATCTCCTTAGCTTCTGTTTACTTAACTTTTAATTGTCACATAATAATTATAACTAATTATAGGCTACAATGTGATTTGTTCAGTACAATGTATAGTGAAATAATCTAGGTAATTAACATTTCCTCAGATATCATTTTTATATGTTGAGAAACTTCACACTTCTGTCTTCTCATCCTTTTAAAAATATATAATAAATGCTATGGACTGCATTCACTTACTGTCCTGTAGAACTCCACGATTCATTCCTCTTACCAAACTCTATTTTGTAGCCCACAGTTCACGCTTCATCTATGTACCTCCTGCCCACTCCTCCTAGTCTTTACCGACCACTCCCCTACTTTTTGTATTAAATGTTAATTGTACAAAATGATGAACTTCATCATAGCACCCTCACCTTGGTGTGTAATGAACTTTGATCCTGCTTACCCACCACTTTCCATTTCTAGGAAATCAGTGTTTAAGCCACTCATCTGTATTTGTAAATGTAACATCCTTTATTTTGTTGGTTTATTTGGAAATATAGATAATCAACAAACTAAATGAAATTTTCTAGGAACATCTGAGATATGGAATAAAGAAATGAATGTTAAACAGAAAAACATTATTATTACAGAAAAATGACACACAGAGAGTAAGTAATAAGATTAAAGTAATGGCAATTGTATTGTCAGAGAACAGAAAAAGGAAAGAAAGTTTGTGTGGGAGAGAATCCTACAATATAACAGTAATACCACTTGAAATTAAAGAAGGTAAATAAAAATTTACTTTAATAAATAAATGAAATATGAAATAAAAAGTAAACAAAACCACTTAAGGCTAAATATTTTCAATATTTTCGAAGGGTAGGGGAAAGAGACAGAAAAACAAGAGAAAATACAAAAGATGCAAAGACTATACCATTGTGACATTCATAAGGGCCAACTGATCATCTATTGATACGACAGCAGTAGTGTAGGCAGAGATATGAGAGACATCCAAAAAAACATGAGGCTTTATCATAACTGAGTGGCGTAAATCTCAGAATCATCAAAACAATGCTAAGGTCTCATCATGGAGGGTGGAAAAATACATCCAGAGAGACACTGTGTAAAATATTGGTGTGCCAAAGATTTTTTTTAAGTCCAAAATGCTTCTGGAAGAATTGAAGTTTTTCTACAATGAAGGAAAATGACCAGTCAAACGCTTACCATCAGTATATGACCCTAGAAAATGTGATGTAATGCCTCAAAACATGAAATTATTCTCAACACAAAGAAAACCTCTAGAGTCACTGCTTCAAGGCAGAAAACACTCTGGATTGTGAGAATAAAAAAATGAGGTAGTGACTGGGAGTGGGATCTAGAAAAGACAGAAAATGCAGAACATCTCAAGAACAAGTTATTTGGTTTGGAGTTTTGGAGGGCATTGAGTGTTTTGTGAATAATGAAGATACACAAAAAGTTTGTGAAGATGGAAATACGGCATTGCAATGTGTACATTTCTATCTGACTTTTGAGTTTTTAGTATTTTTATATTTATTTATTTAACATGGAACATATATGCCTTGACACTTGTATGGAGGCCAAAGAACAAATTTTAGGAGTCCATTCTCTATGTCCACATGCAGAATCCCGAGACATATCTCAATATAATAAAGATAATTAACAGCAAGCCCACAGCCATCTTCAACCTAAATGGAGAGCAACTCAAAAAATCAGGATCAAGACAAGATTTTTCCACTCTCTCCATACCTATTCAACATTCCGTTGCTTAAAGTCTTAGCTAGAGCAATAAGACAGCTGAAGGAGATCAAGCAAATACAAATAGAAAGGGAAGAAGTCAAAGAATCGTTATTCGTTGATGATATGATTGTATACATAAATTACCCTAAAAATCCCACCAGAAACTCTTATACCTGATAAAACCTTTAAGCAAGTAGCAGGATACAAAATTAATACTCAAAACTCAGTAGCCCTCCTATACACAAATAACAATCTAAGAAAGAAATAAAAGAAACAATTCCTTTCACAATAACCTCAAAAAATAAAATAAAGTATCTTGGGAGAACCCTAACTAAGCAAATTGAAAACTTGTATAATAAAATTTTTAAGGCATTGAAGGAAGAATGGATGAAGATATCAGAATATTGAAAGATTTCCCATACTCGTGGATGAATAGGACTAATACAGTAAAGATGGCCATTCTACCAAAAGCAGCCTATATTCAACGCAATCCTCATAAAAATTACAACACAATTCTTCACAAACTTAAAAGGACAATTATCAGCTTCGTATGGAAACACAAAAATCCAAGGATAGCAAAAACAATCCTGAATTTAAAAGAAAAAAAACTGGAAATAAACACTATCCCTGGCCTTGAATTGTACTTCAGAGCTGTAGTAAATACAAAAAAATGGTATTGGCATAAAAATAGACACATTTATTAGTAGAATTCAGATGAAGACCCAGATATCTATCTACACATTATGGACGTGTGATTTTTTGTAAAGAAGACAGATATACACACTGGAAAATGACAGCATCTTCAAAAAATGGTGTTATTCAAACTGGATGACTGCATGTAGAAGAATGCAAATAAATATATACGTGGTACCCTGAGCAAAACTCAACTCCAAGTGGATCAATGTAATGCCAGATCCACTGGATCTGATAGAAGAGAATGTGGGAAATACTCTTGAACTTATTGGCACAGAAAAGGATTCTCTGAAAAGAACACCAATAGCACAGACACTAAGAACAACAATTAATAAATGGATCTCATAAAACTGAAAAGCTTCTGGATAGCAAAGGACAAACACTGACTTTATTATCAGCAATGTTTTAGCAGTTCTTTGAGAATTTCATACAAAGTATTTTAGTCATAATCATTCCCCTCTTCCAACTCTTCCCAGATCTACACACTTATTCATCCACCTAACTTTGTATGCTTTTTTTTAAGATCTTGAGGTTTCTGCGATAAAACAATAAAACAATGGTACTTAGTATTTAACTTTTAAAAATATTATTCCAGTAAAAAGTTTATAAATCTTATTTTCTTGCCTTGAATACTGACAGTACTCTAAAGTACTATGTCTCTATTAGCCATCAGGAATCTTAGAGATAAATTCTACAGACCAACATCATTCATATTATTCATCATTCACTAAGCTTAATTTATTATTATTGTTGTTGTTGTTATTTGGATAATTATGCCTCAAATGTGTTCATTTTTCTCCATACATCATAAACTACCTCAGCTGGTTTTGGAGGAGTAATAGCAATCACATATTTACCAAAAACACAGAACCTATGCAGATAGCATAACTAATAATCAATAACAACTCTCTAAGGTTTGTGTTACTATCCCCATTTTACAAATGAAAAACACATTCAAATGGGCATAATAAAATTGTCAAGGAAATTAAAGTTAATTGTCCGTGAATAGAGCTAATATTTCAACCCACATTCTTCAACACAAAGCCCATATTCTACTGCAGTACAATAACATTTTTCTTTCCATAGAAACCATAGCTACCACCACAGACTTGATGAAGGATGTTTTTACCAGGCTGTGATTATAATAGAGACATGCTCACCAATGTCTGCAACCACTCCCTAAAAAGTTCATAAAGAGAACGTGCAAGAGAATCACAATATTGGCAAATGTTGGTTCTGTTCTCTTGCTAAAGTGACACTTTTCTTCCCGATCAAGTGAGACTAGAAAAGTTGACAATCATCTTACCTGCAAGGGACTATTTCAAAGCAAGAGAGGAAGAAAGGCTCTTCTCTGGCTATCATTCCCAAATACCTAATTTTTGGAGATGATCTGAGCTTAGAAACTTTCTCTCAAATTTTGGCAGGAGAGAAATCTTTGCATATTACCTCTGCAATGCTGAAAATGAGCTCAAAAGTCAAAAATCAAGATGTTTCCAAAGTGAAATACTATTATTAGAATTTGTGAGGAGACAAATGAAGTGAGTTTATGTGTAAAATTAAACTTAATAAATAAATATGAAATGTTGTAAGTGGGTAAGATACTATAAAGTACAAATGCCCATCTAATGGAACTTCTCCAGCTTCCCAGTCATTACTGTCTCTGAGACAAAAAGAAGAATATTCACCTAGCTCCAGTTACCCCTTGCAGGATGGGAAGCTATTGTCAACACAGCATACTGACTATGCTAACATACAACCTAAGCTAGTGTTGCTGAACAAAATGAAATGTTACAAGCTATTATTACTAGAGAACACACTTTAAATAACCCATAACCCTTTTGAAATGATAAAAACCATTCTTAGAAGATTTCCACCTCCATTTGTTTCTTTTTCTACTCTCGTTGGTAAATTTTTCAAGCTATTTAATTAACTAATTAATTTAGTTAATTATTAAATTATTAAGTATTATTTAATTAATTATTAAAGTGGTTTATCAGAGAACTCTTTATAGTCACATTTCATTAAAGGTGATCTGGGGCTAAGCACAACAGAAAAAGATTATGATTGTTCTAACAAGCTCCCCATTAGACAGGGACCAAAATGAAGTAACTCCATCACTAATTCAATAGATCTTTATAAATACATGTTCTTTCCTTAAACTAATAAAATCTCCCTGCCAAAAAATTTGCTCATCCTTGTTCAGTATTGACAAGTTCCTATTTGCATTCTAAATTTTCCATTCATCTATATTCAAACATTTTTTAGAATTTGTTATTAGTTTGTCCTATCTCCAGAGAAAGTATACGTTTAAAGTACACTATAAGGCTCAATTAATCATTTTTATTGACAGCTCTGAAAATCAAGTTAATACTGTCTTTTCATTTGCAAATAATGAAGAGGGCACCAAGGTTAAGTGAATCAATTCAGGTCAAATCATAAAAATAGTTCATGTGTATATGTTTGCAAATTCTAGGATTTTGCTTTTTAAAAGAATTATTTTCATATATCGGTGGGGGGAGGAGTTGTTATTGTTGCTGTTGTCAAAGATGGTTTAAAGGGTATCTTAAAACCCAAGAAGTATAAAATGATCAAAAGGTATGATAACACGAAGAATCATAAAGTTAACAATCAAATCAACTTAAAGCAACTACAAAGACTATCCCTAAGTGTAGTAGCCTTGCAAATCATTTGAATAACAAATTTCTTATTGATTTGCATAACTCTATCAGTGTTGCCTGCTTGGGTGGCATACAACCAGAGACTATTTTTTGAAATTATTCTTGCTTCCAGGAGTAATCAGTGTAGTTTTGCACAGGGTCTTATAGAAGCTTCATCTTAAGAAAGAGCGAGGACCAGCAAGATAGTTCAGAGGATAATGGCCCCTGCCCCACACCCCTGGCAACCTAAACTCCAACCTTGAAACCCACATAAAGCTTTGTCTTCCAATCTTCACAGGCGCTCTCTCTCTCTCTCTCTCTCCCCCCTCTCTCTCTCTCTCTCTCCCCCTCTCTCTCTCTCTCTCCCTCTCTCTCTCTCTCTCTCTCTCTCTCTCTCTCTCTCTCTCTCTCTCTCTCTCTCTCTCTCTCTCTCTCTCTCTCTCTCTCTCTCTCTCTCTCTCTCTCTCTCTCTCACACACACACACAGAGCGGTGGGGGAGAGGTGGGGGCGCACACTCTTCTTGATCTGAGTTAAATGTTTTGGTGTGCAAACCATAAACTCCAGAGACATCTTGAGGATAAACTATGAGGAAAACTCTGTATGTTGAATTTTCTCACAACCAGTTCCAATTTTTATGATAACGATCATAGAAAACAGAATCTGTGTGAGTTATAAGGAGCAGTGATTTTTTTTTCATTGTGTGGTATTTTTTAATGAATTATACATAGAATATTCTGAATCTTTCTAAGAACCATGAGAAAGTTCATTGAGGACCTACTTATCTAATGTATTTCCCTCTCTTCTATCCATTAAAACTAGCACATATCCCCACATCTTGGTCCCTGCTAATCCCAGAACAATGCAAAGTAGTGCTACTATGTGTTCACCCACTCCAGCTGGTCAAACACATACTCTTCCCATTTCCATTTGTGAGCATATTGGCCATCATGATCCTCCTCACAATGAGAAAAATCCGAATATTTTTCGCAGTTGAAAATAAACATGGAAATAAATAGGGAAGACAAGAAAAAGAATGAAGACCAAAGAGCCACTAATGATACTAAGATTATTCATTTGTCCCATAAATATGTATTAAGTGTATGTTTTGTGTTAGGGACAGGTGACTAGGGTACCAGAGAGAAGACAGACATAGTTTGCCATTTTAAGAGAAATGGTCTTACGCCACACACATCTACTTCTACAATAAGAGAACAAAATAGAGGGATGGTAGATGTCCACTCCTTCTTTTCATCTTCTTGCTAATCCTCAGGTGCTGAGGATTAACCCAGTTCCGTTAGTTAGACTTTAGCAAGATACATAATATCTGCTTGCCAAGTGTCTCCATTAGTAAAATGAAGGTGTGGGGGGATAGCACATTTAACAAAGAGTGGTTGTGAAGATTAAATTAGCTGATTGATGCAAAACAATGCCAAACTCTATAAAATATATGGTAGAACTTGATAAATGTCAGAAGTATGCTGTGATAGTAGAATTGCAATTTTATTATAATTTCTGGTATTTGTATCCTTTAATGTTTGAGGTAAAAATCACAGAGACCACTACATAGGCATTCCAAAGCCTAGAGGGGAAGAGAAGAGGTTTATTTGTGGCTCTACATTGCATGTCCAACATTACAGAATATAATTAAGATATAAGAATAATTTAAAAAGCATAATACAACTAGATATAACCAAGAAATATAAAAATTACGGGTATAGTATGACATGATTTTCTTTAAAATTGCATCTATAGCAAAAAGACTAAAAGAATGTCAAAGAGAGCATCTCTAGCCACTTTGTAAAATTAGAATTGCTTTGATACTGATATTTTTCTTAGTATTTTCACATTTTCCAAAATGTCTATAAATAAATCACTGTATTTATAAAGAAGAAAAATGTAATCTTATGAAAAAAATTAGAAGTATACTGATTTTTAAAATAGAAATTTGCATCTCAGCAGTACAAACTGTTTTAGCTGTTAAGTCTGCACTGGATACCTGGTAGAAAATGAAAACCAAAGGTTATTTATTAGTCCATGAAACTGAGAAGCACTTTCATGGGTAAAAAGTAACACACTGTCACAAAGAGAGAAACACACCCCCAAAGTTTGGACAAGGATGCTACTGGGATGAGATACAGGTAGCAAAGTGATAGAAAGATTTAAAATATCCCACTCAAAACCTGTTTGTGTGGGATGACCTGGCAATATTGATTGAGCTGAATATGTACATTTATTTTGTTAGAATGATCATTTGTACAATATTAATTCTTCGATCCATGTGCATGGGACAGCTTTCTATCTTCTAGTGTCTTCCTCAATTTAAAGTTTCATTGTAGAGATGTTTTGTCCCTTTGCTTAGGTTAAATCCTGGGTGCTTTATTTTATTTGAAGATGTTGTAAGTGGAAGTGTGCCCATGATATTTTTCTCAGCATGTTTGTTATATAGACAGATTTGTTGTATAGATATACATTTTTAGAAGCTGAGTTTGTATCCTGTCACTTTGTTCAACTTGTTGATAATTTCTATAAGGTTTAAGGTATAATATGGGGATCTATTATGCCTACATTTCGTTTGAAATTATTTTATTTAGGATTTTCACATCTATTTTAATCAGGAATATTTGTCTGTGATTTTGTTGTTTCTGCATCTTTATCTGGTTTAGTATTAGAGTGACAGTGGTTTCTAAGAGGTTGGGAAGTGCTCCGCAGTTCAGTCCTACCCTCCTGTCCCAGTCCAGCACCAGTTCTCAGAGGCCACATCAGCATCCTCCTTCAGAAACTCAATGTATTGGTTTGCAAGAGTTTCTATACTTCCTACATGGTAGATCGATTTTTAAACTACTGTAATATGTCTGTCACTTTGAGACTATTATCACTTAATGTGTGCAGCTTAGGATATTTTAATTATATTCATTTTTATAAAGATTTTAAACTTTAATGCATAAATATTTTAGTGTATTCTTATAATGTTTCACTTCCTACCTATTATTTGAAAGCAGTAGTATTTTTCTCACTGATTTTCAACAGAGAATAAGCCTGGTTTCATGAGAAGTAAAAAATGCTCAATATTTTTTATAGAACACAAAGTTTAACATCATGAGTAATTCTCCACTGAGCATCAACCTGACACACTGATAAATACTTCCTTTGATTCAGACTCTGGTTTAGTAACCACAAGCATACAAGATGTTGCTTTCAAATACTTGTCTCTTGGGTAATAAATAAATAATAATCCAGGAGTCAGACTTCACCCTTGAGTGAGAAATCACTAGTTCTAGAATAAGAGAAGTTTTGAAGTTCTAATTTGACTCTCTTGGCTCAACTACTATTGGTTTCCTGCTGAATTGAATAATTTTTAGGTAAGTATATATTTAAAAAATATGCTGACACATAGTCTTTAGTGAGTGTTGTCTTCCAAAAAAATCCATACACCTACTTATTCTTATTCTATAACTCAAAAGTAGATTTAAATTAATTTTGCAGATTTCTTTACTTAGCTTATTAACTATACAAAGTACCAGATATGTCAAATAAATTATTGTTGCCATCTATCCAACAACTCAATTTGACCATCAGATCTGTTTCAGAACCTTTACTAGCCTTTGGAAACAAATTCATCAAAGCAATGGAAACCTCTACAGAAGATTACAGGAGGGAATTTTCAAAACAGCTTGGCTAGTCAAAGTGACAACAGCTAGAGCGACCAGAGGATGCACACAAATGGTTCATAGTCTTTCCATATGTCTTAAGAAGACTCATTTGTACAGGCCTAAAAACATGCATCCCAAATCCATGTATTTGAGTATCTCCATCTGAAACATGTCTTTCAGCAAGGTTGAAATGAGAAATTATATTTTGGGAAGTTAGTTATTTTGAAAATTATGACCAAAGAATTCTTTTAAAATGGTAGTTTTATCTAAAAATGGCCTCTTGGAAATTGTTTCTATGATTAAATTTAGTGGCTGGATATTTTCTGATAATCTTTATAAATGAAACCAGTGATCTTTTTCTTGAATCTTTCTCTACTCTCTGCTGCTTTTCTTGATGTTGAGTTCAGAGTTCTAGAATTATTGGCTGGTTATAAATGCATAGTAATCAACAAAGATAGAATTGTTATTCCATGAATAGGTTGAACTGGTTTTAGTTTGAATTTTTCTTTTGCTTCCCAAAATGCTGACACCTATAGATTGGTCCAAAATTGAACTGTTGACCAAAGTTTCATATGTTCTCAATATGTTAGAACAGCATCTCTGTCACTCTTAATGGGAAAGTCTTCCCTCAGCTGGAATACAATGTGAGTGCTAACTTGTACCAGTCAGGAAAGTTTTAATGTCAATGTTATCACTGATGTCCCAGACTAGACTCCCCTTGCCTCCCCTGTGTTTGTCATCACCATCAGAAGTTTTCAGAGGAGATACACGGTACACTATAGAAGACAGGATTTATTACAAGCTGGGTACACTCTCAAGGGATGAAAGCAAATGGTGGGCACATAGTTGTATCTACCTACACTTAGGCTATATTCCATTTTCTAAAAGCTCTGGAATAAACAACTTTTCCTAAAGGATTTTTGTCCTGTCCAAATGATTGACAGTGTTTTTGGCCTAACTCTTATAAGAGAGAGCCCAGCAATACTTACCACAGAATGGTATGCCTTTGTTCATTATTGAAAGCCTGCTGCTATACAGTAATCTTATCAAGTTTAAGTATCCTGGAGCCAAGATTATGTCATTGTCATTAATGGCCTTTCAGGAAACTGAGGATCTCACAGTGCCTTCAAAAGTCACAGATATGACTCAAACCTCATTATGGTCACCGGTAATGATATACTGTTTCAGCCTTTTTATTTTACAAGCTGTTGACTATTCTCCAAGCCTGCTAATATCTGACTCGCTACATAACCAAAAAAAACATGCTTTTTATAAATGGCCTATTCATATACAATTTTGGAGAGAGTAACAACTTGGGCATCCAGCACTGTCCTTAGATAAGATTGTTTGGTGCCCAAAGAGCTTTATCACAAATTCCAGATGTACCAACACATGAACAGGAATGACCATAGACTCAAGCTGTACAAACAAAAGTACACAGTTCCCATATAAGGATTAATTACTATTGACATGTGGAAGATGTATGGACCCAGTCTCCCTAATGATCTAGAAGGAAGCAAATATCGGAAGGCAACCAAAAGTGAACAACTTTCCTCATCCCTGACATAAGTCATCCCTGAGACAGTGATTAATGTTTTATGTTTGCCTACTTCTGCTTCCAATCAAATTAAATTAACAAATATCAGGTTACTTATGAGACTACATTCCCATGGCCTTCTCCAAGGCTAGTTTACTATTTATGAATGTGGTTAGATGTTTTGCCTTTTACATCTAGTTAATGGCTTTGATAATGGCGAAGACAATCTGTGTTACAGTATTTTCTCCACTTAGTGGGCTTTGTTTTTGATTCTCCTGGGTTAGCATGGGTATGGACTGGACAAAAAGACCCTTCTTCGTGTACTTATCTTGTAGTATGTGTTAGGTATGTACTTGCTGTTCCTACCACCACAGCGCCCTCATGAGCTTTGTGCTGTTGGTAAGGTGGCATTCCATTTGAAATGAGACATAAATGAGATTAAGTATAACATCTTTCACCTGCCTTGATATTAGGGTTGGTTGTAAATCATTTCTCTTACATACTCACCAGGATAGAATCCCCTTTGCATCTTCCAACAAAAAATTGTGATATACAGCTAGCAGCTGCCCTGCTGACAGACTGTTGGTGAGCCATGCTCCTTAGCAAGGAGCTCTATGTTTGAAGTATCTGAGGTCCAGAGTAGGTAGAAAAGGAAGAACTCTCACACACTGTCTGAGGAACATGATCAGATCTTTATCTATATAAATCAATTTCTCTATAAACAGAGTTTTGAACTAATTATCTGTCTCTGCTATGGTGGATAGAGTGAAAGATTAAAGTGAAATACAGTAAACATACAGTAAACATTTAATTAACAATAAAGGTATTGTTAAATATTTGCAACCACCACATACTAATAAAATACTAAATTCTACTCAACTATATATTTCTGTACTTCTGCATTGCTGTGTTGGTAAATTCTGAAACTTTAGTTGATGATTGATTAGATATATTTAAGAATTCATAAGGTGAGCATGAGCAGCTCAGGCCTACAATCATCCCTTGAAAGACTGAGGCAAAAGAATATTCACAAATTTGAAGCCAGCATCGGCCACATAGTGAGATCCTATCTTAAAAAAATGAATTCAAAATATGATTAACAATCACTTAAGTTAGACAAAAAAATTGATATGTCTTCTAGAACATACTCTCAGAAGAGTAGTATTAATAAGTACATTACAAAAAAGAGTAGAAATGACTCAAAATAGAAAGCAATTCACAGACACAGTTAAGTGATGTTAATGCATTCATCCTATAGAAGCAAAAACCAAGCATAGATTAGAACCCACTGAAGTGGTAACACCCATGTAATCCATTGAAAAAACAAGACCAAGCTTCTAATTTCAGAATATGAGTTTGTTATATTATCTTAAAGAACACTATTATATTTTCAAGTACCACATTTCAATGGTTATATTTTATAGATTTTCGTATGCCTGTACATATGTATGTATGTGCATTTGTATGTAGGTGTGCATATGTACATGTGTACACACTCATGTGAAGGCCAGAGGACAGCCTTGAAGGTCATCCTCAGGAAAGCTGTCCACTTTCTTTGAGATAGTGTCTCTCATTGGCCTGAAACTCAGCAATTAGGCTAGACTCTCTGGCTAGTGACCTTCAGCAATACTCATCTGTCTGCCTCCACAGCACTGGGATTACAAGTACGTGCCACTGTGCCCTGCTTTTTTAGTGAGTCGGGGAGCTCAAACTCAGGTCCTTAAGCTTACAAGGCACTTTACCAACTGCACTATGTCTCCAACACTGCCTTTCATAATTTTTGACAGTGCAGTGATCCTATTTGTAGAAACAAGCATATATGTTAACAATTGTGGGTATGCCAATACTCACGATAAGAGCAACAGAACATGCCTCATAGTAGACATTGTGAGACTGCAGTAAAGTCACAATCAGCACTACAGGAACATTCGAGTATTGTATTTCATTGTATTTCATTGGCATGATTATCTTATTTGGCACTTTTAAATAAAGCACAAATAAAAGAACATTTTCTTAAAATTTCTGCTCCTCATATACAATACTGTGACATTAAACATCACTTAAGAAGACAGATGGCGTTTAAAATTCAATGCTTATTTTTTTCTAACTTATATGCTATATTTGTCCAACGGCTTCATTTACTTATGTTATTGTATGTTCTTCCTTAAAAATACGAGTGTTTGATCACTTTATTAATGCGTTATCAATGATCAACAGACTACATCAAACCCATGTGCCAATAAACACATTTTGCTTGTTTGGTCTTATATAACTCAGGCTGACGTTCAACTCAATATGTAGCTGAGGGTGTCCTTAAACTCCTGCTCATTGTGTGCTGGAATCACAGGCGTGTCCTACCATGCTGAGCATGGGGATATTTTTCTTTACAATGCATACAATATGACTAATGAAGTGTTTTAAAATAGATTACTTAAAATCAGCAAAGAATACAAATGAAGTTAGAAAAGGAATAGTTTATTTATTTCTTATGATAAAATGTGACACAAAAATTAATTAATTAAAGATATGTGGAAAATATAAAATTATCTTAATTTAAAGAATGCAAACATGTACCTCTGCCAAATGCAATTTGGAAAGTAAAAAAGATATTAGGAAATAAACAGAAGCCAGTACTATAATTTATTTTAAAGGAATTAGAGAAAGTTTTACATGAATACTAAGATATATCCAGTGAAATTACATGCCAAATACTAAATCAAGTCCCTCTAATTGCCTGGGATTGGCGGTGATCCTTCCAAGAGAAGAATCAAAGTGCAAACACGCTGTATCTCAACTTGTAAAGACAATCAACAAATGAGCAAAGATTAGAGAATCAAAAAAATAGGAAATCCTATGTGAAAGTAAATTTCACTCACTCCATTGTCTCTTCAGTGGATAAGACCAGATGGCCTGATCCTGGGACTTTAAAGGACACAATTGCAATTAGAGGTCATCACATTTGGAAATAACTGGATTTCTTAAATTCGAATAGGTAATACTACTTCTGTCCACATATTTAATATTCACTGTCACTTAACTACGGGGCAAGTGCAAAATCCATTTCTGACATGAAAATATATTTTGTTTTACTTTTTAGTCAATATTCTCTATTGTAAAGGTCCTATTACGATGTCTAACATGAGTAATGATTGGGCTAGAATTTGTAGTCTTACATTACTTGGCTATGCAGCAATCACACTTTTGTAAGTGATTTTAACATTAAGAGAGGTATAGGAAGGTTTCTCAAAGCAGTGTGTGTTATAATTGTCCCATGGACATGATGATAAATTAGGTTGAACAAAGTAATTGGTAGAAATGTAGATAAGTAACTTAGAAAAGTCTTAATTTCTTCCCCTGGACACATGACAATACTTTTGCTAGTTGGACTAATTGGCCCAGAAATTTGTAAATGGATAGCGTTTTAAGGAGCAATTATTTAGAATCACAAGAAATTTCATATTAGCTCCTTTTCTGTTGGTATACAAGAGCAGCAAAATAATGTAGGCTTGTATTTCTTTAGATAACTCTGAGAAATTATTTCATTTGATTCTCTCTGTTGCAGAATGCTTATGTGAAAGTAGGTAAAAAGGGTCATATAGCTTGAGGTCATTTTTCTAGGGGTGTTGACTTGTATAATTACTGAGATTCTTATACGCCTCAGAGAAAGGTTATACCATGGCAAGCATGCATGGGATTCAGAAATTTATTCTGATTCCTGGTTACAAGATAGTGAGTCTGCTCTAGCCATGCACACACAAATGCTACAATCTCCTAGGATATGCTAAGGATTCTCAAATGACTGTTAGGTGCTACTTCCTGAAGGTGTTTGGAGACTCTGTCCCCCATTTTGACTTTCTTTTTGTTTTGTGACTCTTTTAGTTTTGTGCAAAATTAAAGCATATTACATATTTATTTCTTGTGGGTTGTTTTTTATCTATAAAAGAGAATAAATATCCATGTATATATAAAGCAATTAAGACAGGCGGTAGTGGCACGTTTTTAGTCCCAGCACTTACGAGGCAGAAGCAGACAGATGTCTGTGAGTTTGAGGCCAGCTTGGTCTACAGAGAGAGTTCCAGGATAGCCAGAGTTGCAACACTCAAAGAAAAGAAAGCAATTTAAAAGTAAAAATATTTCAATAGTGTAGAAAAATAGTATTTGTCATATGCTCTTTATTCCCAGTCTTCAAGGAAACTGCAAAGTAGATAGAGTCTTTATCCTTCTTCCTTCTCTTGGCTGTCCAGGAGAAGCTAGTTTGGGCCCTCCAAAGTGGCATAAGGAGTGGTCTTCAGTTGACCTAAGTCCTTCTTCTGAGTCCCCACTTTCTTCATGGGGCTTGGAAGCAGTGTGGCTGATGAAAGAATGGACAAAGTCCATCACATTGTCAAAGTCAACTCCAGGCAAGACTTCAGACAATAAAAGGAACCTGAAAATATGCTTGCTGATTATGAAACTGCAGACCTTCTTTCTTCAAGTCTTTACTTCTTAATTTTCTTGTCTCAAAAGTATGATTAATGACACAGTCACTGTTAGAATTTGAAAATTTCTCATCAATGAGATTTCTACATACTAGAACTTACACAGATGAAAAACAGATAGGGAAAGAGGAAAATAAGTCAATAAAAATTTTCTAGGTAATGTAAGTCATAATCTAAAGACAATGACAGAAGGGAAAATGGTAAAGAAATTGATTAAATATAGAAAATGCAGCCCAGTTCAATATGGACAATAGACTTAAAATACACAATGGCCAACCAGTATGTGAAAAGGTGACTAACACTACTAATCAATACAGAACTCTAAATCAAAACCATGGCTGGAGATCAACTTACAATTAGTATGACGGCTATATCAACAATTTTTGTAGATGACTTGAAAAAAATAAAAACCTGGAACATTGTGGATAGGAACAGGAAATGATATAACTACCAAAGGAAAACATCATTGATTTTCCTTTAAAAAAAAATTAAAAACAGAACTACCCCATGTTTCAGCAATGCCTACTTCTGGGCATATATACAAAGGAAATGAAGTAAAGTTCGGAAGAGACAGTTACACTATAATATTTACTTAGCATTATTCCCAACAAGATATACAAGCATCCTAAGTGCTCACCAATGGAAGAATGCCTAATCAAAATGTACTATATACACAAAGTCAAATATTATTCATCTTTTAAAGGATAGATCCTGTCATTGGCTGATTGGAAGTTAAATGAAATAGCCTAGACACAGAAGAAAACTCATAGAAGCATAAAAGGTTGTTTTCAGAAGCTAGGATGGGAGAAAGTGAAATGGAATGTTGTTATTTATTGGCTGTAAATTTTCAGTTATTTAATGTCTCAGCTCTAGTGATTTGTTATATAACATTGTACCTATAGTTACTGACATTGTGCCCTATGCTTAAGATCTTATTAATAGTGTAGAAAAAAATAGACACAAGAAAATGAATAGATGGTCTGCCTATAGATGGTACAAGAAAATGAATAGATGGTACTTTAAGAAATTGTGAAAACCACATATAGGATGCGTTTCTCATCTCATAATTTTATCATTTCATAATAATGGGGACTTGGGGAGCACTTGATATAATATTCTAAGCATGTCAACATGAATGAACTAAGTTAATACAACTCTGTGAAGAAAATAATGCTAAAAACTTTCATCAACAGAAGCAACACAGGCAATCACCTGTGAGGAAAGATTTTGGACAGTGCTGGGCAGACTGCTAGAGGGTCCCTACTAAGCACACAATCCCTGCTGGATTGTTGCCACATATAAAGTTGAAGCAGTAAGGAGAAGAGAGTCAGGGGAAAGGACAGGGGGGTGATGTTAGAAAGGTAGCTATTTTCCAACCAGAGTATGACTGTTTCAGAGTTGCAATTAATTGCACAGCTACACACTGCAAGGATAGCATCCATAGAGTGGTAAAATGGTTCCCATTTAATAGATAGAGAAATGATGCTGTAGAAAGTTGCATTATTTATCCTATTTCGCTCAGCGGTCATGTTAAAGAGGTCATTCTTCCTCTAGATGCTATCTCCTAATTTATCTCTCATATTTATGTACAAAGAAAATATTTGGGTTTAAAATCATTAAATTGCTATACAACAAGTGTCTGCCAAGCACTTTTGAAGGCAAGAAATAGAGAGATATAAACATGAATGAGACAGTATTTATGGGAAGACAGCAGTTCTAACCAAAACTGTTAAATGGCAAAGAAAACTTTAACCTAGAGATAGATATTTTTCACAAATGAGCCAAAGGTGAAAAATACACTGTTTAAACATTGTATTTGAAAATGTTTTCTAGTGTTCCATCATAATGTATCAGAAGATAGCAATCAGGAAACAAGGATGTGTGAAGTTTCCAGTAACGTCCCCAGGGAAGCAGCAGAAGTCGCTCCAATTGCACCTTGGCCAAATGTCTTTTTATTTGGGAAGTAGATAATTATCCATGATTGGTGACGATTGCTAGTGATAGCAAGAGAGAACTCAATGGGCCGTGCCAGAAACTCTCCTAGGGGAATGGAGAAGGAAAACAGATTCGCTACTTTTTTCCTCCTTGTTTTTAGTTTCTGATTATTTCCCACAGAGGACTTTTTTTTTTTTTTTTTTTTTTTCTGTGCTGTTTGCAACTACCCGGTATTGGATTAGCAGTGAACACGGCCAAGAATTTGTGTTCAAGGCTCTTGTGAATAAAGACCATGTAAAATGGATCTGTATCACCATCTAAAACTAAATTGTGTCCGTTGCCTTCTATTGCTGCCTTAACCCTTCTGCAGAGTTAAGAAAGCAATCGAGTTCAGAGTACCTCCCTTAAATCATTTTAAGGTAAAAAGAAACAAAAACTACAGACGTAGTTGTTTTAAGAATTCCAAAATATTCTTAACAGAATATTTTGACAACCACAACTTTAAAAATGTAGGGCCTGGAGAGATGGCTCAGCAGTTAAAAGCACCTGCTGCTCATGCAATGGACCCGGTATTGGTTCACAGCACTCACAAATGCCCGGAACACCAGTTCCAGGGATCTGATGCTCTCTTTCAGCCACCTTGGGCATGAGGCCCACACATGGTACAATACATAGATGCAGTCAAAATACTCACCCTCATAAAATAACAATAAACACATCTTCTTTTATGTTTTAAAAAGTCTTCAATTGACATTCGTGTTTTTCAAATAGTCAAAAATAAAAATTTGGTTGAACAAAAATTCAATATTGAGCAATTTGATAGACATTTAATAAACTGGATAATGTATCATCTAGCTGAGAAAGCCAATCTCATAACACCAGCTTTCATTTCAAATGATCTCCAGGTGGCTTCTAGCCATTTGCCACATGGAAAAAAAGAAAAAAACCTGACACTTATTGGAAAACAGAGTCCAACCATTTGGGGGGGGGGGGACACACTCAGTAGAGAACAGACAATGTTGTGCTAAAAGGCTATGTTATTTTGCCAAAAAGAAAAAAAAATTCAATTGTGCACAAAATACCTCTTCCCATGCCTTTTGATCTGATGCAGTACTTGTCCAAATGGATGGGCTCCCTAAAGGGAAAACGCATTTCGAACATTGAGGAGCTTCAACAAATGGGAAGCACTCAACCTCAGGCTTAAATATCCCAAATGGTCTCTTGCTGGTAACATGAGAACAAAATCAGTGTTTCACTCAGAAAACAGCTTTCCTGGCTTTTATCTTCTGTTCCATTTGTGCATTGATATGAAGATCAGAGTCATCGACTTGAATGTGATTTAGAACCTTGATACAAACAATGAGGCATTAAATACTTTCTGGCCCTCTAAAATTTGTATTCAGACTCTTTTTTTTTTTCAGGGTGTAATCACAGTCCCATCAGTATTCGAGGGATTTGGGCACACAGACTGCCTCTGTCAAAATCGTGGCATGCTAATGCATTCCAATATAGCTCGCTTGTGCAAATTATTGCTTTGGGAGGAGGCTGTAACTTCATATTTTGACATATGCCATTTTATATAAAAAATAATCTCCTATTTTTATTTGTAAGGATTTTTTTGTATCAGCTTAGTCACTTGAAGATTTGCAAAATAAAATTAAACTTTAAAAAAAAGTAAAAGAAGCAAGAATAGAAATGATGGCGTATAGTCACAAAGACAGGAAGATAAAAACCAACATCACTACCATTCTGAAGCCAGCAAAGCTAGTGAGAAGCAGTGCGGGCAAAAGGGCTTTTGGCTTTACTTTCTGACTTTACAAAGTAACAAACGATGTTGCTAGCATTTATTCATTTCTCAAGACTTAACAACATGTATTGCTTTCTTTCATCACTTTGCCAATTTTCATCTAAGAAAATTACTATTTCAAGCTCTCCATAAATTCTATAACCTCTCTGGGCTTCGTTTTTCTTCATGGGTAAAATGGGAATAATAATGTCTGGCTGTAGAATTGGGATGAGGGTTAGAAATAATATATGAAAATCACCTAATAGTGTCTGGTGCATAATGGAAGCCATCACTGTTATTATTACCCCAAAGCTGTATCTGGACATGTAAATTGGAATAAAACATTGAGGCAGTTTTCAGAATAATCCAAAGATGAACACAATTTCTTGCAGATCCAAGGTAATTGAGGTAAATGTTAGAACATTTATTACAATTACCAAGATACATAAATAGTTCCCATTTTCTACTTCGCATGTCCAGATATGGCTTTGTGCATAGCCCTAGAATATGCCACAAACTTTTAAAACTTTGCCTTTTACTGAACACCTCAGCGCTGAGTTTAGCCAACCCCAATACATAGCTACAAGTATACTGCAGGGCAAGCTCCATTCATTAATTCATTTGTTCCCTCAAATACCAGAAAACAAAGCTGACCTAATACATAACATAACTACCTGCCATGTGACTTAAATCAATAAATTTGAGATTCAGAGTAATTGAACAATAGGCAATTTTGAGAAAGTAACTTTTTTTCTAATCTCTTCTACTATAACCTTTATAGGATCTTAAAATAATTTGGTAAAACCTGTAAGAAACTAAAGGTTGAAATGGACTTATGTACCTAAAATCAAAAATAATAAAACTGTGTATTCATTTGAAACAAGTTCAGTGTTAAAGAGAGTTGCCTAGAAAGACAAACTGTAGTAAAATCTCTCTTTAACAGTAACTTATTTTTTAATAATAGAGTTTTGTTGATCTCAAACTCAAAATCTTCCTGACCCTCATAAGTGCTGGGATTTCAGATAGATGCTGCCACTTCTAGCTAAAAACAAATAAATAGGTGTAGAAAGAAGCAGATATTTAATGAAGCATGTGATCGCTGTTTATATATAGGTAGCATTATTATCAGTGGCTCTCAGGAAGTATTCCAGAACGGAGACGAGGCCAAATCCATTCCAGTTGTTACTACACACCAACCACAGCCTCCACTAACAGATATAATGGCTGCTGCATCTCTTCCACTTTCCAAAGAGTTCACAACTTTCTCCCATTGATTTCTATCAGAAGTCCATGAAAAGACTAGGAACAGAGTTCTAGACAAAGCTTAGAAGATGGGAACAAACTCAAGCATCCAAGTATCCCTTGGATACTCACACATGTAATTTCCTGTTTAGACCCCATATTTTATGTACCAGTTTAAAATTCCAAGCAACATTAGTACAAACAACAGCATGCTTCTACTTTAATTTTATGGACCTACCCTTACTATGAACAAAAGTATGTCTGTCTCCCCCTAAATGATGTGCTCCTCACATCCCGTAACTCACTGTAACCAAATCTATTGGTGTCCACAACAAAATTTGCTTTGTTATTCAACACTCTAAATATCACATTAGAAGTTAATAAGAATTGAATATATTTCTCCCTCACAAGCTAATACTGGACAACCTGCAATGTGACTGTGGCTTTTTAAAGAGGTAACTAAGGTTGAATAAGGTCATAGGGATAGACTTAGTCCATTAGTACTAGTGTCTTTCTGAGAAGATATAGAAGTCCATGTACTGAGAAGAGACCATGTGAGAACAAAGCAAGATGTCTGTCTCTACTGCATGGACAACTGGATAAATCAGCTCTTAGTGGCACTTGATCTTGAACTCCACACTAGTCCGTAACTGTGAGGAAACATCTTTGTTTTTGAGCCAGATAGGCTGTGATATTTTGTGTTGCAGTCCTAGAGGGCTAATGCATAAATAACTTTAACCATCAGTCACACTGCTTACATATAGTAACAGAGGGAATAGGAAAAATAATTATATGTTATTCAGTATATGAATAAGTAAAAATGAAAATACTCATAATTGCCAACTACTGTTGTATTGGCAAGTTGTACTTAGTGTAAGAAAATATTTGAAATCAACTTACAATCAGGAGAGTTGTTTTGGCTCATACTTTTGGAAGTTTCAGTCCATGGTCAGTTAACCCATTGCTTTTGGGCCTGTGGGAACCTATTCATCTGCTGGGGGCTCCCTGGAGGTAAATACTCCTCATTTCATGGCAGCCAAAAAGCAATAATGACGAAATGGAAAGTCCAAAATACCAATATCCATTTCAAGGTCAGGCCCCAATGACCTAGGACTTCCCAGTAGGTTCCTTCTCTCAACATTTTCACTACCTCCCAGATGTACCAGGCTAGAGCTGGAACTCTTTAGCAAATGGGCCTTTGGAGGCCCCTATAGAAACTATCATTTCTGTAAGTAGTAATTCCCAGTTACCATTCCCCCATAGTGTGAACCATCTGTAGCTTTTATCACTAAGTTGTCGTAATCGTTCATTAACTTTACCACTATTCATGGAAGTACCAAGAAATACTTAAAAGAATACTGGGGTTTGGGGCTATGGCTCGATTACTAGAGCATTTGCCAGACAATTATGAGAATTTGAGTTTGGGACCTCAGCATCCCCATAAAAAGTCAAATATGGGGGTACATGCTTATAACCCCAGCACTGGGGAGGCAAAGCCAAAACTATTCCTGGATATTGCTGGACAGTCACCCTACGCAAAGCTATGAGATCCAGGTTCAGCGAGAGACTCTGTGTCAGAAAATAAGTGGAGAGTGATTAAGGAAGACATCCAACATCAACCTCTGGTCTTTACACACACACATATGCAAACATACACATATACTCACATGCACAAGAATGCATACAAACACATTTACAACATACTCAAAGAATCCTGGATTCTTCATAAGCTTTACCCCAATTATGCAGTAGAAGCTCATTTCTCATTTATATCTAGTACTGATTAGCCATTTCCACTTAGGAACGACTCCCTTTTCTGTTTGTTGATTCAGTGTTTTGGGGAATAAGACAATCTCAGCTCACAATTAAATGGAGCCAGTTTGTCATCTGCTAATGTGGCTGTTCTTTCCTTGGGAAATAATGGTTATAATGGAAGATTCAAGATGAGAAAATAAAGTATTTATAAGAGGATTATCTGTAATAATAGTAAATAAATCTACTCTATTAGAGTCCCTTGGTCCTGGGATCTGAAGTTCTGGCTTTAGAAGAAATACGTCATATGTGGTCACTGATTCAGAGCATATATTACATCATATGTGACATCTTCTCAAATCCACAGATGTGTGTGTGTGTGTGTGTGTGTGTGTGTGTCTTTACTATTGAGTGAGTAGGTATAGATAATAAAACCAGAGACTCATGCCATCTTCTTAGACTTAAGGCTATTTGACTAGCACATTGCTTGGTTAAAAGCAAGATTACATAGGTTATCTTGCAGCATGCAATGAACCCTGGCTCAGAGTACCAGTAGTAACATTTACAGCAAGAAAGGCAGAACAAGGTTTCATTTGCTTGTTTGTTTGTTGTTATTGTGTGAAGACAAATTGATACCCACTCCCTGGCAGAAAAGAGCAAATGTGATTAGTATGCTACCAGATGGATGGCCTTATTCTATCAATCAATGAAAAGACGCAAAGCAAAGATTTACAATTGACAAGGTAGGTTTTGATCAGTAATGACAACCAGTTGAGTCTTAATATAAGTAAATTCATAACTTTGAGCAATGCGTAATAACTTCAGTTCCCAAAGTCATAGCCAATGAGTTAACTAGCCCAGTGAGCTGTCTTAAGAATGGCTAAAAAATTGGGTTACCTAGAATCCCTGGAATAGATCATCATACTTATCCAATAACCAATATCTCTGCACTATATCCTTAATCCAAGAGTCCTGTCTACAAATCTCTCCCCTAGACTTCTTTATTATGTTGCTTATGTAAGAACTCTGTGATCTCATGATCCATAAGTTCCATATCATCTGACACAACTGTTAACTGCTTGTCTTATCATCCTTTTAGATACATACTTACTTTAATTGTCTTTCTTTTAAAATAAGCACGTGATTCAAGGTTAGTCTCCAAAGTTCAGAGGACATTAGAGTAGCTAACCTTTTAGTTGTACTGACATATGAAAAACTATCTATTAACAAGACTCATGCCAACTACATGTAATACTACTTCCCCATGATAGTATAAGTTTGGGTGAGAGGACTCAGTAATGTGAACAAGAACAAAACTCTGAGTATGTGACTACCAACCTGTGCCACTTAAATATGTTTCATGTCCAGCTTGACCCTGATTCCACATAGTCTTCCCTGTATGTCACAGAAGCACTATAGCCCAATACAAATTCATAAAGTGAGAAACTGCATGGCATAGAGTTTATGCCTCAGTTGGGTGCCATAACCTTCTTAATGAAGAAATGCTTCTTTTGCGGGAAGCAATGTGGATGGTTTTCTTTGCATTTAACTTTTGGGAAGGGAAATACACAAAAAAAGTCTTGTTGGCTATTTATGAGTAGTGACAAGAAGAAGAATGTAAAACTATGACATTTCATTGTCCAGAACTCATTTTCAAGGCCTATTTATCTACCAGAGTTTCTGTGAGTTTCTTAGTTCTTTCTTCTCTGTTCTACCAACACAAATACAAAATTGGTTCTCTCAAAGACCAGCTTAACCAGTAGTCTTCAAAAGGCCCTTGGACCAGTAGCAATAGCATTATAAAGGGAGTTATTCCTATACTACATTTTGGAATTATAAACTCAAATCTCTATGGGTACGGTGCAGATTACTGAGCTTTAACATGTAACTTCCATGTGACTAATGAGTGTCGTTTGTGAACATTGTTCTAAAAACAAAGAATAACCTCAAAAATCACTTTATCTTACTGACTTCTCATAAACACATAAGAAATGTCCCTACTTCCCAGATGAGTGTTTATAACATTTTTCTTTATAGCTCTCCTAACTCTGCAGGAAACTCCAGGCTGGGATCTGTATCTTCTTCCAATCTGTTAAGTGTTGTCTTTGTACCTCCAGTTATGTCACCTTCCTGTATTGGCCATTATCAAGATCTGACCTGTTAATGCAATAGTGACGGTAGACTGACTTAGTGTCTGTCAACAGTGATAGGATTTTAAAATGTAAGCCTTCAGAAAGGAATAAAATCTGGTCATCTCCAAGCAGCATGACAATAATCTCAATCACTGTAAAAATGTCATGTTCCTCTGCCTTAATTTAAAAATCAGCTGCAATCACCTCCTGAATTAAATCTTACTTCTCAGTATCTAAGCTATGTAGAATTGGAACTATACCATTTGAATTCCAAAATAAGGAATATTCATGACTATTAATTTAAATTTATTCTTGTTTTCACGTGCATTCTCATTAGCAAATTCAATAATTCACAATTAACCTTTTGTACTTGAGAGAAATTAAATTTTACTAAGTTATGGTTCTATATGTTTTATTCTGGTAACTAAGTTTTAATTCAAAGGACTAGATATTTTTAGTGAACTACTCACTGTCTATGCATTAGGAAATAAAATGCACCAAGGTTTTAAGGTTCTTTTGGCTTTCAAATAGTCAATATACAATTTGTAGAAATAGTTTGGTTCTCAACATTGACTAAGTCGTACTTCACTAATTACTGCTTTGCAATGTTTTAGAAAATAATTTACATTTAGATATGACAAGTATGCAAGTATAATTAAAATAATTTAAAATATTGATAAATAGTACAAAAGCAAAGAAACAGAAAGTAAGAGGATATAACTGTTGAAGTAGGTGAAGTAGGACAAGTTTGAAATTGTCCATGCATGCAAATGGACAAAGGGCCAAGGAAAAGAATAAACTCATGAATAGCTGAATGAAAAAAATGAAAGGAATATATATATGGTGATATTACATATTACTTTATGTGACCATTTGTCTGAATACATGGCCATCAACAATTGTCTCCACCTTCTGCGCTCATGCAATTCTTCCCATCAATAAGTAGAGTATAATTCTCCTTCCTTTGAAATTGGCTGGATTTGTGACTTATGTGAACCATCAAAATGCACCCCAAGTGATTTTGTGTGTGCCCCACATTGCATTAGTCCAGTTTGCATCATTACACTGAAACATCTCAGGCAGGCTACTCTACAAAGAAAAGAGGTTTGATTTGGCTTCTAGTTAGGGGGCACAGATATAAAGTTGTAATGGCTCTCATGACATTAGCACATCCAACACCATGTTAGAGCCACCATTCTGACCTTAGACCCCAGCACATAGGCCCCAATACTTGCCATAATGGGAACAAAGATCTAATCCATAAAAGACCTAGTCCAAACTTACAGGATCCAGGAAAGCCCTGAAATGCATTAGCTTTGTTTGGCTTTGTAGTTTTGCTCTAAGTGTTCTTGCTAACTGAATTGTGTCAGCCAGGATGTGGCTTTATTGTGTTCAGGACTGCACAATTTGGGCAAGTTCTCCATGTAGTCACTGGCCAGCAATTCAGAATTATTGTTCAGCTTTAAGAATATCTTTGTGTTCTCCTGTAGGATTACCTCACAACAGTCTGTACCTAGTGATATTTTTTCTATCTGGTAGAATATGAAGTAAATATAGGGAAACATGTACATTGCCTGGTTACAGGAGATGGCCTGTACACGCTCCCGCTCCACCATTGCTAGAAGTCCTCACCAGGGTCTCGCGTGTATATTCCAGTGAGTTTCCTTAATGTCCTTAAATGTCCTCCAATTCTGGTTGTCTCTCCATATATTCTTTCCCTCCATCCCTCTTCGCCCAGGGAAGGCTTTCAGGGGTAGGGGCTGGGACATCATCCCAGCCACAAAACCTTCAACATATAACCTATCCTCCCTACAGGAGTCACTGGAACAATGGAGGGGCAGAACCCCATGCCAAGGAAGGGAACTCATAAGACTGGATAGCCACAAGATAATTTCTAATGATATCCTGCTCTACTCATTGATGAGTGACTAGTCCCTCCTTCATCAGAGAGGCTTTATCTGGCTGTGGAAGGAAACAGATACAGAGGCCCAGGGCCAGACATCATGCAGAGCTCCAGGAACCCCACAGAAGATGAGGAGGAGGGATTTCATGGTCCAGAGGGGTCAAGGACACCAGGAGAACAAGCCTAATGGGGCCCACAGAACTGAGGAAGTAGAATTGGAACCTGCAAGATCCCCTAGATATGTCTTGTGGTTGTCTGGCTTGACATTCTTGCAGAGCTCCTACAGACTTGAGCAGGGATGGGGGTTATCTCCAACCCTTTTGCCTGCTCTTAGGACCCTTTTCCTCCTGCTGAGTCTTAGAGGAATCTTAGAGGCAAAACTCACCAACAGTATACAAGAGATAGAAAAGGGAATCTCAGGCACTGAAGACAAGATAAAAGAAACTGATGCCTTGGTAAAAGAAATGTTAAATCTAAAAAACTCATGGCAAAAACAGCCAGGAAATCTAGGATACTATGAAAAAAAACAAATCAAAGAATAATGGGAAAAGAGGAAGGAGAAGAAATACAGATCAAAGGCACAGAAAAATATTTTCAACAAGATCATAGAAGAAAAAAGAATTTTTATTGATTCATTTTCTTTTATATTACATTACAAATAATATTCCTACTTCAGATACAAGCATGAGTTACAGATAAAGAGAATGTTAAATTCAATTTTGTTAATAATGCTAAATGCTTCTGTTTGTAGTATTTATTGAGGAGGAGTCTGTCCTCTTAAGATCCCACTACTTCCACCTCTTGGGGCTAGGATTATAGGCATATGACACCACATTTGGCTCTTGGATAGTTTTACGTTTAGATGGGTGTATATGGCATGTAATGCAGGTGCCCATGGAGGCCATAAGAGGACATCAAATCCCCTGGAACATGAGGTACAAAAATGAGGTATTTGTGAGCTGTGTGATGTGGGTGGGAACTGAATTCCAGTTCCCTGGAAGAACAAGAAGCACCGTTAAGTGCTAGCCATTCCTCCAGCTACTATCATTTTTGTAAATCTGTGAACTGCAACTGCCACTTAAGCCACATCTAGGTGCATAACTTCTGTTCTGCTACTCTGCAAAAGCAAACAGAAGGAAAGGCTTTAAAGTTATAGTGATCTTTTTAAAAAGCAACTTAGCTTCATTCTTTTATGCATGACTGAAGACTACAGAAACTTTTATTAAGCGATGGCAATGCATCTTATTGTCTCTGAGCTACAATGATGGATTTTCCTTTGGAGTTTAAAGCTACTTCAGCCCTGAAAAGGTACCTGTGAGGGGACCTGAGAACTAAAATTAGAGGACCCTAAATGTAATGACTTTCCAGTTAGTGGCTGTGACAGAGCCTAGCTCTAGTTTCTTTTTAGTACAACTGCTCTTGTCAGAGTATTCCAGCTTCTCCCAAAAGGGGACAATCTGCATTACACTCAGAGAGTGTGGCCTTGCCCTCCTCAACTCCTTTCGTCCAGTGGCCTCAGACCCAGTGAACGTTTTTCTTAAATCTTTGGCATGGTTAAAGGATACAGTCTATCATAGTGGGAAAGGAATACAGAAAAAGCATGCAGCAGCATGCATAGTACATTCTCAGTCTGGAGAAACAGTATGGGAATTCTGGCATTCTGACAAATACTTCCTGAACTTCTTACGTTCCAAGAGCCATGGGGAAACAAAGGAGACAAAAATGCCTGTCTTTATGTAACCAAATATGTTAGTATATATAATCAGTACATAAATTTCATTTATACTCGGTCTTCCCACCTAATGTACTATAATATCAATATATGTAAATACATAGTGCTTCTTAAAACATCTCTCACACAACAAGGATTCATTACATGTCTTTTAGTGCATTAGTATCTCAAGGAGAAATATGACACAGTGATTACCGTGTAACAAAGAGTTGTTGGTAGAGAATGTAAACTTCTCTGTGGAGCATCTGTCTTATGCTCAACAACTTTGTGTCATTTCCTTTGTTGGAAGTAGGCAGACTATGCTACATTTTTTTCTACATAAGTCACAGTCTCAGCTTCAAAATAAGATGAAGTTCACCATTCCAAGAAAAGTTAGCTATTTTCAGGATGAAACTAAGAAAGAAAAAAACAAAAACAGAAACCTAAGATCAGACACATACCAATATCCTTATAATCACCACCAAACCAAATTACTTTATACTTGGATTTTGGCTAAACTTTTAAACCAAATATATTTCTAGATATAGAGGCAAAGTAGTATTTTATGAAGTTCTCTTGATTTTATTATAAGCATATCTGAAAATCGTTCATCTAAGAAAGCTGCAAAGCCAGGATTGACAAGGTCAGGCTGCCCTCAAAGCGAATGGAATCTAAGGGTTCAACCAACACAAAATACTTTCAAAAAAGAAGATACCAAATCAAGGACTACAGTGATCATTATCTGCAGCTAACTCATGATATACAGCCATGTTTCACTTCTTTCTAATGTTAAAATTAACACATCCACATCAGGGGGCTATAAAAGTGGCTCAGATGTTAATAATATTTACTGCTCTTGCAGTGGACCAGATCTCAATTGCACCCACATGGCTGCTTTCAATCTGCAGTAATTCCAGTTCTAGGGAATCTAATCCCCTCTTCTGACATCTAAAGTCACTGCATGCACACACATACATGTAGGCAAAACACTCATATAAATAAAATGAAGATAAATGGAATATTCTAAAGAGTAAAGATCAATTGCAAAAATATTAGATGTATTAAATTATATGAGAAAAAAAAAAACACTAACTGAATATTGTTGAATTTTCTCCGGCTCCATATTCCTGGCATGGTATCTAAAGACTATGCACAGCTCTTCAAACCTGATAATACAACGGTCGTTTTTGTGACAAACACATCATTAAACATAGCTTTAGTGGTTGCATAATATTTCATCTAACTTTTCATTTGTGCTATTGATATGTCTTTCACTTTTCAGTGTCTTAAAATATTAGTGTATTAAATGATCCTTGAATATGGGGGTGGCTGGTTTTGTTTGTTTAGGAGGTTAGAACAAACTTTTCATGATTTTACTTAGGATTTGTCCTCATGTATAAATTTAAATGGTATGAATATTCCAAGGCAGTGGAATGTATCCAACCTTGTAAATCTGACAAAGAACCCCAAGTTACCCATTCATGTATGCATTATACTTTGAAAACTAGTTCTGACTAATGATCCCTGATGCTTTGATGCCCAGATTTGCTAATATTTTAGATTTTTTAATCTTTTAATACATAACCTGACCCCAATAAAATCCACGATAATTTTAATAGATACCTCAATGATCTATAAAAGGCAGAAAGTATCTGTTTTCTTATTTATTGGGAAATTTTGAGGGTTTTCCAAGGAAAACATTGTTACATTTCTTCGTTCTCTTCACTCACAGACTTTACTTCTTCCTTGGTTCTGGCTCACGCTCTACTGTTGCTCTCCTGGCTTTTATTCTAAGCCCCCTGAAATGCATCTGCTCTTGTCAAAAGCCAGTGGGTACTTCAGTGTCTTCGTTTTGTTGTCTCTCAAGTGCATTCAACCAAGTTGTTTATGTCTTTCATGAGTCACCATCTGCAGAGTTCTCCCTGGGTCACTATATTGAAGTGACTTCTGTCTATTTGGTGGCCTCATCATTAAATGCTAGAAGACTCATTTCCTGGTCCTGAGTACTCTACTTTTCTATGAGTGGATGCCCTTAGTCAAGGTAACATCCTCAAAAGCCATAGCTCTGTCTAAACACTAGATATATGGAGATAATTTTGCACTTGACATTGTTACTTGTATTTGATTGTCCCAAGTTGCTCTCAAAGAATGCTTCTCTTCTTAGTTTTCTTGTTTTGGAAAATTATACTATAATTTTATGCAATTGCTGTATAAAATACCTAAGAGTTGGTCTTGACTCTTGATAGTTCCCACTTTCCCCATACTCATTATAACTTGTAATGAGATCTATTGAACCTCCAAATAAAGCTGAGCTGTCCCATTTGTCTCCATTCCTATTAAGACCAGTCTTACCTAAAGTACTATTTATATAGTACAATACTTTTTGGGACAGGGTCTCACTATATAGCCTCTGTAGCTATCCCTAGCTTGATACTCACTCACTGTGTAGACCAAGATGGCCTCAAGCTCAGAGATCTACCTGCTTCAGTTTCCTGAGTGTAGGATTAAAGGCAAATACTATGGAGATTTTTATTGTATCATTTCTATTGATCTTCCTGCTTTAGTAATCTCTTGCTCCCAAAAATTCAAAAATTTATTCATCTTTGTCTATTAAAATAGATCATATATAAGATGTGTGTGTGTGTGTGTGTGTGTGTGCGTGTGTTTGTGTGTGTATACATATATATGTATATATTTATATATAGTCAGGAATTTTCTATCTTCTGGGTTTATAAATGTAACCGAAAAAATCCTAATTACTCAAATTCTTTTGGGAACAGTAGATAATAAACAATAAATATAGAGCACGTACAATAGTGATAAGTAGTAAGAATAAAGCAAGCCTACAAGATTACAAGGATACAAAATGCAAACCCAGTGGTGGTGGTACACACCTTTGATCCCAGTACTCTGGAGGCAGAGGCAGGAAGATTTCTGTGAGCTTGAGACCAGCCTGGGTCTACAGTGTGATTTCCAGGACAGCCAGAGTTATATCAGAGAAATCCTGTCACAAAAAAAAACAAAAAGAAAAAAAAAAAGAAAATGCTGAGAAAGAATAGACTATGGTGTAAATAGAATAGTTGAGTCCATAAAATCCTTTAGGGTAAAATCTGAAATCATTATTTTGATTTAGGGGATTTTCCCTTTTTGTCTCTACCCAGCCATCAAATCCTCCCTCATCACTATACTTAAGATGACCCTACATACTTTCTTAAAACCCTGAAGGCTCCTGCATCAAAGTCTCTACACTGTTATCTCCACCTGTTTATTTTCATAAGGCTTCATCTTGTTCCAGTCTCAGGGAATGCCTGACCTAGGTGTCCCACCTCACAAGCCACAACCACCAGCCAAGACTTTCTCACCTATTTACTTCCTCATAGAATCTCTTATAAGTGTCTTAAGTATACATTTTGCTACTTAAATTCTTTCTCACTAGAAAGTATGTCACATGAAGATTTACTGCTTCTTTCCAAACTTGGATTGTGTCTGGCACAAAGAAAGCACTGCATAAACAACTTGTTCATTGATTGATTGATTGAATAAACATAAATTTTAATCCTAGTTGTTTTCATACAGGGAAATTATTGACTATCTACTACTGTCTGCCAGAAACAGGCAAATTCTTGATATCTGAATAGCCTTTGGAATTCAGGCAAAGCACCTATCTTGTTCAGAATTAGAGAAGTACAAAATCCGAACAATGAAAAGACTTTAAAGTGGTTTTTTGATCCAGTGTTTCTAGGAACTAAATGATATTGAACAGTGTGTCCAAATCATACAGCAAGAGCACAGTAAAAACACTTCTCAGCACGGAAGACTTCTCATTCCCATAACACTGCCTCTTTCAGATGGGAACTTTGTAATAAGGACATGAAGAACTAAGGGTCTCAGGCTTCAGAATGTCATTGTGAAGTTATGTAAAACCCACATAGGACAACAAATGATGTCAATGTTGACTACATTATTATTGCACATTTTAAGGAAAATCAATAAACTACAAGTACAGGGAATTAAAAACTACCCTATTCTCTTAGGGTCCCAGGTGAACCCAAGAATCAAAGACACAGGCTACAAACACATAAATCCATTCAACATGTTTTAAATGGCATGAGATCCCTCATAAGGGCATCAGGTCCCAAAGAAGAAGTTGGGTTCAATGACGTATATTGACACAGAATGCTGGTGTCCAGTGTGACAAAGTAAAAGGCTGAAGCTAGAAGGTAATTGGGAGGTGAAATGACAGGTGAGATAAGAGTGTATTTAACAAGGTCTGTTTATGCAAATTCCCCAGGATTCAGCTTGCCATCTCTGTTGATAAAAATACTGTTTTCAAGCCTGCTATAGTTTGGTGCCAGGTGTCAGAGACAAGGAAATTACCACAAGTTCAATGCCAGCCAGAGATATATATCAAGACCCTGTCAAAAAAAAAAAAAAAAAAGTCTTCCTGTTCTCCTTTGGGTTCCGGGAAGATACTTTGCACATCTTTCACATTAAAATTCCATCTCCCAATAGCCATCTCATGCTTTTACAAAGGAGGAATAAGGTCAGAATGATGTTGCAGCTGCTACTTTTTTAGTTGTCTTTAATTCAAAAACAGTACACCAAAACTGCATACTTAAGGCTGTCTTGTTTTTAACTCCTTCATACCAGACATGTGTAATGTTTTGCTCTGAGTTTCTGGACAGCTGTAATTAAAGAATGTAGAAACAAATTGGGTTTTAAATTAGACTAGTTAGACAGGTGATGCAAAAAAAAAAAAAAATACAAACAAACAAACTCTGAAATATCCAAAAATACATCCAAATCGCAAAATTGCCCTAGTCAAAAAAATGTGTAGTGATTGAAAAGTAGAAATTCCAATTAAAAGGAAAGGATTTGAGGACACAAGGTAGGACACTCAAAGGAGCAGCTGTAGCCGAGGGAGGCAAGAGTAGAAGCCTCATTCGGGACACTTACAGAATGATTCACATGTGGGGTTTAATCCTGCAGAATTCTAAGACATATGCCAGTCAGGTAGTCCGAGTACTTAGGGAGCAAGTGGCAAGAATTGACCAGCACTCTTAGGGGCTCACAGAGACTGAAGCAGCAGACACAGCAGAGGGTCCCCTACATACATCTTATGGTTGTCTGGCTTGGTGTTCTTGTAAAACTCCTAAAAGTTTTAGTGTTGGGGTGGGGAAGGTGTCTCTGACCTTTTTACCTGCCCTTGGGACCCTTTTCCTCCTGCTGAGCTCCCTAGTCCAGCCCTGTTGTAGGGGCTTGAGCCTGGAGCCTGACCTTGTTCCTTCTTGATATGCCCTGTTTGAGTGGTAACCATGGGAGGCCTGCTCTGTTCTGAGGGGAAATGGGGAAGAAGGTGGATCTTGGGAAGATGGGACATGGGCACAGCTGGGAGGAGTAGAGAGATGGGGTCAGCATGTATTTTACAGGAGAAACATATAAATTTTATTTAAAAATTTTTTTTTAAATTCTATTCTGAATGCAAAAGCAAGAAGAGACATTGAAAAAAGAAGTATATAAAAATTATATTAACACCTAAAGGTTAAAACCCATCAGTTAAATTTTTCTCCTAGAAAAGTGAATGAACCATTTTCCCCAAGAAGAAACTGAAAAGCCCCAGAGCAGAAGCATACAAGGGACTAGCCAACTCTTACTTCTGCCCTCTAAAACTACATGTGAGAGGACGGATGAACAAGCTAATCCCCCTGCAGTGGGCCAGCATCCCTTTCCATTGCTTTACTTGTTAATATTAACAGTAAGATGCCAAGGTTTTTAGGAAAACTGCCAATATGAAGGAGAGAATAAGAATAAGAAAAAAAAATACTTCTGAGGTATGGGGAACAGAACTATTTTAAGGAACAGAGAATATTAAATAAATATTTAAAAAATTAAGTTCTAATTAATATCGTCAACTAGACAAAAGAATCATAAATACAAATAACAGAAAAAATGCATCCTGTTCTTTATAAGGAAAAAGATAATCATCAAGTTATGAATTTATGAATAAGTCAATAGTCCCTTTTAACTTAAGTCTGGATCTTTAACAATTTGATACTGGGGCTAGGGACATGGCTCAGCCAGTAAACTGCTTGCCATGCAGACCTGAAGACTTGAATTCCATCTCCAGAACTGACATTACAAAAAAGAAAAAAAAAAAAAAAAGCCAGGTGCAGTGGTATGCACTGGTAATGCCAACCTGAGGTAGCAGAGACAGGCAGACCCCTGGGGTTCAACAACCAGCCAGCTTAGTCTACCAGGTGAGCTCTGTACTAATGAGAGACCATGTCTCAAAACAAAAACAGAAACCAAAAAAGACAGAAAACAAAACAAGCCAGGAAAAAAACAAACAAACAAACAAAAAACAATGTAGATGGCTTCAAAAGAACAGCATCAAAGTGTGACCTCTGTGCACATATGCATGTGCATATGCACCCACACATGTATATGTGTGGTACGAATACATGTATGAACACATGTGAGCCTTCATGTACAAACAACACAAATTGAGTCTCTAAAGAGAACTGAAGAAAAGGTTAGGCAGATTAGACAAAATGAGTGCAGAACTCCTCAGAAACATCTGGTCTGCACCCAGGCTGACAGGGTAGAGGAGGGGTAGCCTGCAAGTTGAGGTTTCAAATTGATTTCAGGAAAGGCAAATGGAGTATCCAGAAAGAGTATCCTCAACTCCTTGGTATAATGTAGGACTACGGGTCTGACTGAGAATGAGAAAAAGAAAACAGGGCTGTGGTCAGGAGAAGCCAAGAATCTCATAGGCCTGCGGTAAACAGGAGAGTGGAGGCAGGCAACTCTGGTAAGGTCTGAGCTGAATGTTAAAGCAACACCATCAAGAAAGCTCAAATCCAACTGTCAGCCTTTGTCATCAAAATAACCGTCAATCTTCTCCTTCTGGGCCTGCACCACAGCAGTCTTAAAGAGGCCCTCTTGTGTGTGGAATCAGAAGTTTCACAAGGATGACAAAGAACGCCTTTTAGGCTGTAATCCTTCTGATCTCACTTCTCAGTAAAACTGGCGATGCCTTAGGCACAGAAAATTCACCTTTCCTGCTGCTCCTGAAATATTGTTAGGGCAACTCTGCAGGAGAGTTTCTGATCTTTTTCCCTAAGGCAGGAAATCAAGAAAGAGTGGAAGGAGGGGAGCCCATCCTTGAATGCCTTCACTTGCAAACCAGGTAAACCCGGGATTATCATTATGGGATCAACCTTAGCTCTGAGAACTTTTGTTTTCAGAGCCAGTGAATTACTCTAAAGCATCCATTAGCAAGTAGAGTTGCTCTTCTAACATTATGCAGAAGTACAGCCCTTGATTCTGCTATGATAGCTAATATTCACCAAAAAAAAGCAATCCATCCCATGGTCCTTATGCCCATTACAACATTTTATGTCATTCAAGTTTATTTATAGATGATATTTGTAAAAATGGACATCTGCTCATTGCAGGTTATGTATATTTTTTTTAAAAAATCCTCTAAGTAACCAATTTGGGAATAGCTTAAAAATTGTTATCTAACCATAAATTACAAGTATAGATAGATATACTGACATTGAAGGACAGCTATATTTGCCAAGAATTAAAAAGCAAACTGCACGATAGGATGAGGCACACAGAGAGCGACATCCCAAAGGGGAGATGCAGAAGCATTAATAGCAGTTTCCTCTGGGAATTGGAACTATTAGGAAGAGGGAGTTAAGAACAGGGCTTCGATTTTTATAGTTCATGTACTCCTATATTCCATTTCTTTGCAGTCAATCTGTGCTGCTTACACAATTCAAGACTATCAGTTTGATTTAATGAAAATGGATATTTGGGAAGAGCAAATGTTCTTTGAAAAGAGGGACAGCTTATTTGCAACCCAGCAATCCTTTCACAAAGCATGTGAAATAGGAAACACTGCTCTACAGCTGTCCACAGAGCTACACAGCTAAAACAGGGAAGACATTTAAAAATGTAAGGAAAGGGGCAGTGCTGCAACTACAGACTACAGTATCCTGTCCGGACCACATCTAGCCTACGGAAGCAAGGTGCCTTTAGCAGGCAAGATTGGGAGAAAAACACATCGGATTATCCTGCCATGTGTAAAGAAAAAGTGTGGCTTTTGTTTTCTTTGAGCTTCTTTCATTATTTTTTGCTTCTCAGCTCATACTCGCGTCTCTTTGTTCCCTTGAACTTCTTTACACAAAACAGTGTCAATGGTAAAATTATGAGGGATTTCAAGAGGGCGACAAATAGAAGAGTTTATAACCGAACTGAGTTCCTTCAAATACCTTATCTCTCCCAGAATGCACTTGCCACACCCATAAAGGCAGCTTTGATTTCTGCCCTGAAAGAAGAAAGAAGACTGCACATCACCACAAAGCAGGGTCTATCTGAAATTGGGGGATTGATCCTCAAGATTGGTGCAATCCATGCAAAGCAGGCTGACCTCTTCTGGGCAAAAGTCATACACCATGAGCCCTGCAGCCAGCAGTTCAAAAGTTGACTGTGTATCTATTTATTTTGCTGCTTGGCAATGCATTTTAGTTTAGTTTTCAAGAAACAGCTTTATTTATGAACCAAGATGGCACAAGATCATGTTTACTTTAAAACCTGAGTACTGAGGTTCTGTTCCTCAGGAAACTTGATGATACTCATATACTCTTCGCAGTCTGTCAGTGTTTTCCACGTATATTTGAAGGCATTGTAATTTCATTGACTCAACAAATCAGGTGTCAAAATCTGCTGAAGAACCAGCACCCACTTCAAAAGTTAATAGCTATTTTAGAGAAAACAGACTCAAAGACAATAGTTTGCCATGTAGCTCTGTATAACTCTATCAAGCAAAATTTTTCATTATGTTCCAAAGATTCTTCTTCTAAATTAACTTCACTTTTTTTAAACCTATGAAATATGAAATGATAGCTGCTAATTTGCTGGCTCCATTAACCGTAAAATTTGCAAATGTTAAATGATGTCAGTTACATATTAATGCCATTGCATGTTACAAATAGAAAATCAATCCATTCTAAAAATGGCTTAATAATTTCATCAAAACTACAAGATTAAAAAGGTTTGGAAAGTTCATTCACTCAATGATAAAAGAGTGGGCTATGTTGAAACCTAGCTATATGATAGGTAAATATGTTAAAATTCACCCATTTGTAATATATTCATAATGAATTTTGACAGATGTGAACTCATAGGTAGGCATCATCTCAATGAATACATAGAATGTTTCCATCATTATTTTATACAAGGATACAGGATATACCCAATCACCAATATGCTATCAATACAAATAAATCTTACAATTTCTATAACGTGATATGAGGGGAACCGCACAGAATTATTCTTCTGTGTCTGGATTATTTTACTCAGTATGACGTCACATGTATCGTTCTTTTGTCTTCTTGTTAAAGAATGTATCAATTAATTTAACCACTTACCTGTTAAATTTTCATGTTTTTAGTTTGGGGTTGTGATAATTCAAACCATCATGACAATTCTTGTTCTGATTTTTGTGTCTCAATACATACTAATGGGATTTCTTTCTGGTTACATGCATGTTTCATTTGACAAGACTCTCTCTGCTCATGTATTTTCCTAAATAACTATACATTTTTGAACTTACACAAATCTTGAGATTTTCTGGCACTCTTCGTCTTTGCCAAGAAGGACAAAGAAATTCTTCTATCATTTCAGAAGATGTTTAGTTTGTATTACCCTGGTGATAAATGGTGTTCTGTATCTTTTCATACCCTTATTTGATACTCTTATATTTACTCTGTAAAGTGTATAATCAATTATTTTGCCATTTCTGTTGAGGAGTTCTTAGACTTATTATTAAGTAGCAGGATTGTCACATCTAAATGCAAGTTAAAACTGGTGCCTTCACAGGAATAAAAAGATCTTCATGATTGTGGAGCAACAAATATTTCTTAGTGTTGGTAAGATTATATAAATACATAAAATAAATAAGTAAATCATGACAAATTGGATTTCATTACATTAAAAATGTTTGCTTTTCTGAGATATATATTTTAAGAAAATATACATGAGTGTACAATAAAGCATAAGCTGGAAAAATGTTATCAATGCACTTATATGGCAAAGAACTTTTATCCAGAATGAATAGTCATGGACAAGGAAGTTTTAGAAAACTAGATTTTGTTCATTGATGAACAGATCCACAGACAAGACTCTCAAGTTTAATATTCTAATATATTTATTTAAGATTCACACATCTGTTTGATAATGGTTATTGGTGTGATTTGGTGGGGGGGTTGTTTTGTTGTTTGTATTTATTGTCTGGTTTTAATTGTAAGGTTATCTTGGAATCTTATTTTGGCTAACAAAGCATGGTTTATTTTAATTGAAAAATCATCCCCAATTTCAAAAGAACAGAAAGAAAACAATTTTGTTCATACAGATCAGAGCTGTTTGAAAAGCACATTTTAAAATACAACTACTAGCATGCCTTAAAGCCCTACGTTAAAATCGATAATGAACAAAGTCACCAAAGGAAATAGCAGTTATAGCTCCTGGTCTAACTTAAAATCTGGCCCAACAGAAGCCAGTTTTCAAGGAAGAGATGCTAGCTGTTAGAAGGCTGGTTTAAGCACTGCTGATGTAGTCAGCACTGGGAAAGAAATATGAATATAGCCTGCCTTCTACTGCCTGAACTGCACTGATTGCACTCTACGGGAAGATGCATCTGCTCCGCTCACGGAACAGATCGCAGATCTGTTAGGAGGATACTCCGGGACTCCTCAGGGCTCCTGAGGCAGGACCGTTAAGCACAGACCGAGATGCCAGGCTCTTCACTTGACGTCTTTCGTGCGTATCCACGCCATTTCCCAAGTATAGAAATTGAGACTTTGCTGAGTGCCAACGGCAACAAATTTTCCAAGCTAGAACTTACTGAAGATAAATGGACACTTTGGTCTGAAATATTGAGCTTTTACAAAAGCATTTCGTCCCTGTGCTGAGGCTTGCTTATCTGTTTATCTTTAAAAAAAAAAAAAGTCTACTCATATTCTTTAAAATGAAGAACTGCAATACTGCAATACTAAAAGGCCCAAGAGGGGTCCAGAACTTTATTATTCTTTTTAAATGTACTATCTAGAGAGGTGCTGCCCAACATAGTATCCACATGAGGCTGCTTAAATTTAAACTGAAGTTAGGTAAATTCAAATTAAAATTGAGCACTTCCCCAATCACGTAAGGGATATTTTCGTGCACCATAGCCCTGTGACCCCAAGTGATTACTGTAGCAGTCAGTGTAAACAGAGCTCAAGCCCTAGCATTGTGGAATCCCCCAGGACATCTTTCAGTGAATGTCCCAGCTTCAGCTATGAACACAGGACAAGGACAAAAGTTGGATGCATCATCGAACACACTTCAGGAAGTTACTAGTCCTAGATTCCAAATTTACTCCATAGTTTAGATTTGTTCAATCCTTCAAGAGTCATGGAACAACAAGCAGATTGTTTTTAAGGCACAAGATAAAGAACATTTTTAGGAACAGTAACGGGACTTGGAAACCGCTACAGAGGGAAAACTGTCTCAGTATTGTCAGGCACAGAGAACGGTGCAGGCCGGGAAATACCAAGGACTCCTGCAACTCGGGGGAGGGGGAAAGGGGGCGTAGAACTGTGTTTTCTGTCTTTTTGTTCTGAAATCAATTGTTACGTTCAAGACACATACTTACTTTTCAAATTTCTGTAACAGGAAATAGGGTAGACAAATGAAGTTCTAGCACAAAAAGTAAAACTATTTCCGTACTATTAATTTTTAAAAACTTGATTTTCTCTACTAAAGGATCCATGTATGAAAACTTACAGCTTTACCGATGACTTTTAGGCATCAAAAAAGTCCTGTCTACTATAACACGACTTGCCATCTATGGTCTGGTCTAAGCGTCTCCTACATTACCCAAGGGCATTTTTCTGGAAAAGACCTAGGCTGGACCTTCATCTTCCCTACCTCACTGGCTCAGCAGCCTCCTCACTGCGCCTTGCTGGATTTAAACCCAGCCCGGTTACCACCGGAACCGAGGACTGATATAAGGGCCGGAAAGTTTTATTTAACAAACTGGACACATTAGCTTGCGAAGCTGGCCTTTTCTTTTTTGCCTACAGTAATTTATATGTTCTTTAAAGACACTTACAATGACTTTGACCCACCACTCCTACTTCTGACAGTCTCCTTCGGTCAGCCACTTGCACTGCTGCCATTTTTTTTTTATATATATAAAGCTGATTGCTCTGCTACTAAAAGCAAGAGATTTGCCATCACACATCCCTACTAGAAATGACACAATAATCTCATTTCTCACACCACAGTCTTTCACCTGCTACATGGGGAATATTTAGAAATGGTTGTGACTTGTGGGATCGTTAAGCTCCACAAGGATGAGAAATGAAACAGTCTGAGTGTGGCAAGTGTTTCGTTTTATTTTCATTCTCACTCCCTTTTCAACAGCCAGTAGATGTCTTTGGGTAAATCAGCAAGCAGACCATCCTCAGGTCCATTTGCCCTATTTGGCCAGATGTATAGGAAAACCACCAAGTCGAAATTTGGAGCTGGGCATGATGGTGCGGATCTATCCTCCGAACACTCAGGAGGCTAAAGCAGGAGGATCGGACAAAGCTACACAGTGAGGTCTAGGCCAGCCTTGGCTACAGAGTGAGATTCTGTTTCAATGAACTAATTAATAAAAGGATACCATGAAATACTGTTGAAAGTTAATTGGAATTTTAACGATCAACTAGCTGAGAAAAGAATGATGGTTCTTTTTCATTTTTTTTCTAATCTATAAGCATTTCAAAACATGCTGTGAATCAATTTCAAGACTTATTAGCAGTTCTTTGAAATAAAACTTACCAAGGAAATAAACCAATCAAGTGTTTAATACACGCTATCTTTTCACATTTCAAGGATAAGACATTACTATGGCATGAAATTATGTATTTCCTAATAAAGAAAACCTTAAATAATCATATGCAACAGTAGGATATAGTCAAAATGATTATCATCTTTGGAACTAAAATTCTGGGTTTGAATACTAATCTGGGTATCCCCCAATTGTGTGAATTGAACAAGCTAGTTCACTTCCCTGATAGTCACAGCCCTGCTGTGAAAGGGAGGCTGCTTCACAGAAGAGGGCTCAAGCACAGGAAGCTTCTGTGTCTCACTCATCGTTAACGTCGTTAGTCCGTAGGGGAATGCACATTGAAACCTCGAGTTCAAAGCAGCCTGTGCCTCCTGGAATAAGGACAGTAAGGCAACTTCTGTGTGTGCTACAATGTTCCTCATACAGCTGTGGTTATTCTTTACTGTGTGTGCATGTCATACTTTACCATCTGAATGTTAAATATATGCAAATTATATCATATTGACAGATCTCAATCAACTGTAAAAAATATAAAGAAAATGGCTGTGGAGCATGCTATGGTAAGTATAGTCTACAAACCACAATAAAATATGCTTCTCATAATTAAAATAGATACGGACTTTTGTAGAATAATCAAAGATGTTAACACAAAATCCCTACATAGACTTTTGTCAAGAATACAGTCACTTCATGACCTCTGAGTTAAATTTAATTATATCAATTGGCAATTCATTTCCTTAAAGTTTTCAAGATTTTAATAAGAAAAATCCTCTTATTAACAGGATGTCAGATGCCATTGTCCTTATAGTTTAGTTTATTTGTTGCAGATGTTCATTTTCAAGTTTTTCCCCTCCTGAGTAACTTATACTTCACACACACAAAATTAATTTGGTATTTTCTCTTCCCCCCCCCTCTTTCTCTCTCTCCAGTTCATACTTGTGAAAACTTAATCTAACAATCTCAGTTAAGTCAAGCAAGTAGGCAAACAAATTATTTGATCTCTGGTCTCATTTTCCAAAAAGCATAAGTCCAGGAGGAAAAGGCATCAGAGATTTTGCAAAACAAAATTCTTTTTTAAAAGAAGAAAAATCTTTTACCTCCTGTTTCCTTTTCATAGTTCCTGCCCTTTGCAGTGATTCTTCCAAAGGATATCCTTTCTTTAATGAACTCAGTGTCACAACCACTACACGTGTATACCGTACTTCCTTTCTTCGTTGTTTCCGATGGACAACATGATTAATGTGCTTCTCGAAGACCAGTGGCTCACAGTGTAAATGTGTCACTCTACCCTATACCTCAAGCCCGTAGCAACAGGATGACTCTTTGCAGCCATGTTCTTAACAATTCTTTGACTGGGTGTAATCTATCATTGCTGCACATTTATTATCATGTCACTTCACACTGAAATGGGACACGCAAGCAGCTCAGTGGTTTGTAAGGGAGCTAATGTACTTTTGACTTATAAAATTAATTCACTTCCGTACCTTAAAAAAAGGGTGTCATTCTTCCCACCTGATCTAACCATAAATACTTAGAGGATAATTGTCTCTAAAATAATTGTCTCTGAAATATCCAAGCTTACATGAAGTTAAGATATAACTACTAAGCATACTCTGAAAATAGTGAAACTGAAATATGGACAATTATAAGTGGCTAAATTAGGACTAGTACTTAGACCAAGCATTGAGGAATAAAACTACCACTGGCCTTTATTTGACAATATAAATGTTTTCAAAGCAGTTTTAGTATAAATTTTTCAGCAGGCGTGCCTCTCCAAATTGCTATGTCATGACTTCTCTCTATAGCGAGCCAACAATTTTACACATCTTCATTACCTGGCTGCTACAAAAAGACATTTAAGTTTCCAACACCTAATTTATAAAACTTTAGAAGTTTTAGATAAAAAAGAAAGTGAAAATCTAAGGGAACTTAGAAATGCATTGCCCTATGCTTCACCAGTGAAGCAGAGACATGATTTGTTCAACACTAAACATTGCATTAGTGGCAGAACAGCAGAGGAATTGGAATTCTTGCTCCTAATGGCACTGTTTCATTACAACACTCTGTCTTTTTAGCTTCTAGGCCAAGCATCAGATTTACTCTTTATGTACCTAGGTTTAAAAGGAGAGGGGCATTTTAAGTCCTGAAAAGTGATGCAACCCCGAGGTTGAAATCACAGCTACGAGATCATTAATGTTTGTTAAGTAAATGGATAACACTTTCTAGAAGTGGAATCGAAAGTAAGCAGATTGATATTAATTGACTCCGTAATGAGCCAAGCATTATGTGTGTGTATGCATGAATGTGTGTGTGTTTATACATATGTTCCAAGAACTGGCATTTCTAGTACTTCCTAGGTGATACTGAGCAGTTGATGTTTAAGGGGAATCAGTTTGAGACCCACTACCTTCGTCTACATATCGGTTTAGTGTAATAGGTGCCTGGGCTCTGGAGACAGTTACCTTTGGTTTTTATCTGGTATTTACTTATGTGGCTGAGCAAATCTCAAAATCTCTGTGCTTTATTTTCTCATTTAGAAAAGGAGGATAAAAATAAAAATTTTTGTTAATGGATAGATGAAAAGCCAAAACCTTAGCACAGTATTTAAATATTCTTGTGTCTCAGTGTTACAGACATTAATGTTGAATATGTTAATATTAAGAATTTTATGATTAGCTTTACCCAGATATTTGTGTTACAACTGTGAAACATTGTAGTGAATGCAGTATGGCAGCTTAATCAGGCAAATTATGTGTGCTGTTACCTACTAGTCTCAGGTTCCACATCCACAACATGAGATTGATGTTGCCTTACCTGCGTTGTTCTTGGGAGGATTTAATGCAAATATGTGTGTGTGTGTGTGTGTGTGTGTGTGTGTGTGTGTGTCTTCCTAAATAAATACTTGCAACTATTCCTCCTGCCCTCAGAATTTCTTACTTTTTTAATGATCTTAGACTCACCTTTTTCTAAATATACTTCTAGAATTTTTAAGCATGTATAATTTTTCCAAGCTGTACCATTTTGTAGTATTTTTTCTCTAGGCAACTAGTCATGAAAATTTTTATAAACTGAAAACATTTTAGAAAACTATAGCTTTCAATAGCAGCTTGAGTACACATATAATTTGCTATAAAAATATGTTCCCAGTATATCAAAAACCACAAAGCATCTGAAATTTTACCTTATATGTAGCTGAAGGGTTTGCATGTTGCCAAGTGGTATACAATGACAGAGGTCTCAAGGCTCCTTGGTCAGAGAAAAACAGGATTCTCACTCAGAGTACTATAGACATCTGTGCATTTCCATTGGTCATTTTGCCCTCAGGCTCCAAAATATTTTACCACAGGTTCGATTGACTGATTCTCTCTTCTGACCTTCTCAGACCCTGTATGCAAGTTAGTACTGATCGTACAAACACGGAGGCACACACACAAACACATAAATAAAACCAAATTTTTAAATAAAACATTTTAAAGGTTGTATTTAATCCACAAGTAGTGATCTCTTCTATACTGTAAAGAATCGAATCTGAATATATTTCTTGAGAATATTTGGCTCTTTTGTGATGTTCCCTGTGACTTCTGCTTCTGGTTATTTCTTCTCTATTATGTTAGCCTTCTAATACAGTAGAACCATACATGAATAACAGGACTACACAGAAGGAACATAAGGATTATGAAAACCTGTATTTTTATAAACCAGGATAAAATGGTAGAGATATTGGTGGCTTTCAGTCTTCATTCAAGACCAGTCGTCTCTTGAGAATACATTGACATTTCAGATGATATTTAGCTACAATCAATGAATCTTGATTCTTGCTGTCAACTATATGCAGTGTCTGCCTACTACAGTTAGAATATAGATGAGTCAACAACAATTTAATAAATATTATTAGTGACATCTGTTTTCTCATTAGAGCTTCTTAAAGCTTGGATTATTTGTGGTTTGTTTTTTTTTTTTTTTTGGTTTGGTTTGGTTTGGTTTGGTTTTCTAGGTTTTGGTTTTTTGGTTTTGGGGTATTTTTTTTGTCCTAAATTAAAATTACTGAAGATTTATAAAATCAACTTCTTTCTGTTACACAACATAATGTGTACTTCATTGGGTGCATTAAGTTACCCAGACCAAGGTTGGTCTTAGGCCATCTAGCATTTACATTGTGTTCATCTTGATTAATTATGTATTCTCATGGGGACTGTGTCATTACCACAGTTTTATCCTGGGATGATTTTATGTCTCTTGTTCCTACAAATTCTTTACAGGTTAAGAATAACAATTGAAGCAATTAATCGTTTTTATTTTGCTTATAGTTCTTGATATACAAGAGCTTCAAATTTTATGTCGAAAAATTGATTTTATTCTTTTATGTAGATTGCTTTTGTCTATATGCTCAGAGATATTTTACATGATCAGACAAATAACCACCTTTATTATCTTCTGATCTGTTGGGAGACGCATAGAGACTAACTCTTCCTCTGTAACATAGACTGGCCTTAAACTCATCCTTCTGCCTCTGCCTCCCTACTGACAATACCACAGATACGCCCTACCACACACAGTGCGTCTTCTGTTCTAGTTTCTTCTCTTTTAAAATTCCACATATAAGCGATTTTTATCCTCCCTGAATACATTATAATCATCTCAAAGGCTAAAAACAACTGTTATTTCTGCTCCAACTTTCTTTTTCATTGCAGCATTTCATTAGATATTTTACACTGACTGAAAAGAACAAAAGTGATTTCATAGATATGCATTAATGCACGACACAGATATAACAGGCGCTAACCTGTCACGCTATTATATTTAAAATTCAAGGAAAGAAAACATTATTTAAAAGAATTAAAATTCCCTCTGCCCATCCTATTCATTCCCACCATATCCTAGAAGTAATCAAAACCCTAGAACTTGCTGGCATGTAACTATAAGCTATATTTCAATATGTATATATATTCGTATAGTTTAGAAAATATTTAGCAACTTGCTATTTGTTACTCACCACTGTGATTTTAAGGTATATCTACTCTGAAATATTGTTTCATAAGTAATCAGCTTATTTATCCATTCCCTACACTTCAGAGACTATATGAACTACCTCACAGTGCATAAACATCAAATTTCCTCCAAAACGCCATACATAGGTGACAGCCAAAGTCAGTTTTTGAATATATATTGTATATAGTAAGTTACCTCATTTTTATCAAACTTACATGATTCCTGAGTACTTACAGTGTAATATACAGTGAACATCAAGTTTCCTCTTCCAGGAGCTGCCTTTTCATATACAGTGCCTTCTATTTTTGTGAGATTTTTATAAACAGGAAGTCAGCCAAGTTGTTTCAGAGAGCTTTAAGCTAAATGTAGACTATTTTACCTAGAGAACAAAAGCCCTTCCCAAGAGGGAAGTACTGGAGGCATTCATTTGTGCACTGTGGGGCTAAGCCACCATTTCTGAATTGGTAACCAATTCAGTACATAGAGACCAAAGGAATATACATTTTTCTACATATCTTGTAGATGACAGACACTCTGCTTGATTTATCCTGTCTCGTTTCATTTTTGCAAATTCAGTCACGAGATGCTAGAACCCATAACCTTAATGAGGCACTCTCTATATTGAACCTAAGTATGTAAAGAAGCTAATGTAGGAACTTATAATAGGTAAAATGTCACCACCAAGCAGGTATCTATGGACCTGAACAGAGCCGGTCTGCCATAGTGATATCATCTATCATTGAGAAGTGATAGTCCAGAAGACTGGTGCAATTTGCAATTACCTTGGATATATAAGTAATAGCCTTTGGTCTGAGAAAGCCACTTAAACAACCTGGGAGGACACAGAAGAATACACACAGCAATAGGAGATATAGGACTTTCTTCTGTCAAGGACACATTGTTGCTTGAATGATTAATTGCCAAAATAAAGACGTGATATATTGCTACTCCCAGCAAGTGAAATGAATCACATCATATATATAAATCTAATCTATAATGTATATCCATATACATTAGTGGATTGTGGATTTATAACTGCTTTTGAGAGAAAGGTAGAGATGTTTGGAACCAAGCCATAGCCTTTTTGAGTTGATGAAACAAATGATTACTATGCTTTGCAACAATACAGTACAGGAAATATGTGAGTTACCTTGAAAAGTAGAAAGGATAGATTTTAGGGAAAGTCCACTGGAGTATTTCTTATATTCTTACTTTAGGGCATCACTTCCAATTCCCCACTAATTGGTGACATATAGCCTAGTATTAACTATAACTTGCACTTTTTTTTCACTCAAAATTTATATAGTACTGATATTTTTAAATTTAGACAAACTTGCTGTTCCTTTCTTCAAAAGAGAATACTAGTTTAGAATAAGCTTTATGGTTTTATTCATGAGCTCTATCCATCTTATATCAATAGTAACTATTCAATTGTAATTAATCATCAAAGAGAACAAGCTATTGTTTTTCATAAATCAGCTGCTGCTCCTAATTTTGCAAGTGCATTTCAGTGAATTCTCATCTATACTCTTGTCATACTTCTACTTTCTAAAATGTTCTCTTTAAATCCTTAGGACTGGAAGGGATCTTTGAGAGTCTCTTGTCCAATTTTAATGATAAGAAAATTGTCACTCAGAACAGATGAGAAACTTGCTCAAGGTTTTGTCATTTATAATGTCAGACCAAGAGGAATAAAGCCAGGTTTCAGATTATTGTTTTCAAGAGCTCTTCCCACACAACTTGTTAAACGCCTTTGGGAAACCCTTACCTAGAATCAGAAAAGGGATGTCTCACTGAATTATTCTTTCCCAAATGAAAGAATATATATTTGTGTGTGTGTGTGTGTGTGTGTGTGTGTGTGTGTGTGTGTGTGGTGTGTGTGGTGTGTGTGTGTGTGTGAGTGTGTGTGGTGTGTGTGATGTGTGTGTATATATGTGATGTATGATATGTGTGTGTGTATGTGATGTATGATGTGTGGTGTGTGTGTGTGTGTGTGTGTGTGTGTGTGTGGTGTGTGATGTGTGTGTGTATGTGTATGTGTGTGTGTGTGTGGTGTGTGATGTGTGTGTATGTATGTGATATATGATGTGTGGTGTGTGTGTGTGTGTGTGGTGTGTGTGTGATTTGTGTGTATGTATGTGATGTATGATGTGTGGTGTGTGTGTGTGTGTGTGTGGTGTGTGATGTGTGTGTGTATGTGTATGTGTGTGTGTGTGTGTGTGTGTGTGTGGTGTGTGATGTGTGTATGTATGTGATGTATGATGTGTGGTGTGTGTGTGTGCGCATGTGCACACACATAGGTGTGTGTGTATCTTAGATCTTTAAACATTTTGCTATAGCCACACCTCCCCCTGCTTTGGTGCTATGGACAGTGATCCTGATACTGGATTTCAGGAAAGAACCTGGCACCCTACCCTGAAAGGATAAATTCTAGTAAAAACATTTTCTGTAAGTGAATAAATAATAACTTATTTTTTCATTAAGCAGTTACTAGAATGGAGCCTTGAAGGCATTAAGAACCCTTAAAATTTTGATTAATTACTATTTCTAACTGAACTGCAGGTAATGCTTTGGTCAAGAACAAATCATATATAAGCAGTTGTCCCAAATGATTATAATTAGCTGAGACATTTCTAGTCTAGTGACATCATGCTATCATAATGACCTAGTGCAAGCCTATGTGTTCGCGATGGTATTTGAATTGATGGATGATGGCCATCCAAATGTTCTCATTGCAATGTCAGTCATATAAAAGCATAACTAACAACGCAGTGATGCATAGTGCATGCTGTTGACAATGATAACAAAAATACTGTTGTTACTTGTCTTTCTGTTTGCTATTTTTAAAAGTTTGGCACATAAAGTCACCAGTCCTGTTTAGGTTGTCTTTTCTTATCCTAATTTCTATAAGAATCCGTGGGTTCTCTCCAGTTTAAATCCTTACTCCATTTGTCAGCCAAATAATAAAGAAATCTTGAGCATGCTGAGCTTTTGTCACACGCACAAGAACATTTCTACAAACCTGACCCTATGCTACATCCATTATTGTAGTTATTGCTGCAGTGGTGCAATTCCACACATGACTTTTACTGACTTTTGAGCCTGAAGTCCAAAGAATATGAGTCTTTGAGTTTGCATTCAAACAGTGTCATCGCTTGCTATCGCCAGTAGCCTTCCAGTAGTGTTAGTAACTTTCCTGTTGCTGGGATAAATTACCATGACCAAGTAAAGTCACAGAAGGAAGAGTTTGTTTGGGCTTATGGCTCTAGAGTCCATTGTGGTGGAGTGCATGGCAGCAGCAGGCATGGCAGACAAAGGAGAAAGCCGAGAGAGTGCTTTCTCAGGTGCAAGCATGAAGCAGGACAAACTAGAGGTGACACGAGGTTATTAACCCTCAAAGCTTATCCCCAGTGCTGCAATTCCTCCACAAGGCCATGACTTCTAAAGCTCCCCAAACAGTACCACCTGTGATATAAAATCCTAAGCTGAAATAAACCCTTTCCTCCCCAAGTTGGTTTTGGTCATGGTGCTTTATCACAGCAATAGAAACCCCAATTAAGACAGAAATTGGTACCAGGTTCATGGAAACATTGCTGTGAAAGATGATAATGTGTTTTTGAGAGAAAAATCCATTGAGTGCTCAGAGCTCAGTGGGCAGTTATATAGGAGCTTGGAAGATAAGAATGTTGAGAGCAGTGCAGATAATGGAGGCCTGGCTTATGAATGTCAGAGGGTGTCAGGGCCCAGCTTCAGCTTGAGGGCAGGGTCTTGAGAAAGGAATGCATGGGAGCCACGCGAAGCATTGATTCAGGAGTCAAAAGTCGATACAAGCTGACAGCTAGTCATCTCAGGAGAGCATCAGAAACTTGAGGATTCTCTCTCTCTCTCTTTTTCTCTCTTTCTCACTCTCTCTCACTCTCTCTTCTTTCTCTTTCTTTCTCTTTTTTCCTTCTTTCTCTTCCTTCTGCTTCTCTCTTCTCCTTTCTGCTCCTCCTGAGCATGAACCAGCCCAGTTTTTGTTAACCAAATCAAACAGTCCATCAAGATCAAGCACATTCAAAGTGTCACAGAAAAATCACATAGCTGCATTCTCTTGAATTCCCATATTTGGTACACCAAGCAAGAACAATTTTCATTATAACAGCTTAATCATCAACCTGTTTTTTTTTTCCTCTGAAAACCTTCAACACAATGGTTCATTGGTGGTTCACTGGGTGCCCTATTTGTGGTTTCAGCATATATCAAACAGACAGAAGGGCAAAAAGGTGATAGTCAGAAATTTTATATTTATAGATTTTAAACTTTCTCTAGTTCTTCTACTTCTTTTCTATAACTATCCAAACTTCAATCATGTATTTCTTTAGCATTAACAACAACATCTATTCCTCTCTTCCTTGACTATTATTTTTCTTTTTTTCTGGGGGGATCTCTGTAAACCATAGCGGGTTCAAAAAACACAGGCTCGGTAGTATAATTATTGTCCCTGAACTTGGTCACATCATACAGTTCCAAAAAGTTCTTTAAGGAACAGTTCATGCACAGTTTTATCTTGTCCCTAGTTGACTTGCATTTAGTGAGGCTGACCCACTAAGAGCAACGGCCTTAGGACGCTCACAAAGGCTTCCACCTCAGAGTCATTAGTTTCAGCCTTCTTCTTCCTTATCAAGGAACCAAAAGGGCAGATGCCTTCTGTATGCAGGTGGCACTCCAGAGGCTGGATCTGTGTCAAGTAGCCATCTGTGCAGCCATGCCGGTCCCAGTAAGAGGGAAGTTTGAGAATCCTGTTAAATTCTATCAGGGTCATTTAATATTTTGAATTAAGAATCTGTGATCATGGTCAGCTGGAGCTGAAGACCTCGCTATGAGTAACAAGAAAGCAGAACAACTAAAATGAGACATTTGCTTTTGTGGGGATGGCAAGAGTATCACTAAAGAAATATGTAATCTGCTCCCATCAGCTGCCAGAGGAAGCCTCTCTGGTGAAGACTGGGCTAGATGCTGATCTATGAGGAGAGCAGGATAACTTTCGAAGTCCTTTCCTGACTATCCAGTCTCTAGTTCCTGGCCTGCCCTGGAGTATTGGTCATGGGTTCCTTCCTTTACCATGGTGTTCTACCCTCCCATTTTCCCAGTGGATCCTTTAGGGAAGATAGGTTATAGGTTGAAGTTTTTGTGGCTGGGATTGCAGGGACCAGAGGGGTTGAGGACATCAGGAGAACAAATCCCACAGCGTCAATTGACCAGCATTCTTAGAGGCTCACAGAACTTGAAGTGGCATACATGGAACCTGCTGGGTCCCCCAAATATGTCTTCAGATTGCCTGGCTTGGTGCTCTGGCAGAGTTCATACATACTGGAGTGGGGAGGTGGGGTGTCTCTGAACCTTTTTCCTGTTGTTGGAACCCTTCTCTCCCTGCCGGGTTGCCTAGTCCACCCTTGAATAATGCCTGACTCTGTTCCATCTTGTGTCGTGTTGGAACAGTAAAGGATGGGGAGCAGTAGATCTGGGGGAGGGGGAGATAAAGGAGGAATGGTGTTGGGATGTATTATATAAGAGAAGAAAAAAATTTAATTGTGCCAGTCTTCTTTATAAGATCCTATTATTAAAAATGCATGTGAATATAAAATTTGATCATTGAAATTAAGAAATAAAATTGAAATAAGAAAAGGAAAAAGAAAAATAACAAAGAGGAAAATGGTTTTGGGAAGCTAATGTTGTCTCTAGATTCACAGTTACTATTTGGTCCTCAAAGATACATTAGGCCAAAAATATAGGGCAGCATTAATGTCACACTAGGAAATTTGAAGGGCAATATGTGCAGAGATCAGGAAGAAGTAAAACAGGTGGAATTGAATCGTTGAAGTAACCAAACAGAATCAACATACCCAACTAATACAAACTTGAGGCAACAGTAATAGAAGAAGGAATTTGTCATGTTTTACAAAAACACTAGACCATTAGGAAAACTCAAAGGCTGTAACCATGAGAATCTAGAGGCAGAGTTCATCTCTGGAGTATTAATAGTAGACTAATGAAACTAGAAATTGGAATGTTCTAAACACCTGGAACAAAGTTCCCACCCATCTCCAACAGACTAGGATAAATAGTTTGAGAAATAGTAAAGACTCTGTGTATGTGTGTTTGTGTGTGTGTGTGTGTGTGTGTAGGGAAACTTTTATCTTTTAATCCAGCAGTGTGGCTGCTCTAGGGTAGAAAGAATGTTAGTGCACACCTTTAATCCCAACATAGCACACATTTTTAATCCCAATTCGGAAGCCATTGGTGGCACATACCTTTAATCCCAGCAATTGAGAGGCAGAGGCAGTCAGAGAATCAATTAGATAAGACACAGAGACAGTTCAGCAGATGAAGTCACTGTTAGACAGGGAGAATAAGTTTGGGAGAAAGAGTCAGCTAACAGTGAGGGTCAGTCTGAAGCCTAGCAGAGCAGTTCAGTCAGAGAAGTTGGGGCAGTCATTATGAGTTAGACAAAACAGAAGACATTCATCATGAGGGAACAGGAGATATCAAAGGGAAAGATACAAATCAATCATGTGACCAGTCTAAAAAGAATTGTGACCATTTCAAGCTTGAAATTTCTTTTTGTTTGGGGAGTGTGTGTGTGTGTGTGTGTGTGTTAATGTAAGGCTTATTTATAAGTTTTTCTTTACACATCAAAGAAAAATCAAAAGTGGGGACTTTTTAAGAACTATCCTGCTTAGAACCACCAGCTAAGTGAGAAAATAGTCATCTTCAGCTAACATCAGAATATGTGAACATCTTAAGCTACCTCATAATTCCTGTACTCATCTTAATTAATAAATACTTGTTGTATTATTTTTCTCTAGCCGGTGTCTTGCCTATGAAGACAATGTGTTAGAAAAGAGAGGTAGCAGCCAACTGCCTTGTTTGGAAGGCTCATGATCTATATGACCGTGCCAAGTGCTGCCTTATACTGAACATCATTCTTGAGCATATCAGTAAGGGTACAATACAAACCAGAATTGTACCGATGCCACAAGAGAAGTAGATCCAGAGTCTCAATTATGTCATAGAAAACACAAACCAGTGCTTTCTCCTTTCCATCCTGCCATCCACACTGTTCACGTTATCCTACCTTGTAATACCTTGTGTTTCCAGACTATTCTCAGTTAAAATAAAGATTCGGTGTTTGATGGTTCTTACTCCCTAGAAAAGAGACAGTGCCTTTTCTCCAGTGCTCAGAAGACATGCTTTATTTTAGACTAATTGAGATAGCTTAGTTCATGTGCTTCTCCCTAGATAAATAATTAGTACAAAAGGAAGTGGCGGACTGACTGGCTTAGGCCTCAGCTTCTGAACAATAATTTCCAACTGAAGGGAGACACCCCTCGCTTTGTTTGCAGTAATCAGGAACTATGCAAAAGCCCAATCAATTCTGCAAGCTACAAATGGGAAAAGAAAGAATTATCAGAGTGCTTCTGAAGTAACACTGGTGGATGCCAAGAGTGATTCTGAGAGTACACAGCAATCAACAACTGAGAAGGATCCCAGTGGCTTGTTTTCAAAACTGCAGGCTTCCAGATGAGAAGGGGCCTGAGACACAATAACCAAGGTTTTCCTCTAAAGGCATTCTTCTACAATGAAATTCCCTCTCCTCCTCGAAGAACTCTTCAACTGACTGCCTTTCATGACTATTTAACCGGAGAAACATCAGATCAACATTCGCCTTCCCTCTCTCCTCAATGCCTTTAGAAAGTTGTCTCAAATTATCTCCCTTTTGTGTTCAGCAGTTCTGTTAGTGGGCTTCTTTTTATTTTAATCCTAAGCTGATCATTATGGATAAACATAAAATCTCTAAATAGATTTTCCTAGTCGGTTAACCATATTCTTGAGGGAAAACATAAGGTAGAATCATTATTAAAAAGCATTCTTAGTAATACACACATCTTTATTATGTCAGCCTTTTGCCAAAAAAAAAGCACAAGATTGATAGTAAAATCCACTTAATTTTTTTCTTCACAGAATCAAGCCATCTGCCTCAAAGTATACCAGCAGCCTCTTTTAGATGAATTCACACATTTTAAAGCCCCGGAGTAACCATTTGAATGGAAATTGGACACTTCTTGTCATTTAGGAAGCCTTTTTAAACTGGAAAGGCTTCTCATTTGTTCAATTAAATGTGTGTGTATGCAATACACTTTATGAAATTTATCCCAAAACAGCGAAGGCTGAAATAATATTTGAAACAGATGGCACAGCTGCCATAGTAGCGAGCTTCCTATGGACCTAGATGGAGACATTGAGGGAAGTATGAAGTGCAAGACAAAATATTGCACCATCAACGATCTCAGCCACAGCCATTAACAATGGGAAGGTGTTTATTGGCAACTCCTCCCCAAATGGAGGTGTAGGCAGCCTTGCCAAGTGGGTTCTGTGCTCCACTCTGGATGAACTCTTTTTTCTCACTTGAGCCTTTGGTTTTGAAAACGCTGCATCTACAGCCTTTGAATTCCTCTTGAATACTATTTGAAAATGATGCTGAACATATGGTTCCCAGGGGAATGGAAACCAGCAGTATGAGCACAGCAGAGTAAACCAAGCTAAGGTGTTTAGAGGCAGAAGGAGGGCCAGGGAGGCCAGCAAGGCTATTTCTCCATTGCCCAAAGATGGAAGGTGAAGAAACAAAAGGCAGGGAAGGTTAAGCAGCCTCATCTCCATCCCACAGAACTGGTCTCCAGAGACTGCTGCAGACCTCTTCTGCCTCACGTGCTGTTTACTGATGGGAAGAGAAATTCTTAATTCCATGGTGCTTTATTTCATTTCCTTCCCATTCATTTTAAAGAAAAGTGTCAAGTCTTTACAAAGTTGCTACTTTTATAAGACTTATTTAGAATGTCAATGTAGTGGGGAACATTTTTTTTCTCAAAGTTGCTTTAATATGCAAATATTTCAAAAAATGAAAGTGTATGTACCCTCATATTCTGTGCCTGTGTACATGTGTTTTTCATATATAGGATCTGTGACTGATTATTTTACATTAATTACACAGACACAATTTGTGGTACATCTTAAAACCACTAATACATCTCAATCTAATCAAACAAAAGTTCAAATACAAAATTCTTGAAATCTTCAGTATAACAAACATACCTGAGTGTACACACACACACACACACATACACACACACACACGCAGAGTCATACACATCATGCAGTGTTTCAAAGTTCATAGCAACATTGCTTTTAAATGCAGCCATATCTGGGCTTTGATGGTTCACACATTTCCTTCTCACTTGCAGTCTTGTAGAGATGGGTGTTGAAAGCAAATGCTGTTAATTTACTCCAGGGTGATCCCTGAGCTACTGTAAATGACAGGACTCGGCCGTCACATTCAGGTTCCACATGCTTGTACACTGAAAAGAAATAGATAAAAGCTTTAATGAGAAAGGCAGCAAATAACTAATTTTATCTATCATCATTCCACAGCAGCAGACAAGAAAACCAAAACCGAAGTGTGTCCATCTTCAGAGGATCACTTCCCTACACAATCACCCTTGGGGAGATTCCCACTAAAGACAGCAAATTGATTTTCTAAAGCACACTTATTTATTCCAAGGACAGAAGAGTGTCACAGTTAGACACATTAACCTCCTACCAATTTATAAAAGCAGGTCCCTGCACCAGGAACAAAGGAAGAATTAGGGCAATTGCAGGTCATCTCAGCAGAGAGTCTATTTAGGTGTGAACTACTCCCAAATTGGTCGATTTACCACCTTTGTCTTACCAATTATTTCAATTGTGACTGTATGAGGTACCCCAGCTTTTGTTTCTGTGTTCAGTCAGAAGTAGTTCCTAACAAGCATTGACTGCATAACCCAAAACATGAACTGACTCTCAGCCAGAAGCCTTGAAGAAAAAGATTCCAATTCTTGTGTTTTTCTTTATACTCAGAGAAAACAAAGAATTTTCCCCAGTATCAATAGAAATCCCAGCCCACGTTTCTTTTTCATTGCATAATCTTTTTGACAAGTTTTTGTAAAGAACTTTAAAATCAGAAAAGCTCTAACCCATTGATCTTAGAATTTCTTTTAAGTTACTGACATTTTCTTTCTCACATAATAAGTGGTGAAAGCTAGTCAACAGTTTGAGTGTTTCTTTTTTCTTTGATGTGGTCTCATACATGAAGAATAAATTCTCACTGAAATTAATTTCTATAAAGATCTACATCAGAATATGTGAGTACAAATACATACACATTCACTCACATACCCTTTAACTGAAGAAAATGAAGAAAAGGAGAATTTGGAAAACATCAATACAGCACAACTCTGATCGTGTTTATCGTTTTATTTTGTTGTTTGTTATGATGGAATGTCTGCCTGGGACAACATGATCATTCATTCATGGAAGTTCCTACTGATGGGCCAGGACCTCATGCTGAGGTGAGAACCAGACCACCCAGAGTCATATGCAGCTGCATAGGATGGTTTGGGTTCTGAATTGCAGAGCTTTGGTCAAGCAATCTTAAGTCAAACTATAAACCCCTGAGAAACTAGAAGCAGCTAAATAAATGAGTTTTAACAAAAAGAACTATGTAAGAAACAAAGAAGGAAATCTTTATTTATAACCTAGAAAAAGAACTAGACACTGGAAGAGCATCCATTTATAACCTGTTTGATGTTAGAAGGAAGGACACAAGCCCTCACAGGTAATCAAATGCTATCAAATTACATAATAGCATACAAAAGAGAAACTCCCCCCCAGGAAACTCATACAGCTGATAAACACTTTAAGTAAACTAGTTAGATACAAAATTAACTCACAAAAATATGTAGCTCTCCTAAACACAAATGACAAATGATTGAGAAAAACATTCAGGGGAACAACACATTACACAATAGCCTCAAATACTATAAAATATTTGGAGATAACTTTAAACAAGGAACTAAAAGATTTTATGGCAATAACTTTAAGATATTGAAGAAAGAAATTGAAGAGGACACTAGGAGATGGAAAGATCTCCCATGCTCGTGGATTGATAAGCTTAATACAGTAAAAACTGGCTTTCCTACCAAAAGCAATCAACAAATTCAATACAGTCCCCATTAAAACTCCAACACAATTCCTCACAGATCTGAAAGAACAATTTTCAGGTTCATATGGAAATACACACACACACACCCCAAGGGGGGAAAAAAAAAGAGAGCATATCTGGAGGATAGCTAAAACAATACTAATTAATAAAAGAAATGCTGGAGCCACCACCATCCCCAACCTCAAATTTTACTACAGAGCTATAGTTATAAACGCAGCATTGGTATTGCCACAGAAATAGACACATTGACCAAATGTGACCAAATGGAATCAAATTGAAGACCCAGATATAAATCTATACATATATGGACACCCAATTTTTTATAAAAAAACCAGAGACACACATTGAAAAAAAAAAAGACAGCATCTTCAACAAATGATGCTGGTCAAACTAGACTGCTTCAGAAGAATCCACATCAATCTATATCTATCACTCTGCACAAAACTCAAGTCCAAATGAATCAAAGACCTCAACACAAAACTAGATACACTGAACCTGATAGAAGAGAAAGTGGGAATCGCTCATCCATTGCTGGTGGGAGTGCAAACATATACAGCCACTATGAAAATCAGTGTAGTGGTTCCTCAGAAAGATGGAAATCAACCTACTTCAAGATCCAGCTGTATCACTCTTGGGCATATACCCACAAGACGGAGCCCATGCCTGATACTGCTTGGGTGACTAAGAACGTGAAATTACATAGACCAGGGTCCTATAGTAAACCCAAATACTACTATTTTTTAAAGCAATAAAATGACTTCTAAAGACATTCTACTATACTCATTTAGTGCCTTGTTCAACCACTGTCAGAGACGAATACTCTTGCAGCAGATGGGAATAGATACAGAGATTCATAGGTAAACATTATACAGTGCGTGAGAGACATTGGAACACTCAGCCCTAAACGGATGTCTCTATCAAATCCCCCCGCCCCCCCCCCACACACACCCTAACAGAAAGAGACACATCCTTGTCAAAGCTAGCAGATATCTTGTCACCCAGTTTCCCTCCCAAGCCTTCTTACACTGTGAGTACCTCTATTATTACCCACTAGTTCCTCTGGTCCTCCATCTATAACTTTCATATCAGAGTTGGTATATTAAATTAATAAGATTTACAGATTCATTTGATCCTAATATTCAGTTTCATGCTGTGAAGTTAGACCAAGATAACTTACTAGAACCAATTTCTTTCAACAATTTCATCTATATTGTAAATACATCAAAATATAAAATTGTCTCTATTTCCCTTGCTTTACGCTAACTCAACCCACACACACATGTACACACAGCCGATAAAAGTTGAGAAATACATGACGTGGACCTGAAAAATTCTTATGAATGGAAATCTAAAGCTATGTAAGCATTTGCACTTGAAAAGAAAAATTCTCTGACCAGAAAACTCACTTAGGATAATTTAATTCACAACCAGTACATTTAAATAATGTTTTAGAAACAAAAGTGTACTTCCATCTTTACAATCAATGTCACACAGTCAAGTGCATCATTGTATATAAAGACTTAAATCCCTCTATCTATTTTTCATGTCTCTGGCTTTTAAAAATGGAACACAATTTCTCAGCAGCAGATAGATAATCCTTCATACGGTTCCTGTCTGTCTTTCTCTCCTTTTTGCTGTCATAATTACAATTCTTCCTATAATGAAAATATGATGAGACTAGCAGCTTCCTAAAGTCATTGCTGGTATTTTAAGAAAACTTAACTCTTCATTTTCTATAATTAGACAACGTAAAAATTCAGGCAAAACTTATTGATCAAAGATGACTCAAATTTTTACCTACTTCTAGGACAATTGTTCTCTCTGAAACAGAGCTCAGCTTTAGGTGGACTCCATATACAATGGCAATTCCCTAAAAATATATGTGTACTCCAGAAAATAAACTATTTACAGTTAAAATTTGCTTTAATGTATTCTTTCTGAAGACAAACAAACAGGAGTTTGAAAACACAGAAACAGGTGTCAGTCTTAGGAATGTGAATGAGCCAAATGTCACATTTAAAAATCTGTTTTCCAAAATTATCGTGTTAGAAGTCTGTACTGTCTCAGGTTGGGAAACTCAAAAATGCTTCAGGGACACAAACTGATGTCTAGAGCCACTGCTGTATATCCTCCAGCTTTCTGCTTCTCTGGGACTGAGTCTCAGTGAGCCAGTTTCCTCTTCACCCCTGAGTTAAAGTTGTTTGTCCAAGGTACAGAAAGCTGTGCTCTACCCAGACTGCTAACACCCCCCCATATCATTGCATCACTGCATCACTATACCGTCACTGCATCACTGTATCGTCACTGAATTACTGTATCACTGTATCATCACTGTATCATTGCATCATTGTATCACTGTATCATCACAACATCACTGAATCACTGAATCATCACTGCATCACTGGATCCCTTCATCACTGCATCACTGTATCATTATTGCATCACTGTATCATCACTGCATCACTTTATCACTTCATCACTGTATCACTATATCATCGTTGCATCACTGTATCATCACTGCATCACTTTATCACTTCATCACTGTATCACTGTATCATCACTGTATCACTGTATCATCACTGTATCACTGTATCATCACTGTATCACTGCATCATCACTGCATCACTGTATCATCACTGCATCACTGCATCATCACTGCATCACTGTATCATTATTCACCACTGCATCACTATATCATCACTATATCACTGTATCATCACTACATCACTGCATCACTGAATCATCACTGCATCACTGGATCCCTTCATCACTGCATCACTGTATCATTATTGTATCACTGTATCATCACTGCATCACTTTATCACTTCATCACTGTATCACTATATCATCGTTGCATCACTGTATCATCACTGCATCACTTTATCACTTCATCACTGTATCACTATATCATCGTTGCATCACTGTATCATCACTGTATCACTGCATCATCACTGCATCATCACTGTATCACTGCATCATCACTGCATCATCACTGTATCACTGCATCACTATATCATCACTATATCACTGTATCATCACTACATCACTTCATCACTTCATCACTGCATCACTGAATCATCACTGCATCACTTCATTACTACATCACTGTATAATTTTTGCATCACTGTATCATCAACACATCACTGCATCACTTCAACACTGCACCACTGTATCATCACTGCATCACTGTATCACTTCATCACTGTATCACTATATCATCACTGCATCACTGTATCACTGTCTCATCACTGCATCACTACATCACTGTACCACTGTGCTGTCTTTCAGCCTTCTGATTTCAGTACTCTTCCTCTTTCTGTTGCTCTCTCACTCCCTCACCCCCACACACTATGCACTTGCTCTGTTCCTTTACATCTCCCTCTCTCCATCCTTCTATCCCTAAAACTATTTAACTTTCTTCCCTGAAACACTGATCTTGAAACCACATTCTTCCTCCAAATCACTGATTCTCATCTTATTACTTTATTCAATTATACCTCAAATTAGGCGAATAACAAGTCTTAGTCTCATGTCCTAGAATTCCATTATGAGCTGAAATGTTACCTACAGATTATTATTGTATACTGAATAGAAACTTGTTTAAATATCTACTTCTAATTGAATGTAAGCAGACTTTGTTATGGTGTTTCATTCCAAATAGATTATCAATTATTATAGGACATGAAGTTATGGAAAAAAAAAAAACACTGACTCGTTTTTGCTTAATTTATAATGATGATAATTGATAATGACAAAGAGCCCACATTCTTTACCAATATTTCTGGGATAGTTAGAAGTAAATGCTAGTCGAGGAGATAGTATTTGATTTTCTACTGCTATTATACAATCTCATAGCACATATTTCTTGTAAGAGAGGGGCTTAGTGTTAAGCCATGGGAAAAGGGACTATCTGTAACATTGAATGAAAAGATGCTTAGACCTAATTGTCTTCCTTTTCCACAGGGTACATTACAACACAGAGGCAAACAAAGCAGCATTTTTATTTATGAGGCTTTCATCTCCTGTCAGCAGGAAGAGCCAGAAAGCTCTCAGATCGAGATGCTAATCTAATTCCAAAGAAGCTGATGCATTTTATCAGAGTTCTAGGAGAAGGATGGCTTATGAATATGGCCAGATGGCAAGCCACATAACTTTGCAGGGGAGAAATTCCCATGAGAATTACAATGAGGAGGGGGGGAACCCTACAAAGTTCTAGTCTCCAGAACCTCCCAATATAAATATTCCTAAATTAAAAGCTTTTCACATGGGTACAGCTGAGCTAGCCAATGCTCTGAGGAAATATATTAGAGGAAAAGTTATGGAGAACCACTGACGCCTCCCCAGAGCAAACTCATATGGGTGCAAACCAGGTTTGGTTTTTTGTTTGGTTTTTTTTTTTTTTCATTCAAAAAGAAAACATTTTCATTACTCATTGCCATGAACTCACAAGAGAAAAGAGTACTTTGGATTTCTCCCTCCAGTTTCCTTCTCCATGATATTTTGCAGACAGCAAATATAATTGTGATACACAGCTCAGGCTGGGGAATTGTAATTCAAGTGACAAGTAGCAGGATACCCCAAGGTAGCATTGAGGGAACAACGTGCACTTATGCCAGGAGCCTCGATTACCTTTTCTTCTCAGCTCCATGATCTCTGCACGGTCCTAAAATGTGTATTAGTTTGTTCTCAGAAATCTCATGTAAGTAGGTTAGCCAAACCTGAGTGAGGTAGATGGACTACTATCACACAGGTTTGTCAAGTCCCTATATCCGAGGCTGATGGGAAAGACAGCATATATAAGAGGAACAGTTACTTAAGGGACTGAAATGGCAAGAGGAGTTCACTCTCTGAGTCAACTAGACTTTTACAAAAGGACAAGAAGATTCCCCAAAATAGTCAACAAAGCAATCTGTCTGTGACTGCATTGACCCATCTTCTGTTGCTATAACAAAATGTCTTAGACTGGATACTGAAGAAAGCAAAGGGATTATTTATCTAACAGTTTTAGAGACTGCCAATCCAAAATAGAGTAGCCCCATCTGTTCAGCCTTTGACAACTCTGAGGCTACATCACAATGCACAGACATAAAGCATATGACGGGAGCATATGCAAGAAGGAAAGAATAGTCACACGGCAAGGCAGAAGGCAAGAGGAAACTAGCAGTCCAGCTGGATCTTTTTAGAATTCACTGCCTGAAGAACTAACTGGGGACCCAAGAGAACTTCAATAATCCCTCCCAAGGACAGGGACCCTAATAACTCTTTTCACTGAGACCACCTCTTAAAGGTCCCGCCACTTCTAACACACCACAAGGGGTTCCCACTTGCTGCAGATGAACCTTCAATGGACACTGCCAAACCAAATCCAAATGAAGTCATTGAACTTTTCATGCCTTTGGCTCTCATTCCTTCTCCAAGGAATTTCACTTTGAAAGTCACTCTCCTCACATATTTTTTTTTCCTCTAAAATTACCCTCCCTGTGTGTCTTCAAGTAACGCCATAGACGCATTGTCATTTCCAAATGTCTGCTAAACTATTTCACAGGGATGAGGCAGTTAGAGCCCCGGAATTAATTTGTTAAAAAAAAAAAAAAAACTAGACCCTGACTCTCTACCTCAGTTCATCCTTCTCTTCTCCTTTCCTTATTAATGAACTGCATGCTCCCAGGCACTGAAGTTGGAAATAACCTAACCATGCTTATCCACCCTTTCCCTCAAGCAAGTGGGTACTAATTCTATCATCTCTATGTTGTATTCCCTCTACAGAGACTCTGAAAACAAGAGCGTTAAAGCCGTTCAATGTGCAAAGTGGCCAAGTAAAGGGGTTTGTGGGGGCTCTTCATGGAAAACAGGAGGTGACAGAGAGAGTTGGAAAGCGAAATGTCGAAGAGAACAAAAGTAAGCTTTAAAATAAAGTGATTTATACTGACAAGACACTGACAAATGCCCAAGATCCTTGAAGTACATGCCTCCCACAATCGAGGAGAGCAACAGTGATTCAGATTATTGAGCTCACAGGAGGAGCCAAACCATCCCAGGGTCGTAGCGTGGTACTGAGGATGAGTCTGCCCACACCAAGGAAAGTGGAGGCACCTTCTATTCATTCAAGAGAATCAACAAGGCTCCAGCCAGTAGCACTGTTTCTGCCAACACAGGAGAAAGGGATTAAGTACTCATTCTGTCAATAATTGAATGAATGTAGTGAAACTTAGTAAATTTCTCATAGACAGGATTACATGCTAAGCATATCTGTCACATATTTTACATATGTACAAAGGATACCGTATTTTAGTGGTACTTTAAAGAAATGAAAGGGAGGCCACAGAAAGCAGATAAAAATTTCTATGCTACCTGTGCTGCCGTATCTTATTCACATAGATATCACCATGGCAACTAGTCTTTAGTGGCCTCCAACTATTCCTCTGACAATTAGTCTTTCTCCTCTTTATTCTACATACAATTACTCTCCTAAAACTTAATTTTAACAAATAGCATGCAATTTTTATAATATATGCTAATAAAAGTAATAGAATTTGTTTGATGTTAAAAACTTTTCACAATCTGGTTCCAACCTGTTTTTTTCTTTCTTTCTTCCTTTCGTTCTTTCTTTTTTTTTTTTTCTTTTCTTTTTTTTTTTTTTTAGTTGTTTGAAGCAGAGTTTCTCTGTGTAGCCCCTGGCTGTCCAAGAACATGTTCTATGTATCAGGCTGGCCTCAAACTCAGACATCTGCCTGCCTCTCTCCCAGGTGCTAGGATTAAAGGCATGTATTACCACTGCATCAAGAATATTTTATGAATTTATGATCAATAAAAACATTTGATAAAAAAGAAGTGTTTTCCTTCCTGCTGGCTAGCTTTCATAGTTCCAGAAAGTTCTATGCAGGTTTCCGTAGGAGAAAAGTCATCAGTGATTAACAGTAGACCATGCATGATATTAATACTGACCTATTAATACTGACCAGACAATGACATGCTTAGTGGTACTATAGTGGCATCACTATTTGGGGGGTAATCAATCATTTCTTGCTTGGATTTGAGGCCTGATCCATGAGGGGTAGGGAGGATGGGATTCACTCTGGTAATAACATGGTCAAAAAGCCCATGGCTTTTCCTAGAGAGAAACCTACTACTGTTAGTTTGCTAAATGGATGTGACACATTGACTTATAAATATTTATGTTTATAACCACAGGTGAGTGATTTTCTCACCCTTGATAAGAGAAGCTTCTTTTTGCACTAGGTAGTGGTAAAAGTGGAGACATATAAGTGAAAGCATTGAGAATAAGTGACTACTAAGTTCACCATCCTGAAGAAGTGTACCAAGCTACAGTCATTTGGGAAGAGAAAACCTCTGTTGAAAAAATGCCCCCACAAGACTGGCCCATGAGCAAGCCTATAGAGAACTGCCTTGATTGGTGATTGATGTGTGAGGGCCCACACATGTGTGAGTACCTCACTGTGAGTGGTACTACCCATGGGCTGGTGGTCCTGGTTGCTTAAAGAAAGCAGTCTGAGCAAGCCATGGGAAGCAAATAGTAAGCAGCACACTCTGTCTTTGGCACTAGTTCCTGATTCCAGGTTACTGCCTTGAGTTCCTACCCTGATTTCCTTGTAGTGTGATGTACTACAAGCCATAAGACAGAATAAACCCTCTTCCTCCCAAGTTGATTTTTGTCATAATGTTTTAACCCAACCAAGAGAAACTCCACCTGAAGACAAGGGGACATCTCTATTACCTTTTCCAAGGCTTGGGGAACATTGGCAAGGAGGGAACAGAAAGAATGTAAGAGCTGGCTGATGGAGTGGTATTCTGTGAAGCATTGCTTTCTGGACATTACAAGGCCATTCCACTGGTGAGCTCATTGAAAGTGTGGTTACCATCATAAGGCTTTCACAGTGTTGAATCTGTCAACATTCCAGCACCGATGAGAGAGGAGCACATGAAACCCCACCAGTAGCTGGTATGCATGTGTGAGTGTGTGTGTGTGTGTGTGTGTGTGTGTGTGTGTGTGTGTGTATGTGTGTGTGATTCAAGCCTTGTCCCATAACTGACAAAGACATCCAGCTCATCCACAGAAAGGACACACAAACTAAAGGAATAACTATGTCCAATAAAAGATAAGTGAGAGATTCTAGCAGGAAAAATCTTTATTGACTCATTTTGCTCATCCCACCTCACCTCCCACTTAGCTTTAGTCGCTATACCACAGGTTGGGTGACTTACATACTGTTTCTCACAGCTCTAAAGTCTAATAACTTCAAGAACAAGGTGATAGCAGATTTTATCTCAGATGAGGACACATTTTTTGAATCATAAGCAGTACCTGTTATTGTCTGTCCTTTTACATGGAGGAGAGGAAGCAAATTTTTTGAAATACCTAAAATGACAATAAATCCAATTTGTCCAATCTTATGATCTTTGCTAATCCTAAAGATTAGATCTCTGGCACTCCCTCATACCATTAGATTAGATGGTAATACTTAATAAATTTTTGAAGAAATACAAGCATTTCACCTGTGAAAGTTAATTTTGATTGCCAACATAGGCCATTAGTGAGGCACCTCTTTGAGTGCATTCATGGGGGCTTTTCCAAAGAGGATTGATTAACTAAAGGGAGAATCCCTGCCTTGAGCATGGGCAGTACCATTCCTTAGGCAGAAGTCCCAGGACAAATAAAGAATAAGAAAGGATAAAGCAAGCTCAGTGATAGCATTTCCCTTTCTCTGCTTCTTGGTGTGTAGATGTGGGAGCAAGCAGTCTTACATCCCCACTGCCATGGAGCTACCCACCACCATACTTTCCCTACCATGATAGATGGTATCCCTTCAAACTGTGCACCAAAATAAACCCCTCCTCCCTCAAGTTGTATTTTCCCTAAGACAAGTAATGAAAACAGGATATATAAAACCTCCCTATACCATTGTTGGCCAAATAAGTGTTCTAGACATAGGAAGTCATGCTCAAACATGAACAAACTTAAAAACCCACACATGGTCTATATTAGTGAAAAAATAATATGAAAAACAATAATTAGTTGAAAAATTACCCAAAGGGCATTGTAAACATTTGCTTGTTTTTGTTTGTTTGTTTGTTTGTTTTTTGAGCCAGGGTTTCTCTGTTGTAACTCTAGCTGTCCTGGAACTCACTCTGTAGACCAGATTGGCTTCGAACATGCAGAGATCCAACTGCCTCTGTCTCCCAAGTGCTGGGATTAAAGGCAGGTACCACCACTGCTGACTACAAAACACTTTTAAGAAAGAAAATTTTGAAGAGAGTGAGAAATAAATAACTTGGACCTTAGTGGTAGTTAAGAAAGGGGAAAACTAAGAAGAAAATTAAGTAGTTTGAGCATAACAAGTAGAAAAAAATGAAATAAGGTCATCAGAGAAATAAAAACCACATTATACATATCTAAAATGAGAAGACAGTTTTAAAAATATGGTCAGAAGGGTGCCTGCATGATGTCTGGGTACCTATGGGACGTCCGGGTGTCTGTGTGATATCTGGGTGCCTGTGTGTTTGGGTGGTGAGGCCCACATTAAGGTTGAACTTAGCCATGCTTGATCTCAGACTAATATGGGCCACGTAAAAACCCATGATCAGTGTGGCCTGTTGCCTCCAAAAGCTAAGGTGATGCCTATGATCCATGCTCCCATACACAGGTTCTACTTTATTTTATTTATTCATTTTTTAGGGCAGAGGGGTGGGAGGATGGACCATGGAGGAATGGGAACAGGGTGTGATCAAAATACATTGCACAAAACGCAAGTAATTAATAAAAGTATTATGAAAAATATGGTCATGAAGAAGAAGATAAAAATTACACATAATTAGAAAATGATAGGTCACAGATCTCACGGTGTTGATGCTAATATTGATGAGGAAAATAGGGCAGAAAACTTTTTCCAATTCTGTGAAACCATGTCTACAAATTGCTGTGGGAGATGAATTGAATCAAATACTTGCATGTATAACCAATGTCTAATTAGGAAAGTAATAGGCAACTTATCAGAAAAGGAAGAACACAAATATATCATTTCTGAGGGGCTGGAGAGATGATTCAGCAGTTAAGAGAGATGACTGCTCTTCCACAGGACCCAGGTTCAATTTACAGCACCCATATGTTTGTGCACGACTGTAACTTCAGCTCCAGTGGATCTGACACCCTCACACAGACATATGTGCAAGCAAAACACCAATGCACATAAAATAAAAATGAATAAATCCATTTAAAGATAAAATAATATCTTAGACTTTCTTGGAAATTCTTGACAAATTTATTTACATGAAAGCAAAACATATTTACAGTCATAAGCCCAGAAAAGGTGCTATGGAATGAGGAAACTTGAGATGTCTAGGTGATGAAGAAAACAAAAATTATAGGACAGATTGTAAATATTTTTCAAGAAGGCATATTTATTTAGGGAAGAATTCAGAGAGTAGTATGAATGGTATGCCTTTCTCCACACATTTCAGAAAGAGATCTCAATACAAAGCATCCACAGTCAAGAAATTAATCTAAGTACACATGCAGATCTGGAACACTACCCACTAATGACAAACATAGATCAAGACCTTTCCAACTATAAAATGTAAAATAAAAACAGAATATTGTGCAAAAATACTGGATTTTAAAGTCTATGTGTCTGGATGACAGCTAAATTAAAAACAAACTAGGACATAAAATGTTTGAAAGGGAGAAACAAAAGTAGATCAAGCAAAGAATGAAAATGAGGCAAACATTGTATTGCAGTATTAATAAATGATGAGTTTGCACAGGAAAAGCCATTACACAGGAAAAACAGACCTTTATAAACTAGTAAGTTCCATGATGAAGATAAGGAACATTTATCCCTTAGTATCAAAATGCTTAAGAATGCATAGCAAAAAAGGTACATATAAAAGAAAGTTAGGCACAAGAAGTAAGAGTCAAGACAACTCCCTGACCCTTTGTCAAGTTAATGAAATGCAATGCATACAATATTTAAACCCCTAAATATCCCAGAGTATCCCTCTCTGCTGACATAGCCTACTCAAATTGTTTCCTGCTCAATGTGTTCACCCATGTGAACTTGGCATCCATCTTTCTACCCATTCGTCTGTCTAGACCCAGGCCCTCCCTCACACTTCTGCAGATTGACTCAATTCTACATCTGTGTCCTGCTAACAGCTAGCCCACTTCAGGTCTTCCAGAATCCTCTAACAGCCCACTGCTTTTTTTCTGTCAACTTTACAACTATGGCTTCCCATACCTCTCTGCCACTTCTTGCCTCCTTAATCCTTTGTAGTCATTCTATAATCTATATATACAAAGATGTATTTACTGTGTAATGTGTAATGTGTGATCTGAGAGTTAAGATTAGTGATTAAGATTAGATTAAAAGAACCTATATATGTTTTGGCCAAGACTATAAAGGAAAGTGAGACTACCTGGAAAACTGCTGCCAATACAACTACTGTGCCTTGTGAAGTTATTTAGTAAATTATGTATTCAATAAATTCTGACAGGGTGTAAAGACACAAATATGTTCCTCTATGTTTCTGACATAGCATGTTCCTTACAGGCTCCCACATAGCTATGAAGGTAGGCCTACGTCTCAAAGCCTTAAGAATATTGTTTTAATAAACATGGGGTTCAAGAGAAATAGCTTCAAAACTAATATTTTAGTGCCCAAACCATTTCGATTGATACCTCTTTCCTACAAGTATTTTGAGATGAAAATAATTTATATGACAAGAACAAATGCAGCCCAGCAGTGGTGGCGCACACCTTTAATCCCATCACTTGGGAGGCAGAGGCAGATGAATCTCTGAGTTTGAGGCCATCCTCATCTACAGAGCTAGTTCCAAGACAGCCAAGGATACACAGAGAAACTCTGTCTCAAAAAAACCAAAACTGAAAATGTAGAAAGGCCAGCAGGATGAAATTTGAAAGGTTTATGAAGTGAATTCTCTGTTGGTGAGAAAGCATTTCAAAAACACATTCAGTCACAAAAAAATTTCTATAAAACAAAACGCATGGATTCAAGCTTACTATAGTAAGCTTCCACTTTCCACATCTATAAATTATTCAAAAGCATAGTGACTCTTCTTCTCTTTATGACATTTACCACTTGCTGGATATCCTAAGTCCCTGACTCACAACTAAACTTTGTGAAGCACACAGAGTTCTTTAGAAAAATAAACTGCCATGTAATAACTCTGTGCAAGACTTATTGATGTGTTTTCCCTCTTTAGTAGATTCCTGAGATGTATTCCTTGCCACCCAGAGTCACCCACCTTAACAATGCAGCTACTTCCTGCTTCCTTTCTCTCTGCAACTTCTAATAATGTGTCTTTTATGTAGCCAAACTCCCACTGATTCTAATCAGTCCAGCCTTTGGTTTTAGTAGCGTGTTACTGATAATATTTCTCAGACATTGCTTTTTTCAGTCTGAAGCCATTTCATCCATTTCCTACTAGTAATGCTAAATTATGCCCCAGAGATATGTTTCTAATAATGCCCCATTCTTCTTTCCCAAACATCTATAGCACTTGCAATGCAATAGCAATTTTCACACAATAAAAAGTAAATACGAGGAATTCTGCTCCTTCTCGGCTTGCAGAGAACTCTGTTGAATGGGAGTTATTGCAAGATGTATTCCCTCTAGGAAACAGCTTCCATTTATAGCTAACATCCCCTATACCATGCATCATTTGAACACCAAAATTACTCAAGAAACGCAATGTTGCAACAAAGCCATTACTTAGGAACTTTAAGGTAGATGTTTCATTTCATTAGAAGCTTTTGCCTTTAAATTGCCAATACTGGCTAATATATTCCAACATATGGATTGCTTTATTATTCTGGTAGAGGTATTTGGCTCCAAAATGAAAATTTGTCCCCAACTTGATTTTCATATTTTCTTTGATGAGTTCTAAAATCCCACTGATTCTAAAGAAAAGCCTCTTTGTGGAACAGATGTGTATCAGTGGGAATTAAGCAGACATTCTGAGGCCTATTATCAGGAATATTTTTCTAAGAAACATACAAATGAATGCTTCCATCCCAGGAAATGTCCCCACAAATGAATCATTGAAACTGCCTATGGAGGGTATTGTTACCATTTGGTGAAACGTGAATAAAGGAATTATATAGATCAAAGGGAAACAATGACCACATCCTCACCACAGTAGGCAATTTAGAAAAATTTAATGGGAATGATGGAAACAGATTCAAAGAATGAGCCTTCCAGGTAAGCCTCCTGGGAATCCTGCAGTGCACACAGATTGAAAAAGACATCATCCAAATACCTTCCAACTCCCACAGACCATGAGTTTATGATTTAATGATAATTAAGGGGAAATATGACTGCCCATCTTGCTTGAATCATTAACCAGATTGAAGAGAAAGAGGAAAAAAAGAGTGTACATTCATTGTAATGCCTTCGGCACCAGCAAAGCCCTGAAATACCAATGTCAGTTTGGAGAAGGGAGGGGAAGGTAGTGCACCAAAAGAGCCAAAAGTGGACACGAAGCTTACTAAAGATACCTTTCTCCCATGCACAGAACAATCACAAGACGTTTTTCACTTGTTTTCTGACAGAAAGCTAAGGCTCAGAAAGGCTTATGTGACATGCCACAGTATTGGATCTACTCTTGGAGTATAGACAAGGTAAGATACAAAACAAAAATAAGCACAGGTCTTACTACTTTTATACTATATCTTGGCTAGAGGAACTCTATGATTAAACAGTTGGCTGAGAGCATATCTGAGGCTTAGTAAGTCTGTAAATGAATGTTTCATGAATAAACAGTCATAACTAATAAGTTACTGGATCTTTTTCCACTTTTCCTCATTTACATATTTTTCTTTCCGATTCTACATTAAAACCTTTGAAGAGGAGTAAGTAATCTCTGTCCTGATTATCTCTGATTCCAAGGTAGAAACTCATGGGTATGACCCAACCTAAAATCCTATAAGCTCTGACATATACGGTAGTCAAGAAAAGCCCAGTAGCACACCTCAGCTAATAGTACTTGATAGACATCAGTCCATTCCTAGGCCTGCTTTACAAGTCCTGCTTTTCATCAGGAATTCTGTCTCCATTCAGCTACCATTCCTGAACATATTCCTCTCTTTAATACTTCTACTAGTATTACTAGATATAGATATTTATCTACTAGATACTAGATACTATATATACAAAGAGATAGATATATAGATATATATATTTACTATACATAGTATACTATATATGTATTTATATATATTATTTACTATATATTAGCTAGTCTTGCTTAACTGTGACAGTTGTCTGTGAGAGCAGCCTAAAGAACAACAGATTTCTTTTGACTCCTGGCTTCAGAGTATCAGTCTATGTTGACCTGGCTCTAAAGTCTTGCGAAGAACATCATAAGAACCTGAGTATGTGATAGAAGAGGTTCCTTACTTTATTGCGTGTAAGAAGAATTTAAAGACTAAGGAACAAAGAACTAGGTATAACCTTTAAGAGCATATCCCTCATGACCTACTTCTTACAACTAGACTCTACCCACTAGGGTTTCTACCAAATCCCCAAACAGTGCTACCAGCTGGAGAACAAACATTCAACACATAAGCCTATATGGGTGGATGGGGAGCATTCTTATATTCAAACTAAAACCCTCTCCTTCTGGTCCACGACCATCTCATAATGGAATGTTCATTTTGGTCATCTCCAAGAGTCACCAAAGTCTCCAGAGTTCCAATGTGATTCATAATCTAAGGTCTAATGTGTCCTCTGAGACTTAGCTGTTGTTGCAGTGTAACAATCAAACGTTGGTTATACATTTCCAAGGCACACTGGCACAGAGTACATATTACCATTACAACAGGAAGGATTGAGAGTAGAAAAAGAAGCTAAGAGAAGAAAACAACACTGAAATTCAGAAGGGCAGATTTTAAATCTTGTAGTTCCATGTCCTGCATTTAGGGCTCATGGTGTCATCACGTAAGCTCCAACAGACTCAAACACCCTACCCACACTGCCTTGAAACTACAGCAATATGGCTTTCTCTTGGCTATCTCCACTTCATTACATGAAGCTTTCCTCTGCAGATTTTACATTTCTCTGTCATCTTCCTCTTCCTGGGTCTCTGTTGAAGCTTAGGCTCCATTCTCACAGTTTAATAAACTACTCATTCAGGGGCTACTGAATTCTTACTCTACCACAATACCTGGCCTCTCAGGTCTTCCTCTAAGATCTGGGTAGAAGCCTTCCTGACCCCATCAGTTTTGCATGCTTCATAGCTGAACAAGAGTACCACATGAATGACACCAAGGCCTGCTATCAGCTCAAGCAACATCCGGCTCCCTGTGGCTCACTGCTCCAGCAGCCTATACATAAATGAGTGCCTAGATGGTTGAGCATAGAGAAATGTATCCTGTAGAAACATCCTCTCTGAGGCAGCTTTATGTAGGCAGGGTTGCCTTTCACGGTAGTATTGGTCAAACTCCTGAGATGCTCTCATGGAATCATTTCTATTGCTCTAATGCCAGGGACTTGGCTTCTTTTCAATGACACTAATATCTTATAAACCATGATTCCCTAGGCTCAGCTTCATAGAGACTTTTCTGATGAAACCACAGGTTTTTCAAGCTATCTTTCTGCACTTTTTTTTCTCCTAGTCTCACTGTCAACATTGCTAACAGCAACCAGAAAAACACATGTCAGGGCTTGAATATCTGGGATTCCCTGAAATGTCCTCTATCAAATTAAATGTGATTTTAAATTCAACCCCCATGAAATCTTAGGATACATACAAAATGTACACAAGGTCTTAGCTACTATAACGTATGAATGGCCTTTAGTCTCATTCTCATCTGAACCTTCATGAACCCAGCCTGCAGTATTTGCATTCCTACCAAAACTGTACTATCCGAGCTCCCACCATAATCACCTATAAAGCCACACTCTTAGCATCCTAGTCTTTATCTAGCCCACTCTTCCAAACTGTGTCAAATTCTTCCCGAACATCCATTCTTAAACCTCAAGAACCAGAGAGCCAGATTGAGTCATGCAATGATTCTGCTTCTCTGCTACCATTTTTTTTTCTGTATAGTTACTTTTGCATATCTATGGCTAAAATAATTGGGAAAATTACCTTTAAAAGAAACATTCATTTTGCTTACATGTTTGGTCCATGGTTGTTTGCCCTCCCTCAGGTGCTTCGGTAGGTCATAAGAACAGCAAAATTATGTGGTGTGGGAGGTTCTTCGCCTCTTTAAATTCGAGAAGCAGAGGATGAGGAAGGGACCAGGGACTTAAACATCCTTTTTATGAATTACTTTCTCCAGCTAAGTTCCTCCTCCCTGAGTTTCTGCCATCCTCAAAAGTAGCTCCACCAACTGGGCACCATACATTTAACACATCGCCTTGAGAGTCAATGCATATTCAAACTGTAGCATATTGATTTATTTTTATGCTAGCAAATATGTGTCATGTTATGTATCTCATTTTTCATAACTTAATATGTTCTTAATATATGGTTTTTACTAACATATACATTTTATCATATATTTATATTTAGTTACTTATACTCATACTGGATAGGCATTTAGTTTCTAATTCTTTATTATCACAAATTATACTATGGATGGGTATCCCAAAAAATGTGCATCTGCACACATTTTTAAGGTCTTGTTTTATTATTTGAAATAGATGCAAATGTTAAAACAGTAACTTCCACATTGATAGCTTTATTTTCATATTTCTTGGAAAAATCAAAACTATAGGAGCGTTGATTCTTATTTCTTTAAAGACATCTTGGCTAGAGCTGAATAGGAACGCTCGTTGAGCAGGCATTTTGCAAATTGCCATAGATTTGTAGTTTTCATTTCTTATTGTTGCTATAAAAAATTACAGCACAAAACATTTAAGCTCTCAGCTCTGGCACTCCGAATTCTAAAATATCCCTGAATTTAAAACAAGGTGTCAGCATCAGTACAACTCCATTCCTTCTGAAAGTTGTAGGGGAGGACCTGTTTCCTTGCTTTTCCAGATTCACAGAGCCTTCATACAATCATTGGCTCTTCTCCTCCTTTGGATTTCAAAGCCAATAATGCTTTTCTGAAATTGCATCACCTTGGTACTGACTCTTCTACCACTCTCATTCATCTTTTAAGGAGCCTTATTAATATATAGGACTCACCCAGGTAGTTCAGGAAACTCTTCCCATTTTGAAGTCACCCTAAGCCACAGGTAATTGTCCATACAATATAATATAACCATAGGTTCTAGTGATGATGACATTGATGCCTTTTGGTAGTAGAGGTAAGTTCATTCTGCATACTACACTAAACTCATTCACACAGGCTACCTTGTTGATTTCTTTCCCACAGCATCTATAAATTGGTCTTCAGCTAGAAACACATTATAAATTGCATTTGTGATTTGCATTTAACAACATCCCACATGCAATTCTAGACACTAATCACAAGATTTTTTCAGTATTGAGCAATGAGTTTATTATTTGAAACACTTATCACTTTCAGAAGACATATTATCGATACAAATCTTAAACTATACAGACTTAATTCAACTCAATTTATAATATTTTGGCAGTGGTTCAGAAGAGTTAAATATTTGAATGATGTTGTCAAGAGACTTTCAGTGTTATGGCTAACAGTTTCTGCTATTTTTGTTTCGTTCTCTTTTGTCTTTTGAACTTCCTGCTTGGTGATTGCACCAGTCATTCTCACAGGCACACAACAAACCATGTCATCCATCTGCACTGATGTTGTAAATGCTACTTCACCTTTCCCCAGTGTCTAAGACTATAATTTGACAGTGCTGAGTGAGACACATTAAGACTCAATATTCTATAACTCTACAACAAGCTCCCTCCAAAGAACGATGTGTGAGGACTACTCCTTTGTGCTCTTACTTAATAATCTCATCACCTTAGCTGCCTAAATTTTCCTTGAAAAGCACTGCTCCAACTTTCTGAGAATATATATATATATATATATATATATATATATATATATATATATATTTGGGATAGGCTGATATTTTCCAGTCAGTTTGGCTTCCTTTGTCCGCACAGGGGACACCAAAGCAAAATTGTCATGATGTGAATCTGAAATGACCCACTGGATCATGATTTCAACACTAGGCTCCCAACATGTAGTGCTATTTGGAGTACTGTAGAATCGTTAGAAGGTAAGGGCTATTTGGCAGAAGTCAGTCACTAAGTGTGATCATCTGAACACTGTATCCTGGCTCTTAGTTCTGGCTACTCTCTGCTTCCTGGTTAGCCAGCATGTGAACGGCTATTGCCCCAAGCTCCTGCTGCCATGGATAGATCTTCTCCCACCTATAAACCTTCCCTGCCATAATGGACTGAAAGCTTTCTGAAACCATGAGCCAAATAAACTTTTTCTCCACTAAGTTGCTTCTATCAAGTATTTCGTGGCAATGACAAGGAAAGTAACTAATACAAAAGTGTCACCTAGACCCATGACCAACCTAGCCTCCTAGCCTGCCCTGCTACAACTATACCATTTCATCTTTTTCAGAATCTTCCACTATCGTTCTTCAGCAACACTGAGAGCTAATATCAGTTTAAATACTGGTATTTCCTCCCTAGCTACAGAAATTCTATGCAGATGGACAATCATGTTTTTATGAATTTTTGTATATAATATCAGCTGAATCTAGGATAAATAATTGTCCCAGAGTATCTGGAAGATGTTGCTGGGGTGCGGAACATAAAGGCCAGAATATCTCTTTACAATTGAGATGACTCAGCTGTGTCACTACCAGGTTCACCAGTCCTTTCACATCTCAGTTGCATTCTCATATTCCTTCCAAACATCTGCATCCATGAGTGTCCTGTATTTCCTTATGCATATGACTCTTTGTGTCTTTACAGAGAAGGCCAAGACCATCAAGCCATTTCATTTAAATTGGAAACAATTCATATAACAAAGAGACATCAACTGAACAACAATCATGTGACTGCCTGCAATGAGCCTAGGCAAAGTAAAACTGACCTTAATGAATTCACCACAGTTCAGTAACTGGTCCTTAGCTTGCAGGGACACAATGAGAAACATCATTTTGTTAGCATGCTGACTCTGAAGAGAGGGTTCTCCTTAATCAAGTTCTCAAAGATTGACATTATATACCAGAAAGAGAATACAATCATTTACAAGAGCAATGCCATCAGCATGCCAGTGTGCTCTCTTCCTGTGAACCAATGACATGAAGAACAAAATTATCATCAGAAGGGCACTTCATTAATGCTTAATTTTAAAAATACAGCTGTCAAGCTGGGTAGCAATCTGATCCATCAGCTTTATTGCCACAGTATGCCGGAATGAATAGCTAAGTGGAAAGTTAGATGATCAAAAGATTATCCTTGTGACTATTATCCAGAACAAGAAGCACAGAGAATCCTGAAAAGTGTCTTCCCGGAGAGGTAATGTGAGGTGTTGCCTTGCATCTAGAGAACCACGAGAGGCACTATTCACATGTTAGCTACATTCCAAATTGCCATTAATCACGGCCCAGCTCACATAGGAAATATGTTGTCCTGTTTCGAATTCATAAAACACACTCAAGTCTGTCCTATGTCAGTTCTAAATAATGGTATATTTCCCTTTGTGTAGGATATATATATACATATATGTATATATATATATATCTACACACACACACACACATATACATATATATACACACAAGGCAAAGATATATATCCTACATATACATATATACAAATATATGTATGTATGTATATATCATATATATGTATGTACGCATATGTGTGTGTATGTGTATCCTTGCCTTGTGCCTTAAGTTGCTGAAATTTCTAAATAAAAAGGCCATTATACCCCTAAGCTGACAGGCTCCCCTTGTCATCGCCAGGGTCTAGGCCCATTAGTTACTCCTCTTTCCCTATGTTTTGCTCTCCTACTCTACACATTCCTGTAGCTGGGCCCAATGCTTCAGTCTTCCGTTTGATCACGTAAGTGTCTCTCTCCATCATATTTCTCCCTTTCCAGCTGAGATCCTGAAAAGAATTAGCTCTGCAGGACTCCTTACCTCCTTACTACCAAGCACATTGTATTAAAGTCCCTTGCCTCGGAATGGCAGTGGGGCTTAGCTCAATATAATCACCGATGTCTCACTAATTACCTGAAACAAGTTAATTATAAAACTCACTCTCCGTGACCTTCATATCAGTCACTTCTAATTCCCTTTGCCTCACCTTTCATCTCCTTACTCAACCTGTCTTACTAATATTCTGCTTTGTGTCCTTAATATCTTTGCTAGTTTCTCAGCCTCTTCCAGGCTGACACAATCCACTATTTTACTTTCCTTCTGACCACACTCGCCCTTTTCTTGAAACCGCTGCACCCTCCGATGCCCATGTCCATGTGATTATGCCAGTACCCGTGTCTGTGGCCAAGGTTCCTCTCAGCTCTAACATGCACGCCGCACTGCCAATGAGGCACTTTCGTCCGTATGTCCCACAGGTACCGACATCTTAAGGCACCCAAAATTTACAGTGCTGTTTCTTTCACCATCATATTTGTTCTCTCTCTTTCTCCTTTGCTGTTCATAAATTTCACACACCTACAAAATCCTCGGCAGTAGCAAATACATCTTTCCTCCTGGTTGTCACTTATTGTTTTCCAGCCTCCAGGAGTCTGCTGCAGTGTCAAATAACTTTGTAGGACAGGATGTAAGGCAAAGCTTTCTTGGTTCCACTAACGCGGCTAACACGAGAAGCTGTCACATACTCATTTCGGAACAACTCTGAGGGTTTGGGTTATCTCTGGTGACTTTTCCTTTGTTCCCCCACTACAGTGTTTAGACAGCTACTCACCCCTAAGATGTAATTCTCAGATGTGACTCACAAACAGGCTCGCTATGACATTCAGATTTATTAAATTACCTGAAGCTAAGTGAAGAGCAGACACGTGTGATTCATATCCTTGGGGGAGGGGCAGGATGAAGAGGGCCACAGCAGATGAATGTGCCTCTAAAGTCTCCAAATATTCAAAATATGAGTTTTATGTTCCTGATGTTCTAAAATGATTAAAACTAACACAATGGCTTTTAGTAATTTCGTCCAAATTTGGCATGTATTCTGATGTTACCTATGACATGTCAGCTTTTGTACTTTAACATCAGCCAAAACATCCATTTCCCTCTGTAATGTCTTACAATTGGACTAAAGATGCTATCCCATGGAAAAGTAATCAAAAACACTAAAAAGCATTTTTTAAAGAGAAAAAGTCATCTAAATATTGAAACGCTTCTGGTCTTAGTTACTTTTCTATTGCTGTGACAAACACTGACCAGGGCAACTTATAAAAGGAATCTTGAACCACAAGTAGGAAGCCCAGAGAGAGACACGAGGAATGATGTGAGTCTTTTGAAATCTCAAAGCCCACTGCTCCCACTCCCCAGTGACATGCCTCCTCCAACAAGGCCATATCTCCTAATCATTCATAAACAATCCCACCAACTGGAGACCAAAAGCTCAAACAAATGAAGCTGTGGGAGCCATTCTCAACTTAAACCATAACAAAAATTTTCACAAGCAGAGCTCTATTAAAACAGTAAATTGAAAACTTTTAAAATATCCAAAAGTCAAGTAAACTACAGAAGCCTTGCTCAAGAGAACTCACATATATGTTAATAATGTGAATCCTCAAAGAGTCATTCTCAGGTTATTAGAATGAGCTAAAAAGGATATCCAAACACAGGGGATACCTGTGTGTGAACAGAGCTTGCACAGAAAAACAAAATAAATAAGTAAAATATTAATGGCTCCCTTCATATAATGACATGGTTTATCAACTATTCTTTCCTTTCCAACTCATATTTTCATGATAAGCATTCTTTACTTTCATACTCAGAAAAATAAAGCAACATTTAAGTGTATGCTAGTAGAATCTCAGCCTGCATAATAATAAAATAGATGTCTCCACAGTAGGCTTAAGGTCAATTGTTTTGAGCCGAAGCCCCATGCTGGAGTTAACAGGAGCTTTCAACAGAGTCATCTTTCTTCTTTTTCCAAATAAATAAGTAAACTGGCCCACTAAGTATTTTAATAGTATGCAGAAACAGGCTGAACAGCTGGCAGTGAGACGGCAAGCTTTCATCTCATTGCCCAGGAAGGACATTTGAGGAATAAGCAAAAACACCAAAAGCTGAATAATTACCCAATATTTTTTTAATGATGAAAGGTAGTTCTGTAAAGGCAGGAAGTACATTGAATTTTTGTTTTTTAATCAATGCACTGGGTAAGGAAGCACAGTTCCAAAGAAGGTTATCTAGCAACTGCAGCAATTAACCCGCCTGTGTCCACCACTTAGCAGAATTAGTTTACCTGCCAAACTCAATCTGCTGGGACTCCCCTAACTTTTTAATGTGAACCAAAGCAATTCTGCAGACCAGACCACTGAGCAGCATATCAGGAGAAACTGCTAGTGTCCACTGCATGTGTCTTTCCTAACCGAGTTACTGGAAACTAATTTGAGTTTTTAACCTCTTTTAATTGGCATGTTTATTGATTCTTACTCTCTTATAGACAATATAATGCCGTCATTCTATGTCATGTTAAACTTTGTAACCTAAAACTCATAACCACAGTAGGTAGCTGCCTTCGATTATTAGCAAATGCCACTAATGTAATTAAATAGCAAGTATTAAAATAAAATGTCAGCTTTTGGACCTTCTTGATGATCTAAAATAGTAATTATATGCATTAGTGATACTCTCTGACAATGATGCTCTCGATTTTTTTAAAATCTGAAGTGAACTTTTCCACAATTTCTTAGCAAAAATGGAAAGAATGCAATTAGAGGACCATGTTATCATCACCCATCTTCCTTCAATCCAAAACAGTAGGAGATGTAAGAGAGAAAGTTCTTTAATTGAAAATAATTCCTATTGACCTCCAGCAACTTCAGCGAAGCTCAAAATAACAGATAATAGGATGATTAATGCTTTAATCTCATAACAAAGGAATGTTGAGCCTGTTAGAATTGCTCATTCCCTTCTCAGAATTTATCTAATTTTGTTTTCCTTAATTCAAAACAATTTCTTGAAGATAGAAGAAAACATGTCTAGTCCAACAATGTGCTTGCTATTTCCAGCAAGACAAAATGTAACTGAGGAATAAAATTTAAAACATAAAAGTTGTATCAGAATCTAAACAGCTCAGTTTAATCTAACATCCTTCAGTTTTCCTGGTGTTGTGATATTTGACATGCATTAAAGGCCACTGTTATTTAGTGAGATACATTAGGCAAGTAAAGTAAAGCAAGTAAATCCTTGCTTTTAAGGACACTTTCTGCTTCAGCAATATTTGTCAATCAAGGGGATTTAAGCACATAACTGTAGTGTGCTGGAAGAGAAGACAAGTATAAGATGTCCTAGTCCTATATATTTAAGTTGAAATAATAACTACTTTAACATACATCCACAAGAGATCAGGAATAAGTCTCGAACTAGTCGTGGGGTAAATAAATAAGGAATACTATGAAAAGAACTCTGAAAACAAAAACTTCCCCGAAATTGTTAAATAGGGTTCCTTTGAAAGGCCAACCTCATTTGGATGAATGAGAAGGGATGCATATTTTAGAGGTTCTGTCTCCTGGTTCACTTTTTGCTTTGCTTCTCTTCTAGTTTTAGTTTAAATTTAAAAGGCATTTAACTTTTAAGATTAAAAAGACCCCAATTAGAAAAGCATAGCCTTCATCCTACTTTAATTCTTCCATGATGCAAAAATTGAGGAATTGGCTTGGATCAAGCAAAAGAAAAAAAGAGTTTTCAGCAAAAACCTGGGAAGAAGCTGGAGAAGCAAAGCTAAGACCAATTGGTGAGGAAAGCATCCGTCTGTCTTATTAAAGTTCAAGTCTTTACAACAACTTCAGAAGTCTAGACACCCTGCTCTCCTATACCACTCTTAAAATAAGCAGGGGCCAGCCCTAGTGTGCTAGTCACCTGCACTGCTTCATTTATATGAGACAGATGACAGGCAAGCCAGAAGAAATTTACTAGTATAGGTTACAAAGAAGATTTTTCAGTAGATTCTCAGAAGCCTGAGGTTGCATACAATCTCACAAACCTAAATTATATCCAATATTTACAACTTTCTTATATACATCACCATCAAGAACATAATTTTCATGGGTGTATTTTGAGCTCATTTTGAGTCCAAAAATTTCATAGTGTTTAATGCTTTTGCTTCTCTGTATTAACCCAGTACTTAACATAAAAATAATTAATTTTTGACTTGGTAAAAGTCTGGTCCTCCTGATTTATTCTAAAACCCTCAACATTTAACAGTGTGGGGCTTTCCTTCTCACTTTCTGTCTGTGCTCATTAAGAAGTCCCAGTTCTTTTCAAGCTACTTGATTCTTTCCAAATGACTCCAAAAGATGCCATCAAAAGAGAAACATTTTAAATTCTATCTATGCTTTCCTTTGTGGTTCAAATATTGCATATGGCACATTGTCTTTTCTCTTTCTGGTTACAAGATCAAGTAAAGGAGTTATAGAGCTCAGAAAAAAAGCTTCCAAAATTGGTGTCCAGACTGGATTTTCATTTTGGCAGAATGAGTAGTCTACCATTTCTCTGAGGAATTCAAGTAGATTCTTCTTAAAATTTCCATTTGTATGAGTTATAATATGAGTATATTTTTAAGTTCTCCCCATTCAGGATCAAGCTTTTCCTCAGAGCTCCCTGAAAGTGCTCAAACCAAAGCAATCTTCTGGAGTGCCAGGAAGAGCAGGTGAGGGCAATGCCAATGTCGAATGAATAAGTAAGGTTGCTTCTGCCTCACTAAATCTCACCAATAAAATCTAAACATAGAAGTCTGTAGACTGTCATGGAAATGAGACTCTCAATAAATACCATCTCCTTATCACAGTTACTAGTCTTACAGCATTTTGACCTATGATACTTCCTCTACTCCACACAACAAACACAAGGGCTAAGGAGTGTACAGTTCATGGTGGAAATCTCCATAAGCTGAGTTTTCTCCCTTCAGCACATCTGTAGTGCTCACTCCACAGCTGCCACCACCATATCTTTCTGCCTGATGAAAGAGCCAAGGACTTCAATGGCCATTAAACCATCATAAAAGGAGCACAAGTGCGACAAGTTGGATGCTTGTCACAGTGGACACATGGCCTATTGTGATATCAATGGCCAGTGGGATAAGGTCAAATTAAGCATGACTATATGCACAGAATGAGATGAGCATCACTGACTTCTCTGGAGGTCCAAGATGGATATGAGTGTGGGATACTGTGCATCTAGGATGCAAAATCACTGCACCAAGATGCACATGGGTATGGGATGCTGTTGCTTTTTCTAGGATGCTAAATGCACAAATGGCACAATAAAATGAACTCTTTTTTTCACTTTTTCACACCTCATTAGGAAAGGAACAGATGGGAGCCTACAGTGGGTATTTGGTATATGTGGAGGTAAAAGCACTAGAACAGGGGGTGTGCACATATACTCATTAGTGGTCCAGTTGCACAGCATCAAGAGAAAGTTCAATGACTTTTCTAAGCATCATAAAATAAAACACAAATTAAGAGTATTGATTCCCCCCTCATAAGTTTTATTCTTATGTTTATAATTTGCTTCTACTTGCAAAAAACATTTTATAAGGAAAAAAATAAGTCAATTAATCTTTGTTGTTAAGAATGTGGAGAACATTTAAAATTAATTGACATTCATGATCATTTAACAACTTTTTCTTAACAACACCTTTGAAAGGAGAATTGGTACCTTCAACTTCACTTTTCAGAGTAGTAACTGAGATATTGAGATTTATAAATTAATGCATATGACAGGACTCAAAAGAATGATCAGCCTCATGAACAATAAAAAATAATGGTATAGAATCAAGACAAGTCTATATGAGTTTGAATGCATTTCAAGATTTTCTTTTCTTATTTAAAAGTTCCCTGTTTTTGTGAGGGTGTCATTTCTTAAGTTAAAGCCTATGATCTGATGATTCTAAGGGAGAGGTAGGGAGTTACATAAATCATAGAGCAATATTCTCCAACTAAAACTCTACTTTAATTACACACAAAATGAAGTATTTTGTCTTTCTCTACTTTTTCATTTAAATAAAAATAATATTTCACTGAACAATTCTATTCTTTCCCTGTTATGCTTATATTCATTTGTCACTTCAATGATTGGAAGCACATTAATTCTTTTTTTTTAATCTAAGGTTAGTGACTACTGTGCTTATGAAAGAAAAAAGTTCAAATATAAATGATGTATTCTTGTTGGCTGCAGCTTTTAAGATCACAGCACCAAATATGAAAATATTACTTTCATATTCACTCTAACAATACTTTTTATATAAAAGAATTCCAGGAATATTACCTAGTTCTCTCTGTGTGAATATTCTATTCAAAAGTAGGAAACTGTCTGTGGTGATAAGGAAAAGAATTAACTTCTTGAAAGATCGTCCTCTATAAGTGGTAACATAGTGATTGCTCAGGCAGCTAAACAAAGTATACAAAGCATATAAAACACACAGAGCAATGGGGAAATCCCTGCTCTGTCAGAAATGGACACAATAGATCTCATTTCCTTTTATACTCTTACAAGGCTTCAAGATTCTGTCACCTTTTCTTGACCTTGAACAAAGTTGACATTTTTTGTCATCAGGAGAGCTACAGTATAGTTGCTAGTTATCAAGATCACTTGGCTAAAAACAAAGACATGCTGGGGTCTAGAAGAATTTAGCACAGAGGAGGACTGGCAGATCCATACAGAGATGAGAGCAAGAAGGGACTCAGAAATAATCTACATGTAGAGCCTAACATGATCCCAACCCCTTTCCATATGTCAAAATGATAGCAGCACAAAGGCCCCATGAGTTCTAGGCAGAAAAAGAACACAGTTTTCTGCCTATACTGCTTGCTATGCGCCAACCTCTACTGCTTGACAACCTCCATCCCTACAAAGAGAAATTCCTAAACCACCACTCATACAAGTTATCCTTGCTCAAGAGTCACCCAAAGCTTCATATTTCCTGTAAAATAAAATTCTAGACTTTAAAATAAAATAAAATTCTAGACTTTAAAGCGCCTATTACCCATGATTACTCTTATTCCTTTAAATATTTTTTTTTCTTGTATCTCCACTTTGGTTCAGCAGCTAATTCTTGATTTTCTATGTCTTGGCCTAATGTTTCTACTTACCTGATAGCCTGCCTTTTCCTGCTACATTTTCTTCATAATCCAACTTCTTTATTGTCTTGCCTAAGCCCTCTTATCATTGTCAACTCATCCTCTCTAAGAAAAGGCCCTTGCCCATCTTTGCCACTCAGTATTCTTCCTTGATATACTCTGAGATTATAATTTTGTTGATGGCAAGAACTGTATCTCATGCAATATTTCTCCTGCATTCACCAGAGTGCACAGTATGTGGAAATAACAATAAGACAATATACTTATAGAACACCGTGGGGTATACAAAACACTTTCCTGGGTAGCTCTCATGGTAACTAAACTATTTCCAACATTACAGCTGGACCCCAGTCTTTCCCCAGCATGATCCCACATCATTCATCATGAGCCCTCAGCACTCTTCATATGTGTCTTATAAATGACAATGACTCCGAAAAGTTAGTTTCCTCACGAGTACATCAGAGCTGAAGGTACATTCTGTTCTTTCACCTTTAAACTCAATGACCTTCCCATCTAAATACACTGCTTCCATACCAGACATTCAAGGAATTGTGGCTTTTCACCATGACTATCAGGAATATGACCAATTCCAAGAACTTGGTGGAAGAGCTTAGATATATGTAGGTGTATGTGTATCTGTTGTGTCAAGGGCTGGAAGGGATGGCAAACGGTTCAGCAGTAGCAAACATATAGAGTAAAGTAAGCAAATGATAGCTGTAACATTTCGAAGTTACCAAACTGTTACTCATAGCTATGAGGTCTCGGGGAAGTCACCTCTCTAAGACTCCAGCCATGTATCTCTAAAATATGAGCTTTAACAAAATTCATTTCGGTGAGTTTTCTAATTCTAACATTTTGTGATTCTGTTTACACCTAGAAGAAAGTCATTCCAGAATCTATCCCTACCACTGTTTGACCCATTGACAAACACCCAAGTTTCCATTCTGTGCCTCACTTTTAAACTCTTTATTCTGTAATACAAGAAGTGCGTGTCTGTCGAACACAAAGGTGCCCCCACTGTCTCGACTGCAGATCCCTACCTGCTGTAGCTTGCCCTCTAGTCCTTGTTTCCTCAGTCCAAAACAAGAGTCTACAGCTTGTGAAAAATGGCACTACACTTTAGACCATAGTCAATACCCAACTAAGGGAGCTAACATGATTACTATTCAAAATGTTAGTAGACATCAATTGAAGTAGACGCTGAAGCACCAAGGAATCATATTCCTCTTTGGGAGTGATTTCTAAAGAGCCATGGTTACGTGCCTAGAATGATTCAGACATATGTGATTTTTTTTTTCCAAGCAGAAGAATGAACTTAGTAGACTAATAATTTATCCTATAAATTCTGATCCCACATTTCGCATGTGATCCTCGTCACTGAGTTCTATCTAGTTAAGCGTTAGCTGTGTCACTGTTTGGAACGAGTCACTCGATACTTTTACACTCAGTAATCTCATCTATTAAATAAGGAGAAAGGATGGGCAAAGAAATTGTGAAAGTCGTTTTCATTCATAAAATAAGTGAAAATAAATAAATAGATAAAATAAATGCTAAAATAAGTATTATCAATTGATTTATAATAGACCCTTAAATTATAAAATTAATTTTATAAAAATCCAAATCCCAAGTTTTGACTGATTTTTCAAGGACAATTTCTAAATAGTGTAAAAGTATTGGATGGTGTTTTCATGAAGACCGTGTAAAATTTAGTGGCTGCTAAGCATAAGGGCTGTTTGTTATCCTAGACACAGAAATTTGCCTGAATCTTTCTGTGACTTTAAGCACACGGTACCCTTCTCTAATTCTTCTGGAAAGAAATAAGAAATCCCCAAATCCTTCAAGAACCCTTTCACAGCTCTGTGGTGAAGAATAATAAAGAACTCTGCTTCTATCAACTTCCATTCCAAGGAAGGACAAAGCCTCAGAAAAGGGTGAGGAAAATCCCAGAAGAATTTCCTTTCTCACTGACAGCTGGATAAAGAGCAATAAACTTCAGCTTGGTGCTGAGTTTTTATAAAATTGAGGAATGCTTTGCCCCTCAAGCATTGGCAGAACACTTCCCTCACCTATCCCTTCCACGATGTCCAAACTGCTGGCATTCGTTATCAACAAAATAGCATGAGTCTGGCAACTTAAGGCAGACTGCACGTACTATGCTCAGACTATGTAAGTCAGGGGTCCTGATATAACGTATCTCAGCCCTATGCTCAGGGTTTACAGGGCTGAAGTTAAGCTGTCTTCCAGATGGTGGTTCATCTGGATTTGGGGAAAGGATTCTGTTTCAAATTAATTCAAGTTGTTGATCCAATTGATTTCCTTGTAGTTGTAACACTGAGCACCCTGACTCTTTGCTGGCTCTTGACAGGGAGTCACCTCCAGGTTCTGGAGACTGTTTATCTATCAACACACACCTGCAGCGTGGCGACTTACCTTATGGAGCCCACAAGCAAAGCCTCCAGATCCAATATACTAACACTGAAATCATATAATGTGTACAATAACCAAAGAGATAACGTCCCACCATCATCGCTGTATAGATGCATAATCACTTAACAGTGGCATCTTGTCACTTTGGTCACATTTTACTACCTAGAAGTAATTCAAAAGTCCTGCCCACAGTCAAAGGGAAAGAGTTCCACAAAGCTGTCAACATCTTGTGGTATACTTTAGAAACTGCCTGCCACACTGACCCTAATGGTGAAATAGCATCGGGCCCCACGACTGACACTTTCCAACCTTCATGAGGTGTTTCTCCTTTACAACCCTCCAAAACCATGTCAATCTCCATCACTTTCACAGTTGTTCTGACCAGCTTAGAACCCTGAAATATGACACACACTCTCTTACAACTCCTCTTTATTCCTTGCACAAAGCACTGCAATCTCCTCATGAGAACCAGATCCTGCACTACTGTGCTAGGAACAAGAGTACCATCCCAACATTGTCTCCAAATGTGTGTGTGTGTGTGTGCGTGTGTGCATGTGTGTGTGTGTGTGTGTGTGTGTGTAGTTCTGGTCTTCATTTCCAGTACCTGTGAATATATTAAAATAAAAGGAGAAGAGATATGTTTTGGTTCACATATTCAGACATTTCAGTTCATCATCCACTGGCTCCCTTACAATTGGCCTGTGGTAAAGTGGAACATGATGGCAACAAGAGCCTGTGACACAGGAAGCTGTTCATGGTTGCTAGAAAGCAGGGAGGGGTAGAAAGACTGTGGGAAAACGGCGTCTCACAGTGAAATACTTCCTCCAGCCAGTCTCTACCTTCTAATGGTCAATTCAGTGTGAACTCATCAATGGATTAAGTCATCGGTGAGAGTATTGCTCCTGTGATTCAGTTATCTCACAATAATACCATTTGTTGGGAATTGAGCCTTCAGCACACAAACTTTCTTGGGGGATGATTCACATTCAGACCATAGCATTAATACAACTAGGGTCTAGGATAAAGTGATAAAAGTTACATGGTACTGCCCCAAAGAATATTATAATTGAATGGAGTGGAAGGCACAGATATAACTTCACGGTAGGGGCTAAGCCTGCTGTTCTTCTAGAACTAAGATCAATTTTTCAGCACTGTGTATGAACCCATTCTTCCTCGGGCTACTGACTGGTCTTCTTGAGACTTTAGAGCAAAAAATATTTCCCTCATTCAATAATACAGAGATGAAAATTTTTACCTTACATGTTTAAGGAAAGCACAATATTTGGCGAAGCAAATTCAACACAGACTATGGAGCATTTTACTAAATGCTAGGCAGAGATTCACAGGTGAACAAAACTAATCAATACTTCTAAAGATTTTAAATTCTTGAAGAAAACGGATATGAGTATTCATAAATTAAATTTGCTGGTAAGTGTTGTTTAAAACATGAACATGGTCCTTTGGAAATATAGATAAGTAAACATGGACAGAAAGGGAGTGATATCCTGTTCCAGAAATAATGTAGTCTATAAAATAAATCTTACAAGGCCAATAGGAATATATCAAATATCTGTACCTGCACACACGCACACATGCATGTGCACACACACATAAGTCACCTTAGGAAATAGCACAAAAAACTGCATGACAGGGTTGAAGGTACAGCTCAGTAGTTTAGTATGCATGAAGCACTGAGATGAATCTCCAGCACTAGGGGAGAGGAGAATGTATTGGGAAAGTTTTGACATGGCTCAGAACAATTACAGCCTGAGATACTTGCTAAAAGAAGAGGCGGAAAGAGAATTAAAATGTTAAGATGAATCAGTGGAGAATAGGAGTTGGGATTTGGATATAAAATGCCCCAGGCAGACTCATAGGTTGATTTTTTTGGTGCCCTACTGTGATGCTACTGGCAGACAATTGAATCAGGAGCATTATAACTTAATCAATGAATCATGGATTTATAAATGAATGGACTATTAGGATGTGGAGTCTAAACAAAATTGGTCACTCTGGCATGTCTGTGAAGGGCATTGTCTCTGCCTCGTTTCTATCACTTTGTGTCTCTTGTCCACCACAGAGTAAGTCACTTTGCTTCACATGCTTCATTCTGTGATGTTGTATCTTACCATGCATGAGTCCAGAAGCAATGGGTCCATGTGACTATGAATTTAAGGCTCTAAAATCATGAGCTGAAATAAGCAGTTTTTCAAGGTATTTTCTCATGTCAAGGAAACTAACCATCAGAAATAGAATTTCTGCTGTTAACTGTAGTGGAACACTTGGAAGAAGTTTTTGTTATTTTGATTTCTTTAAAACTGCAAAATGGTATTTGAATTAGGGTTAGTGTTCCCATCTCAGGTGTGGTAGATGATTACGAGCTGGATTTGGAATGCTTGATGCAGCTGACTATAATTTGGTTAGGTGTAGTTGTGTTTGCAGGTGTAGCTTGTTCTTGGGATTGTGTGGGGCTTGGGTTTAGGGCAACTTTTGCTTAGGGTATAAAAGCTATGAAGCCTGAGAGCAGGGGTAAGCGTTTGTTGGTGGTTCACTGGTTGGTTTGTCTGTCCTTAGTGCATGGATTCTTACTTAAAAGAACAAAGGTTGGAGAGATTGAGTTTGTAGATAGTGAGCTGAGACACTAGTCTTACTCACTGTCAGCTACTCCTCTCCAAGCTTAGGACAGCCGTAAAAAGGAGGCTGTGAATATTTCTACCTTTCTCTTATTCTATATCAAGGCTTCCTGTAAAAGCAGTGAAAATTTCTTCTATCCTTCCTTTCTCTTTCCCTAAATTGAGGGTAAAAGATTGTAGTAAACAACTACAGTTAACTATGTCTGGCCATGTGCTTCAGAGCCTTTGGAACTAGAAACACTTGGAGATGCTACCTACAAAGAAAATTTGAGAATATTGTAATGAAAGCTTAGTAGGTGTAGGAACTCCCACAGTAAACACTGTGTTAAGGTTGCAGATGGAAATGAGGACTCTAATGAGAATGAGACTGCAGACCAAAGAACTTATGCATGCCTTCTCTGTGTCCTGAGACTTCATGGAAGGCTGAGTTTAAAAGTGATCTTCCAATTGGTTGTCCAGCCCTGAAAACATACATACAAGTAACATTACACTGACTGACCAGGTGTGTGTGTGTGCGTGTGTGTGTGTGTGTGTGTGTGTATAATAAAAGTGAGTAAAGAGGCTATACATTTGAAGGAGTATGGGGAGGGGTATAGGGAGGATTTAGAAGGAGAAAAGGGAAGGAATAAATGCAATTCTATTATATTCTCAAAAAAAATTCAAGTGACAGATTAATCTGGTTAAAGAAATTTCAAAGCAGTTCAGCATTGAGTCTGTTGGCTATTTTTAGACTTACAGTAAGAACTCAGGGAAACAGCAGGACAGAATGATTTGAATTTCTCATTTTGGCCAGAGAAGGAGCCTAGTACATGCCTAGGAAAGGGTGGTTGCTGACGAGATTACTATCTTTAAACAGAAGTTGATGTTGCTAGAGAGATGACTCAGGAGTTAAGAGCACTGGCTGCCCTGCAGAGGGCCTGGGTTCATTTCCCAGCACTCACATGGTGACTCACAGTGGTCTGTAACTCCAATTCCAAGGACTATGACACCTTCTTCTGGCCGCCGTGGGTACTGCACACTCGTGGTGCACAGACATACGTGCAGGCAAAACACTCATACACATCATCATCACCATCATCACCATCATCATCATTCTAAATGAAGTTATATGTTTCACACTGGGACTATAGAAAAAAATGTTTTTGGGGAGTCATAGGAATTGGCCAGTTCCTACTCACTGCAGGATTAAGAACATAAATTCATTTAAACACCTTACTTTGTGTAGAAAACTAACTCTGCTTGCCATGGAACACTTCAAATCCTATCTCCTCAGCATCCAGCCATTCTTCAAAGATCTCAGAGATCCCTGAAGCCATGATCTACATGGATACAGCTACTTTTCAAGCTAGCAGCCATCATCCACACAACGATAGTTTTGCAGAGGTGCAGAATACAAGTGATATAAGGTCACAGTAGCTTCCACCCAGATTTTATAGGAAGACCTCTGAGACAAAGCAATATGTGGCAGTGTCCACATCTTGTTTACTAACTCCAAGTAATGCATAAAGCAATGAAAGTAAAGTTGAAGTTGCAATGGAGACTCCAGGAAATTAGAGAAGTCATGAATGCGGAGCATCTGCCAAGAAAAGCCATAGACATCAAGCAAAGCCAGCCCAAGAAAAGGACCAGATGCTGGAAATGGAGCTATAGGTTTTAATGTTTCCCTGCTGAGTTTCAGTCTTGGTTTGTTCCAATCTTTCTTTTTATATCCTCATAAAAAAATAAAGAAATTAAGAATCAAGCCTTAAGACTCAGAGGTACAGTGCTGTGATTAGGAAATGAAGTGTCTTCCGGAGGCTTACGTGTTTAAGGCTCATTCCCCTGTGGGTGGCCCTATTAAAAGGTGACTGGATCATGAGGTCTCTGACTTCATCAGTGTACTCCATTGATGGGATCAAAGCTGAATGGATAAGATTAGATGATGGGATTTATTTGAGAAATGTGGATCACTAGATGCATGCCTTTCAAAGATCTATCTTCTTGTCCTGGTCTTCTGCATCTCTCTCTCTCTCTCTCTCTCCCTCTCTCTCTCCATCTCTCTCTCTCTCTCTCTTTCTATCCCATTCCCCATGAAGCATCCCATTCTTCTCTCTACAAATGATGCTCTCTTTCAGTATACACAGGCCCAGAAGCAACATCATCAACACACAAACCAAAAATAAATTTTTCCTCTAATAAACTATTTTCTGGGAAATTTTTCATAGAGACAGCACCATAAGCCTATCTTCCATCCTCACAAGCATGGATTCCTTCATGCAGGTCTCTTGAGACACAAGAGATATTATTTTAAAGGACATAAATCCACATTTATTTTAAAGGGCTACTCTACACACAGTATGGGAATGAAAGCTGGTAGAGATCATTTCCATGCAGGTTTGAGCACAGTCTGAGGGTTGAGAAAATGGATTTCATGTGGCAGTTAAAGGAGAGGAACTAGGAAGAATCAATTCTCAGTTTCTACTCAGGCAACACAGTGAGTAGTAAAAGTATAAACCAGTTGTCATAGCCACTGCTCTATTGCTGTAAAGAGACACCATGACCACAGTAACTCTTATGAAAGAAAGCATTTAATTGGGGGTTTGCTTACAGTTTCAGAGGTTTAGTCCATTATCATCATGGTGGGGAGCATGGCAGCATGCAGGAAGGTTCTGGAGCAGTCACTGAGAGCTACAGCCTGATCTGTAGCCAAAGAGAGAGAGAGGGAGACTGGGCCTGGCATGTATTTTTTAAAACCTCAAAGCCCACCTCCAATGACACACCTTCTCCAAGACTATACCTCCTGATCCTTGCAATCCTATCAAACAGATCCACTCCCTGGTGACTAACAATGAAATATGTGAGCCTAAGGGGCCCACTCTTATTCAAACCACCACACCAGCTGGGTGTCAACTCAGAATGGCAGGTAAACCTGGTTAAATACAACATTTCCCCACAGTCAAGCTTTCAAAATGGTGGTTCTAGACCAAAAATTCCTGTGAAGGGACCTGCAGGGTGGCAGGCTGAGGAGGTTTTAAGTAGGGATCATGAAATTAAATTATGTGGTGAAAAAAGAATAAGCCATTGAACTCCATAAAGGAAGGGGATCTGTAAGTTTAAGTTTTTAATCCCTTAAAGAAACCCTTCCTAAAAACCCAACCTGGAATAGTTGATTTTATATTAGCTAAGAAATTCGTCAGAAAACGCCATTGACTAGAATCTAGTAGTCGCTTCAAATGCAGCGCGCCTAATGAGACTGTAACGAGGCCAACGCAGGGACAAAAGGAAAGGAAAATCTCGCATTGTTTTGAATGGTAAACCAATTTTTTCCAAATTATTCATATATCAATTTACAAAATTATCACCTTGTTTCACTTAACAGAGAGGGGGAAAGAGAGAAAAATAAAATAGTATAAAGGGGTTTTATGGAAATTACCAAAACTTGTCTATTTTTAAAAGGTGAGAACAAGCAGGCTCTGGACAGTTCACAGTTGGGCCTCACTGATCACTCGCTCTTCCAGTGAGCTCTGCATAAACATCCAAACCTGTGTACTAAGCCAGGTGTCCACATTTATGTGGATAAATTCACACCACTTGATATTTTACTTCTGTCATTGTTTTACTGTATAAGACATGAGGTTATTTTTATCCGGAACAGTATAGTTCTGTCATAATTGTGCAGGATCATACTAAGAACTGAAGAAAATTTGACAGTTTAGAACATGATAGATCAAGTACGGCTGTGAGGATACAGCTCCTTCTCATCGGTTTGTCAAATACTAGGGAGCATTTTGTAAAAATCATAAGTGCTGAGACAAGCAAGAAGAGGATGCCCGGAGGACAGAGGAGTTGCTATGGGGATTTTGTGAAATCAGAGGGCGAAGCCTCTTCCCAGTGGCTAGAGCATTTCACAGAACGAAGCAACGGATCTGCAGTGACTCTAAAGCCATCTTAGTCAGGGTTACTATTGCTGTGGGGAACCATCACGACTGAAGGCAACATGGGGAGGAGATGGTTTATTTCACTCAGTTCCATGTAACAGTTCATCATAAAAAGCAGTGAGTACAGGAACTCAAACAGGACAGGAACCTGGGGCCAGGAGCTGATGCAGAGGCCATAGGAGAGTCCTGCTTACTGGTTTGCACCCTGTGGCTTTCCAAACCTGTTTTCTTATAGAACCAGTTCCACCAGCCCAAGGATGGAACTACACATATTAAGCTGGTGCCTCCCATCAATCACTAATTAAGAAAATGCCCTACAGCAGAATCTTGTGGAGGCATTTTTCTCAAAGTTCCCTCTTCTTTGATGACTCTAGCATCCACCAAGTTGATATAAAACTAGCCAGCACAAAAGCCAACATGCTTCTGATTCATTCATTCTTCTAACTACTGATTATTATGCAACTACTATATGCCTGTCTCTGGACTATGATCGTGAGATCCTATTTGCTCCCATTACTACTATTATCAGGAATTTAAGTTCCCTGTACTTGGCATTATGCTAACTGTCCATACACTGGTGGAATAAATAAACTGAAATTTTTCAAGTGGATCTATAAGACTCTGGAAGGCAGCTCCGGCATTACCACTTATTTTAGCTTTACTGAAATAAAAATGAAAAATGTTGCGTGTGGATATAATACAATGTGTGTATGGGTTGAAAACACTTATGATCTACTTAGTAACTTACAAGTATACAATACAGTATCATCAACAGTAGCCCATGTCCAGATTGAATTCATCCTTCGTAATTGAAATTTAACAGTCTTCAATACCTCTATTCTTCTCTTCAATTTCTGGCTCCTGGAAGCTACCATTCCACTCTCTCTTTCTAAGAGTTTCACTTCCTTCATAGTCAGAAAGTGAAAAATGGAAAGAAGAGGAGGGATCTGGGTTCCCATATCCTAATGATTTGAAACTTTAAAAGACCCCTTAAAGTTCATCCCCTTTGGGGAAAAGCTATCAAAACAGTGGGCTGTGGGGGGATTTCCAGTATCCAAACTATAAAACCCAGGTTCACAAAAGTGGATCTAGTGGCTAGGACAAGGGAGGCCATTCTGGTGCTGAGCTTAGCAAAGAACCTACATCCCAGGCCATGGTTGACTTGGACTAGCTTACTTCTAAAGTCATGATCAAGGCTGATGCTCACTTCACACTCCTCCCACTGCATACAGAGCCTCTTTCTCTGTGTTTCTCCACTGGGGAAGAATGGAGGGAGAGTGGGCAAGCTGAAAGTGTTCTTCCTATGTCTTCAGTATCCCTTCCGTACATGTTTCCTTGTTTCTGAGCTTCACTCAGGTATCATAATCTCTCACCTGTAAACCTTAGCTGTTGTGTGTTTTCTATGTTGATAGTCATTCAGTTGATATTTGTGAGAGAAGGAAAGTATTAGATCTCCCATTCCCCCCTCTTTCTATCTCACTCTCTCTGGAATTTCTGATGTTTTTTTAATTGATCTGATTTTCCACCAAGCGTTCACGTCTCCTCTTACTAATAACCCAGACGGTGATTGTGGCTGTTATTAAGTAACCTGAAGTCCACTGCACACATCTATGAACCACATAATTCTGTGTCAAGACGTAAAGGAAAAACAATTTGCCCTTTCACAGAGGACATGGTGTTTATTTGAAAGGTAAAAACCTGAGGTTCCAAGAAACTAAATCCCTTCCCCATACTAAATTAAAGACATGTTAAATCCAAAACACAACCTCCTTATTCCAGGTCCAGAGTTATTCCCCTGCCTCCACCCCTGCTCCTGACCCCTACGAGTTAATAAATGCTGCACTTCTCTGCTTTGAGCATGGTACGCCCATCTGTTACTATTTCCCACTGACAATGTAAACACTGGGCCACCAACATCTTATCAGCTTGTATTGAGTTGTTTTCCTAGCCCCAGTAAATAATTTGAATCTGTGTTTCCATACACTTTCAGCTGAACTGATAGCACAATGTTACAGTTGACAGGATTTAGGAATAAATTTTGCACTGATGGAGGAAGATATTTCAGTGTAAAACTAACTATAATCAATTTTATGCCTGAGCATCTTGCTGCTCAATGTGAAGTCCAGTAACATTAACATTTCTCGGGAGATTCTTAGAAATGCAGGGTCCTGGTCCTAAACAAAGACCTACAGAATCAGAATCAGCAATGTAAGATGCAGAGGTGATCCCTAAGCACATTAACTTTTAGGACGCATCATTCTAGACCACATGAGCACCAAGCAGAGCTTCCAGATTCAGAATGGCAAATGAGTTAGAACTGCTCAGCATTAACAATGTTCTCAAATCTCAGCAGAGCTAGTTATGTCATTACAGCCCAGTTCATTCAAAGCCACAAGACCAGCTTCCCTCCAATGTGCGATGTCCTATGCGCATCTCATAGGCCATAAAAGCACAGGCTTGAATTTCCTATATGTGGTGTCCACATAAAACGTATTATGTACGTTCCGAACTCCACTCACATGGAAAACACTGGGGTCAAAGTACCATCCTAACCACACACTATGAACAAGTGTCAGAAACACGAGCTAATTTTTACAAAGTACTTTCATGTCACAAAACATGACATGTAAGCATCAAATGATTCCACAAGAATTCTATAAATAGCATATCTACCTCTTTGCGGGCCTACTTCTTAATAAATCAGGAGAAAAGATGGCATTCTAGCTGACTGCTTTCTGAAAGTGGCGTGTAGAGTAGGTGGAGACACCTCTTTTTATCTGAGAGAAAGCAAAAGCCACTCTATTGAGTTAAAAAAGGTAGTACACGCCAAGAATGAGAGAAAGGCAGCTTTATAAACTAGGCCCTTATATTTTGCTATTTAAAAAAAAAAATACACATCTTACCTCTTCTCCAGAAAGATTTTATTTTATATGCTTGTTGAAAAAGGAGCATCACTAAAAATAAAAGCATGTCCGACGCATTAATCAGGCTCTTTGCAATGCTAGGCACTGCACCAGGAAAGATTTGATGTGCTCAGCCATTTCCATTTCAGCAAAACCCTACATCCTCTCTGGCTATGTAATGCAAACTGAGACAGCCATCACCAACCAGCCTTGTATGGCTATTTGAATTTTAATATGAATTAGTTGATATTTGTATATAAAAATCATTAAAATTAAGCATTTTCTCCAGTTTAAATGTTCCGATACCACAGATCACTAATGCCTGACATGACACTAAAACTGATATAAAATATTTTAATTTCTACGGAGTGTCTTTTAGAAAGGTGCTACTCTATATTTTCCCAGTGCATATAATCCTCCCCTGCATAAACAGAAAGATTGCAGTTTTATATTACCGTTCTCTCTTTAGATAACGGGCATAGTCCCCGTTGGTTATATTCGTCATGTTGCTGCGGTTTGACACAGGTCTGCTTACGCTTGTAAGATCAGTAAGCCAACTTCACATTGACTCTTAAGAGTCCCCTCCTTTCCCCTGCTCCCAGGGTTAGAGTGAAACTCCTCTACCATTAGAAGGAGACCGTGGACACAGAACACGCTCCAGGAAAAATACAGTTAAACATGTTTAGCCATGACCCACATTCTCCTTTAATCTATCTCTATCCTCAGAGCATTTCCATTTCATTACAGTACCGCCACAATGGCCACCAGTAAAAAGAATTAAACTGTGTCTATTATGTTAGTCATTCAGTTCTCACAAATATCCACATTCATGAAGTCATCCATCCTACAAATAGTTATTGACAAACAAGTGTATCCCTAGCTGTACATTGAACACAAAAGGCATTGTGCTGGATAAGATGAGCATGCTCTCTTTCTTCTTGGCACTTCTAGTCTAGTGGGAAACAATGAACAAGTGATTATACCTGCCATAATTACCAGGGAAGTACCAAATGATGAAACAAAAAGCCCTAACCTTGTCTCCTGAGTTAGAGAAAAATGTAGCATTTGAAAGATAAAAACATTTTTAGATTATTTTTTAAAGGAATTATAAACAGTGGTTACAAACAGTGCTAACATCGTAGTCCAAGGCTTTGAAATTTAAACAAACAAAACAAGAATTAGAAGACTCAGCCAGGCGGTGGTGGCTCACGCCTTCAACCCCAGCACTCGGGAGGCAGAGGCAGGTGGATCTCTGTGAATTTGAGGCCAGCCTGATCTACAGAGTAAGTTCCAGGACTGCCAGAATTACAACACAGAAATCCTGTCTCAAAAAAAAAAACAAAAAGGAAAGAGGAGGAGGAGGAGGAAGAGGAGGAGGAGGAAAACTAGAAGAACTCACTTATGGAGGTGGCAGAGATCCAAGGCCACAGTATCACCTCCTGATCAACATTTTTGAAAGTGACTGATGGCAGAAAATTCTCAGGAAGGAAGTGAGAATGGACTCAGAGAAAGTGTTTCAGAGGTTCATTGTGGAATCGTGTTTTGGGAAACAAGCTGGAATTAAACTAAAAGGTCGAGAATGAACAGGCCTTGGGATTGAACAACTGTAGGTTTAACTGAGTGGGAAGAGAGGGGAGTTTTAAAAATGACTCTCAGATTTCTTGTTTTAAGGATCATTTGGATGTTAACCTGCAAATGTTGGGGGAATGTAAGTTTCTGGAACCGGGTTGTAAAGTTAATTTAGAGAATAGCAGAACTAACGGTGTCTATGAAAGGCACCAAGCAGGACACACTGACGAGGCAGCATAGATCTGTGGGCCATCATTATGATATAGATGAAAATGAAGTCACGGGGTCAATGAGATCATCCACAAGAGAGAACATGGAGAAAGGACATGAACACAGCCATATATAGCCACACACCACACCCCACAAAGAACCACAGGTATGTCCATCTTCAAGATATATACAGCCCAATAACATACGCCCCAATCTCAATCACCCCAGGAATCAGTCTAATCTATCAAATACCTTTGGTTGGCAGCTGTTCCTTTTCCAGATTTCCTGCATATTTTCACATCTCCAGATCTCCAATCCTGTCTCTAGTATAGAGCAATGGGCTAGGTAGATATTCCTCGGCTCTGAGCCAGCAGAGCCATCCTCCCACCATTCCTTGCAGCACACTGCCATCTGCTGACTATCACCCAGAAGATGAAATCGTAGCTGTGTCCTAAGCAAACTAAGCTATTGCTACCATTTTTCGTGGTATCAAACAACTTCCCTATAATTCAATGTGAAAATCAACCTTTACAATAAAATTCATCACTTTTCTGCATCCTTTATTCAAATATTGTTTCCGTAAATGTCAAAGCATATAGGCATCTTTAATACGGGCAAGAAATTCAGATAATAGGAATTCTCATAAATTGCCATAGACACGCTAACTGTGATATTAAGTGCTTTGTAATTAGTTTATGGAATCCAATCAATGTTAGCGTTGGGTTAGTTTTTTTTTACCTAGACATAAACCAAATTTTGTACCAAAAATGTATTTAACGGTTGAGAAATTAAACCAAAATTTTATGGTTTCAGTATCAGTCACAAGCTTCTGATTATAGCTCCAATTTTAAAAATCAACATAAGATTAGCTCAATATAAAACTAAACAATAAACAATATATAACTCACAATATAAAGGTATACTTTCTATTCATTTCTATATTTCTCCACTTGCAGATAAGTGGAAATTTATAGAAAATTGTTCACATTTTCAAGGAGCATCTAGAACACGCATAATGCTCTGATATATTACTCTATTTAATTCAACAGATTTTAATTTGGACTAAGTGTCAATAAACTAAAATGGATTAAGGTATAGAATTTAATGGTGTCATCATTGCTTATTATAATTCTGATAACAATCAACAATTTGTTCTCATTTTTTGTTTAAACTTTATAATTGCATGCCACAAATGATTATAGGAGTTGTATCATCTAAAATTTCTAACTAATATGAAGTTGACCACCCTTGGGTCACCTGAGTATTATATATAACATTCAGTTGTTGTAAGAGAAGCTTAAAAAAGCCAAGAACCAAAGCCAAATTTATCAAATGACAAAATTATAAGGCAAAACCAAGGAACCAATGTAAAATCATATTGTTCTTAATTACCTAAGTCCCCTACTGTTCCAACGGTTATACAAACATCTCTATGCATTCCATTTGGTCTTTTATCAAAAGCCACACAGAATGTCCATGTCTGTATATACCTACTTCAGTCACTCGCTGTAAACTGTGTAATCCCTGAATGAGTCATTGATGAATAAATGTGAACCGTGCTGGGGTTCGCAGCAGTAAGTGGTGAGTTAAATAAAACAATGGCTGCCCTTGCAGTAACTTGAAGCCTGATGCAGCTGATGTGTAAATCAAGTGAGACAGAAGATGGGAAAGTGCTCAGAAAGTCATAAATCATACAAGGCGAAAGCCACTGGCCTCATACTAAAGAAGAGTTAGAACACAGACATCACTGCTGAGGACAGCTCCCTCATAAACATGGATATGAGTCTGACCAGGGGCATGAAATTAATTAGATGAAGAAATACAGCAAAATGAAAAGCATACAGCAGCTGTTGAAGATAGGTCTCAGCTTTGCTACTTCTCACCAATTTTTGGCCCGAGGATTCAGTGTGAAGCAGTTTGATGAAACTTCTTATCCTGGTATGTATGTGTGTGTACGTTCACTGTAATTCTCTGGTTTTCTCTCTGTCTTAATTCCCAGAATACTGCAGGGTAGCAATCAAATTAACAAAGAAGGCCAGATTGTCGACAGCGCCCTCTAAACACTGGTACACAGGGAGCAGCAGTGCCAATCCAGTAAACTCAGACAGTAAATTATGTGAAACATCCACCCTCAAGTGTCCCCGTGTTATTGGCTAAGGGAGGTATGGTGCATATCTTAGGGATCTCTGCTCAGGAATATTTCAGCAAATTCCAAACCAAATTCCCTCCACCGGTGGATTATCTTAAATCAAAGTCACGATGTCATAGGCTTAATTGGTAAACTTCGAGCTATTTGAGTCCTGACATAGATAAACACATTCTTAGAGTATCAATAATTATTTGCTCTTTTCTTTAACACATCAACTCCCCTTTGGTCATCTTTTTAACAACAATTCACAAGAAAGATACAGGATTACAGGAGAAATTTAAAGGATACTGTTAAAGCACATTTCTTCAAACCACCTGAGTGTTCATTGAATGTTTACTGGTATGAACTCAATATTTTTCTCAGGTCCTCAGCCAAAGACACACTGTCTTGTGTCTCTATTTTGTGCAGAAACTTTGAGATGACATGGAACATCAAACTACCCAAAGGGGCTAATATTGCCTTTTCATGACAAATGACTACTGTAGGCAGCCACCATGTCTACCTTGTTTAAACCTGTGTCGGTCTGTTTGGGATCCCACAAAAAAAAAACTGGCAGACTAGATGATTTAAAGAACAGAAATTCTTTGTTTTGGATTCAGAAAGCTCAAGGTCAAGGTATCAACAGGTCCTATACAGCATTGTCTCTCTCCTCAGCTTGCACATGGTGTAGGGCACTTCCTGTGTTTTCTTATAGCTTTCCCCTTTCCACAGTCAAGATGGTTTCTTCTTCTAAGGTCATTAAGCTATTGCATTGGAGCCCCACCTTTTGGCTGCATTTGACCTTAGTTACCTCCATAAAGGACCTATCTCCAAATACACTTAGGTTTCGGACTTCAATATATGAATGTATCTGGAGTTGGGAGGAGTCCTCAATCCAGTCCATAACTAAGAAGTATCTATTAAAAACTGAGTTAGAGAAAGATATAGTGATAGAGCCAGAGAAAACAGAAATGGACAAGGCATTGTCCCTGAGATCAAATGGTACATATCTTAATAGATGGAGATCTATATGTTTGAGAACGTCTGGAGTTAAAATCAACTGTGAAAAAAATGTGAAGAAAAAGAAAAAGAAAATACTATCAGAGAAAGTTAGTAGTGAGATCAAGCAAATGGTTCCAAATGAGAATGGTCTTTAGAATAATCGTGACATTGCAAATGGTGGACTGGAGTAAAAAGACTATAAGCAAAGTAAAAAATTGATGACTTTTTATTAGGCCAAAAGATTAGAAGGATGAAGGGGGAAAGCTTCAGTTAAATCGTGGGAACGTGGTTGATGACAAGGAAACAGCTTCAAGAGACATACTAGAAATAAGCGCAAGAGAACTTAAGGAAATTGATTACTTCACTCGTTCAATTACTACTTCCACATCTCCCTAATTATATCTCTATTAATAGACATACCAAAATACCTCCAATTCAACTTGCCTCCAAGTGTATTCAGACTACTTTCCCCAACTTTATACAAAATAACTCTAGTTTTACAAGTTTGGATGCGTAACATATTACAAGCAGAGACTGACAATAAGGACCTAGTCATTCGTAAGTCCCAAAAACCTTAGCTACTAATAGATTCTTTAATATATACTATAAAATTACACTGAAAGTCAACCTGTAAATGGAACATTGATGTCCCTCTCAAAGCCAAAGCTGAGTGGGCCTCTTACATCCCTCTCTTCATGTTTATGATAGCAACGTTCCACTGAACACTGGGGTCGGCCGTAAAATCACTCTGGCTTCTCCTTCACCCCTTATTCTTTACGTGGGAATAATAGACTTCCCTTAGATTATGAAAGTTAAAGTATCTACGGTGTTCAATCTCCAGTGTAGCAATCAGTAAAATATAAGCAAATAAAATGTCTACAGTAACCACCATTTTATTCCCATACCTAGTCTTCCATCCCACAAGAATTTTTCCAATCCAATCTGCTTGCCCTCTAGATAAGTTTTGTGGGAAAAAAAAAAAAAAAGAGTCTTCAAGGTCCTCGATGGTAAAACCTTTTTCGCTCCTTCAGTAGTGAGGTACTTCTTCGGTGCTGTGTCTTAATCATCCAAAAGTTCGCATATGCTTCCTGCCTAGTAGACTGTGACATCATTAATAGACTGTGCTAGCTTGCCTTCTGTTGTGATATTTACCAAAAAGAAATTGAAGAAGAAAGGGTTTATTACATCTTACAGCATATAGCATTGAAGGAAGCCAAGCAGAAATCTGGATGCGGGAACTAAAACAGAAGCCATGGAGAAACACTGCCTACTGGCCTGTTTTCATGATATTTTAGTTAGCGTTTCTATAGCTGTGATAAAACACGATGATCAAAAGCAACTTGAGGAGAAAAGGGTTTATTTCAGCTTCAACTTACAACTCTTAGGTCACACACCATTACTGAGGGAAGTCAGGGCAGGAACTCAAACAGGACAGAAACCTGCGGGAAGGAACAGAAGCAGAGGCCCTGAAGGACTGCAGCTTACTGGCTTGCTCCTCCTGGCTTGTTCTGTTTCCATTCTAATAACACCCAGGACTACCAGCCCAGGAGTGACACCATGCACAGTGAGCTCGGCCCTTCCACATCAATCATCAATCAAGAAAATTAAGTGTAGACTTGTCGAAAGGCCAACCTAGTGGGAGTATTTTCTCAGTCGAGGTCCCCTCTTCTCAAATGACTCTAGCTTGTATCAAGTCTAGCTTGTATAAAACTAGCTAGCACATATGGCTTGCTCAGCTTGAATTCTAATATAACCCAGGATCACAGTGGGTTGGGCCTTTCCAATTCAGTCATTAATCAAGAAAATGTCCTACAGACATGCCCAAGGGCAATCCAAAGAAGGTAACTTCTAAATTGAGATTTCCTTTTCACTCTAGTTTGTGTCCAGTTGACAGAAACTAATAAGCACAGAACCATTGTACTTAGTCCTAGCACCACAATGCTGCTTGTAACCTGGAAGTATTCTATATTTGACAAATTAATAAATTGATTACGGAAGTATCTGTGCTGAGGGAGTTGACGTCAGTGTTCTATTAAATGTAGAACTGCACAAGGATGAACTGTTTCTCCTGCTCATGTATAATTAGCACCGGGCTAGGATGATGAATTTCCTTACATCTTTGAGAACTTACTGTGGGAAACCTGGAAATGACTTAGATGATACATGTGTTAGGGATAGACACTATCTACCTAAGCTGAATGAACCGTAACTAGGTTAAACCCCAGACACAGTTCCCTATTTTCCTATCTTAATAATTCTATCCAAGAGACCATTTACGGTGACCATTTCTCTGAATATTTTCCAAAATCTTTCAACTAACATGAAGAATTAACCAGGCCCTGAACCATATAGAACTTCCATCCCTATTAAGTTTGGGAGCAAAATAAAAGTGAGAAAGGGAATATAGCAGTTACTGAAACAGAAACCAAACTTTAATACTGTTTTGCAGCCAAGCCAAGTATTTACTACTCTCCTGTCTTCATTGAAATGTTGTCTTGCTGAGACTTCTAAAAAGCTTTGTCATCAGCTAACTGCCTACTGCCAAGTCACCCAATCATTTCACAGCCAAATAGTTCAGCTATGAAAGTAAAATATAAGTCCTGTCCTCATCCCGTTCCTCGGCCTTTTCTCTGAACTGAAAATGTTTTATTTCTGTAGGTCATATTGCTGAAGGAGGCACAAACCATGAGGAACAATATTAAAGGAACTGTAGTACTTTATAAGTTGGCTTTGCATTGTGAGGAGTTATATTTTAACTTGGTGATATTGGAAATACCATACTGAGTTCACATGCAGCAAATTAGGATATGTAAGTTTTGATGTATCCAGAGATGGCTAGTTCATAACATTGGGTATAGTCACAGGTTCAGGACAAAGGCTTTTATTCTTTTCCTACTCCAATTCCCTGTCTAGTCCTGGAGCATTTTGGCCTTTGTACAATCTAGAACATTAATTAAGCCTCTGTACAATCTAATCAACCTCCAAGACTTACTGCTGACTGAGCCACTCTGACTAGCTCCTTCTGAATTTTGACTCTTCTGGTTCAACTCACTCACTGTTCTGGCTCAAACCTTTTCCCAAGCTGACTGATTCAAACTGATCTTCAGAGCCAGCTTACTATTTGTTTCTGACCAAACTCTTCTAACTGGCAGACTCTGGCTAATTCCCATGCTGCCTCAGACTGAAATGCTCTGCTAGGTTTCAAACTGACTCACTCTTTCTACCTGATACTGACTTCTTCTGCCGAGTTCCCTCTGTGTCTTTTCTTCATACTCTTTAGACTGCTTCTGTAACTCACCACTTCTAACTGCTTCTGTGTCTCACTGCTTTTATATTGTGAGAGTTGAGCATGTCCTCACTCTGACTTATTGTGCTAACTCTTCCTCTGATTAGTCACTTTGCCTGCCCTTTACTCTGGCTCATCTCAGATGTCACCTCCTGTCTGGCACTGACCCTGTGGATTAAAGGTATGTCCATCTGGACCACACAAGCCTCTGACTGTGACACCTTCATCTAGACCCTTGGATTTGATCCCTTCATATAGATCCCTGGATGTGATCCTTTCCCAGAGCAGCTATGTTGCGGGATTAAATGATTAAATATTCCTCTACATCTGGGATACTTGGCTGAGCATGATATATACTTTCTATCACCTTTGCTTACTCGGTTATCAGCTAAATCTTACAACAATCCTATGTGGTCACATTTTTTTTCTGTTTATGAGTGAGAAAAAGAATGATGTTAAAATAAAGTTCAGGCGCTTAATTGAGAGTCCAGCGTTGTAATTTCCAATGTTCTTTATTAATCACAAACCATGTCAAATCTCAGAGAATTCTACACCCCAGCAGCTAGGCAGAGAGCTTACTCCAAGGCTTCCTCACCCCATGCTCTCCTCTTAGCTCTCCTCCTGCTCGCTAGCTTCTTCTTCCTTGTTCTCTGCTGTCTGTCTGTCTCCTTCTTCTCTGCCCTTGCCCTAGTTCTTTTTTATTCCAAATTCTCTCTGTCTCCACCCAGCCTTCCAATATACAAATCAATGGAGCCTAACCTTCATCTGCCTTAAGGCTAAGGAATGTCCCATTCTTGTGGAGAGCTGTATAGCCACTCCTTTGTTTACTGGTAGGCAGTGAATCCTTTACTTGCTTCAAGGACAGCTTACTGGAACATTATCCATAACTAAAATCTCCAACAACAGAATGAGACTGAGGGAGGTCCTATTTCATGTCACATTTTCATAACTAATTAACTGAGCCCAGTTCTGATTCCAGAACCTACCATGCTAATGGCTACTCCTGTCAAAGCTCAAGTGTGAGATGTAATTTATGGGGCCCAGAAAGATGCAATGACTCATGGTAAATAATCTATATCATCTTGGGGCAGTTTTATTCAAAGACCAAATTAGTAAACACATTGTGATACATTAAAATAATCAAGCAATGAGAAAAGCAAATTTCCAGATAAAAATAGATGTCACCAAAAAAAAAAAAAAAATGTTTTTTGAAGTGGAACTGATTACATCTTTCTCCTTCCTTCTCTTCTTCCTCCCACTCCCAAAGGAATTAAAAGGTTAAGATGGGATCCGGATAATATCCACTTGAGGGCGTAGGCCTATGAGCAAGACATCATTTGCTAGTGCTTTTAGATCAGCCGTTCCTGTTCATAAGAGGCAATGGGACTGAGTGCCATGGCTTCCATTGGCAGGTGGCGTTCCAGATGAGTACTAGAGAAGAATAATCCTGGGCAACTGAAAACAGGAGAGAAAACTGTTGGATAATCTAAGCCTGGAAGGATACCAAAGACTCATCCTTCAGGTTTTAGATTGAGAATATACTGGAGTGATATAAGGAAGGAGAGGCTAGACAGGGGAGAGGGTTGAGAGAGAGAAAGAAGGAAGCTAAGTTACTAGTTAGTCCTCGAGTGTCTTACTGATTACGGGTGACCACGTGAATTTAGCTTTGGTTCGTATTCAGCATCACTGTTAATGGCTGCCTGGACCATTCAATGAATTCTTCACCCAAAGAATCTTGGTAAGGGGCAGAAACGAATCCCACCTAAGAGGCTGGAAATGCCAGGCCTTTGACTATATGATTTCGACACTGCTGATCACACACAGTTGGACAGAGGTAATGCTGTCCTTCCTGCTCCTGTCAGGACTGCCTGAATTTGGGGGGTTGACACGGACTGAAAGTGGAGCCCATCAGCACATCCAGCTGGAAAAAGCTGAAAGTATCATGCTCAAGTGAAGGCACAAAAGGCTGCTGGGTAGTGCTGAAGAAATGGAATTTTTGTACAGCTTCAAAAAGCCTTAGAACAGACCTATGCCCCATAGCCAATGTTTTCCACAAGTGTTTGAAGATATGAAATCTATAAATTCTACCTGCGGATCTTACCTAAGAACAGATGGGCTTAGCTTCTAAGCAATCAACATAATTAACCAGCCCAACATTTTTTTTTTTCTGTGCTCCTCTACCACCATCTTGTGGATAAAGAGTTAACTGCAGCCCTATCTTCCCTGTAATGTGTAACTAGTACAGGCTTGTATGCTTTGGCTTCTGTAACTACAAAGCACTCCTATCTCTCACCTGTTGGGGTATTCATGTATCTGTGGAAAATCAATACCTTTGAAGATTTTTTTCTTCCCAGGACATAATTGCATATCACAGCAAGTTCATTTTCTGGCTTTAGATTTATGGTATTTCCTATTCAAAACTCTGCATTTAGAGACTTTTTTTTTAATCTTACCAGGAAGATGCACTGCTCCACAACAAATAATAGTAAGGTGCTTGTAACAAGCACTGTTACAAGAACTAGGCATTACTGTGCACAGATGTGGCTATATTGTCTCTAGGATCTAACCTACATAGAAACAATGATGTAGCAATGGAGAATCAAAGAATTTTTGAGCTGAGAAAATCTTCATGGATGTCTGGTAAGGATGACAATAATATGGTGCCAAGAGAAGGCAGTGGCTGGTGCTGAGAAGTCACTTTCAGTCCACATTTTCCCAGTGCTGACTCCCTGCAACTGAGAACTGTAGCTCTGTCTCCTGTCGATTCTCTCACAGTTGGTACATTTGCCTACCTGCCTTCTCCATCCCCGTATTTTTTTTACAGTCTTTTTTCTTTTTTTCCATTGATGAAGTTACCTTTACCAATAGCCGCATTATTAAAACAAAGAATTACAGAAATTACAGGAAAATTATGGTAAGTCTTCCAATTCCACTTCTCTTGTTTATAGAACCCAGACCTACTTAATAGTTCACAAATAGTCACAGAGCCAGTGAGAGGGAGCTTGAGGTGAATGTGCAACTGAAAAGGGTGGAAAGCTCTCTGTAGGGTAAAGCTTGCTGTACAGAGTAACGTCCCTAGACCATCAGGGTTTTGATTCAAGGGTAAATCTTTTAAATACCAGTGAATACCAGTCTTTCTTTATTCCCTTTTTTCCCAAGATACCAGATTATACCTTACAACTGTCAATTGGCAAACATGTCTGGTGTCCAGCCACAGTAGCCAACAAAATAGTGGGTGTTACTCTTGGGAAAACTGTTTTTTTGCATATCTGAAGGCATAAAAATTAAATTCTAAAACCCTATACTGCCTAAATTGACTTCTAAAGGCTGTGTTGAGCTATAGGACAGCCAGGGTGCAGCCCATAGCTTATGGTGTCTCTAGGGAAGATTTTCAGTGAGACTTTAATCACTCATTACCATACCAGCTTTACCTGATATGAAGGAGTTAATGAGATCCATCCTATCTAAATTAGTGTGAAGTTTTGTTTTGTTTTTTTTTTCAAGTTGAAGACAAAACCTACAGACCAAACTGCAGAGCAATCCTGTCTCACAAGTAAACCAAGTCAGTGATGGAGTCAGAACCCTAAAAGAGGCTAAAGTTGCGCCTAGTTTATATTCTGTCATCCACCCATTCCACACACACTTTACATGCCATCTGTAGACTTGCAGGATTGATTGCCACAGGACATAATTATTTTAAAAGGCAATTAATTTGATTACCAGCAATGAAGTTTTATCTATGCAAACTACAAGGACAATCTGATGAAAGAAAGTAATCAAGTTTGCAAATCAAAATGCAAAGTGCACATTTCACAGGAGGCCACAGAGAGAAAGACGTCTCTGGAAAGGCAGAATGAGAAATTTGTGATTCAGGCATTGTTGTTTCTACTTCATCCACAGCATGACAATCTCTGATATGAGACCTTGAACACAACAAATGGAAATTCCCTTCTTTATGTGAAATTCGGATGTTACAGCTCTCACCAATTATTGACCTAAGGGGAAAGAGGGGACTATAAGTAGTCAGAGGCTGCTTCCAGGTGGTTTTCTATATACACTTAATCCTTTACATTAATCCTCACAACGAGTTCAGCAAAGGAGCTGATCAAGAGTAAACCAAGAACACAAAGGTTTTAAGAGATTGTGGCCAACTAATTATGAACTCCTTCAATGTGTTCACACCCTTATCTCTTGAACCTGTGGACACTACTTTCCTTGGCACAGGGGACTTTGTCAACATGCTTAAAAATTTTTGAGGTGGCAAGATTAGCCTGTCTTGAGACCCACAGCCAGACATTATGCAGAGAGAGAGTCTAAATGGGAGGTCTCCTTCAAATCCCTCCCCTCAGAGCTCATAGAACTCCAAGGGAGAGGTGATGGAAAGATTGTAAGAGCTGGAGGGGATGGAAGACACCAGGAGAACAAAGCCATCTGAATCAACTAAGCGTGGCACATATGAGCTCACAGGAACTGAAACAGCAAACTCAGGGCCTACTCGGGTCTGCACCAGGTCCTCTGCATATACGTTATAGATATTAGCTTAGTATTTTTATGGGACTCTTGACAATGAGAACAAATGGGTCTCTAGCTCCTGTGCCTGTTCTTGGGACACTTTTCCTCCTGCAGGTTTGCTATGTCCAACCTTGATATGGTAATTTTTTTATTCATCTTATTCTATGTTATTTTGTCATGTCTTGTTGTTATCTCTTGGAAGCCTGTTCTTTTCTAATGAGAGACATAAAGGAAGTGGATCTGGAGGAGGGGAGAGGAGGAAAGGGGAGGGGAGGAGAAGAGAGGGGAGGGGAGGTTGGGAGGAACTGAGATAAGTGGAGATGAGGAAAAACTGTAATCAGGATATATTGTGTAAGAAAAAAATCTATTTTCAATAAAAGAAATATGTTTAAAGATAAAAATAAATAAAGAGAAAAAAAGAATAGCCTGTCTTAGCCATATTTTAATGCAATCACATTCATACTATTTTTAAATTTATTATGTGCGTATGTGTGAATGCCTGAATGTATATGTAATACTTGTGTGCCTGATGCCCTCAGAGGCTATAAGAGACTGTCATATCCCCTGGAACTGAAGTTCCAGATGGCTGTGGTCCACAGTGTGGATGCTGGCAACTGAATCCAGGTCCTCCATAAGAGCTGCAAGTGCTCTTAACCATTTATCCCTCTTCTCTACCGCTATATCATTATAAGAGGGACATTCAGCCACAGAATAGATGTGATATGACAGAATGTGATTGATAGCTAAGGAGTTCTGGTGACCCCTAAAATGGGATCTCACTGGAGCCTTTCAGAAGGAGCCACTGCTGCTATAAAATAGTGTCCACTGAAGCACTATGATCCCTTCAAATCTGTTCGGGACTTCTTACTTTCAGAAATGGAGGAGGACAAATACGTGCTTCTTTAAGTCGGCATCTAATGACCTGTTACAGCGGTGATGGAAAAAAATACAGACATCGTTTAGATATTTTTAGAAAGTCATGGCCAAACACCTGAAAGGAACAACTTAAAGATGGAATGGCTTCTTTTATCTCAGAGATTGAGAGACTTCATTCCACGGTTGCTTGGTCCCATGGTCTTCAGCAAAACACCATGGTGGCAGGAACATGATGGGGGTCGGGGGAGCTGCTTCATGGAAGACAAGAAGCAGAAGGAGCCACAGGAAAAGGCTGGGTACAAGGTATTTCCAAGAACCACCCCTCATTACTTACTTGCTCCAGTGGGGTCCCACCATCTAAAGGTTTCAAAGCCTCCCAAGAGAGTAACATGAGCCTGTGTAGGTCATGTTAGAGTCACACAGTAACACCAAAGTCAAAATGCTAACCTATCGCTTGGACCCGAAGCCTACCATCTTTCCACAATTTCACACTACCTGTGATTTCACTTAAAATGTTAGAATTGAGTACACAAAGAGCCAGAGACCTTGTCCCAATTTGAGCAAGATTGTTGATCAAGTACGGAATCGTGTGATATAATTGTTACTCTGATTCAATCGTCAAAAAATGCTTAATTTACTCATATTTGTCAGGGTGGTTAAATTTGTTTCAAGAAAAAAAAATCTAAGATATTCACCATTATGTCTATTAGTCAATAATTTTACATAGACCAGTGGTTCTCAACCTTCCTAATGCTACAATCACTTAATACAGTTCTTCATGTTGTGGTGACTCCCAACCATAAAATTATTTAGTTGACACGTCATAACTGTAATTTTGCTACTATTATTAATCAAAATGTAAATAACTGATACGCAGATGGTCTTAAGCAACCCCTGTGAAAGGGCTATTCCACCCCCAAAAGGGGTCACAACACACAAGTTGAGGATGGCTATCTTAGACAATTCCAAAAGTATACACTGAGATAAAACATTTTGATACTGTCCAAATGCATAGATGTGTTTGACTAGTATCCAAAAACTCATTAATTTCATAGCTCTAATATTATCCTTACCAACAGTTCTACATATCCCTGTATTCATTGCTTTCTCTGACGGCTGCCATGACAGCAGTGAATCCTATAATCTGAATTCCATCATTATTGAATTTTCTATTAACTCTTCATCTTTGATCAAATCACCCAGTGTGGCCACAGTATCATTTAGAAAATGAAATATTGGTAGAAGCTTTCTCCAAGAGATCATCATCGTAAGTTTTTGTCCAGACAAAACTGAAATGCTAAGAGTGTGCTCATTAACAGAAGATGCCACTAGAGGTCAGATTATGTTTAGTAATTCTATGTTATCTGCCCTGCAAATGAAGCAAAAGCTACAGTTCATGTTAGTCTAATGCCCTGCCCAGGCCCACACCTACTTATTCTCTTCTGAGCTGATTGAATGTTGACCCCAGGGTTATAGACTAAAACATGAAAAATCTCTGAAAACAGAAATTACATTCGTTAATCTGTAATTCATAATTGTCTTATACCAGAATGCTTATCTTTTTTTCCTGCCTGAATGGCAGTAATTGAATGAAGTTCTTCTGCTTCATGTTTGCTCATGTTACTGTGTTAATCAATCAGTCGCACAGAATTGAAATTGCAAAAGATTAAAACGGTTGCCTGTAAACACTTTGCGCATCAAGGTGGAACTGTATTAAGAATGTGTGATTTATGAATAACATTTGACTTGCGCCTCACACTCACAGTGAGTGACATGAGTAGAAGCTAGCTGGAGCTGTAACACCGTGGCATGGCACGGCCCTGTGGCATAGGACTCTCTTTCTCTTCCTGTCACTCCTGTAGCATGAGATACGAGTGTGGATATGAGCATGTGGTAAAAAGACAGAGTGGGTTATTTCAAGCATCATGTTCAGAATGAGTGTAAAGGGCCCTGACCTGACCTGTGGTCTCAGATACTTATAATTTGCAGATCATTCTGTGGTGTGAGGACAAGATTTCCTTGTGCCACTCAATATTAACAGATGAATGCAAAAATTAAAAGCCTCAAGGACCTCTAAACTACAATCCTTCAGTGCTCTCAAGGTCACAAGCCTTGACAGTTCTCTCCAGCTGCTTCTTTGTGGCATGCCATCACAGACATGTCTACTCTAAACTACAGTCGCTACAATATGTATTCAATTCCCTTTGACATTTATATTCTCAATAATCAGAAGTAAGTACCCAAGACTTGGTAGTTTACAGACTAATTCAGAAGAAGAAGAGAAAAAATAAGCTATCTTGGGATGTTAAATATTACTATTCAAATGTTTACATTTCATAAGTTTTTAGAGTCCATAGAACATCTGCTCTATGCTTACCTCCACACCTCCTATCTTACATTGCCAAGGCAGTGCCTGCTGCTTCTCATCCAAACACCTCCTTCCTAACCATCTGTTCTCTCTTTTCATGATAATCAATGGTGATGAAACTGAGACTCAGATAAGTTAGGCAACACTCTCAAAAGCTGAAAGTATCCAAGCAGAGAAGCATAGTCTCAAAGTAGTATATGTTTTGTCTTCTTCATTTCATTGAATCTCACAGCAGCAAACTCCCTCTTACTTCCCTCCCTCCCTCCTTCTCTTCCTCCCTCCCTCCATCCCTTTCTCCTCTCTCTAAGTTCTAAGCTCCAGAACTATACTCTTTATTTTTATGTTATCTCTGATCCCTTCTTAAAGATGCCTTGAACTCTTTTCATTTCTCATTTATGGTCTATCTCATATTCTCATAATTTTAAACATTGTCTATGCTACACCAACTTTCAAACTTATGTCTCTCAGCTATACATATTTCTTTTGTCCATCAATTCCAAAAGGCTTTGATGATAAATATGGTTTAGCAGAGAATGATCCATTTCTACTCTTTTGGTCTATGTTTTTGGTCTGAGTTTCATCACAGCAATAGAAACCCTCAGTAAGACAAACACTGATATCAAAGAGTGGAATATTGTTGTGACAGACCTGTCTATGTTGATTTAGGGAGGACTGTGGAAGATGTTTGGGACTAGGAAAGCTAATGCATACTCAGAGCTCAGTGGGCTGTACTGTGGAAACTTGGAAGACAAGAATGTTGAAAGAGATTCAAATGATGGAAGGCCCTCTTGTGAAGTTTCAGAGAGAAGCAAAGAGTCTACAGGTCTGTCATGTGATATTTTGAATTTGGAATCTGTGGTTCTGATCATCTGGAGCTGAAGAATTACCTGTGACTAACAAATTATTAGAAACACTGTAATATAACTTTTGCTTTACAATTGATCCCAGTTTGCTAAACCTGAGAAATTAGTGGTGCTTAAGAAAAAAAACACCAACACTGGGGCCGGATCTTCTGGGAAGTATTTTCTCAGAGTCAGCACACAGAAACTGTGATCCAAAGGAAGCCAAAGCTCTATCTTGTGACGGTTGCTGAACTTCATAATGTGTCAGAGCCTCCCAGCTGATATTTCGTTTTGAAGGTAAGACAGTCATGGAGAGCAACTGAGGCTCTCTGGGCACTTTGAGCATCAGGATAGGCCACTGATGAAGGTACAGCCTCATTTGCCATAGCCCCGAGATTGAAAGGAACATGAAGAGAAGTCAAGGCTTGGACCAATGCAGCAAGTAGATCCCTGGAGAGGCTGTTGGTGAAGGTATAGCCTCATTACAGCAGAGACCCCAGCATTTTGGAGAAGCCAGTACCATGGGATGAGCACCAAGGACAGCAGCAGCTGTGAAGTAAAGCAGGCCTGAACCTAGGAGACAAGCTGTGTGAACTTCAGATGGCAGCACTAGAAAAATGGCACTGTCCACATCCAAAAAAACATTGCCTACCCCAAATGATATAAAAAAATTTTCCTGTATGTTCTCTTTTAATAGTTTTATTCATTTGGGAAATAGAGAAAATAGAGCTTGAAAAGTTAGAATCCTTGATCATTCGGACTGGTACAACCAGCATGGAATACAATATGATAATTCTTCAAAAAAATTAAAAATAAACCAAACATGATCAAGTAATCCATTTCAGAATCTATAAATGCAAAAAATACGAAATCAAAATCCAAAAATCATTAGCATTCCCATTTTGACCTTAGTATTATTCACAATCAATAAAAGATAGAAATAATCTAAATATGCATCAAGGCATCAATGATCTTACCCAGATGTGAACCCCAGAAACAAACAAAAAAAAAAAAAAAAAACACAACCTGTCAAGATGTGTCCACCTGTGAAACAGTGGCATGATTGTTGTCGGGGTAACCAACCACCCATTCATTGGATTTGAGGCTGCCCCATGGGAGGAAACTCCTGTCAGATACTATAGCCTCAGCCAACAATCCACGCCTAGGGAGATCATAGAGCCAAGAAGGGAACTTACTTCTGTTTTTTAACTAAACTGACCTAGTGCTAAACTGCCTTCTAAATATCTAAATTCATTCCCATAGACAAAAGCTACTGTCAACTTTAATCAGTGAAGCATCTCTTTGCAGTAAACAGTAGTGATTTCAAAGGCTCATGGCTGCCTAAGATGCTGAGAATAAGTAACCGTTGAGGGCTCATCCCAAAACCAGACACCACACCCTCTAATTGCTTTCAGTTAAGTATTAAAGAACAGGAAAGAAAAGGACAATGAAGTATGCTAGAGTCAGAAGATAAGGTAAAGAGCTTTAAAATGCCGTTCTCTATACACAATCAACCATCACAACCATGAACTCACAACTGCAGTTAATTGCATTAGGTCCTTATTACACTGGCCCTGTCAAAGATCAGTCATGGGATATAACAGGAGGCCCTACCCATTACTGCTGAACTATTGACTGTTCATAGAATCTTGGAGAGGCAGAACCAATATCTTCAGTTGTTTTGAAGTCTACCAGGCTTAATGGTTAAATCCAAACCCATGATCATACCGATGGCTCCTAGCTCCAAAATTGCCAGTTTAGTGAGCACATAGCCTGGAGTAACTGCAGAAACTCAGAAAATAAAAAGGTACCATTGCCAAGGTATGGAGGTTAAGGAGCAACAGAAAGGGAAATATCAGGGCAATGAGGGAGGATCTAACTAGGAAGAAGGGGGGAAGATAAATAAAGAAGAAGGTGGGAAGAGGGTAAAATTACAGTAAGAATGTCTTTAAAAGTTAAAGCAATCAGACTATTAACTACATACCCCTCCCCCCAAAAAAACTAAAATACACATGAACTTGAATATAAGTATGCACATATAGTTTAAATGAAATTTGCTCCTCTGGTTTGACAATATTCCCTCCAAGAGCCAAATACCATCTAACAAAGACCCCAACACCAGGCATGAGAAGCCATCTTTTGAGCAGTTGGTCAGGGTTGTCCAAGAGGTTCCTGAAACATTACAGACTATTGCTATTGCCCTTGGTTGCCATTCCATCCAGAGGTGGAAGGTAAGTCTCTATTTCTGGTCCCTCTATTCAGGGACCAGAGGCCCCTGTCTTGGAGCAGACCTAAATGCCCTCCTCCCTAAGGACTAGCTTTCATAGTACCTAAAGATGCATCTAAGCTTTCAATGGAGTAAAGCAACCAAAATCCTAACCAGGTATAAAGTTTACAAACCACAAAACTGACAGCAAAGTACAATAACTCTATGAGTGCAGTAGTGGCACACACACCTCAGAAGTAGCCAGCATCTCTCTAGTTGGACTTAAGACCAGTTCAACAGAGGAAATTCATGACTGATACTGGAAACCTACCTAACTACTCAGAGCTATTAAAGTCATGTAGAGGAGAACCTCTACAGTGTACACATTACTAAACTAGGATAATCCCTAACTATATTCTGAATGTTTTCCTCATACCCACAGATAAGTGTAATCTTCACTCTCATCAAAGAAACTTCTCTTTGTAACAAACAGAGACCATTAAGAAAACCACAACCAACCGAAATACAGAGTTGTAGAGTCAAGTTCCAGTGGATACATCTACCCACATCTGAGTCTCATGGAACTTGAAGACGAGGGAAAGATGGTAAGAGCCAGAGGATTCGGGAGTTTGCTGTGAGATTTTTTCTCCCGGTAACATCAGAAGCAATGCCCATGACGTCTCAACAACATGACCACTTAAACACGAGCTGATAATGGAGAGTGAACATGGATGGGGGAAAGCTATTGCAGCCTCAAACTCCACAAGGAATTACAGGCAACTAAAGAATACTGAGTGTGGAAGAAATAGTCTTTCCTAGGGAAGAGCACACAGATTGGTTATCCAATACCAAATGGTCAACCCTGAAAACATACAAACAAGTAATAGTATACAGGCTGAAAAGATTATATTTAGGAATATATCTATATTCAAGTCAAGTTCATAGAAATAGAGGAAAGACTGGCAGTTGCCTAGAGGAAGAGGAATGTTCAAGAATATAATTTTCTTAATAAGAATTATGTTCAAGAACATAATTTCAAATAAACAAATCGTAAGATATGTTGTACCTATAGTTACTAACACTACAATAGTGCTTTAAAAAAACTTTTTAAGGGAGTAAACCTCAATCACTTTGTCACAATTTCTCAAATGTCAAAAATTTTAACATGATGTTAAATGAAGATATAGCTGATTTTTCAAAAGAAATTATGGGAGAAATATTTTGAAAATGAACGGTGATGGATGCTGTCCCAATGCACTTGTGCCGCTGTATATGATGTGTATCACCTATAAAACCATCTGAATATTTCAGAACATGAAAATAAAACTGTCCAACTCAGTACAAAATTCTCCAAAAGACCCATCGCCATAAAGAGAGATATGCAATACAAGCTTATTGCAACAAAACTTTAGTATTATTGATATACGAGACTTGCAAATAGAAGGTATATAGAATAGTAACATCAAATGGTTCACTATTTAGCTTGGATTTCTACATTGAGATAAGGCATCTTTTTCTTCCATATTTTGTCTCTAAGTCTCAGTATGGAAATGGATGACACTGGGAACTCTCTTTGTTTCTCAATGTCACATTGACTTAAAAGTAAAAAAAAAAATTAATTAATTGTTAATATTGACAAAATAATCATTTTATTATTTAGAATCATATTTCTAATTTCATCTCACTTTTAAATTCTATTTTACATGCATTCTGTAAGACATATCGTAATTATATCTTGATTTTAAAAGAAGTAGACATTTTTGGGAGAGTTGACTAATTTATCTGATAGGACGCCTTCAGGATTCAAGTTGGAGAGGAAGCTGAAGGCAGCCTCTTGCTCACGTTAAACATCTCAGGCCCTCCTTTGACTGTAGAAGTAAAAGTCAGTTATAGTCAATTCGAAGGACAGTCATAGAGTAGCAAGGAACAGAGGGATTCACAAGGATCAGGACAGAAAATGTGTTTAAGGTAGCTAGATTGTAGTCTTGGTGAGTGCTAACAGAAGTGGGGGGAGAGAACCCCCCTCGATGGAAGAATGAAACATGAGTTGTGCACAGCAGAACTTCCACAACGCTCTCACAATATAGAACAGGCAGCCTGTTTTGTTGAGAGGGTTGTTTTGTTTTGTTTTGTTTTTGAGAAGAATCAGAAAAAGCATTACTTTCAAGGTAGACATTATTGCTGAAAAGGAGTTGTGATTAGATAGATCAGTTCAGAAAATTTGCTAGAAAACAGTTTTATTCCTCTAGCTTTCAAGAATGGAAATAAATACCTCAAAGCAAATAATGAAAGTAGAGTCTTTTCAAAAACAAAGGCTTCAGAGGAAGTAATCTATTCAACCAACAAGCATGTCACTTAAGAATGCAACAGCCTGGCAGTGGTGGTACACGCCTTTAGTCCCAGCACTTGGGAGGCAGAGGCAGGGAGATCTCTGTGAGTTAGAGGCCAGCCTGGTCTATAGAATGAATTCCAGGACAGCCAGAGTTATGACAGAGAAACCCTGTCTCCAAAACCTAAATGAGAGAGAGAGAGAATGATCGTGGGCAATTGCCAAAATAAAAATTTTTCCATCTCCAGCTTTTTAACGAGGAATCACAGTAAGAAATGTATTGTAATACTGGACAGAATGGTGCATACTTTTAATCTCAGCATTTAGGAAGCAGAGACAAGTGGATTTCTCTGAGTTCAAGACCAACCTGGTCTATTCAGCAGGTTCCAGGATAGCCAAGGCTATATAGAAAGATAAAAATTAAAAGAAAAATAAAGGAAAAAAAAGAAAGAAAGAAAAGAAAAATGCATTTTACATTTTATCCCAATTGGCAAAAACAATCTTTCCTTATTATAAAAAACACATCTGTTCCATTTAAAGAAAGAAAAAAAAAACCATTTGACTGTGACTTGCCTTCCCACTAGCAAACCACACATGCAGTTTGAAGGACACTGTATTAGCAGCTGTAGACCACTTAGTAGTCAGTCCCTCGGCGCCCCTGTCCCCGCCGCGCCCCCGCCCCCGCATCCTCTATGCATCTGCACAACGTTGCTGCTCTCCTTTTTAAAGAAGTAGGAACAGGGCAGAATCAGAATGGGAGAGAGATGGGTGAAGGAGGAGACCTTCATAGGGAAAGACTCTAGGAGGATGGGGTTGGATTGATGATGAGCTTACTGCAGCTATTAAAGAAAGTAACGACAGGAAGTGCAATGATAACTTACTACCTTTTATGTGACTTGTTGCTTTAAAATAACGATAAGGAAGCAAGGCTCCAGAGTCAAGCACAGTTAGAGCAGGCAATACCAAAACGCTGGCAGAATTGCTAAGGAAATGTTTAGGGGAGGATGGAGATTAGAGGGTGGAGTGAAGCCAGAATCCATGGGAAAGGAGAAAGGCACACCCACTGGCTCAGGGTCGGGATCCAAGCATACTTCACATGCCCTAAATATCTGCTGTCATGGGTCATCTCACTCCTAATCATTCTGAGACCTTTTTAGCTGGGTAGTGTTGGAATCATGGGCTGAAAATCAGCCACAGAGTGACCAGAAATGAATTATTTCTCAGAATTAATTGCTTCTCCAAATCCATCTGTCTGGAAACTGGAAGTATAGCAGATGCAATCCGGCATCCCTCACGGCCTGGCAGGCCCGACCGCCTCCTGTTGGAAATGGAGAGAACCCAGAAGGTCTGAAAGCTTCTACAAGTTTTGGAAAGCTTCTACAAGTTTTGCTGGACATGAATTTCCTGTGAAAACTAATGTCTTTGATTCATACATAACTCAAACTAGTTTCCATAACTGGGTCTCTTACTGAAGGCATTCACAAGAGGGGGCAAATGAAATCAGGGGTCCAGAGGCCCCACCCTCCAAGGGAAAGGAGTCTGCACTCTTATCAACTCCAGGATTGACGTAGGCAGAAGTTTCTGGTCAGGCCTTCGGCCAGATTTTACATTTTCATGGGCGTCAACCAGAGGCCTGAAGCACCTGGAACCTTTTACTAAGGTAAACTCTCATCTGCCTCCTGTGTCTGAGAAGTGAGAATGCTCCCAGCCTGGGCAGACATTCTTCATTATCCAAGCCATGAAAATGCTCCTTTTCTCTGTGATGTATGACAATGTTTTGTACCAGTTATGATGTTGTATTCCAGTTCCAATGTTCCCCTTTCCGACTGTTGACTATGCTGCCTTTCACTCTGTGTTGCTGGTAAGAGAACTTCCAGTGTTAGCACAGAACACACCCAGACGCCAGGTAATGAGCACAGAGGAGTTGTGTTTGCCCCAGAGGGACAGAGATAAGGGAGAGGAGAGGGAAGGGGCATAGGAGAGGGGGAAGGGATATTTGTACCCTGGAGGGACAAAGGTCTGTCCCTGGATAGGGTGGGGACAGATGTGGCCCTAAAGCTAATGGTGGCTTATACAGGGTCCTAGGTGGAAAAGGGAAAGGGAGGTACATTTGAGAAGGGTTAGGGAGGCTTATTCTGATTGGCTAGGAGGAGAATAAAAAAGAGTAAGTTTGGGCATTTTGGAGGGGTGGGTGTTGTAAGGGTTTGAGGGGAGGTAGGCCTCTGTGTGTGAGGCTGAGACTTGGGTTATGTCAGGCTGTCTTTTTTGAGACCCATCACCATCTTGGAGCTATGTGGAAGATGTACTAACAGTAGGAACTATTTTAAAGTCAGCATCAGGCAGTTACTGTGTCCTTATGTCTGGCTTGTTTGAGGAGGAGTTTGTCTGGTTGGTTGATATAAGGATACTGTGGGTCCCGCCCATGTGGGGTTGCTCTGCTTCTTCTGCACTTGTCCTGAAGAGATGAAGCAGCTAAGAAAGAGATAAACCACCATACCAGACCTTACCATGTGCCTTCATCCACAACAGACCTGCTAAGATGGGAAGCTATAACTATCAATGGATGAGAAGATCAGGCATTGCAGGGACAGATCTAGTGGAGGCTGCTGGGTATACACAACATGAGCTTTACCCAGATGCTACAGTTTGCATCATTTGTTCAAGCTGCTTACCACCCCACGTGCCTCAATTTCCTCAACTGCAAAAGAGGAAGGATCATAGTACTCAGTGCATAGACCATTTGAAGGATTAAGTGAGGCCACACAAGCAAGATGACATATGGTCCTTACTGGACACAGTAACCGCTAAGAAATGTTAAGAACTTATCTTTAAAATCCATATCTACCAACACCAGGTGTCAATAAGAATTATCTTTTCCAGAAAAACTGCTGCCTCACAGGCAGGAAGCATGTTGTGTACATCATGAAGGCTCCGCTCTGAAGACTCTAAGGGGAGAGCTTGCTTTTGTCTCACATCTATACCTCCTCCTCTAAGAAAATGAATCATCATCAGCGTAGACGTAAAAGAAAGACAAGCTCAGAAATGAAAGGGAATGAAGCCTGCCTAATCTAATTCCTGTTCACATTCTTTATTGTCTTTTATTCCCCCAGCTCTGAAAACATACATACATGTAACATTTTGTAGACTGAACAAGTCCTATTTAGGAATATATGCATATCCATATACATGTATGCATGCAATAACAATTAGTGGAAAAAGAGGCCGTGAATTTGAAGGAGAGTGGGAAGGACTTTATGGGAGGGTCTGGATGAAGGAAAGGGAAGGAAGAACTGTTGTCATTGTGTTATAAACGCAAAAATAAAAAATTTAAAATAAAAATAAGAAGAGCCAATATGAGCAGAGTGCACGGCAGATCACTTGCCGAGCATATGCAAGACTCTGGGTTCACTCTCCAGCTTCACACACGCACACCAGAAGAATAATGGATCCATCTTGAAGTTCCATTCTGTACCCGACACTTTGCTAAGTGTGTCACACCAAATCATGTAGTCTTTATTACAATCTTATAGGATAGTTGTGATGGTGTTTCTGTTTTATACATAAGAAAGCTAAGTTCTGGAGAGGTGAAGAAATTAGCTGAGGGTCTCACAGATCTCTAGACATCAGAATCTGCAATGAATGTGCTGAGACCCCATGCCACCTTATCACTCAACAAGTCTGTATGGTTTGTTTTTAAAGTTATCCAACTGTAACAACTAACTAAAAGTCATTCCATGACGACTTATGGAGCACCCCCTCTGTCTCAGGCACTATCCTTACTGCTGAGAACAGAAAAAAACTACCCCTGTAGAACTGGCATGCAATTTGGAGGATGCGGACAATATATACAGCACATAACATACCTAGAATGTTAAGAGGTGGTTATTTTAAGGCGGGGAGAGGATGTATAGAGGGCAATAAGAGTACAGACAGCACCACACTCGAAATAGGAGATCTAACTGTGCTTCATCATGAAGCTGAGATTTGAGCAAGGTCTAGAGGAAGGTGAGAGATTCATCTGGGTAGAAACTTGAGCAAAGGCAGTATCTAGTGCAAACACCCCAGAATTAAAATTGACTTGATTTATCAAGAAAGGCTCAGGTGAGATGGGAAAGCAGTGATGTCAGCAATACAGCAAGGTAGAGTAAATCAAGGCCATACAGAGCCCATCGGCCTTTACAAAGATGAATTTTTCTCTGTATACAATGAAGAATCATTAGGCGGTCTTGAATAAAGGATCATAGTTGTCAGGCTTTTTACAAGAATTTGCCTATGTGCTATATTGAGAAAAAAAAAACTGTAAAGAAGCAAGAGCTGAAGTCAAAGGAACGATTAAATGATGACACAAAATTACGTGAGCGATAATTAGAGATGCCTGGATGAGAGCGGTGAAGAGACTAGAGTATTCTTGGTCATATATGCAATTTTCCTACGTTAGAGCCCTCCAAATTTACTGGTCAGTTAGACACTGAATATAAGAGAAACACGTATGAAAAAGTTGTAGGTTTCTAACTTGAGAGGCTGACAGACAACAGCATTACTACAATATATCAGTGACTGTGGTGAAATGGATTCCATTCTGGACGATTTACATGACTATGGGGGAAGATAAGGGATTGGACTCGGTACATGCTAAAGTTGAGATGTCTGTTAAATTTCATCTAAACGTATCAAATAGGCAGATGGATGTATAAGCCTGAAACTCAAGGTGGTTCAAGTTAGAGATGTAAAAAAAGCAGTAGAAACAGTCACACTCTTGCACTGAAATATGATCAGCTGTGTATACATAGCTCAGGAGCATTCCACTGCTATAAATAAGTCCAGGAAGACAGACAGCAAGAGATTGGAATGGATAATGAGGAAGGAAAACAATCAAGACAGTGCAATGTCCTAGATGTCAACAGATTAAAAAGAGAAAAGGCCAGAGAAGATGATACACTGTATCTGATACATGTAGGTCATTAAATGGGCTACTGGAATTAGTCATGTAGAGATCAAAGGTAACTTCAACAAGTGAATTTTTGAGGGGGAAAAGGAGCCAGGTTGACTGTACTGAAAACAATAGGTTTGGGGGGGGTGCTGTTGGTGTTGCTCCTTGGGAAAGGAGTTGTTTGTTTGTTCACTGATATGAATAATAGAGTACATACAGGAAATGAATGAGGGAGGAAGAAGTATGCAGACAAGAGAGAAGATGCGTTGGAGAACGTTCCCTAAGACCAAAGTTGAAATAGGATTCATGAACAACAAACTGGAGAGGTTGTTCTAAAGGCAGTAGGATGTACAGGACATCTATGGTACCAAGTGGGAAGAAATTTCAATTAAGAGGCCCTAATAGAGACTGTGTTCGAGTGTCCAAGACTATTTCTGATCGTGCAAGAAGCAAACTGGGTCAATGTAAAGGTAGATTGCAAAAAAAAAAAAGTTAGGAAAATTTATAAATAACAGTTGGAGAGAAAGCAAGAGAGTGGAGTCTGTGCCTGTGAAAGAGGAGAGAAGCTGCATAGGCAGAGCCTCAGGCTCCAGAGTAAGACTGACAGAGTCTCAGACAGACCAAAAAAGCGTTTCTGTACAACGATTTCCGTTACGGAAGTTTTACATTGGACAAGAAGGGTACAGGTCTAGCAGACACTCCAGTCGCTGGTTGGGGCAGTATGAGTGAAAAATGGCCGTGGTATAAGTGCTACCGAACCCTGACTGTGTGGTATCTACAAGTTGTCTGGCTCACTTCCTGCAATGTAGGTATCCTCAACAGAACAGCTCAGAGAGAAGCATTTATGACCACCGCAAAAGCACAGCGAGGAAAATAGAGGGAGTACAGTGCCATCTGCAATGGAGGACACTGTTTGACTGTTTCTCTGGCAGCACTGAAGGTCTTTTGGAAAATCATGTTCCCAGTTGAGGTGGTCATGCCTTTGCCTGGATGTGTATTGCTGCTTAGATTTAGATTCTGGGCAGAGAGAAAGTGATTCAATCAGGTTTGAAGTCTCAGTGATTGAACACAGTTGAGCAAGAGAGGGACTTGAGGATCTAAGGATGTATGCCCAGGCGTGAGCAATACTTGACAGAAAGGCATCATGACTTAGAAAAAAAAAAGTAATGACAGGAGATAATCAATAAACTGAAATCTATGCTAAAATTAGGCATAGGTGGAGTTTAGATTCTAAAGAGCGAGTACCAGAAATAAGACCATATGAACAGTGACCAGAAGATGGAATACAGAAAACTGAGGTGTCGGATTGTAGTTATTGGGGGAGGGAAAAAAAAAAGGTTGGTACATTGCCAAGAGAATCGATGGTGATGGTGGATTAAAGGGCAATTTGATAAAAGGAGAGGAGTTCCAGGATAAAAAGGGTGGAGCTGGAGGCCTCATTTACATGTGTGTGGAAATTAGCAAAAATAAGAGTATTATTAAAGGGATTAATAAAAGAGCCCACAGCTAAAGCTCATCCAGAAACTAATGATCCAAAATGCAGCAGAAGAGAGAAAGTAGAGAATATAGTCTGAAATGAGATTCATGGTTCGAGGGGGTAAGGGAACGTGGAAGCACATCCTGAAAGTACCAGTTTAAAAAAAAAAAACAAAGAGACAAATGGGATCCCTAACCTGCATCTAGGCTCTGAGGTACTAGAACTTTGACAGAAAGAACCTTAGCAAACAGACAGAGCCCTAGGGGAAGAAGGATCCTCAGAGCAGATCTTGGTCTGGATCAGGACCGGAAGTTAAACAAATCATTGTCTTCTCTTCCAAGTTTTGAAATCTCAAAAAAATTTTGTCACTGTGCAAAAAAAAAAAAAAAAAAAAAAAAAAAAAATCATTCAAGATCCAGTCGAGGTAAGTGAACCTATTCCAGGTGGCTTCTTTTATTTAAGGAGCTAGCTACAGGTGCTGAAGAGTTGATTCAGCAGTTAAGAGCACTGACTGTTCTTGCAGAGGACCTGGGTTTCATTCCCAGCCTCTGGCAGCTCACAACTGTCTGTAACTATAATGGTCAAGGATCCATCACCCTCTTCTGGCCTCTGTGGGCACCACACGCGTGTAGTGCACATATACACATGCAGGTAAAACGCCCATATACATAGAAAGATAAAATAATTTTTAAAGAAGCTAGTTTCAAAAGTATCTGAAGAGTTGCAAAGCCCAAATAAAGTTAGTGAAAAAACCGAGACCTTAAGACTAGGACACAGTTCCTGATCTAGCTAGGAAGCTTGGAGGAGGTGGTGATAATACCAGAAACCAGGACACAGCAGCCTGGTGTTTCCTTTTCAGATGCACTCTGATGTCCCACCAGTGCTTTCTATTGGCTCAGCCTCCAAGGCTCCCGGTCCACAGTGGAGGTCAGTGGCACTCTGCCACTTGGACTGTAGGGAATGGGCCTGAAGACCAGTCTGTAGATGATTTGCATAGAAATCCAAGCTGCTGATGCTACTGAGAGGTGTTTGTGATGCTCATGACTTCTAGAAAGCCAATAGGAGCATTGAAGGAATTGGAGAGGAATTAGGAATGGCACATCAAAGTTCTACAGAATCATCTAAGAAGTGTGGAAAATGAAAGATGACGAGAACAAGGAGTAGCAGCACGTACCTGTAATCACACTACTAGGGAAGCTGAGGCAGGAGGATCACCAATTGAAGTCCAGCCTGAGTTCCAGAACAAAACCCTATCGATAAGAGGGGGAAAATGAATTAACAGATAATAACAGGTGGGAAAGTGACCAGAGTCTGGAGCTTCTTGGGCAAAATAACAGAACAATACTCATGCTGGTAAGTTGCTGGCAGACAGGAGCAGTAAGAGTTGGACACCTATGTTCTGCTTTTTATCATTAGAAAGAGAAGAGGCCAAAACATATACACATATCAAGGGACGAGGCTAAGGAATGAGATGGAAATAAATGATGGGGAGGGTAGGGAGGAAAGGGGAGAACAGGAGGGAGAGGAGGGGCAGGGAGGGAGGCAACTGGGAAGCCATGGCTGATAAGTATGTGAGGCATCTGCTTTGTTAGTTCGGATATGTAATAACTCTGGCCGTTTTGTTTTTGTTTTTGATTTTTTTGTTTTGTTTTGTTTTGTTTTATGTTTTCAAGAACCCAGTATCTTTCTTAGTCTCCTAGGGTTGGTAGAGACGTAGTTTAATTTCCCTAAGTTTTGTATTTTCTTCTGAATTCTGAAACCTCGCCTGATGGTAAAGCACGAATTTGAGTGTGTATGTGTATTTGCTGTGTATATGTGTGTATGTGTGTGTGAGCAGAAACATTTTTTCCCCCAAGCTCATAGCTAACTTCTTCTCTCATGGGTGAGTTTAAAAGTATAACTCATTTTTAAATACATAAAACTCTGTTATCAGTGATTTAAAAAAAAAAAAAAGCCTGTGTTTCATTGCCATCCATTGGTATCTGCTTGAGTAAACGAAACCAGGGTGTGACTCAGCATGGGAAAGTGGGAAGTGAGGCTGTGGGAACACATTTCCTAAGGTAACCTTAGAAGACTGCAGTCGGCCGTGGCTCCGATTCGCTTAAGCACCAAGACATAGAAGCATTTGTCGCTTCATCCTGGACCTCACAGGAGCGCTGCCTAGCCTTCTTCAGTGGGCTGCCATGGGTATATTCCTGTGCCAGGATCTGTGTCCCCTGGGTTGACTTGGCTGGGTGGGGTGCGTTACCACAACAACCTGAGGTAAACTCACCGTCTTTGGAAAGCACCAAAAATCAGGCACAGGAAACAGAGTTCAGCTACTCAGAATATTCAGGAAGGAACTAGAGGCAAGGCCTAAAAGAAACAGCACAGGACTGAAAATTACTTCTATGGTTCACAAATAAATCAAACAGAGGTCCCTCTCGATCTCTCTCTTTCTCTCTCTCTCTCTCTCTCTGTGTGTGTGTGTGTGTGTGTGTGTGTGTGTGTGTGTGTGTATATGTGTTATGCTTTCATCACCAAAGTAGAGATTTGCTTTAAATTTTTATCATCATTGTTTTTACTAAAAACGGCCCATACTAGGCCTTGAGGTCTGATTTTCTTCTTCCCTCAGTATACCATGATATATCCTGTTATTTCTCAACCTATAGCACTTTGGGTTCAACTACAGATGTGCCACAGCCTGCCTCAACAAGGAAAGTCAACAATACAATGATCGTGAGAGCTCATGGCCACCTCAAGGTCAGGCTTACTTTTTTTGTCCTTGGTCATGCTTTGAATTCAATTAGATATCCTTTCTAGGCTTGCTCAGTATTTCTCTAGACAGACTTTTCATCCATCTAACTACTCCCTCCAGTAATCATTTTCTTCTGATAAAGTATAAAGACACAGAACAAGTCCCCTGGAAACACTACTTCTCTTTATTTTCTTTTACCTTCTTTAACTAGTCCTGTTATTTTTTAACTAACACATGCAAATTAAACATATTTAAAGACTATTAGATAATCAACATTTTTGGATTTCAAATATGAATATGGTCATGTGGTACTTGCTTCCTTTTCTATATGAAGACTATTAATCTATTAACGTCATCCCCTTTGTCTCTTTTTGCTTGTTTCCTGTAGCTTGAAGATTGTGTGTGTGTGTGTGTGTGGGTGGGTGTGTGTGTGTGGGTAACAATGAGAAACACACAGACAGAAAGACAGACAGAGACCTCTGGAGACCAGAGGTCAACATCAAGTGTCCCCCTCAACCACATTTCACTTTTCAGACACAGTCTTTCAATGGAATCTGGACTTTGGTGAGTAGGCTAGACTGGCTGGCCAGCGAGCCTCTAGTCGTCACTGCCCCATGCCAGGATTACACACGTGCACCACCACACCAGTCTATTCATGTGGGTTCTGGGAACCAAAGTAGGTCTCTGTGCTTTCTTTACTGACTGAGCCTTATCCCCAGCTCAGTTTCTTGATCTTAACAATAAGAAACCAAATCCTTGGCCATTCCAATGTCCTGAAGTGTTCCTTCTACACTTTCTTCTTGTAAGTTATAGCTGCTGGCCTTGTTTGTCTGCCTTTCACCCATTTCAGATTGATTTTATAACTGATTAAACCTAGGTATTTATCTACTTTCGCTCAAGACTAGGTTGGTTTCCATTTTCCCACCACTACTTTTCAAAGAGATTATCCATTTCCAATGCATACCCTTGTCACTTTTGTCAAAGTTCAGTTGGCCATAAATGGCTTACCCCAAGCTATCTGTGTGCTCCACTGGTCCACATGTCTGTTTGTATGCTCTTACCATGCTGTTTTGAGCACTTCAGCTTCATGTTACATTTTAATACAACATCTCACTCTGTCTTTGTTTAAAGCAACTCAAAATGTAGATACTTTGTCAATACTGATTCTTCCCATCCATAATCATGGGACATCATTGCTTTTTTGTGTCCTATTCAATATCTCTCATTAATGTTTTATAATTTTTATTATCTCTTTGTTTGAATTCATTCTCATATAATTGTTGTAGCTACTGTAAATGAGGTTGCTCCCTTGATTTCTATTTGGCATTCAGCAACACTACTGATGTTTTTTGTGTTGGTTTTATATTCTTTAACTTTCTGGAATGAAATTATTAGCTCAAATCATTTTAGCAGTCATTCGGGGTTTTTTAAAAATCCTGCAGTGTGCACAAAAGGACAAAGTAACATTCTCCTTTTCAATTTAGATGAACTTTTTTTCCCATTGCCTGATTGTAATATCTAGCATTCACCCCATGTTATTTTAGATGAAATTACTGAAATAGCACAATAATGCTTTCATACAATATATTCTGATTATGGTTTCCCCTCCCCTAACTCCTCCAATATTCTCCCCACCCATCCAATCCCCTCCCTGTCTCTCTTTCAAAAACAGTCAAATGAAAGAAAAGGAAAGAAAGAAAGAAAGAAAGAAAGAAAGAAAGAAAGAAAGAAAGAAAGAAAGAAAGAAAGAAGGAAGGAAGGAAGGAAGGAAGGAAGGAAGGAAGGAAGGAAGGAAGGAAGGAAGGGGCATGAGAATAAAAGAGCATGAGAAAACACACACACACACACACACACACACACACACACAAGCTCATAAAAGCACAAAAATCAGAAACTATAGTATATAATCAAAAAAACAGTAATGTTAAAAAAAATGCTCAAACAAAGCATTATGAGACCAAAAAATAAAAATCTCCAAAAATACCATGAATTCATTTGTGTTGGCCATCTACTGATGGGCATAGAGCTTGCTTTCAATATACCCAGTGAGCCTCTGTTGGAGAAAACTAATTTTTTCTTTGCAAGCAGGTGATATTTAGAGATAGTTTCTGGGTTAGGGATAGATAGGACTCTTATCCACTTCCGCCCTCAGTGCTGGGACCCCATCTGGCTTGGACATGTGCAGGTCATGTACATACTTCCACATTCTCTGGGAGTTCACATGTTCATCAGTCCTGCTGCATTTAGAGGGCCTTGCTTTCTGTGTCCTCCATCCCTCTGGCTCTTACATTCTTTCTGTGTCCTCTTCCACAGCTTCCCTCCCTTCCACACCCTGCAGGGTGTGATGGAGACATCTCATTTAGAACAGAGTATTCCAAGGTCTCTCACTCTGCACCGTTGTGGGTCTCTGTATTTGTTCCCATCTCCTTCAGGAAGAAGCTTCTCTGATGATGGCTGAGTGAAAACACTGATCTGATTCCCAGCAAAGTATGGCCACTGGGTTCCCAGGTAGAGAGTGTTTCTAGGCACAGGCAGTTGACACAAAGAAACTGGAATGGGCTAGAAGCCAGGGCTGAGTGGGTCCACAGTGAAGGCAGCCATCGCTGTCTTGTTATAAAAACTAAAAGTTTTCAGCTTTTTTCATCCTTTGGAGCCCATTGAATTGTTGCATGTGCCCTTTATTATGGAGAGTGTAGTCTTCCTGTACAGAAGTTATTAAAAGCTTTTTATCATAAAGACATACCAAATTTTAACACATGCTTTGGGGACTGTTGAGATTAGCCTGTGGATTTTCCCTTTCATCCTGTTGCTGTGGTCTATCAGATTTCAGAATGCACATATTTTGAGCCATTCTGACAGCTCTTAAAATAAACCCTACTACATCCCGGTGGATAATCTTTTTAAAGTTTCTTACTATTTTGCTAAGAATTTTTGTCTCTTATGTTCATCAAGGACATTTGCTTTGCTGTAGTTTTATCTTCGTTCCTTTTATTGTTGTCGGGTCCAAAAAAACTGGGGACAAGGCTCACTCAGTACCTTGGCTCCTGCCAGTACTCTCACCCGGCCCCCTGACCTAAACCTCTCCAACCCAGGGACTGGGCTTTCCTTCCCTTCTGCCAATTTCTAATTCCTATATGATCCAGCCATTTTGGTCAAGTGCTCTCTTAGCCTCTTGGTCCTCAGCTTCTCTCTTGGTCTAATTGTCAACTCATCCCTTCTCTCTCTCTTCTCTCCCTCCCTCGTTCTCGACTTCTGTCTCTCCTCTTCCGGCCAGGTTCAGCCTGGACTCCTGCAGATGTCTCTGGATTTTCTCTCCTTCATATCTACAATAAAAACCTTCACCTCAACCATACCTCGGAGCGGTCATGTCCTCCTTTTCATTCGGTTGTGCCCTTATCTGTATTTGTTTGTTTGTTTATTGGTTGTAACTCTGGCTGTCCTGGAACTCACTCTGTAGACCAGGTTGGCCTCAAACTCACAGAGATCCACACTGCCTCCCAAGAGCTGAGATTAAAGGACTGTGCCACCCGCCCCCCCAATCCTTATCTGGTTTTTTCTTTTTTGTTTTTTTTTTTTAATATCAGGATATTGCTGGCCTTATACAGTAAGTTTGGAAAAATTCTCTCCACTTTAATCTTTTAGCTGTTGGATAGTTTTCTACAGATTTCTATTAGTTCTGAGTATGTCTAGGGTACCATTTTATGGTCTAAGGTAACATCTAATACCCATGTTATTTCCTTTTTTTTTTTTTCTGTCTGGAAGATTGCAGAAGGCGAGGTGTTAATATCCCCTGACATGTTTTGTCTATTGTTGTTTTGCACATTTTTTGTTTACTGTTCTTTTGCTTGTATATATTATGTTTCTGATTCTGTGTTTTTATGGTGTGTGTGTGTGTGTGTGTGTGTGTGTGTGTGTGTGTGTATGTGTGTGTGTGTGTGTTGTGGTTTTTCTTTCTTTTGTTTGTTTTTTATTTTGGTTTGATTTGTTTGTTTGCCTGTTTGTTTTCCAGAAAGAGAAAGAAGGTGTGGAGTCGGGTGAGTGGAGAGGTGGAGAGGATCTGGGAGAAGTTGGGAAAGGGAACCATAATCAGAATATATTGTATAAAAGAAATTTTTTTCAATAAAAAGTCCCCTACCATTTTATTACAGTCTACTTTTTGTTGTTGTTGCTGTTCCCATTAATATTTGCTTTATTTATCATGGTGCTCCAGATTGAATACATATACACCAAAAATTTTTACTTTCTTCGTCTGTCATTAGTGCCCTACCTTGCTCCTTTGTCCTATTTTTGGCTTAAAGTCTGTCGTAATCCAGGTAAGTTGTGGTGAACCTGTCATAGATATTAATATCTCTACCCACACTGAGCAATAGCACTTGTTATTTTGTACCGTATATAAAGTTTAGATTCATAGCTATCCATGGTTCTAATCCACAGGGCATTAAAGTTACTAAAACCAGCTCAATATAACTGCTTACAAAGTAGCCAATTTAAGATAGATGTGTGTTGTGGAAGTTTATTTTTAGTTGTGTTTAAAAATAGTTGTTTTTGTGCACCATTGGAAAAAGGGATGCATAGGCCCTGGCATTTTGTATTGTCTGCAGGTGTTGGATTTCTGTGGGGGATGTTTGATTGCTTATGAGCTACCTGTGGCATTCAGAATCAATAAAAAACACCTGAGCTCAGATGCTCAGAGTTCCACTGTACAGGTTGGCACTTGCCGTGGAGGTGGTTCCCTCTGCTGAGGTCTGGCAGAACTTACACCTATGAAAATGCCTCTGTGTCTTTCTTGGTGACCCACACAGTGGTATACTACAACAGATGTGAACTGATCCTTAAATAAAGCTTACCTTTAAGACACTTTCCCACATAGCCAATGGTGTGAAATACAAACAACATAAAACATAAAATATTTTTTTAACACAGCATAAAATCTTGTCACATAGATTAAAACAATTTCTTTTAGAATATAGCAAAGGTAGATTCATGCATATGTCCCCAATAAACAGATACCATACAAAGCACACAGATTATTTTTAAATAACCTACCCAGATATATCCACCATACATTAAGTCCCAAGTAACTGAAGTTTAAAGGAGCAGTCCTTCTAATAATGTAACTAGATGAAGTGTACACAGTGTAGGAAAATGAAAACTTACAAAATTGGTTGATTAGGTATCCTGTTGTCTCCTAAGTCATTCACACATTGAGACAAGAATTCAAGACACAAAACACAGTCATATTTTAAAACCAACTAACAGGTCAAAATATTGAGATGCTAGCTAGTCTTGGAGAAGAATAGTCAAACCCTGGTAGCATGAACCAGTGAGAAAGCATTGACAGAAACCTGATTTTCTAAGACAGTGTATGTTAGATTTGAACTGGTCTATTCAGACCATTCTTGCTTTCACTCATCTGTAAGGAGTGCTCTCTCTCCCTCCTCCCCTCTCTCCTTCCAAGTCTATAATTTTTATTTTCCAAAACCAGCTTCTCCAAACCTTGAAAGCAATCAGGGACACATTTCATATGGACACACATTAGCTAAACTTTGTTTTTTTACTTTTAGTAAGTGTTTACATATAGATCATGTAATGTCATAACAGAAAAAAGATGACATAGCATCGCAATGTTAAATATACAAAATACGTAAAAAAGGATAGTCTAGTGTGATACCATGTTTTTCAAAAAAACCAAGTCTCAATATTCCAAGGAAATGTAACTATCTGAACAAAACAGAAAACTGAAGACATGTTCAGGGTGGAGAAGGGAGTTCACTGTCTCCCAAAAGGGGAGAGGCAAAAAGCAAGCTTTTAAAAAATTCTTTTATTTTTTGAGATTATACTATAATTACATCACACCACACACACACTTTCTCCCTTCCCTTTCCTACCTCCTAACCCTTCCTTTCTCTCTTTCAAATTCATGGAGCTACAACCTGCTCATTCTGTATACTGTTACTTATATGTATGTGTTCAGGGTTGACCGTTGGGTACTGGATAACCAACTGGTGTCTTCTTCCCTAGTGTAGACTTTCTCCTACTCTCACCATTCCTCAGTTGCTGTAGTTGGCTTTTCAAGGAATGTGACGATGAAATTGTCACACTATATAAGAACAGCTTACCCATAAATATGAATATTGAATTTAACAATCCAATGTACAATCCAAAAAAAATCTAAAATTACTTTCTTGCGAATGGTATATTTGTATTATAACAGAGCAGAGTAAAATTTATAAACGCAAAAGGACATTTTTAAAGAACGAGATGTCTTATCAGGCAGCTAGTAACTCACCTTAGCCCAGAGAGCTGATATGCAGTCAGACCCACCCACTGACTCAGCTAGCATCACTATTGACTTGCAAATTAAACTTTCCTCATCTGGTGCTTTAACTTTTCTGGACTTCCTTCCTTTAGTTACTAAAGGTTGGTATGTTAAATAGGGTTGCAAGACTATTCTAAGTCAGGAAAAAAAATCTTGTTGGAACCTGAGGAAATCTCACTGTAGAACAAGGAACTCATCTAAGCATGGGTTTTTTTTTTTTTTTTTTTTTTGGTTTCTTTTTGGTTTTTTTTTTTTTTTTTTTTAAATTTTCCCTAATGAAAACTCCCAGAACCAATTCCTAACTTTTAAAATGGGGACTGTGTGTAGTTTCTACTCCAGTTTCCAAAGCCCAGACTTAACTGTATCTCCTCTGCCAATTACCTTCTTCCAACTTGTCTTAGCAGAGGAATGCAGGTCAGAAGACCTCCAGGCACCAAATGTGCCTGCCCTCCTCCAACACCTTTTCTGAATGGTCCTCAAGTTCCTTGTTTTTAAATTTCCATATCAGCAACATGGAGCCTAGCAACATACCTAAATAGTGAGATGTATTATTTACAACAGTGTATTATCTCTTAGCAACTATTTTAAAGAAAATACCATCTCAGCATTGTCAATGTGTATACAGAAGACTTATCTCTATGTACAGGTCAACCGTGAAACTAATCTTTTAAATTTGCATTTTAAATTTGTCTACCAAAAACAATTCAGATATTTTTGAGCTCTTAATTAAAAAAAATATATGTTTACCTATCTTTAGGTTATCTCTTCTAAATTCTATAACCAGGTCTTTTTTATCAAACTAAGTTCCAATAATTGATAGTTGAAAGCAGCATCCTCAAATCTTTTTTTTCTTTTCCTTTTATATTTCTTTTTTTTATTTATTTATTTACTTGTTTATTTCTAGTTCTTCATGACAGGATTTCTCCATGTCCTGGAACTTGCTCTATAGACCAGACTGGCCTGGCACTAAGAGATTTGCCTGCCTCTGCCTCCCATGCTGGAATAAAGGCATGCACAAACACTGTCCAGTGCATCCTCAAATCTCCTTAAGGTATAAATTTAAAATTAACATTTCAATTAACATTGCCAGAGATAAAGTCTAGAACCAGTTTCTCTTTCTTAAATTTTTTTTGAATCCTTGGATTTTAACTTGAAAAATTATAAGCAAATAATTGCTCTTATGGAGTCCAAAGCGCCCCAAAACACATTCATTCACATAAACACTGTTTTTTTAAGGTATGTCAATCATAATTAACAATGCACAATGAGTTTAAGAAAGACTGCAAAACTGAAGTGGTCCTGATGTAGAAGAAACTCTAAGAACTAAAAGGAGCATCCTTTTCTTAGGAGTCATTAAGAGTCATTAGGAGTCATTTGTTTTGACTCCTTTGCTTAGGAGTCATTAAGTCACACAAAACAGAAGTTAGCTAAGAGAACACTACCTCCAAAATACTCCAAAGATAAGTAGTCTGCCAACCAAGCCTGTTAGAAATAAGCAGAAATTTAGAATTTAGCTGTTTGCTCACCAAGATTGGCCTCCTGTTAGGATCTATTCCCATAACAAAGGGAGACAACCCTGACTTTCAATCAGTCATTAGGCCCATCCCCACATCAAAGAACATGCCTCTAAGGAGCAGCTCAAGAGGGCAACACATGGTCACAAGGACCATTAAATCCTGACCTACAATTAAGTTCCCTGTGCCAGGTGGGCAAGGTGAAGCCTGGTAACTATTCATAAAGAACAACACTGGTGTACTTAAGAAATAATTCTGGTGTGGTATCTTGGCCATGTAAGTCTCTTCTCTCTTTTTATATTGTTCAAAGTATGACCTGAGCTCGGACCTAAAAGAGACTTAAGTATGACAGCATATGTGGAATGAATAAGCCTGAAGTGTTAAATACGTTGGTAAAATCTTCAATTCCCAGCAGGCTCCTCTGGGAGCAGTAGCCAGAGCTGGATGCATATTATATTAAAGAGCTTTTTCCTTTATTAATCTCTAAGTGGACAGAGGGATTTCTCACTGGGAAGGCATATTAATTCTAGAACAGTCATAGTTTTCTCTTCATGAGCTGCAGAGCCAAAGACTGGGTTTTGCCCCATTACTGTCTTAGAAATATCAAAAGCTTATAAAAGACTAGTCACCTTTAGTTCTCCTGCACAGGTACCACACGAGTGAGTAAACACTTGATATTTCCATGGTAACCTGATCATGTCAGGTCTCAACACCTTGATTTCTCTATTCCAAGTGATTAAGCGCAGAGCCCCACTGGCTTAAGAGAGCTCCAGACCTTTCCTGTCACGTGGCAGATGCCCCAAATAGTTCAAGGGAACTACAAGTTTTCCCAGGAGAGCTTCCAAATTGACAAGACCTGTCCTACAAATGGTATTATTGTTAGATTTATGGACCTAACACTTAAGACACATCACTCTAGAAAGCCAAGCCTTGTTTTCTCCTAGAGCTGGCAGGTCTCTTATACATAGGACACAGCAGGAAGAAAGCAAACCAAAGACATAGGACACCTAATCATGTCTTCCCGAAGTCTTGGCTGCAAGAATGGCAGAGTCATGTTTCCCTGTCTCTGCAGTCCACAACTTTGACTTATGGTCAGGTGTCAAATGCATTCGAGAGCTCTCTGCTCCACCACCATGGTTGCTATGTTTCTTTATTTTACAATAATAACTGATACTGTTCAACGGAAGAACACACAGAGACAAAACCAGACCAAAAGCAACTGTTCCACATGGTTCAAAAGAACTTCACAGTAGTCCAAAAGCAAACAGCAAAGCAAATCTGATCAGGGCAGACTTTCTGGGAGCCAGAGTTTTGAGTTCAAACTAACTAACTTACTTTCTTTCTTTCTTTCTTCTTTCCTTCCTTCCTTCCTTCCTTCCTTCCTTCCTTCCTTCCTTCCTTCCTTCCTTCCTTCCTTTCTTTCTTTCTTTCTTTCTTTCTTTCCTTCCTTCTTTCTTTCCTTCTTTCCTTCTTTCTTCCTCCTCCCCCTCCCCCTCCTCTTCCCCCTCCCCCTCCTCCTCCCCCTCCTCCTCCTCCTCCTCCTTTTTTCTCTTCATCAAGTAGAGGTAAAAAGCAGCTGATTCTGCTACAGTGGAAAGAGGAAAATGACTCTGGACTAATGACTCCAGCATCTGCTGGGAGATTCCACCTTTCTTCTCCACTCTGGGTCAGCTCACTGTGAGTGGCAGGCATCACCAAAATGTCTTGGTCCCTCCATGGTTGCCATTTTGTTATGGCAACCATAACAGTTACAGTTACAATGAAGTTGATTTTTAAAATCTCAATTATAGGAAGCTAATTTGCAATGACAGCACCATAACAGGGTAGAGATAGGAAGAGAAGCAAAAAGGAAATACAGAAAAATACCATAAAAAGAGCTCTACACATTCTTCTGAGCAATTTGAATTTCTGTATATAATTTTACATTTTGTATCATACAAGTATTAATACACGAATGCCATTATTGCTTTTTAAATTTTTTCAGTTTATGAGTGAAGCTATGGTTTGCACATTGTGCAACACTGTAAAGTATTACTTTATTTAAACGTTTTCCGCATAGTTACTCTTGCCAGTGAATTTCATATCTTTTGATGTCCTCTTACTCACTAGCAGTTTTTCCTTTCAAATTAAAGAATCCATTCAGCATTTCTTATGAGACAGGTCTACAAGTGATACATTGTCTCAGCTTTTCTTTGGAAATTGTATCTTTCCTTCCTTTGTACAGGAAAGTATTCCCAAGTATAATATCCCTGACTGGCAGAGGTTTTGTTTTGCTTTATTGTTTTGATCTGTTCCCCCTCAGCACTATAAACAAATGCTCAGACTCTCCCCTGGCCTTCCAAGTATCTGCTGAGAAGTATGGTCCAGGTGACGTGATAGTGTATTTTCTCTTGCTCAGCTGAGGACCTTTTCTTGGTCTTTAGTCTTCCTGATCTCAACTGTAAGGTATCCTGGCTTAGGTTGATTGAGTTGAATCTGACTCGTGACTTTTGATCTTCCTCTATACAAATAGTTGTAGCACTCTCTAGGTTTGGAGAGTTTTCTGATGTAACCTTCTAAATAGTCTTTCTACAATTGAAGCATCAAATACAGGATTCAACATCACCTGAATAGTTGTTTTAAAGTTCTCCCAAAGCTCATAAAAGTTTCTTCTTTCATCTTCACCGTTTTCTCTTATTTCTCCTGTATGAATTTTCAAACATATTGCCACTGTTTCTTCTGTTGGGTCTGTTCTGTTATTGATTCCTTCCAGCTCATTTTTCATTTTGCTGAAAATATGTCTCAGCTCAGGTACTTCTGTTTTAGATTTGGTTAATTTGTTCACTCTGTTTTACTAATAAAATACTGGATTGTTTTCTTTGAGTCGTCTTGAACCTCACTGAATTTCCTAAAAACACCTATCTTGACTTCTCTGTCCAGGAGTTTGCATATATTAGTTGTATGTGATCAGCCTCCTGGTGTCTTATCTGTTAGGTGAGGCCAAGTAGCCTCAAACTTTTAAGCAGCTGTTGAAGAGTGACGATGTCTTTGGGTAAAAGGAATCGATACTTAAATGTTTCAGTCTTCATAATTCGGCTTTGTAGGTACTGGTCTTTCCAGAAGTCCTCAGCAGGCTTCTTGCTGTATCTGACCTTTGGTCACTGCTGCTGTTTGAGCACTAGATGACACCCTAGGTTCAGGTTTGTTGCCAGTCCATGATTGGTGTATAGCCATGATTTCAGCTCTGAAATTAAGCATTCCATTTTTCACCTCAATTCTACAGTCAATGCACTACCTAGAAGGGTCTGTGAGAAGACAATGGAAAAAGATACTACAGCTCAATAAGACACTGGCTAAATCTTGAGTGGACCCAGATGCTTCATCTGCAACCAACAGCCTGTGGTTAGGTGCCAAGAGACTGCCCAGCACTCGTGGAAGCTCTAGCCCTAAGCTGCAAAGCAACAACTTGCCACCTATGTCCCTCTTCTCTCAGGGGACAATGATTACCTCAGCGTCATAATGCCTGGGGTTGAGAGCACCATGGGGCAGGTAGTCATGTGACTAACAAAACAACACATTGTTGTTCTGGTACTTACACCCAGCTGAATCCAATGAAGAAATGATGCAAGACTAAGACACTTGATATTATGGGCTACCAGATGCTAAATTGAACCAGTGGCTCTAGAGCACTAGACCTATTATGAGTGATGCTGACTATAACACATTTGTTCAATGGGGGTTGTTGTAGTTGGCACTGGGGGTAGAGTGGGGGTGGGGTGGGCAGAGGCTCCATTCTTGTGCACTGACCTGGGTACTGAACTAATGGGATTTGCTTGGTGTTGAATTTCACTGGCTCAGCAGAGTTCCAAGACAAGGTTTTATGTTTCCTTCCCTATGTTCGGCCCAAGGGAGGAGTTACAGAAGAAGGCTTTGATGCCAGGATCACACAGGCTTGATCTATACACTCTTCCCTAGAGATAGAGTCCCTGCTTGCATTAATATTTCCCCATGGCAAACCTGGTACCAGAATTCAAGTCTAAAGCCTAGATTTAACTCCTCTCCTTCCCCAAGTTGAGAAGCTTCATTCTCTGTGCTGTGTTGCTTTGAGTTGGAGAAAGGATGATACAGAAAATTTCCTTCCCATTTCTTCTACAGTATATGTTTCCTTATATTATACTAGAACTAAGTACTATGATGACTCTTCTCTTTTCCTTAGCCTGTATGAAGGGCAGTGTGTATAAGTCCTGATAGTCAAATTGTTTTTCTGGAGGCTTTTAATTTCACTGCCACCTTGCTCCACCCATTTTAAACATTCTTCCTGAGCATTCCCTATTACATACCACCTCTGCATTTTAACAAACAGATTAATACCTTTGTCCTGCCTCCCTAAGCTAGGCCTCCAGCTGTAATTCTGTATAGACTTACACTAATTCATTAAATTCACTATGCTAAGAACAGAACTTTGTCTCTTCTTTCTTCTCAAATCTAAAGTTTTCTGCCTTCAGCCTTACACAGAAATCCTCACAGCATGGTCTTTTCGTTCTGGACACAACAGTAACCACACAGAAAGCCTTTATTGAACTCAATGCTGTGTACAACGGTTTAGGTATGGTTTTCCTCCCAAGGGTTTGTGTGTGTTAGAGGGTCTGCTCACTGGGGCAGTACCAAAAGATGATGGGACTTTTAAGAGGTAAATTATGGGGAGGAGAGGAAGCCCTGAGTGAATGAAGTCCTGATGGGTGTGTGCTGTTGACACGGGTATGGCCACATTAAAGATTCTCCAATGTTTCAGCCCTGTGGGGATGGTAAAGCCTTCCCCAGGTGAGGTGCTGGGGGATGGCAAAGACTTCCTTGGGGTCCAAGTATGAATGTTGACAGTGTGTGTAGAAAATATCTACCCTAACTCCCCCTCCCACCAAATATTTACTGTCTGAAGACAGTCTCCTATGAGACTGCTTCTACTGAGATTAACTAAACCAATATATGCAAGTGCTTCTCCTCCTTTTTCTAGATATTACAACCCCTGGGTTTTCTAACATTTCCACAACCCTCTGCTGAGTGTGGCACTTGTTACTGAATGATATATTCAGCTAAGTGGTTTCTAAGGCAAGTAAGACCCTCTAGAAAAAACCCATGATGCCGATCTGCCACAATTCCCGACCTTGTCATGTCTTATCTAAGTCTTTGTGCTGATATGTCATTATTCTCAAAGCCAGCCTCATTTTTCCACTTCTTCATCTCTTACTTCACCCCTGCTCTCCTCCTCAAGTCCCAGATGAAGCTTTCTTAAGGGTTTCTTCAGTTTCCAAGCCACTGTTCCTCCACTGGACTTTTAACAGGCTGTGTTCTGATTCTCAGTTTGTAGAACTGTGATCCACACAAGTTGAACTGAATCTACTGAATAACTCTGAATATGCCAACCTTTGTACTTTGACACTGTGATAAAGGGTTAGAAGGATCTATCTTTGCCTCCAAGAAAATGCCAGCCCATTTCAAAAACCAATAACATACAAATTTTACATGATAACAGAGCCGTAGAAAAAATATTGATTTTCAGGGCGGAGGCTCTATACAGATTATAGCTAGAAGGTTTCTGAGGGCAGAGAATGAAGGTTGTACATTCTTCCATCTTAACTTCTAGAAAATACTCCAGTATACAGAGCTACTGTAGGGTAACCACTTGCTCAATGAGTAATTGTTCACACTTACAAATTCCAAGTGCTTTGAGTTATACTATTAACAGAACAGACCATTTAAACAAGATACTTGTAAATTGCATCCCAGTAGTGTGGTGCCTCGGGTAAAAATCCCAATGTCAAGGCTGCATCTGAGATCAATGAAGCATCCCAGCCTTCAGGGCAGCTCTGCCTGCCTAACCAGCTTATCTATACATATCTTAGAGAACCTCAAGTTCAACTGGGCACTGGAACCTTTGTGCATTCCTCATATAGCCTGCTAGTAAACACACCCACACCCAGAGACCTCAATTCTCAGTAGATCAGCACAATTCAGACAAATTTAGAAATCCTTTCCAGTGAGATAACTTTTTTCCCTAAAATATCCACCCATTTGCTCTATATACCATATAGGTTTGACTCCATATACCAGAAAACTAATAAATACTTCTTCTAAAGAATAGATGCTGAGATATTTTAAGGTTAAATTTTACAAAATCTGTAGTGGGGTCACCTAAAAAACATTATCTTCAATGTCACCAATTAACCTTGACTTTCTAAATTTTCTTGTCTTGGCTAGTCTTCATTAATGTACTCAGTTGGCTACATCTGTTTTAGTTTAATTACCTGTAATAGAAGTTCGCCACCTGATTAGCATAAAGAAGACAAGTATAATATAATCCCACTCTCCAGTTATACAGCCCACTGTTATATGGAATCTTTATTCTAGTCATAGTCCACTGCTGATTTGTGTTGTGTTATGATCAACTATTCAAGTTGTATCTCCCTATATGGAGACACTGTATAATAAATCTTTGGATCCAAGAGCAAGGCTTTTCCATTTTTAGCTATCAGGTTTAATCTTGATACATTCAGCTTGCAGTTCAACAGGTGTCTCTTAATTCTACCTCTATAATTAAATAAGACCATGTTACCCCAAGTTTAAATTTATCCATTTCATAATTTAAAATATCTAATTTTCCAGCCTGGTGTGCAGAGTGTGTTCCAGGACAGCCAGAGTTACAATGGAAAAACCTTGTCTTGAAAAACAAAAAAATGAATAGATAGATAGATACATAGATCATTATGTAATTTTACTGAGTATTCCTTATGATCTGGGAACATGCTAAAAACTGGGATTCAACAGAATCAAACTTCTGCTAACACTGGGTTCACATGGTGAGGGAAAGGGAAGGAGACGGACATTGCGATGGTCAATTCAGAAAATGCCTTTTTTCATCTTCCCAGTGCTCTAGTGCATAAGCACACCTGCAGTACCTTTGTTCGTAGATAAGAGCTAAATAGATCTTTCTCCAGCCATTGATAAACATGTAGTATCTGTACTCCCCACCAATTAAACTTACTTATCACAGGAACACACACTGAGAACCTGGCATCAATGTTCTGTTGCAATTCTCTGGTTTTAGTCCAAGTAATCACTTGGGTTCTCTGAGATGAACTTTCATAATCCCCTTGGGAATGTAACTGGCCTGACCCACTTTGCCAGTCTGAGGTGTAAACACCTTCACATCTGTTTTATTTTCCTAACTCATCCCTCACATTTCAACTGAATGTTCAAAAATCTCTGCATTCCAATAGGGTGCAACCAAAGGCTGCCTTTTCTAAAGTACAAAAGAATCTTGTGATCTTTAGACTATCACGTTCTTCTGATTATATAACTAACTACTCACAACCACTTGTGATTTTCTATTAAGTGTAAAAACCTGTTCTAAAAGTAACCTTCTATATCCAACTATATATGAAGAGAAGGATTTTTTTTTAACGTACATCATTTCCACAAGCAGTTAGAGGAGATGATCACTTCTTCAGAGAAGAAAAAATGCAAAGGCACCAAGCATTCTTAGGCTTGAATTTCAAAAGCATAATAAACGCAGAGGTAGGAGGGAGGGACCTGAGGTTCCAGTTGACCATCCCGCAGCAGAAGCAAAGCTGCCTTTGGCTTCTTCTTGATGTTTTCTATTATCTTCTGTTTTACCTTCACTTTCCAGCCATAAAGCTAAAGCCGAAGAGACTCTTCTTTGAACTGGGCGTGGGCAGGGGGTATAGAAGCTATATTAGAAGAGACTGAGCTGACCAAAACCAAAATATTTTTAAACGTATACTCTTGCAAACTAGTTCTGATATCTCACCTCTGGCATTAACAACTGATCCCTGAGCCAGAGAGCCACAGGCAGTTTGCTGGGGAATTTTAGTGACGCACCTACCACTCAACTGCCCTTGGCAAACTACCCTCCTACACTCCTCTCCTTTGCCTCCATCTTGCCACCCTGGTCCTGCAGGTAGCTCTGAGATTGGCACTTCATGAGACCATTCCTTCACCACAGTCATGCTTTTGCCAATGGTTTTGAACCCAAGAATCCCTTTTCTGACCACCAAATAACTCAAGACGTCATACTTTGTTTGGTCTGTTACCAACTCTGAGTTAATAATAATAATAATAATAATAATAATAATAATAATAATAATAATAAATATTCAGTTTAGTTTAAAATAGGTAGGATACTGCCAATTGAACATGTTTCAGCATGGAATATGACTTATTAGTCTTCAAGTTATTCCACACCGGTCTTATGTTATTTAGTCAAAAGTAAAAAATATAGAATACCACATTACTCAATTACATACAGTGGCACCCCCAAACCAACTAAGCAAATGACTCGAATCAATGTATAGTGTGTATGTGAGTGTGTGTGTGTGTGTGTGTGTGTGTGTGTGTGTGAGCTATGAATAATGCATGTATTATCACTCTGTCATCATCACAAATGCCTGAAATAAATAAACTTATAAAGAAAAAGTTTTATTATGGTTGACAGGTATGGAGGGTCCAGTCCACAGTTGACTAGCTCCATTGTTTTGGGGCCTATATGTTGTAGAAGTTTATTTTTAGTTATGTATAAAATGTTTTATGCACTGTTGGGTGAGGGGCTCCTTAGGTCTTGGCATTTTGTATCATTTGCAAGTACTGGATTTCTGTGGGGAATGTTTGATTGATAAAGACCCATAGGACCCAATAGAATACCTGAGGAGTTCTGGATCAATAAAATCACCTGAGCTCAGACACTCATGGTTCCACTGTCCAGTATGGCACTGGCCAGGATAGCGGTTCCTTCTGCTGAGAACTGGCAGGGCTTCTACATATGAGTATACCTCCAAATCTTCATCGTTGAACCCATAAAGTGGCTAAATACTACACCTATGTAGTAAAGCAGAATGTCATGGAATGAGCATATGAATGATAGAACAAAACTGCTCACTTTATGGTTAGGAAATGAAAAGGAGAGAAGAAGGGGCTGGAATCTCATTATCCCCTTCAAGGGAATAACCTAATCAAGCTAAGACCTCTCAATAGGCCCTGCCTCTTAAAGGGCCATAAGCTGAGGACCAAGCATACAGTCCTTTTCATGGATACTTGCCAAAATCAAGCAGTACTCAGTAAAAACAGAGAACCATACTTCAAAGGAAGTGATTTTTGACCAGCAATTTATTCAGACCCAGGTAGAAAGTGCAAAAGGATATGGTGCATATAGGAATGTTAATAGCAATAGTAGTAACAGTAGTGAACATATATATATAATTTATGTATATAATATGTGTTAGTTTACTTTATATATCCAACAATTCTTTAAGAGATTATTGCTATAATTTTGTAAAGTAAGGATTTTTTTTTTTTTTTTTTTATTTATTTATTTTGGTTTTTTGGGACACAGTTTCTCAGTTGTAACTCTGGATGTCCTGGAACTCACCCTGTAGACCAGGCTGGCCTCAAACTCACAGAGATCTGCCTTCCTTTGCCTCCTGAGTGCTGAGATTAAAGGCATGCACCACCACTGCCCAGTAGGAATATTTATTTTAACTAGTTCTTTACGAGACCATCACCTCATCTTGGATGTTCTGCTCTTGGGACTAGAAAGAGGGGACTTTAGAGCCAGAACATTTTATTGATGGAGTAGCAAGGCCCTTTCTTCCACATACCTGTGATTACCATCTGTTTCTTGCCATGTATAATGTATCAGAAGATTCAATCAAATGATTTCATATACCTCTCAGCAATGAGGTAAGAGGCATTCATTAAGCATTCTGTTATCTTTGTCTATCAACAACACCTACGATACTTCAATTGCAGAGCTTTCCATTGGAACATGGTTTCTTAGTTTTAAACTTTCCTATAAAGAGATACTACCTCAACCACATTGGTAAAATGGCCTTCCTAGAAGAAGCCTTTATAGGGGCAGATTTATGCTAAAACAAAAACCATACTATTTGGTGAGAAAAGCCACAGCAGAGTGTGAGAATTTGGTCTCCAGGTACCAAGGACAAGATAACTCTAAGCATGTCTCCACAAGTCAAAAACAACAGAGAACACTCCCTTGTCAAGCCCTTTCCTGAATTAGCAGCTCTCATGAGATGTAGGCCTGTAATCTTTAGTTATTGTTTGTGGTTTCTGCATATGAATTTACATTAAATGGTACTTTGTCAATGTACTAAGTACATTGTTGTTTACTACCTTACCAGAAATTGCTCATGGTATGAACAAGAGAATTAAAGAGTGTTCCCATGAGCTAGATACTTTGGAGGTGGGAAACGAGTAGAAAGAAAACATGTGGAAAACCTTTTCAAAAGTGTTCTTATATTGAGTCACATTTCCCCCAGAACTTGATTTCTGTCTTCTGTCTCCTTATACGGGGTTAACTTTGAAGGCCTTTGTTTCACATTAAGTTCAACAAATTGTCTGAAGCTTGGGAAACCAGAGGTCTGGACAAGCAGGTTGCCTGTTCTTGCTCTACCCTTTTCTTTTATCTTAGCTATGAGAAATAGGTACCTGCAAGGTAAATGCTAGCCAGACCTTTAATATCTGGAGATTCTCTTAAGCCTTTGGCAATCACCGGCACTTCAAAGAAAGGAAGTTTACCTATCTTCTTCTTCCACAAGCCTCCTTTAGTGCCTACCACTCAGAGAAAAGAGAATTTTAGATTTTATTTACTTGCATCAAAATTAACACATCCAACTGGTGACCCAGCCCAATAAGAGACATTCTATGGACTATAAAGTTACCTCAAATAGTAACAGACTTAGAACTGTTGGGTCCTTCCCAAGCACCATAAGCAGGATATTAGTAATTAATAAACTCAGACGACATAATTCATTCTTTAAATACATGGAAACCAGTATTTAAATATCTGAAAATGGGAGAAAATATAGCCACAAGCCAAATAGTCAAAAATAGACTATGTAACTGATGGTTGTCCTATAAAACTTTAATGGACCTAAAATTTTCCCACACTTACTTACAATATAGTATAAGTAGTAAGGCTTCAAGTATCATAGCCCAATGCTCAATTCTCATAACTGTTAGAATGTTGGTCTAAATATGCCTTCCATGCTGCCAGTTATACAAACATAGCCCATGCAGCTATGTGCACCACATAATATATTTGATAATAATAGATGACAAATTGCTTTATGTATTTACTGCAGTATATTTTAACATAATTTCAGAGCACATTTTACTTATTAAAGTTTGTAGTAAAACAGTTATGGTTATGCCTGCCACAGCTTCATAAATCCTGTGTTTACATTTCTTGATTACATCATTTTCTCTTGTGCTTAGATCTAGCCTCGTGTTGTTTTCTTTAGCATGGCCCTAGGAGCAAGAGGCTAATGTGTGCATTAATATAGCCCACACCCGCGGTAGTGTGACGTTTGCACAGTCCTAAAACTGCCTAATGGTGCATTTCTCAGAATGTATCCCATCAGTAAGAAATATGCAGTACAATTTAAGCAATCTTTGCATGTGGCAAGAGGTTAATAGCTAAGCACTTTGTGGCTGAACCTGGGCTATTATAGATGAGGGATGTGAGCACACACAGGGTATCAACAAAAGCAACTCCTATTACTGCACTTTTCAGAACTAGTCCAAATATAAATTAACACAAACTTTGTAATCTGGAAAACAACTCAATTTTCATAACTTACCAAGACAGATAATATAAAAAAAAAAAAAAAAGCAGTTCTGATCAAAATAAAGGACCGGTTTCTCTCCATAGACTTCCCAATTTGAGGAAGACGGTTTATGTTGCTAAGACACAAAAGCATGTATTTGATATGCCATGCTTGTTTTCCACCTTACATTTACTTGGCAGTAATGCACTCTCAAAATCATTCACTGCCATGTTCTAAGCAACAAACCTTCGAATTGCCTAACATGCATGTTTTCTGCTGAGGTCAAACAGGGCGGCACTCCCTTCTTGCTCAGTTACCAGGCTGTAAACAAGTGTCCTTCATGCAGTCCCATTAATGTGTGCCATGAATATTTTTGTTCATATCTTTGTCCTGTTACTTGGTGATTTCACTGTTAAAGATGTCCATCAATCATACTGTTGAAATATTGGTTAGTTTTCCTGACTGCAAAATGACTTTAATATTCCTTAGAATATTAAATATTAGGTAAGTCCCATCCAGGAATGAGATGTAATTTTGCTGTCCATGAATTCAATATCAAATAATCAACAATAAATATTAAATGAGGTACCTTTAAACACACTTTTAAAACAGGGTTATGTTTGAATCTATTGAAGAAAATATCATGACCTAAGGCTACCAGAACAATAACCCTGTATTTCCTCAACAAACAGTAGTTTAGCTTTTGATGAGTGCTGTGACTCAGTGGAACATAACTACCATGAGTAACTTACCTTCAGTATACATTATCTGTAATCTTTAATCTGCAGTCTCAGTACTCTGGGAACACCATGCCTATCACCTTAATGCTTTTAGCCCCTGGAAAGAAAGCTTCACTCCAGACCCCTTGCCCTGACAAAGCCATGCTTCTTCAGTCTATGCCCCTTTAGTTCACAACACTGCAACCTCTCCATGAAACCTTCCCTATAGCGTTGAACTTCAACTAATTGATTCATCCGTGAATCTTTAACAGAACTGTGGCCTTCTTCATAATGTAGGCAATATTAGTGAATGGTAGAACTATAGAAAATCTTAAAACTCCTCTAGCTCATGCTGTGCTTTTACATATGATGACATCAGAGACTTCGCCAGCGATTGGTACAAAGACATGTCATTTTTATGTCTGACATATGAATATGGGCCATAACTCTGACTTCATGCAGTCTCTGTAGATTTAAACCAGCTATAATGAAAGAGTGAGAACTACAGGAACACTGAAATCTTATCTCATTTTAGAACCAGTCATATTTGATGTATGCATGAATCAACTGAGGCAGTCAAGGGATTAGTAACTACCTGCTCCATCAGAGATGTCTTACTGTGCATCTTAGCATTGTTACCTGGGCCATCAAGTTTCATTGAGTGAATTTTAGAGAAGAGACATTCAAACAGCATCATTTGCTTGACTCCTTGAGTCTTGATTCCATCAACTAGTTGAATAGGAATACCAGATAAGCAGATTATTCCTTTAGCAGAATTCTCCTTTGTAATGTTGTGACCATAAGAGAATCTTTTATATAAGTTGTCTCTGAAGCACAAGAAAGAACATAGAGAGAATGTATCATTTAGTCTACGGAAAAAAAATGAGTTGGAAATGCTTTGGTTTAATTAGTAGCAGCATAGTGGCAAGATTTGAAATGAGGCAAATTTGCAAGTAATGATTATCATTCTTTTCTATCATTTTGCTATTAAAATCCCTGGATCCACTATCATTTAATTATATTATGCTTGATTGGATTGTCATAAGCCAGTTGTCAAGTTGTTTATTGGCAGGTATCAGATTGTTAGAGTACCTGGATTCCATAATATCCAGATAAAAGAGTAATGTTCTCATTTCTGTATAAAATTGCTAAAGTGTGCAACACAGTAGAACTTCCACTTGCAATTACTTAAACATATAGTGAAAAATCATGGCTGTCAATATAAAAAAAATGTATATAAGCTCAATCCATAAAGTACTTGCCACAAAGACCTATGTTTGATCCCTAGAAACCATGTATGAAGTTGTGCAAAGCAGCAGGAACATGTAATCCCAGCCCTGGGGAAGCAGAGACAAGTTGGTACTTGAGACCAGTGGACCAGCAAGCCCAACCCAATCGGTGAGTCTCGTGCCAATGAGAGGCTTTCTCACAGAAACCAAGTGAATAGCTCATGAGCAATGGCATCAGAGGTTGACCTTTGGTCTCCACAAGCTCATGTAAACACACACTCACACACACAAACATAAGCGTGCATACACACAGGCTAGAATGTGATGCAGGATGTAATTTTACTAAAGTACTTGAATGGTGGGTATGTGAAAAGTATATTCACTTTAAGCAGCCTATAGTTCTGCTATTGTCTGTTCTTAGCAACTTTTGGTTCCACCTACTGCTTCTCTCACCCACTTTTCTCCATGGGTTTGTCCTCTGCAGAAAAACTCACTGAATTCCCCCCATCCTTCAGGAGTAACTGCAAAGAAAACTGCCCAGAACACTATTAGGGTTATATAGTTGCTCTGAAACTTGCAGGACATGAAAGTGTAGAATGAGGAGCCCTGGAAGAAGTAAGGTGTGTGTGTGTGTGTGTGTGTGTGTGTGTGTGTGTGTGTGTGTGTGTGATCTTAAGGATCGGTTCACAAAAGCTGCCTCTTTCACAGTTGAGCAGAACTTCTGAGACCATGAGTTAAAATAAGAACACTAACTTCTTTTACTGAAGAAAATCTTGGTACAAACTCAGGGTTTCTTTTCCCAGGCATAGAAGTTGGTCATGCAAACAACAGTGATAATTAGGAATTCTATTTATACAATACACAGTTATGCATTTTCCTGATTTACAGCCTTACAATGTATCCCTGTAACTAACTATCAGTCCTAACTTAGCACACTGTGCATGAGATCCGGCCCCTGCTTTTCTCTCTAGCTCTATCTCCCAGGCTATCAGAAAGCGCTCTGGCTCTGCCCACTGACCAGCAGGCCTCCAGTCCTGTCAGTGTCTAAACACAAGTGCGCCTGCCAAAAGAACCCTTCCTACATCTCACTTTTACATGTTCTCTTCTTTGAAGACACAACAAGCATTGTCTTGTAGACTTCAAATCTTTGTTTTTCCTTCTTTGTCCCTAGGGCAATGCAAACCCAGTATTTACAATGATGTGTGATATGTATTCCTCCATTTTTCCCCCCTTGGTAGCTGTCTTTGTAATTTCCCTATGGGCAAGGTCTAAAGGTACATCAATAAAATAAATAAATGGTAAACAAACAGAAAATTATATCAAAGGAACAGGGAGATAGAGGCTTGAAATATAGAAGAGCAAGAAATGAGGGAAAGGGTGGGGATTGGCAGAAGCAGAGAGGGGAAGAGAACCATCAGGTTATCCTTTCCACTGGCTTCCCGTCTCAACATGCAGGCCCTTATCATGAGCAGGTGCTCTGTGCCCTGTCACAACAGACAAGACAAGCTCCCAAACCAGCCCTGCCACTTACTAGCTGAGTGATCCAGCATACATTACTAAGCCTTTCTAAGCTCTAGCTTCCTCATCTCTACAATTAAGACAATTATGTTCATTTCTGTCATTCAGTAGTTATGGGGATTACATCAGATAATTTAGGATCTACCTGAGACAGTGTCTAGCACAAAATCAACACACAGAGCACTGTCAGCTGGAAATGCATTTCTAGGTCATATTGGGAATAACACACAGAGCACTGTCAGCTGGAAATGCATTTCTAGGTCATATTGGGAATAACACACAGAGCACTGTCAGCTGGAAATGCATTTCTAGGTCATATTGGGAATAACACACAGAGCATTGTCAGCTGTAAATGCATTTATTTCTAGGTCATAGTGGGACTAACACACAGAGCACTGTCAGCTGGAAATACATTTCTAGATCATATAAGGCACATAGTCTAGTTTTGGATGCTCGAATACCCACTAATTTTCTGCAGGTCAATGCTGAACACAGAACAACAAGCTCAAAACAATAATGCCACCACCTATTTGAAACCATTCTTTAGCCATCAAATGACAACAGTTACAAACCTGGTTTGGAAACACCAAGATTTTGCTATGTTAACAATATAGCTTAAAATATAGCTGAAAAATTAAGAAAACAAACAAAAAAGTCACATGCAATTAATGAATGAGCCATCAAAGGAGGAGGACCAAGTCCCACACAGACAGCTTTACTTAATGGAATTTGACGTTCTGAAACTTTCTGAGATAATTGAGAAATTCCCAACCACATGGAGGTAAAATATTGGATTAATTATTATATCTCTTTGGATTGGATGCCTTGAACAGTCATCAGTTTTCTTGCCTGGTCACTCATTAACAATCATTGTCTTGACATCCAAAGTATGCTGGGTGACTAATAGTTCCCAGCAGCAGCAACTGATACGAGTTACCAGAATTGCTGTTTACTGGGTTATTATATAGCTACACCTAGCTGCGTGGTGTGGCTCCAGTCACAGCATTTTGTGAGGTTTGGCCTGAAGAGAATGCCATGTTCTCCAGACTGCTCCATTGTTCACTCGTAAGGCTTTGCTTTCCCCTTCCTGTCTGCCTTTGCTCACACCTTCTTCTATAATGAACCTCTTTCCTCTCCTATTATTCACTTAAGGTCTAAGTTAAGTGCCCTTTGGACCACATCATTCCAATAAAAAGAATTTGCTCTTGGGTCCCATTCCACTTTATTGCATTTCCCCTACCATGCCTTTTGCTTTATGCCCCATACCTTTTTATTAATACACTTTGCATATAATAAGCACTAAATAAGAGACCCACTAAAGGCAGAGACTGGTGACTCACTGTAGTTAAAGCTACTATAGATACTTGAAAATATACACAAACATGCCATCTTCAAGAAAAGAAAGCACCTTGCTTCCCAGGAAGGAGTTCTGCTTTACGTACAGTATGGGGGCTCACTCTCTGCTTGTGTGCTTCCCAGTGGGCTAAGGAATTGGACTCTAATCAGAAAGACTCGAAGGTTTAGGATTACTGTCACTTACCAGAAAAATAGCTTGGTCTGAGTCTCACTTGTTGACCTCATTTCCCTATCACTTTGGCCTCATAGTTCAAAAATAGAGAAAGGTGGAAATGAAGGCGTAAGTCGATGCTTGGAATAAAGAAAGAACACTTCCCTTCCCTTCCCCCCCAGCATGGACCCACTCATGAGAAACCGGGATCATAGCTGGACTAAAACAGGTTAGGAGTGGGTCAGAGTCCAAACTGGGGAGATAATGGAGGATATTCAATATTAGATAACATTAAGGTATGCTTTCAGTTTTTATCAAATTGAGTAATGGCATAGTTATGAAATATGAAAACTTCTTTGATCTAGAGGTGCATGTACCAAAATGATATAATTCCTGGTATTAGCTTTGAAATACTCAAGAAAAAAAGAAGTAATAAGGAGAGATAGCAGGAGTGGTGAAATATTAACTCTTAACATCTGAAGTTTGCTATATCATTTTCCACGTTTTCTTTTATGCCCTAGAATATGTCCACACACACACACACACACACACACACACCCCTTTAAAAAATAGTCTTTTAAGGCAACAGATGACCTTGGGTATGAGGGTAACTCCTAACAAGGATTTTTATCTCCAAGACTCTTAATCTCCAAAATAAGACTTTTATCTGGAATGATAGAGAAGAGGAACTCTGGTTATTTACCTCACCCGTCCGGACTGTCTGGCTCAATTCAGGCAACTCCCATGCACTGCTGTGATATGTGTTCTGTGAAATAAATCAGAAAGCCACGTGGACAGCATGACTTGGAGAAAGCATCTGTGATTTTTAACCTCAGCATTTTTCTCTAAGTCAAAATTTTAGCTTATCCAGTTCTTTGGTGTTTATTTGTGGAGGGGAAGGCAGTCAAACAGAGCTTACAGACTATTAGAATTTCTAGCATTGTACCTGGGAATAATCTGGGTAGCACTTAGTTATCCTTCATTTCTGCCTGTACTTTTTATTTTGTTTTGTTTTTTGTTTTTCTGAGACAGGGTTTCTCTGTTGTAACTCTGGCTGTCTTGGAACTCACTCTGTAGACCAGGCTGGCCTCAAACTCAGAGATCCCCCTGCTTCTGCCTCCTAGGTGCTGGGATTAAAGGCATGCTCCTCTACCACCTAGCCATCTGCTTGTAGTTTTATTGAATTCTGAACTGTTAACGTGTCTACAGAGTTAATTAACCATTTCCCTTCCTCCACCCTTTTTTCTAACATTAGGCAAAGAACCAAGAAAATTACAGTTAATTCTAATTAAGATTAAATTAATATGTGCAAAATTTCCATTCATGGCACAATCTAAGGCATAAAATTGATTTGTATTTTAAAATACTGCTTGTTCTCTTTTGTAAGTACCACCAAAGATTTAAATCCTCAGATACCAGAGGATCTTTTTTCCCCTTCATTTTTACCTTTCCTCCACGGAGATAAGCATACTTTCCTAGAAGAAACTGTATAGTACTTACTTCATTGAATATTAGAGATAGCAAACACTATTAGCATTAACGTAATTAACTGTCCAAACACAACTGAATGGCACCACAGGAAGGAAAATATGTGCTAAGGTTAAGTATATATATATATGTATATACATATATATATATACACACACCTTTATCGGCTGCTACTTGAATTGAAAGAATTTTACAAGGTTAAGGGACCTAACAGCACACAAATAGATACAGGCTTTGAGAAATAACCCAACTTAACATTCCCTTCATGTTTATAGAACTGAAGCACTTTGGGTGTACAATCTTTTCAAGACATTTTCAATTGATACATATTTATAACATGTTTATGAGCAGCACAATGATTCAATACACTTAAAGTGCAATGACCTAATCAGAGTAATGAACATTTTCATTTCCTCAAACATGTATCATTTCTGTCTATTGGGACTTTTCTTCTTGCTTTGAATGTATCATAAATGGTTACATGATAGAATCACTCTTCTTCACTGCAGAACACTAGAGTTGTACCTTTTAATATTTATATCACTATGAAAATATCACTTTTATCCCAAGAGACTAGAACTTTGGTTGGATCTCACAGTCGAGTTAATAATATACCCTGAAAGACTTGTCATGATATCCTGCTGTGTTCTCAACCTATTTGCTTAACCTGCCTTAAAAAGAACCATGTAACAACCAACCTCTCTTGTTTTGAATCCCATGTAATCAGCTTTTATAACCTAAACCAATGCATAGCTTTAATCCTAAATTATGTACCCTTCCATGTGCCTGATTCTATGTGTGTGTGTGTGTGTGTGTGTGTGTGTGTGTGTGTGTGTGTGTGTTGATAATCATTTGCTGAAAACAGACAAGTCGAAAGCAACTTTTACAACGAATGTCTCTACCATAAATATTGGAAACATCATATGGATATTGTTTGATAGTGGTATGTTTGTGGTACTGAGTGCTTTGGGGTCAGGTGGAGTCAGTGACTTATTCCCATGTAAAAGTCTGTTGAAGATTTCTATTAAGTAGCCATCATTTCTTTCCTGTGTGATGTTTTCTGTGCTGTTCAAAAAAACTTTTTAAAGCCCTGTGTTAGGGACAAGACACACACAGGCCATAGAAATTGATCAAATATACACAAACCACAGACAAGCCAGAAAACACAAACTACAGACAGACAGAAGAAATAAGGAGAGACATGAGGAATTCAAACTTAGGCTCACCTTGGTCATATTAATTCTAAGCGGAAATGTTGCGCTTTCTGTCCTTGATGCAGCATGGTGGCATCTGGTGCCTCTGGGGATGTTTTAAAGCATTTAACCAGTAGTACTTGGTATCTAACTTCTGCCTGTCTTCCCTCCTCCTTACCCTCCCTGGGGTCTCAAACCATTCTTCTCTTTTTCTTCAACAATTTTGAAGCTTCTCCAACTATTAACCATTATCTGAAACAGCATTTCATAATCAAATGGTATTGGGAGAGGGATCTGAATCAAACTAAAGGTAAATGTTACTTTACTGTGGGGCTTTCTGGAGTTTCTAATATGACAATATGTATGACTCATCCTCAACAATAGAAATGTCCTAAGACAAGAGCCATGTTCTTAGATCATGTTGCAGAACTAATAAATTAAACATTCATGACATGAAAATACACCTAGGAATAAACACACACTCACACATGACATGAACATAATGGAAGACATTGTAAACCATGTTTTTTGTTGGTGTGTACATATCTAACATTGTGTGCCAGTGAGCCAAGTACAAATCTTATTCAAAGAAAGAAGAGAAATCATTTTTCCAGAAACTTTTCAGTCTGTGGGTTGTAACAACTTCCTTCCTGTTCTGAAGTTAGCAAGCCTAGGAACCTAGAAACTGATAAAGGTGGTGACTTCCTTTCTTGCATTACAAACATTCATTAATGTAGCAGAGCAGAAGTCAGGTCTCTAAAAGGTACAGAAGCTCTGACTTCCTGCAAAACTTAGAAGAAAAAACCAGCAGATTAAAAAGTTTATACTTTTCTGCCCTTCTCGGATGCTATTGCTATCTATTCTAAGACAATTTAGCACGTTTATCCTTTGAGCAATAATGTTTACAGCTGCTGAGCAGGCACCCGAGACTATAAACTTAATCACTTTACCTGTCTTAACATAATTATCTTTTTAAACTCTAGTGATCACATTCAGTTTTGATAGGCCCTGATTAATAATAATAATAACTGAGACAAAGACCAGGACTGACCTGTGTACCAGAAGACATATTTCTTCAGGTGTTTGTTCAATTCAACCTATTTCATTTGTTTATCTGCTTGTTTGAAAATGAAATTAAAACGTGTTCATCTAAATTGTTTAAGTTCTTGAAACACCCCACCCAAAGCTCATATTCAGAGTTCTGAAAAGGTGAATGCAAATTTCCACTTCAAAGTATGCAGATGCCTTAATTCCTGAGCCAACAATTCACCACATTATCATTCATGGTAGGGACAGGAAGGAGCCTATCCAAAAACATAATTTTAAACTTATGATTATCAATGTTTTTGTGCGATTGCTGTGGCTTATATTTGTTAAATATAAGCATTTGTTGCAGAATGCGTGCTTGCCATTCCTCCTGGGCTCCATAATACATTTGTGCATCGCTTAGCAATGGGTTCTGATTGCCAAATGACACACTAGGTGGGGAGGCATTTTTGTTCTTCTTTTATTTCAGACACAAATCCAAGCCCATTTCTGTATAGACACCACACAGTGAATTTTTGAATGCATTGTCAAGAGCACATAGGGTAAAACAGGAATGCTGTGTATAGTGTTTCAACTGTGAAAACCAGCATATACCTCCAAGTGTCTAATAAATTGACAGGGATTCATTGTTTCTATTTTATAGAAATGATTTTATAGAAATGCAGTTTCTGTGCTTTCAGAATAGAATACCCTCCCTGTTTTTCTCTCCTTTCTGCTTCCTCTATACTATAAAGCTAAGAAGACCAAGCAAAAACTTACAGATAAAAGCAATTAAGATGTTGCTCATCTGGAAACATATTTATGATGCTATTCTGGGAGACTACAATAGCTTTTAATACCAAATTAATGTAATTGAGCCCAAAAGTCTATATAGCACCTACAAAAGGGGTCCTAAGACTACAGAAAGTGTCAATAAAAAAATCTAAGAATAAGGTCAGATTAAATTAAGCAGAATTTACAACGCAGTAATAAATCATTGTAAAGAGTACATACTATTTCCCTAAACACTTACATATATTTAAATATTTTGAAAAAATTTGTTATATTGTATATGTTTTAGTAAAAAAAAATGAAAAAAACTTAAGAAATAAATGTTAATTTCAATTTACCAAAGATTATGCCCACTTTTAGAATCTAATGAGGATCTAATTAGTTTAATTAAAAAGTGATCTAATCCTCAAGCATAGAATCTGAAATCAGAAATGCTAAATGCTAATTTTAAGTTTCATAGCTTGCTAAGTTATTTTTTAAATGTTGGTCACAGCTAGATAACAAAAAGTCACATTCAGCTAAGACTTACAGACCTTACAGAAAAGTTTACTTCATCCTAATGCCAGGGTGGACAAGAATATTTATAGAAACTTACTAGTGAGTGCAGTCTTCGCTAGCCTGGGCTTCTGTATACATATATTGACTCATGGATTTTTATGCTTTCTGCTTTATCATAACTTTGCCCCTTCTCCTCACAGTACGATACTGGAATCCACCACTCCATTCTGGTTCCTGCCTCAGCTCTGTTTACACAATTTTTTAGCCAGAGTCTAAGTGGGAACCAGGTTGGCAATGGTTGCAGAGCAGCAGCTCCTGGGCTAAGAATCAAAAGTCAAGCCTACACCCATAAAACCCAAGTGAGTAAAAGGTCGGGTGCAATCCTGCATACTAAAGGAACAGAACCAAAGTTGAAGAGGAAAGAGTGTGTTTAAATATGATCAGATACACCATTCAACTCTGACAACAACCTAGCACATCTGAAGAGACGGTGATGGGGAGGGAGAAAGCAGCAGCACCCTCGAGACTCACCAAATGTGACTGATATCAAATCAAAGCCTCTAACTGTATGACAGCAGCGTGAACAGCCGGTTGTCTACATGACCAGCAAGGCTTGCTTGTACTGCTGCCTAAGTACTATTCTTCTAAGCAGGACACAGGTGGAAATAAACCCTCCTTAAGTTTTCTAAAATCACCACACTGGTGAGGTAATCTCTACCTGGAGATCGCAGTAAGAAATTCAGTCTCTGTCTTTGGGGAACAAACAACCTGATATAGATGAACTAGAAATGATTAATGCTTTTCTTCTGCCTTGCCAAAAGACTGAGGTTTATTTAATTGTATACACACCGAAGCTGCTTCTGTAGACATGGAATAAAACATAAGCTATTTTACAGGTAGAAAAAAAAATGGACGTTCTCATTTGAATATCTCTGTAAGTAATTTATAACATTAAGAGATGCTCTCTACTTTTCCTGGGACTATTACATATGGCTGTTACATGTAAATCCAAACCTAGGTCAAGCTCTTCTGCAGTGGAGCTACATTAATACCACAAAAAGATGATAACTTAATGGGACAAAAGATGACCATAGACACATAAAGAAGAGTCATATAGAAAAACAAATGTTTTCATGAAAGAAGATACAAAAATAACTTTCTAGTAATTTATTAGTACAATATTGAAACTCAACAAATCGACTCCTCGCTTGTGAAACTGACAGCCTCTGTGCCTTTCTAACCTGCGTCTACCTCCCCTGTGGTCGTGTTTATTCTTATACTCATCAGAATCTCATTCAACTAGAACTCATGCACACCACCTGTTTATTTAGTACAGGTGATGCTATAATCTCTGTTGAAAAAATGAATAGTCTGATCAACATATAACTCAAATACTCTCTCCTTTTCTCTACCTCCTTACTTCTGCTCTCATTTTAAAACTTTTTGTTCATTCATACATGTATATAACATTTTAATCAAATTTACCCTCATTATCCTCCTCCCGTCTCACCTCCCTTAATTATATATTATTATTATTATTATTATTATTATTATTATTATTATTATTATTATTCACCTCCCTCCTCAACCATTTTTCTGAGTAACAAGTCTCTCTCCTACTTTCACATCTTTCTTTTTTAATTTTCCACTGAGTTTAAACAAAGTTTTTTTCCATGAGAGTTGGTGTGTGGTTATTTGCTGGAGCATGGGTAATATGCCAAAGGCTACATGATTTCCCTGCTCTTAGCAACCAGTGACTGCCAGAAGCTCCCCAGCGAGGAGCTCCCCAGCTCCCCTCCCTCATCCGTGCTTGTTACTAACAGGCTCAGTGTTTTGCAGGCCTTCTGCAGGTAACAGCAGCTGCTGTGAATTCGTGAGAGTGATGGCCACACCATGCCCAGAAGACAGTTTCACACACTCTGCCTCATCCTCCAGCTTTTACATTCTTTCCACCAAAGAATGTGTTCCCTTAGCTTTGAAGAAAGTGTTGTAGATGTCCATTTTAGGGCTGAACACTTAAAAAAAAATGCATTCTTATTTTATGTGTGTGAGTGTTTGCTTACAGGTATGTACATATACCACATATGTATATGCCTGATGCCCACAGAGACCAGAAGAGGGAACCAAGATCCCTTGGAACTGAAGTTACGGGTGTCTATGACCCACATGTGGGCGCTGGGAACTGAATCTACAAGAGCAGAAAATGACCTTTACAGCTGAGTCATCTCTCCAGCCACTGGAGCTGAGCACTTAACAGTCATTTATTCTCATTATTTGACCAGTTACACATCTCTATATTGACTGCTTCCCACTGTAAAAAGAAAGTTCTCTGACCAAGGGTGAGGGCAGCCCTAATCTATATGTATAGACAAAAATATTTAGAAGACCATTTGACAACAAGTCAATTTAGCACAGCAATCACATAGAATCCTCCCTAAGGCCTATGACCTCCCTAGTCAGGTTTACAATACCAGGCATGAATTTCCTCCTATGGAGAGAGCCTCAAATCCAATCATAGAACAGTTGGTAACCCCCAGAGAGTCATTCACTATTGCACCAGGGAACACATTTTGCCTGACAAGTCAGTAAGTATTGTAGCACACAAAAGTATTGTAGTTGACTTCTGGATGAAAACACAGGTGACTCCCAGCAACCTATATAGCACCATGAAAACTAGCCAACATGGAGGAAGCTTCCAGCTCAGTGCCAGCTTCATTTCTCCATGTTCTAAGACCAAAATGTTTGCTGTCTTCAGCAAGAGTATCGCACCAATAAGTTTTGGGGGCTACCAAGATCAATGGTGATAGCTTGTGGGGACTCCCTGATCAACAACTGAGTGTGTGGTGGTTTGCATGAAAAATGCTCTACAATCTCGGGCATTTGTATATTTACTCCCCAATTAGTGGTATGATTTGTGGGGGTTTAGGTGGTACTGCCTTGCTAACAGAAATACTGCATTAGGAGTAGACTTTGAGATTAAAAGCCTGGCATCACTTCCAGTCTCCCCTCTGGTTTGTGCTTGTGTTTGAAGACATGCTCTGTCGGCTCTCTGCTCCTGCCACTTGCTGCCATATTTCCCTCACTGTGATGGACTCCTATCCCTCTGGAACTGGAACCCAAATAAACTCTTTTTTTGTAGAAGTTGCCTTGGTCACAGTGTTTTACCATGGAAACCAAACTTGGCCCTGAGACTTTTGTTTAATAACCTATGGCTTCTGGGAGCAGCATTTTTTTACACATGCAGGGTAGTTCCATTCAAATGTGTTACCTTTTAAAACATGTTTTATGATGCCCTGTTCCCGCGATAACCCTGGGAGATCTGCTCTGTTCTGAGGGGGAAGTAGGGATGGGGTGGATCTGGGGGAGAGAGTAGACGTGGGGGGGGTCACTGGGAGGAGAGGAGGGAGTGGAGGATGGGGTCGGAATGTATTGTATGAGAGAGAAAAATTAATCTAATAAAAATAAATAAATAAATTTTAAAACATTTTTTAAAAAATATTTCTCCTCAAAATGTGAGAATGTGAGAAACTTGATTTTGGTACACAACAAAAAGGATTTCCTTGGTTGTCTGTGCTCTGGACATTGCAGGATTTTTTTGTGTCTTTTAAACCTTTTATATCCATTGAAACACATACACACACACATACAGTTTATTTCTACAATTGTTAATAAACGTTGACAATTTTTATTTTATTTTTTTATAAATCTCTTTTCTCACCTGTGTGCGTTTGGAAGCTCCATCAGTGCCAATGTTGTCTTAATATGTAACCTTAGTCAAAGAGGAGTATGGATTATTTTCACATATGCATACCTGACAAGCACGACTGTGTTTTTCTAGTAAATAATTCAAACAATACAGGAAAATCAAAAGAAGGAATCAACGCAACCTAAAATCAAGACTCAGAGATTTCCCATGTTAACTTTTTCTGGACGTATATCCCACTGTCTACCCGTATCTGAAAGCAGATAGGGAAATCAATACACAGCTTTATATGAAGTAGATCTTTTCTACCCTGGACACTTGAAAAATAATGTCTTCAGTCAATCATACCTTGATCAAAGTTCTATGTCCATAAACAGAGCTCACTATGGCCTGCCAGGTTTCATAGATAACCTGGCCCCACCTTTTCCTTTTTTCACCAGCAATTTATCTGAGTCATCTCAATCAACCGTGGGCATTTCTCAACATTCCTCAAGTGCAAAACACAAACAAAGGAAAACACAACCCATTCCTACTCAAATGCCTTTTTTACTCTTTCTCTTTCCTTGATGTGCTAGTCAACTTTACATTACTATAACAAATACCTGAGATAACGAACTTATATAGAAAACCATTTATTTTTGCTTACAGTTTTAGAGTTTACAGATCACGATGTGTTGTCTTCATTCCTTTGGGCCAATGGTGGTACATCATGGTGGAGGAATGTAGGAGAGCAAAGCCACACAACCATTGCCAGGAAGTAAAAAGGAGATAGAAGGGAGCAAAGCCCCATGATCTCTTTCAAGGACACAACCTCATGCTCCCCAGTTCTTAAAACCTCCACCACATACTAATAGTTCCAATTGAAGGACTAAGACTTTAAGAAATGGGTTTGGGGCTGGGAACACCACCATACAAACTACAATGTTCAGAAAAAGCCTCTTTAAAAAAAATAGAAAGTTCCAAGCTTGTCACTTAGGTCCCAGCTCCGAATGTTCTGTGTTCAGAAAGGTCTTCTGTGATGACTCTATCAGGTATCACCTAGTCCTGCTATGGCTTATTATTCTGAACTATTTATAATGTTAACTCTGCCTGAAAATTTCTTACTAAATTGTCTAACAGCTGGAAGATTTTACAATGAATTCTTTAAACATCAACAAGGATACTAATAAACTTGCTATCAAGAAAATCATAATGCTATCAGAAGTCAAGAGTCTAAGAACAGACATTCTTTAAAAAAGTTGTTGGTCATTAATTTCTATCTCCTAGCACACACATTCACATTAACACACACACATGCATGAAGTAGGTGACTCACAAAAGAAGTCATAATCATACATACAAGCCCTGCCAGACCTCAGCAGAGGGAACCACTACCCTGGCAGCACCATACTGGACAGTGGAACCCAAAGCATCTGAGCTCAAGTGTTTTTATTGATTCAGAACTCCTCAAGTATTCTACTGATAGCACATGCAGATCACATGGAATCAAATATCCCCTATATAAATCCAACTCCTCCAGACAATACGAAATGCCAAGACTTAGGCCGCCCCTCACTCAACAGTGCACAAAACAATTATTTTAAACTTAACTAAAAATAAACTTCTATAACACATACATTCACATACATATATACTCTCACACACAATACACATACTCACATAGTTGTCACACACATACACACATGCACATATAATTACAGATTCAAATACACGCATTCACAAACTCACATATATAGACTCTCACACACACTCACATACACTCTCTCACATATGCATGTACACCACACACCAGTGCATACAAAACCCAGCTGTAAATTCCTTCAAACCCTCACAGCTATTGTTGCTCAGCATTTAAATGATCCTTCTTTAATTTTTATATTGTAGTATTTATAAATTGCAGAACAGTTTCTAAATTATGTTTTAGACCTGCATAAACTTCTAATCAGTTCAGTCAACTTAATTTGTGAGAAATATTCAAAGTTCAGCCTAAATTAAATGGGAGAGAGGGAAGTGGAGAGGGATCTGAGAGGAGTTAAGAGGAGGAGTTCGAGGTGAATACGATCCAAATACAGTATATGAAATTATCAAAGAAACAAAAATGTTTACTTTTCAAAAACTAGGAGCAGGACTGGACAGATGACTCAGCATTTAATTGAACTGAATGCTCTTGCAGAGGACCTAAGTTTGATTCCCAACACCCACATGATGGCTTACAATCATCTGTGACTCCATTTCCAGGGAATCTGGCACCCTTTTTTGGTCTCTGCAGTCAACAGGCATACACATAGGGCATGACAGACATATAGGCAAAATACCCACAGACATAAAAATAAAATTTAAAAATAAAGGTAAGAACTTCTAAGGCATAATAATATAATAAATATTTTCTTCTCAAAAATCTATTAATCAGTAAACAACCCAGTCATAGACTGTAGGCAAAAATTATATGGTTGGAAAGGTAAGTAATATCATTTGAGAGTTCAGTTAACATGGGTGCCCTTCCCCCAACAATTCACAAAGCAACCATTTTAAACATAACTAGAAATAAACTTCTGCAACATTTCCCCCTTTCTGCATAAGCCAATCAAAAAATAATTGCTCTAGCTCTACAATGCAATTTAACACTACACCAGCAATACTATCTATAAGAGGAATATCCATAAGGCTTTCCAGGATGCAGAGTATCAAATGAAACCAAGCATCTATCAAGACTTTCATAATGTCCTGCATGCTTGCATCTGGCAAGCGCTAAAGAAATATATTTGAATTCAAAGTTCAATAGAAAATTCCAAAGACTTCTTCATAATGCAGCAACCATTAGACTTGATCATCTGGGAGTTCTTTTTAATATGCTTTTAGCAAGTGTCCTTTTCCGCATCATCAAAGTGATACTTGTCTTCAGGAAGGGTTCCCTCGAGAGGTGGAGTTCATATCAGCATAGCATATGTGTCATGTCAATACTACCTCACCAGTATCCTGACCCCTTCCTTGTCTTTCTCTTATTAGCCTCTAGATTTATTTGAGAAACATATTCAGGTTTGCAGAAAAAAAAAAAAAAACAGTCAGTTTAAAACTGCAGCTTCTTGGCTCCAATCCAGGGCTTCAGTAGCAGGGTGTCTGGGCCAGTGGGAACATCCTGGTGGTTTGGTGTTCTTTTCCACCACCACTATGGGGAGTCATACAACCTTCTTTATAGACCCCAAACACAAGACCTGTTTGGGCTTCACATACACACGTGCACAAAAAAAGGCACACTCTGTAACAAAGCACACTCTAGCTTCTATTTCCAGTGCCCTGGCTACAGTAGCCAGCAGCAGCATGGAGCATGGCCAGCTGCTGGAGTGCGCTGAGTGTACCCATGCTGTTTCCTGCAATCAGATCAGCTCCATGACTAGGAAAAGTGGTTGAATTAATTACCTTAATTACCTTAATTTATCCAAAATCTTTCTCCAAAACATTCCTAGACAATTTATGAATGCTCTGGCTGTAGCCCTGAGCTAATGCTTTGACAGACCCCACCAAGGTTTTTATACTTTACCAGAAGGACTCCTTGCCTTCCTAATTTCTTTTACTTTCTCTAGAGGCCTCTATTCTTTAGCTCTCACCTCGGAGCTTTCTTTTTCATTTACAACTCTCTCTTACAGAGCTTTTCTTTTATTATGACTCTCCCTTTTATAGAGGCATGCTTTACTTCTTCTCACTCTCCTCTTCCTTCAGGAGCATTTCTTTACCTTTACCAGACTCTGTGAGGTCTGGAGTTTTGGGGGTTTTTGTTTTTGTTTTTGTTTTCTCTTCTTCCTTGTCTTCATATTAGATGTACCTGGCATTATATCTTGCCCTTCTTTACTTTCTGGCATTCAGTATTGCACGTGTTGGATTTCTGTGAGAGATGTTTGATTGCTAATGATCTGCACGTGGTATCAGTAGAACACCTAAGAAGTTCTGAATGAATAAAAACACCTGAGCTCAGACTCTCAGGGTTCCACTATTGAGTATGGGGTTGATCATGATGGTAGTTCCCTCTGCTGAGGTCTGGCAGAGTTTGCACCAATGAATATGTCTCTTTGTCTTCCTTGGTGAGCCACTTCATAGGTGTACAGTTGGTCAGCAAGGAAGACAAAGAGGCATATTCATAGGTACAAACCCTGTTAGACATCAGCAGAGGAAAACACTATCATGGCCAACACCATACTGGACAGTGGAACCCTGTCCATCTCATCTTAGTGGGTTTTATTGTACAATTTGGCCATATAAAACTTTTCCAGTGAAGATATTCAGTCAATGGCTTACTTATTATTCATCCAGAAATACAGAAGCCTGTAAGTTTGATCTGTCAGAAAACAGAATTTGAACTTAAGGGACCCATTGAGAAATAATAGAGGCTAAAATAACTCAGCAAAGATGGCTTCTGGGTCTGGGGAGATTGTTCTGTTAGTAAGGCACTTGCTGTGCAAACATGAGGACCTGCATTTGATCCCAGCACCTACATAAAAAGCTAGATACAGCATCATGCTCCATGCATCATGAATTCGGCACTGGAGAAGCAGAGATAGGAGAATCCCTGGGGCTCACTGGCCAGCAAGGCCAGAAAAATCTGTTAGTTCAAGGTCCAATGAGAGATCCTGCCTCAAAAACGACAGTGGAAAGTAGTTCAGAAAGGCACCCAACATTGACCTCCAGCCTGCACACATACTCACGAGCATATCTATAAACATGCGTGCACAGAAAAGTACAGAAAGAGAGAGAGAGAGAGATTTTGATCCTGTGCTATGAGGGTAAGAATAGCCTGCAACCTGGAGTGGAGACTTAGTTATCATCTTGGGTTTTCCACTTGATCATTCAAACCAACATTCAGCCCAATAAATTTCAAACCAAATTTTAGTTAGTCATCCTTTATTTATTTATTTTTGTTATTTTTAATTATGTTTATGGGGAGGTAGGGGGGGTATGTTCACATGATCTCAGATGCCAGTGGAGGCAAGACTCATCGGATCTACTAAAGCTGAAGTCACAGGTGGTTGTGAACCATCCAACATGGGTCCTGGGAACTGAACTCATGTCCTCCTGAAGACCAGCAAGTGCTCTTAACTTCTCTCTCCAGGCCTATCTTATTTACTTGTCAGTTGTGTTGTAAATATGAGACAAGGTGAGTCATATGTTGTAAAGATCCTGAAGCATTTTCCCTTTCTCAGGTGTATATTTCTAACTGTCTTAGTCACTGTTCTATTACTGTGAAGAGATACCATGACCAAGGCAAGTCTTATAAAAGAGATCATTTAATTGGGGGCTTCCGTGCACTTTTAGAGGGTTAGTCCAAAATCATTATTGTGGGAAGCCAACAAGCATGGTGTGGTACCAGCAGTTGAAAGCTTCAGATCCTGATCTTCAGGCAGCAGGCAAAGAGACAGGGGGAAGAGACTGGGTCTGGCATTGGCTTTTGAAACCTCAAAGCCTACCCCCAGTGACATACCTTCTACTCAAAGACCACACCTTCTAATCCTTTCTGAAGAGTTCCACTAACTGGTAAATAATCATGCAAATATATGAGCCTATAGGGGTCATTCTGAGCCAAAATACCACACCAACACACGAATTCCTAACTGCACAAAACACCCTCACTCCTAGACAATCCCACAGTATGGTGGTGATGGCAGAAACAATGACGGAGCATGTAGGGAAATTTCCCTCTGACAAGATGGCCTAATTCTTCATGGTGCTAAAAATGCTCTAAGGAAGCCATTGTTTTTTCCAGTCCTATGATCACTCAGACCCAAAGGCAGAAGCAGTTGTGGAAAATGTACAGCAGAGTGGAGAAAATAAAGCCTAAATATCTTGCCAGAAGAATGTCATGTGAAAAAATGGATGTTAGGGAGGGTCAGGAATCTACTGCAGGGAGGGCAGCACTACAGAAAACAATCCCATAAATTCACGTACAAACTTCTGAGCTCACCTGAAAACTATGAATGCGTGGATCTAATGCCCCTCTCCACCACCGATCAGCAGAGCAATCATTTTTCCCTCATTCAATCAACAACTTTCACCTTTTCACATAAAAGAGCACCTTACAGCTTCTTCCCAGCGTATCTGAATTGCCAGCATCACTAACGTGTGCTTTGGAGCCATCATTAAGTAAACTGAGGGTGACTTCAGCACAAGCACTACAAAACTACTGCCGTCGGTCTGATAACCAAGGTGACTGCGAAGTGACCGGTGGGTGGTTAGTATTTGCAGCATGGATAGGCTAGACAAAATGACTCCTGTCCTGAGCAAGATAGAGCAGAACAGCGTGGAGTTTTGTTGCACTACAAAGAACAGAACAGCATGGCCATGAAGAGTATCATGACCATGAAGAATACATTTTACATTTCATGCTAGAAGAGTGAAATAGCACGAAACATAAAACACACAAATGTAAAAAACATACACAGCATGAAATGTAAAATTTACAAATTGTTTATTTCTGGAAATTTTTATCTATTACTTTCCAGATGTGACAGATTTGCCATAGGTGACTGAAACCATAAAATGTGAAATCAGAGATAAGGGAAGATCATTTACAAGGTAAATCATGGGCCAGATCCTAGATAATCTATTCCTCTGTTACGTGTGCATAACAAGTGGTCCATTTCAGTACTGAAATTTATGCTTCCTGCCATGTCTGACCCAGGACCCTCCACTCAGCCACTTTTCCAAGGAAATTTCAGAGTCTTAGATTATAGCATACATAAATAAAATGTATAATTCTGATGTATATGCTTTGTAATGGCAGGAGACCATGAAAAATATACAAGGCTTAGTTTGTCAGAACAGAAATGCCAGCAGTAGGATGGCAAGATGACTCAGCCTCCATCCCAATTATTTCAGGAGAAACAGAATCTTAGAATCATTAGTGGCCACAGAGTGGACTTTTGTTCTTCCTTTTGCTCTATTTTCCTCATGTGGCCATTTTCAATTTCCCCCATCACTGTTCTAGCTGCATAGCCACTTCTTTAATGTTTTTTTTTTAAAAGAAATAGAAGAAAAAGAAGAAGAGAATCACCACTGAAAGCAAAGTGGTGCATTTCCCAGTGTTAACAGTCACCATAAATACTTCGCTGGCCTCTTGAACACAAGCATCCAGGCCTTCTTCCTCTGCTTTTCCCTCTATTACATTTAAAATCAAAATTCTCATTATCCTTTTCATCCAAGTTTCCCTGCTCCACATTGGGTACCACTTGTCACCGACTGCCTGTTCTCTTGCCCCAATTGCTACTGAGACAGATTCTTAACTTGTAACTGATTCCTAACTTGTAACAGATTCCCACTGTTCATTTTACCCTCTAGCCCTAAAAAAGAGACAGGAAAGATAGAAAGAGATAATTTTTCACCATTCTTTCAGGTAGCCTTTAAAGAAAGAAAAATTGACTGCCCTTTTTGTCTGCCCTTAGCTTGGATGATAGGAACTACAGAGAGAACTAGCTGAACTGAACTAACATCTTTCAAACCATCCCTCCAACTGTCAACTCCAACTGCTAACACTCTCCTTTATAACCTAAGCAGAGTTCCCAGAAGTCCAAGTGGCATATAACCATAAGGGGAGCTACACGGGACAAAAAATTTCTTGACAAAGCTTCATGCTATACACTGGTCTATTGGTTGTTCTGGGATCAGCAGTACCTCTGAAGGATATGGTAATTATATCTTGTGGACTATCTGAGTTCAAGTGTGTGAATGTGACAACAATGAGGAAAAATAAGGATTATTTTAAAAACTACACAAACTTTACAATCATATGTTAGGAAAAGACATTGGACATTAGGCAATGAATTCCCTTTTCTAACGTGAGTGTTTATTTCATGGGTTATGTTCATATGAGAAAAAAGAAAATCTTACATGGTAACTTTAAACAGGCCATAAAACCTTTACATTTTATAGTACAAATTAATTTATTAAATATATATCTTGGAATGTATAAATTACCAATTGCCTACAAATAAAAAGTGATAATTACTGGAAAACATGAACTAAGTAGAATGTATGTTTTCCCCCTTATCCATTGCATGTGGGTTTTTTTTAATGCTTTCGAAACATGTCAGCCTTGATTCAAAATTTTCAAAATTGTTATGTTTCACAGTACACTAATAAAGAAAATCAATTCCTACACCAATATATCCAGCTAGCATTAGAGGGCACATCCCTATATCCAGATGTGCTGCCCAAAACAGGAGTCCTTGGCCACAATGGGTTTTTAAATTTTAAAGTTAAAATTTGATGAAAAATAAATAAAATTTAAATAAATTTGTAGTTCTAGTTTCTTGGTGTCACTGGTCACATTTCAAGTATTCAGTACTCAGATGGCTAAGGTCAGTTGCATTGAACAACTTCATCCTGCAGAAGAAGTTACAGTACAAAGTGGCCAATACTCTTAGAGCCTTCCTGGTCCCCCTTGCCTGGCCAGAATGTTCCCTAGGCCATGACTCCCTAAGCATCAACCCATGTTTCTTCCTCCCTCTTCTCTTACCTTCATCCCTTCCTTGAGCCTTCTGCTCTACTTTGTAATCCCTTCCCATAAAGATGGCGTTAGTTAGCTTTCTTGTCACTGTGACAGAATTTCTAACATAAACAATGTAAAAGTAGGACAATTTACTAAGCACACAATATCAGAGTCCATCTTTGTGGAAAGGCAGTGACAAAGCAGCTCATTTCATGGTGGACATGAAGCAGGACAGATGGTAGGGAAGAACAAGATAGAGTTTCCTGTGATACACCCCTAGTGACTTTCTCATCCAGCTAGGCTCTAGTTCCTAAAGCTTTCAGAATAGCCCCACAACAGTGCCATGGGCTGAGGACCAAGCATTCACTAGATGGGCCTTTGATAGGAGAATCCTTGAACACATAGTAAATTTTCCTGTAAATTTAAATAAACTTAACAAGCAGTCCACAATTAAGTAGCATGTGCATGGCACACAGATGGTGCATTCTTCCTCTATGTTAACATGTTGTAATATAGCTGAAGACTGCTGGAGATGTCATGTGTTTCCATAAAGCATCGACTTTAAAGTGGAAGCTTTAGGCACCCTGGTACCTAGAGCCTCAGAGAACAAACCTGAAAGTGCCTGCAGGACATCTTCCAATTGTACTATCCCGTTGGTCTGTTCACTTGCTCCAACCTAGGGTTGTTATGCTGATCTGTCTCCTAGGAACATTGGGCTACCCTAGCGTTATCACAAGAAATGAAACACCTGTGAGTTTGACAAGTTGTTTGTGACTAGAAGACTGAAAGAAATGTTTGTTTGTAACTATCAAAATTGTTAGCGCTCAGGGTGGAGTTTTGAGTCTGAATCCATTTATTCTTCATCTATAGTGGGATCCCTGCCAAGACATCACACAAACAACAAAGTAGCATGTCCAGATTCTAAGTAATAACTTGGCAAATATTCAACTTCCCCCAATAGGCTCTGACTAAAATAAAGAAGAATTAAGTATATATAAAATAAAGAAGAATAAAGTAGTGTTAAGTATGCAAACAGACTCCAGTTTGCTCTATGGTCCATTTACTGGGTCAGAGAAAAGTTGCAGGCTGATGAGTCCAAAGGGCCAACCCTGCCTTGTCAAGAAATTCCTAAGTCCTTTGTTCTAGTTTTATTTCTGTTGCTGAGATTAAGCACTCTGACCAAAAGCAATTTAGAGGAGGGAAAATTGATTTGGCTTACATGTCAACATCAGAATCCATCATTAAGAGAAGTTAGGGCATGAACTCAAGGATTACTACTTGCTGGCTCCCTCCCTTGCTCATGTCTAATTAACTTTCTTTTACAGCTCAGGACCACCTGCCTAGGGATGGTGCCACCCACAGTGGGCTGGGCTCTCTTGAGGTAATAGCCAAAGACATAACAAAGAGTAAATTTGATCTAGGCAATTCCTCAATTAGGGTTTTTCTCACAGATGATTTAAGGCTAACTAGAACAGCCTTAGAAGGCCTTGCTGTCTTAACATGTCCAAGAAAAAAAAAAAAGTAAGAAAGGAAAGGGAGCTAGTTAGGCTTCAGACTTAAGGAATGTTCTGTATAGAATGTCCTACATTCTGAATTCGGTTCAAAGTTTCCCCAACTTGTCTTCTTAAAAACACATACATAACTGAACTAAGCTGAATGTTTACAAAATTTAATTGGTGGGCATTTCTTCAGTGTTGTATTTTTGTTTTAATTATGTTTTATTGATCATCAAAATAATCTGTGCCCATTATTTTAATTGTTAAATGATATAAAATATTTTTTGAAAGTAATAAAGCAGTTCCCCGGTAGTCACCTGCCTCTCTCCAAAGGCTACTATTTTCAATTCTCTTTACCTTCTTCCTGTAATAATTTGAGCATGAACTGATGAACACATGAATACATACATACACACATAAATACATGCATTCATATGTACAAAGAGGTATTCAAAAGGGTTAATGACGAAATCTGACCGTAAGAATACATAAGTGTGCGTATGGTATCAAACCTTCCTCTTGCAACCACTTTTTTAAAAAATACATTTCATTATGAAAATGTATCCAGGCCAAAAAGTTACTTAGTACTCATAATTTTTAGAAATCCTGAGCGATACAGGATTCTGTCTCCTCTCTGCCCCCATCCCAGTAGATTATTTGACATTAGAGTTTCCCACATTCTGGAATTTACTTATTGCACTCTCATTTTTATGTATAACGCATTCCTTCCTCCTCCGACATTCTGTGAATTTTAAACACAGGTGGACCACACTAAAGTATTAAACAGATAGAGGGCATATTGAAATACTAAAAGCCCAGTGAAAGGATGTGAATCCAGGACCTGAGTAACAGATTACCAGAAACTGAAAGGGCCATGGAGACTTCAGTCTTTGTCTTAGTCTATCTAACTTCTCCCTTTTACAGAGCAGGAAGAAACACAACCTGGCCGAATTCACAAGATTTCCTGAATCTGTAGCCTTGAAATTAGAGATAGGGGCTATTTCTTGAGGGGAAAAAAAATACCTAATCAGATTAAGGTTTAATAACATATTTTTTGGCTAGGAAATTTCACAGGTAGTTATGTGAACTTTCAGCCAAGACAGGAAATAACTGGCTGTTCATTTTGTGAAGAGCCACTAATGGGCCTTGCCTAAAGCTATTATTTCACTAGGACCAGCTTATCAATGTTGTAAAAGGCTCATGGTTTTCAACGAAAACATTATTTAATAAAAATATTTTACTTCTTTGCTGTGAAGCCAACTATTACTTACTTTTATAACATAAAAACACATCCAGGTTTGTTTAGTTTTTTTGTTTGTTTGTTTTTTTTTTGTGACACTAATGCTCTAAAATAACTCATTCAAAACTCTGGCTCATATTTGCATTTTGTGGAATTATAAGTATATAGGTATAATTACATATACATATGCATGCATGTATGCACACACATATCATATGACTGTGTGATCCTTTTCATGCATGTGTGGTACTGAGAACTGAACCTTGGGCCTTGTGTATGCAAGGCAAGTGCTCCATCACTGAGTTATATCCGAGCCCTCGTTATTTTCACTGCTAGATAACATGTAGTAAGAGTATTACATCTCTAATGTGTACATATCCATTCTTCTGACTTATTACAAATAATCCAATAATCTACCTTTTCCAGAAATGGGCTAAATTAATAAGAGAGAAAATAAAATTTTGCTTTGATTTAAGTTCATTTAAACAAATTAAGTAATTTAATATAGTTAATTGACTATTTCTATTTCTTCTGAAAATGGCCTACTTATGTTCTATGGTCATTTTTCTATTGGGTTTTCACATTTTTATCAATCTATATGGCCTTTTAAAAACTAGTTCTTTTGGTATTTTTTTATTTTCATACTTTTCTTTGTCACTGTAGCAGACTAGATATGGCTACAAATTCTTTGATGTTCCTGTCATTAAGACACAGACTGTATAGTCCCTCCACCTGAACATGGGTGGGCTCTGTGATTGCACCACAGAAAACAATGGAAATGAGACTTGCTGGTTTCTGGAAGTAATCTGGAAAGACTGAGAACTTCTACTTTCTATCTGTCGCAACATTTGATCTCCAGATCTACCTACCACACTGTGATTCAGCACAAACACCCCCTATCTAGAGGCTCCTGAGAAAAGCTAAGGCCAGAAATTAGTCTCAGTTGGACTAGTGGTGACAGATAACTCCAACTCAGCAGCTGTGTGAGTGAACACTTTTGAAAATAAATCTTCCATCTGATGTTATCAGAAAAGACAGGCCCTACCCTGCTAAGCCCTACCCAAATTACACATTCATGAACAAAAATGTTTTTGAAAATACTATAAATCTGAACAGGGGTTATCAAGTACTTTTGTAAGCCAAAATCAAATGCAGCTGTACATGCTTGTGTTGTCTTTTAGCTGACGCCAAACACAGTCCACGAGTTGAGGAGTTCACTCCTCAGGAGGCATCCACCATTTTCACTAATGGTTCTACAAGACTTTGGAGCAAAGCAGAAGCCCTACAGAAGACCATTCTGACCAGAAGACATTAATAGGGAGAAATTCCTTTTCTATTGATTCACAACAGAAGGAAGACACATGACAAGGAACAAACAGCGAAGGCTCCATGGTAACCGAATGTGATTCACTGGCACTGTTTGTAATTATTTGTGAGCCAATCAACACATTGGGAGTTGGGGGCATTTTCAGTTAGCACAATCTCGTATTACCAGATGAGGCATGAAAAAGCAAACATCAGCTCACTTTCAAGAAGAATCAAGAAGCGGAATAAGCTGCCCACACAATACTCAGCCTGTACTAAGGAGAACAACCTCAAATCTAATCTACCACTAACAGACAGTGGGCTTTTCATGTCCGTTGGTCCGAGTCAGAATGTCTCAGTGAAAACTTCTCTTTCCCAAAGTTTGAGGAAGCATAAAAGAGAGCACTTAATCTGTCATTCTGTTATTTTTGACTCAATTCCAGTCCACAATGAAGAACTGCATGGCAAAAGAGAAGTGATGGGAGCATATTCAGAAGTCATGAGTACTGTCTGGAGAGTTGGTAGATTCCAGGGCTGGCATAGGGAAAATACACAGAGCCTGCGCTATCTTTCAGGAGTGGAAAGTTAAGAACGTTCTTCAAAGTAAAAAATTCAACAATGTTGAAAAGACAGGGGGGCCTAAAAAAGCATCCATCATCCAGAAATTTTCAGAAGCTCAATAAGGGTAATAATACTAGATTATATTTCCAATAATAAAATTAATGTCTATTAGTATATGCAAAGACAACTCTTCCTGGTTGAAGTATTTTACTTAATGCATAAAACATACCCATTGGACAACCACAGTAATAGTTGTTGAAGGTAAGATCCATTTAAGGAAGTTAAAATTAGTGGGTAAAAGTTTAAGCAGAAATAGTATATTTGTATATCTAAAATTATCTTCCTTAAAGTATTGAGTAATAAAAAGAAGAAATGGAAACTTTATGGCAGAGACTCTGGTAGATATAGTTTTGATTTTCATAAAGCGATAAAAACATCACCAATAACATACATATATGTGCTGGCATGAAACACAGAAAAGGGCCCAAGCATCTATGGTGTACTTTGAAATACAGGATAATCTCAAGTCAATCATGAAAAACGCATCTTGAAGGTCTTTCACAAAAGTAATTGGTGCCTTGAAAAATGTCAAAATCATGAAAGGCAAAGAAAAATTACAGCTCTAAAACAATTTACATATGATCCTGCAAAAGTGGAAAATAAAAGTTTTTTTTTCTACTCACATTCAATACTTACAACCTGACATAGAACAACAGATATGAAAGTGGTTTCCCTGTACATGAGGCAGTTCTCCAATGAAACCTAACTACATGCCCCATGATTCTATTCAAGTCCAATAGAGTTTACCTAAATTCAGAATCAGATCCTACAGGTTAAGAGTTTAGTCAGCTGGGCATTGGTGGCATACACCTTTAATCCCAGTACTCGGGAGGCAAAGGTAGGCAGACCTCTGTGAGTTCGAGGCCAGCCTAGTCTATAGAATAAGATCCAGGACAGCCAGAGTTACAACAGAGAGACCCTGTCTCATATTAAAAAAAAAAAAAACATTTAGTCATACAATGCCATCCCTCACATAAGATGACAACTGAAAGTAATACATTGTCCCCTGTACTTCTGATTTACCTGTGGTATGTCAGAGTATCCACAACTCCCTCCTTACATTCAGTTACCTTGGTAAGATAGCTCTCATGGCTTAGGAAAATACTTGCTCTGGTTTTTTTTGTACTAATATAGGGTATAATAAAGTATGCAGTAGAATAGCCAGATGGACAGATGTGCATTCCAGGATATATGTGAAAGGCAGTGACATTATGTTCTCTCCAGGTGCATAATCCTCCAGGTACATGTTCACCATTCTGAACCTTCTCCAAACTCTATCAAACTCAGGGGTTTTGTGGAGGCTTTATTATGAAAGCATGGTTAACTACATTACCGATCCTTGGTGGTCAGCTCACTCTACAGCCTTTTCTCCCCTATCTCCACAGAGGTTGGAGAATGAGTGTAGGTGAAAGTTCCACCCTTCTAATTGTGAGGCTAATTCTCTGGAACTTGGCTACTGTCTTGAGACTATCCCACAGCATACGAAGAGATACCTCATTAGAACAAAATGTGCTTCCATCATCAAAGAGGTCCCAAGGGATTTGTAAGTCAGATGCTCTTAACACTCAGGAACTTACAATAGTCTTAGAAGAACTGTGTGTTCTCTTTCGGATGTTGATCTTAGTTTCACATCTTTAGATATGTGTATGTTGAATGTTGAGTACCTGTAGAATCCAGAAAACAAGCAAGGGGCTACTGGAATGGGGGATGTCTTAAGAGAGGGGGACAGTAAGCATAAATGATATGAAAACAGAGAAAATAGTGGGAGCAGAAAATTTAAGGAGGACTGGAAATGCAATGGGCCTGCACAAAACTGGGTCTGTCAACAGTCAATCAAGGCTCAGGAGGCCATACCCCTTCCTACTAACCACTGCTGGATGTTTAGGGAAAGAGTAGTCATTATCTTCATCATCTTTGGCTGTATATCCATTAATATACATTAATCCATTAATGTCCATTAATGAACACATCTGGTTTGACCTACAGTCACACAGATGGCCTTGGTTAAACTCAGAGGACCTGAGATCAACACAAAAAGACATGAAGGTGGGAAATTGAAGATGGTTAATAGGGATGAGAGTAGGTGAGGGGTGGGGGGTATAATAATCGGAATTCATGTATAAAATGCAGCAAGAATATTTTTTTCTAAAAAGTCTGAGGAGCTGTCAGTAACTAAGGTCAAAAACAAAATATTAAAAGACTCTGTTAACATACCTGTGTATAAAAATTTTCAGAGTTTGTGAAATACTGGCACAAACATTGTGGGAGTCATCAACCACTATCTGATTGGATTTAAAGCCGACTCCATGAAGTAGAACCCGTATCTGACACTGCTCAGGTAGCCAAGAACCTAAGACTAGGTAGGCCAGGAAAAATGTAAGGGGGAATCAAATACTATTGTTCTGCTAAAGGAACATAGGAATAAAATGACTACCAATAACATTCTGCAATACTCATAAACCAGTCTCACTCAGCCATAATCAGAGAAGCTTCCTCTTTCAGTAGATCCACGGCTAGACAATGTACAGAGAGTGAGAAACCTTGGAACACTCAGTACTAAATAGGATGTCTTCATCAAATCCCTCCCCTCAGGGTCCAGGAAACTAAGTAAAAGAGGAAACAGAAAGATTATAAGAGCCAGAAGGGATAGATAACACGAAGGGAACATTATCTTCTAGACACAGCAGGACTTTGCACGTATGAACTCACAGAGACTGTGATAACATGCACAGGGCCAGCACATGTCCAATCCAGTTGGGGTCCCATTGCTGAAAGGGGGAAGTGGACATGAGCTCCCATCCCAACCAGAAGCTGTCTCCAACTGACAACTGCTCACAGAGGAAAAATTGCTTTCTCCAGTGAAGTCTCACTGGGTATACAAACCACATTTAAAGGCAGGCCCCACGCCCAGCAGTAGATGGCCAACACAAAATGAGCTCAGTGGTATTTTTGAAGGTTTCTGTTCTTTCTTTTTGTCTCATATTGCTTTGCTTGGGCTTTTTTTTTTTTTTTCAACCTTTCTGATCTTGTGCTTGTGTATTATTGTTTCTGATTTTGTGGTTTTATGGGGTTTGATTGTGAGTGTGTGTGTGTGTGTTTCTTGTGCTTTTTCTTTCTTTCTTGTTTTGTTTTATTGTGTTTTTCTTTGTTTGTTTGTTTTTCTAAATAAAGAGAGAAAGAAGGCACGGAGTTGGAAGTGGGGACGCAGGAAGGACCTGGGAGGAGAACAGGGAGGGGAACCATGATCAGTATATATAGTGCATGAAAAAACTCATGAAATTAAGAAAATTGTACGAAAAAGATTTTCAGAGTTCTATGCTAGTAAATAAGTATGTGTTTATGTAATTTCACAAAAAAAGAAAAATACCCTGCAGCAGCCTTAAATAAAAAACATTAATGGGAAAGTTAGTGAAATTCAAATAGATCAAATTGATTAGTAGTACTTTAGTTTTAAACGTATTAATTTTTAACAAATCTGCATTGTTATGTAACGTGTTGACAGAAGGAAGTTAAATGAAAGAGAGGGAGGAAATCACTGGGCTATTTTTTAAATTCTTCTGTACATCTAAAATGGTCTCAAAATGAAGAAGTTTTTAACGTGTGATGATCACATCTTGGAATTGCTAGGACAGGAAGAAAAGAGAACACTGGCTGAAATTAGCTCACATCGGCCCTTCGGAAAATATCTGCGGAGAAGAGGCAGACATGACCTCAGAGACCCTAAGGGAATGTGACTCAAGAGAAGCGACGAGAACGGCACGGCCACCTGAGGCTGTGAATCACCTTCCGGTCTCTTCCTCCCCTACAGCTGTCAGTTATCTGACCCCATCGGTCTGAACCGTGTCTCTGCTCCTCTGCAGGACCCTGCTTTCTCCTCTTCCTCTTGACTAATCATTTCTCCTGCATAAGCCTTCTGGAGTCTAGCACGTCCTAAGTCATTTTCCTAAAGAAGGATTCCAATCATTTCCCTCCTCCCTTCCACCTGATTTTATTTAGACCACATCCAAATCGTGTAGTAACAACAAAGACCCCTTACTAATCCTGAGCTGCTGCTAAAGGCCAGTCTGATCTGGTCCCACTCCTTCACGAAGCGGGTCCCTGCTTCAGCTTCCCGAACAGTCATGAGTTCCAAACAAATCCTCTCCTGACCTCTGTTCCACTGTTACTTTACCACATTAGCGCCCTCTCTGCCCTACAAACTCTGCACCGTGGGTTTTTTGTTTTGTTTTGCTTTTTGGGTTTTGTTTTTTGTTTTCTCTTTATTTGTTTGTTTGTTTGTTTTTCCTGCTTTCAACAGACTTCTCTGACTGTTCAGAACAATACTACTCCATCCATAAGGTTCCCCAAAGATAGTTAACACTTTATACTCCTTTATACTCCTCTAGTAAGTTGTGAATACTGTTATTGAGCAAATACTACATTACACGTAAGCCACTTGGAATATAAGTCATGAGACCGATTATCTTAGTAGTGTATAAATCCTTTGATGGCAAAGTCGGTATCCAGTTCATCTTAAAATTCCCAGCCCTGGCTCAAGACTTGGCTCTTCCAGGTCAGTCACCACAGCTGGTGAAGTTGAACTAAGTGAAAACATGAGAAGATTTGATTCCCAGAGCTTCGAAGAGAGCCGTAGTTGCATGTGTTCCTATTGAGCTAGAATCTTTAAATTGCACAAAATACTGGGCAGAATTAAAAAGCCAGTGATTCCAGATAGACATACGGGAGTGGAACAGAGGTCTTATAAATATTCAAAATATTTATAAGAGAAGCAGTACCTGTTTGAAATACAACTTGCTATCGGCGACAGAAAATGCAGTTAGCAACATCAGCTTCAAGGAAAGCAAGTAGGGGAAGCCCAGGCTCTGAGAAAGATGACAGTGATGCCAAGGATGAAATATGCAGCACAAAATTATCTAGCCTTCATTTTGCCTAATATTTTTTTCTACCGAGGAGAAGGACGTTCATAATACAAGATTCCAATAAACCTTGTTAGAGGAAATGAAACCAGTTTGCTTTGAAAGAAATTATATCGCCAGATTCAATTAACCCCGAATATGAAAACAACTTGGTGATATAAACCACTTACACAAAATTCCATTCAGCCATGGATCGCAAATTATGAAGGATAAAACTGTACAAAGATCTGGAGATGAAAATTTGCAATTAAAAACAGAGTGAGAAAAAAGTAAGGAGAGAAACCTGGGTATCTCGGGAATGGCGAACCTTTTAAACTAATTTTGAACTCCCACTAGACTATATGAGTTATCTGATAAATAACTTGTCACATATTATAAACCTGGATTCCCAAATATAGCATTGACATCTTATTATTTAAAATTATATGTTTTTTTAAGTAAAAAAAAAAATTACTGGGTTGTACTAACCTTATTGTCTGCTCTCATTATTTGTATCATTTGTGTTTATGACATTGAATAGCTCAGAAGATAGAACATTTCCATCATTGCAAAAAGCTCCATAGAGCAATGTTATTAAAGAAAAATTAACCACTAGGAACCAGCAAAATTCACTGATATTATTATATCAAACTAGTAAAGTTTCTATCCACTGGAATGACGAGTATATCGTTATAGACAAAAATAGTTTGATGTATTGACTTCAGCAAGATACCCAACAGTTTCTTGTGAAGCCCTTGTTGTTCAAAAAGGAAACTGGCAGTTTATAACATATTATATATTAATTATCTGCATAAAAATATCTGTACAGTGTTGGCTGGTGGAAATATATAATTTGGAAACAGCGATCTGCAAACTAGAAACTAACTCCAAAATCTTGTCACTGACCCTCTTGTTCAACATTTTTATCATTAATATACCTGCTAGTCACCACGTTTCTAAATAATTAAAGGTGATATTATTTTATAAGTCTTTGAAAGTCAGTTTGGTAAGATACATAAAACCCTTTTGTTATACTACTCTATGGCTCATGGTTCTGCTTTCTCTGATAAAAATCATGAATGTTTACCAGGACTTAATTACATACATGTTACTTTTAACAAAATACTTGGAGAAATGTGAATTTCATTCAATAGAAGACACTCAACAAGCCACATTTGCATAGGTCACCGTTGTACACCCAGAGGCCAAAGCAATGCTAAGTAGATATATAAGAGGTGGAGTGGGGGGAATTGCTTAAGCTAAAGCTTATTTCACCCATGGAAATTCTGCTATTCCTTCATAGGTACTATGGAAACAAGCTAATATTCTGATTAGTTCCTTTTTATAGTTCTCTTTTTGAAGTACATTTATGATCACATAGACTGTATAGTTAGAATGAGTGAAACTGCTCATTTTCTTTGTTGAATTTCCACGTTTTCAGTGTGCCAGCATGAAACAGCAAAACTAAATAAAGGGAAAGAAAGCAGCATAAAGGAGTGGACATGTGGATGGAAAAAGTTAAGGATGTAAAAACAATTAAACATATCTTGAAAACAAAAAAATGTCCACTCCATTGCTATACCTGAATCACCAATAAACTAATTAATACAGCTGTACACTCTATCAGTTTACTTCAGTCAGCAGACACGAAGACAAATCCACTGTCGGGCTAAGAAAAAAATCAACATCTAAGAGATGTCCTTATACAAGATGTCCTTAATTGTCTCAGATTTCTTTGTTCTAACAACAAAGTAATAGTTCTCCCATGCACGCATTAAGTTACCCTGATACACACTTTCCAACAGATACCAAAGTTGAGAATCATTGGTTTACTGGTGACTCAAGCACTCCTAGCTTTCCAGACTCTTTGTTGACGTGTTCAAAAATACATTCTGCTCTCATAGTCTGTATCCAGCACGTCCACATGGGTGTCTCCCTACTGAGCTCCACTCCAGTGCACCCATTCATTCTAAAAACTGCCTAACATATTGCCCTTCAGCATCACAACACACATCTTTCTGGGAAAGGAAACAGAAAACCTACAACTCAAAGTAGAAAACCAATGTTTTCGTTTGTGAAATCATCCAGAAAAAGAAAGATAAATAACATGGTTTTATTTTGGGTTTTTTTTTTCTCATATGTGGGGGAAACACAGCTAAAAGTAGACCTGGGAAGGGGCAGAGGACCTGGAGCAGAGGACACAGAGGGAAAGGCAGGAAAGAGTTCGAGGAAAGGTGGACATGACCAAGGTATCGCATATGCACATACAGAAATGTCAGAATGAAGCCAACAGCTTGTGCAATTTATGTTCTAATAATTATAATTTGAAAAATGAACACCCATTTTTTTTCTAGCCCGGAACCTGATTTGTAACTCCGAGGATGAGGAGGCTAATTTGAGGGGAGAGAATGTCCCAACCCAAGGGGATTGGGTTGGCTGTTTCAAGAAACGCTCCGCTTTCAGAAGGTTCTGCTTATTCACACCAACAGCTGTTAGTATACCTGTGGATCATATCCATTTACAGTATTCTAAAGGCCATTTTAAGTGAAAGTAATCTACCACATCAAAAACCTAGACTCCTGGACTGAGGAGATGGCTCAGAAAGTAAAGGCACTTGCTATCAAGACTGATGACTTGAGGTCAGTCCCCTGGGCCCACATGGTAGGAGGAGAACACCAAATACTGCAGGTTTCTTTTGACTTCTACATATATGCCATGGTATGTGCACATGCACACACACATGCACACATTCACACATTCACAGACACTCACACATGAGAGAAAAATTAATTTAAAATAAAAATCATACTTCCTACCTACCAGGGTTCTGTAGAAAGGTAGGCACATGAAATCCAGAAGGTACACTTAGCATCTTAAGTGACTGTTTGAATTTCTGAAATTTATATTTTCATTTCACTTGATTTATGGAGGCTCATGTACTTTCCCTCAATACATAGAAGTCGTTTACAGAAATACTGTAGAAGCTGACTCAGCATACCTGCCTAATAATCAGCCAGATAATAAGGAAATGTCCCTCACAGAACTTTTTCATGGAGGAGTAATATAGAATCATGACTACACCCACATTTGGGATTGTTGGGTTTAGTTTATGATTTGTTTTGTTTGTGGCGGTAGCGGTTTGATTTCTGTTTGGTTTGTCGGTTGTGAGAAAGTTTCAGATAGGAAAAATAAGACTGGAATAAAGGTTTGTCCAGTTCTTACAGAGAATCTCCAGGCTAGGTGAGAAAACCAAGTTGTCAGGATCTCCTGCAGGCCATGTGCAGGACTTGGTGGTCCTCATAGACAAGGGATTGTTGATAAAATGTGATCAGTGTTACCAGCCGCTCCCTCTTTCACTGGAGAATCCACAGACTTTAGGGTTATGAAGACGCACACAGAATCACAAGCTCTCCTTGCCCCCAGCCAAGCCTGGCAGTTGGCTTCGTGCTGAGATCTCTACAACTCCCGTGTAGAAGGCAGGGCTTGCATGTTGAACAGCAGTGGTAAGACCAGTCTGCTCAACAGACAGCAACTACCACATAGATTTGGAATTTTCTGTGTACTTGATGCAGCTGCTTCTCACTATCCAGCCATCAACAATGTCTTTTTCCTCCAGGACTCTTAAGTTCTTTTGAAGAAAATAAGGGATTGGGAGAAAAATGAAGGAATCACGAGAGCTGCCAGCACAGGGTTCTGAGGCTGTCCACCAAAAGTGCTTTTCTACTTGTAGAGATTCCACTACAGCGCCCTCGAGTCTGCAGTACTTCGGCGTACCTATGCAATTGGTGGGAGGCTTATGCTGGGCTTGTGAGATGAAAGGCTCTTTTCAAGAAGTACCCTCAAATTCAGGTTTCCATTTAGGAGCAAAGTACTCGCAGGCCTATTTGTCTGTAAATCTCCCTCACCCAGGTTTCCACGGAAAGCAGTGAACAGAGAGGAAATTGCAAGAGTTTACAGTCACACCTGCCGAGGCCTGTGAAAATTGAGGACATTAAACAGGTTCCTCAACCTAAGTTAGTTATATGTAACATACAGAAAATACTGAAGATAAAGTGAGATAATTTAATGGATATCCCTACTTGAGCGTCTGACACAGGGTGATTGCTTTTGAAATATACCAACCGTAATTTTTTTTTTTTTTTTTTTTTTTGGTTTTTTTGAGACAGGGTTTCTCAGTTGGAACTCGGGCTATCCTGGAACTCATTCTGTAGACCAGGCTAGCCTCAAACTCACAGAGATCCGCCTGCCTCTGCCTCCTGAGTGCTGGGATTAAAGGCATGAACCACTACCTCCCAGCCATAATTTTTTTATAAAAATATTTTCATATAATATATTTGATCATATCTCCCCAATTCCTCCCAGATCCTCCCACCTCACTACTCAACCAACTTTATGTTCTTTATTCTTTTTTTCAAAATGAAATTAATTCTTTTTTTTAAAAAATGAATTAATTTTTTAATAAAAGATACACACATACACACACATACACACACAAGAAACTCCACAAAACAAAAATCAAAACAAGCAAGCAAAAGACCAAGAAGACAAAAAAAAGCCCAAGTAAGGCAAAATGAAACAAGAGGTCCATGAAAATACCAGTGAGCTTGTTTTGTGTTAGCCAACTACTTCTACACATAAGGCCTAGCCTGACATGCGGTTAATATGCCCAGTGAGACTTGATTGGAGAAAAATGATTTTCTCCTTTTCCAGAGGATATCCATTGCAAAGAGGGTCTTGATTAGGGGTGGGACACTGTGCCCACTCCCCTGCATTATGCTGGGACCTGTCTGGCTTGAACCTGTCTTAGGTCTTGTGCATGTAGTCACAGTCACTATCAGTGTTCTGTTCAGAAAGTCTTTTCCTGTACCAATGAGTCAAGCCTACTCCCCACTATCTCTTCTACCATATTCATAGTATAAAGTCTTCTGTTGAGGTCCTTGATCCATATGGAGTTCAGTTTTGTGCCAGGTGAGAGACGTTGTCTATTTCCTTCTTCCACATGTAGCCATCCAGTTTTACCAGCACCATTTGATGAAGACGTTGTCTTTCTTCCAGTGTGTATTTCCTGTTTCTTTGTTAAAAATCAGGTGTTCACAGATGTGTAGACTTACATTTGTCTCTTCAGTTCAATCCTATTGACCAACATGGCTTTTTGTTTTTCATGCCAATACCATGTTGCTTTAATTACTATAGCTCTGTAGTCCAACTTGAGATTGGAGGTGGTGATATCTCTAGCAGTTCTTTCATTATTAAAGATTGTTTTAGCTATCCTGGGAATTTTGTCTCCATATGAAGTTGAAGAACTTTTTCAATTTCTGTGAAGAATTGTGGTGGAATTTTGAGTGGAATTTTGCATGGAATCTGTAGATTGCTTTTGGTAGGATAACCATTTTTAATATATTAATCCTGCCAACATATGAGCATAGGAGATCTTTCCATCTTCTGGTGTCTTCTTCAACGCTTTTAAAGTCTTTATAATGTAATGTCATTATTATTGTTCTTATGACTTTCTATTTCCTCATTAATAGCCTGTCACATTATTTGCCAAGTTATGCCAATAGATGCAAGTAGGTTTCTGTTAGCCGCAGAGATTCATGAATGCAGTACATAAATTATTCTTAAGGCATTATTGGAATTTATGCATCTGAGTGTGTTCACATATCACCCCAGAAGAGCTATATTAATTTAATGTCTGTTTGATATTGCAAAACATTGTAAGAGGCTTCCAAAGTTTACTGAGAAGTCATCCCCAGAATTTTGTAAGCTTTCCCTTAAGAATGCTGAAACGTTATGTCTCCCTGAAGTGGGGCAAGATTCCTGGCAGACATAGCAGGGTATTAGTAAGAGTTCTCCACATAGACAAAAACATTGGGACATAAATGATGGGCAGAGGGAGACACAGAGACAGAAGAGAAATAGACAAAGAGAGAGACAGAGAGGCACAGAGAAAACAGAGACATAGAGAAAGAGAGAGGAACAATTTTTAAAGATAATTGGTTCACATTACAGATGCCCAGCTGTCCCAGAATAGGTCATCTGCATAATAAAGAACTAGAGAATTCAATAACATGGTTCTACCCAAGTCTGAAACTAGAGAAGCTAATTATTTAATTTTCAGTCTGGGGCCAAAGGACTGAGAGCCCCCAAGAGGCTGCTGAGTCAAGTCTCAGTCATGAGAAGAAGGAGAAGAAGCAGAAGACTCTAAAGGAAAAGAAGGAAAATGTGCAATTTTGTCTAGTTTCACCTGAGTCCCAGCAGATTCAGTGGATCCTACCATGTTTAAAGAGGGTCTTCCCCATTCAATCCACTGACCTACAGACTAATCTCCCAGGAAAGTCTCCCAGGCATCTCCAGAAACACTGTTCTACCAACCAGCTTATGGAGTATTTCTCATAAGCGACCAACTGACACCTAGAATTAGGTATCATTGCTGGTTCATTTAAGACTTTCCAAATCAGCCACATCGTGCCCCCATCGCCCATCAATCAGCCAATATCTAAACAGACTATGGAAAGAGAGTCAACCGTACTTTGTGCAAGTCCTCTGGTATAAGATATTAAATATTGTTTTGCCTAAACTAGATGGATAGAAGGAGAAAGTGAGCAAAAAGAAGACCCTGGATGCTAAAGTTTGTATGTAAACATCTAAGACCTAAGACCTAAGATTTGTCCTTCCCCAGCCATCTCTCTCTGCCTCCTTATGCCAAACAAAACTTAAGTGGCTGTTGGAAACAGATGCCAGCAGATTATCTTTCTAAACCTGCCTCACAAAGGTGACAGGTAGAGAAAGGAATTAGATAGAGGGGGGAAAGGAACAAACAGATAAGAGCCACTCAAAGGATTGCAGAGGCTGTTCACAGCAAAATGATATTTCGTTCATAGTGGACATCTTCCCAGGAGGCAGGAAAAATCAGCAGCTAAAGGTTTTTAGTGATCTATAGGTGAAGCGAGAAGAGTCAATCTTAGATCATTACAATTAAGTGTACACTCTGAGACACAGGGAAGCCATCACCTATGTCTTGATGGAATATACAGGAGATAACATAGTCAAGAAATCTAAGCCACCTTCCAAAGAAGTCAAGTTTTAGGGGTGAAGAATGTGTTGCTCTTCCCTTGAAAAAAAGCCTTAAAGCTCCATGAGCCACAGGTATTTAAACTTTGATTTCCAGATTAAGGAAGATGAGCTAAGCAGTCTGATCACTAAAGCTTGTCAAAAAAAAAAGCCAGAAAATGATGAAGTATTGGCTTTCCAAACTCTGGTTTGAGTAGCTGTGAGTTAGAGAAAGCAATCTGATTTTTCTCCATGTGATGGATGGGGTTTAGAGCATCTGTAGGAGTCCAGGCAGAAGGAAGGCTACAGACTGTGGGAACTGGTAACAGCTTGCAGGAGGGCTTGGAGATCTAAAATTGTAATTGTAGCTGAACTATTTATTTTGCTTTGTTTTGATAACTGACATGTGTACTCCAGTGACTGGTAATGCTTAAGAAAATATGGGGGGGGGGGAGAAAGTAATTTCTTCAACAACAACAGGAAAAAAAAATGTTATGACCAACACTGAACTCACTTCCCACAATAAGGCAAGTGAAGTATCACACACCTGCAACCTCTTCCTTGGGGAAGAAGAGACAGGAGAATCCCTGGGCCTTACTGGCCAGCTAATCTAGCCAAACAAGTAAGCTACAGGTTCAATAAGAGACCCTGTCTCAAAAGCAAAATAGACAATGATTGAGGAATGGAATATGTCTAATGTCAATGTCTAGCCTACACACATGCACACACACACATTCATGTCAAATGTCCAAAAGTAAAGCACTATGCTGATGTGCCTTCTGGCTCTTGAAGATGGCACAGAAAAAATAACTGATAGCAATGTAAGATCTATAAACTTTAAATATGTGTTTTAGGATAAACATAGAGTCATTCTGCCTCCCCGGGGCCCATGAAAAGAGACCTATCAGAAGACGAGTCAAGAAAAAAGAATTAACAAAATCAACTCCAATTCTTGTTTTCTTAGGAAACAACTCTTTGTACCCTCTTAAATAGGGATCCCTCCTCCTCCGGCTTAACAGGAATAAAAGAAAACCTTAAAAATGAATTAGCATGAAAGCTCATCAGAGCAGTCATACATCTTCACATATCTAAACATGCTACATCTCTTAGGAACGGCTCAGCAAATGTTAACAGACTTACTCTACAAAGTTAGTATATAAAGATTCTGTGATGCATGAAGGTTACCACATCTGAGAAATTTCCCCCACAGCGATTTGCAGGATTGGCAAAACTGGCATATCATTTGACCAGCTTGAAAAGACATCCCTTTTAACATAAAATAGATAATATTATTTAACTATTTATGGGGAAATGTTCGAAAGCATGAAGCTCCATTCATCTCATGGTCAGAAGTTGTGGTCACCAGGTTCAGGGACAGGAAAGCAGGGGGCCATGGAGAGATGCAAATCCCCTCACATTTTAATGTAGAATGATTGCTACACCCTCTGCCCAGAGACATTGAATTTAAAATGCAAGTCTTTCACTAAATGACTGGGAAGAGATTTACAGTAAGCACTTGAATAACTACACACTTTAATAATGATACACTTTAATAATCCCCTCTCAGCTTGTTCATTCAGCTTCTACCTCCTTTACAAAATACACAGAGCAGTACAGAATACAGAATCCCTGCTGTGACCCCCAAATGGAGACTATGCTGAGTTTCTCTGTTCCTAATGCCAGCTCCATTAGCTCTGAGTCCTGAAGCCCAAATCAACTTTGAATCTTCCCTCTCTCATCTCCTCACACATCATCAGTGAGCTCATCCTGAGGTTGCTGTCCCTGCCGCATAAATGCTTTCTCTCATCACCCTTCACCCACAGCCTTGATGTTTGTCTTTGCCTGTAGCCTGCATATTGTACTGCATTACAACCACAGCAATCTAGAAGCCCAGCTTTCTAAAGAAACAGGTGAATTGCCTTCCCAACACAAAAGAACATGAAGCAGCTGCTGGATGAATGGTGAATTATTAAGCCTTGGATTCTCAAAGTGACCTTAAAGGAACCTGAATAGAACATATATGTTACTTTTGATCTTCTCCAACCCAGAAATTCGTGTGTCTCTGCAGCTCTTTGGAAAACCTTATAAAACCCTAACAAGGATCTAACTCAAAATGATTAACTACATATTGATTAAGACAAGAACAAGATGTCTCTGAGTGAAAGAAAGCAGTGTATTCAAAGCACAGAAACCAGTATCAAGAATCATCATGAGCCAAAAGGGAGTCTTGAGGCAGAACAACTGCCAAGTACCAAAAGGGTTCCTGAGTCGTGATTGAACTCAACTAATAACTGTTCTCTAAATAAAGACACCAGTATCTACATTGTGTTCTCTTCTCCAACCTCCACAATCAGAGCTCTCTGGCCTCATTTACTGTCCAATGATCACTCAGGGGCAGGAGTTTCCTAAGCCTGACTCACTGTGTTAGAGGACTATCTTCCTAATGAGGGTATGACTTGTTCCTTCATAATTTTTACTCTACCCCTTGGGATATTGTTGGGACAAACAGTGCTGGCCTAAGCCAATATCCATTTTCTTCTTCTTCTTTTTTATTAGCAAAGCCCATATTTTAGATGGTATACTGTTTCCAGATACAAATATTTCCTGTCTTTCTCTACAGACAGTAATAGCCAGACGATAAGCAGGAGGTCAATGAAATGTAAGCAAAAGTCGTCCGATGGATCTTCTGGAGAAGCCCTTAAAAGACTCCTGGAACTTATTCTTTGTCCTCTCCCTGTTTTCCTCTCTCCTGTCTGGAATCTGGGTACAAGAGCAGGAAATGCAGCTGTGGGATTATCTTGCTACTTGTGAAAAAAGTCAAGAAAATCGTAAGACCCTAATACCCTCAACTCCTGGACTGCTGGAACCACACCAGCACTTACCTGCATTTTGTCTTAGAGGAAAACAAGTCAGGTTGGAGAGATAGCTCAGCGATGGAGCACTGGAATATTACATTTTAAATTCTACATGTGATAGGATTGCAGTCTTATTTTTAGAAGAAAACAGAAGAAGAAAAACAACTTGCCTAATCAGTAAACATATAAAGTAGAAGTATACTGTCGTGAAAACACTGATCGTATGTGTACATCATAACCTAGGCAATCACTTACTTTTTCCTAGTATGTTTATCATATTTTCCAAGTTATCCATAACAAAGAGTTATCATTTCTTAATGCAAATATCTCTTAATACAAATATATTCTTAATGCAAATAATGCCTAGAGGTGTTAAGTATTACAGCCAAGGCTAAAGTTAGTAAGACACAGTTATATATTAATCCAGAATATTCACAAGCTATATCTTGGGTTATCTTGGGTAAATTTACCTACTTTCTGAGTTTTAACTCCCCTTACCAGAAAAGGAAATATTAGTACTACCTATTCTACACAGCCATGGAAAGGCAGAAGCCCACGCCAAGAGCGGGAGCCCATGCCTGCAACTGCACGGCAGGCCAGGAACTAGAGACTGGATAGCCACGAGATGATTTCTAATGATAACCTGTTCCACTCATAGGTCAGTGCCTATCCCATCCTTCATCAGAGAGGCTTCCTCCTCCAGTTAATGGGAGCAGATGCAGAGGCCCAGGGCCAAACACCATGCAGAGCTCAGAGAATCCCAGGGAAGAGGGGAAGGAGAGATTGTGGGGACCAGAGGGCTTGAGGACACCAGGAGAACAAACACCATGTAGTCAACTGACCTGCACCCTTGGGGGAATCACAGAGACTGAAGCGGCAGACTTGGAACCTGCAGGGTCCACTAGATATGTCCTATGATTTGTCCGGCTTGGTGTTCTTGCAGAGCTCCTACAGACTTGTGTGTGTATGTTGGAGGGCAGGGGTGTCCTTGACTCCTTTGCCTGTCCTTGGGACCCTTTTCTTCCTGCTGTATGCCTAGTGATGCAGAAATCAGTGCCTGATCTTGTTTCATCTTATTATGCTGTTTGCGTGATAACCCTGGTAGGACTGCTCTTACCTGGGGAGGGAGTAGATCTGTGGAGAGGGGAGATGGGAGCTGGGAGATGGGGAGGGAGGGGAGGAGGGGCCGGAGGGGGGGGTAGATGTGTTATAGAAAAGAAGAAAAATAAACTAATTTAAAAATTTTAAACACAAAATTATAATTAAATTAAAATTTACAAATTAATTTAAATTAAAATTAATTTGTAAATTTAAAATTGAAATGTAAATATATATTTTACATATATATATTTTATATATATTTTATGTATATATATTTATATTAAATATATACTTATATTTAATATATTTTAAAATAATCAATTAAATTAAATTAAATATATATTTTATATTAAATACAGTATTTTTGCGTTCCTTAGAAACGGGACTAAATAATAAAGAATCAACAAAAGTTGTTATTCTCAATGATAATTCATGAGTTACATGACTGTTCTCAAACTGGCACTATCTAGCAATAAAATGACCATCTGGTGAGTGGGTTGCAGTGACCATACTCCGTGCTTCTTAATAAATGAAAGGGGATGTCGCTACCAGCATCCTTCTCCCTGAAAACAGTCATTGATTTAATTCTATCTGTGGTTTTGAAGAAGCATGAGGCGGCCAAGGAATAAAGATACCACAATGGGCACTAACTGGCATGCATGGCTTATGATAAGGGGTTACTTATTTACCAAAGGGCTCAAAGGAAAGCATCATGTTCTAATAGCCTTCACCACGAAAACCATTTAATGTCTATATTAGAAATATTACATAAGAGACCATGTGTTAGAGCTTGGACCTGTGAATTTGGACTGGTTAAACATGGGTTCAATGCTTCTTTCTTCTCTGAGATCAGCAAAGTTCTTAGCCTATTATATAAGAATGGCATAAGATTATTTTCTGGACACAACAGGACAGCTACACATATGAATTTACAGCAGCTGCAACAGCATGTACAAAATCCATGTAAGCCCAAGTCAGACTAAAATGTAGCCGAGAGAGGGGTTGGACACAGGATCCCACCCCCAGATGTGGAGCTGTTAGCAGATGATAGCTGCTGGGAGAAGAAGGGTCAGTTTTCTTTACAACTGTAGCCCCCAGTAAGTCAACCACTCTCCGTTAGAAGACCACACGTCTGTGAATATGTGGGCAGCATTAATTGATCTTGAAGGATTTAAAAACAATTGACACAAAGTTGGGTCGGTAGAGAAGGGAGTAAATTGGGAAAGAGCTGAGGGGAAGAAGGATAAATACAATCAGTACAAAATTTTAAAGAATTAAGAAAAAACGAAAACTATAAGGGGTAATTTGGAGGATTAGAAAAAAAAAAACATGTAGAGCTTAGCATGGATAAGAAACCCAATGAATGGCACTAATATTATATTAGGTTTTAAATAGTTTGCTAAATTCACCACTTACCACTCTGTTTTTTTCTACTTATTATTCCAACTTCAGCTTAGAATGGAGAAAACCCAGTGTCTTTTGATTGAGTTCTCCAAGGGCTGTCTCCCTGAAACAATCTAACAAATGCAATCTCACTCAAGAACAGGTTTTCAATAACAAAAGGCACAGGAAACCTGAACGTAAACCCACAGCTGCTATTTACTGGACAAGTTCCAACCACTAAAGCAATAATTCCTTTATTACTATTATAAACACATCTAGAACATGACTGAATCAGGTTGATGCAACATAGTCCGTCTATTGCTTGTTAAATGTGCTAAACATAGAAATTTAAGTGACAATATTTTATTGAGTTAATAAAAGCTATTGATTGCAATTAAGAAATTAAGCTATCTAAATTTTAAATTAAATTTTAGATATTTGGGGTGGATTAAAAACCCCAGCTCCTCCATCACTGTCCATTTTGCTATCATAGAGGACAATAGGATTGACCTGTGACTTTAGTTCCGCCATCCAAACCTGGAGCTCTGACAATGTTTGAGTTTATTGCTCCTAAGTCAAAAGCATTGATTAGAAAGTTGAACTATGGTCTTATGTTTAAAGTGTCATAGTTTTTAATCCCTTAGACCAAAAAAGCACATAGGTAGAAAGCACTATATTGTAAATCACAGTGGTGATCTGTAGAAGTACGGCAGCTGTCGGCAAACATCAGAAGGCTAGTAGGTAACTTATAAATGGCTTGCATGTTCTCCTAGGAGTTTTTGCGAGGTGAGTAAGAACTCTTTTTATTAAACAGGATCTCACACTTCCAATTATGCCATGTTAAGCACCTCTAACACTGAAGTCAGCCTTTGTTGCCCTTACAAAACATTTGTTTTTCATTTTAGCCCAATACCATGTGTTAGTATATTTGCTTATGTTTGACAAGTAATTATGGAACACTCACTTAAATACCTTCTGGTATAAATTTTGCACAGTTAAGTCTAGAATTTTATTTTAGAATGTCAGGCCCTCTCCTAGAACATGGCGGAATCAGGTTGCACCAACATATTTACTCTACTGATTCTTAAATGTATCTAAAATTATAGTACATTGAAAAGTAATCTTTCTTACTGGATTAATAAAAGCCAACCAAAACACTTTTGACCAAAATTCATTGAAGAATCTGGAGATTGTAGCTCAGTTTGTAGAGCATTTCTTTATGCTATACAAAGCTCTGGGATCACTACCTAACACCACATAAACCAGGCATTGGCACACATACCCGTAATGTAAGTTGGAGAGGCAAAAGCAAGAAGATCCTTACAATTTTGAGGCCAGCTTCGTCTATATAGCAATATATTTCAAGACCTTGTCTCAAGAGAAAATGCAATCAAATGAGGAAGGAAGGGAGGAAGGAAAGAAGGAAGGGAGGAAGGAAGAGAGGAAAAAGAAAGAATTGAAATTTTTTAAAAAAACCTAAAGAATACTATTTTATAGCCACCTACACAGTAAAGGTTAAAGCTATGGGTGCAAAGAGACAGATATGGAGCCTTAAATGCAAACAAGACAGCAGAATAGGAGCCTCTAGCACTCATGCAAATTAGAAAAGAGGGGATAATAAGGTCTAATTTCTCTAATTTCTTTGAACACAGAAGGAGCTGAAGCCAAGAAGATTGAAATAACAGTCCAAAGCTCAAAGGTGGTTAGTGGCAAAGCATGTGTGAAACAGTGCGGAATGGGACAATCGTGCTATAGTGAAAGCTAGTAAGAAGGCATCTGAGTAGTCAGGTGACTGAGTGGATGTTCTTAGTTTTCAATTTGACTGTATCTGGAATGAACTACAATCCAGAAATGGCAGGCAGATGTGAGAGCTTTTCTTCATGGTTTGAAATGAGTGCATCTGCTTCTAGTCCAGAACTTTGAGGTAGGAAGACACATGCCTTTAATACAAATCTTGAGGCAGGAAGACACACCTTTAATGTGGGCCATACCTTCTGCTGGAAGTCTATGTAAGGGCACAGAAGAAGGAAGCTTTTGCTCTTTGCTTATTGCCCTCGCCTTGGTAACACATCCATTCTTGAAGACCAGCTGAGACATCCAGCCTTATGGACTGAGCAACTACTGAATGCTTGAACTTTCCATGCACAGCCTGCCATTGTTGAATTAGCTGGCCTGCAGCCTGTAAGTCATTCCAGTATATATATATTACATAACAAAAACAAACTTCTACAATGGTGTTTACTGGGGCAATTTCAGTCTTATTGAAACCTTAATTTCATCACATTGAAACTGATTTCAGACTTCAGTTCTCTAAAACTCTAAACACATGTTGTTTAAAACGACTAAATTTGAGATAGTTTGTTATAGCAGTATTGCTGCCTACTGTAGTAAAAAGTGTGGCAACTCTGACCATTACAGTGGAATTTTGAACCAAATACAGTGGTTTCCTGGGGTGATAAGCTTTCTTTGAAGCTTCTGAAGATCAAGTTTATAATTTGTTTCTCAAGTTTAGCCCTTATGTGCGATAAGAATTGCAAAATCTCATAGACCTTACAAACCTTAAGTAAAAAAGTTAGTGTTTACCTTCTATGTAATGTTTAAGAAGCACAAATATAGAATGAGGAGTGGCAATTCATCTTCCTCATTGACAAGGTCAGTTCTGTTTAAATCCTTTCAGACATACCCCACCTGGGTCCACAGGCTGCATGCCACCGAGGAGAACTATCAAAATGGCCCGACACAAAGTCATAAATTTACTTTAAATATTATGGATTTTTTTATTCTTTTTTAACTCAGCTATGTTTTTCTAGAAGCATGAACTTTGTATATGACAACATCATGTCACAACATCAGAAGGTTGGACTTTCCTGCCCCTTCCAGCTAGAATAAATGCATTGCTCTCTCATGGTTTTGTTACAGGAAGAGCTGCATCTAATTGGATCTGAGAAGTTTAGACTCCAAAATGACGTGATCCAACTTACTTTACTGTGAGTAAATTGACATGTTAACTCATTGAAATGTTATTTTAATTTTAGAATCATTTGCAGTTTATTTGCTGTGCTGTCATTCTACCTCTGCAATATGACGCCAGATGGAAGGAAAAATATTTTCCTTTGAGAGGCACACATTGATCTTCTGTCCACAGTGTTGTACTTTAGATGGCTAACATTCCTGAATTAAGTTCCAGACCGTCCTTGAATTGGGTGATCAATAAACAAGACAATATACTACAAACAAGAGGTACCTCTACATCTCTTAGTGAAGCATGGCAACTCCACACTAAAAACAATTACAGAGACACATTTCTAGGACATCAGCTGAAAGAAAGTTAGTGAGCTATGCGCACCAAAAGAATATCTTTTTTTCCAATTTGTTTTAAAATTTTTGTTCTTCTCGAGAGTTTCATATTATGTGTTTTGATCATATTCATACGTTCACAACTCGTCCCTGATTGACATCCCTTCTCTACCAACCCAGTTTTCTGTCCTTTCTTGCCCCCCCCCTTTTTTTTTGTAACATTTCAAGACTACTCTAAATGATTTTTGGCATAAGCTAGAGCCATCTGAAAAGAGGGGACCTCTGTTGGGAATTTTTCCATCAGACTGCCTGTAGGAAAGTCTGTGGGACATTTTCTTGATTAATATCTATTGTGGGAGAACCTTGCTCACTAGGGGAAGTGTCATCCTGAGCAGGTGGTCCTAGGTTGTATTAAAAATACAAGCTATGAAGCAATGTTCCTCCATGGCTTCTGACCCAGTTCCTGCCTCCAGGTTCCTGCCTTGACTTTTTACTGTAGTTGTACGCCTACTGGGCAGGTCACTAGGGATGTCAAGGAGGCATTTTCATAGACTCAAACCCTGTGAGACCTCAGCAGAAGGAACCACCATCCTGACCAGTGCCATACTCAAGCAACAGTGGAACCCTGAGCATCTTAGCTCAGGTGTTTTTATTCATTCAGAACTCTTTGGGTTCAGATCATAAGCAATCAAACATCCCCCACAGAAATCCAACACCTGCAGACAATACAAAATGCCAAGACCTATACATACCCTTATCCAACAGTGCACAAAAACAATTATTTTACACATAACTAAAAATAAACTTCTACAATATTTTGCCCTGACTTTCCTTCATGATGGACTACAGCTGCAAGCTGAAATTCCTTTTGATCATGGTATTTATCACAGAAATAGAAACCTAACTAGGATGAAGACCAATTTGTGCAATTCAAATATTCTTGGATGTGTAGTCTTCCATTGGAGCGTGGCCCACTTCCCCAGGTTACACTTTAGAGAAACTGTCTCTCCCTCTCCTATCAGCTAACAATTGTCAACAGCCCCATGGCTTGGGGTGCCCAACACCCATCTCTATGCTGGGATTTGTTCTGGCTTGAGCTTGCACAAGTTTTATGCATGCTGTCACAGCCACTGTGAATTCTTATGTGCAGCTGCCCTGCTGTGTCTAGAAGATGCCATTTCTGATAATCATCCACCACCTCTGGCTCTTAAACTCTTTCTGACCACAAAAAAAAAAAGAAAAAAAACCAGTATTTCAAAGCTATGACTTTCAAAACCAAAAAGTATACAAATACATGTTCATGGTGACCATATTTTTCCAAAAAGTAAGACAAGCTTTACCAAGTATAGTGGGAATATCTGAAATCGAGACACAATAAAAGAAAGAAGGAAGGAAGAAAGGAAGGAAGGGAAGAAGGAAGTGAGGAAGGGAGAGGGGTGAGACAGAGAGAAAGAGAGGGAGAGAAGGAGAATTGTGTCTGCATTTGCAGCACTTGGAAGGCAGAGACAGAAGAATAGAATGCCTGTGGCTTACTGGCCAGTCAGTCTAGCCAACCAGTAAGCTATGTGTTCAGTGAGAGAACATGTCTCAAAAAATAAGGTGAAGAGCTGGGTGATGGTGGCACACGCCTTTATTCCCAGCACTCAGGAGGCAAAGGCAGGCAGATCTCTGTGAGTTTGAGGCCAGCCTGGTCCAGAATGAGTTCCAGAACAGCCAGAGTTACAACAGAGAAACCCTGTCTCAAAAAACCAAAAAATAAAATAAAAAATAATCAGATGAACAGATTGAAGAAGAAATCTGACATCACCCTTTGACCTCCACAAGCAATCCTCATGCACATCACACACACACACTCACACACACACACACACACACACACACACACACCACATACTATACACATAACACACATATGTAAAAGATTACTATCCTACAATTCTTCTTTTATTGCTCATTGCTAAATATCTTACCTATTCAGAATATTGCTGAGTAGTTAAGTAAAAATGATTGCCAATAATCACTACAGAATATTTAGTAAAATATTAGTAACTTGTAACATTTATAGAGGACACATTTGTCAATGGCTGTATCTTTCTGTTTACCTAAGATGTAGACAGCATCAATCCCACTTTAGATGATGATATGCAATTTTAAGAAGCTTCTGCATTAATTTCCTAACTTTACAAATTACCACAAACTGAGTGGCTTAAAGATAACATCCTACTTCACAGATACTAGCTCAGCAACGTTCATTGCTGTTCCATTCACACTAGCCAGGAAATGAAAACATTCAGGAAGTTTATTTTTAGTGATATAGAAAATAATTGTTTTATGCACTGTTGGGTGAGGGGCTACCCCCAAGTCCTAGCATTTAATATTGTCTGCAGGTGTTGGATTTCTGTGGGGGATGTTTGATTGCTTATGATCTGCACCTGAGGAGTTCTGAATCAATAAAAACACCTGATCTGAGATACTCAGGGTTCCACTGGCCAGTATGGCACTGGCGGGATGGTGGTTCCCTCTGTTAAGGTCTGGGAGGGTTTGCACCTATGATTATGCCTCCTTGTTTTCTTTGTTGAGTCTCACAGTTGGGGTACAACTCCACATCCTAAATGTCCTTCTACAGATGAATGGATAATGAAAATGTGTTACGTACAATCAAATACTATTCAACTGTAAAAGAAAAAATAAAATCATGAAATTTGCAGATGAATGAATGGACCTAGAAAAGCTCATATTGAGTGGGGTAGCCCGAATTTGGAAAGGTAAATGCTGCATGTTCCTAGCTCCAGATCTTCAGATGTGAATGCATAACCCAGAGTAACCACAGAAATACGGAAAGTAACAAAGGACCATGGTGGGGGCCCAGAAAGGGAAATAACAGAATTGGAGTGATATGAAGAGGGAAATGGAAAAAATGGTGTGGAATTCTAATTATAGAGAGAGGAAAGTCAGCATATGTCTCAGTTACTTTTCAAATACTGTGACCAAGATGACTTATAAAAGCATCTTATTTGGGGCTCACGGTTATAGAGGGTTAGACCCATGGTCATTATGGTAGGGAGCATGGCAGCAAGCAGGCAGGCAGGCAGGGTACTGAAGAAGTAGCTGAGAGTTTACATCTGACCCTCAAGCATGAGGCAGAGAGAATTAACTGGCAATGGTGTGGGATTTTGAAACCTCAATCCTAGTGACATATCTCCTTTAAAGTTACACCTCCTACTCCTTCCCAAACTGTTATACTAACTAGAGAACAAATGTTCAAACATATGCGCTTACGGTGATCATTCTTATTTCTTATTCAAACCACCACAATATAGAAGGAGAGGGATGGAGGAAGGAGAAATAACACCAAAGATGTGTGTGTGTGTGTGTGTGTGTGTGTGTTTTAAGTGAAGTTTTGCCACTTAGGCTGACAATGCTTTCAATCTCTGCCTGTACCAATACACAACCTTTTTCTGTCTGCTGTATGTATGTCCATATTTCCATGTTCTTACAAGAGCACCAGTCATATTGGTTTCAGAGTACACCCTAACCTAATATGACCTTGTCTTAACTTGACTACATCCTCACAAATGGACTCTTCTTAACATTCACAGGTTCTGAGTAGACCCAGAAGTTTCGGTGCATCCAGGTTGACACTGGAAGGATGTAGAACCACATTGCTGGATCTGCCAGACTAGACCACAGAGCCCTTCCTTCCCATCAGATGAGACTTGGTCTGTAGGGCAGGCACATTGAAAGACTATGGGCAAAAGAAAGGGTTTCAAAGCTTTGGAGACTTTATGGTGAAAGGGAAAATGGGGAATTGATTAAGGGTAGGAAATAAAGTTTCAAAGTATTAATGTGAAAATTGAAAGGCAGAACAAAAATTATTTCTATGAGTTTCCTGCTGCTAGAAATTTGGAGAAGTCCAGGGGCTGGAAGCATCTATTCTTTCTAATTTTGCTCCATGTAAAGCCTCTCTGCAGGACATGGGTAGGTCACAGGGGTCCCTGAGGTTGTCAGCACCTAGCCTGTTTCATCAAGGATCATTCATGTCCATCTTTTTATTCACCAGGTTTGTGCTAAAGCAGTTACCAGATGGCTTACTGGCTACTCTGAAAGTATATGTTTACACATAGACACATAGACACACACACACACAATTACACACAATTACAAATAATAAAATAAATAGTTTTAAAGTAGGAATCTAGGGGGAGCCTTTTAATAGGCCTCACATCGCAATACCAGAAGTGGCCTAACTAACTCTGCATAAGCCAAACAGCCTGGGTATACAACCAGCAAGGCTAGGAGGTACAACGAAGGTGTTCACACTAATCATGGCACAGTCCCATATGCAAATGAAGAATTTTTTTGATCAGCATCAGTTTTGAGTCACCTGCTAGGACACCAAAGAGAGCGCCCCACCTCTGGCCAGAGTTAAAATGGCTCAGGAATCATTTAGAGTTCACTAACTCTGTCTTGCTCAGAATGCAGTCTCCAAAGGCTGATCCAGGCTGACTGGTGCGGCTGTAACTGGGGCACATCTCCTCCAGTCATAGTTTAAACATTCAGTGCAGTTGTTTGCTTCTTCAGAGAGATTGTAAAGTTAAAAAAGGCAAGGCTGCCATGAAGGCAGTTCAGCCCATCATCAGTAAAGGAGCTACTTGACTGGAGGCTGCCAGTCACAACAGAAAACCATCAGTCTGCTATCCAACATTTTCGTTATTCACGGGAAGCATTAAAGGGGTATTTACAATGAACATGAGCTCAACATAGAACTATTCCAATAGCATTAAATAATACCTAATAGTATCTTGTAATGTTTGTGTGCTTAACACACACCAGTGCTCAGGGAGAAGTGAGTCCTTCTAATCTGTTTGGTAAATGTGTCACAATAACAAATAGCTGCAAAGGCTTAGCTTCAAGGAAACAAAATTGGCTTTTGTTTCCTATATCATATTTTAGTGAGACCTCAGTGTTGTTCTATTGCTTAAAATGTGGGCCCGAGTCGTGCCTATCAGCAGGGATGTAAAAGGAAATATTCCCATGTGTCCCAGAACAAAGGGTAACCACGGCTGAGCACTCAAGATGGAGAGGGTCATGATGAAGGATGTGGCTATTTTCCAAAGTGGCCCCCAACTCAAGTTGACCAACAGGTTCTCTTTTCTGTGAAGGGAAGATGATATTCTGATGTGATACTGAAAATAAAATCCACATTGTGCTTTTCAAGCTTTTTTTGTTTCTCAGATTAAACTGTTTCTCAAATTACTTTTTTTCATATTCACCCTAATTTCACCTTTTTCAAAAGCACTTGAGATACCACAGAACATCGTGACAGGCCTTCTGGGGTTTCCTGGAACTATTTACCTCAGTTATGGGTTTTCTCAGTCTCACTTCTGTCCTGATCAACACACAGATCTGCGCTCTTAGCCGCTGACAGAACACAGGTTTTCTCAAAATGCCGGACACTAGGAAATCACCATTCTGAGAAGAAGAGAAATATCTCTGTTAGAATCCAATATTTTTGGAACTGAACTCACTAAAGAGATTCTTCAGACCTAATGATGATGTACTATTTATCAGTTTTACACAGTAGCTTTATAATGGAAATCTTGAGAGTAAATTATCTCTCGTGGAAATCATGTTTAATTCTTCTACTCTAAGAGCACTGTTCCTTAGTCTTCAACAAAGGTAAATATTTAATAAAACTAGACAAATCTAATCCATCTGAGCTCAGGAGGAGTGAGTGTGTGTGTGTGTGTGTGTGTGTGTGTGTGTGTGTGTGTGTGTCTGTGCAGGTCTGTCTGCACACTGCTGCTTATGTAAAAGTGAGAGATAGATATCAGTATCTTCCTCTGTCAGTGTCCACTTTATTTTTTGAAACAAGATCTTTTGCTGATCCTGGAGCTCATGGATTGGCTAACTAGCTGTCCAGAAAGTCTAGGATTCTCATTTACTTCCCCATGGCTGAGATTACAGGTGTGTACCAACATACCTGGCTTTTCACATGTATGCCTGAAATCTAAACAAGGTCCGCATGCTTTTGCAGGCAACACTTTACTGACTTAGCTCTCGCTCCAGCTCCAAATTCAGGATTTTTAGTGCATTAAAAAGTAAAACCAGGACTAGCAAGATGGCTCAGTAAGTAAAAGTAGTTTGCTGCTACCCTGAGACCCACATGGTGGAAGGAGAGAACCGACTCTCAAAAGTTGTCCTTACACACATGCACATGCATACACACACACACACACACAATAAATGAATAAAATGGAGTAATTTTTAAAAACATGACTGGTAACGGACACAGAGGCAAGCACTGAACTGACATCTGTGACTGAGTGGACTATACTTCCTTCTCACCTCCAGATGCCACTGCCAGAGACAGGCGTCAGACATCTTCTCAGCAGTCCACTGCAGCAGTGAACTCTGCCCAGTGACCTGCACACTAGGAATTGTCCAGGCTGCTTAATAAAGTCTACTGCCTTTAAAACCTAGTAACTTCTGGGGACTTTGACTAAGCAATTCACCTGGCTAGAATGTATAACATTTTTATGCAGGCGTCTCTGCATAAAAATAACAGAGTTTCTTTCATCTGGATATTGTAGTGATTATAATACATTCTCTGTAAACCTGCCAGCACAATACAAAATTCATGGTAAGGCCCAGACAACACTAACTTATTGTCAACTTTAAGAGTGGAAAGTTACTATTTAAAAATCTCCTCTCATGACTTAGAGGTGAAAGTTATTCTGTTTTTACCTGCCAGACTCACACATTTACAAAGCATCTTAGAATAGACTCAAATAAAGGAAGAAACAATTACTGTTCCTTCTGACAGCTCTTCAGAATGAATTGTTTCCTCGGGCACTTTTTTGGTTTTCCTGAAAGTTCAACTGTATTAAAAACTAGTTAAGATTTTTTGTTTTGTTTGTAAATTTTTTCTTTTATTTTCTTGAGGCAATAATATGATTCCATCATTTTCCCCCGTCCCTTTTCTCCCTTCAAACCCTCCATACACCTGTGTTTACTCCCTCCATTTCATGGTTATTTTCACTAATTGTTGTTACATACAGGTGTGTGTGTGTGTGTGTGTGTGTGTGTGTGTGTGTGTGTGTTCCTCGGTACATAAATATGAACTGCTCGGTCTATATAGTTTTACTTGTATGTATGTTTTCAAGGCTGACCGTTTGGTATTAAATAAACACTTAATGTGCTCTTCCCTGAGGAAGATTATTTCTCCCTCTCTCAACCTTCCTTACTTGTCTGTAGTTCTTTGTGTAGGCTTTCTCCTGCTCACAGTAGCATGTCTGTCAGTATCTTCTTTGTTCAGTTCATGTCTAGCTCACTACCCACAGTTGGTGAAGTCATAGATCTTGGAGGAGAACCTACAACTGCCCTTTTACTAAACCAGTAAATTCCCTAAGTGCATTCTAAATACTTGTCCTTATACTCACAGGTAAGTGTGGTCCTCACTGCTCATCAAGGAAACTTCTCTTTGCAACAGATGGAAACCATTACAGAAAACCACAACCAATCAAAATACAGAGTTGTGAAGCCCAATTCCAAATGATACAGCACAACTTCTGCACCTAAGTCTCAGAAACCATTGTAGAAGAGGGGATTGAAAGATTGTAAGAGCCAGAGGAACAGGGAGTTTGCTGTGAGATTGTGTCTCCTGGGAATGTCAGACCCATAATGTCTCACCACCAACATGGTTACTAATACACACTTTAGGGGTTTTTTCTTGACCCTTTGCTCACTTGCTTGTGCTTTGTTTCTTTAAATAAAGATGGTGTGTACCTTTGTATCATAAACTCTTTCTATCACATGTTTGTTATGAAACAGCTTGATTTCTTTTCTGCTCCATCTAGCATTTTATAATATTGAAGTCAGAGTTTAGGCTCAATATAATTCTATCTTATATTGTTATAGAAATTAAATAACATGTTATAAAATCACATATTAACAGTAAGTTTCTACATAAATGCCTATCATTGTTAGATTTAGTATTTCCTTATATTCCTTAAACATTATAAAACTTTGTCACTCAAACTGAAAGTAACTGGGTTAACTAGTTTGAGCAGTTTAAAGTAAGGCCAGTTGTAAGTTGAACTCTCTTCTCCTACCTTTTATATCACAACAACACCCCCCCCCCCTGCGCCAAAGTGCCTTTAGAATAAGTCACAGGAAGCAGAACATGGAAACTGACAATGGCATCTTCCCAGTAGTATTACCATCATGAAGATGCTCCCTCTACTTAAACAGCCAGTAATCCACTGACAAGTACTTATTTTGTGAAAATCAATTCTAAAGTTCCCCAATTTGGTCCAAATATAAATCTTTTTTGATTTAAATTACTTACATACATGTATTTTTTTTTAAAAAAAAAAAGCAAGAAAGTAACATTTTTCTATATAAAACCCAAAATTAATGGGAATTCCTCAAGATTTTTCTATCTGGCATAAGGTCAGAAACCTCGTGTGCAGAACACAGTAAGGGAGAGCTGAGGATCATCTTCCTCCCTTCCTTTTTCTTTCTCCTAGTTTAAGGTCCTACTATAGACAACTGACATATCAAGAAAAGAAAGTCTCTAATTGGACTTAATGCCTTTTATGGACAGCTGTTGAGCAGGCAGTAATACTCCATTCATGCTCAGGTCTTCCTTCACACAACTCCATCTGACTTCCACGTTGATTTGCAAAAGCATACTACTTCAGCTCACTCATTTCACCTCTAAAACAGTCACCAGACTGAAACTACTGTGTGGATGCTCATGTGTATATATTACGTAAACTAATTTTGGTGAAGCATCTGATAGGATACCCAACAGGAAATATTGTGACAATGCGTGGCTGTTATCATAATGGTTATTGCTATTATCATATATGGTATCTATGACTTTAATCTTCCAGCATTTCCAAGGTTGGTGGTAAACTTAGCGTTTCTATTCAGTAATGTCTTGGAAGCTAATCAAGTTACAAAATTTTTTCTATAGTAGGAGAAAATATTTATAATCTATATATTAGATAACAAGTTAATTTCCAAAATATTTAAAGCATCAAATGATTCAATAGTTGAACAAAATGCTTAGTTTTTAAATGGGCAAAAGACATGGGTTGATATTTCTCAAAGGTATCCACACCAATGGCCAAGAAGTGTATGAAAAAATGTCCAGCCTTACTAATCATCTGTTAAATGCAAATTAAGCCATATATTTCAACTTTTAAAAGAGGTGGAGGCTCGAGGATTAGGTCTTCAAGGCTAGTCTTAGCAGTACAATGAGGTAAAGATTCTAGAAAAGTTAAACTTAAAGAAACCAGAGTAGAATGGTGGTTGTCAGGGGCAACAGGCTAAGGAGAGGTTAGGAAGATGTCGGTCGAGAGGCACAAAATTTCAATAGCAAGAAAAAAGTTCCCAAAACTCTATTGTACAACATGGTGACTACAGTTAGTGATAATTCTCAAAATTGGTAAGACATTAAGAAGTTATGTGAGGTAATAATTTACATGCTGATTATCTTGGTTTAACCATTCCAGAAAGTATACAAGTTTCAAGACATGTACACAATAAGAATATAAACATTTTGTCATATGTGTTTTGTGAACATATATATGTTTTATGACTACATCATAGAATAAGAAAATGAAGAAAAGACTGAGTGATCATAGAACTGGTTATAAATCAAAATGATATAAATGCTTCACAATCCAAAACTGTTAATGAAACTTAGACCCCAATGAAAGATTATATTCTCATTAATAATATGTTTAAAATGAATATCAAATAGGATAAGAGTGGGTGTTTGTGTGTGTGGTGGAATTTCAATTATATGAAGATGCTTATAGATTTAAACAATAGGAAAGAAAATAAAATGGAAACCCACTTGAAAGCAGACTATTTTATGTCAGATTTCCCCCAAACAGACCCTGGAACAGAACAAGGACTTACATGCAAATAATTTATTGAGGAAGTGCTTACAGCAGACCTTGGTTTAAGAGTGGAGGAGGCAGCCAAAGATAGAGGGAGACCCCAACTGGGGATGACATTTTACTCAGTGTCTTGAAGGACAGTTTCTGAAATCTGAGTTACACCTAATAGTGTTTCGTCCTCAGGCAAAACTACTGAGCTTCATAATCTGGCAGCAGTTAGTCTATAGCCAACAGCTACCTGGAGAAATGCAAGGCAGAGAGGAAACCTCCAGGCATGACCGGCTCCTGGTACCTATGGCAAAGGGTCTGCCAGCAAGGGAAAGCAGACAAGTAGCAGAAGGATGGAAAATGATCCAAACAAATGTAACTGGAAGAGGCATTGTTGCTTTTCAGTTTGAACTAACCCCATTTCAGTCATATGTTTGAACCATAAACCAATGCCATAGTAAGGGGACAGCTATAACAGTACTCCATTGTTAAAGGCTTAAAATCCAGATTATAAGAGTAATACAGAAATTCACTAATCAACTTTACTTTGGGGTGTATACAGTCACCAAAAATAAGGGACCCTTTCATAGACATTATCTTCCTTCTGTTTGCCTCTACTCACCAAAATACACACCCTCTCTCTCCCTTCCTCCCTCCCTCCCTCTTCCTCTCTCTCCTGTTGCAATGAGATTGGACTGCCTAACCTCAGGAGGTTCCATGCACCAACCACATTTCCTTTCTTAGGATCCAGAGGAAGTGAAAATTAAAAGGACTGTGAGACCTTTAAAGGATGTACTTCCTTTACCAGTCAGGATCCAGGTTCATTATATCAGTGTGAAAATTAGAATTTGAGGCTGTAAGTGGATAAAATTTTGTGGATAAAATAAAATTCTGAAAACAAATGGGAATATAATGGTATTTTTTAGAACATGTCCTGGAATTGAAATTCAACCATTTGGCCATTTGGTTCTGCCTTCGGGAACATATCTTAGTGGCATGCCTGTTCACTCATGAGTTCCAATAAATACATGATAAGTGATAGCTGTCTATTAAGCATGGTCCTGGAAGCTGGAGACATAACACGAGAAATTGGTTCTAATTGCCATGAAATTATAAATCTGAGCAAGGTGCTGCACATAGAACCAAGAGTGAAACTTTCAAAATTCAAGAAACTAATTTATGAAACATAGACACATGAGTCAAGCTTGGTAGCTTACATTTGTAATTCCAGCATTTGAGGGGCTGAGGCAGGAGGAACACTATGAATTTGAAGCCAGCCTTGACTACAGAGTAAGTCTCTGACACAAAAGAAATAAACGAATAAGAAAGAAAGAAAGAAAGAAAGAAAGAAAGAAAGAAAGAAAGAAAGAAAGAAAGAAAGAAAGAAAGAAAGGAAGGAAGGAAGGAAGGAAGAAAAAAGGAAGGAAGGAAGGAAGGAAGGAAGGAAGAAAGAAAGAGGGGGGAGGCAGGGAGGGAGGGAAAGGAGCATGAGAGAAAGAAAGAAAAAATGAAGGAGAAAAAGAAATTCTTATTTTTTATATTTATTATGAGAAAGGTTTCATTCAGTCATACACACACACACACACACACACACACACACACACACACACACACATATATATATATATATATATACATATGCCTACATATAATGAATCATTTTCTAGTCATTGGAACTCATACTTAAGTAGCTATAAAATACAGAAAAAAAATGTGTGAAAAGATTCTCAATATAGGATGGATTTTGTTTGTTTTTTAAATTTTTTCGTTTTTGAAATAAAATCATCATTCCCCCTTCCTCATTCCTCCCTTAATCCCTTCCATGTACCTTCTTGCTCACTCTCAAATTCATGGCCTCTTTAAGTGTGTGTGTGTGTGTGTGTGTGTGTGTGTGTTCCTAAATATATAAATCTACTCAATCTACTAAATATATCAATCTATTCATTCCATATAATGTTACTTGTATGTATATGATTTGATTTCAGGGCTGGCTACTTGGTACTGGATACCAAATTTAGGGGCTCATCCTCAGAGACAGCTGTTTCTCTTGCTCTCAGTATTCCTTAGTTGCCTGTAGTTCTTTGTCTAGGGTTGGGGCCCTGTGAGATTTCCTCCTTCCATGTTAGGGTCTCTACTGGAGTTATCCTTGTTCAGATTTTGTTTAGGCAGCCGTGTTGTGGGTCCATGGATATGGGTTCCCTATCATTTCTAGTAGTAGATACAGTGTCAAGTAGACTTCCTGTTGCTCTGGCTCTTACAATCTTTCTGCCCCTCTTCCACTATGCTCCCCGACCTTATGTCCATGCGTTCTTTGTGTTGTAGATGTATCAGATCAATTGGGATTGAGCTCTACAACTACACTTTGATCAGTTAGGTTTTTCTTTAATGGTCTTTGTCTGTTCAAAAGAGAATTTTCTTTGATGAGGGTAAGGACTACACTTGTCTCTAGGTATAAGAATAAATATTTATAATTCTTTTAAAGATTATGCTGGTTAAGTAAAGTAGTAGTAGTAGATTCTCCTCTAAAATTCATGACCTTCTTAGCCTCAGTTAGGTAGCTAGGTTTTCAGCACCAGGCATGATTTTCTTCTTGTTGAGTGGGCTTTATGTCCAACTAAAGTGCTATTGGTTACCACCAAGAAATGATTGGCACTACTGCACCATTCCATGCTGGTCATTTTGGTAATTTATAGGCATCATAGTTAGGTAGGATCTCATACTTAAGTAGCTTTAAAATACAAACAAGAACTTTGTGTGAAAGAACATTCAATACAGGTTGTTGATGTTGTTGTCATTGTTGTTACTGTTTGTTTGTTTGTTTGCAATACTGAGGATTAAACACAGAGTCTTATGCATACTGTACAAGCACTCTGTCACTAAGTTGCATATAAATATATCCCAGCCCAAGCAACCCTAGTAGATTGACCTGGCTACAGTAGGTAGCCACGTACTCAAGATTATGAAGGAAGCACAAATTGAACTCAATAGGTTATAAAAATGAGGACACAAAATTTGATAAGTGTGGAATGGTGCGTGGGTCTGGGAGGAGCTGGAGAGAGATAAATATGATAAAAAATACACACTGTAGGAAATTCTCAAAAATTAATAAAATAGTTTTAAATTAAAATTAATAAAGAAAGGAAAGAAGGCAAGGTGGAAGATCTAATTTCATTCTTTTGCTTGTGAATATACAATTTACCACCATTTGTGAAAGAGGCCATCTTTTTTTCAATACTTATTTTTGGCACCTCTGTCAAAAGTCAGGTCTGTAGATAGAGCTATGTGAGTTTACATCTCAGTACTTTATCTTATCCCATTTATCCATGTGGGTACCGAGCTGTGTTTTGTTACCACAACTTTGTGGTATAACTTGAAATCAGGCAACAATTCCAAGATTTTTTGTTTTGCTCAAGACTGCTTTGGCTATCCAGGATATTTTGTGTTTCCCTATGAATTTTAAGATTTTCTTTCTGTTTCTTTTAAGAATAGTTATGGAGTTTTGATGAGGATTGAATTTCAGCATGTGGATATTAGGGAGATATAATTGAATGAATATTTGTGTTTCCTAAATGCCGTGGAATGGTATACAAGTAACAACAAAAATTCTTAAAAGAAATTAAAGGAAAAAAGAAAAAGCTTAAGAGAAACAAAATATAAATCTATTCGATTAATACTGTGTAAAATTAATGCTTCTTAGAGTTTTGAATAGCATTGGGAAATGCTTATGTAATAGTTTATGCAAAAGAATCAAAAAATTTAGGTATATTTTCTCTGTATTTTATTTAAATAATGAGCTTAAATTGAAAGCCACCTATATGTCCTTCCTTGAATGGTCTCAAGAATTGCCTTGATCTTAGCATACTTCCTAAATTTGAAACTCAATCATTTGGCCATTGTATCCTGTTTCCTAGAGTATATCTTGGTAGCATAGCCATTCATTCATCAGCTCAAATAATTGCATAGTAGGTGACAGCTACATGTTATGCATAGTCTTGGAATCTGGAGACACAAAATGGGAAAGATTTGGAGCCTGATCACCATGGACTTTCCGATCCAGGCAAGGTGGCTGCACACAGAACAGAGAAACATAACAAACACAATGGAGCCTTAGAAACAGAAACTTCATGTTCTGCTCCAGGTGCTCTGTTCAGCTTTACTTTTTGTTATTGTCTACAGAGCCTTGTTTATGTGGTTATTCAGAAAACTGGTTATTTAATTGATGGCTAGTCAGGTAAGCTAAGTGAATGCATCCATTTAGTTGAGTAAGTGGTTCAGCTAGAATTTTCAGGGTATCTGCTCACATTAATCAACTTAATGGACCTCATGACAGCTTACTTTTCTTCTTTTAACACACCAGATAGAATATAGTTGGTAGGGAAAACACTAGACAGACTGAAATGTTTTTCAACTTAAAATTTTCTCTCTCTCTTCTAAGGAAATTCTCAAATTCTTATATGAATGAAAATAACTTATTAGACTTATTAAAATGCCAATACAATAAGGGTTTAGTCTGAGCTATGCAGTCATAAAAAGTTACAGATATGTAACTTTAAATATTTTATGCACCAATGTACATGCCAAACTGGACAGAGGCCTCAACACTACAGAAAGAACTGTCAGCAACTGAGGAAAACTAGGAGAAGAAGAGGTGGTATTCCCCAAGGAGGAACACACCAATTGGTTGCCCAGTGCCTGACAATCAGTCCTGAGAGCATAAACACAAGTAACAGTAGATAGACTGAACAGATTGTATTTAGGAATATATATGTAAATACATATATGTAGATGAACATTTAATCTTTTAATCCAGCAGCATGGTTGCTCTAGAAAAGGATCACATTGTAAAGCCTGTGTGATAGCTAGGAGGAATCACATCTAAAGGCCTGTATGAAGGGATCACATTCAGAGGCATGTGTGATCTGGATGAAATGCTCTGAAATTAATGGTAGTGATACCTTTAATCCTAAAGTATGAGACTGAGTCAGAGTGAAGACATGCCCAATTCTCAGAATATAAAAGGAAGCTGTCAGCTCATAGTTCAGTTCAGAAATTCAGGAGAAGAGAGTTAGTTTAGTCAGGCAGTTTGAGTGCAGTCAACTCACAGACAGAAGGAGAAGCCAAGAAGAGCAGAGTCAGTCCAGAATAAGAAGAAAGAAAGCAGAGAGTCAGAAGCCAGTGGTTTATGGTTTCAAGATTTGAGTTCACAATACAGAGCAGAGTGAAAAGAGGTAGTTCAGAAGATAGCTAGTCAGAATGAACCAGTCAGTAGTAAGTCTCAGAGGCTGAAACATTCTAGGTTTAGGTTTGAGATTATGTTGTATAGAGGCTGAAGCCTTCTAATCAAAGTTTAAGATTAGTTTTGTAAGGAGACTAAAACCCTCTAGGACTGGTGATTGAAAAAACTGCCAGAATAAACTGCCTTTTGCCATGAACCCATGAGAATAATAAATAAAGTCAGTGCTTACATCTACGGTTACACACATATGCATATACTAACAATTAGAGAAAAAAAGAGACCATGCATTTGAAAGGAGGATTTGGAGGAAGGAAAGGGAAAGGAGAAATGTTAAAATAATATTATAATCTCAAAACTTAAATAATAAAATAGTAATTTAATGAACATTTTACTCAGATTATATTCTACTACAATAACAACTTTGAAGATAACACCCTAATTGAGGAAAATACATTTAGAAAATACTAACACTGCAGCCTACAAAGTGGGAAAGATATTTACCAACTCCACATCTGATAGAAGACTAATATCCAAAATATATAAAGAACTTAAGAAACTAGAGATCAGCAAACCAAATAACCCAATTTTAAACTGAGAATTCTCAACAGAAGAATCTCAAATGTCTGAGGAATACTTAAAGACATGTTCAACATCCTTAGCCATCAAGAAAATGCAAATCAAAATTAATTTGAGATTCCATCTACATCTGTCAGAATAGCTAAGATCAATAACACCAATGATAGCTCATGCTGGTGATGATGTGGAGCAAGGGGAGCACTCCTCCACTGCTGGTAGGAGTACAAACTTGTACAACCACTATGAAAATCAATATGGTAGTTCCTCTGAAAATTGGGAATAGATCTACCTCAAGACCCACCTTTACTACTCTTAGGCACATACCCAAAGGATATTCCATCCTGCCACAAGAACATGTACTCAACTATGTTTGTAGTGGTTTTATTCATAATAGCCAGAAATTGGAAACAATCTAGATGTCTATCAATAGAAGAATGGATAAAGAAAATGTGGTATATCTACACAATGAAGTGCTATTCAGCTTTTTTTAAAAAATGACATCATGAAATTTGAAGGCAAATGGATGAAACTAGAAAAAAATCATTCTCAGTGAGGTAATCAGACCCAGAAACACAAACGTGGTATGCATCCACTTAAAAGTGGATGTTGGCTGTAAGTAAAGGACTAACATGCTACAATTCACAGACCCAGAGAAGATAGGTAATAATGAGGGCTATAGGAGGATGCATCGATCTCCCTGGGAGGGGGAAATAGAATAGATTTTTGTGGGTGGGCTGGAAGCAGGTGGGGATCATAACAAGAGGGACCAGCTGAAAGGGGGAGAGAGGAGAGGGAATAGAGGAGGGGAGAGGTGACAGGATTTGTGGGGGAGGCACTTCAGAGGAGATGTGGAAACCTAATACAATGAAAACTCCCTGGAATTTACAAGGGTCACTTTATCAAGGCTTCTCAGTAATGAAGGATATGAAGCTTGAACCAGCCATCTTCTGTAACCAGGCAAGGCTTCCAGTGGTAGGACTGGGTCATCAACCCAGCCACAAAACCTTTGACCTACACTCTGTCTTTTCTGTAAGGTGCGCTGGAGCAATGGTGGTACAGAACTAGGGTGAGTGGCCAACCAATGACTGGTCTAAGAGCCATGTCAGGAGAGGGAGCCCAAACCTAACACTGCCTGTATGGAACCTGAGACCTAGGGTAAAACCAAACTCTACTGGGGAGAAAGAAAACATTAAATTTTTTTCTAATGATACTCATAGATTGGTGCCTAGTCCAATCATCATCAGAGACGTACCCTCTAGCAGCTAATGAGGGCAGATGCAGAGACCCACAACCAAACATTACGAAGAGAGAGTCCAAATAGGAGATTTCCATTAGATCCCTCCCTTCAGAGCTTGGGAAACTCCGTGGGTGAGGAGAAAGGGGATTTTAAGAGCCAGGGAATCAAGGTCATCAGGTGAACATGGCCCACAGAATCAACTAAGCAGGGTTCATAGGGACTCGCAGAGACTGAGGTGGCGATCATAGAAGCTGCATGGGTCTATACTAGGTCCCCTGCGTATGTCTTATGATTGATAGCTTGTTGTTTCTAATGGGACTTCTAACAGTAGGAGTGGGTGTGCCTCTGACCCCTTTACCTGCTCTTAGGACCCTGTTCTTCCTACTAGGTTGCCGAGTTCAGCCTTGATCTGAGGACGGATGCCAAGCCTGATTGCATTCCATTGTGCCATGTATGGCTGATATCCACGAGAGACCAGCTCCTTTCTAAAAGGAGTGGAGGGGAGTGGAACAGAGGGAAAGGGAAGTGGAGGAGAGGGGACTGGGTAGAATGGAAGGAGGAGAAATGGGTCAAGATGTTTTGTATGAAAGAAGACTAAATTTAAAAAATAAAAGTACTTTAAAAATTAAACACATTAAGAAATGTTATATTGCATATTTAGGCTCTGGTATTAAGCAATATTGTATATACAACTTATATCTATCAACTTCGCCAACTCTGTCCTTTCATTTCTTGAGATGGAACAGTTTTTGAAAATGGATCTTTGTCACCTTAAATCAAACCAAGATGTATCTTCAGAAGGAGCATGCATTGAATTTCCTTGCAGACTTTCATGTGCTGTCTGACAGCCCTAACCTTACACTGACTGATAAATCAGAATCCCAAAAGCAGAAAGTTATGGAAAAATCAAAATATGTAATTAACTTGGGTTGCATGTTGTCTTCCTTCTGGATGCCTCTTATCCACAAGTTAAAGGTATCATATGAAAAGTTCAGCATATTTGAAAATCTCCCACCGTAAAGAAAAAGAATCATGCTTTAGAGAACAAAATGTTCAAGTGGAAAATTGGCCCTATAATGAAACTGTGTTAACATTGTTTGGCATAAAACCCATCTGAGGCACAAACACATGGTTCAGCAGTTTATGCACTTATGTAATTTTTCCAGTGATAGAGATATGAAGGAAATGTAAACTGCAGAAACTGCAGAAAAATTAGGGCCTATTTCTACTCCAGTGCCATCACCAGTAGAGTTAAACAACCTCACATAAATCATGTAACCTCACTGAACTTCAGTTCCCACATTTGAAAAAGTCAAATGATGGCTTGATGGCTGCTAGTGGCTTTTCCCCTCAGTGGTAGAATTCTACAATGCAGAAAATTCAGTCACATGATAGTATAAATCTCAAATTCAGGGAAAAGTACTTGCTATTGACTCGTACAATCGAACCCCCCATAAACGTTCAATTAATGTTTTAGATCGATTAAAAAATAAACATTGAAATTATATAGAACAATAAATGTGCTTTGATCGGCTTTCATATATGCTTCTATAAAAATTAGCTAACTAATTTTTATCAGTCAATTAGTGAACACTTATTTCAACATCGCTCAATGTGAAGAGGCCATAAAATAATCAGAGGGTTATAACTGAAGAGATGAATGTCCAACAGAAAATGATATAACTGAACGCCCCATCCATGAGTGCACAGAACTGGTCACCCAATGTCAACCTTGGAATAAAAGAAAGCAGAGGGCCAGACTCAATGCTGGTGTCCTGGAGAAGTGCACTGAGATCTTGAATTATGTGATGTTGAAGTTTTGACAGTTTTGTGAAATAGGCGTAAGTGCAGAATAAACGGGGATCCAAGTCAGTGATACAACAAGCATTCTCTCTCCTAGAAGCACAACCCTGGAGGAAATGATACTAAGATGGATGGCCAGCCATTTGATGGGCAGTCTTACTGCTTGACTCTGTGCTAGTTTTTTCACCAGGAAAAAGTAGAAAGGATGCTCTGGACCATCTCTGTCCAGTGTGGGAGCGATTAGTCTCCTGTGGCTTCTGAGCACCTAAAATAAGTCACCTCCAAACTGAGGTCTGCTGTAAGTGAAAAACACACACTGTTTCAGAGACTTGGTGCCAGTGTCGGGGTGTGAAATAAATACATTTTCACTGACTACTCGTAGAAATAATACTATTTGGGATGTGTTGGACTAAAACAAATGCATCATTTCAATTCGTTACATTGGTTTCCTTATACTCTTCGAAGATGGTTATAGAAGTTTAAATTGTCTATGTGGTTCCCATCAAGTTCCTTGTAGGTCAATACCTTGGAGAAATTGTTCTAGAACATCACTGCTGAGGTGTATCAGTAGCTCAGACAGCAGGTAACTTTGAAGGTAAGGCAAAAAAAAAAAAAAAGGAGGAAATGAGTCAATAAGGTAATAAGTCAATCAGTGAAATGAAATAAACCAATGATAGAAATGCATGCTAAAGGCTCTATATTCACAAGTAAATTGATGCATTAGTAGTTTCTGACGTTGGGTACCACCATGGCCATAAACACATAAACAAAATAGAACTCAGCAGTCTAGGTTTTGAGCTCTTTGTATAAGTTATAATCCATAATCATATTTCTTTTTTCTGTTTGTGTAATTATTTCTGAATACGGTCATTTCAGAGACTGTGTGCTGACTTGCCTAAAACCTTGAGACCATCTGATAGCTTCATGGAAAATCTGAGCTCAGCCATTTTGTCGGCCTCAAGACTCAGCACAGCTTCTGGCACATGATGGTTTCAATAAATACTCCTTGAGTGGGTTATGGATATCCTATCCCTAAGTATTAGTATGTACTTCCATGAAAACTTTGCCTCTCCAGAAACTAAAAATGTCAGTAAAAGCTCCCTTGTGCTCAAAATAACAGTTTCAATATGTGTTAATCTATTTCTTTTCACATGCCCAATCAGATTGTTTCAAAAGAATTTAGTATGGACCCTGCTTTTTTTCCAATGGTATTCCATTTCTTTTTGGAATGCATTTTCTGTAACTTTTGCTTCAATTATGCAACTCCTTTCAATCTGAACAATTATTCATACAGAAGCCAAATAATCAGTATACTAAGTCTATATTCTGAGCTTTCCTGAATCCAAGAGCTAAAAAATAAAGGCTTTCTTATTGTTGTCTTATTCTTTTTCCTGCTAATGTTGTTTCATTTTGCTTTGTTTTTTTCTAGACAGGGTTCCTCTGTTGTAATTCTGGCTGTCCTGGAATTCACTCTGTAGACAGGGCTGGCCTCGAACTCACAGCCATCTGCCTGCCTCTGCCTCCAGAGTCCTGGGGTTAAAGGTGTGTGCCAACACCACCCAACCTCTTTCTGGTTAATGTTTTCAATGATTGCAGGCAAAGAGTTTAAAAATCTTAACAAAATATTTACCAGAAACAAAAATTTATTCCTCTTTTAAAAAATTTAAAAGATATTTTTAGGGCTAATGGTAGAATGCTTGCCTGCTGGGTTCAGCACTACAAAAATAAAATTTTTAAAAAAGAGAGGAAGAAAGGAGGGAGAAAAAGAAGGGAGGAAAGAGGGAGAGAAAAAAGGGAGGGAGGAAGGAAGGAAGGAAGGAAGGAAGGAAGGAAGGAAGGAAGGAAGGAAGGAAGGGAAGTAAAAGAAATGGTGCTTTATACCAAAAAGCAATTTTATAGTGTTAGAAATTTTCTTTCAATTTTCCCAAGTATAAATGTTTCTATGATGAGATTTAAAGTAAAGAATAAAAGAATATGAGGAAGAACTCTTCTAGTAAAATTTAAATTGTTCTTTGGAGTACAAGATTTGAAATTATGGTCTGAAAGCCTATTGGTGGTTTCACGACGGCCCATTAAGTATGCAAGGTGTTAACTTCAAGATGACTAGGAGTCTCCGCCTCCTCTGCATTTCATCAATGTCCTTGATGACAGTTAGATACAAAGTTCTCTGCATTGGTTGAGAAGAAGGAAAGAATCGGTGGTGGATGAACTAGCTACTAATTAAGCACAAAACATTCTAGCTCTTCCCTCTCTGCAGTTACTGTGTTTAATATCCAAGACTAGAACAATAAGAGAGCTGTTTCCTCTATGACCTGACCTGAGAAAATGAGAGTGTTTTTCTTTCCAATATGTAATCTTATCAACACACACACTGAAAAATACATTTAATGGAGGTTAATTAGGACTATGATCTATGAAAATATAAGTTTATGTAATCTTTAAGATATATTTCCAAGGTTTTACAAAATGGTGATTATATTTCCAGCTTTAAACTTCCAGGAGGTTGGAAACCACACCACTTATTAGTCATGAAATATGATGTGTGCTAACAAACACTAAGCTGTCTTGTAAGAAAGAGATGGGCTGTGTTCTAGTCTCTGGGTTAACAGAGGTTAACGAGGTTTCCGGAAACTGTGGGTTTGGCCCAACCCAAAGGTCAGTTCACATCCAGAGAAAGCAGCTGTGTCTGCAGCCCAGTTCAAATGTTCAGCTGTAGACTGGCATGGCTGGAGGACATGCCTGAAATCTGATTAACAATGGCTTCCTAGCTTCATTCAAGGGTTCTAAACCACAGCTCCCTCCTTCCTTCTGTTCCTCCTTTGTTTCTTTCCTTTCGTCTTTCTTTCTTTCTTTCTTCTATTTCACAGAACCTTTTTTAAAAAAATGAAGCTGGAATACCAGAATACCATTTGGGTAAACTGAAAACGAAGCAGAGTTTATCATTGGATTTACCCAAATCAGGACAAAGACAATGAATATATGTTGTTTCTGAATAATTTACGTGTGTGTATGTGAATGTACATGTGTATGTGTGTTTAATGTAAGGTAACAAAGCTGGAAATGAAATGCAGAGCCTAGATAAACAGGCAAACTTTTATCACAGAACTAGATGTCAGTGTTCAGTCCCTTCTGGCAGAGCACTTTATACAGGAGGCCATTAAAGCCACAAAGCATGCATATATAGGGACCCTTGGGTCCTATAAGGTGAGGTGGGAACCAGAACTCTGTTTGCAACTCAGGAAAGTCTTTTTCCTCTGTGACAAGCAACACTTTGTGGGGTCATGGTTACTCTAGTTATAAAGAAACGCAGCGATCCTTTTCTACGAGCACGTCTCCCTGATAGTCACACTTCCATAAACAACGCTGACGTCAGCATCCAGTACTCACTCTTGCTGGCTTCACCTCCTTCCTCCCTCACTACATAGGCGCTCCCAGGGCCTAGGATGCAGGAGCTGCAAACTGCTCAGACTGCGCAGTTGGACCACATTCCTTTTACCCATCCTGCTGTTTCCTCCAGGAAGAAATATAGACCTTCCCCTTTTCCATCTGCTGTAAGTCAGACTGGCTCTCACTATCTGTCAGCAGTATGAACTAGAGAGACCCACATGAACCAAAGCCAATAGTCTCAGGAAGACAATTCTAGAAAGGCTACCTCCTTGGGATCCTCTGTGGGTCTGAGGCTATAGGGAGGAGAAACTTCCTCAATACAGGTGCCCTCTGGATAGGAGCCCCAGAACTGTAGGAACCCCTCATGCCTGCCAGGCCTGTACTAGCCATGCTGAAGCCTTGGCAGTGAATGAGGACGGGTCAGCTCTTTGCCATGCCATGTCCACACGAATGTTGATTACTGACTATCAGTGACTCTAGCTAACATATTTGGTTTTTGTTCTAATAACCACACAATTAAAAAGGGAACCCCTTATACATAACAAAACAAACTTCCTTTTTTGGCCATTAAATGTTTTATAGCTGTACTTGACATTTTAACATAATAGGTCCATCAGTACACTAACAAATTTCACTATGAATTCATCTTAAAAGTGATTTCATTAACTATATTTTATTTTTACTAAAAATTGTATTGTTCCCAGAATTGACTTTAAAAGTAACATCAAGGGGTTGGAGAGTTGGATCAGCAGTAAAGAGCTTCCAGAGGATCCTGGATCTGCACCCAGCACCCATGTGATGGCTAACAATCCTCTGTAATTCCAGTTCCAGGGTATCTGACGCCCTCTTCTGGTCTCTGCAGGCACTGGATGATCACAGCACACATAGATGCAGGCAAAATACCAATACACATAAAAAAAATAAATCTTTTAAAAAAATTTAATGACATTAAATCTCATCCTTTTTAAAGATAAATCTATGTGAAAATTTATGTCCCAGGGGCTAGAGAGATGACTCGGTAATTAAGCTCTTTTACTGCTGCTACAGTAAGTAAATGGACTTCAATGTCAATCCCAGCACCCACATAGGGTGACTTGATATTGCCTATATAACTTCTGACCTCCATGTGCACCTGCACTCATGTGGGGGCACACACACACACACACACACACACACACACACACACACACACACACTCATACAGATAATTTAAATTACAAATAAATCTTTAAAAATAATTTATTTTCTAAGCAGGCGGTGATAGCTCACACCTTTAATCCCAGCCCTCAGGAGGCAGAGGCAGGCAGATCACTGTGAGTTCAAGGCCAGCCTGGCCTACAGAGTGAGTTCCAGGACAGCCAGAGTTACAACAGAGAAACCCTGTCTCAAAAAAAAAAGAAAAAAAAAAAAGAAAAACAATAATAATTTATGTTCCTAAGTTTGTTGAACTCTAATAACCAGAAATAGAAGCTTTCTTTGTTAGAAAGACATAAAAATATGCAGAAAATCAGCTGTGTCCGTCATATTAAGTATCTTAACTAGAGACAGTGATTAATTTTCATATCAACTTGACTGCATTATTGGGTAACCCAGATGGCTTGTTAAACATTACTTGTAAGTATGCCTAGGAAAATGTTCCTAAAAGAGCTGGACACTGGAATCAGTGGGCTGAGGAAGATCCACCGTCCTCCAGTGCTGGTGGGCAGTATCCAATCGGATGAGCTATAAATGAAACGAAGGAGCAAGGAAAAGCCAATTCACTTTCTCCCTTAAGGAGCCAGATCACCCTTCTACGCTAGGGTATCACCTCTGCAGGGTCTCCAGGCTTTGGAATGAGACCTGCAGCAGCAGAGTCCTGGGTTCTGGAGCCTTCAACCTCAGATTGAGAGCTTCCTTGATTCCGAAGTCTTCAAATTTGGACAAGCTACACCACCACCAGTTTACCATAGGCTTTCTTGCCTCTCTAATCATGTGAGCCAAATCTCCAAATAAATACCCTTATACAGCACTTGCATCTGGGGAAAGAATTGTAGTCTCACCATAGCTGGAGGGCCAAAAGAAAGAGAGAGAAAGAAAGAATTCTGCCTTGTTCCACTTTGACCTCCCCTGTGTAAGACCAGCAAGTTGGCACAGACATGCCAATTCAGAGACCTGTCAAGTAAGGATTCCAAGAAGCATTTAAACTTCTGGCCACAGTGACACCGAAGACATACTGGGTGAAAGGGCACAAATGTCAGCTGAACGTTCTGAGTCAAAATTACTCCAGCAAGAGAACAACTTCTGTGGTCTATCCTTGTCACAAAAGAAACCAAGAAAGTACCTCTCTTATCACTGATACATCCAAGATGACAAATTGTCTTTCAACCAGGTGCAAATCATTTCCACAGGTCTTCCATGTCCCCCTGAATATGAAATAATACCCCTGGCAAACGACAGAGAAAATACCTCAAGCCATTGTTAACAACACTACTTAGTTCCCACCACTAAGATTCATGGAGAAGGAAGCTTCACACGAAACACTTCCTTCTACAACACAAGTTTCCCATAAGAGGACCAACCAAAGACCAAGAGGAGTCTCTCCCTGCAGTGCTGGACGCTTTCTCTCCAAAGTGTTTAAGTAATGTGTAGTTTGTTTTCTGCACAGACTGTTAAATGATTTCTATCAAGAGAAATGCCATGTGGCTTCAGAGCTTTCTCAAAGATCAGACAAGTCGTCGGACGTCTTTGCAGCTTGGAGAATACTGTCTGTTGTCTCCACCCTTTGCTTCACTCTCTGAACTTGTTCTTACTCTTTCAGTTTCAGTTAAGAATGACCTTTTTGTTGGGTTTTTCCATGCACAGTTCTTTTCCTGGAATAAGAGCCAAAGTTTCTCCATTTATGCCAAGTTATAAAAAGATTTCCTTTTCTCTAAAGGAATTTAAAAAATAATAATTAAACCACACTAAACTACTTTGATTCTTTCTTTATATTTATTATCTTAAAAAAAAGAGAGATAATAAAGACTGAGAGTTTCAAAATGCCATCATAGTATCTTAATTACATCCATCAATGACTTATTAAAGAACTCGCAGAAGAGCCAGGTAGGCGGTGGTGGCACACATGCCTTTAATCCCAGTCCTCTGGAGGCAGAGGCAGGTGGGTCTCTGTGAGTTCAAGGCCAGCCTAGCCTACAGAGTGAATTCCAGGACAGCCAGAGTTACAACAGAGAAACTGTCTTGGAAAACCACAAAGAAAAAAGAAATAAAAAAAAAGAAAAAGAAGAACTATGCCATAATAAATTTATCCCTAGGTTTAAAGTTCATCTTCTTATCAATTAAATAAGTAGTTTGCCTCCAGGCCACACGCTTGACTACAAGTGTATTTCACCAGAGGAAATGTTATAAATTATGAAATCTCACACAGAATCTCATAGAAAGTTGTTTCAGGGGTTCAGGTAGGGATGGAGCATGTAACAGGTTATTCACCAGAGAAGACTGGACATGAGTTCAAGCCAATAGAAAGTCTTTATCAACTGGCGACTACATTGGGTGTTCAGGATCCCATTGTAGCCCAGAGCCTTTCTCAGGATGAGGTTTTAAGTAAAAAAAAAAAAAAAAAATGCTCTGGATTGACATACTTTAGTTAACAAGAACAGTCAGCAGAAACAGAACTACAGTAGCCAAAAAACAGTTAGTACATTTTGAGATTTTCCCCAGAGTTATATGAACTTTGATGGATTAGGCCTTTGTTTTAATTTTGACAGATGGTGTTGTCTATGTGCTGAGTTTTACAATTTAAATGACACTTCCATCATGGAGTCAGTTGTGCTACAGTCTGGTGCCCTGTTACAGTAACTATTTAAGTGAGCATGCTTGAATTGTACCACATAAAGCAGAAAGAAAAAGAATCATCAAGTATTAAAAGAAAAAAAATGAACCTACTCAAAAACCCAAAAATCTGTGCATCATGTCGTATTCATCCCGGAAGTTCCAGACACTTAGAGCTGCCTTAAGAAATGTTGACCCAGGGCCAGGGTGCTGGCTCAGCAGGTAAAAGCACTTGCCACTCAAGCCTGACCCTGATGCCATGGCACCGTCTGCAGTCCCAACACCCCACAAGCGGAGACGTGAGGTAGACACAAGAGAACTAGCCAGAAGCTTGTGGGCCAGCCGGCACAGAGCACACAGGAAAACATAAACGACAGACTCTCTGCCTCAACAGGGTGGAAGGAAGGATCCTACTCTCAAAACTTGTCCTCTGACCTCCACACAGGAGCAGTGGCATGCATACCCACATTCTTGCACCCCACTGCACACGCTACTAAGTCAAAATAAGCAATAAAAAATAGAAATTTTCATGCATAACTTTGAAACTTTCAAAGTCTCAACCATAATCCAAAATTGAGAATATATTATTCAAGGAGTTTCCAGGGAAGGACTTTTATGCGCATTCAGTCAGTCCTGGGAGATTTATATTCATTTAGCCTCATAGATTTTGATACAAATTCCAAATGTCTATGAAGACAGAAAAAGCAGACGACCAAGAGGGAGAATACATGCTCTGTGAAAACAGAAGGGCCAATACTACAAGCAGAAGGACCCAAGCTGACAGAAGAGGCTGGAAAATGGAGGGGGTGGGGTTTAAAAGAGGATCAATCAGTAAGTATGTATGAATGCCATCAGGGAGCCTGTTACTTTGTTTCCTAATCAGAGAACAAAATAACAAGAAGAGAGACAAAAGATCCCAATTCCCAACTCGTTCCCAAAATTGTTTCATGCCTCTAGGACCCAGAGGTTAAATAGATGGTGATGGGGTCTTCTTTGCTGAATAATGGGTCTGCTGAAATAGTCTATTGACATCTCCAGATCCAAAGTCCAGCCTCTTGTCTTTCATTGAGCTGTAGAGACTCTCCTCTGCAGAGATAGCCAAGCCCTGGTGTTCTTGAGGGCCTTGGCCATTGTGGAGCATGGGTAATTTCAGCCTGTGGGTAGGTAGCCCCCTCTTCCTCTGAACTTTACAGGTTCTTGATTCTTGCATAATCCAGTATACTTTTACTCCTCTATGACCTTACTCTTGTAAAGATTCCATTTAGTAAATTCTCAAATTACAATGATTGGGGGGCATCAGCTGTTTTCTGATCTTGACAAATTATTGATGTTTACTTTTCTCAAATAATAATTTGAACACATGGACTAACATTTCATTGTATAGATCATTCCCGTAGAGGAAGAAAAGATTTGTGTGAATTATGTACCTGTCCTAACATTCCTTACCTGGTCTGAGTTATGGCATGTAGTAAGTGGAAGAACTTGGTTAAGATACTAAATCTTATCCTTTCCTTGGGATCTCATTATTTAGAGGAGATGGGTTTTTTAGCATTTAGAATAATCCACCCACTCAGTCTACAAATACTTCCATATGGAGGAACCAATTCTTTTAGTTGGGAACTTAATATGTGTTCAGAAGAAGCAAAACTGACCTTAATAATCCATTTGCATAAAAAAACTGTTGTTTAACAGTTGTGCTTGGGGGAACTAATGGCATAGTTCATTGGTAGAGTATCACTTGCCAGATCCTTGATTCAAATCAGGAACCCCAGAAAGAAAGCCTGTCTTCTCCTAGTTTTTCTTATAAATACCTTAAAAAGTCATTCACTTCAATTGTTTTTCCACAGCGATAATGAATGGGCTTGTTCTGACTCATTCATGTTCTTTTGATTGAGTTTTACTGTAAAGAGTGGCAAAGTGTGAAATGTTTATGGGTCTTAGTGCTGTAGGTATAAGATAAGATTTTCAAAGATTATTTCCTCTGTACAAAATTCATTGAATTGGATAGGAGTTTAAGCCAAGCTCTCAGCTCCTTTATGTTTTACTCAAACAGGATAAACTACAGAAGCAAACACACCAATGAGTGAGTTCAAAGTGGCTAACCTAATTATAATAAATCAGAATGTGTAGCCCTTACCAGTAAGTGAGTGTTCTCTATGACCAGATATCTAATTAGTCCTCAACAGTCACTCTGTAAATACATGATAGATACCATGACTAATTTTTTTATGTTGTATCCCATTATCAAATGATAAGTTGATTGAAGCAATGCTTTGCCATGATTGTGTTTTGAGTAGAATACAAAGGTCACACATAACCAAGGCTGGCCCAAACAACATAGCAGAGGATTTACATTCCACAGCGTAAAAACTTAAAGATTCTATCTTTCTTCAACTAAATTGAGCAAAGGATCATCTGACCTTCTTGCCCCTGACAACCATCTCAGAATTACAAAGGAAAACAGCTAAGCAGGACTTCTATACCTGACAGAGAAGGATATGGAAACATCCCTTGTCATCAATGACATCTTGAAGCCACCTGGAACCCCCCCTATTTCTGCACTCCCAATTAGATACTTAAGAAAATAAATGTTCTATTGCTGAAGCCCATTTGGAACTAGACTTTTTGATATTATAATTCTGATCTCAGACTTTCTAACCCAGAAAGCACATCACATGGTGCAGAGTATTATCTCCATTTGAAGAAAAGTGATGCTTGAGTCTCTTCTTCTGTGCATTGTTAGTAAGTGGCACTTGCACTGCCCAATCACCTTTCTCTACAAATTAAGACCTAGCCCCTAATGTCATAGCATGTGAACGGAATATTTTATGGCCCCTTTCCTGAATAAAATCATCATTGGATGATTAGAAAGTTTTTTCTGACCCATCGTTACTTCTCTGTTAAAAACAAATGACAAGGGTTAACAAAAATCTGTGAGTCAGTGCAGTCAGTGCAGTTTTTACTGTTATTAAATACACCAGCTGTGGCTTTCCCATCTAAAAATACACCAAACAACAAGCTATGAAATACTCTCGACGTCAGTGGAAGACACAGTCATCAGCTGAGATCATTGTTTGACCTTCTCACGAGTGCCTCACAGATAAGCCTATGCTGTGATCTTATGTCAGGACCATAAAAAGCAAAACTGGGTGTGGTGGTCCATGCCCGTAATCCCAACACTTGGGAGATGCAAGCAAGAGTATCCGAAACTCAAGGTCATCCTCAACCACATAATGAGTTGAAGGTGGGGCTGGGCTACAGGTGACTCTATCTGAAAAAGCAAACAAACAAAAAAGACTATAGAAACATCCTGGTCAAGTTTGTGGACCGTTGTTACCTGCAACAAGAAACTACACACTTAGAAACTAGGCCAAGAGTTCATCTGGAGGCTCATACAAACTCATGATCTAAATATCCATTATGTAGAGAATCCTGGACAAAAATGTCATTCATCTTTTTCTAATCTTCACTAATTATTTTATGGAATTTAAACCTGTCATTAAATATATCTTTAAACTGAGTTTCTGTCATAAAATTCAGTGAAATCCATTCAGTCACTTAAATATCTACTTAGCTGCATCAGAGGTGTATAATTTTGGCACTAAAGAAGTTTCTGAAATCTTTTTTTTTTTTTTTTTTTTTTTTTTTTAGCTTACTGTCACTATCTTCCTGGAGACACAACTCTTCCAAGGCCTTCCCCACCTTTCTGGATGTATTTGTAAGAAGTAGACTTTTCAAAAAGTAACTAATCCACTAGAGGAGGAAAACACAAGAGGCCCCATGTTCGTCCATCTTTCTCCTATTCAAATCCTGAAGTTGATCTCTGAACTGAGAAAATTCACACAGAATAGCCTGTAGAGCGCCTGCTGCAGTTCAAGAATCTGAAATCTCACCATAGCCCCTCCCACTGACATCCTTTCCAAATGGCAAATATAAGAAAATATCCTATTTGTGGGTGAACAGAATTATGGCTCGATAAGTCACCAGCTTTGGAGCAGAGCCATAATTCACGGTATTTAGCCAGTGTAAACAGAGACAAGGAAATACTATTATTTTTACCATGGTGCACCAAGAGCAGAAGAAATAGAAATGTTAAGCTATCTGGCTTCACTGCATTGCAACATATCTAGTTTATATACCAGGTAAAATGTGTTTTTTTCTTTTAAAAAATGCTTTTAAGATATAAAATAAATTGTGTAGACTGGCAGTACCTTGGGAGTTTCTACCTCATGACTGGTATCACAGGGGAAACTCCCCACATTAGAGAGTGGCTTTATCAGATTTAGAAAGTTGCCAATCCAATATTCTGGGAGGAAACAGATGAACAATGCAGCCCACATGAATGTAGGTACTTAAATGACAGTCTAGACAATCCAAGGAAATTATCCTTAGGTCTGGCTAGGTAAGAACTCCTAGATCGTTTCTTCTATTGTGTTACATAAACAAGGTCAGTTGACTGCATTCTCCATTGATTATGCTGTGTCTGAGCACATTTTCTTCAAAGGGTTGGATCTCAGCTCCTAGGCTTCTTTTTGTTTGTAGCAACATAAAACTAACATGAAGAACTACGCTGCTTAAAGAAGGAATGACAGCTTGTCTCGTGCTCTCTTCTGCTTTAACTCTTTGCCTGGTTGACTGGAGCAGTCTGACTTTCTCTGGCTGTGTGTTTTGTGGGTGTTTTTCCCACTCTATCTTTCGCTTTTGGCTTTATTCATGCTATAGTTTGTTTATGATATATCTTTTTAAAGCACCAAAGATTTTTTAAAACGTACAATTCTACTACTGACAAATGTGTCGATCCGTATTCATGATTAAGAATTCCTTCGCTTTGAGCTTATACTTCCCTCATACACGGTAAAAAACAAATTTTCTTTTAAATTATCTATTTTCACTATTTATATCTTATCGATCCAGGATTTTTTTTTCTGGCATGGATTTACATAAATCTTTTAAAACATAAAATGATAGTTATCTCACTAATGTAACTGAAAATACTCTAGTTTCTCTTCAGAGTATATAAATCTTCATTATCAATCTAATGTGTCTGAAAGGAAAATTACAGCAAAATGACACAGTATTTTATTCAAAGCAGAGTGGCAAAAATCTCGGCATAACCCCTGCTGGTTAGCATGAATATGAACAGACATTGCTATGCATTGCTTGGCCTGGGATCTCCTATAGACTTTTGGAAATGTGATCTAACAGCACGCTTAGTTTTAGAATGCAATGCTTTAATTCTTATAAGCACTGGTACATAAAATAAACTCATCTGAGGCAGCCTCCGTCATTCAGCACTCCCACCCCCACCCCTACCCCCAGCACCTCCGCTGGCCATTTACTTAGAAAGTGGCTCCAGACATACCAGTGAAGCAAAAGTGAGACAGGGAAAACCAAAAGGAAAATAAAATGTTATCATGCCTCAGGGCAACAGGACCTTGGTTCTGCCCCCTTGTCCCTCCCCTGGAACCAGGAAATCAGATCACAGCTATTGGAGAAGCTGGAGAGAAAATGAATACAAAATGCAATAGTAACTACTCAAGACAGCTACTTCACAAGCCATGGCGGCGGCTGAAGTTGACTGCTCCCTCAAAAACTCACCTCAAGCCTGCCTGGCGCAAAGATGCCTCAAGAGTGTGTGTCATCTCAACAGGTAAAGGCTTGGACAAATGATGGGTTATCAGTTACATAGAAAAGGATGCACCCATTTATAAATGAATGAGGCATACATTTATTGGCCTTAAAAGACATTAACAATATCTTAGTAAATAAAAGAGGGAACAGTTGGGTGTATACCCCACTGGATAGAGCACTTGCTATGATATATTAGGGCTGGTGCACAGACCCCTGGAACCAATATAAAAGTCAGGTGAAGGCTGCTCTTATGATGACTCAGGAGGTAAGGATGCTTTTGTCACCAAGCCCGACAACCTTAACTCAGTCCTTGAGACACATATGGTAGGAGAAACAACTTTGGTAAGCTGTCTACTGGCCTCTACACATGTGTGCTGACATGTACACACCCACATATGTACATATACATACATAAATACATTTTTTAAAAGACCTGAAAGAATATGGCAGTCCCCTTGTAATCTTCGCCCCTGTTTGAAGGATAGAGGCAGGGGAGTCCCTGAGGAGAGGTGGACTAGCCAAATAAGAAAGCTTTGAGTTCAGTAAGAGCAGCCACTTCCCTGTCTCTGTTAAAAATAGAGAGTAATCAAGGAAGACATCAAATATCAAACTCTCCTAAACACAGAGAGATAGAGAAACAGTCAGACAGACCTGTTTCTCTCAAATCTTTTATCCTTTTATGGCCTTATTATTTCAAATAAAAATCTGCCTGTTTGTGTTTGGGAGATACACATGTGTGTTTGGATATCCTTTAAAATATATATAGAGAGAGATCTATGTAGATATAGATTCCCCAGATGTAGACATTAATTCAGGGCAAAAGCAGTTTACTCTTTATTTTTCTAATTCAATCCCGGGTCCTAGTTCTAGAGCCCTGGAGTGTTTTGGCCTCTGTACAGTCTACTCTTACGCCTAGAACTGGAAGGTTTCAGCCTTAACCTCTGTATACTCTAAAGCATTTAAGCCTCTGAGGCTTACTACTGACTGAACCACTCTGACTAGCTCCTTCTGAACTCTGACTTTTCTGATTCAACTCACTCCTTGTTCTGATCTAACTCTTCTCCAAGCTGCCTGGTTCAAACTGAACTTCTCAGCTGCTTAATGTTTCTGACCTAACTCTTCTGACTCTGTGAGACTCTGGTTGATTCTCGGAATGCCTCAAGTGACTCACTATTCCCCTCTGATAGTGATTTCCTCTGCCGAGCTACCTCTGTGTCTCTGTCTCTCCCTGAGCTCTCACTGCTCCATACTGCCTCAGTCAGCCTCTCTGTTTCTCTGTCTCATCTTAGTCAGACCACTTCATTCTCTGTGTCTTGTCCACTGTCTGCCTTCTTCAGAATGCTTGCCTCTTACTGCCCAGGTCTGACTGCTCCTGTAACTCACTGCTGTAACTGACTCTGCTGTAACTGCTTCTTTGTAATTGCTCCTGCTCTGAACTGAGAGCCTGCCTTTTCTATCTGAGAACTGGGCATGTCCTCACTCTTACTCACTTTGCTAACTCTTCCTCTGACTAGTCACTTTGCCTGTCCTTCACTCTGACTCATCTCAGATGTCACTTCCTGTGTGATACTGACTTCTGAGCTCTGCTTCTTGTGTTTGTTTCCACACTCTATTTTTGTCTTAGGGATTAAAGGTGTGGACCACCACTGCTTTCTGAATACTGGGATTAAAGGTGTGTACCAATATTCTTTCTACATTAGAGCAGCCATGCTGACAGATTAAAGGATTAAATATTCCTCTGCATACCATACCTGACCTGGTTTTAAATTCTTCATTTCATTATCACTCTTTACCTAAATATTCCTCTATGGATCTGGAAGGATATATTTCCATCTTTTAGCATTTCTTAACTCAGAGATGGAAAGTGAAAAAAAGTATTAAACACTGAACTAGAGAGATGGCTCAGCAGTTAAGAGCAATACTGCGGATCTAGAAGACTTGAGTTCAGTTCCCAGCACCCACATTGGGCTGTTTACAAGTGCTTGTAATTCAAACTTCAGGAAATTCAATGCCCTCTTCTGGCTTCTCCAGTTACTATGCTCATGTGTACGAACCCACACATTTATGTACATAATTTTAGGAGTTTTTAAAAATAAAATAGAAGATATTTATTGCTTGTTTTCTTCCTTGCTTGCTTTTGAGACAGCTCCTTGCTTTGCAGGCCTGGATAGCCAGCAGTTCACAATTCTGCTTCAGCTTCCTGGGTTTACAAGCCAGCCACTACACCAGCTTGAATGCATCTAGATTCACTTCTGCCTTGTCCAAATTGTTGCTCCAATATGCATTACTTTTGTGTGTTAAGGGAATAATTAGCTGAAAGTAGTTAGAAAGCAGCTTTGTCAGCCTCGTTTCAATCTCATTCCCACAAAAGACTTTCCTCTTCGAGTTTTTTGCATCACTAAACAGGCTTAATTGCTAGGAAAACTCATTCAGTCTCTTCCTTTTGTTTGCTACATCTTATTCTAGATTATTCAACATAACCATCAGCCTATTAAGTATTTGAAATGTGGCTAGCCCAAATAAGGTATGTTTCCAATGTCAAATATATACAATTATAAAAATTAATTTTGTATTGTTTATATGTTTAAATAATGCTATGTTGGAACCTATGTTTAAAATGCATTAAGATTGATTTCCTTCTTATATGCGGCTAGTAAAAAATTCAAAATACATACTTGGCCTGCATTTTATTCAATTGATCAGCTCTGCTCTATACTGTTGTGTTATCTTCATATCAGTTGATTTTATCTTATCAAATTCACACCTACAGTTGCTTCAATCATTTACCAACTGTTATCTGAGTTTGTACCCCAAGAAGCACCTGACACACACTAAACACTTCATAAAATGTGTTATTGCTAAATTGACTGGGGTTTTGAAAGCCGGGAGGCGGTGGCATGCAGGAAAACAGTGTCCTAAGAGGTTGATTGTGTAGAGGGACTTCAGACTTCAGTGTCTGGAACAGCAGTATGCTTCCGTGGTATGTAGGACAAAAGTCAGCCACCTGAGGTCATGAAGTAAATAAGGGCTATGTTTAACTGGAAGCTGTAAATTTAGATTCCTTTGTTAGCAGGACAGAGATGGTCTAGTAATGGCTTTAGAAAAAGCTCTTTTTAAGAAACAATTCTGAAGTACATTTTTATAAAGAAAACAACAATTCTCAAACCTTGTTCAGCCATTACTACCATTTATCTTTCTTTTTCTGTTCTCTTAATTCTTCAACTTTTAATTAGCTAAAGAATGTGGAAGACATGAGTTGTTAAATGAAAATCAGAGTACAAGACCTCCGATATCTCCATATGGGTTATTGATCAAGAAGGTCACATCTAAGACAGCACAAGTTTGGTTAAGCACGATAATCACATGGTAAGTCCCTATTACCAAAGACATCACACTTTGCCTGCCTGACATAGTAATATCAATCCCAAAATGATTAGGAAACTTCCTCCCTACTGTCTAGCTTTCAGAGTTTCAGGAGATGCTTTGCAGGCTTCTGGGAGATGGGGAGGAAGACATCAATGGCCTTACTTAGCCCAGAATTCTCAATGTTTTAATATTGATCAGCAGGGCAATGCATGCTTACTGGTAGAATAGTGGTTGTTACAGAGTAATAACCACTCTGGATTTGAAATCAGCTCCACAGAAGGGAATTCAATGCTTAATACTATAATCCTGGTCAAAAGACTGGTAAGGTCATAGGCCCTAGAGCAGAAACTGGTATTTTTATTTTTCTAAATGGTCATGCTTTCAAATTGCCTTCTAAGCATTTATATTTATAGACCTGGGCTGTTCTCAACCTTGGTCAGAGAAGCTTCTTTTTGCAGTGGACCTCAATCAGTAGAGAGATACACAACTGGTCAAAGTGCTGAGAATTAAGAGACTGAGTGCTCAAACCTAAGTGGGGCATATTTATCAATACCCCCTCCCCCTGCCAAGGCTCAAGGAACATCTTGGGAAAGGACGAAGAAATATTTAAGAGCTGGAAGATGGAGAGGAGTGTTGTGAAATGCTGTCTTCTGGACATGACATGGCTATTGCCCTCCTGAACGTGAGTTACCAACTACCAGGAACTGTAGTTACCAACACAAGGCCTGCACAAGATCATGCCTACCAAAACTGCATTATAGAAAGAAGAGGTGTTCTCTAGGCCTTCCCTTAATGAGGAGTACTTGGCAGTTAATAGCTGCTAAGAGAAGGAGAATCATTCTTGTTTGAGGATGTTCCCTCTGATAGCTTTCCCTTGTTCCAGTAGATATCCCATACCCATGACATATGGGAAGTCCTAGTTGGAGTTAGTGGGTTGCTAAGTAATAATAATTAAGGATGAAGAAGAAAGAGGAGGAAGGGAAGAAGAGGGGAGGAAGAAAAGGAGGGGAAGGAGGGGGAAAAGGGGGAGGATGAGGAGTCAGAGTCATGATACTGGAAGCAGAGGACATGTTGGAAGAAATTCAGGAGGAATTGGAGGAGGGAACTAGAAAGGTGAATATGATATAATCTATTGTATAAATATATGAAAATTCTCAAGAATAAATAAAAATTATAATAAAAATTTAAAAGATGATACCACATTGTTATAGAGGAGGGTTGCTACAATAAAAAAAAATAATTTATTTTCCCCTTTATGGTTTAACCTATGATTTTTCTTGATAAAACACATTGATCAATGCTACTGGCATGCAAATATTCAAGTCAAATTGTTCACTCTTTGTAATGGACTACATAAAATCTTAGATCAAAAGATCAGCTTGTCTATGTCCACATAGACAATCATGGATTAAAAGCCTCGTGGGTTCTGGCATTGAGTAGTGGTGACGAAATTTTTCAGCAAGATGAAAGATGCTGTGTAGAAAAGGGGGTGGTTTGGCACTTCCCAGTGCCATGGCCTGTAAGAGTTAGCTTCAGGCTTCATTTTCCTACCAAAAGCAAGTTTTCTCACATCTATCAAACTTCTAAAATGAGGAAGTGGAGGTAGCAAGTGAAAAGTGAAGAGAAACATACACCCAAAACGATTCATTGCCATATAGGCCCTGATTGGAGGACCCTGAAAATCTTCAGGAAAATTTGTAAAAGTTATGCAATACTTACTCACTACATTATTGTGGAGTCTGGTGAGCTAGGCAACATTTTAAAAGCAAGATAAGTCTATAAAAGTATTATATCTAAAACAAACCAGACCTATCATTTCTATCTACTGAATAAATACCAGATTACTGGAAACAGAATTATCTCAGTAATGTGGGATGACCTGCTTTCATTAGCCAGAAAACTGAGGATGTGTAAATATTTGCATCTAAATTGCATAGATATTCTGCCATAACTCAATTGCACTACACTGTTCATTTCCTCGGAGTTCTATATATGTTTATGTTGTAAAACTAACCCAACACTAACTTGGAGATACTTTATGCTTAAAAGCTTTCGGTACTCCAAATGCCGAATTTACTTTCTTTCCTTGGTCGTCAGAACGTCTCTTAGCAACCATCTCCAGTTGCCAAGATCAGATGTCTCCCGGGGCAGGAAGTTCAAAGTCCTGGCTGTACTTTGGGGCAGGTGGGAGGCACAATCAAATGGTGAAGATACCAGGAATTCCTAGTTCCCTTTCTGTGGCACCCCTACCCCTTTAGGGCTACTGACTAAGACCTTTCTTACTTGCCAGGTGCAACTTAATCCTAAAAGTTGGAAGATAAGTTTGTCTTGTTAAATTAAATTACACTGAGCAATCACCTGGAAATTGATGGCTTCCAATGAAGTTACTGAGAGGAACCAATGGAAGACTCTGTTGAATCTCCTTATTGTAGTCTACTTGTGAGTTCTACATGATAAAATATCACAACTTCTCCTCCATTTACCTTTTTGGCTATGCATATGTAATTCTAAAAAAAATATGAGAAGTACAAATTCCATTCAAGTATCATGAAATGTAATATTAAGTGAATGACTCTTTTCATTTACCATGTACTCTTAGATGTAATTTTCTACATCTTGAAAATCATGGCAAGTTTTTTTGTTGTTGCTGTTTTGTTTTTTTCCCCTTCCAATATTCTGGCTTTAAGGAACAAATAATTACTCACAAATTCCTTCCTTAGCAGTCTGGATAGTGAGACATCCTGAGAGGTGGGAGCCACTAACTCCCTAGACAAACCATTCCACCTCTGAACCAACTCTCACCTACTGCGTGGTAAGCTGAGTTATGGCCCCTCTGAAGTTCAGCAACCTAATCTCCAAAAACTGTAACTACATCCACTTGTATGAAAAGGGAACTTCTGGGATCCGATTAAGCCAAAGACCCTGAAATGTGAAGGTTATTTAGATGAGGCCAATGAGATGGAGATGGGAACATCAGTGGGAGAGACCCCTACACTGCTGGTGTTAAGGATGAAGGAAGGAGACTCTGGGCCACAAAGGCAAGGAGCAAAACTCTCCCCTGGAACCTCTCAAGGGAATGCATCCTTATCAACATCTTGAGGTGGCACAACTAAGAGACTTTGGCCCCAGAACTTGATAATCTGTGCTGCTCCCAGCCACTAAGCCTGTAGTGATTAGTTACAATAACAATAGGGAGCATAGGAACCCAAAAGGCTCTCCCTGAGGTCTTCAATCCTTCATCTCTGGTCTGGGTTGAATCAGTTAGGTTTTTTTCCCTACAGGAGTCCTTCAGCTGTTTCAAGATGTAAATCTCACTCACACTAACACATTCCTTCTCCAGATTTCTTTGGAGATTATAATTGCAGCTTTTCCCCTTTCCGGTTTCCTCCTCCAAAGCCTCCCATATACCCCTCTTTGCTTTCCTTCAAATCCATGTCCCCTTCTTAATAATTAGTTTATGCATATGTGTTTCTGTATATACACACATTTCTATATATAACATTTAAGTCCACATAATGCTGCCTACATGAATCTTTTCAGAGCTGACCATTTAGTACTAGACAAGCAGTTGGTGCACTCTTCCCCGGGGAAGGCCATCTCTCCTTCTCCTTTCCTCTCCCGTTCCCAGCTTGACTCAGTTGTCTGTAGTTCGTTGTGTAAGGTTGAGGCCTTGTGGGTTTTTCTCTATCCAGTTTGGTATGTTCATTTGTTCAGCACACATTTGGGCAGTCCTGTTGGTGAGACTTTATGAGTGTAGCTTCTGATATTACTAGGTGATGTAAACTCCCTGAACCTCTGGCTTTCACAATCTTCCCATCCACCTCTTCCACAGTGTTCCCTGAGCCTTAGGTGTGGGTGTGTTTTGTTGCTGTATCCATTTGGACTGAGCTCTACAACTCTGTTGTGGCTTGGTTAGATTGGCTGTGGCTTTCTGTAGTTGCCTACTGTTGCAAAGAGAAGTTTCCTTGAAGAGGGGTGAAGACTGCTCTTATCTACAGGTATAAAGACAAATGTTTACATATTGGTGTCAGGGAATATGCGGTTTAGTAAATTAGTGGTTGTAGATTCTCCTACAATAACCAGGATTTTACCACCCTTCATTCTTTCCCAAATAACACAACTGTGTCTTCTTCACTTTAGTATTCACTTAAAGTCCCTTTTTGGTCTGTTCTTTAGGAAAGAATCCTGTTATTCAAGTGTCAGAACAATGGTGTGAATCTCCGGGGGCTGCAAAGCCCTCTGACGTGGTGTACATTTCATCCATCCTCTCATTCGCTTTAGTTTTTACTGAGCACTGAAGCTGGAAGCACCACATCTAAGGGTAATGATGTTTAATAGTTTGATTAGACACAGAGCTACTCATCCTTATGCTAGTAGAAAACTTTATGACCAGAGAAACAATGTGTGGTAAATAATATGAACTTACAATTACTCATCCACAATTACTCTCTTCTCAAGAAATTAAATTCTAGTTTCTGACATATTTGAACAGAGAAGCTCTGTTGGTGTACCACATAAACATTTCCCAACACTTCTTAGTACTGTTGCCTTTCTTTCTCTTTTTTTTTCCAGTTGTCTACTTCCTTTTTATGAGATTTTGGTCCACCTGAACTTCTTGTTGCTTCGCTTCCCATTTCCTTATTTTATTTAATTTACTGCTTTTTCTTACTTGTTTTCTGAAGATTTATTATATCACTATGTTATGATACCATAAATAAAATGCCAGAGAATGAATGGTTTAAACCACAGAATCTTACTATCTTTGAGTTCTGGAAGCTGTCCATCCAAGACCAAGGAATCAACACAGCTGGTTCCTTCTGAGACCACTCTTCAGCTGCCGAGGGCTACTGTTTTAGTGCCTTGTCACACACTCAGTCCTCCATGTATTAACCTCTGACATCTCTCTGCTTGGTCTAATTCCCTTTTCCTACGTGGTTACCAGTAAGAATGGCTTGGAGCTCACTTGAAGAGCCAAATTTTTACCTAGGTAACTCTTTTTTAAAGATATATTTTATTTAAACTAAATTAATTCTAATTTTTAATTTATATAATTAAATTAATACGATTTAATTATTATAATAATATCTCTCTTTTTCCTCCCTCCAAACACTCCCATATACCCTTCCCTGATCTCCTTTAAATTCATGGCCTCTTTGTCCATTAATTGCTATTACATGCATATATGTATATGTATAGACATTCATATTTTTAAATAAACCTGTTCAGACCATATAATGATACTTGCACATATGTTTTCAGGGCTGCCTGTTTGGCACTGGATAACCAATTGGTGTGCTCCTCCCTGAGAAAGGCCAGCTCTCTTATTCTCTACTTTCCTCAGTTGCCTATAGTTCTTTGTGTAAGGTTTGCAGAAGAGCAGAAAGATTGTAAGGGCCAGAGGATCATGAGGTTTGCCATGAGATTGTATTCCCTGGTAATATCAGAAGCTGTACCCACAAAGTCTCACCATGACTGCCCAAGCATGAGCTAAACAAGGATGAGACCAATTAACGTGCCACACTGACAGGGAAAGGCCATGGGACCTCAACTCAGGTAACTCTTTAAGGTCCTCTCTCCAAATCCAGCTACACCCTGAGGTACTGGGGATTACAGCTTCAACATCCAAGCTGAGGCACAATTCAGCCTGTCATATTTGTTTAATCTTTCTGTCAACCCTTTGGTTTAAGTTTTGCCTTCATTCTGATATTTGGAGCTCTTTAATTATTTGCTATTCATATGTATTGTCTGTTCCTTTTCATGAAATCATCCTTTAATCTTTGTGAGGATTGTGGGTTGGTTCCCCACCCCATATTGTCTTTACTTTTTCTGAGTTAATTTCATGTTAAATTGTTTCCTCCACTATCTAGACATGTGTGGCTATCCATTCATACTTTAAAAAAAAAAAAAGCTAATTTAAGACTCTGAGAACTGATTACAAAGCTCTGGGAAAAGAGGTGAGAGTTGGGAGTGCACTTCACTCATAAGACTATAAGCCAGCTTATCTTTTGAACCGATGGTAATGTGCACATAAGGAGATTAATGATGAGCAGTGAGCTGTGACCATGAGACTCAAGGGTGAATATGACAGATTTACTTGAAAATGTTCTCTGTATGATGAGGGCCCTTGGTATCAATGAATCCAATGAGCATGAAGAAATGTTCAATAGCAGTGGTGGGAAATTACTTTTTTCACATGGTTTAAGATGCCATAAAACTTTGGTTCAGGCAGAAATTAGGAGGGAGAATACTTGACTAAGTAAGAACACAGAGTGGTCGTCCCAATGCCACCACCATGGGGTGGGCAGGATCACGCTGAATGCATTCTGTGATCCCCATCCTAGCCATCACATGCTGCCCTTACATAGGAGTCCACAGAGGAGAGAAAAAAAAAATTTTTTTTACTGCAATTGAGTATTTCTATAGGCAAAGGGGAATGGGAAATTCATTTTGAGAACAACATGTCAAATCCAGGCTCCTCCACACAATGCACTATTTTAATGTTATATTTTTTTAAAGGAAGAAAGGAAATCGACTATTGTGCTTTGCAAATGTTCATTTGCTCTCTGATGCTTATCAGAACTGTGACAGGTGGTAGTTAAGGACAGAGTCAGATGAACATGCTGCAGATCAGAGGACAGCTCTGTCTCCTTGGAAGCTCCATCCACTCCCACCCCACACCATACAGTAATGGAGGGAACTCAAATCACCTACTTCTGCTGAGTCCATCGTCCCTTGTCGATACTCTTACCAGTTCAGTCTATTCTTTTTTATTTCAATTATTTATTTATTTATGTGTATAATACATATATGTATGTATACCACGTGTATGCTTGGTGCCCATGGAGGTCAGAACAGGGTGTCACATATCCGAAAGATATGTGATAGATAGCCATGAGCTACTATGTGTATGCTGGGAATTGAACCTAGGTCTTCTGGAAGAACATCAACTGTTCTTAACCACTGAGCCATCTCTCCACCCCTCAGTCACTTCTGGTTCTCGTCACCAAATTTTGACTGTCAGACAGGCAACTTCTGTGAGGAGATAGGACTCCAGGGCATTACATGAGCTTTCACTCTGAGAAGTTCAAGATACATTGTAGTAATCCCAGTCCAGCCCTGTGCTTTGTAGAACATTTGTAAGCAGTGGTCTCCCCAGAAGAAACTGCCAATTGCTGTCAATGAAGCCTCAGGCAAGAGGCTGGCTTATCACCCAAGAAAGGACCAATCCTAGAGGTATGCATGTTCATGCTTTTGAGATCCATGCGGTGGTATCTATGTGGATAGAAAGCGAGTACAGCTGGGCAGGATGAGTATGATGGCCCGAATACCTCTCCACTCCAGTCACTGCTGTGGTACTGATGTGTTTCTCCACCCACAGGCCTGGTCATTTGCATAGTCATTCCAGAAAGACAATGGTTTCCCAAAGCCAAGCACCTCTATTCCTATGTGCCCATCATCCTGGTTGGGAATAAGAAGAATCTTCAGACTGGTGACCAAAGAAGGTGGAGATTAGCCAAGATGGAAGCAGGAGCCAGTAGACCTGAAGAAGGCCTGGCACACAGGACTGGCGTCTGAGGCCCTCGGAGTCTTCACAAAGACAGAAGTAATGAGAGAGGGTTCAGCATCTTCTCCTCATCTCACCACAAAATCACACGAGATCATGTATGAAAATCATGATGCCAGTCATTGACTAAGCCGTGTCTATGAATATTAATTATGTGTAAGGCCAGTCAGCAGACTCACTATGGCCAGGAGGAGACTGAACCTCAAAACAAATCTGAATACTGAGAACAGCATCTCTCTCCTATCCCTGAGGAATCCCAATTCCTTCCTTCCTTCTTCCTTGAAGGCAGATTGCCTAGGAGTGTGTCTGTAAGAGTTAGCATGTCTGTGTCACTACTCTTCGTGGGGTGAAGCAGGCAGTTACAGCAACTTCCTTGCTAGCCTGGCACCTAAAGAAAAGCTAAGGAAGGATGAATCCCAGTGCTAACAAAAGAGCTTAAGAGATCTGGTGTTTTAAAGAGGGTAAGGAGAAAATACAGGACTCTGAAATCTTGCATTAAGAATGGAAATTTTTAACTTTTACCACACAAACAAATGTGTGGGCACAGATTTTCCAGGAAACTCGGCACCATGTTGGAAATGTTCAGGGTCTCTTCTTCCACACGGTCATTGTTTTCTTCTGTCTGGTCCTCTGTCAAATGCCCCGACCGCCATCCATCCCCAGCAACAACTATCCACATTCAAGGCCCCACACTCCAAGGCTCCCACCCTCTCATGTTCATTTCATAAGGCTCCTTCTCCATCTTCTCCCCACCCATCTTCAGAGGAAAAGTCTTAAGATCCTTCTCCATGTGAAACCATAGCAGGGTCCTCAACGATGTGAGAGATGTTTACCTTCGGACATCTGAGGGGATTCCCAAGAAGACTGAGAGGGGAGGATTTGATTTCATGAGAAATTGAAATTCTTTCTTTTTCTTTTTCTTTTCTTTTTTTTCAAGACAGGGTTTCTCTGTTGTAATTCTGGCTGTCCTAGAACTCACTCTGTAGGCCAGGCTGGCCTTGATCTCAGAGAGATCTACCTTCCTCTGCCTCCCTAGTGCTGGGATTAAAGGCATGCACCACCATGCCCAGCCTTTAAAAAAAACTTGTCCTCTGAGAATAGAGGCCTCACATAAAGGTATTGACCTGAAGACAAAGGTAAGAAGAAAGTCAGACTTTTGCTGTGACAATACTTAATAAAATTGTCCTCTGACTTAGAGCCCATAGACTCATGATTAAGTCTCCCAGGAGAAAGGGATTGAAAACCAAAAGAATAAATATGACAACACAAAACAGATTCCCATCACGCCAGGGAAGAGAATTAGGTGTTTTTGGAGCTCTATAGAAGCAGCCCTGGTCATTTTGGCTCAGCTATTGACCGAGACTCTGGTGCCCAGCTTTAATGGCAGGAGATGGGAGTAGGCCACAGTGGTCTACAAAGCTACCAGCAGGTCATTGGCACCTTTTTATTTTCCTTTATTGGGATTATCAATATCCAGCGCAAATAATCATATGCAGCCAAGGTTCTCATGTGAGACCCGAGAACACTCGATTGCTAGGGTGTGGGACATTGTCCTGGAAACTCTAAATGACTGGGAGCTTTTTATTGAAGGGAACTTGTAAGGCTCTACCTAAGATGGCAAAGGCATTTACACAGCTCCTGTGCCCCTTTCTCCCCCTTTTATCCTGTGGATGACAACACTGAATTCAATTCTAAAACAGTTGGCCAGGGAGGAGATATTAACATTGGTTAAATGCTTACTCTGAGTTAAGTACTGTGACAAATGAGTTCACACATATTTTCCTGAATTTTCATAATTCTGTGAATTGGGTGTTTTCACAAGCCAATTAAAGTGAAGAAAATGAGATTAAAGCACCTGCCCTGGACCACACAGCTGGTCATGATTGTACCCAGTTCATCCTGATGCAGAGCCCTCACTTTTACTACCACACTTGCACTTAATTACAGGGAAACATCTCCCACTAAGGACTGCTACCCAGGGATGAGGTCAGCATGTGATTGATTCAGCGTCATTTATCATTAAGTATCATGTCCCAGATAAACTCTGCTAGCCTCTTGATTCATCACTAAGTATAAACAAACCCCATTTAGAGATCTATTATTTTTTATTCAAGGAAGCGCTTTTTGTACAGGAAGGAAACAGAAGAGCCCCGTGTGGCTCTGAGTCTTCTTCTCTGCACCATCAGAGACAGTCTAGAAGAGCTATGTTACAGTGAGAGAGAATGCAATGAACCTGGCCTTGTGCCTGTGTAAGCAGTGTCCTGATCCGGGGCTCTCGTGTCCATTAGAAACACAATCTGTTCCATTGCTTTAAGCACTTGTTGAAATTAGAGAAATTAATCCCGGTTGAGACAAGTGTGTGTTTGGATAATCCCCAAATCAGCCTCTAAGCTCCATGCTGCAATGAGAAAGGAATACTCCTGAAGTACACAAACATTTCTTTGTGTAAAGCGATTACAGAAACATAGACAAGAATATATGTCAATGGGAAAAGTAAAGAGAGAGAGAAGAGGTTGAGAGATGCCGGTCATTTTGATGTCTCGTGGACCCCTCACATGAGTTAATCAAAGGCAAACTAACCATCTTGCTTGTTCCCCTTCCTGTATGACCTGTCTAGTAAATGACCCAAACACCCACCCAGCTCTATAACCCTGGAATTGAGCACCAGAAGCAGCCTCTCTCTCCCCATCTTTGCATCTAGCCAGTCACTGACTCCGTTTGTAGCTAACCCTTGAATTATCGCTCAGTTCCTCGCTTTGGCTGCAGCTACAATTAAACTGCATGAATCAAAGTCATAATTATCTCCTCCCTTAAAGAAAATGTCCTAGCTGGCTCTTTCTACCTATTCTTACCCCCATTAAAGAGACTCTTCTTTATGTCACGTCATTCTTAGAAGTACAGGACAGGAACTAGAAGATTCCTACCACAAAGGGACAATTAATATTTAAGAAAATAGAAGTGTTACTTTGTTTAAATGTTATATGCTGTATAATACATTGAATTACTACATCATATGCCAAAAATACACACAATTAAATAACTAAATTAAAAAAAAATGACGACCGTGGTATAGGCCCCTGCTTTAATAGAATGGCTAATTTTCCCATATTTATTCTAGTCATTGCTATGTATGTTCTCATTTTTAATACGTTATTTTTTATTTTCTCCTAACCATGCCTGTTCCTCATTTCCATTCTTTCTTCTTTTTCAGCAAAGCTGAGTCAGTTCCTCTGGGGGAAGCTTTCCACAAAAATCAGTTAATGTGTTCCTCCTGAGAGGAGCCTTAGTTCCTTCTTTTACTCTCCTGAAGCCAGGTCACAGAACTTATCCTCTGGCCTGGGTACCCTCGGAAAGCTAGAGCCAGGCATACTTCTCAGCACAGTGTCTGACGCACAGTAGGAACTGCGTGCTATTTTTGATAGTGTGCAAGTAGCCTAGAAAGGCCGTTCAGAAGAACTGTAGGGACAGAGGAGACTGTCCCTACAGAGAGGCTGACAGAGGACCTGGAGAGACCGCTGGAACTTGAATGTACAAATCAGAGGGACTTGAGTCCAGAAAAAAATCCAGATGTTCAGAAAAATCCCTGGACTCTGACACTGCTTTAGTGAAAATTGATCTTACTACATTTGTTTAAAGACACTAAGATCTCTCTGCCATCCTTTTATACCGCCTTCTCTGTTTTCAGAATATACTTCTTTCCCACTGACCTCAAGCAGATCGTCTGCTGAAGTGCAGTAACAAAGTTCTACAACCTTAAGCAACAGAAACTTACTGTCTTACAGGTCTGGAGTTTCGTCTGAGATCAAGATGTTGGCGAGGTTGGTTGTTTCTGAGGACTCTGTGCCCCTCTCCCAGCTCCTGGTGTTCTCCACCACTTTTGCGTTCTCCACAAATATTTGTGTTACGAGTATGCTGCTCAGATTGGTGGCAGCAAGGAGAGGCATTGGGAACAAATGCAAGCCAATGTTTGGGAGAAGGAATCAGCATGATTTGGAAATGGATCAGATGCCAGGATCTGGAAAGACAAGGAGGAAGTTATAGCAGGGAGGTCCAAAGAGAGTTAAAAAGAGGGCGATCAAAGGGTATGATCATAACACATGTCTGAAATCCTCCAAGGATAAATAAATAATAAGACGGTTGGTGACCAGAAAGATGGTGTTGATGTGGTCTACAAGTCTCTATTCGTTGGTATATATGGTGTTTCCAGACAGTAGCTAGTGACTGCGTCACTTGTCAAGTCCCTCTGGCCCCGCCCAGCATGTCAAATGTCTCCTATACGTTTCAGTCTGGGAACACAGACGTTTCAGAAGTTGGAGGCCCAAAGCCTGAAAGAATGGGTGAGTAGAGACTGTCCCCTGTCTATGACGTGTATTTTGTCTCCCCTCCCTCCAAGGATGGAGTTGGCCGATGGCAAAGGGAAAATGAAAGGGGAACTTTACTCGTCAGGCAGGAATAAAGAACTCTGTGGACCTCAGTGACAAAAGGGTGTAGACAGATTTCCTCATCAAGCTTTGGGGTGCCTAGTGGAGAGGTTGCAGGTATTGCAGCCCTACACTTTTGGAGGCTTCAGGGTGCCAATAGATTGACTAAGCTTGAAAACTCTCCCGGGGCTTTGCGGTGAGGGAGCAGGGCCCTGTGGGGCAGGTCTGCAGGCTCAGCAGCAGAAGCAGAGGCCCTGTCTCTGAGATCTTAGAAGACTGCAGTCTCAGGTCTCTGGTGGCTGGGGCAGGAATGAGTTCCTCTGCCTGCGGTGGCTGATGGACATTGGCTGGAGGGAAGTCCCTCCCTGGGCAAAAGCCTTAGGCTTGGGGTACTGTTGAGTTCATCTCTCTGAATACCCTGCCCCAACACACACACTAAAGGGTGAACCTTCTCTGTCTCCAGCAAACTGTGTTTCAGGCTCCAACATGCCAGAGATGCACTAAAGTCCTCCTATCATTGGGGAGTCTTGTGCAGGGAGCATCTGGACCAAGCCAGGCTTAGAAGCTTCTCCATCTTCCTCCTCCAAAGTTGCTGCCAGTTCCTGTGGCTACGGAGGTCTTTGCCAGCAGCTGTGTGCTGCTTTTACACAGACACACACACACACACACACACACACACACACACACACACACGGCCCTGAGAACCTCCACATTTGGTGGGAGGCTTCATTCATTCTGGTGGCCATTTCTACTTCCATCAATTCAAGGGGGAATCTGTCTTCTGCTGCCACTACACTGGTGTCACTGACAGGGTTTTAAGGGTGGAAGCTAGGAGGCCCAGTCAGTCTAGGGCTAGGTGCTCCTGGGTGGACTCATACTTGATGTGGAAGTCACTTAGGATGGGTTAAGCTCATTGCATTTCATATTGTGGATAGGAATAAGTGGTAAGCAAGTGTAGTACAGAGTTGGGGCCATAAAGGGAACCCAAAGGTTTGGTAAACAAGACAAGGTCTCCTAAGAGGTGATGACAAGCTGATAAAGGAATGAGATTCTATGAAACCCTGAACTACCAACATGTGCTAAGGGGCCCCAGAGCATAAGCATGAGTGGGATGAGACCCATGCTCCATATGGGAAGGGCAGCCTGATGACCCCGCCACGGTGAGGAATGCAGAGAACAGGAAGCCCACCGGACTCTCAGTATGCCTCCACCAGTGTGGTTTTTTCTTAATATTCCAAGATAATTTTACTTTACATCCAGACTAGGATTTAACAAATTACTTTAAACCTAAATGAATAAATCGGTGAATTTTTTTAAAGTCTCAGAAAAATACATTAGAACATCTGGTAAAACTGAGCCAATGAGAACTAAGCTATATCGAGTTTACCAATGTAGTTGCTGACTATATGTCAAGAGAGAAGGAATGAAAATAGGATTCTGGGCTGTGATTTTTCCCCATAGGGAAATAAACAAAATTGCACCAAAGCCTAGTGATTGGTGAGTAGCACTATGCCTGGAGAAATATTTCCATGTATTATAGATCTTAACTTATAGTCCCAACTTCTACTCATCTCTAAATATTATTTATGATGGGTGTGTGGAAGATTGCCACAGAGAAAATGAAATTTATATAGTCTGATCTGTTGTCACTTATATGGGCCAATTTAGGAAAAATAAAAGCTCCAACTAGACATTTTTTTTTCTCCTAAACAAAAAAACAAATTACCTTATATTATGGAAAAAAATTTTAATTCAAATACTACAAGGATAACAAAAAGTAAAACTAACCATGAACCCTGATGTCCTTGATAGTCATCTATGTGTATGTATGTATGGATGTATGGATATATATATACACACATATGTAGTCTTATAATACATTATTATCTTTACTAAATACGGTAATTTAACTAACAAAATTTGGCATTAGTCTTAGCCACTGAGATGAAAACATTTGGACTTACTAACAAAACACAAAGAGGCTTTCTCATCTCTCATTCTGAAACCAAGTGGCAGAGCTCTCCTGAGAGCTGGCCAAGCTACACATGGCCTTTGGGCTACAGATGACTCACCAAATGGCCAACCACACAGGCAACTTAGGAATTTCCTCCCTTACTCTGGTGAGCTTCCAAGGCTATAATTGAGGATTCTCACCTGTCTGCTTCTTCCTCCGTTTTCCCAGCAGAGAATGAATGGACCATATTAGGGCAAAGCGTGAGGCAAAGTTTCTGAAGAGTGGGGAAGTCTTACTGACCTGTGTTGGACAGAAGTTCAAGCACTTTGCACACTTTTAAACCCTTCTCCACACCCCTGGGGACTACACCCCTGAGAACGTTACTTCTCATTTACCTTATGATCCAATCATAGTATGTGAAAGAAGCCAAGGGGCTTAATTTGAATGTCTGTGTCTCAGACTTTCTAACTCTATTTCTGTTCCTCTGAGTCCCTCTTGTCAGTTAGCCCTTTTGGCAATTGTACACTCACACGATTTTCTGCTATGCATTACTCATTGGAGTAATTTCTTCTGGCCACAAGAACCCTGGAGTTTTTTATGGTTAATGTCTCAGTAGCCTTCCACCTTGTAAGAGCTTGTAAACTTTGCTCAGCTGTTGCTTCTTGAACATTTGGAACATGCTCAGTTACAGATTCTCAGTTTTAAATTCGAAACACGTCGATCCAATTTACTTCTTTTAGTTTTTCATTGGGACTTTATCTCCATGAGGCCAACGCCCAAAGCTAAAGGTTATAAACTGTTTTACAGCTCAAGTTAGTAGCACTTTCAGTGAAACAGCTGTGGTCTCGTCATGTGATTTCCCTTTACCAGAGTGAGTTTCATTAGCACTAATGAAAGACTGAACTAGAATTTCTCTAGCAGAAACAACACAGATCTGGTCCGTTGCCCGTGGTTGACCACTGCTGAAACCCTTTGACTCATTTTCCTCAAACTCCTTCAGGCGTGAGACATGCAGAAATGTCTCAAACAATGTGTCTATCCAACCACTCAGTAACAAGGAGCACTTCTGGGGAGGGGCAGCTGACCCTTCTGTTAGCCTCACTATGTTGCTCTGATCATAGGGTCTCTGGTGGACTTACTGCCAAAATATACACAGGTGCTACCCTGAAAACTTCAGGCCCACACTCACCAGACATCGACTTACATGCTTGGACATGCAGCCCCACCATAAGGCCCTGGTTTATCTGGTCCAATGGTTTGAAAATGGTATGTCTACCGTACGGTCGTGTGTTTGAATATTTGTCCTCCCGGTGGTGGTGCTGTTTGGGGAAGCTACAAAACAGGTTCTCAACCTTTCTATTGCTGCGATCCTTTAATACACTTCCTCATTTGTGGCGACCCCCAACCGTAAAATCATTCCTTCATAACTGTAATTTTGCTACTGTTCTGAATCATAATGTAAATATCTGATATACAGATGGTCTTAGGTGATCCCTGTCAAAGGGTCATTCAACCACCAAAGTGGTTGCAACCCACAGCTTGAGAACCGCTACTCTTGATCCTTTAAGATATGAAGACTGGCTGGTGGAATGAGGTCACTTGGATCAAGCCTTGAGGTTATAACTAGTCCTCTATGATCTCTCTGCTTCCTGATCAATAGAGATGGAAGGGAGCTGTGCTACCAGCTCCTCCCATTCTAGCAAAGACAGGCCTGGTCTCCTTGCTTTCCCCTCTACGATGGACTATCTCCCCTCAAACCAAGGATCAAAGTAAGCCTCTTCTCCCTTATGTTGCTTGTCATAATGTGATTGGTCACAGCAATGAGAGAGATAGCTAACACCAACAACAACAAAAATGTATTCTGAGAAGTTGGTTGATTGCTATAGTTTAGAGGCCTTTGGAACTGGTTTGAAGGAGAAATGTGGAAGTGTTTGGAGCTGTGGACCAGACCAGACCAAGCAGGCTATAAGTTGCATTTAATGAGTCAATCTGGTGAGAGTGTATACTAGCAGAGAGTGTATTTGTATATATGCAAATAGAAAGACAGGCAGGAAAAAAAAAAGCTCAAAGACATTCAGATTATATTCTAGGAAAGTATCTAGCTGTGTTCTAGCATAATGTTCTAACATTAATGGGGCCAATTTCATAACAGCATAACATCTAAGCTGTAGTAGCACAGTTACTGATCACATTTACCTTCCCATATCCTGTGATCTCTAAAAGATTTACAAGAAAGTGAAGCAAGAAGTCATGAAAATGTATGGTTTGTCAAAGGAAAGATGTGTGATTCTGTTTAAAGTTGCATATGACTCGGGTATAAACAAAATGATAGAAATTGCTAAAAATCACTAGTACATTGAAGGGAAAAGAGGGTCATTTTGCACTATAACAAAAGCATTAATAACTTGAGGATAAGACCTCACCCATCAAAGACAGCAAGATATAAAAAACGCATATTAATTTGAAGGAAGAGTACCTATGAAGGAGTGATTGAAAAGATAGAGCCTCCAGAGCACCCTACTGGAAAGCATCAGCCTAGAGAAGTATTTGCCCAGGTTCATTCACAAAGGTGCATAATGGCTATTGCTGTGGCACATGGCTGGCAGTAAAACTGACTGTCATTTATGTGATACCATTTTTTCAGACATGCAAAATGTAAGAGTTACAAAATCACAGAGGCTTGAATCAAGGTTTCAGAAAGTCACTGAAGCTAGGAAGTGTATAACAGGGCGTAATGCCCTAAAAGAGCACTTCAGTAGGCTGCATGAATCTGTAAAGGTGAAGCCTAAGTTTCAGAGGAGACCCCAGGATTTTGAAGATACCAATGCATCCACTGAAAACAGATGGGGTCACCAGGTCGACACGGACCAAGAAAGGGGCCACATATGCTGCAGATATCTAGACAGAAGAGACAGATACCCAAGCCTAGGATGGAGCCCAGACTGATGCCACTGCAGTTCCCCAGATGCTGGACCATAGAGCTGCAGGGTTCGGTATTTGTCCTGCTGGGTTTCAGCCTCACTTTGGTCTCATCTTTCTATGCTGTGTCTCCATTTCTGCCTTTTGGAATAGGGATGTTTATATCATTGTAATTGGAAGTATGTAATTTGGGGGGGGGGGAGTATTTTATTTTACAGTAGCTCAGCTAAGAAATTGCCTTGAATCTCATAAAATCTCATGAGAAGAACTTATATGTTGGACTTTTGAACAGTGTTCGAACTGTAGAAGTCCGACGAATATTTGAAGTTGAGCTGAATACATTTTGCAGCGTGAGATGCTCACAAGCCTATCGGGACCAGGGATAGAATGTTAAGTTTGATGTTTAATGTGTCCCACAGATTCATGTGTTTGAATACTTGTTGCCCATCTGTTTTGCACTGTTTTGGGAGGTCTGGCTGGCAAATTCAGGTCACTGGGTGATGGGCCTGGAAGTTATACCCATCCTTCCCCAATCTTATTCTCTCTACTTCCCATTGCCCACAGTGGACCAAGCTGGTCCCAGCCACCATGCCTTCTGTATCTTACTGGACCATATCCCTCAAACCAATATACAAATGAAGTCTCCTCTCCCTTAAATTAATTCTTCTCAGGTAACTGATTATAACAAGAAAAATAACTAACACAGCTAGAAAGTTGAGTGATTGCCACAGTTTACCTAGCCAGATCTCTTTAAGGTTATTACTGTAGAAGATGCGAGGTGTAGAGGAACACTTGGGAGAAGCTTTTGTTATTTTAGTTTCTTTAAAAACACAAAATGGTATTTGGATTAATTAGGTTTGTGTTCCCACTCCAGGTGTGGTAGATGTTTCTGAATTGGACTCGGAATGCTTGGTGCAGGTGGCTATAATTTGATTAGGTGCAGTCATTCTGGCATGTGTAGCTCGTTTTGGGGACTGTGTGCTGCAAGGGTTTATGGGAACTTTTGGCTTAAGATATAAAAAGGCTGAGGCCCCGAAAATCAGGGTGGGTGTTGGTTGGTGGTTTGTTGGTTGGGTTGTCATCATTAGTGTGTTAGTTCTTAAAAGAACAAAGGTTGGAGAGATTGAGTTTACAGACTGTGAGCTGAGACACAAGTCCGACTCTCTGTCAGCAAGTCCTCTTCAAGCTTAGGACAGCCTAAATAGAGGCTGTGAAGATTTCTACCTTTCTCTCCTTCTATATCAAGGCTGCTTGCAAAAGTGGTGATTTTCTTTCTATCCTTCCTTTCTCTTTCTGTACATTGAGGGTAAAAGATCATAGTGCACTGCTACAGAGAGGTTCATCTTAGGCACTGTGAATACACTTAAGGAAAAAACAGGAATTCATGAGCTACAGTTTTGTTATCAACTGCCTGATTTTACATAGACTTTACTTCAACATAAATCTAAACCTGTGTGTGTGTCTGTGTATGTGTGTGTGTGTGAGAGAGACAGAGGCAGAGAGAGATGGAGAAGTGGAATCAGGACATGATCAGAAGACAACTGTGGGACTCCGTTTTCTGCTTCTCCCATGTGGGCTCCAGGGATCAAACTCAGATCACTAGGCATGGTGGCAAGCACCCTTACTGGCTGAGCCATCTTGCTAGCCCTGAACATTTTTACTTAACTCAGTTATGCTTTTTCTGTGAGAATCATTTTTTAATCAAAATAGAAGAGGGTATAAAAACCAATTTGTGTAATACGCATGAGTCAGAGGGACCTATCATAAAAAGAAACTGCCTGATCATTTTTTCTTCACTCAAGTCACATTCAGTTTTCTACTATGGAGGAAAATAAAAATAACAAGAATATAAAATGATATGTAGAAATTAGAAACTGTGCATCAAGAAGAAGGAAAAATGATATCAATGGTGTGTAACTTAAAAAATAGAATTATAATACAATCTAGTAATTATGGGTGTGTGTGTGTGAATTAAAAACAGAGACCTAAAGATATTTCCACACCTATTTTCACAGTAGAGTTGTTTCCTATAGTCCAAAGTGTTCAAACAAAGACAGCATATGTATAAAAACATATATTAATTAGCATTTAAGCATTAAGGCTAAACATTAATTGGCCTTTAAAAGGAAGTAAATTCTGACACATACTACAATAAGAATGAACTTTAAGAGCATTATATAAGGTGAGATAAAGTACATTGCATCCTCCTCAGAAGGCTCAGGAATCTTTATAGAGGGGGTCGGGGGGGGGGGAATAGAAGGACTGTTAAGAGCCAGAAGTGGTCTGCAACATCAGACACAGCAGGGGAGTTTCACATTTGAGCTCCCAGAGATTGTGACAGCATGAATAAAGCCTGTGCAAGCTCCAACCAGACAAAATCCGAGCACGCGCAGGGAAAGGTGGACACGAAATCCCAACGCTAGCTGAGATCTATTGACATTTGATAAATCTGGGAGAAGAAAACGAGAGGGCAGAGAGAATGGAGAGTTGTTTAATAAGTACTGAATTTTAGTTTTGCAAGATGGCAGTGTTCCAGAGATTGGTTGCATAGCAATGTGAATACACATTTTCAGTGACTGAGCCCTTGAGGCAGAAAGAATGGGACTGAGAGAGGCATTGGACCCAGGGCCACTGTGAGGCTATGCCAGCCTGCTTCTCTTTCTGAGTCCCCACTGAGAGAACATGGCTTGTCTTTCTCTCCTCTTTTTTCAGATGCTGACCAATGCATTCCTTTGTTCTTTCACTAAAGCTCCCTCCCCACCATGTGACTACTTGTCTACTGAGTGGCTGACTCCAGTGCCGGCTTAATAACATGACATTTCCTTTCCCTTCCCCATCTTCCTCCTCAGGGAAGCCACCCAGACTTGCTACCCAGAGGAGGGTGGGTTCTTTTGAATTCTGACGAAATCCTTCCAAAGTTTCAAAAAAAAATTAAAAATGTGAAAAACAGAAAGGACCCTCTGCATCTATTTTCTTCCCAGGTACCATTTGAGACCTATGAATATAAATATGTCAGCTTCCTCTGAGACAAATGGCATCCTGGATGGGTCAGTCGCTCCCTTTACAAATGTAACATGGCAGGATGGTCCTCCCACATCCTCCCAAGAGTCCTCCTGTGTTCCTCAATTAAAAAGAAAATCCTGCCCCAAACCTACAGAAGGCCAGCCTAAAGCCCAAAGTACAGAGAAATAGGGCACACCTGAAGATGAGATAGGACGATGGGGGAAATATCTGTCCCTTTAACGAAAGATATACTTTAGATACCACCAAAGCCCTGCCCCTAAGGGCAATGGCCTGCAGACTTTCGCTGTAAGGCATTGGGAATATTGAAAGGGAGGTAGATTTCAATGCAAAATCTTCAAATTGCTTCCAATAGAATTTCTGGCATCCACAGCACCAGCCTTCAGCCAAGAATGGAGATCAGCAGGCTGTACCTAGTCAGAAAGTAAGAGACGAGCCAACGATGGGACTGAACCTGGCCACGAGGAAAGGGGTAAACTGATGACAATAAACACTCTCAGTGAGTCCAAGTTAACAGAGCTGAAAGATAAGCTTACAGTGCAATAAACTGTTAGTTGTTCCCTCCTGGCCCCAAAGCTACAAGGTAAACTGATGACAATAAATACAGTTAATAATTATTCCTCTTATCTTAAACACAGCCTGAGTTCTGGTACACGTGGAGCAACTGTTAGGCGAGCTCAAAGTTAAAATAAATAACATTAAGATTGAATGCTTCATACTTAGCTGGCCCAGAAAGGGGAAGTCTTGCTTCTGTGCCAAATGCCCACATCACCCCGTGAAGATGGCATGTTGTGTTCCCTTCAATAAAAACTACAAAGAACAAAAGCCCAAAAGAACAAAAGAATGGGTCCCATTCTTTCTCCTCTCCCAGTGTGCCCATCTTGTCTCTTTTCACGTGGCATCTTTTCACATGCTTTACTAAGAGTGTAGCTTTCTGTTCCTCCTCTTCCATGTGCTGCCACTCCTACCCTGTTGCTCAAGGCTTGCTCCCTCTCCCTTATTTTCTTTTTTTTTCCTCTTTCTCTCTCTCCCCTTTCTCTATTCCTCCCTTTTCATTCTCTCTCTTTTTCCCTTTCTCTCTCTCCCCCTTTCTTTCTCCCTCCCCCCTCTTTCCCTTCTGCACCCATGTTTAAGTTATTTTATTAATAAGACCAAGAACCTGCAAAGGAGACTCTGACACCATCTATGGCACTTCTGAACTATTTGATAAAGTTATTAAGATAGTGTCTTAGGTGCCTTAGTCATTGATCTATTGCTGTGAAGAGACACCATGACCAAGGCAACTTATAAAAACAAGTGTTTAATTGAAGGCTTGCTTACAATTTCAGAGGCCTAGTCCATTGCCATCACGGCAGGAAGAACAGCAGCTGGCAAGCAGGTGGGGCATGGAGCAACAGCTGAGATCTTACATCTGGTCCACAGAGGGGAAGAAAGGGGGGGGGGGAGAGACTGGATCTGGCATGAGGTTTTGAAACCTCAAACCTCACCCCCAGTGACCCACCTCCTCCAACAATGCCCACCTCCTAATCCTTCCTAAACAGACCAACAACTGGGAACCAAACATTCAGATATATGAGCCTACGGGCACCATTCTCAAACTACCACAATGTTCAATTTCATTTTATATGTGCTTTTACCACAATTAATTTTTTTTTATTTTTTACTACCATGCAGAGAAAAATAAGATAAACCCCTCTGTTGCATATTTGAGTAAGCATGTAACCACTCATTGTGAAAGCACATTGGTTTTCATATATTATAAAGGAATTTTTTAATAAAAGGAAAAGTCAGTAATCACTATATCATCTGCAGTAGAAATAACACTGTGGGCTAAAAGTCCCTCTCTACTCCACCCCCGCCCCTTCCTAAAATGATTGCCTTCTAATGAACTCAGCAGAGATTATGGGTTAGGAGTTATAGTGGAGGACATTTTTCATACCTGAAAGTCATCCATCTCATGATACAAAAGCCTACAAAAGACCATTGGTTCATAGAAGAAGGACTATATCACCCACTTTCCAAGGAACAAAATGTTTTGAGAAAGGGGTGAGCGATCTGAATCTTGGGAATTAATTAGAGGCTGACCAGTGTACCAAATTCCTTCTCAGTCCAGCATGAGGAAGCGGGACATGAGACACAGTGGCTAGCTTAACTATGCTATCACTGAAGACTTCAGTGCTTTGGATGTATAGGGAAAAGATGCATAGTAAGTGATAACACGCTTCTCTTTAGTTGAGGAAAATAAGTTCATCTCTCTCAGCTCAGGCTCTTCATTTTTAAATATGGAGATAAAACTACTAAACCCATGGGACTGTTGCGAAATGTCCTATTGTATTAAATTACTGTGAATGGGACACAGAGTAATTATTGATTACCAGGCGTAGGCTAGAAATTGTTAATAATCTTGTGATCCTAAACCAAGAGTTCAAATCATACACTATAAAAATGCAAAGCCAAGAAAGGATTTTTCATAACCCCGAAAGAATTTTATTATGAGTGATATGGTCTGATTAATGCATTCCAAAAAGGCACAGCTGTGTAACATGTTAGAAACAGACACGATCAGAGAGTGATAAAGACAAGTTGAAACTTAGGGCAAGGTTATGGGTGACAAACAAAAAAAAGGAGGTGTGTAAACAATACCAGTGTGACTGACCGGTACATCCAGCTGCCCTGGTTACCCTGTCAGTGGACGGGAACGTTCCTGTGAGTGTGCCAGAAGCTTCCTCCTACTCTCAATGTTTGGCCCAAGAGGAAAAGATATAGCAATTAAAATAATAATTCTTGGAGTAGGGGGTTCTTTCTTTAAAGCATTTCTACTGTGGGCCCCATGAACAAGTAGCCAAGGCTTTAGATTATGGGAGAGCAAGAGTGAGGGGAAGCTCTCTAGCATGGTTTGGTCAGGGCTTTTTGCCTGCATTATGAAAGTGGTATGTGTCCAGTAGACAGTATATTTTGGTTGGTTGGTTTTCTTGGAGACAGGGTTTCATTAGCCTCTGCTGATCCTAGCTTACAAATTAGGCCAGTGGCACTCCTGCCTGCACATCCTGAGTTCTGTAAATACAGGTATGTACCATCATGCCCAACTCTAGAAAGTGTACTTTGAGTCTGGAATTTTGACTCTTTTCCTGAGTTGATGATACAGGGATGGGGTACTGCCCTCACTTACTATGCTACATGGTGGCTCCAGCTCAGCCCTGTAGTCCTGCAGGTAAGCATCTGACACAACAGGGTGTGTCAGAAATTTGGTAGAATAAGTACATTAAATGCACTGTTTATTTCTGAAATTTTCAACTTGTGGTGGTTTCACTGGGACATAATCCTGTCTCAAGAGCATACGTACCTAGAGGATTTCACACTAAGTTAGGAGATTATAAATGAATGGTTCACACTCTGAAAAGGGAGACACTGAGTCTGTCAATCAGCAACTGGTGAGAGGTGAATCCATCTCAACACAACCACAAGGGTCTGGAATGCCATCTATATGATAAGCTAGAGTTTTCAAATTACTTTTTCTTAGCATATTCTTTTCAATTGCATCTTACACGATCCACAAGGTAGAAAAGACTGAACCATGTTGACTATTAAGAGTTTTGGCATATCTGAGGCTGGTATAGGGAAGTGAGCAAGAAAGAGGACCCCACTTGGCAGCCCCCCCGCCCCCCAGTCCCTCTGGAAACCACATAGGAAAGCATTCATGTGAGGACAAACAAACTCTGCAGGGGAGGTAGCTTTCACAGCCTAGAGATTGGATGACCCTTGGTAGGAATAATTATGGACTCTAATGTGTTATGTAAGCCCGTCCCATCTACCCTTTACCGGTGATCAGATAACATTAATCCCTCAGAGTCAGAGCCAAAACAATCACAGCCTGAGAACAAAGGATTCCATTCTCAAATGTTTGGGTTGCACACAGTTTACACCTCAGAGGATACTAATGTAAATCTGTGTCACACCCGACAGCTTTATGAGATTGCCTTCTTAAGTACAAAAGGAAAAAAGAAAACAAAACTGAATTTTGTTTATTCAGTTTATTATTGTCATGAAAATACATTTAGAAAAAGTCAATTATTTCATTCAGATTTTTTCTGGAGCCAGAGAAGACACGAGCGTGCACTTGGCCTTCTTCTAACCTCCTGACAGTGAGGAGAGAGGGACAGAGGGGCCACCCTTCATTCAGTCTGAGAGACTGTGAAAACTGGACCTCCCTCTGCAAGGTACATATCAAAGGGGCAATGAGTCCAGTGTGGTCTTAATACGATGGTGGGTTCCAGTGACAAGGGGCTTAAAATTGCATAGTGAGAGAGAGACTACCCAGCGCTGTGTCCCAAAGGGCCGTAAGAAGCAACTAGAAAGCTCGGGTGTCTCCAAGAAAAGCGTGGGAAGATGCAGAATGAGGACCATGAAACAGAAACTGGAAATTCAGGCTTGTTTCCCTGAATGGGCTGAATCTATCAAATGCTGGAAAAGTCACTAATTTGACAGAATGTATATGAAGCTCCCTGACACCAGGTAGAGAGGAAGCTTGCTTATAAAACCTAAATTCCCTTATAGAAAAATAAAGCAAGTTCGGTCTTGTACAACTGAGTTTAAGACTTGTAGAAATCTGTGTCCATACACTAAGACATATTTCTTCATTATCAAAAATTCTAACTTCAGCTAGATGTTAGTGCTCCTTAAAAGCATGTTCAACTGTATCTCAAAATCTGAAGCAGAGAGAAAGAGGCTTCTCCATAGGGAAAACACCCAAGTCACAAAGTCATTGCCATAATCTCAAAAGGCAGAAGAGTGTCTGGACTAAGAAGGTTACCAATTTTAGACAGAATATATTGCTGAAAAATATATAAGCTAGCACATCACAGCATCACAATCAAAAAAGTATTGCCAGGTGGTGGTGGCGCATGCTTTAATCCCAGCACTCAGGAGGCAGAGACAGGTGGATCTCTGTGAGTTCAAGGCCAGCCTGGTGTACAGAGTGAGTTCCAGGACAGCCAGAATTACAACAGAGAAACCCTGTCTCTAGAACAAAACAAAACAAAAAGTATGAATATACACACTAGGTAGGATTTCAAAATATTCAGAGAATTACTTGGTGAAAACAAGTCAGTTCAACACAAATTTTGTCTCCATCCCCCCCCCCCTTGGTCACACCAGGTTTTGCTGATAAAGCTTTCTGTTTGGGGGCTTTTAAAAAGGCTCTAGAGGTGAAGATAAGAAATGTGGATGTGTAGAACACTTCCTGTGGTCCAGAGAAGGCATCAAAACAAAGCAAAATTTGAGTTCTACCTGGAAGAGCAGGCAGGACTTGAAAGCCAGGGAAGAAGTACATTTGACAGAGGCGACAAGACGAGAGAAAAGGACATAGGAGAAGAGCTGCGAACATCCACCTGGGGCGACTGTGACAGGACCTCAGATTTGAAAAGCAGATTAGAAAATTTTTCTGGAAAGTCAGGTTAAAGCATAGTAATGTTTGCTGACAGTACTCAGAGACCCGGGGAGCAGGGAGACTTTAAATCAAGAATAGATTATAATCATAGGTGTCTTTAAACAAGTACCAAGAGCTGGCTGCTGTTCCTGGCGGGACAGGGAAGTGCGAATTGTGAACAGCATAAACAGATTATACCAGGTGAGCACAATAGTGTCATCTTCAGCTTTTCTCCAGAAAAACAGGACCAGGGCTGCAAGATGCCTCAGCTGCCAGCCGACAAGAACCAAGTGTCCTCGGCAGCCATCAGAGGCCATCAGAGCAGGAGAGAGGAACTCATAGTTGTTAGGTCCAAAGTGGGCCCCCAAAATGGCAGTGCTGCTGACAATGTTCTCTGAACAGGTAAATGGAAGAATTGTGATTTGGTGAACAGAAAACTAAATTTGCCATTCCTCTGGGTTTATAAGATGGGTTTCTGTTTACCAGGAAAGGCACTGGTCTCTTATCTGCCCCCAGAGGTCAACTACCCCAGGCAAGGGCATCCATCTAGTTCCTGATGGATCTGATTAATCCGAACAGCCCTCAGAACCTCAAAGCTCTCCCATCTTGCTGACTTTCATCTAAAAATCTATTTGCTTCCCCAACAAATTATTGTCCTCTATTCCCAGAGGCAAACCAGCAGCTTGTTTCCCCAAATAAACGTTTCTTTCTACCCATGGAGTCATCTAATTCCATGCTTTCACTGCCCCCTATTTACATCGATTAATTGGTTTCAATATTTTTGCAAGTATAACTGATACTCGTCACTTCCTCCTTAACTGCTGTATTAGTTAGGGAAGCTAAGTTGTATGGGGTAGCAAGTTAATGCTCAACTCTGAAAAGGTTTAATTTTTGCTTAAATTCCACACTCAACTCTGCAACCAAATATGTTTTTCACCTAGGGTCCCAGGAACCCAGGCTGGCAGAGGTGCCACTCTGTAGTGCCTGCACCATCTAGAATATTTGGCCTTTTGGTTCACCTTGTCCCAAAAGAGACAAGGGTTCCTTCTACTTATTGTTCATTGGCCAAAACTAGTCATGTGACCACAACTTAATGACAAAACACCCACAAAATGCATGCAATATCTGGTGAGTGCTAGCTCTCTGTATCACAGCAGCATAGAGTTTATAATACAATTATGTTAATTTTAGAAATTATAGCTGGGTGGTGGTGGCACATGTCTTTAATCCCAGAACTTGGGAGGTAGAGACAGGTGATTTTCTGTGAGTTTGAGGCCACCCTGGTCTACAGAGCAAGTTCCAAGACAGTCAGAGTTACAACAGAGAAACCCTGTCTTGAAAAAAAAAATTATATCCATTTACTCAGGAGAGAGGAAAGAAGCTTGTGCCATGGGTACATGTATGGAAGTCAGAGGACAATTTGTGGGAATCAGATCTCTCCTTCTAGCATGTGCATTCCCAGGATTGAACTCTGGTCAAGTAAAGGTGGCAACTATACTCATCTTGCCAACCCAAGAATGCTACTTTTTTCAACAAATAGTTCTCTTGGGATAATTTTATAGACTATAGAAAATGTATTTATCTAGCAACTATTGTATATATATTCTTACTTCAGCCACACATGTGGTCTACATTGTGAAATTTCATTTCATGCCAAATTCAATCTGTGAGTTAGCTAGTACTAAAATAATTTCAATGTCAACCCAATACAATTCTAAATTATTCTGTAGAGACTGAAAATTTGTTTGAAGACCTCTCAATCCAAGATTCATTATAATAGCAACTACTCTGTTTGCCAAGTATTTATCTATGAACTTTTTTAATGAAGAAAACATTCGATCATTGTATATAAGCACACGATATGTTTTTCAGTTTTTTTATATAAGCAAATTTAATCCTGAGAAGGATTTAAGGATGGTCATTATCGAAACTATGATCACAGAATCACAGTTTGGAAAGAGTAATCTGATAGAAATAAGCCAGTTAGGCTAACGTCCATAGACCAAGAAGTCACTAACCAAGGTTCCTTCATGAACAATGATGATTGTGATTTCTCACAAAAGACAATGAATAGGAATCGTTCTGCAGAGGGAAGCTAGGGAAAACCCAAAGTGTTGTTTCTAAACTTCATTAGGACAGATGTCCCCATGCACAGATAGTCTGTCTCAGGAACTCTGGGGCTTCCAGGTTCCCCCTTCCAGCACAGCGACACCTTCCTTTAAGTAGGAGGAAATAAGTTCAGCCACTACCAGACTGACTTGGTCCCAGCTACAAGTCCTGACTCACACTATTGGTAAACAGAGCAGAAGTAATGTCACAAGGCATCAGGACTGTTGAGCAGGATGCCTGAAATAGCAAATCCCAAAGCTTAATTTAGAAGAACTCTTACAAAATGGGGCTTATAAAGCAGAACTTAACTGTCATTGAGAAAACAAATGGAATGGGGTAGCACTTTCAAAGTTATAAACTCTGCTATCTCCTCTATTTGTAGATCACTTGCAGACGAAGGCCCTAACTGGAGGGAAAGCCACAGAAGAAGTTACGCAGTCCACTGCACCAAGAGCTTTTAGCAGAGACATTTTCTATTGTAGTGAATCTTAACAAAAAATAAAACAAAGTTTTGAAACATTCAAAATGTTTATTTATCCTTAGCATGCTCTGAAATGACCATTGTTTGGGGATGTTTTTGTCTACTTCTGTAGTTTCATTCAGTTTTGTTTGTGTTAGTCGTAAACTCCTTGAAGCTCAGGGATTCTGAGACAGAGAAGAGTTCTACGAAGACAGCAGATTAACTTCTCTAGGAAAGCAAATGTCTCCCATTAAATGCCCATGCTCTGTTCAGTAAGAACAGGAGAAAGAAAAGGCATGGAAAGTAAGTTTAGCGTATCATAGCAACATCCTAATTCATATGTCTTACTCAGAAACTCACGTCTCTAACACACTAGATTGCAGTCACCACAGAATAAAAGCTAGGCACTGGCTGCTTCCCTACCACACACTGGCTCTCCTCTCTCTCTCCCCTCTCCTTATTTCCTCCAACCTCTTTAGAAAGGATATTTCCTAGTCAAGGTGTATAAATTTAGATAAAACGTTCCTTGTACTTACATATCATTCCCATTTTCTTTATTTCCAAAGAAGCACAAGAATGTTTGAGGAAATGCAAGTTTAAATAACTGTCTAGGAAGCTGAAGAGAACCAAATTATGGCCTCCATCTTCAAAAGAAGAGTGAAATTACATTGAGCATACTCTAGATAAACTACAAAACAATGTTATCAGAAACAATTAATAGATGGCTTATAGTCATGGAAAGGGGAAACAACACTTCACTAGAAGACATTAGCAGCGCTAAGAACAAATCCTTTGGGACTGAGTTATTGACACTTGAGAAACAGCAGAGCTCAATGACTTTACACCTCTAAATTATGTAAGGCATCCACCTTTCAAAATCTCCATAAATACCAACAAAGAAATATTGGCTGGATGCTATTATACTCTCATGAATTACAGTAGGCTCAGAGCACATGACCACCTGGGTTAGTGTGCCATTGTGTTAAAAATGGGCTCGTTCTCATCTCTGTGACATTCAACCCACTTAGTAAATCTTCCACAGAAACTGAGATATCATGGATACCAAATCTGACAACTTGAAATTGTAAGGACTCTTGATAGAACTTCCAGAAAGATCTCAGCAAGATGAAATAATTACTCATACCTTTTAAGGCATTGCTACCAGAAATAAAAGCAATGCTTTATTTTGATTTTTTCTCTCTTAAAGTTGAGGAATACTTAAATGTCTACTCACTCTGACACATGTGTTTCAGATTTTCCCAGCCTATGATTTGTCCCTTAACTACCATTTTGGTATTAGTGTCTAATACTTTCATATATAATGGAATCTAAATACTTTCCTTCAGTGTTTTCACAGTTAAAATTACCTTCCTGAGTAAACTGTAGGTAAGATTTCAGTGGCATATTTATTGGTTTTATAGTTTATATTTTTACACTTAAATATTCGAGATGTTTCTTATTTGTATTCAGAGTGTGAGTTTGATTCAACTGTATTTTGTTTCCATTCTCCTTATTCTTTTCTGACTAACTTTTACCTTTTTCTTTATTTTTTTCATGCATTATTTATTATATTATTTACTTTTCTGCATCCCATTCTGTTTATTAATTATCTTGCTAAAAACATTTTACAGGTTTAAATTCAAATCAAGAGAAAGGGCAAGCCTGGGTTCAGTACAGGAGAGAATATAAAATTGAGATTTGTCATGTAAATCTACCAAATTTTATCTTCTATACTGAAATCAGCAACAGAAACTGTGTCCTTATAAACATGTCTCCTAATGGTCACACAGTTTTAAATCTTACAGCTATCACCACAAGACTGGAGGGATGTCCAAGAATCACAATGAATTATTCATCCTGCCCATGTAGTTCTGCACTCAGACCGTGCCCAAAGAGTAATGGCAATAAGATCACCATCACTAGATTGCAAAGATCTGACTTGACTCTTAAATCTGTCATATCCTGACTTCTGACCGGGGCTTAGTTTCTCATCATAAAATGAGATAATTCAATACCCATGTTACTCTTGTAAGAACTAACTACATGAAGCCATATATGGACAGTGCTTGGCAATGCTCTAAGCACATCATAGAAAAGCAAGCATTCTCTCCTCTCTCTTTCCAAAGGATTCACAATAACACATGAATGTAGCAGCCAAGGAAGAGTTTTTAGAAGTGGTGATCATATGACCACCCATCTCTCCCCTGAATATTTTCCCAAAGTTAACTTCTGTGGAAACCACCGAGAAAGCTCAACGTGCAGTTACTGGCCTTAGACCTTCGGTCTTTCATGTGTGCATTATACGTCCACTGAAAAATACTTATTGACATTCTAAAATTTTTTCCTTTTATAGACAAGATTATATAGATCCTGTTTGTTATACTATAAATAAATAAATAAAATAACTGGACATGGATAGATAGACAGACAGACAGACAGACAGACAGACACACACACACACACACACACACACACACACGAAGCGCATTGATCAGTTTGACCTTTTTTGGGTGTGTAGAGGAAAACTACACAGTGTCCTTTTTCGTCACCAGCCACTCTCTCCTGTTCCAGCACCTGTACAACACAATCCTGTCAAGCACACAGCTTGTCTGTTCTTCATGTACCGCATGTTCTATAATGACTCCATGCTTTAATACTGTGCCTAGTGATATAAGGCAGATTTTATACCCTAATCAAAGCTCATATACTTTAATATGCTCACATGTTACAGTTAAGGAAAACAATTTGAGTAAAGTTCTTCGAAATACTAATCCCCCAGCCTCACTAACCTCCTGCATCTAATTTCTGCTCCTCATGTCTAGACTGCATAGCATTACTTAAAAAGCATTTATATGTTCATATTCAAAAGCACACTGGAGCAAGACAGTCAAGGGCCTGAATCTATAAAGAGAGACACAGCCTACAACTCAAACACTGCTGAGTAACATATGTACTAAAGATAAAGCCAAGGTAAAAATTAACAACGATTGAAAAAAATCTTTAAGAAAAAAACAAAAACTTTTTTTTTTTAATCTGGTTTTCAACTGTTAAACTGGAAGGTCTTTAATTCCCACAAACATCAAACTCAGCGGACCTACACACCCTAGAAAATGCTTGTAAAACCTTGTTTTCAGTTTTCTGACACCTCATAGAACATTAAAGGAAGAAACAAGACAAAGTACAAGAGTTCCGGGACGCGTCCTGACAGTGTTCTCACTGCCGGCCGTGCTCCTGTCCTTTTCCTTACAGACCCAACACTGACTCACTCACTCAGCCTGTTCTGAAAGTTCTGTAGAGTCTTTCCTGTCACTCACCAAGTGCACAAGAAGGCAGAGAAAATGAGGGAGACATAAAAGATTAGCAGACATTAAATGAAGAACATATTTAATAGTGATGTGGTTGGGGGATGCTAAATGCACGCTGGAGAGAGATGTGGGCCTGTGGACTCCTGGCAGATGCTAGGCTTGTAGACAAATACTCAACATTGCACCCTGTAGAATCCAGACCTCCGTGGACAAGCTGTGGGCAAGCACACTCTGCGTCCTTGGCCTTCTCTTAGATTCATCCTCCCAACCTTGACCAGACATAAGAATTGCCCCATGCTGTCTACACTGACCTTGTACTTAGGAGGCAACATTATCTTGCCTCTTCCCAGAAACTCTCCCTCCACCAGATCTCAGTGTGGCCTGGGCTTTGAAACCCTTCTCCAGCTTCCTGTATCCTCATTATTGCTGTTTCCCACCAACCTCTAGGCCCTTTCATGTAGCTCCTGATAGTTTAGCCTTTGGTTAAAAGTCTTCTTTGAACCCATTCTCAAGTACTGTTCTGTTAGTTTCAACACCCACATGGTTGGCATTGCCCTCAAACTCAACCTCCTAAAATCACTTCTGCATCTCCATCCAACTGTAGACATAGATGTTGCTCATTCTCCAGCCTCAGTTCTGACAATGCAAGAGTTTTAATATTGCTTCCATTAATGCGCCCAATCCCTTGTGCACTCCTTCTTCCAGGAATTTGCCTTGGCAAGTCCCAGTTTTGGCAACTGTCTAATCCATAGCCTCTGAAGGTGGACTCTTGAGCTCACATCACTTATTCCCATTCTAGGCTCTCACAGCTGTTCTCAAATTTGCAACTCATCTCTGAATCGGCCCCTATCACTTTGCCATGGCTGTGTTATTAATAATCCCAAATATCTACCCCCTCTTCTTTTTCTGTCACTTCTATTTTCCTACATTATGAGAACTTAATGAGCTTTCCTCTCTGCCCTTTGACATTGCACTTTATATATTCCATCTTCTACTATACGCCTGCTTCAGTGGAGACTATGTCCTGTGGACTAGACATGTCTGTTCCCCTCCCAACTCCTCTAAGAGTGTGTTCCACCAATCACCACACCCATCTATTCCCCTCTGAAATTGCTCCTTAGCCTACAATTACATTCGAGTCTCCTACACTCACATACATTTCCTTAAACCATGCATCTCTGCTCAGCGCGCTTCCTGTATCCTTTGCATCCATCCCCACTACTGTGAAAGCACCTACACTCTACATGTCCGTTCCAGCTGTCACTCGCTTCTCACTGATTCATCTGGCTTCTGTCCAAAGTTATAATAAATGCACAGGGCCCTGGGAGGCTGCACGAATGTACACCTGTGGTGCTGGAAAGGTATAGCATTCCAGAACTCTTGTACTTTGTCTCGTTTCTTCCTTTAATGTTTCTACGGGGTGTCAGCAAACTGAAACCAGGTTTTTACAAGCGTTTTCTAAGGTGTGTAGGTCTGCTGAGTTTGATGTTGGTGGGAACTAAGGACCTTCCAGGTTAGCAGTTGAAAGTCAGTTCCTCCAAGGTCATCAGTGACAAATGAGCCATCAGTTGTTTCAGCCATTTCCGTATTCCAAGACAACATTCATATATATATAAAAGAAATAGAATCGTAAGTAGACTATGCACGAGTAGAGGGTAAAAATCTCCAAATGCTAATGTCACTACGTTACTGGTTATTATTAAAGAGAATCTTTTTTAAATATGTTTTTGTGGTTTCCAACTTTTTAAATGACTTTCATAATCACAAGGATAAAAAAGATTTAAATATTTTCTCCTTGGTCCTGTGTCTGAAGTCTCCCTGACTTGAGTCTGTTGATTTCTTAGTTCCCATAATTCTTCCCACAGGTGTACAGTTCGTGCAGCCTCCCAGGGTCCTGTGCTTAGAAAGACTCTGCATTTATTATAGCTTTCCTCTTCCATTCTGAAAATTTTAATGAAGGTTTTCAAAAAGCTTCACATTTTCAGCTTGCAGTAAAGCAGCAGTTCTCAACCTATGGGTCATGACTCCCTTGGAGATCAAATAACCTTTTCATAGGTGTCACCTAAGAACACTTGCATATGCATATTATGATTTGAAACATTAGCAAAGTTACAGTTATGATGTAGCAACAAAAACGATTTTATGTTGGGGGTCACAACAGCACGAGGAACTGTATTAAAGGGTTGCAGCATTGGGAAGAATGAGGACCGCTGCAGCAGTGCCTGTAAGTTATGTATCTGGTCCCGACTCTCCCCTTCTCTCCAATGGTGTCACCTGCTTCTCCTCCTCCCTCACCTTTCCTTTCCTGTCCATCATATCGCTCATCACGCTCAGAAGGGTGTTACAGTAGCACTGTCACCCACTTCATCTCTTTTATCATTGTCTTTCTTAACCACGGCTTCATCAAATACTGCCTCTCACCAAGCCCCAAGCTTCAGGTCTGTGTTTCCAGACATGTCTACAGGGGTTTTTTAATAAGCATGTCCCATTTAACATTTCCAACAAGGGATTCTGGGTCTGCTCACTATGCCCTTCAACTTTATATTTCAGAGATTCACGTGCCAACACATGTTGCTATGGATTATCTATATTCGCTGCTCTGTAATTTCTATTATGTGCATACTTTGGCTTGTTTCTTCATTTTACTTGAGATAATCATTGGGTTTCCTTGTGAGGATCATTGCTTATTATATTCTGGTATACACATGCAGGAAGTCTTTCCCTGGGCTATAGAACAAGAAGTGAAATTGTTGTGTCATAGGCAGAGCTTCTGCAACTTTGTACACACATGATCTTTTTTCATCCAAGAAAGTTTTAGGATACCCCAGGTATTGGAAGTGTATAAAAATATGTATGAAAATCAAATATTTACTGAACGTAAATCATAAATAAATTTATCTTAAGATAACTCTTTGGTTTCCACATAATTTTATCATTTCTTACAGATGAAAGAAAATCTGTATACTAATGAGGTAGATGTGCTTGTCTGTTATTACAGAAAGAATTTAATCTTGGCTGAGTATCTGTTACTTTTGGACATGGAGCATCTTCAGTGCTTTTCAGCGTTAATAGGTATTTGACTTTATAATCATCAAGCCTGAAAATGACACGTTACATAAATGCATAATACAAACTGGCAGAAGTACGATGAAGGCCATTTCAGAAATTATTGGAAATTCCATCCTAATCCCGAGCCAAAATTCATTTAGTGATTGTTGTAAATGAAATCTCACCCATGCAGGGGTCTCCATCGGCAGCTCTCCCACCCAGAGGAGCGGTGGAGTCTCCCACATCCCGCCATCTCCGGTGGATGGCCGCGGTTCTTAATGCATTCCCATCCTGTCGTTGGTGGCGTTGTGTGAATTGACGAGTATACAAACTTGGGAGAAGCACACATCGTCAGGCAGTCTCGTTTGGGGGTGCCTTTTAAGGGGTTACAGTTGGGGAGGAGAGGTCATTGACCCTGAGAATGCCCCTTGGTTAAGACAAGGATACTGGGAGTAGCCTCGTCTGGGTGTGTGGCTCAAGCCCCCCTGTGCTTCCAGCTGCAGGGCAGACAAAGCATCCACCACATTTCTTTGCTTCTGTGAAGCTGCCAGGCTAAGGCAAGGAGCAGCCAAATGCCTTCAGTTGTCATCGCTAGGGACGATTCAGGATTTGAAGCCAGCTTCTACTTGCTCTTAGCTCTTAGAACAGTCCCACAGTGATTTTTATAAAAGTCAAGTCAGCAGCTCAAACAGAAATTTTCAAAATCAACTATTCTGACACCACATCAAGATACCCTAACCTGATATTTAGATGCCGAGGAAAGACCACAGAAAAGTATTAAAAGATTTGTTTTCTATGATTAGATAATTATGTTTCTATAAGAGCTCATAACTTTGTATGTACAGTAAAAGCACTGGAGTTCATAATGGGTAAAGGCTCAAATGCAAGTCAAGGGGTTTGCGGAGCATTCCCTCTCATTTGTTCTAGTTTAATTTGTGGTTTTGTAATAAAATTCCCTGACAAAGACAGCTTGTGGGAGAAAGGGCTTATCAGCTCATAATTCCAAGTGTAGTCCATAATTGCAGGGAAATCAAAGCAGGAACCTGAAGCAATGAGCCGCAACCACAGTCAAGAGCACAGTGAGAATAAATGAATGCCTGCTTAGTGCTCAGCTAGCTTTCTCCACTCTTATCCTTCCCAAGTCAGAGAATGGTGCTGTCCACTTTCAAGTTAGGTTTTCCCACATCAATTAAGGCAGTCTTGACTATTCTTCACAGGCCAACATGATCTAGATAATTCTACACTGAGACTCTCTTCCCAGGTAAATCTAGGTTGTGTTAAGTTGACAGTTAAGCATAACCATCACAGTATTGTATGGTATGGTGGCATGCACAGGGGAAAATAGAAATTGTACAACAAAATGTAGATGAGCACTGCTTAAAACACTTTTGGGTCATTATATGTTTTATTGTTAATCAGTTTTCCATCGATAAGCATTCAGAAATATTTTAATATTTTTTGTGACACCCGCCCCAACACACACACAGTTACTCTATCTCATACGGGGTCATGACCCGCAGTTTAAAATGCTGTGTCACACAGGTACACATTAGTAGGTAATGCCTAACCATTTTCAAAATGGTTGCATCAGTTTACCCTCACATCCACATTGCATAACATTCTGCTGCTCAACATCCTTACCAATGCATGACACTGCCCGATTGACATCTCTGTTGATATCACGGTATTTCACTATGAATTTGATTTGCTTTTCTCTTATTATTAAGTATTTTTGACAGATATCTATAAAAATTAGCTTCTCATTATCTTTACACCACAGCCATCTATTGTCAGGATAGCAATATTTTCAGTCATCTAAGAAGAGCAGTAAAGATACGCTGTCCTTCCCTCGGTTAAATGATGAACTTGACCAATTTCATAGAATTATCCTTTGTGTCATAAATAACATATTTTCAAAAATGATCATGTCTTATAACCCTAGCTCAGTATAAAGCCAAGGATAACTGATTAAATTCACCTCTGATATAACAAGCACAGAGTTATTCAGTGCCATGCTCAGAGACAGACTAACTTCAGTGTATGCATGTATGAAAGAAAGAGTATTCATCTCACACAATGACATCCAGTTCCCACTCTCAGCAAGACCAAGATGCACAAAGAAAGCACAGATACCTATTGTCTGGTGAAGAGTCTCCTCCACTTAGGAAAAGCCATGTGTAAATCATGGGAACTAAAAGTGGCCTGCTCCACCCTGCCCTGCCCAGCCCTGCCTCTCCCAGGCACTTCCTATTCCAGTCTCTGGAGTTCCCCTGTTGTTGCCCATAAGTCACTGCTTCCTGCCTATCATTACCTAAAGGCTTTGCATCAGAGGAGACTATGTGTCTGGAGGCAAGGAATCTCCAAAAACTGATTTGAAGTTAGCTAATTTACATGTGAACGTGATCATAAATGTAATGGCCCTGTGTTCGAGAGACAAAGATGGTGATTAATTCAGTCCCATCTGATTTGTTAAGGAGACGTTGTTAATAAGGGACATGGTAACACATCTTACTACTTAGTAAGCAAACTTTCTATACTGAGACCAAGGAAGACTGTCGCAACTTGTACTCTAAAATACAAAGAACCCTGGCAAGCCACACCTTTATTGTATCACGTATTTGCATAGTAAACTTAATAAGATGCCGTGTTCAACACCTATCCTCGTCTTCTTCTCTTATATCTGCTGTGAGAGAATTAAACATTTCCTTAAAATACGCCTCCTCAGAACTATCAAATACCAGATAGAATTTGAGCACTTAACCAAATGCAGGAATTATAGTATGTGTTACACGTACAGTATCTTATTGAAACTTTGCCACAACCCTTTCAGGCAGATATTCTTTGTTGTTGCTTTAGCTATAATCCACATTCAATAATGGTACATATTCAAAGAATGCAGGCTGGAATGTTTTTACGATGTTTATCCATCTAAAGCAATCCCCCTTATCGGTACAATAAGCATATCCATCATGTCTATAAATTTCCTCTTGAATTTCATGATGCTTTCCTCCACTCCTCTCTGATCTTTGCTCCTCATTACCCCCAAGTAAACATAATCTGTCACTACAGATTATATTTCTAAGAAAGTTTGAAATATGGAGTCATATGGCATGAATTCTTTCAGTCTGGCATTCTTGTTTTTTTTGTTTTTCTAGACACGGTTTCTCTGGAAGTCACTCTGTAGACCAAGCCGGCCTCAAACTCACAGAGATCCGCCTGCCTCTACCTCCTGAGTTCTGGGGTTAAAGGCATGTGCCACCTCTGCCCTGCTCTTTCTGGCATCTTCACTAAGTATAATTATTGTGAATGCATCTACAAATAGTTTGTTCTCTCCCAATCTCTCCCCCCGCTGCCTCTATGTGTGTGTGTGTGTGTGTGTGTGTGTGTGTGTGTGTGTGTGTGTGTGTGTGTGATATTGCTGTTGCATTGTTGCTGTGTAGCAGTTTTCTCTGAGATTGAAACATCCCATGCTTTAGAGAAGCTGCTTGAAACAGAAGGTAAACAACTCAAATAGCCGCAGGAAGTCCCTAAAACTTACCAGATTCTCTAAGTCCCTTCCTCCCAAGGGTAAACAATAAAGCTGCTGAGAGTCACTCTCAGACAAGCCAAGCTGCAAAGAAGACTCTGAGTGCATACCAGCTGCCTGGCATAAATAGAACACCTCGAGGACGTTAAGACCAACTGAATCACTTGGAATGGACACTCTCCAAACTGTTGAGCTTCCTGCAGGCTGTGCAGTGTGTTCCAGGTTCCCAGTTTTTGTGAACTGTCACCTGTGATGGCATTGGCTGTCTGAGCTGGATACAGCTGTCTGAGTCATTTTTGCTTCTGTTAAGTAACTCCTCACCCATATTTCTGTAAGTAACCCCAATAAAACTCATTACTTCACCAAGTTGGACCTTGATGATAGCCATATGTTAGTCTGCTATGGGCTCCCTATCTCGGATGAATAGGTGTGTGTGTGTGTGTGTGTTTTGCAGTTTGCAGTGTTTGTAGTGTTTGCAAGTATATAGGGGCACATTGCTTACACATATGGATACATTCATGATGAGATCAGAGGTTAATGCCAGTTATCTGCCCTGATTGCCCTACACCTAATGTATGGAGGCAGAGTATGCAGGGTAAAAATCCAGAGCTCACTTCTGGGTTTTGAAAAACCACCAGTCCCTTCTCCCACCAAGCTCAAGACTTGAAATCCCACCAATCCCCATCCTGGAAAACTCTGCCCCCAAGAAACCCTCTATAAGCTTGCCTCTCACTCAGTTCTCTGGTATTCCTTGGCTTCTGACTACCAAGATAGATTTCTCTTCAGAGCTGTAACATTTGGGTATACCCACTCCCTCAGAGCTGTAACACAGAGTATCTCCCTTAGACCTGGAGTTCAATGATTCTTCTTGTTATGGAGATCCCCTGTCTTTGCCTCTCGAGTATTGGGATTGCAAATGAGCCACCAGACGAGCCTAGAATATACATGAATACTGAACTCAAACCTTCATGCTTGTAAATCAAGTACTTTATCCACTGAGCCATCTCCCTAGCACCCAGTTTGTTCCTTTGTACAGCTTGGTAGCATTCCATTGTATGGAAATGCCATAATTTGTCCATTCACTTTGATATTTGGTATATTTCCAGTTTATTACAATTATGCATAAACTTACTCAAATAATTGTGTACAAATTTTTGGATAAGTGTGCACTTTCATTTTCTTACATAAAAATCTAGATATATGTTTAACAGATTAAGAATCTGCCAACCTTATTCCTGTTATAACAGACAATCACCCCAAAATTGAATAAAATAAACATAAATTTAACTCTGACAATTTTAGAGACCAAAAGCCCCAAGTCTTCAGGGGAGAATGCATTTGCCTTTCTAACTTCCAGGCTGCTATCATTTCTCATCTGATGGTGTTTCTCGAGACACTCAAATCTCTCAGTGCTGCCTTCCCATCTGTCACTGTTGTCTGAGTCTCCTGCTTTCCTCGCAAAAGGACCCCATGTTTATACCTTATCCACCTTAATGTCCTATGATAATCTCCTGGATTTCTAAGTTCCTTCATTCAATCACATCTTTTATTGTGAAAGAAATACATTCACAAATTCTGAGATTTAGACATCGTTGCAGGTCATAAGGGACCTATCCCACTGTCCCCCAGGGAAGTGATGTCATTTTATGTTCCCCTCTGGAGGAGGGGGAGAACATTATCATCAATTCATAAAATAGGTACTTTAATTTGCATTTTAAAATGATTGATGCCAATGTACTTATTTGTTTTCTATGTATCTTAGGCAAAGTATCAGTTCAAATTTTTCCCATTTCATACTGGGATTTATAGGGGTTTTTTTCCTGTAAATTTTAAGAGTTCCATAAACATTATAGATGCAAGTCACTATTAGATATTAAATATTTATGTTCAAGTTGTGGTTTATTTAGTCATTACATTAACAGTATCTTTCAAATTTTTAGTTTTTAAATGTTTTTATCCTTTGAAAATTTCACGCACATATTCTAAGTATTTTTATCTTATCCCCCCTACTACCTACCACCTCCCTCCTGCTCCCCCAAGAACCCACCAATCCATCCTGCCTCCTCACATCATGTCCTCTGTTTAAGTTGGTATTAATACCCCAGTAGTCCAGTTAGTACTACCATGTGGTAATTGATGTGGGGCCATCCACTGTAGATCAATGACCTACCAGTGTCCAAATCCCCAAAGAAAACTGATTCTCCATTCTTCAGCAGTTATCAACTATCAATAGCTCCTCAGTCAGAGCAGGGGCCTTGAGAGCCCTAGTCCATCCATGTTAGAATATTGGCTGACTTGATATTATGTGGGTACCCTCCAGGCAAAGGCAATCATAGCTGATATCATGTGAACATCAGAGATGTCATGTACACATATCAGCTTTCTACTGTTCTCCCCATCTTCTGGCTCTTACCTCTTCTGTACACTCTTCCAAGTTGTTCCCTGAGCCATGCATTGACTGAGTTTGATATAGACCCATCTACAACTGAGAACTCACAATCAATTATTTTGAGCTCTTTTACCAGTTATTTCTCTTCCCTAACCACTACCCATTTCAGAAAGAAGCTTCTCTGACCAAGGTAGAGTTCAACATAAGTCCATAGGCATGAACATATTTAGAAGGCAGTTTAACAACATAACCATTTCAAAACACCAGTAGATATCTCCCTAGGACCTGTGATCTCCCAGTCATCTCCCAGATTTACAGTAACAGGCATAAAATCCCTCCTGTGAATCAGGCCTCAAATCCAATCAGAAAGTTAGTCACCCCAAGGGCCATAGTACAACTATTGTATTAGTGGGCACAACTCATCTGCTTGGTAAGTATTGTAGCTTATCTAAGAATAATGTTTTTCATATTTTCTTCTAGATATTTTATAGTCGTGGTTCATATCTTCAGGTATATGGTCCATTTTGAATCAACTTTGCACATTAGCATCAAACACAAACTAAAGTTCTTTACTTTGCTTGTGAGTATCTAATTATTAGAATACCACTCGGAGGCTATATGTGAGCGTATGATGTAGACATGTGTGTATGTGTGTGAGTACAGGTGTGTGTGCCAGTAAAAGCTTGTGCAGAGGCTGGAAGAGGGTATCAAGTAGTTTCCTCTCTCATTCTCTGCCTTATTCACTTGAGATGGTATCTCACTGAACTCGAAGTTCATTGTTTTGATTATGCTGGCTGGCCTATGAGGACTCAGAATCTGTGCTGTGGTACCGGGTCCATTTGTACATAAGTGCAGACATCTGGACTCACATCATCATTCGTACACAGGAAGGCTCTTACTCACTGAGCCACCCATCTGGCCTCTAGTGTCTTATTCTTAGTCTCTTTGTATTTCAATATTGAGGGTGCTAACACATACCTTCCTTTTAATAAAATGTGACTTTTCCCTTTTAATTAGAATGCTTAGTTCATTTACAATTAACGCTACCATTGATATCATTAAATTTAAACATACCGCCTTTATAAACCTTTCTGCTTGCCCTATGGAATTCTGTTCCTTTTTGTATTTCCTACCTCTTCTTCTGAATTAAATTCACTTCTGTATGGTTTCATTTTAATCCCGTGCAACTATTTAATAACCTCAACTACTTGTTAATTTTACCGTTACTACTAGTACTTATACTCTAAATACGCTATAGGTGAGGTACATCTTTACTATATATGGTCTACATATGGATGTTATACCACTTCCTATGCAGCATACAAAATATTTGACAGCCTTCTGTCATTCTACATGCATGTGAGGGGTCAGAGGACAAGTTTCTGGACTCCCTTCTATCCCTCCATCATGCGAGCTGCTGGCTCACATCACCGGGCGTGGCAGTCATTGCCTTTGCCCACTGGGTTGTCTTGCCAGACCATCCAATAAGGTTTCTAATCGATCTTCCATCTAACACATTACCATCTACTTAACGGCTTAACACAGCACTCCTGATCCCAAATGCTTGCGTCAGAGGTGTAGGGTAACCTGGGTGGGCTGCATTGTCGGCTCACAGGGCTGAGATGAAGTTACCAGCCAGCTGGCATCTTGTCCAGAGCGTGAGACCTTCTGAGCCTCTCCCTGTGAGTCACAGAACTCAGTTTCCTGTGGCTTTAGGACTCGGGTCCTTATTTCCTAGTTGATTATTTACCAAGAGTCAGACTCAACTTCTTGAAGCCACTCTTCGATCTTTGTTTTGAATTTATTCAACTCTTAACCCGGGGACCATGCAAATCTTTTTTTGTGCTCTCAGCTTCTCTACTTTTCTCTTCTGATACCAAACTTCTGGAGAAACCTCTCTGTTCCTTAAATAGAAAAAAAAAAAAAAAAGTAACAGTGTCTTATTTTAAATGGGTAATTGCATAAATAGATATTTTTCAAAAAATACATAGAAATGACCAACAAGTACATTTTTAATGTACTTTAAGAGATTTATTTAAGAGAAATGCTACATGTGAGCGAAGTGCCAGCTGCTAGCTTTGTGCTGACATGGTTCTGTTCTTTGGGACAGGGTATCTTAGGCTAGCCTCAACCTCTAGATGAAGCAGAGGATGACCTTGAACCTCTGATCCTCCTGCCTCTACCTCCAGAGTGCTGAGATCATGCCCAGGTTATGAAGTGCTGGGAATCAGCCCAGGGCTTCGTGCCCAAGAGGCAAGCACTCTACCTTCTAAGCTGCATCCCCGGGCCTGGTTCTGCCTGGACTCTTCACACTCACAGAGGTGTGTGAAGGAGACAGTCTTCATCTTACCACAGAGCTTGACATTACTTTTGTATTAATAAAGGAACATCAAACAAGTTTCCTTCTACTTGAAGGGGAAAAAATAATCTTTATGATTCCCATATTTACTTGCAATCTTTTCCCAAAGAAAAAATGCCACAGTTGTTTTCAATTTTCCACCAGAGGAATACCCTGAAATATTCAGAATTGTTTAGCCTAGAAACTCTAGTGGTTTTAGAATCAGCAACCCTATTTAGAATTGCTTTCAGATCATAGGTATAATAAATGATAAGCGAGTTCCCCCAGACCAGCCTCTAAGCTAGCCCACAAACAATCAAGTAAAACTCTCGAATGATTTTTTTTTTTCTTCTTTAAAAGAGGAAGAATGGAGAAGGGATTTTCTCTCCTGGATTCTTTGTGACCTCAGAAACTTGAGACCTTAATTATATTCCTCTCGAATGAAACTGCTGACATCTTCCTTTCGGTTCCTACCAACTTCCTCCGCTGTTTCATCATTTCCTCTTGAGACGTGGTTTCCTATCCATGGCAAGTCATTTGCTTAATAGTTGTGCTTTTTGAAGGTGGCGGCAGATGATCCTGCTCAAAGAGCAGCTGGAAAGTGTGGGAGCTACGCTGCATCCCAGACTCTCCTACGAGAACTGAAGGCTTCTCTGGACAGCAACCTCATGGGCTGTAATGAATGCTAAGAGAAAAATTTGTGATGGGGAGCAATACAGAGGCTGGGGAATAGCCATCTGAATATCGAGGGATTGTTCTGACAGCACAGGTGACTCTTTGAGAATTGGAGCCAGCAAAAACCCCAGAATTGCTGCAGTAAAATATCTTCAGCATAAACTCTCAAAGTATTTCTAACTAAATGACAATGGTAACATTTTAGTTTCAAAGGGTGAGAACTGATGACCATCATGGCAGGAGGCATGGCAGCAAGCAGGCAGGCACGGAACTGGAGCACTCAGCATCTCAGAGCTTACAAATTAAGACTCAGCCTTGGGGCACCTCAGTTTTTAAGAAAATTTTTCACCAAGGAATAAAATGCTAATAGTTTCTGTCAGAGTCTCTTAAGAAGTAAGATTTTAGCAACTGATGCCAAGCTTAGACCAAGACATGAATGACTACAGAAAACTAGAAGTACCGATGGTAAGTTTCTCCAACTTAACATGTTACATAGAGTTTACAATTTACATGGTAGTCTCTGGGTCGGTTGAACCAAAAACAGAGAAAGTTGGGTTTTATGGTTCATTTTAACCTTAAGAAAGAAAGTGTCGATCATGCTGTCAGGTTCATAAGAGAAAATTAGGTCACTAAGGTACAAAAGTCTATAATTCCACAAGGACAGAAATACTTGATCTCAATGATTTATAGAAAAATGAAAGGTAAATAAATAAAAGTAATGGCACATTTTATGGGTGTTTCTATTTTACCTTCTTGTAATGAGTTGAGCACACAGCTGCAAGACTTGGGACATGGCAAAAGCAGGTATCGTGGAAAGTGAAGTCTGAGGCTATAGGCATATCTCAGTGTCAAAGCACAGAATTTGCTTAACATGTGTCAACCTAGGATATGGGAGGGGAGAGAAATGGTACAGGAGGAAGAAAAGAGAAAGACAAACAAGGGGAAGTGGAGAAAAAAGAAAAGTAAAATAGAAAAAAATCAAAATATAAAGATCAGGGCTGAACAAAAGGATTCACTCAAACTATTGCAGATCATTTACATCCCACATCCTCTAATGAAATTGAAAGAGACAGGGAAATATCCTTTCTGCGCCTCACAGGAGTGAGTTTTTTGTTGGAGGAATTAAATATGAGCAATCTAAGGTTCAAGGCACAAAGGAAGGCAAGACCGGGAGCTGATAATATTTTCAAACTCTGCACAGCAACAATGGCAGTGGTCAGTGCCCATCCCACACCAATGCTAGAACAGGCCTCATTCTCAGGCAGAAGAGTGGACAAAGAGAAGAGTCTACAGACTGACGCTAGGAGCCTTCCAAGAAGCTACTCACAAATGACCATCCTACAGAGTCACCAGAGGATAGGTAAGCTATCCTCTGTAAACTAAAAGACATCCCAATCTGGTTTTTAGCATTTTATTCTTAAATATGAGTGGTAACAAGGATCGCCAGTCACCTAAGCAAAAATGTCACCATGAAAGAAACTAAAAACAAACAAACAAACCTAGAAACATGGTAATACAGATTATACATGGATTAGGAAAAGAACTATTATTTTTCAGGAATATGTGCAATCTAAGGTATGTGAGACTATACAACGTATACTATAAAATGGAACAGCCAGAGAACAAGAAGGGTTCTGTGAAATTAAACACTCAAAGTTGACATGAACAGTTCAGTAGAAGAGCAAATGACAAAGTGAAGAAGTCCTTGGAAGAACAGAAAAAGAGAGATGGACAGTAGGAGAGGAACTAAGAAAATCAGAGGCATAAGTGAAGAACCTGAATAACTAAAAATGATCTAGAGAGAGAAAACAGAATTTGAAGAAATTGGTTATATAGGAGATTTTTCTCAAAGTAATAGTCCATTACCACTTAGAATGTAAAGTCCAAAAAGCACCATTCTTGCCCTACAATTGTAGGGTGTAACAGAAATGAAGAGTTTTAAATCCATCCAAAATTTAAAGATTAAAAAATGAAAAAAGAAGCCAATGAACTAATGCTAAAGAACAAGTCCCTCTGTAAAGAGTTAACACGGCTAGCCTGTGAGTCATCCAGTCTCTACTAGGAGGCTACTGCTAAGGAAAAAAGAAAATAACAGGAAACAATTACAAGGGAAGTCAGCAGGACCCAGTCTAATATCCTTGGAGACCAAGTAAATAGATAATTACACTAACTGGAAATGAGTTCTTATCTGGGAAATGGCCTTAAAATGAGAATATGTGCAACCTTGCTTGATACTTGGTTATTAAAATAAAGTTACAATTTATGGTCTATGAGACATCATCCCTTAGAAATGGCACATAAACCAGAGTATAAAATAGAGACGTGCCATCAATTACAAACATTCACTACGCAAGATCACAGCACAACACCTCACAGTCATCTTGTCAACTCTACACCAGATCACATACATCTACTCTGGGAAAGAAGAACCCAAGAGCCACCCTCTCCATCTTAGGCCTTGCTCTCCTTTCTTTAAGTCTCTTCATTACCTTCATTAATTCATTTACTGAATTAATAAGTAAAATATGATAGTGGCTATGATATCTTCTTATTTTGAGTTTAATTTGACAACCCCAGTGCTTTGTTTCAGCTCACACTCCAGGACAGGAAAATAAGGAAACTACTCTGCATACCTGGCTGGCTGTTCCTCAAGCTTCCAGGAATTCTTCTGTCTTTGTATCTCATTACACAGGAGCATTGGGATTACAGAAGTGTGCTATTGTGACACCTGGCTTTATGTGGATTCTAGGGAGTTGAACTCAGGTCCTCACACTTAACGCAGCAAGCATGTCTATCCCCAGGCACCCCAGATGATGCCACGTAGAATGAGGACAAGCTCCCTGAGTCCTTCCTGCATCCATATATGAAGAATAAAATATTTTATTTTTTTATTTTATTTTAATGCTTTATTTATCTTAAGCCACCAAGTATTGTAGATGAGCCTGTCAGTTATTAAGTACTTATTGCATTAGATCCCTTCCACACTGGAGCAATTCATCTTGTGAATGGTATAGTTTGCCTCTTCTATATGCAGGTCTGAGGCTTAGAAAACATTGATCCACTGACCAACATCTTACATAATATTGTCACAGTGTGAAGGGAATCACAGCAAAGGAGGTGCAAGAGTTGACAGATGAATCTATTAGTCAATCACGTTACAAAAAGCAAGCTCAGCTGAAATGCTGACTCAGAGGTCACAGCTTAAGAGACATGCCATCCTTTAGAATATAACATTTCAAATAATTTACTTTCATATGGTACTAGATACAAAAAAAAGGTAGAATACATAGGATAAGGAGCAATAAAGGAAAGACAGGCACGACTCTACTTAGAGCATGTCTAGTGAACTATTAATTCTCCAACCCTTTGGAGCAATCTTCCGTTGTAGCAACTCAAGGATTTGGGGATTTTGGAATCTCAGTCCCAGAGGGCTAACATTGTCACAGGAGATTGTTGTGTGACAGACTTCTCCTGGGAGACTCAAGACACACATCTACTCACTCCAGATAAAGAGCCCATGACAGACCAAAGTATGAATACCACCAAATCCAACTTGGTGAACCAATGAGTTTTGTCTGGGATTACTTACAGGAATATGAGTGAGGGGTTACTCACAGGAATTCTCAGAAATTACTCAAAAACAGCTGTATCACCAAAGCCCACCCCAGCATGAGTGACAGCTCACAAAATTAGAAACCTGGAGGACAGTGCACAGCCAGCAGGCACCTCAAAAGGTTAGAGAGTGTCCTTTCCAGGTAGCTCAGTTGGCCTAAGTCCCTTCCAGGAAGGGACTTAGACACTTGGATGGTATCTTTTTCTTCCAGAAGCTGGTCTGAGAGTCTTCTTCCCAGGTTGGCTCACCTCAAAGTCTTTACTGTTTCCTCCTGAGTAGGGAGGGGCCTAGTAAATCTGGTCAGTTTCAAGGACTTCCTGAAGCTATTTTGAGCTATATTCTTTTCATCTTGAAGAGCTTCCCTGCAGGATAGAATGTTTCAATCTCAAGAAAACTGTTAGACAATAGAGACCCAGAAAAAGTTTTGGTTGTCATCACACAGAACCCTTGTCCCCTGTGCTCTTCAGCAAATAATTCCAAGCAGATTGGGAGTAGCTTTGTGTTTGCCAGTACAGAAGGAGATGTGATTTTTGAGAGATGATTCTCTTCAGCAATCTGTAAGACAGCTGTTTGCTAAGGGCCAAATGTTGATGGTGGGAGGTGGGTGGGGAACATGTCTCTGTCATGCAAGAGAATCTCAGCAGAGCTTTCTACTTTGAGCCACTTCACACGCTAGTTGAGAAGACTACAGAAGACCTTCTGCTCCATAAGTAGATAATCTCAGTAAAACTGGAGTTGTTAAAGTAAATTGGAGTGGATTCATTTGAGCCTTCACTTTTGAAATTGAAAGCTTGGTGAAAAAATAAAGCTTCCAACCAACCAACAAAGAAACAACAGAGTCCAGAAACAGACCCAGCTGTATAAAATTAACCATGGATTGACAAATGGAGCACAAATGTGCGTTAGTGGATAGTAGTTACTTTAACCAATAATGCTGGATTAATTGAATATCTGCACTGTAATGGTTAGTTTATGTGTCAACTTGAATGAAGTAAGGGATACCCAAACAGATGGTAAAACATTTCTGGGTGTGTCTTTGAAGGTGACATTGAACTGGTAGCATGTGTAAAGAGGATGGCCTTCATCAATGTGAATGGACATCACCCAACCCAGTCAAAGGACGGCACATGCACTCTCTACTCCACAGCTGACATGCTGAGGCTCCTGGCTCTCGGACTTTTGAGCTAGAGCTGAGACTGTAGATCACGGGCTCCCCACTGTCAAGTTGTCAAGGCTTAGGCTGAAACTGTACTTCAGCTGAGCTTTCCTGAGCCTCCAACTTGCCCGTCGAAAGTCACAGTGCTTTTCATCCTCTATAGTCGCACACACGATCCCTCAAATAAATCTCTTTGTGTGTTGGTGCTTTGTGGTATCATATCCCGACTAGTATTTGTGAAGAAATAATATACTTTAATTCCAACCTCATATCATAGTACAAAAAAATGTAGACTGTAGTTATAAGTATAAAATATGAGCATTTAAAAGAAAATAATTTGGAGACCAGCAAGATGGCTCAGTGAGTAAAGTGCTTGGTGCTCAGGCCTGAGGACATGAGTTCAAACCCCAGAACCCATAAAAAGGTGGAAGGAGAGAACTGACTCCACAAAGTTGTCCTCTGACCTCCATATGTACAGTATGTCATGTACATGCCCACATATACACACCGTAATAATAGTAATAGTAATAATAATTTTAAAACATAAAGGAAAACAAATTTTAAAATATTTACCAGCAGCACATAGATGCTCCGCTTTTCTACCACTCATTTTTAAAACATTTTACTACATTTATTTTGTGCTTGAGAGCATGTGTGTCTATATGTGCATTAGTGGACACATGCCACAGCTCACATATGGAGTTCAGAGGACAACTGTGTGGAGTTGGGTCTCTTCTTCCACCCCCTGGGTCCAGAGGCTGAACTAAAGATGTTGGCCTTGACAGCAATAGCCTTTGCTCACTGTGCCACCCCACTGGCTTTCCTACTGCTCGCTTTCACCTGTCCCTTCTCTATTCTTTCCCCTTGGTCGATGAATATTGAGAAAACTGACATCTGAGAAGATTAATAACTTCTCCCAAGTCAACAAACCTATCTACACTTATACCCAAGTTCTCCATCTTCTATTAAAATTAAGTTCTACTTCTGTCCTGTTAAAGATGCATATATGATAGATGATGATGAGGAGGATGATGATGATGATAGATAGATAGATAGATTAAAAAACAAATTCTGCTTAAGGTCTATGTCTTCTCCGTATGCTTTCTTCATTCACCTATAAGAACAATAAGACTAGTAATAACATCTACACTATTGGTTATGACACTTATTCAGTTCACTGTGCATAAGAAATATTGTTTACTTTATGGAAAGCACTAAACAAATGTTAGTTTCTATACCATCCAATATGAAGTCCTAAGGAAGTTAACTGCATTTGTGGTCTTCCTTCCTCAGATCACATTTTCTATTCAAAACAAAAATTTAATAACATCATCACCTGCATGAAAACACTGTAAAGACTTCTTATTGCATATTGGGATAAAATTTAATTTCCTTCTGTGATGATTCATTTCCACTGTCAACTTGAGTGGATTAAGAAACACCCAGAAGATTAGTGAGCTGCATCTTGGTGGAGTGGGGTGGGGTGGTGTAAGGTTCCAGAGAGAACCAACTGAGGTAAGACATGCCCTGAGTATGTGAAGCAGCACTGCACTGGCTGGGGTTCAAAACTGAGGAAAAGGGAAGAAAGAGAAAGTCGGCAGAACACCAGCATTCATCTCTCTGCTTCCTGGCTGCTGACACAATTTGTCCAGCCACCTCAGGCTCCCATTGCCATTCCTTCCCCTCCATGAGGGACTGAACTCCTCACACTGTGCGACAAAAGAAGACTTTCCTTCTTCAAGTTGCTTTACAAAGTTTTGTTTTATTTGTTTTTGGTGTGTGTGTGTGTGTGTGTGTGTGTGTGTGAGAGAGAGAGAGAGAGAGAGAGAGAGAGAGAGATGGGCAGATAGTAGGTGTGTTTATGTTCATCAGTGGGCATATGTACATACATGTCACAGTTCTTGCGTGGATGCCAGAGAATAACTGGTTGTTGGTTCTCACCTTCTACCTTATTTGAGACAGGCTGGCGGGTTCTACTGTTGTTTGATGCTGTACCCAGGCTATCTACCCTGCAAGCTTCCAAGAATTCTCCTGATTTTGCCTTCCATCTTGCTGATTACAAACAGAAACATCCTCAGTTTTACATGGGTTTGGGGATTCTGAACCCAAGGGCTCATGCAATGCTCTACCCACTAAGTTATCTCTCCAGCCCCGTGCTAGATATTTTGTGACAGCCATAACAGAAGTAACTAGCGTAGCCTCCCATGTACCCCACAATCCCCTATGTGAGTGGCTCCTGGCTCTCTCATATTTTCTCAAACTTTTTCTATTTTTCTCACTATGCCTCAAATAAAATAGCAATTTTTGTTCTTTCAACATATCAAGGCTATTACTTTACTTTGTAATTGCTGTTTGTGTTTTTTGATATCTTCCTTCCCCCAATAGCCACCATGAAAGTAGGGATCATGCCTACATTTTTACCCATCAACCCCCCCCCAATATTTATGTTAGGTGTTTTAAGAAATATGTGCACAAGTCTTACAAATACCACTCTAATCAATATGACAACCCAGATGAAGGAAACTTTCACAAGGCCCCACCTCTAGATGGAAAGCTATAGGCTGTTAATGGCTACTGAGGGAGAGAAAATCAGTTGTCGTCAGGGATGAGCCTTTGATACTAAACAGCCCTCAACACACACATGTACAGGCAATACTAGTTGGACTCCATAGGTTGTATTTGTGTGCATGTATGTGTCTATGCAATAATTACAGAAAAAAAGAGGTCATGAATTTGAAAGAGGAGGAAGGAACACAGGAAGAGTTGTAGGAAATAGAGAGGAGGGTTGCAAACTATTTAAATACAGGGTACTCTTCTTGTATGGAATTCTCAAAATTAAAAAAACATTAAAAATTTTTCATTTCCAAGGATGGCATTGCCCTCACTTAGAATGCAACCTCAACAGATGTGAGTGAACGACACAAACACACGCACATGGCAGACAGGTGTATAAATGTCAAGAATACTAAGCGACTAAACCCATTCCATTGTGGTTTCTTCTCACATAATGCTAGTGGAGCTACTCCGTGTCTCCATAGCCAACAATTCATTTCTCTACACTTTTATTCTATTTCTGCATTTGTCTACAGTTCCCTCCTCAAGATCATCCTCTGTAGGCATTCATGAACTCTTCTTTTTCTAATTTTTCTGGAGAAATCCCAGTGTATTTTTCCCCTGGTATGGAATCTTTGTAGGCTCCTTTTTTTTCTAGATAACCAAATTTTGTGGGTCCCAGGGCTGTATCCTATGCATATTCTCTCAATAAATAGATGGATGGATGGATGGATAGATAGATAGATAGATAGATAGATAGATAGATAGATATGCAAGTTATGTATCTATATATAGATATAGATAGATGGTAGATAGATGATAGATAGATATGCAAGTTATGTATCTATATATAACTATATATAGATATAGATGATAGATAGATAGATAGATAGATAGATAGATAGATAGATAGATAGATAGGGACTCATTTTATCTGTGCCAAAGTTGTCATGTTTCTTCAGCATGGAAATTGTATTAACGTAGCAGAAAGGAGGGAAGAATTCTGGACTTGTTCCCTGCCAAATGAAATTCCTATTTATGCACTTGAGACTTCCGAGTCGGTGCAATGGTTTCCTCATGAGTGAGGTACAATGCAGAACATCGCTTATCTTGTTCACAGTCTCAACCTGTGGCTGCTGCCCTCTTAATCGTAGTATTTCTCCTATTCTCTGCTCAGGCATGCCACTGGCTCTTCCTGTGATTGATTACTTGTCTGGTCCTGGTGTCTCTCTTCTCACACTACACTCTCTCTGCACATCCTATCTGCAACATCAATCATATGCTCTCTGTTGACACATTCAAGCAGGTGTGGGACAGCAATGTGGCCATCATTCGTGAAAAAAGAGCAATTAGCACCTGTAAATCTCATTACCTGGCTACCAATCACCCCTCTGAATGGACTCAACAGACTTTCTGTCAGTCTTTCTCCCATTTGTACAGGTTCTGATCTGATAGCTTCTGTATGCTTCTTCCAAAGAGTAGTCAAAGTTTTCAAAAAGGTATCACATAGAACACAAAACATAGATACAAAACCATCCTACCAAACAAAACATTTGATTAGACGTTTATAGAGAATTATGCAGTTTTCAAGTTCCCAGACTTTTTATTGTTAGTAGATATGTTTCTCTCTTTGCCTAAGGTATACTATTCCTAGATTAGGTAACAACAGAAAATAGATGGGGGAAAACTTTCAGGGAATTAATGTTAATTAATTAATTAACTCTTAGTGCAGGCACTTGTCTGAGCAGAGGTAGCTCTAATAATTAGCATGTAAATAACTTCTTAAGACATATTTGAAGACAGTCTGCCTATACTCTTAGGATTTAAATCTAAAAAGTAATGGGTAGTAATAAAAATTGTCATATAAATATTACTTACTGTATCATATCTATTCATCATTCCCTTCGATTTATTCTGAACTACCTTAGCAAAAAAAATGTAAATTATCTCCACAGTCTGAATACAACCAGGTCACCACCTAGAAACAATAATATAGCTCAGGAAACTGGTTTATTTCTTACCTCTTACTATAGCACTTAACACAGGATGGGGATGTATTATGGTTCATTTTTCCAGGGGATAATTGAGGTCCCTGGTCTACCAGATGCCTAATGATTATCATAGCAATATCCCATGTTCCTGATGCCAATCTCTATTCTACTTTGGCTTTTTATTGCTATGATAAAACACTGACCAAAACTGACTCGGGAAGGAAAGAGATTAGTTAGCTTACACATTCTGATCACAGTCTAATATGAAGGAGAGTTAGGGCAGGAACTGGAATATGTGGAGGTGGGAACTGAAGCAAAGGCCAAGGATGAATGTTGATTACTGTCTTGATCTCCATGGTTTGCTCAGATTGCTTTTTCATACAACCCAAGATCACATCTCCAGGGGTACCACCCCCTACAGAGGGCCAGAATCTCTGATATCAATAATTAATTTATTTGAGCTAGATCTGACCTGAAAGCCTCCTTCCTGAGGAAAACCTTTCACAGTAGCAGAAGGGAGAAAAACAACCAATAGTCCTACCCAACTGTGATGCATAACATAATGACTAGCATGCCAAGATATCTTGCAATAGTGGCACACATATCTTGGTGGTTACCAACATCTGTGTGATTGGACTTGTGTCATTCCTGGCACTGGAAACCTATACAACTTACTAAGGGTAGAGAGGTCATAGATCTTAGAGGAGAATATTCTACTGCAACCCTTGTGCAAACCAGCACAATTCCTAACTGTATTCCAAATATTTATAACCACAGATAAGTGCAGCTCTCCCCTCTTATCCAAGAAGCTTCTCTTTGCAACAGAGACCAATACAGAAAACTACAGCTGGTCAAAATGCAAAGAACAACTGATTGTGAGTTGCCCAGACCCAACAATTATATCTGCAACACAACTTCTGCATCTAAACCTTGGAGAACGTGGAGGAAGACGGGGCAGAAAGATTGTAAGAACCAGAAGAACAGGAAGTCTGCTGTGAGATGTGTCTTCTAGGAAATGATAGGGAAGCTACACCCATGATACCTCAGCAATATGGCTGCCTAAACAGGACCTCAACAATGACAATTCTGATAGACATGCTACCATGGAATGGGAAAATCTCATGGGCTCCACATCTAGTCAAAGAACTATAGGCAGCTAAGAACTGTGGAGAGAGGGAGACTCGGTCTTCCCCAAGGATGAGCCCCCTAGATGGTTATCCAACATCAAGTGGTCTGCCCTGAATAATATATATACAAGCAATACTAAATGGACTCAGCAGATTATATTTATGTTTTTATGCATTTATATACATGTCACTAACAATTAAAGAAAAAGAGATGATGGATTTGAAAGGTACTAAGGGAGTACACTGGAGGGATTGAAGGGAAGAAATGGAAGGGGAAATGATATAATTATACTTTAATTATATATGTATGTGGATGTATGTATGTATGTATATGTAGGAAATGTCCTCATAGACTTGCTTAAAGCCAATCAGATGGAACCATTTTCTCAGTTGAGGTTTTCTCTTGACTCTAGTTTATGTCAAGTTGACAAAAAAAGGAAACAACACAGATACCATGTCCACTTAGTAAAACAACAGTAGTAGATTCAGCCCTAGAGCTTATGACTTTCCAAGCCATGGTCTTCTGACCAGACTTACAGTACCAGGCATGAATTCCCTCATATGTATGGACTTCAAATCCAATAAAGAAACAGTTCATTACCTCCATAAAATCATGCATGCCACTAATGCACCATTGGGCACAGCTTACCCAGCAAGCCAGTACTGATCTTGCAGAGTTCACAGCTGGGTAAGATCATTGTTTAATTTTCTTCCCCAGAAGCCTGCATAGTAAGTTCTGGCACTATGATATTATCCAGTAGAAAGGGAGCTTCCAGCTTAGTTCCAATTAGATTTCTCAAAATCCTGCCATCAGCATATAAGATGTCCTAGGCAATAGGGTATTAGCATCTAGATCTGGTGGACAACGAAGAGCAATGGTTATAGCCTGCGTTGTTTGGGTGGGGGGCTCTGAGGACTCCCTGACCAGTAATTCATGAGGAGGTATCCCTCACCCAGCACCAAGATTGTCATTTAATTACCTATGGCTTCTGAAAGCAACATTATCTACCCATGAAAAGTTCCTCTGTTCAAACTTTTTGTTATATTTTTAATCAGCGTACAGTGTGATAAGTTTCCATACTGTTTTTCCATATATCCTTAGTTTGGGTTAACCCTTCCCCAACCCTCTCCTCTCTTCTACCCTGCCTACCCCGTTCCTGTTTGAAACTTTTTAATCCGGTATCCCCAGCTCTACTTTCCTGTCTCATATGTTCTACTATCTCCCCTCCCCTAAGACTGTTCCCCCTAAAGCATATTTTTATTAACTTTAACATCACTGTGCTTCAAAGATATCTCCCAAAACCTAATAAAATGTTTAGATTTAAATAGGTCTTCAAAAAGCATTTGTGAGTGAAAGGATAATTTATTAGTATATTTATGGATTGGTTTACTTATTAGATTCAACCCTTAGAAACATGTTCTATATTCAATATTTTGTTAGAAAGCTAACCTAATATTCTAACCTTATTTTATTTTTTCTGAGTTGTTCTTTTATTTTTGAGATTATAATACAATTGTATCATTTTTCAAAGATCTATGACTTCACTGTGCCTGGGTAGTTGACTAGGTTTCCAGTACCAGGTATGAATTCCCTCTTGTTGAGCAGGTCTTAAGTCAAATTAGAGAGCTGTTGGTTAGTGCCAAAGTATGTGTGCCCCTACTGCACCATTAGGGTTCTAGTGTCATGCTGCTCATTGCTGTGGTTCATATGTGTAATAGGTATAACTTATGGACAAGTCTGTTGGTTGCTTCCTTCCTTTGGAAGCTTGCATGTCATCCTTTGAAAGCTAGTACTCAGGGAGGAAGCTCTCAGGTATTTCCTGGTCAGGAGCTTCTGGGCCTTCTGTCTGAAGCACATGTGTCTTCAGTAATAGGGACTTACCTTCCACCTCTGAGTGCAGCCAAAGACTACAGCAATAACCTATAATGTTTTGGGAGTCTCTTAGACACCCTGACCAACAACTCAAAAGAAGTCTCCTCATGCCTGGTATGGAGATTTTTTTTGTTATGTGGACTTTGTCTACCCTTATTTTAATAAAATTAATAAGACCAGCTAGGAATAGGCAAGTCAAGAGATGGTGGTGTGACACAATGCAGGATAAGTTTTCTTCTGCTGCCATAACAATGACCACATCTTAGTATCTTAATACTACCTGAATTCATTTTATCTTATCGTTTGGGAGGTCAGAAGTTCAAAATCAGCATGTAAGCAGTACTGCATCCTTCTCTCTGGAGTCATGGAGAATGTTTCCTGCGTCTTCCTAACATCCAGTGGTCACCCACATTCCTTGGTTCAGTGCCCCACCTCCTGCCTGCTCATCTTCAAATCCATCAACAGTAGGTCAAGTACTTCGTGCTTTGCTTTTCTCCCACTCTCCTTCTATCATCATGTTAATACAGGAAAAGTGAAATGAAATGTCTTTGAGTTAAAAGGAGGCCTTTTCTCTCACCATGGTGGTTTTTACTTTAGGAGTTAGGGTGCCAGCTGTTCTTAATCACAACATAACTTTCACTGGGTCAGCGGCCCTCAGATTCTTATTTCCTGAATCCAAAGAATAAATTTATGGGCTGCAGAAAGTGAATTTTAGAAATACTTTATTACAAAGAACATAAGAGAATGAAAGCAGAGCTCCTAAACAGCTGGAGCAGACACTAGGAAATGGACTACCATCAGGCTGTTAATCTAAAGGATTTGTATATAATTTATGGGGGGAAAATGGGTGAGGTATAGTAGGGGAGTGTGGGCTGGTTAAGTCCAGTTAGCCCAACCATGCAGTGTCCAGGTGGCTCCTCTCTGCCCGGGGTCCAGTCTCGGCAGGTCAGGACTTTGAGGAGGTGGATGTGGAGTCAGCGCAAAATCATTCATGCACTTGTTTTCTTGAATCAAGATCTCCTTATTCAAACTTATTATAGATGACACCAGACTTCTTTTTACTCAGGCTTTTTTCTTTTCCTTTCTCTCTCTATACAATTCAAGCTTTTTCTTATTCTCTACTGCATTTTGTCTATAAGATCACGTACACCTCTTACACACATACATACACCTTTGGTGGGTAAAGGCAAGTTTTAACAACCTTATTCTTTTCATTTCCCATAATTACACACTCATTCACACATTCATACATCTTATCAATGAAGCAAAGCTTCAACATATACACACCTCACTAACACCTACCTCTTGTAAGCTTTAACACATATACACCTTACCCATTTATCTTGCAAACTATCTTGTGGATGATGTCTGTGGATCACAGATTCGACCATGTGGATTCAACCTTATGGATTCTTTCTTGTGGATTCATTCAACAAAGCTTCAACATACATACATCCCATACACCCTTTGAACAAAGCCCTTAAGCAAGTTACCATGAAATTACCCATACATAACAAAACATCTCTCATATATTCTGTTCCCATAGTTACATTGTACAATAAAGCAATGAATTCTCTATTATAGATCAACTGAGTTTATGGAAACCAAGTATTTCTCTTAGCCAATTTCCTTGTTAGGCTGTAGTTTATGCTAAACAAACAATAATCAATCATCCTATTCTTTTTCTATGAAAGTTAATCAAAGGATCACAAGTAAGAGGATTTTTACTTTTTCTTTATCATATAGAGAAGAAAATCTCTCTGTTCTGTTGTCTTTGTGTTCTCAAGGTGCATCAGAAAATTCATAATAATAATTGTAAAATAAGGAAAATCAAATTTGATCAAACTTAACAGTGGGCACTGAAACTCACCTGTCAATTATTAATCATAGACGTGTTTTCTCATAACTGCACTTCCTTTGTATTTACTTCCTGATATAGCAAGTCCTCAGTAACCAATAATATGTTTTGCTTTCCCCCGGTAACTTTCTCCATAGCAGCTGGCAAAACAAACTGATAGTATTTTTAAATATACATGTTTCTTAAGTTATTCTTTTTATTCTTTCTGGAGTTTCAGTTGAACCAATTTAGCTGAGTAGAACTACCTTTTTAGAAAATCATCACTGTTATTATGAATAGTAGTGAGGGACTTAAGGCCCCAGAGAATTTTTGTATCACCAGAGAGATAAAATGATTCTAATATCAGTCAGCATGTCAGAGTCCAACAGAGCAGCAGCAGAAGGAACTATTCAGTAGACAGCCCTTCCAAGGTAAATGGTAGGCTGTACTCCTCAAGCCCCAACACTGGCTGTAATTTCTCCAACATGGCTCCCAATACCTCTCAGTTTCAGCCTCATTCTTGCATATAGATTCTAGGCAGGGCTATTTGTTTAAGAGAAGAAATATTGGAAAACCAGGAAGTAGAACTCTCTTCTGGCATTCCTGGTCTCCAATGAAGGCATTCCTAGAACTGTTGCTATGGGGTCTCTGCCTTCCTGACCAGCTTCTATCTCCTGTTCTCATCAATGCCTCTCTGTCCATCTTGTATGGACTCATTAGATGGAACTCCAATAATTCCAAGGTCATTAACATCAATCATTTTCCAGAGCCTCTTTGAACATGTTAAGGTAACATATTAATATGTTAAGATAACATGTTAATAGGTTCCAGGGATTAGAGCATGGATCTTTTTTCTCTGTCCATCAAAAAAATGCTTCCCAGTCAATTAGCACCATGCTATAGTATCAGACAAATGTATTCTTTGCCTCCTAAAAGATCCCCCGTCTATTGCAAATTCTGTGTCAGCCATGCTGAGCTTTGAGGAGAAATCCCTACAAAACTGTCAAAATATCACCTTGGGACAAACTCCCAAACTCGATCTGACGTTAGTAATGGCTTTCATGGGAACCACCTAACTGCTTTTGTCCAGGTGTGTCAAGATGACACATTTTTCTTTATCAAAAAGACAAAAATAATCACTAACCGCATAGCATACATCTACGGCAATATATTGAGAACTGAAAACATGTAAATTAGCCTTCAGAAGAAACTCTTTCATATCATGCTCCATCAGAATGGTATCTTTCCACAGCTAAAGGTCATTCATCAGTCTAGTTTTGTTATAGAGATTTGCTTCTCACTGGTGACAGGTTTTTTTTTTTTCAGTTCTACACTATGCTTTACTCTCTTCACATGGTTCAGAATGGGCTGCTAGCACATTTTGTCTGTCTTCCACTTATTGGATAGTGGTTCTCCAGTTCCCACGTTCTTTGAAGTGAATTCACCTCCATGCTGAGTTCAATCTGATCTTCCTGGATCTTCTTTGGCTTCTCTTATATTCATAGCTCCTGCTCTCATGGAATTGTGTCCAAACAAGCACTGTCTAGCTGTTCCTACTGCATGGTGAAACAGGACACCTGAGTGAAAAGGAGCCATTCTTAATCTTTCACAACCCGCTCTCCTGAGAGGTACTGGAGTCCCCATAGGACAGTGCTAGTCCTTCTGATAGCAACATCCCCAGCATCATAATAACCTTGAATCAGGCTTCATCACTTAGCACCACAACCACCTCTCAGCATCATCACACTGAGGACCAAGCTGCCATCATATGACTCCAGGAAGACACTTAAACCACATACACATTTAGATGTTCTTTTCCTGACCATGCAACATTTGAATAGAGGAATAAAGAAAAAGGTCACACTGGTTTCTCCAAATGATGTCTACCCACAACTCTTCTGCAGCTCAACCATCAGTGAGCCCAGTTAGGTTATCATTTTCAGAGTGGAAGAGAGTCATGATTCCAGAAGAAAATTTAAACCACCAGATTAGCAATCTTGATTCTTCAAAGTAGTCAGCATGATAAAGTGCTGCAAGTTGAATGTCCATTTACCAACTCACTAGGAAATGTTTAAAACAGGGAACAATCTCACTACCAGGACGTTTACTAATGAAGTTGTGCTTGACTACTTAATTAAAACTCAAAAAAATCACATAAATCAAAATTGGATGTATTATAAATATTATAATATCATCAAGTTATCATAATATATTGTAACAATTGCATTTTATTATATAATTATTAATTATATATATTACTATATAATTATAGTAACATATATTTATATAATTATAATATTAAAATAATTTTGTAAACATATAAATCTGTGTATTGATGCTACATCTTCCTGAGTAACATAAGTACAGAAACCCCCTCTCCCTAGCTACAAACAGTAATTCATCCTTCCTTTCCCTGGCAGACAGATGAGACCTAGACACTTCTACACTCAGCTTTCTGGGATTCCATCACAAATCATATCTTCTGTCTCCTCCCATGTATGTCTTAGCTTCATCTTCACTGACTAGCTGGCTCACTCTTTCCATACAGTTCCCACTGTGTGTGTGTGTGTGTGTGTGTGTGTGTGTGTGTGTGTGTGTGTGTGTGTTTCTGCCTCCCTCCATCCCTCCCTCTCAGCTTTCTGACAGCTTCATATATGTATATAATGAATTTAGTCATCCTCACTCTCTATTACCCTTCCTTCTCCCCTTCCCTCTAACATTCTTCTTCCTAATAAGTTTCCCTCCTCCTGCTTTCATATCTTCCTTTTGTGAGTGACCCACTGAGTTTAATTGGAATTGCTTGCACGACTGTGGTCAGGAGGTTATTTACCGAAGCAAGGACAGCTTACGTGCAGCTACACCACTGAAGTAAGTAACACCCCCTACCACCAGTACATCAACTGGGTCCCTCAGGAAGGCATGGGGACTCATGTTTTATGCAGGTAACCAAAAGCTGTTCAAGAGTACAATTTCTACAACATAGCAAAAAGGTATCTTTTTGCTGCATATTCTTCTGACCTCCTCCTCCTCCTCCTCTCCCTCCTCTTCCTCCTTTTAACAAGGTCTCATGTATCCTAGTTTGGCCTCCAATTTTCTATGTACTGAAGATGGATGTGACCTTCTGATCCTCCTCTCCCTGTCCCCTTGGTTCTGGGATTACCAACGTGCGCCACCGTAACCAGTTTATGTGGTGCTTCTGATAAAACCCAGGACTTCAAGTATGCATACTAAGTAAGCGTTCTTCCAATCATCCACCCCTAGAAAACCTTTTATGAGCACCAATTATACCTTAGTCTTCCTTCACTACTAACACTGACCCTGGCTAAATAAATAAACAAATATATTTACTATATAATAGGCAGGCCAGTCACCTGTTAAGTTTTGCTTTCTTGCTTATCATTATTCTTTCCCATTAGGCCCTCATCGCTCATATTTCCTTCACTGTAACCACTAGATAAGTGACTTTCTCGTGATTCTTTTCAAACAGCCACCAGTTTTGTTTGGTCTTTGTCCCCCACTATCTCACCAAACAAATACTTCTATGGTTTAGACAGTGACTTTCTGTCTTGACTAATGGCTTTTTCTTTGACCCACTGTCTCTTTTTCCTACCTCTCTCCCAGATCAATAACTGAATTTATGTAGCTATTACTATAGCATTGCATGGTAAACAATGTTAGGTGGGAAATCCATCCTGAGAAACAGAAGGGCTCAGGTGCTGCTGGTTACACGGAAAGGGAGCACACAGAAAGCTGTTTACTTTCCCACCCGAACGAAAAATAGATGCAACTCCAGCCTCAATAATGTCTTGTCTGATTCTCAACTCACTGTAAAAATACTTCAGTAGCTGCTAGGATGGCTCCATTTGGTTAAGAACCAGCCAGAAAAGCAGGTGGGCCTGAGTCTACATCTCTAACACTCGTGTAAAAGCCAGACACAGACAGCTGCACATGCCTGTAATGCTAGATCTGTGGGAAGGTGCAGAGATGGGTAGATCCCTGGAATTTATTATCCAGCCAGCCTACCAAACTGATAAAAATCCAGATTCAGTAAGAGTAAGACACTGTCTCAAAAAATAAGTAATCTAGGAAGACACTGACATCAACCTTTCTCTCTCCCCCCATTCTCCCTTTCCCCCCTTTCTCTCATACACACACACACACACACACACACACACACACACACACACACGCACACAAACACACAAGCACTTGCACATACATGTACACAAACACGTATACCACACACATGCACAAAATACTTGATATTTCAAACAGTGACTATGTAAGTGTTTTTATAAGACTACTAAACACATGGATATTAAAAACTTACTAACTATAGTTCTCACTGCTTTTTCCATCCATTCAAGGGTTTCTGGTTAGAAGACTTTACCTTGAGTTATAACATTTAAGTTTTATAATTCTTCTATTTATGTGTCTTCTATGTGTTTACAGGTGTCCATAGAGGCCAGAATATAGGGCATTGGACCCCCTAAAGTTGGAGTTATGGTATGTTAGGAGTCTCCCAATGTGTGCGCTAAGGACTGAACTTAGGCCCTCTGGGAAAACAGCAAGCACTCTAAACCACTAAGCTATCTCTCCAGCAACATAAAATGAATTTTAAAGATAAAAATCAAACTGTTAACGTTCACTATTATATAATTTCTAGAAATGACATGATTGATAATCTCTAGCATGTATCACTGAGCCTAACACATAGAGTTCTCAATATATAACTATTGAATGGATGAATAAGCTGATGAATGCATGTTGTGCAAAGAAAGTAGTAAGACTCATTTCCATATGTTACACCTGAAAGTTCATCCATTACTTCAAAGTCAGAGCAGATACGCTGTTTCTTGAATGAGTGCCCAGTAGCATGAAAAGACACAGATGACTGGACCTACATCAAGGCAAAACCCAGCAGTGATGACACATCTCCATGTTGTTTGGCTTCATTTTTCTTCTACCTGTCACAGCTCCCAGCCTTCCTGTCAGAACACATCCTGTCTTTCTTATAGAAACTATTATTCATAGTCAAGGTATCTGCAAGGAGAAACATAAACAACATGGAAGGCTCATAGTTCACATTCATTCTTCTTGAAGACAACAAAGTCAACCCTCCTCCATTTGCCTCTTCAATACACCAATATGCATTCCTCCAAACTGCCTTAAAGAAATCTATCCATCCTGCCCTAGGGAAAATAAATATATCTTAATACCAAATAGAATATCAAAGTATGACTTGGATTTATTATAGAGTAAAAATTTCAACTTCATAAACCCTGTCAATCTTAGAGAAGCAACACATTTATGGGAATTAGCCCTGCTCCACAGAGGCAAGTCTAGACTCTTCAGCAAAGTCTGGAGCATTCTCAGTCTTAGGAGAAAGGAAGAATCCATGTGGCAAAGCCACTCAGGAACTTGCATCTGCTCTGTGGGAATGTGGAAGATACAGCTAGAACAGAACCCCAGGTTCAAACAAGTAAGTCTTGCTTTCAATCCAAAACTCCAAGTGTTGATGACAGTAAAGGGGACCAGTTAGAGTGAGTGAGAAACCACATTAAATCTCTCTCTTCTTCAAACTATGTGGGGGAGACCTAGATCCATAAGAGATGCTTGAAAGATGTTATAAAAATATAGGGCAACATTTTTATGGCCTTGATTCCACACCATTTACTGTTTTACCATAAGGATAAAATGGTCTGCTCGCTTCTTCTTCAGTCCACAGTATCCAGTGCATAGTCCATTGTTCTGCCCTCCAACTCAACTATAGAGTCTAAAATGGTCCTATTCTCCAATTCATCTATGTACTGTTCTCCAACTAAACTATGTACTCTAATGATGTAGCAAAGATACACAGACATCTTCCACAAAAGATCAGTTGCAATGGAGGCAGCCTATACAAACAGGTTGAACAAAATTTAGCTAACAAGTCACCATCGGTTCAAGATCATCCAAGAATGAAAAACTAGAATTCTCCTGTAAACCACAAGCATCAGTAAACACCAATATTCCCAGGCTTGCCTGGAAAGATACAATTTACATATTACTGATAATACTTCATACCATCTGGTTGTACACTTAAGATTATAATAGAAAAATATGGTCCTGTGAGTAAAGTGAGATTGTCAGTGTTTGATTTAAGTGGGAACTTGTTATAGGTCTGCTGCTCGTCCGTGGTGGGGGTTGAGGTTTCCCATCTTTGATGGACTCTACTTCTCACCTCCATCACTAAGCACTTTGCTTGTGGATTGAGCCTTTGGGCCAGCTTCCCTTCTTCTAGAAAGGAAATTTCCTGAAGAGCATGGCACAAAGTGAAGACAAAAGTGTAGTAGATGAGGATATGGATGTATATGTAGATTCACCCAGATGTAGCGATTCATTTGGGCCAGAGGACAGTTTATTCTTTTGTCTAATTAAATCACTGGTTTAGCCCAGAGCCCTGGAGCCCTAGAGCATTTTGTCCTCTTTACAATCTAGTCATAATCCTTGAACTGGAAGGCTTCAGCCTTCATACAATCTAGAGCATTTAAACTGCTAGTCTGAACCTGCTAGTACTGACTAAGCTATCTTACTAGCTCATTCTGAACTCTGACTCTTCTTGTTCTTTGGCCTGCTTCTCAACTGACTGTTCAACTGACTCTTCTTACTAACCCTTCAACTGAATCACTCTGTCTACTGACTCTAACTCCTCTGCAACTTTCCTTAACTGCTGAGAGCCTGCCTTTTCTCATGAGAGTTGGATATGTTCTTACTCTGCTAACTCTTCCTCTGATTAATCACTTTGTCTGCTATTGACTCTGACTCATCTCAGATGTCACTTCCTGTGTGACACTGACTTCTGAGTTCTGCTTCCTGTATCTGCCTCCACTGTTTTTTCTAGGGATTAAATGTGTGGACTACCACTGCTTTCTGTATACTGGACTAAAGGTGTGTCTACATTCCATCCAGACAACACAGGCCTCTGAATGCAGCCCCTGAAATGTAGACTCTAGCTTTCACACAGGGCTATTCCTCTACATATTCCCCTTTTCTGTTTTAAGATATAAATTGTGCTATGAAAATAACTTTAACACAATTTGACTGTTGTAATAGAAACAATTATCAATCCCATAAACTTATTAGTCTAAATGTCCTTTTGATGAACCACTTCAGCCATCAATGTGATGATCTTCTATGATTCCAGCAACCATTAGTCCTGATCATCTTTCAAGTTCTCTTCAGCAAATGTCCGTTACTTGACAGCCAAATCATAAATTCTTCACTTCTAATTATCTAAACTTATGCCAGATTTAAAGTTCTTCCATCACTTGATACATTGATTGAGCTCATGGAATATCTAGCACCATTTGAGGTATAGTAGGAACACACAGAAATATATTTCAAAATATATGGTTTTCCACAACATTAAATTTTTATTAGTTTGTATTCTAGATTGCATGAAATGTGATATACTTAAAAAATATACTTAAAAGCCTATGTTGAATATAATTCATTTGTTTTTCATGGTATGACATGATATGACAGCAGTAGTGAGATTAAGATCTAAGAAATACAACAATAGTGATAAAAGAACAAGACATTAGAGAGGATAAGACCTAGGCCAGAGGAGGCAATGCACAGCAAGGTAGGCCTGTCTTGAGGTGTGAGAGTCCCAAAGATGAAAAACTAGAAATAACAGGAGTTCAGCACCTGAGAGAATAATGGTTATTGTGGCCTAAGATTTTGGGAAGGCTTTTCCAATAATACTGCAATCTAGTCAGAAGCCAAAATGGGACAGGTGGAGAGATGGTAAGAAAGTAGAAAGTTCTACACAGACAAATGGAATTTAGAAGAGAAATAAATTTAGCATGTTAAATTATCTAAATGAATTCCAGACTGCCATAGCATAAACACATTTCTGTCCTCCACTTTCCTACTTCATCCATCATAAGGACAATAGAGATCAAGTACTGACCTGAAAACTGCACCAAGCTTATTTACCCAGGTCTTTTAATGCAATCCCAACTATGATGGAGCAATGACCCAGCTTACCACAAAATCTGAGAAGCCCACTTGGTAATGGCTACCTTTATAAGTATGCTCTGTGTCTTCACAGAGCTGTTCTGTCTATGGAAAAATGCAGGACCTCAGTTTTCTTTGAGGCACTGGAAATCAACACATGGTTTCATAATAAGATGGATAGTCTACTAATGACTTACCTGGGGAGAGGACAACAAGAGGTTATTTTGTGAGGACAAGATGCTTGTAGAGTGCAAATGAAAATACAAAGAAAACCAAGTAAAGAACTATACAAATAATATAATTTGATAGGGACAATGATAGATGTACAGTAGGAATCAAAGACAAGTTACCTAGTATTTAAATGTTACAAACATTCATCTGGGAACAAATTGAGGAGGTTTTAAAGGAAGATAGAATCAACCCCAGACATCATAGTTCCTGAGTGATTCCATAACAATGGAAGCATCTAAGGAAGCAGATATGAAAAGAGCACTAGAGCTTAGAGCATTAAAGCATGGTTAGAAATGTAGGTGTATAGCCACAAACAACATAAAATATCTTGTAGTGACTCTAACCAAGCAAGTGAAAGACTTGTTTGATTTGAAGTCTTTGAAGAAAGGAATTGAAGAAGATCTCAGAGGGTGGAAAGACACCCCATCTACCTGGATCAGTAGAATTAACATAGTAAAAATGGCCATCTTACGAAAAGCAATCTACAGATTCAATGCAATCCCTATCAAAATCCCAACACAATTCTTACAGATCTTAAAAGGACAATACTCAACTTCATATGGGAAAATAAAAGACTCAGGATAACTAAAATAGTCCTGAAAAATAAAAGAACTCCCAGAGGTATCACCATTCCTGATCTCAAGTTGTACTACAGAGCTATAGCAATAAAAACAGTATGGTATTGGCATAAAAACAGGCATGTTGATCAATGGAACTAAATAGAAGATCTAGACAAAGCCACATACTTATGGACACCTAATCTTTACTAAAGAATCCAGAAATACACACTGCAAAAAGGCAGCTTCTTCAACAAATGGTACTGGTCAAACCAGATATCTGCATGTAGAAGAATCCAAATAGACCCATATATATCACCCTGCACAAAACTCGGGTCCAAATGGATCAAAGACCTCAACATAAAGCCAGATACACTGAACCTGATAGCACTCTTGGGGTCCCTCAGATCCTGAAGTGGCAGACAAAGAACCTGCAGGATCTTCTAGATATATTATATGGTTGTCTGGTTTGGGGTTGAGATCCCACAGACTGTAGGGTATGTGGGGGTTCTCTGGAACTTTCGCCTGCCTGTGGGACCCAGTTCCTCCTGCTGGGTTACTTGTCCACACTAAATATAGGGACTGACACCTTGCTTTGTCCCATCTTGTTGTGCTCTGTTTGAGCAATAACCCTGGGAGGACTGCTCTCTTCCATGGGGAGAAGTGGGGGTGGGGATCAGTGGGTAGAGGGAGGGTATATAATAGGAGGAGAGGGAAATGGAGGAGTGTAGGAGGAGTGTGGGTATCTATTATACAAGAGAAGACAAAATAATTAATTAAAAAAAAAAACAAAGAAATTTGGGTGTGGAGAAATGAGGGACAGGATGATCTACAGAGAAGAGAGTACTAGGGTCTTAAAATAAACTTACTGAGACCTCAGGGAAGAGATTAAAGAAATATAACATCAGAGTTCCAGAACACATAGGAGCCAGCTTTAGGAAATGCAAGGTAAGAGGTGAAGGAGGAGGAAGATGAGAAACATGTTATAATGCATTGATTCCAACACAGCTATTCAGCCAAGAGTTAAACAAGCACCTCTGGATTTAGCAAGGTCACTGGTATCCTTAAAGGGATGGAGTAGAGCCTTGTTTCTATCTTATTCTCTTATGTAGTCACTTACAGCCCAGGGGTTCCAGGCAGCCTATTTGGGGTGTGAGGATCAGGTCACTATACTTACCCTCTATTGTGGAAATATGGGATGACAAATCATTTAACACAAAGCAAATACCAGTACCTTATAAAGCCACTCTTTGACACCTCCCAAGTCCAGGTCCCTTAAAGAGCTGTCACCAGCAAAACTTAGACACCAGCTGAGAATTTGACTACTGCAAAAACACAGTCATGGCTGAAGTGACAATGCAGTGATTGCTGCTTGAAAAACTCCTTGGGTGGGTTACCATCCTGAGGATCCAGATTGTCTCTCTATAGAAGAGGATGCTTTGGGGACTTGAATGGGGGAGAGGGTTGGTTGATAGTCAAGTTTTACTTTTTTTTTATTTTATTTTCTTGTTCACAGGGAGTTTGGTAGTTTAAATGAGGAATGTCCTCCATAGGCTCAGGCATTTGAATGGAGGCACTTGGCTGCAAAGACCTGCACAGCCTTGGGATTGACCTGACTGGGGCGACATAGGCAATGATCATGAAATGGGAGGCACATGTATAGAAGAGCTAGGATCCAGTGAGCCACGCACTCTGGAGATGCACCAGCCACCCGGAAACTTGGTGTGTTTATTCTATACAGCTGAGTAAGGAGGCAGGCTTTATTATACACCACTGGACGAGGCCAGTTAGATGCTCTTAGTAGGGAGTCTCTGTAAGGGAGCAATCTCTGCTTACAGTCATCAAGGGATGACAAAGCTGTAGTCATACTTTCTACACACGTTATCAGCATCAGGACCAGGGGAAGGCCATGCCATGCCAGAGATGTGAGACACTGGCATCCTCGACGAGGCCATGCTCATCATGTCAACAACACACATTCACTTAGGGCTTTAAAAGCAAAGAAAAGCCTCTGTATCTGTTTTGCTCTCCCTGGTGTGCTCATTACACTTCCCACTTTCCTTCCATTGCATGTTAGTTACTTATCTTGTTGCTGTGACCAAACACTTGACAAAAACAATTTAAAGAAAGAAAGGTTTATTACTGCTCACAACTTGAGGATGAAGTCTATCATACCAGGGAATGTACAGCAGCAGGAACATGAAATAGGCTGGTTGCATCCATAGTCAGAAGGCAGAAAGATGAAGGCTGAGGCTCCCCTTACTTTCTCTTTTCTATTCGGCCCAGGACCAGCCCATGGAATGATGCCACCCACATTTAGGGTAGATCTTCCCACCTCTATTAACCTTCCCATGTTAATTAATCTAGAAACGTTCCCATATATGCACAAAAAGGTTTGTTTTCATGCTGATTCTAACCCTATCAAGTTGGTACTCAAGATTAACCATCACACTTAATAAGGTGGTTTTTTAAAAAGATCCCTCCATCCTTTCAAATGTGATACACCCCCAACTTCTTAAGCTCTTATGATTCTGTTTGACCTCCCACTTCTGACACTGGTCAGATTTCCATAAGCCTTCAGTTGATTTCTAAATACTGTTCCTGGCTGACACCTTCCTATGATGAAATTGAAACCTAGTATTACTGATGACAAGCATCTGACTCTTCACAACTATGTATAGTCAAAAGCTCCAAACACATTCATCTATGCATGAGGTTTAGTCTCTACAGGAACAGGAGACTCAAGAGAAACACTACCTCCTCGGAGCACCAGAGTCACTCTTCCAACACTGAAAGCAAGTGGGGTACCACATCTAGAAAACCACTCTTGAAAAGAGTTCTATGTGGTAACATGTACTGCTACAGAAATGCTGAGTCACCATTAGACCATCACCTGAGTCACCAGACGCACAACATCCAAAGTCTCCAAAACCCACAGTATTATGTGTTGTGGAAGTTTATTTTTAGTTACGTATAAAATAATTGTTTTGTGCACTGTTGGGTGAAGGGCTGCTTAGGTCCTGGTGTTTTGTATTGTCTGCAGGTGTTGGCTTTATGTGGGGAATGTTTGATTGCACATGATCTGCATGTGTCATCAGTAGAACACCTGAGGAGTTCTGAATCAATAAAGACACCTGAGCTCAGAGGCTCAGGGTTCCACCTTCCAGTGTGGAACTTGCCATGATGGTGGTTCCATCTGCTAAGGTCTGGCAAAGATTACATCTATGAAAATGCCTCCATGACTTCCTTGGTGAGGCACCACAGCAGCATACTACTGCAATTATATACAATAAATCATCTTATCCCTAAATTTTCCTTACCAGACCCATTAATAAATTTCTGAATTTTGTAGGCTATATTTTTTTACTTAAAGACCCTTTAAGCTTTCTCATCTTAGAGGCTGTGTAGATATACTTTCAACTCTAGTTTATAATCTACTTCTGATTACCAGTGTACTCGAGTTATGTCTTAGACTGTTCATTAGTCTCTTCTCTAGGAAAACAATCTTGAACACAGATACGAGTATTCCATTACCTGCTAGTTTATCGAGAACTCGAAAGTTTGAATGGTGCTCAGAATATTTTTAAACATAGCTGAGGATTTGTCTTAAATTAATTAAACTAAGCACATGCTTAAACATTTCAGATCCAAAATGATGATGCTACCTTCTCATTCTACTTCTGCTTTCTTATGAACAAAGAGATCTAGACCGAAGCCAAAGTTCCATGACTGCTCTGTGGTTACTTTGGCTCCATAACCTGTAGAAAATCTAGTTGCTAGACAATCACAAGGTTTAGCTTTTGTTCATTAAAAGTGCAGTAAAGAACAGTTTCTAGAGTTTAAACAAAAAAAATAGTTTTAATTTCTTAAATTAATTTATTACAAAATCAACATTTAATTGACAAAATCCATGTTTAAAAAAAAAAAAAAAGACCACATAACTATATGGCCAATCCCTTAGCAAGTTGTGGTGCTCAAATAAACCATGAAATTGAAGAATCTATGTGTGCCCTAGAAGATTACCAAGAGATGAAAGAAAGAATAAGAGCCAGCAAGAGCAGTGACCCCATCAGATGGCAGGTGCTCCAGAGCATGATGTCATGCTCCTTCTGGTTTCACCTTCTTCATAATGCAACTCTTGTCAAGTCCCTTGCTTCCTAATGGTCCTCAGACTTTTATCTACCAATCAATGACTACCACTTCACCCTATCTCATCCTCACCTTGAAATCCTAACTACTCCCCCTGCCCGCAGTTTCCCCATTTCACACCACTTCAATATTCTATCTTTCTAAGTCTAAGTGTCCACCAAATCACTCCTTTTTGCAAATGCCTTCACAGAACCCACATGATCCTCTGCATCTTGGGTGGTTCTTCAGTTACTTTGACTTGATTCTGGCGACTTCCAGCATGAATGTACTCAGACCAGCTCACATGGATGTTATATATCCTACAAAGATTGTCTTCTCTTCTTTATCAGTTAAAATCTTCTAGAAACCCCTATTTAAGACAAAATTAAAGTGTGTTATTTTACCAGTGATGGTACAATCCAAGGGGGAAAAAAAGTACATTTCACAGCTCCCCATATGTGTCCACCTTGTGGAGTGCAGTGAAGCAGAGACAAGAGGAACATTTTAAGGACAGGTGTTTGAGATATTCAGATGCACTGGGACATAGCACACCTCTCTTCTTGACTCCTATTTCCCTCATTAGAAACTTTATACCTTTCATCATGGACATAATATAATGGGCTCGTAGTGTGGGAAAGTACTAATGACTACTTTTTGTGGTTACACAAATGTGACTTCCTATTTATGAACCCAAGATATCCATCTGACTTGGAGTAATTTAGATCATTACAGGACTGTAAGACTAATGTAGGAGGAGATAAGCAAAATGTATTGTACATCTTCTCCGGTAGAGGCTACAGATACTGATAAATTCTAGGCTACATTTATATTTGAATACATCTGTTCAGATGTTAAGTATATCCCCTACAATTCTAGGTAATAATTTCAACCTAGATATATCTCTTAATTTAACTGAAGCAACATATAAAATGGATATCAGGAATGTATATCTTGTAGTCTCTCTAAATATTTTCAGCAATGAGTCAGACTGAAGAACCGCTATCCTAAGGTTACAGAATAAGCACGTTGCTATGTGTTCTGGAGTTGTCATAAGTCTCTGGAAGCATATTCTGTAAGATTTTGATGACAGAGGTCTTCTGATAGAAGCACTGCAGAAATCCATGGACCAGCATAGAAATTGCTTAAGGAAAGTCATGGGCCAAAAGTTATAAACATCCTTCAATTCCTCTACCCTCACCAAGAAGCAGGAAGCAAAACATTTCCACCTATCTCATGCCCTCTAACTCTTCAGAGTTAGGAGGCAGAAACAATGGGTGAGGATGGAGAAAGGAAATGAGCAAGGAAAAAATTTCTCATCTGAATAGAGAGGGGTGATGGCAGCAACAAATCCAAATATGTCAGAAATCACAATTAATTCCAAATACAAAATTTGCCTATCGAAGATGCTCAAATTAAGGACATTTAAAAAAAAACACAAATCTAGTTCTATGCTCTTTTTATGAAATCAAGAAAATTTACACAAAGAAATAGAGATACAAAAAAAGCATAGTATTTGAATGCTAGGCCATGCAAGCAAATGCAGCAAGGGATTGCAGGTTAGTTCCTCACAGAAGCAAGAAGGAGCCCATTGAGGAATTTTAGATATACTAGTTTTAAGATACATTATGAGCTGGAATATAGCTCAGTGGTAGAGCACTCACCTAGCATATACAAAGTTCTGGGTTCAATCCCTAGTACCTCAAAAACAGTAAATAAGCCAAATAAAATTTATCAACCTAAAGCCATAGGAATTATTAAACATGATGAATTGATAAACAGGGGAAGAGTTTTACATACTTTCTTATAATACAGAAATAAAATTGCAACATAGAAAATTTATGCTATTTTCTTATGCTATATGAACTATGTGGTTACTGAGGATATTTACACTTCTTTGGGGCTCTTGGTAGCTGGTAGGTTGCTCAAGCCCCATCAGATGGCCTATGCTCATGCATATAGGGAAGCACTAACCGAACTCACAAAGTTATTACACACACACACACACACACACACACACACACACACAGGCACACATAAAGGACATGAAGTTGGGTAAGTGATTTCAGGTGGAAGGTACTAGAAGGAACTAAAGTGTATTAATATGATTGAAATACATTGTGTAAATGTATAAAATTTTTAAATAATAAACTTAATTTTAAATTTAAAAAAAAACTATGTTTTAATTAGTGAGATGCTTCAGTAACCTAAGTTTAATCCCTGGGCCCACATGGTGGGAAGAGAGAACCATCTTCCATCCTCTGGTCTTCACGTACACACTGTGGCACACATATGGATGCATACATGCCTAAATGCAGAGATAAATAAATACATGTAATTTTAAATCTTTTTAAAAGAAAACTTTAAAAACGTTTCCAACTCGGCATGAGATTCTGCTAGCAGTGTTGTGGGAGGTAAAGGTTCTCTTCAGAACTCCCTCCCTGAAATCCCTCCAACCACAGCCACCCAGTCATGAAGCTAACCCAGGCTACGTCCTAATTATATTGTTGCCATGTGACTGTGGAATGAGACCTCATAAACTTTATAGCTAAACACATGAGTCAAATGTCCCCAACCAGCCTTCTAAAATATCACATGACATTGCTCTCCTTTTACAGCTTCTTAATCCAGCTTTCAACTTTACCTCTTATAGTTTTATTTTTAATTTTCTTTCTTGGCCAAGGCTGCTATTCATTCTTTTCCCCACAGTCAGGAAATATATGCAATAGCAACTTTCTTTTTTTTTTAACCCCTCCCCCATTCACTTTATATCCTTTCTCTCTCTTAAAAGAAACAAAAACAAACTAAACCAAAAAGAGTACAAAAAGAGCATCCGTATGCACAGAGAGAGAGAGAAGAGAGGGAGGGAAAAAGAGAGAGGAAGAGGAAGAGAAAGGGGAGCAAAAACAAAATATGAATTCTTTGTGTTGCCCAACTATTCATGCAGCCTTGAGTGTGGTTGATACACCCAGTATCACTCCATTGAAGAAAACTGGTTTCCCTTCCCAGCAGCTACCAATTGCTAATAGCTTCTTGCTTAGGGGTGAGACAATGGGCCCACTCTCCTCCTCTATGCTGAGATATTATCCAATTTGAACATGTGCAGGTCTAGTGCATGCTCTCAGTCTCTTGTGAGTGCATTGTGCATCCGCCCTGTTATGTCTGAAAAATGCTATTTTCCTGGACTCCTCTACCACCCCTGGCTCCTAATAATCTTCCCACCTCCTCTTCCTCATAGATCCCTAAGCTCTTAAGGGAAGGGTGTGGTGCTGATATACTATTTAAGGCTGAGTGCTCTCTACTAACTAGCTCCTTTGGAATATACCCTTAACTTCTGGCAAGCAAATTGTCATCAACTCTTTCAATCGTGGCTTTCAAACTCTCACCTGTATGAAAACAAACTTATTCTATGGGTGTGTTACTGTTCAACTATGGAAAAACAGACACCATTGCAGATTTAAAAGTAAGAAAATAAGAGGGACTTTTTTTAAGATAGCAAAGAATTTGGGGATCAGAATTGAAAAATGGAAAAGAGAATAAGGGATTGCAACAAACAGGAACTTAAAAACCCCCAGTTCTGTCTCAATCGTCTATTCCAATCCACTGGGAAAGAGATCTTATTTCCAAAAACAAATGCAATGAAACTCACTTAAAAGTTGTATACAGTGTTTGTTTGTTTGTTGAAGTTTTTACTAACTAAAGCTGTGTCTTTTACATACAAATGAGTAAACCTGTCTAAAAGAATTGTCAAAGAGCACTAGCTTGAGTGTTTAACATCTTGCATTCAGGATGAATGTCATTCACTAGCCACATGACTGGATGCAGCTATAGCATCTCAGAGCTGTGGTTCTCCAATGCAGTATTGTTCTCTAAGCTGTAGATACATTTTCTCCACATGCCTTACAAGGCCCCACACAGTGTTAAGCACATGCAGTGTTTTCACCGGAAAGTTTTCACTGACAAGTCTAATCCCATGAACTTTGTGTGTTCTCATGGCTAAGCATTTGTCCTGGTTTTTGTTTTGGTTTTTGTTTGGGGTTTTAGTTGGTTGGTTGGTTGTTGTTTATTTGTTTTTTGTTGCTCTGGGGGGAGTGTTTTGTTTTGTTTTGTTTTGTCGACTTGACATGAACTAGGGTCATCTGAAAAGAGGGAACTTCAATTGAGAAAATGCATCCATATGATTGGCTTGTGGGCAACACTGTGGGGCATTTTCTTGATTGATGATTAATGTTGAAGGGTCCAGCTTATTGTGTATGCATCCAAGAGCAGATCATCTTGGTGTGTCTGAGAAAGCAAACTGAGCAAGCCATGAGGAACAAGCCAGTAAGCAGCACTCATCTGTGGCCTCTGATTCAATTCCTGCCTTGAGTTCCTAACCTGACTTCCTCATGAAAGATTGTAGACAGTAACCTAAATAAAGCCTTTCTCCCGCAGGTTGGTTCAGTCATGGCGTTTGTCACAGCAAACTAAGACAGTTTCCTATGGAAATATTTTTAAAGTCAGATGAATTCTTGGCTATATTCCAACTCTATCCCTTGATTAGCATTGTGTGGAAGTTAAAATTTAACCCAGCAGACATGCTAGGAGACAGAGACAGGAAGGTGTCAAAGACTTGTTGGCAAGGCAGTCTAGCCAACTGGAGAGCTCCAGATTCAGTGAGAGACCCTGCCTCAAATAATCAAAAAAATTAATTAATTAACTAATTTTAAAAAAAACTCCAGGGACAGACTGCAATTCTGCCCCTAGAGTAGGTCATTGCTGACTCCTAATTCTGCCATTTCTTTTCTCTTTAACCTGAAGCAGGTGATTAGTTAACCACTGTGACCTGTTCTTTGTTTTGTTTTTTACCTCAGAAAGCCTTCTTGTTTATTATGAGAATTAAATAATATAATTCTCATAACATACACAATGGTAGATATTCAAAAAGCTTCTTATCAGTTGTCAGAGAGACCTGAGAAGCCCCCAAAACAGTACAGGATCTTCCCATTCATACTGATTATCCACCAAAACTGGTTGATAAGACCCTATTACTAAGGACATGGATGCTTGAACCCTGACACCTAGCTTTCTTAGCTCAAGGTTTTCCAAGGTGCTATGCAGGCTTTTGGAAGCGAAAAAGTATCAATAGACTTAACCAGCTGTGAACCCTGTGAGCTATGAGACCAACTGCCAAGTAAGATGTGCTTGCTGGGAGAACAGATCGTGGCACTACTGTTGTGGAAGTAACCAAGTGCCCTCTGACTGGATCTGAGGCCCACTCCACAGAAGTGAAGTAAATACAAACTTGGTGCTGCAAATCTGGTCAAAAAACCCATGGCAAGAGAAACTGTGGGCTCTAGAGGGGAACTAAATACTGTTGTTTAGATGAATTGACATGGTGTCAAGCTGCCTTATAAATAATCGTATTGATACTCAAAGATAAAAGATATGCTCAACTTTGACCAAACGAAGCCTTTCTTCCCAGTGAACAATGATGAATGTAGACTCGTGGCTGCACAAACTGATAAGGCTAACAGATGAATGTTCAGCCCTAAACAAGGCATTTACACCATCCCCTCTACTGCTCAGAGAACACCATGGATGAGAGATTGAAAGAATACAGGCGTTGGATGATGGGCAGAAGGGATGTGAAATGTCACTGTCTGGGCAAGACATAGCTATCATAATCACAAATTTATAGCAGCTACAAATACACACACTGGATCTGCACAAAAATGGGCCCCACAAAAGTTAGGCATGGATGGAAGAGGGGCTCAGGGGTCCCTACCACTCACTGCTGAACTACTTGCTGGTGATACATTCAGGGAGAGGGGGAGTCGTTGCCTCCAGTTGTACTCTCACTGAAGACTCCACCAGATGTCCATGGAGTGTTCCGGTCCAATGCTAGCAGGTGACCCTGGTTAAACTAAAATGACTCACAAAATGAGAGCAAAAATCATGAATCTGGGAAACAGGTTGGTAGAAAGAAGGAGGTGTGGGGGTAGGAAGGGGACGGGGAATTAAGAGTGGGAGGAAAGTATTCAGAATACATTTATATACGTGTATGAAATTGTCGATAACAAATTAATCCGTTTAGACTCCAGTCGATAATATTATTGGGCTGACCTTTACAGCTGCCTCCACTTTTCTCTGGCCCTAAGCAGAGCAGTATCTACCATTTATTCATCAACTGTGGTACATTCCCACAAAGATTTCTGAGTTAAGTCCTTAAACTTTCCTGGTAAGATTTAAGCATGAAGCCTAAGTCCCAAGCCTTGTACCAGTCTATAATCATTCAGAAGCACTATGGCAAAGCATCCTTTATGCTAAACTTGGGAATGCATGCCTGGGTATAAGCATGAAGTAGCAACATATCAGTATTTTTTTTAATTCTAATTGCTATTTTTTTTTCAGTTGAAGCTTAGCTTCAATCCCTCTGCGAAGCTTCCCTCTATCCCCTTGTCTTCCCTGCCAAAATACCCTGAAGCTGCTCATTCCTTGTTATAGAACTAGCTTTCTGTGCTATCATCTGCTTCATCTTGAGATTGTTAAGACCCTCCAGACTGATCCATCTTTTAGTCCCCAAATTTCACCACAATACTTAGAACATACAAAAAAAAAATAGTTTGTCAGGTACACTAAACCAATTTCATTTTGAGGATCTACATGAAAACTGTCAGAAAATTATCCTTCCCCATCCCTCAAAAAAAAAAAAAAAAAAAAAAAAAAAAAAAAAAAAAAACCTACCAGACAAAAACCTGCAACAGAAACTACAGATATACTAAAGCAAAGCAGACTGTTCTGGGTTCATAAATCACAGAGCTGGGAATAAAAACTACGTAAGGGATTGATCATGTAGCTGCTTATGGGAAGTTGAAGGGGAAAGAATCCTCCACCAGGGATTGAGAGGTCTGGAGTTAGTCCAAGCCCTGTCCTTACAGCCTGTGTGCCTCCCTAAGCCTGGTGGAGTTAATCCAAGCCCTGATCTTACAGCCAGTGTGCCTCCCTAAGCCTTGTACTGGAAACAGTGATTCACAGTCCCTTCAAGCTCTTTCCACATAAGCACATCTGGACACACTGTCATTAGCCTCATCCAACAGTTAGGATGATTGAAACACAAATAATACTCCATCTCATACCAGAACCCAACAGTGACTGGCTGCCTTGGCTACAATAAACAAGAGCAGGAGACCTTCCTGTCAGAAGCCTGGCCTACAGAAGTGACCTAGATGGACAAGGAAACAGAAAGGATCAGAGCAGACAGAGCATTCTGCCAGTCACCAGCACAACTGCTGAGCTCCCTGCAAACAGTGATGTCTTCATCAGTGTCCATGCCAGGTAACCGGAGACAGAAATTACTCAGACTCCCACTATGAACACAGTGTTGGCTGTGTCATCATGTCTGTGCAGCCAGTGAGAGGTCATCAAAAGTCTATCAATTAGCTATAAAAACAAGTCCAGAGTTGAGAACTTGATTACCTCTGGGCTTATATACCCACATCCAAATAGATTGCTAGGAGGCCTTTAAAAACATCTGTAGGTAAAGAATGTGTGCACAGACTTTAGCATATGAAAGCCATTCAGCCTCTTAGAAGACAAAGTGAGAAACTAGTGCTGAATTATAATTTAAACATTTAAAGTCTATAATCAGAAGTTTCGTCTAAGCTAATAGTTTTTGAGTCTTTAATGAGGAATCTGGAAATCTACTAAGCTAGATCCATATTTTACATTCTCAGCTATCATTTTATTGATTCTATGATTCCCACATCATAAACTTCACCCTTTCAAAATGTCCACACAACGCATATTTCCAGTGTAGGCACCATTATTCCTACTTAGTTTCATAACAGCTTTAGTCACCCAAGTAATAAACCTCTAGGCACTCCATGTTCTTCAGTCACCCGGCCACTGAGAACTGCTAGTCTCCCTTTTCCCTGTGGGTTTGCCCATTTCAAACACTTTAAACAAATGCAGTAATACCAATATATGACTTTTGATGCCTGGCTTCTTCTTGTGTTGGATTTTGCTCTCTAACGTTTGATCACAGGACCTAACAAGAGAAGCTTATCTTAAAACCATCAGTTATCATTTTCAGAAATGCCTTGCAATGCTCTACGAAGTGCTTAAAACTCAGGGCTGGACAGATGGCTCAGCAATTCAAAGTGCCTAATGCTCTTGCAGAGGACCTAGGTTCAGTTGCTGATGATTACGTGGTGGCACACAGATGCATATAACTCCAATTTTTAAAGAGGATCCGATGGCCTCTTCTGACATCTGCAGACTCATGCAAGTATGTGGTGCACATACATACACTGAAGCACATGCCCATACGTACAAAATAAAATAAATAATTTTGTGAACGCTTAGAACTCATGAGCTTTGGTGGGCTGTGATCTGATCTAGTCTGTAGACTCTCCAGCCCACGGGCAGGAAGTTCTTAAAACTTCCTAGGCTAAGTCTGAAATCATCCCTCAGTTAAACATGATTTCACAGGAAACACAAGAACACCAGAATCCCTTGAATCCAAAGCTCCGTATGTCTGCTCAGTGGCCCTAAGGCAACCTTGAGCAACTTTCTCTTTAACTTCTCTTGTTTGTTTGTTTTTTCACTTTTCTCATCTATAAAATGAAAGTGACCATATCATCCTCACAGGGATGTTATGAGGACTATGCACCAACTACTTAAAGCCTGGAACAGAGAAAGCCTTCAATAAATTACTCTCACTCCCACTTCAGAATTATCATTTCCTGTTTCCTTAAGTGTTGCTGCTGTTCATCTCTGTGTTCAGACAACTAACCAAAGAATTAAGTTGGTGGTGATCTTTGCTTGCCTTGAGGAAATGCCATGCAATAGGATGTTTGGGATCATCCCTGGGCTGATGGTGCTGGGTTCTATAAGAGAGCAAGCTGAGCAAGCTGTAGGAAGCAAGCCCGTAGGCAGCACCCGTCTCTGCCCTCTTCATCAGTTCTTGCCTCCAGGTTTCCACCCTGTTTGCATTTCGCCCTGATTTCCTTTGATGATGGACTACAATGTGGAAGTATAAACCAAATAAACCCTTTCCTCCCCAGCTTTGCTTTTGGTCATGGTGTTTTGTTTGTTTGGAAGAAGCTGTGGAAAAGAGTACCTGGCAGGTGAATGCAAGCATTGCAGATATGGGCCCTGCTTACAGCAGGGTCTCATGAGAGCTGGCCTTAGCGAGCCCCTCCATGGCCTCTACAGAACATTCTGAAGACAGTGTTGCTTATAGTAAGTTTGCAATCATGAAAGCTGAATAAATAGATTTTAGCAGCCAATGGGGAAAATGAGCCACCCTAGATCCAGATGGCTTGATTTGATAGTCCCAAAGAAGGAAAAATGTCTCCCACCGTTCTTCCTAAATGGCAAGGCTTAGAAAATATTCCTGGTAAGTATCAGGTCCTGTCAAAAGTGTGTGAGATACAGAGGCAGTGAACCGACAGCAACAGAAAGTATCAAGCAAAGGTGCCTTTGAAATCTAAATTAAACCCATCGCTGACTTCATTATCTACTTTATTTCACACAGGATAAAGCAACCACCAGAAGGTGTGGCCTCAGAAGTTAAAACAAGACGGCAGATAAAGTGCATCTGAATCAGACAGTGTGGAGAAAGCTTCAGGAGCTAGGGCAGCAAGGGAGGTGTTAATCATGGGCATGCCCAAAGCAAGCACTCACAATGAAAAGCAGGTCACCACAGCACCCACCGGAGTATGGAACAAGATAACTCCAGTTGTCAAAGCTATGGGTGAGACCAGAGGAAGAAATGAGTCACAAATCAGGAGGTAAAGTGAAGATCTCTGAGTTAAGGACCACAAATAAAGTAAGACAAGCAAGGGCACTCACTGCCTGGCTCATTTTGCATTGTCATGAAGAACTGTGTACTATTAACAAACACCTGCTATGCACAAAATGAATGTTTCAATGAATTCACAGATCCAACAAACATTTCCGAGTGACTATAGGGATAAAGACGTCTTTTATGATAGCACTAAATCCTGCCAGCAAGACAAACCCCAAAAGCAATTAAGGCATAAGATGATACTTTGTGGGTCATATAATGGCAGAGGTGGGTGAACTTGATGTGCAGTAGGCTTTAGGGTAGCAACAACAGTAACAAAACCATTCCCATTGACTGCCCTAAGTCCTACTAGAGAGACAAACTCCAAAAGCAGTTAAAATAAAACACAATACTTGGTAGATCCTGTGATGACAGAGGAGAGTTAACTTTCTAAGTCAAGTGATCATATGACTCATCACCCAAACCAGAAAACTATGAGAAAGGAAGGAAATGATATTGATAATTGTACTGGAACAATGGGCATATACTACAACTGCTCCTGGGCAAACCAGGGTGAATGTCACCCTCTAAGGAATAAAAGTGAGTATAAAAGATCTAGAAGGAGGGTAGGGTTGAACAGTGGACTAAAGAGGAAAGGGATGAGAGAGAGATGAATAGGCAAAATAAGAAAAAGAAGTTACCCAAAGGAACTTCAGAATGTTGAAGCTAGAAGAACCTCCAAGATAAATGAGCTGAATTTTACTACAGTGAAACCACCATTTGTTAACTACCCACCATAATCTATGCTATACAATTTTAAAGAATATTCTTATTTAATCCTACTCAGAACAATATTTTTTTTTTAATTTATACTGACCAGGTTTCACTAGGTAGCCCAAAGTGGCTTCAAACTCCTGGGCCCAGGCACATCTCCTGCCTCAGCATCCCAACTAAATTGGGACCACAGGTATACAACAGTGAACACAGCCAAGAGAGGTGTTACTACCCCCCAGATTGCAGATTAAGACACAGATCAGTGAAGCTAAGTGATGGAGCTGAGACTCTAATCCCTGCTATGAAACTATGGTTTGTATGTACATATTTAGTAGCACACACAGCATTCATACCTAGGATTTCTAACTTTCAGTCTGTTTATATTGGATTAAATACTGTCTCTCCAAAGTTCAGATCTCCTTGGATCCTCTAAATGTGACTTTATTTAGCAGTAGGGTCTTGCAAATATACCCAGTTAAAAAAAGATCATGCTGGATTGGGATGGACCTGATTCTAATAATTATTGAACTGATAAGAGAGAAATGTAAGCACAGACATGAGAAGAGACCTAGGAAGACATACAGTGAAAAACATCCTTCATCCATTAGGATGACATGAATACAAGCTAAGAAATGTCAAAAGGGTCAGCAACCTCTGGAAACCAGGAAACGGCAGGGACAGAGTCTCTAGAGCATTGGAAGGGAGTGAGGCCACATACACATTTTATTTTGGATATCTGGCCTCCAGAAATATAAGAAAAAAATTTTTTTTTGTTTTAAACCAATGATTCTATGCTACTTTCTTATGGCAACCCTGCAAGATACCATGGAAATACACCACAAGTGGGTAATAGAACAGGAGGTAGTGGAGGTGGAAGACAGGTCACAGGCAGGCCAGTGGCAAAGACAAGACTGATATTCTACAAGGAAAAACTGGAGCAAAGGAAAAGGTGAGGTAAACAAAACCCGACACCAAAAATAGTTACTTTGGTTCCATGATAATACTTCCTCTGCACGTCAACCTAGCTGTTCTCGTTACGCTCCTTCCTGCTTCAAAGGCTCTCATAGGAGTGCTGGCCAACTATGTCCCAGGAAAATTAAAAAAGTGACAAAACCCGAGAAAGACCTGACATGATCTTCTCATAGGAATGAAACCCACAGCTTGGTGAGTGTCATGATGAACAATGAGTCACAGCTTCAACTAATCAAGTTGTCTTTGCTCTAGCAAGGATGCATAAATAATGTCTAATCACTGAAATTGTTAAAGGGTATGCAACTATTAAACCAGGGAAATGAAATAATACAAAAATCAAATCAATTTAAAATACACTGTGAAAAAGAGGGAAACAACTTAGAGAGAAAACAGAAAGTGAAGACTTACACACAAAGCCAGACCAGTGGAATACACCTGGAATGCTCTTGGGAGGTGAAGCCAGAAGGATTAGGAATTCAAGGTTATCCTTGGCTAAATAGTAAACCAAGATCAGCATGGACTACAAGACATTCTGTCTGAGAAAGAAAGGGTGGGGGGAGAAACGGAGAGAAACGGAGAGAAAGGGAGGAAGGGAGGGAGGAAGGAGGGAAGGAAGGAAAGAAGGAAGGAAGGAAGGAAGGAAGGAAGGAAGGAAGGAAGGAAGGAAGGAAGGAAGGACGGACTTAAAACACAATTATGTCTGTAATTACATCAATGGGGATGAATTTTTAAAACGAATGTATTGTTTGTAGATGTAGATTCAGGGAAAAGGGCAGTTTATACTTTGTTGATTTCTTCCCCGGATCTTAGAGGATTTTAGCCTTTATACAATCTAATCTTAAGCCTAGACCTAAAACGTTTAAACATCAGAGACTTACTGCTGACTGAATCACTCTGACTAGCTCTTTCTGAACTCAGAGCTGTACTAAACTCAACTGACTCTTCTAGTTGGCTGATTCAACTCACTCACTTTTCTGGCTCAAATTCTTCTCCAAGCGGCTGGTTTAAACTGTCCTTTTGACCAACTGACTGTTTCTGACTGAACTCTTTTGGTTCTGGCTGCCTCTGGATGACTCTTGCCATTTCTCTGACTGAACCACTCTGTTAGGTTTCAAATTGACTCCTTCTCCCAAATTCAGTTTTTCTGATTCTGACTCCTGCTGAACTGCTTCTGCCTCAGACTGCCTGGCTCTGAGCTGAGAGCTTGCTTTTATATGAGAGTTGGGTGTTTCCTCACGCTGCTAACTCTTCCTCTGATTCATCACTTTGCCAGCTCTTCACTCGTGATTCATCTCAGATGTCACTTTCTGTCTGACATTGACTCCTTCTGAGCTCCACTTCCTCCTCTGCTTCTACTTGCTTCTGTCTTAAGGATTAAAAGCATGTGCTACCACTGCCTTCTGAATACTGGGATTAAAGGTCTGTACTAACATTCTTTCAATCCAACAGCAGCCATGCTGATAGATTAAAGGATTAAATGTACCCCTACATTGTTAAAGAAAATAAAATATAATGTCCATTTTTTACTAGAGAAATATTTAAAACAAAGGGAACAAAAAAGTCAGAAATTTAAAAAATGGGAAAAGCTATAACATGCAAACACTAAAACATATAAAACTGTATTAGATTGAATATTCTTTGAAACAGAGGCAAATACTTGAGAACAAGTCTTTGGGAAGCGATCCCATGAATCTCCAATAGAATTTGGAAGAGGAGAGAGTGTAAAGAACACGAAGTTGGATGGGTAAAGAGATGGGGAAGGCATGGGAGGAGTCGAGGAGGGGGAAAAACAAGATCAAAATATATTGTATGTGAAAAATTAAATTTAAAAAAAAGTAGAAAGATTTAAAAGAGAAGAGGAAACCAGTCCTGGGTGTATTAATTAGCAGGCTACCACATTGGAAATCTGTGGCTCAATCTTTCTGATAACCTATGAGAAATGATGTATAGTATCTTAGAGTGGCCCCAACCAATATATGAGGAAGCCCCAGTATTTCTCTTCCAGTACCAGACAAGCACTGTCTCCAGAGTATCAACCTTCCAGAACTTCCAACTTGCCTTCCCTAGCACTTCTTTCTGCTAAGAAAAATCACTCAGCTAAAGAATCACAGGTGATTACAGTGGGAACCCACCAGTGAGCACAGCAATGGCAGGTGCCCTGGAAATGCAAGCGAATTCGTGGATCTGCTGCATAGTGAAAATAAACATTAAAGCAAATGCATTGTTAGAAACAAAGTAATACTTTGTTAAATTTTTTATTTTACTTTTTACTTTATGTTTCTTCTCCTATATAATACATCGCAACACCCCTCCACCCCTCCCTCCACTCCTACCACCTCCCCCATCTCCCCTCTCCCAGAGATCTACTTCCCCTTCCCCCACCTAACCCCACCCTCACCTCTCCCCAGAAAAGAACAGTCCTCCCAGGTTTCCTGCTCCAACAGGGCACTATAAGATGGAACAAGGCCTGGCACTACTCCCTACATCAAGGATGGAATAGGCAACCCAGTAGGAGTCAAGGAGTCTCAAAGGCAGGTAAAAGAGCCAGAGATACACCCCCCTCCAGTTTGTAAAGAGTTCTCCAACAACATCAAACCAAACAACCACAAGACATATTTGGGGGACTCTGCAGGTTCCATGTCTGCTGCTTCAGGCTCTGTGAGTCCCTAAGATTGCTGGTCAGTTGACTCCATGGGGCTTTTCTCCTGGGGTCCTCAACCCCTCTGGTGGGCCCAACCCCTCCTTCTCCTCTTCTATGGGGTTCTCCGAGCTCAGCACAGTGTTTGGCTCTGGGTCTCTGTGTCTGCTACCATCAACTGCCAGAGGAATCCTCTCTGAAGAATATTGGGCTAGGCACCAATCTATGAGCAGAGCAGGATAACATTAGAAATCATCTCCTGGCTATCCAGTCTCTAGTTCCTGGCATATGCCCTGCAGTATCAGGCATGGGCTCTCTCTTTTGGCATGGGGTTCTGCCCTTCCATTGTCACAGTAGATCCTATAGGGAACATAGGTTATAAGTTGAAGGTTTTGTGGCTAGGATGGTGTCCCAGTTCCACCACTGGAAGCCTTGCCAGTTATGGGAGATGGGCTTTTCCGGCTCCGTAGTCTCCATTACTAGAGGTCCTTGCTAGAGCCTCCCTCATAGATTCCGCTGAGTTTCCACTGCACTAGGTCTCCCGATTTCCCCCTAGATGTCCTCCAATTCCGGTCTCTCTCTCCCACTACCTGGTCTCTTCTCTTCCCACTCCCATCCTTCCCCAGCACTTGCATGTTCTGTTCTATTTCCGCCTTTCCAGGGAGATCCCTGTGTCCCCACTGGAGCCCTCCTTGTTGCGTAGATTCTCTGGGTCTATGGATTGCAGCACCTTTGTTGTTTGCTTAACAGTTAATATCCAAACCATATAAGTCAGAAACTGGCAGAACTAAAAGAGAAAATAGCAAATACACAACTGTAGCAGATCTTAACTTACTCTCCTCATTAACTAATAGAGAGAATAAAAATAGTGCTAAAGATATCACAGATCCAAACAGCACAAACAGCTAATTTAATTGATGTATATAAAGAGAATGTCTAACAGCTTCAAAATATTTTTTTATTCTCAAACATAAAAAGATATTTTTTTAAAAACTGACATAAGCCAAGTCTTATATAGTTCATAACTAATATTACACAAAAATAGTGTTTCCCAGCCACAGACCATATGAAAATTAATAGCTAACAGACTATGAAATTCTACACACAAAGAAATTAAACATATGTTTGTAAACAACCTATCGATCAATGTTTTTAAATCACAATGATAATTGTTAAATATTTTAACTGATTGTAATGAAAACATGATACATTAAATTGAATCATAAATTATTAAGTTGTGCAGAAATGGAAATGTATAGTCATAAGTACACAGCCAAAAAATGAAGAATGTGAAATAGATTATTTCAAGAAATAAAACAGATAAAATTGACACCAATTGTCCAATTTTTTGTCATCTTGACATAAGCTAGAGTCACTTGAAAAGAGGGAACCTCAATTGAGAAATGCCCCAACTAGATTGGCCTTGGGCAAACCTGTGGGGCATTTCCTTGACTAATAATTGATGTGGGAGAGCTGCCCAGCCCATTATGGGTGACACCATCCCTAGGCAGGTGATCCTAAGTTGTATAAGAAAACAGGCTAGACAAGCTATGAGGATCAATCCATTGAGCAGCATTTCTCCCTAGTTCTGCTTCAGCTCCTGCCTTGCGTTCCTACCCTGAAATGAACCCTTTCTTCCCCAAGTTGCTTTTTGTTATGGTGTTTATCACAGCAATACAAACCTTAAAACACCAAGGAAAGGAAAAGGAATAATAATGTGATCAGTACATATGAAAACAGATTGGTAAATTAAAAAGCATTAATAGAAAGGATCACAGAACCAGAAATTATTTCGTGAAATATTTAATAAGTTGGCATTTATTTATATCTCATGAAGTATTTAACAATTGATCAATAAATAGAAAACACATCAAAATTATGTATTAAAAAGATGGATTGATGTACTGTCATGGCTTTTTTTAAACCTTATAGGTCCTTTGCATATATATTATGGTCCTTTGCATATATATATGGAAAGAAGAAAGGAAGGAAGGAAGGGAGAAAGGGAAGGAGGGAGGAATGAAGGAAGGGGAAATCAAAATAATTATATAACTATTTAAAAATTAAATTTATAATTATAGCTTTTACAAAGAGAAAACATATACCTGCTATAATAAATTCTACTGTTATCTGAGAGTAAATAACAGTATCACTTGCTTGTGATTGTGCTTTATTAATTTAACATAATCATGATATGAAAACCTGACAAGTTAGAAACAAGAGAACTTCAGGTGCTGACTCCATGAGCAGGAAATGCAAAACCACTATGCCAGATATTCTCAAATGCTACTTAAGCACAGAAATAGAACTGTCACAGATCATGAGTAAAACAGGGCTATCCCAGGATGGAAGTCTGAGTTAGCATCTGCAAATCAATACACAGTGCACAAGTGATAGAACAAAGAAGAATCAGATATTTTTATTAAAGAATTCATGAAGTGTGCTTATTGATAAAGTTAAATGCACATATGTGAGTGAAAACTGAAAAATGTAATGTAGTAGAAATTGAAAAAAATAGCCTTATTTAATAAACGATGCAAAAAAAAAAAAAAGCCTACTATAAGCATGCTACCCAGTTGTAAGATAAAAACATAAATTTCAAAATCAGAAATGAGGTCGAGGATCCCAGGTGCCCTCACTTCCATTCAGCATTACAATGGGAAGCCTTAATCAAGGTGATAAAACAGAAAAAGGATACTTTGAGAGTCATGATGGTTGAGAGAGACACAATGAGCCATTATTCGTCAACAGCAGACTTGTGTATGTAGAATATCCAAAGTAATGCTAGTTTTCGTTTCATCGCTGTGATAAAACACAGACTGAAATCAACCTGACCAAGAAAAGGTTTGCTTGGCTTATGTTTCCATGTCACACCCCGTCACTGAAGGATGCCAGCACAGAAACTCAAGAATCTGGAGTCAGGGACCGAAGCAGTAGCCAGGGAGGATTGAAGCTTACTGACTCAGTTCAGGCTCATGTTTAGCATTTCCTTCTACGTGCCAGGATCATCCACAGTGGGCTGGGCCCTCCCATATCAGTCATTAATAAAGAAAATGGCCTCCACAGGTCCATCTGATAGAGGCAATTCTTCAATTGAGATTCCATCTTCCCTGGTGACCCTAGTTTGGGTCATGCTGACAAAAACTAACCAGCATAAATCACCAGAATAATAACTGAGTTTAGCAGAAAATTTAATTAGCTAACTTAGTTCATTCTTTCATCATTCCATACTTGTATACTATGGATTTTGGGCCCTGTCCCTACCTCCCATTTCCACTCCTCCCTTACCACCATCACCCACTCCTTATAAGCTCTTCTCTCTCTTTACCAATTTGGATTTGTTTAGTTTCCACAGACTTTAATCTGTATGCTTCTGAGTTTGGAATAAACCATCAGAGCCTGGTGGGCTCACCAGTGGGTACACAACCAGATACCACACTTCTCCCAGAATCTGCCAGTTGCCAACAGATAGACAATAGGTAGTGGAGTCCTGAGTCTCTTTCCCCTTCCACAGCTGACTATAAGAGGGGCTCAACAATTTCCTATTCTCAACATCTCTGCATCCGTTGGTCTTTGCAAAGAGAAGCATCTGAGTTTAAGACTGAGAGTAGCCTCTGTGTAGATAGAAACATGGATAGTTAGAGGTGGTTTGATACTGTGTCAATTCAGCTAAACACAGTTTTTAAATTCAGCATTAAGATTTCAAAATTAAGTGTCTTTCTACATGCCACCAAGAAGAAAAAAATACATCTTTACAAACTGCTGTTTATAACAGCCATAAAATATAAAATATCTACAAAGGGTAGACACACATTGTAGGTCCTCGATACCCATGCAGCCACATTTGTGACAACTTTAGTTCATCATGTGTAAGATAGAAACAACCCAAGCATCCTCAGCAGACCTGATGAATAGATGCAGTGCTCACATACAGTGGAATATTGACCTTGCACAAGAGACCTTTCAACAAGTGGTGGATGATAAACAAAACTTGAGAAGAGTGTCCTGGTAGAATAAGCCAGAAACAAAAGAACAAAGACTGTGACTCCATTAAGAAGAGAGCTCTAGAACTAGGCAAACCCATGGAGACAGAAAGGATTACCAGGAACTGGAAGAGGCCCAGATGATGAGGCATTGTTTAAGGGCTACAAAGGTTCTGTTTAAAAAAAAAAAAAAAAGCCACAAGAAGACGTTGTATTTGTGCAACACTATGTTCCAAGCCTCTTTAAAGTGGTTAGAATAGTGGTTTATGTAAATAGCTTTAAATATATTTTTTTTTGTTTGGTGCTGGAGACAGAACATACCCCTGTATGTTCTAGGCAAGTCTTCTGTCACACTGCAACATCCACAGCCCTTAAAGTCTTCTATTTATTAAGGCTCTTCCTCATTCTGAAACAACTCTGGAGCCAAGGCCAGACGCATAGAAGTCACCTAAAATGTTTACTCAATAAATGACCAGCCAGGTGGCAAAGTCCTTGCTTACAGCCATGGAGATGGCAATGGAAGAGAAGCAGAGAGAGAAGCACTTAGTACCTTCTTTGCTACAAATATTGCTGAAGTCTTTTCATCATTAAAGACTCATGTAGCGCAAAAAGAACTTACCGTTATAACCAGAACCCCAGTTAAGCATCCCGTTTTGTTCGGTTACTGCTTATATTTTCACACTGTATCATGTTCATATTTATAAGGAGGCCAACAGAAGGCCATGATTTTTGTGTAACTATGGGTTGGTTTTCTTCTAGTAGGGTCCATAGTGCAAACTGAGCTCTACCAGCAACCACAGCCAAAAAGCATACCTTGAGGTCAACTGAGACAGCTCACAGCTGTCCACATAAGAGCAAAGGAGACCATCACCGGTGAAGCACCAAATGAACTCAACTGTTCATTTTGTGTTAACCTGTCAGCTCTGGTCCCCCACCCATCTGTTGGATACAGTAGTGTGGCAGAGACCCAATGGGAACTACTGAGAGGGCTAAACCAAGAGGCACAGCCAGGAAACGCTGGTGCGGAGTGCATACTGGGATTAAACTGGGAAATGAGAAAGTAAACATTCGACTACCATAATGGAGTGAAAGCAAGCAGCCTTTCGGCTGTTCTTTGGAACAAATGATTCCAGTTCTTTAATGTTTACCTGTAGGTCAGACTAAATAATAAAAGCAAAAATGCTGTCTACAAGCCAAAGGACTGGAGGCCAGAGCTCAGTTCTACCACTTACCTCTCATATGATCCTGGCAAGTTGCGTCATGTTTTTGGATCTTGGTTTCATCACCTATAAAAATGATGGCTTGCTGGAGGCTTTGTATACTGTAATCCTAGAAGCTGTTGCCTAGATACCAGCACTGGCTGTATCACCTAGGTGCGACACCTGCAAAGACCTCTTTACTCTCCGTGAATTACTTTCCTCAGTGGAAAATGATGGCATAACTATACATTTCATGGTAGTTAAATGAGCTAATGCTTCTGCCACCTGTAGAACTGTATTATAATGAAAGCTGAATAAAATTTAAATGGGCAATACTATGCGAGTTTACTTTTCTTTTTTAAAAAATAGCCCCAGAGATTTAAAAACATGTTAGATGTTTCTGAAGTTTGCTACCAGAACTTTCCTGAGTGAGTCCATTTAATGTAAAAATTTAGTGTCAATTTCCCTAGTAGAAATTTGAAAGAAGGAATAATTTTCCATGGAGTTAATTATAAAAATCATGCATACTACTAAATAGCATAAATATTAATAATAGTAATAGTAATGATATGCTTTTAAATCCTTTAATACTTTGAAGAGGTTTTCTCCAAGCAATGACCAAGCTCTAAAAATGAATCAGTATTGCTTCAGGAATAAACAGAGAAGCCACACTACCTGTGACACATTTGTTGACATAGGATGCAGTGTCTGAGATGAGGCAGTAAGCCTGACCAGCTCTGCTGTCCAGAGTAAGATGAAGGGAGGCTTCATCTTCTGTTCTCCTCTTCCCTCTGTGCTGCCCTCCTACATCTATCTTACCCCTGCCATGGCTTCCAAAACTATATTCTCACTAAAATCTCAGAAGAAATGAAAGTAGAAGTTCAAATACTTAGTTAAACCAATGATTGTCCTTTCCTTTTGCCAATAGTCATAAACCCACTTTTATGGTTTCTGCTCATTTGATATATGATGCATAAAGAGATTAATCACTTTCCTTTCTCCATATAATCATATAATCTCTATATATAGCTTTTTATTTTGGTCTGATTAGTGAATTATGAACTGGGGCACAGTCCATACTTTATGGGGGTTATAGAAACTGTCTCTATGCAAGAGTTCAGGCAGTGGGTGTATACACAAGCAGTCTAGGCAGATGTGGTGTAGGTAAGAAGAATGTGAGTCCTGTGTGGCTAAGCCTACAATGAGAGTCTGGCCTCTATTGAGTTTGGGGACACTATGGAGACTGGCTCTGTTATTTGAATGGGCCTCTGGTATTGGCTACTCCAGGAGGGGTGAGGGGTGTGTATCACCCATCCTGGTTGTAGTGCTTCACAAGGAAAGGCAGAAGCAGAAGTCATGGCACCCTCTTTGTAGGGCTTACATTCAATCTTTAGAGAACTGTGTAGTCAAACAGGGTGCAGGAGTGATATATACCAGGGATGTACGCCTCACCTATATGCAGATGCAAAAACCGTCCTCTCTCTCACTGCTACCAAATGTGTTCAGGCCTTACCAGTATCAGGGTCTCAAAGCTTCCCTAGACGTACTTGTCTGAGGACAGGGTAATAGCTTGGAGTTAATCTCCCCTTATTCTTGATTCCTATAGCTACAGTGACCATTAGAGATCTGGCAAGAAAGAGGCATGACTAAAAATTAATAAAATGTATGTCAATTGAGATACCCTTAGGACAGGGCCCAGGAAGAATGTGATTTGCACTGGTCACAGTTCTCTTCCCAGACCTCCCTAGCTGTCTAAGACGTCCCAAGGGAAGGGTGACTGATGTCTGAGATCTCCGTACCTCTCCCCACACTCTCCCTCGGTTTCTTTCATTTAAAATGCCTACCACAGATTGTGTAGGAGTGGGTTGTGGCTGACGCTAGGCAACACTCCTCTTAGTTAATGTGCTCACAGGAGCAAGGGAGAACAGAGCACAGTCAGCCCTAAATTGTTTTACTCCACACCATCTTAGACTATGTTTGGCAGGTGAAGCTATAGCCAGGACATAGGCATCTTGCTCAAAACATCCCAGTAGGCTTCTGTGGACAAGGGAGCAGTGGACATTGAACAGATTGTCCATGGGTGAGAGATGGGAAGAACAAGTAAGAAACTGTCCTCGGTCCTGGTACCCACAGGGGTCCACAGATGACTGAGCACAGATGACCAGAGTTCTTTCAGATGATACCTGCTGCTCCTATCTACATCCTAACATCTGGTCCTTACTAAGTGCCATGCTCAGTGAGTGGTGTCAGTCACTCCACTAAGCCCAGTCTGACTTGTGAGTCAGCCTCCTGCTCAGCCAGTGTGTTGAGTGTTGTCTTAACACACTAGTTGTGTGTTGGTGTGTCTGTGGGGCCGAGAGACGGGAATATATCGGAGTTTCTGCCCCTAAGTCAGTCCAAATTCAGGCAGTAGGACTTCTCTTAAGATGGCCCAAGGCCACAGAAGAGTACTCCTACATTGAAGCGCTCCTCCAAGGTAAACTCTTCCAGGGCCAATCTACTGTGCATGTTTCAAGGCCTCTTACTTTTATGACTATAATTCTGCAAGGGCTGTGAAACTTTTCCAGATAGGACTATCCATATCTACATTAATAGTGTTCGCTGGAGCTCACAGGCCTTCCCCTCTGTGGGAGGGAAGCCCCTTCCCCAGCTGTAGAAGCTGGCAGGTGATAGGCTATTGTGTTTGTCTTGCTGTAATGACGTCTCAGGTCTCTGGGTTTTACAAAGTTTCCATTTCTCTACTATTGGGTTCCAGTGTTATTCCACAGCCACTCTGTAGACAGCCAATTTCTCTGGCTGTTTTATGAAGAAACGAGTGAGTGATGAATCACTCCTAACCATCTTCAAGTCTTTTCCTCAGCTGCTCATTCTTGCTGTGTCCCCTCAGATAAGTCACAAAATATGAATAGATTGATGGGTAGATGCATAAGCTCCTATATACAGCCACGAAGCAATATAATTGATAAACCCAGCAATACAATAGGTTAGTCAGGCTAGTGTGGGTATGAATAGAATGTAAACATGTAAGAAGCCCAGAAAACACACTGCCGGAGAAAACATTTCCTAAGATGACTATTTAGTGGGCTACATATTTGACTTTCCTGCTCTGGAATGAGACCTATCTCCATACAATGTTAACTTAGAACTGTTTCCAAAGCAAAATGTTGAATCCCTACATTGAAATAAGCTCAGAGGCTGGGGAGATGACTCAGTTGTAAAATGCCTGCCAAACGAGAAGGAAGACTTGAGTCTGGCTCCCCAGCACACATGTGAAATCCAGGCATGATGGTGTCTCTAACAGTAACACCAGTGAGATGAAGTCGGGTGAGTCCCTGGAGCTCATTGCTCAGCCCCGCCCACTTGACAAGTCTTGGGTTCCGGGAGTGATCTGGTTTTTTTTTTTTTTAAAAAAAAAAGGAGAGAGCAATCAAGGAAGACAATGAACATGAACCTCTGGTCTCCACACAGAGGAGCATGCACGTGGATACACAGGAACACACCCACTCAAATGTGCATACACCATGAAAGAAAGAGAGGAGGGGAGAGAGAAGAAGAGGGGAGGAAAAGGAGGGAGAGAGAATCAGGTACCAAGCTAATGAAATATAGCTTAGAGGTCTACACTTGTCTCATTTATTTACATGTGACATGCTGTATCCAGCACAACCCAGACAAAGTCCCTTTGAGTAGCAGAGCAGAATACACCAACAACACAAGACGCTAGGAGTGGATGATTCATACAAATAAGTGGACATACTTAAGTCTGAATTAAATTTACTCATTTCTGCCACAAAGTTAGAAAGAAGAAAAAAAAAGAACAGCAAAATACTAGGCAAACTGAAATTCTAAGCTTCTGAAAGGGTCACTTGCTCATGTGGTTTATGCAAGGAATGAAGAGGGGGTGCAGAACCACATAAATGTTAACTGACCCCAGTTCATTGATAAAATCAACTGACCTCCAACTCACTCAGATGGGGCCAAGCATATTTAGTGGTTGTGTTTATTTATCATATGTGTTTATAAGCTAGTAAGAGCTTGTTTAAAATCCGTTAACTGCTTTAAAATCCTGAGTTGACTAAGGCTGTGTCTTAAAATATCCTATACTCAAAGTCCACTGCCCTCTTAATACTGTATTTCCAAGATACTTAGTCTGATTACCCCAGGCAAAAATGATCAATTCATTTCAAATCAGAATTCATAATGATTCATTAGAACCACTAATATTCCCCTACTATTACTTTATTTGATAATTATGTTCCTTTCCTTGAGGGTAAAGCCATGTCCTTACATTTTTAAAAGATGACTTATAGATATTAGGCATCAAAATGTTGATTATTTTAATGGCTTCAATTTTCTGTAGTGTACCATTGTATGGAAAGTGTTTTGATTATTTTAATGCTGAGGAAGTTTTGGCAAGAATTCAGATTTCTCAGTCAGGCAGTGGTGGCACACGCCTTTAATCCCAACACTTGGGAAGCAGAGACAGGTGGATCTCTGTGAGTTTAAGGCCAGCCTGGTCTACAGAGAGAGTTTGAGGACAGCCAGAGTTACAACAGAGAAACCCTGTCTCAAAAAACAAACAAACAAAAAAAAAAAACAGAAAAAGAAAAGAATTCAAATTTCTCATGTCCTGTATTTTTAGTGTGCTTGTCTTCCCATCTATATTGTAATTAGGCTATCAAAAATCTTTGATTTTCTAAAACATACAATAATCAAGAGAGAGAGCAGGAGAATGCTAAGTGAGTAACAAGAAGAAATACCTTGGGATTTTCCTTAACTATTTTTGTCGTGGTCCTGCAGAAAGATTTGATGATGGAGATTTTAATCAGAATTTTATCCAGGAGTGTTGGGGAATAGAGGGGGCATCTGTAATGTAAAGGGGTAAGAAAGGGAATGTCAAGGAAAAGCTGGACTGTGATATAGACGTCTCAGTAGATGTCGTAGGGGCTAGAGTGGCTTTCGAAGTTGATGCAGACTAAGACAAATGAGCCCAGACATTTGCAGGTCGCCTAGTTCTTAGATGCCGGATATTTCCACATAGAAAGCTCGGGCTTGCACAAGGGATTCCCGATGGCCAAGGACAATCTCCAGTTAGAGAATTTAGCCAAATTTGTCATCAGAAAATGCTCAAGGTACTGAGAGAAAGAATGCCTATGTCGTGGAGTGGGGGAGGGGGAGCTTCTAGGTGGAATACCACCTAGATTAACCCCACACAGGTCAATCTACAAAGTAAGTGACCTACTCATATTGCTAATGAAGAGATGTATCTAAATAAATCACCACTGCTGTTTCATCAAGAAATTTAAGTCACTGTATCAGGTTTTTAAGTTATTTGGGAAGTTATCGTAAAGTTATCACTTAAAACAGTATCCATATTTATCCCAAGGAAAACAAGTTGGTTTGAGTAAGTTGATAAGAAATCAACAGGTCCTCATAATAAGAGACTACAGCATGTGTAAATGATTTGAGATTAGTGTGCTAATCCTTAGTGTGGCCCACCATTAAGAACTCTGAACCTGAGACCCAGACTGTATTCTTCTGACTGTATACGGGATCTCTTAAGTTACACAATTTTGGAGAGCAGGAGTCCTCCCACAACCACTATTTTTATCATTTGCATTTTTAGAATGTGTTAGTTAACTTTCCTGAGCCAGTTTTCCCAACTGCAGTCCAGACTGGGGTACTACACAGGGGATACATAGATATGCTTAGTAGAATTCTCATATAGTCATGTATTCACAAAATCAGTAATAATGAACAGTACCAACAACAGAATTGTTGAACTATATTCGGGTGTGACAGTTCACAACTATCTTCAGTGAAATATATTCTCTAAAATAGATCCAAGAAAACTGCCTTTGGGACATTTAGGCTACAAAACTCCCTAAAGCTCCACATTGAAGCAATGATCAGCCTCAGTTTTCCAGGCTCAGCATACTCTTTGACTCTTTCATACTCTTTAGCTCACATCCTGATTTAAAAAAAAAAAAAATTTAGATAATATATCTTGCCATATTTAAGCTTGCTTTTTTTAATTTTGATTTTTTTTCTTTTTCTCAGAAATGTATACATGAATTAAAGTATATGAAGTGTCACTTACTGAAGTATATACTTCATAATATGACTTGATGAAATGAGTCTTAACTATCTTATTGAATAATGTGCTCCTCAAACGTAAACACGTCTCAGAACCAGCCATTGCCTCTGTAGGCATTAATATTCTGTCCCAGAAGACTATTATTATTATACAAGTGATGGTTTCTCTGTTCAAAGAAATTTCATGTTTTACCTCTAAACTGTCATTAGGTGGGAGAATCCTGAATCTTACTGGACTTCATAGAAATAGCAAAGCGAAAACAGCAAAAATTAAACAAAATTAAGCTGTTCTAAATCCGGCTCTCCCAGGATTTTGTGGTTTGTTTGGCTTTTTGGTTTTTTTTGTTTTGGGTTTTGATTTTGTTTTGTTTTTTGTTTTGTTTTTTTTTGGGGGGGGGAATGTTTTTATTTGTTTTTTAAGAATTTCATACAGTGTATTCTGAACGTGCTTTCAGGAGAATACCTTAGGGAGTTGAACAAGAAAGCTTCAAGATTTTCCCATGCCCCTTGACTTTCTGTGTTTCACTCAGCTAACCACTAAGAACTTAATTCTTTAAAAGAAAAAATTTTGGGTTCTTAAGAAAATGGAAGGTCATTTCCCACATGGTTTGTGAATAGAAATAGTGTGTGTGCATGTGTGTGTGTGTAAGAGATACAGAGACAGAAACAGAGATGACAGAGACAAAGACAGACACAGAGACAGTGATGAAAACACAAAGAGAAAGAGAGATTTTAGTGCAGTAACTGCTAAAAAGAAATTGGGTAATTTTCCCTTTCCATAAGATCACCAGTTCTTGGGTTGCAGAGGAAATACTGACAGAATCTGAAACTTGATTGATTGCTATCAAGAGCTTGTTCAGAGAGCTCAAATGCTGTCAGGCAGTACTCACACCCACCAATTCTCCTTAACCAATGTCTTGGAAAGAGCTGGAATTCACCGCCGCGTTCTCACAAAGCAGAGTCACAGAATTCTTGAGCTAAAAGCATTTTGAAAATATCTAGCTCACAACTTCATTTTTAGGGACCAAGAGAATGTGAAAACATGAAGCATGTTTTTAAACATATCTTTAGAACATTGTAATTGAACTGTTGTTGTAAGTAAAAATATAGTACAGAGAATAAAGAGGGGAAAAAAGAATCTCCTCTTACCCTTTCATGCTGAGACAGAAATTAAGGATTTTTTCCCTATGTTGGGGTTACAACATATTGCTACAGCAGACACTCCTTGTTATAAAAATCCATGGTAGAACACACTTTAAATCTCAGCACTCAGGGTCAGAAACAAGCAGACCTCTGTGAGTTCAAGGCCAGACTAGTCCACATAGTAAGTTCCAGGCGAAACAGGAAGTGAGACCCTGTCTCAAAAAAAAAAAAAAAAGTAAATAAAAATGCTAGATCCATTATCTACACTACAGGTTTAAGTCTGACATGTTACAATTTTATCATCAAATTAAGTTAAATTATTCTATTCTAGAGAGTCTGGCAATTTAGTTACTTTAAACCTCAAGAATAGCAAATGGCCATCCCTGAAAATATACATGTAAATAGCATTATACAGACTGAGCAGGTTATAATTAGGGACATACATGTATATACATTTATGCATATAATAACAATTAACAAAAAAGCAGCCATGGATTTTAAGGAGAGTCGTGGCATATAGGAGGCTGAGAGAAGGGGAGATGATATAATTATAATCTCAAAAATAAAAGAAATAATAAAAAGGTTCTCAAATTTAATGTTCCGATTGCACAGTTATTTAAGCTTCATTTTGATGCTAAATCCTGTCCCCAACCTTGACCAGCATTTGAAGGATGTGTATAAACGTTACTGTTACAGGAAAAGCTAAGTGAGCTGATACAGAGCATGGTAGCCTAAAGCACATGCTGCTTATGGAGGAACACTAAATGACAGGGTCACAGGTCAGTGGGCTTAGATCATCTAGGAGTCTTCAATATATACTTAAGCCTTAAAGTCAGAGGAATTGGGAAATGTGTCCATAAGTTTTGATCATTCTAAGTGTCATCATCCTCTACTACAAAACAAATACAGTATTAACTGGCCTGTCACCTACTAGTACAGATGTAAGATTTAAAACAAACTGATGCAGGTCTGCGAAGATGAGCCAGTGGATAAGAACACTTGTGTACAGCATGAGGACCTCAATTCCCAGCACCCAGTAAAAAGCCAGGTGACTGAATGTGCCTATAATCTCAGCATTGGGAAGAGGACAAGAGTCAGTACAGAGACAGGAGGATGACCGGGAGGTGCTGACCAGACAGCCTAGCCAAAAAGAAGCAAAAAAAAAAAAAAAAAAAAAAAAACCAGAAACAAAAACAAAACAAAAAAACACAGAGTTCCAGGGTCAGTAAGAGACCTTGTCTTATCTTAAGAGAATAGGGAAGTGAGTGGCAGAGCAGACATCCGACATCCCCTGACCTCATCACAGGAGAACACTGGTGTATACAACCGTAGGCATACACATGCATCTCACACACACACACACACACACACACACACACACACACACTCACCATATACACCTATACATTCTTTAGAAATACAGAAAAATCTCAAAATTAAAATACGGTGATATAGACAAATGCACCATTACTAAGTTATCTAAACGTCAAAGAAAATGTGAGACAGTATCACTCGAAAAGCAACATTGTATCTTGCCAAGAAAATCCGATCTGAAATGTTAATTCAACTTCACAAAATGCTTTTGACCAGGTCGTGTAACATCTCAGACTCAGCTTCTTCACCTTCAAAAAAAAAGAAAATGATGCACTGTTTTCCCAACACTGCATAGCTGGAAGTATGAAATGAGGAAGAATGAGAACATGGCACAGATGACAGTAAACATTAAAGTGCTGTCACTCGAGCTCTATGTGGCTCAGTTACAAAGTATTACAAAGAAATGTCAGTTTCAGCATAATACAAGCAGGGCCCTGCACACACTTGTCATAAACCGGCCTGTTTTCCTTAGTATTCCAAAAAGCCTCCTGCACTGATTTTAGAGTACATGTCTCTAATCATGTTTCTTTGGAGAAATGTTTGCTAATTTTTTTTCCCCATTTCTAATTGGAGCGTTGGCCTTTTTATTACTAGTCGTAGACAGCCATCACAAGTCCTGGAAATAAATTCCTTATCAGAGATACAATGTGCAAGCTGGTCATTGAAGCAGCAGCAGACTCAATTTAGCCATGCCCCATGTTTTTAGCTTTCTGGGACTTACACTTCTGTGGTTTGGTTTTGTTTTGTTTTGTTTTGTTTTGTTTTGTTTTGTTTTGTTTTGTTTTTTAACAATAAATGTGCAATAGAGAGGAGATTAAACCCAGGGGTGGACTGTCTGAAGACGAGATGCATCTTGATTAGAGATAAGATGCAGAGTGGAACCATGCCTTTTATAAACTCACTAAATTCTGTGCTCTCCCTCCAGCCCACATTTTCACTACCATATTCCCACCTGCTTTTTGTCAAGTCTGTTTTGGCAGATGTTATTATTTGAATCTGATATGTTCCCCAAAAATTTGTGTGTGGAAGGCACCCCATGCAGAGATGTTCAGAAGAAAGGCCACTGGGGTGTGAATGGAATATGAGGACTCTGGCAAGGTTCCATTTCCTAATAGCCTATTCAATAGACAATAATCAGTTAACCTACTGATGAAGTCAGTGCTCTGATTTCCAGTCACCTCTCAAGAGTGCCACCAGAAGGGGACCAAGCCTTCAACACAGAAGCCTTTGGTAGAATATTTCATGTGTGACTCATAACATCATCTAACCAAAGGGATATTGGGGACATCTTAGTAATCCAATCACCACACAATGTTACTGAGCTACAAGGTTTTAGAACCAATTCCCTATTTACAGAACACAGTGTTGTGATTGGTCCAGAGGAATCAAATTATCACTTCCTTCCAATCAACAAAGGCATCATTAGCTTAACATGACTCCTAAGGTAAGAAAATCTGAAGACGTATCTAAGATGAGAACAGCTTATGAAAATGTCACTACCTGGTAGGAAGAACGGTGTCTGTCCATTAGGATACACAGCATCTTGGCAAGTCCATAGGACTTCATAGTTGTTTTACAGTGAGTATGTTTCATTACAAGCCAGTGTGATGGAGATAGAGAGACAGCTAGCAGTTAAGAGCACTTGCTCCTATTCCAGAGGGCTAGAGTTCAGTTCTGAGCATCCACATAAAGTGGTGTATAACCACCTGCAACTCCAGCTCTAAGGAATTTGAAGGCATATGCACTTGTGTGCACAACACACATGCAGATACACACATCTACACATAATTAAAAAATAATCAATCTTAAAAACAGATATTTTAAAATAAGCTATTGTCACTTTGTGTGTTGATATAAAAAGGTAATGAGTAACTAGTCCAACTTCAATCCATTTTTTAATTTCTGTGTCTATACATAGCTACAAATACTTCCCATAACTGGTTAAATTTCTACTGCAACTTGTGACATTAAACATTGTTGTTCATGTACATCTATGCTTAGTTCTATCTCTAAACATAGAAAATTCTCAAATACAAATAACCTAAAGTCTGAGGAAATTTTTGTGCTGTAAGATCATACTACATTTAACTTTTTTCAAGTGGACAGTTTCAAATTATAGTTTCAAGGAGGAGCAAGGATCGGTGGTTAAAAACAGGAAGTTCCATGAGTAAACTTGAAACCAGTGAAAATGCAGAAGATACTAAGGGAAATTCAGAAAAATCTGAAATTGTCCACAGATGTGACAGTTATATACTGTTTCCTTGGTTTCCCCATGTGAGCCTACAGTGAAAAACTCAATGAGAACACCCTACCAGGCAGGCAGCAGGTCAACAGAGGGCAGCCACAAGCTGTCCTCACTTGCCAACTAAAACAATTCTCCTTAGACGTACGGTGGATTTAATCAACAATTGTTAATTTTGTTAAAGATAAATTGTATAAGACTGTGACATTCACAAAATTACTGAAAACCCAACCATACAAAGGTTAAACACACCCAGAATTTAATGAAAAGCACAATCCAGAAGAGCCAAGTTCATGAAGTTTTCCTCAAAGGCAATTTCAGACACACACACACTTAGAAAATGAAAACAGCATGTTAGTGGCAAGCAGGGCTTTGAACTCTAGAAGTAGTGGAGGTTAGAGTGAGTAACTCAGACCAAGGAAAACTTGAAAATCATGATTTCAAATATCTTATTTTATAGTTCCAAAACCATACAAGCTGTTGAATGAATGAAAATAACCAGAGTTTTTTTTTTCTTAGTCTTAAATTTAAATTAAGTTTGGTTAATATCAATAGTTTGGTTATTTCTTTGGTCTCTGATTGCTATGTTCACTGTTATATGTTTGGTGATAAAATGGCGAGTCAACACATTTTCTCTGAGTTACATGCATGTGTTGGAATCTAAGACACACAAAGCTGTAGGAGCGGTGACGACTATAACCGAAAGCATTGTAAAGCTTGAATGTCAAACAACTTGTACAAAACCTGTAGAAATCACAGCTTCAAGGAGTCAGCCTCCTGACCTTCAAAGTATCCAGTGGAGCATTCAATGTATTTTGAATACTTCTCATTTCAGAAGAACTCATTATGAAATCAAATTTCTTCAACCACATAGACTGTGTGTTATCTTCACTAACAAAAGGGGCTGATTCGAATTAGACATTACTTTTTCATCTTGAAGAATGGTTTAAAAACATGTTTAATCTGACCATCCAAAGACCTTCAGTTGCATCCAGATTCTCAGTTTATGACTTAAGGCTTTAAAGTAAATAGCTTCTGGAAGGCTAGGGGGTATGATTACAATTAAACCCTAGCTGAACCAAGCCAACTTGTCCCAGTGATAATAAATGGCCATCATCCTCAATTGTTGGGATGCTTAATCCTGCTGTTAGACCCCACCCTGAAGAAGGTGGTGTCAAGTAGTGTTGTCATAAACCTGTATCTACTTACAGTCCTCAAACCTTAAACTCCTCCCCGTACCGAGGCTGTCTCTGCTTCTGTCAATGTAATGGCTTCTACCCAATGGCAACAGGGACTCCAGGAACCCATCAGCCTGCCCGACACAAGCTGGAACATAGAGGCGACAAGGACTATGATGACTTCCTGACTTACACCTGACCTTTTGAGTGTCCTGTCCTCTCCTCTCTCTGCTCCATCTCATTCTTTCCAGGATGTTTCCTTTATTTTCAATTTTTCAAATATTTTCAATATGCTGGCAATTAGCCAGCACATATTCTGCTAAGGACAGTAATCTTCATGCTATATCAGTGATTAGAACAGGATTAGAAAGAGAGACAACTTCCAAAACTCCCTCCCTCTCACCACAGTCACAACTGCTGCTACTTGTCTTAAGACGCATACTTCTTTGCCTCCTCTGCTTTTCTAATCCAATCCAAATAATGCCTCATAGCCCAAACAAGTTACTTCTCCCTTCATTTGTTATCATTATTATTTCTCCTTCCTCCTCTCATGAACAATGGTTCTGTTGTTTATGGTACTTTTAAGAAAAATCTGCATATTACATTTATTATTTTAATTGAGTCAGAAGGTGCTGGAACTTATAATAAATTAGCTACCTAAAATACAAAAAAAATAGAAATAGGCAGGTATGGTTCATGAAACTAGAAGGGGAACCAAGAGAAGGTGAAACGGAGGTTCTGGGGGATGGGAGAAAGTAACAGATCACGCATGTTATGAAAGTGAAGGTCACTGGAGGAAGGGTTCAAGGGCGCAGCAGGGAGATGAGGGAGAAGAAGGGAGGAAGAGAGTCAAAAGCACAAATTAGTAATTCAAACACAACCAAGAAACCTATTACTTTGTATGCTAGTTTTTAAAACAAACAAATGAAAGCAGAAAAAAGATAAGAGGTACAGGGTTACAGCTCAGTGGTAGAGTGCTTGCCTACCACATATGAGGTCCTTAGTTTGATCCCAAGCATCACACACACACACACACACACACACACACACACACTCTCTCTCTCTCTCACACACACACACATTTTTAATTGGTACGTTAGCCAAATATTGTCTTCAAAATCTTACGATCTCTTATAATGGTGAGTGGGTAAGAGGGAATAAATAAATAAATAACCACTAAAATGAATTTTCAGGAAGATGAGGAAGAACAAAGTTTGTATCCACACCGAAGAGAGACGACCCAAACAATTGGATGATCAAGTAACACTTCTTAGTGGGAAGAGCCTACAAACATGTCTTGGAACTATGAAATGCCCAGGAGAAGCAGCAGAGCCATGCTAGGAGCACAGCCGTGGTCCATACTAGATGCAGGGTGGAACCCTGAGCTGAGGAGGAAGCAGCATGGGGAAGGAAGAAGGGAAGCCCAATAGGTAATGGATACTGGACATGTTAGCAGCTGTATGAAGCCCTTGGAACATGTCATCCCACGGACGGATAATAAACCTGAAAATGAGAGACACTGCCTGGCAAAGGGGAAAGAGTGGATGCAATGTGCAACTCTCATCCAGTCCTCTCAATCAGCTGCATAGGGAATGTTCATTTCCTATTTCGTACATATGGCTACCAAGTCTCCACAAGCTTATGTAACTTGCTCAGGACAGGAAGGCCGTTAGTTATGTATCAAACCATACTCTGAATTCAGATGCCTCTGTCTCCAAAACAGAAACCCTGCATCCTGCGTACCATAAAGCCAACAGTACCGTCTTAGCCATTTCTTCTGCATGGAGCATGAGATGTGATGGGAAATTTAAAAATTACTTAAGAGTTTAGAAGGGTGACTCATTAATAGTGACATCATTAATAAAACACACAGAAGAAACCATGTCGACTTCACAGTTTGGTGGCATCATGGGTTTTGTTTCAGATACCTGAGTTTGAACTGACAGCTGTGTATGGAAGCCCAGATAACAGTTGGAAATTGTTAACGTTTGTGAATCATCAAGAGGGAGAACTCTAGATGAAAACTGACTTCAGGAATTCGAGCACAAAACAAGGAGTGGATCAGAAGTTTCTTGAGGCAAAGGGTGGAGGGAGGGAAATATTTTCAATCCTGAGCAGATAGGAGACAAAGCAGCTAGTGAGGGGACTGGGGGAGGGGGGTGATCTCGGAAAGATGAAAAGCACACACGGGCCTGAGAAGAGAAAGCTCCAAGAGGTGAAATTTCTCCCAGAGATGAAGGAGTATTTGGATTTCTCCATATCTAGTCTGGGTATGGAATTACTGTTGATTTTTCCAGAAGGTTTGATAAAGAAACAAAGGAAGGGAGACATATTGTGAGGGATCCAGAAGTCTCCTGGGAAGAGGAAGTGAAAGCATTGCTTGTACTCTTTCAGATGCGCAGTGTGAACGGAAGAGAGATAAGGTTGGAGCCTGCTACAGCAGCAGGGTCAGGGGAGGGTTATTTTAGGATAGGGAGGGCCCTGGGCACATGTGTGGGTAGAAGAAAGACTGAAGATAGAATAAAAATAGGACAGGAAAGAAGGCACGAAACTGAGAAACAGGATCGAGAGCAGGGTTCCCGGTGAGGAAGTCCAGCTCACCTTCTAAAGCAGAGGACGAGAGGGCTGTCCAGGTGACACTGAGGGAAGAGAGTTTGCTTGGCCTCACATAGACTGGCTACATCCTCAGTTAAATATAAGATAAAGAAGATCTCACTGAGGAGAGTGGATCTCGTCTCTAAAAAGGAAGAAAGCATGTTTATGTCAAAAATGAAATTTGATTCTAAAATTCACCGAACATCAACATTTCCTTAGCTGTTTTCTACAGCAGTTCTACTTATTCAAGAATTACTTCTGTGGCCAAGATCAATAACTAAATGACAGCTCATATTGGCGAGGACGTGGAGCAAGGGGAACACTCCTTCATTGCTAGTGGGAGTGCAAACTAGTACAGCCACTGTGGAGATCAATATGTGATCCCTCGGGAAATTGGAAATCAACCTACCTCAAGACCCAGCTACACCACTCCTAGGCATGTACCCCAAGGGCATTCCATCCAACTACAAGGATGCTTGCTCAACTATGTTCACAGCAGCTTTGTTCATAATAGTCAGAAACTGGAAACAACCTAGATGCCCCTCAACTAAAATAAATGGATTAAAAAATGTGACGTATTTACACAATGAAGTACTACTCAGCTATTTACAAAAATGACTACGTGAATTTTGCAAGCAAATGGATAGAACTCGAAAAAATCATCCTGAGTGAGGTAATCCAGTCCCAGAAAGACAAACCCAATGTGTACTCACTTATATGTGTTATTAACTGTTAAGCAAAGGACAAAGGTGCTGTAATCCACAGAGAGACTACGCAACAGGGAGGGCCCCAGTGGGGACACAGGGATCTCCCTGGTAAAGGGGAAATAGAACAGAAGATGCAGGAGGGACAGGGAAGGATGGGAATGGGAAGAGAAGAGAAGAGACCAGGAGTGGGGAGAGGGATGGAGGGAGAGATGATCAGAATTGGAGGACATTTAAGGGAGAACTGAGAGATCTAATGCAGTGGAAACTCACTGGAATCAATGAAGGAAACCCTAGCAAAGACCTCTGGGAATGAGGATCAGGAAGGCTAAACAGGCCATGTCCTGTAATTAGGCAAGACTTCCAGTGGTGGGACTTGGATACCATCCCAGATGAAAAACTTCAGCCTGTGTCCTATCCTTCCTGCAGGAACCACTGGGACAATGGAAGGGCAGAACACCATGCTAAAGGAAAGAAACCATGACCAATATACCAAAAACAACGTGGACAGAGCTTTGAAAAGACACTCAGCATTAACCTCTGCTCTCCATGCATGCACACACACAAACATGCATGCACACACACACACACACATACACACCACGTACACACACTAAACCAATCAGATAATAAATTAAAATTTAAAAAACAGGCCCCAGAGTTTTATTACTCATGCTCCCTGTTCCCGATTTTCATCACGTTTATTAGTATTCTGTTGAAGGTGTCCGGTCTATGAATGATTTCATTTGCTCCTCACAGCAGCCCTATGCTGTGAGTACCACTACCATTCCCATCCTGAAAATAAGTTTGGGTCAATTGACTTCTCTAGGTTCTCAGAGTAAGGAGAGAACCAGTGTCAATCCTGCTTTGAATTAAAAACTGAATATAAACACTAAAGGGGACAACTGCGTTGAATTTTATTAAATATAGGATTTATTTTTGTTCTCTTTTCTGGCTTGTTCCTCACGCTGTCTTTGAAATCAGATATAAAGCATCTTTAAGAGTTCTCTGGAACATTGTACATACTCAAAAATGTGAAAATAAGTTTGAAATACTGAAATAAACTTAGAGAAGATTCGTATTTGGAGATGAGCATGTAGCCCGGTGTTGGGGTGCTTCCCTAGCATGTAGAGGCCTTGGCTGTCTTTCTTCATTCTCCACTGCAGCTTTATTTCCACAGCTCTTCCTATCCTCACCACTCCTTGGCCTTGGGGGATATTCAAGTTCAAAGATGTGACTATTAATCGGAAACAACACTGTAAAACGCTTTTCATAAAACAAGACTGTTTTTGCAAGCGTGGGAATGCCAAGCAGATGAGCATTCTCTCATCAGTGTCGGAAGATCTGAAGCCAGAATACCATCTGTCAATACTGAGGTGATAATCAGTGGTTCATTCACAGACTATTCTCTCAGCACGTCCTATTTGTTTAACCCAATTCTCAGACAAGTGAGGAAGATAGACAGGTATGAAACGATGATAAAACAGCCGAGTGATACCAAGGCAGAGGGAGTGGGGATGGCTGAGCAGCAACTTGATACAATATGTGTACTTCAACTCAACTTCCCAATATGGGCTCATTTCCTTTTTGCATCAACACAAAGCCTCAAATGAAACCACAGAGTGTATTTCATTTCAAAATGAAACTCATGACACAGCGAAGCAATGAGTCATCCTCAGAGACTGTGAAATTTCAATCCCAGTGGTTTAAAAACCAACTGGGTCTTTTCCATCATGAAGCTGTATTGTGAATTCTCAGGCTTTTATCTTTTTAATTATCATTCATTTTCATTGAACTTTCAGAACTGTCCTTGTGTTGTAACTTTCGTGCCCATAGAAAATTGTGTTCTCCTTACTGGCCTACATGATGGAAGAAAATAGAGATTTGTTCCCATTTTTCCACATTGACTAGCCTGGAAGTCTAACTTACATGATAGTCATACTTAATTGTACACTTTATTAAATTTCTCTAAGTTAACAGAAGGCTATGTCCTTTTACTTTGGAATGCAAAGTTAAATAAATAGATTCAGGAACTCTCACAGTAATGAGTACAGCAGAGCAATAACACATTTCAGAATTCACAATGAGGTCACAAAAGTAGCTTCCTATGTTATACGGGTGGCGATGACATAATTGCTTGTCTGTTGCTCATCTTCCTTTTAGGGTAGAAAAAAAACCCTCAGTGTTTCTCAGAGTCACAACACCCAATCAGTGTGAACCAAAACCCCAGCACAGTTCATTGTGTGCCCCTAATAAAAGGTCATCCTGACAGGCAAAAATAAGCCCAAGAGGAAACTTGAAATCTGCCCCTAGTGATAAAGAAACAAATTCATGAGCTCAAATTTCAGCTCATTCTTTCAAAGGCATCCTGGTATGTCCCAGAGCACACTGAATCCATGTGACCTTGGATCTTTTCTCCATCTTTTCCCCAGCCTCCACTGCCGTGGTCGTCTTTCTCACGACTGTGTACATGTGTTCCCACTCGGGCCTGCCAACCACAGTAACTTACATAAGCAGTGAACACAGGAGCCAGGAAGTCTAAAACCTTCACAGAAGCTTCAGAGCACATGCAAACTGGGTGATAACTGCCCATGTCCCTGACGTGCATAAAGACAAGAAATTTAGCAGACGTGGCATTAGAAAAGCCCAAGGAATCACCAACTTTATGAAAAGAAAACTTAAGGCCTCTGTATTCACTAATGCCAACATGGCAAGCTCAAAGGGGTGCTTAGATTTCATAACTGCTGATACTCTGGTTTTGTACGAGATCACGGTCCTTCCTGAACCCTCATCGTCTAGGAAGTGAGACACCAGAATCACTTATATTCTAATATTCCTCTATCAACCCTACCAACTTTATCATAAACTTAGATCAAATTCTCCTCCTTTCTTCCTTCTTACTTGACTTTCTTTCTTCATTATAAATGAAGTCATATCTTATTTCAAGATGAAGTGTGTGAGCCCAAAATGGGGGGGGGGGGGGGGATAAAATCTCATGTAATTCAAATTACCCTTGAAAGCCCCTGAAGTCTCCCATTGAATCTTTGTGTTGGTTTCTGGGTGATCTTATCAACTCCTCAAATATTTCTCTAAGGCTTTCTCTCCCTCTCTCTCTCTCTCTATCTCTCTCTCTCTGTCTCTCTATGACTCTTTGTTTCTCTTTCTCTCTCTGTCTCTCCCCTCTGTGTGTTTGTGTCTGTCTGTCTGTCTCTCTCTCTCTCTCTCTCTCTTTCTCTCTCTCTCTCTCCCTCTTTTATTTTTTAGATTTTGAAATAGGGTCTCCTATAGCCCAGCTTTGCCTTGGACTCACTATATAGCCAAGGGAGACTTTAAACTCTTGATCCTCCTGCCTCTGCCTCCCAAATCCAGGATTACAGACATGAGCCACCAAGCCTGGCTTAAGTGTTTTAATTCTTCAATTCCTATACTGAGTGCCAACAATCTTTCCCCACTCACCAAGTCCTTTAAAAACATTTCACATTTTTGTTGTTGGTCAGAAGAACTCTTTAAAAGCATTCATGAAGGAGTTAGAGAAATAGCTCATCAGTTAAGAGCATTCATAGCTCTTGCAGAAGACCCAGGTTTCATTTCAGCACCTACATAGCAGCTCAACCACCTGTAACTGCAGTTCAAGGAAATCAAAAACCTTTTTATGACCTCCTTGGTGCCAAGCATACACATGGTATGCACACATATATGTTGGCAAAACACTCATACACATACAATTTTGTAAACTAAAAAAAAAAAAAAAAAAAAAAAAGTTTAACCATTCATACAATCTTATTATGACTTTTCATCCAAGACATTGATTTTTTTCAGACTTGATTAAGTCCTTTCCTGCTAGTTTGAGCAAATAACCACAACACTAGTCACTGCCACCTCCCTCCATCCCTGACTCTGTCTCTGTCCCCACTTCTTTCCTTTCTTTTTATTCCACAAAGTGAAATGCAGCTCAGTTAAAATCAACACTTACTGAGAAGCACGCACAAGCCCTGCTTCCCCTCTTTCACAATACTTCGTTTTTATTGCTCTCACTCCTTTCTTCTTTCACGAGCTCACTCTTTCCACGCATGCTCAGTTTGCACCAGTTACGTACCATCCTCCATCCCAGGGGTTGTCAATCCGTGTTCACGACAGGCCAAATTCCTACTTCAAGGAATTTGCTTTCCAGTGGAAAGTACTTACACTGTGCCACATACACAATAGGGATACACCACCAATAAGACATGGCTTGTGCCTGCAGAGATCATCATGGAGGAGACATGGAAGCAGCTGGTGACAGGGAGGTGAATGAGGGCACCAGTACAGTAGCAGACTTTTCTCGTTGTCAAAGAAGAAGATGGCGGAGCTGGAGAAACCCAAAGGGCATGTTAGAAGCAGAACTGACTGAACTCTCACCCATTTTAAGATCGACTTTTCTCTCTTTGCCAAATCTCAATTGGTTCTCTCAGGGATTTCCCCTATAAAAGCTGATAGTAAACTAGAACTCCATCAGTGACTGAAGTTCAGAGGCAGCTTTATTGAATAATCTGCTTGATTTGCCTACAAATAAAACAGAATAGGTACAGCTGATAAGTTTACTCAAGGATTTTAGTACCGGGGTGCTATAATATCAAAGGAAAGGAACTAATTGTAGATGTGATATGAAAAACAGTTCTGGTTTGTAACAACCATGGAGTTAAAAGTACTAGTGTCCTGATTAAACAGATGCCATTCATTATTCTCATATACTTCCTGAACAATACCCTCTGATACCTCAGTAGGAAAAGGCAAGGCTAGAGTGTTGGCACATTCTGAATATGGCAGACCCCTACCCATAAGGCTGCCCTTCCTAAGGACCTCTCAAAAGAAAAGTCAGACTGTCCCAGAGCACATTTTAAAAGGAACAGTACACGTCAGGGGGAAATTCTCTTAGCTTTTTGTCCAAAAGTAAATAAATACACCAGGATTAGGTTAGAGACACCATGTCCAGCTTCTTAAACTGTGGACTACAGCCCTCATGGGATCAGGAGCTCACGCAGTCTTGGTTCTGAGCACACAATATGTACACTTTGCACTGCGCATACCAGCAGGCCACTCAGCAAACAGCTCAAGTTCAAGGCTATTGTGTCTGGTTGCAATGTTTTTATTGTGCATTCAAGACTTTCTGCCTTTGTAGAAACATAATGGTTTAATTATAGGAAACAAAGATTTTTAATATTTTTTTATCCTGACACCTCAGAATTAGTATATCTTTAGATTGTATTGTGTTACAATGTTTTGTTTTAAAAATTACTACTTGAGTTGCTGACACACGAACCACAAAAAGAGGAAATCCATCTATGAAGAATGAATCCCTTCAGTGAGCGCCATCATTGACTTCCCAAATGACTTAAATGGCCAGAGACAGTTGAGTCTTTAAAATGTTTCTTCCAGCTCAGCCTAGCAGCCATTTTTCAAAGACAATAAGCCAAGCCCAAGCCCAGTTCAAAATAGTAGTTAATGGGCATACCTGTCTACAGTCAAACAAATTTCTTGATCTTTGCAGACAAGTGGTTGTAAATAAACCAAGAAAGAGTGACTAATCGAAAACTACACTCTGAACTGCCTGTGTAGGGGCTTTATTGTTGATATATTTATTAGTTTGGTTACCTAGCTGCATAACAAACCACCTGGGGACACACTGGCATAAGGCACATGTTATTCTATTCCTCAGTCTGATGGTTGGAATTTTAACAGAACACAGAGGAGATGATCTATCTCTACTCACAGATATCTGAACCTCAGCTATGGTGTCTCTGTAGGTTCTAAAATGACTCGAAGGTTCTGTCTGGGACAGTAGAAATAGGAGAATCTGCTTTCAATCTTACTTCCTCTAATCCCATGGATAGCTCCTGGCCAGGATAGCAGAAGGACAAACTCAACTGGAACTGGCAACTGAGCTCCTACATACACTGTGCTGGTTAGTCAACAAGATACAGCTGGGAAGAGGGAATCCTAATTGAGAAATTGTCTCCATCAATTTGGCCTGTAGGCAAGTCTATGAGGCATTTTCTTGATCAATGATTGACCTGGGACGACCCAGTCCACCCTGGGCAGTGCCACCCCTAGACAGGGTGGTTCTAGTTTATATAAGAAAGCAAACTGGGCAAGTCACAGGGAGCAAGCCAATAAGCAGAATTCCTCTGTGGTCTTTGCCTTGGTTGCTGCCTCCAGGTTCCTACCCTGATTTCCCTCAATGATTGACTGTTCAGGATATATGAGCCAAATAAACACACACACACACACACACACACACACACACATAGAATTTTTTATTGTGACGTTTTATCACAGCAACAGAGCAAACTAAAGCATGTGCCTTCCCATCTAGCAGGCTGAATGCAATCAGACTCCTTTCATGAATGTTCAGGGATCTTAAGGCAAGTGATAAGGGTGATCAAAGAAGAAATTGTGCCTGGCTGCTGAGACCCAGCCTAAGAGGTCACCCAGTGATACTTCCACTGTGTTATCAAACAGTCTACCAGGATCCAAGAGCAGGAGAGGCAGACCCTACATACATGGTAATAAAATTGCCAAACACTAAAACATAAATGTTCAAATTAACAACATATAATAGGAACAAATGACAAAATCAAAACATTTTACTAAAAGGCTAAGACCTCTCTAGTAAAATAGATTAAGAAAATTAAAGAATACTCCAAGCCCCCAACACCTGTAGTCATTCCCTGTGAACCCATCAGCAACTCCACCCAGGGAAGAAAGTAAGGCTGACTGCAGATCTTCACCTCTCTATCCTCTCCTCCAAATTAAATACAGCAGTCTCATCCCCAGCTCTGAAACAGTCCGTTTCTTGCAGCCTCCCCTCCCTGTCTGCACTCATCTCCAGGGGATCACACAGAGCTTCGCCTCCAGACTTCCTTCCCCTGTTATTGCTTTATCCCAGCAGGCACTCCCTGGGAACCTACAGTCCTGGCCAGGGAAGCAGGTAGCCCAACTGCGAATCTTCACCTCTCCCTAAATCCAATCGCCCAATCTCACCTCCAATTCTGTAGCAGACCACCTGTGGTGGTATACTGCCTTTCTGTTCCCATACCCAGTGAATTATGCAGATCTTCTCCAACCTCCCTCCTCGCTCATGGCTTTATCCCAGGCCCCAACTCCAGCAGGCATTCCCTGTGAACCCACCAGCCAAACTTTCTAGAGAAGCAGGAGAGCCATCAAAGCAGGTAGGCAAGCTTCAGATTATCACTCTACTTCCTCTCCTCCAACTCCAATTCCCCAATCTCATCCCTAGATCTGCAGCAGACTACCTATTGTGGCCTCTCCTTACTCTCTGCCCCCATTTCCAAGGGACCAAGCAGATCCTGGTGGAACACACAGCTTTCCTCCCTCGTGTGGACTTCCTCAGCCCATCCCCATCCCTAAATGTCAGCTCCAAACCTAGAAATATTTCTTCCCATAACCCCCAGTGGCCAGGATCCCAGAAGAATTCCCTATCAGGCAACACACAACAACCACAGCCTCCTAAAAGCCAGAAAGGGCATCAGAAACCAAGGAACAAAACACCCACCCAATAAAGACAAGACCAGATATCAGCACCTAGAAAATTACAATCCTCTCAAACCCAGATATCTAGATGCTATCATGAAAACACAATCAATAACAGCCAGGACAGTATCTCTCTACTGGAGCCCAGTAGCAGCCCTACCACAGTAGGCTCTAGCATTGCAACATAGATAAAGCACAGGACAAAGACCTTAAATAGCCTCTATGCATATCCTAGAAGTCCCTAAAGAGGAAATGAATAAATCCCTTAAAGGAATCTATGGAAATATTAACAGTGAAGGAAATAAATAAAACCATTCAAGATGTGTAAGTGGATGTACAAACAATAAAGATAACCTAAACTGAGGGAAATTTGAAAATGAAAAATATAGAAACTAGAACAGAACCTCAGAAGCAAACCTCACCAATACAATACAAGAGATGGGTGAATCTTGGGTATTGAACACACAAAGGAAGAAAGTGGTACCTCAGTCAAAGAAAATGTTAAAAAAAAAAAATACTGGCATAAAACATCCATGAAATCTGGAAAGCTATGAAAAGAACAAATCTAAGAATACTAGGAATAGAAGAAGAAGAAACCCAGGTCAAAGGCACGGGAAATATTTTCAATATATCATAGAAGAAAATTTCTCTAATCTAAAGAAGGAGATGCCTTCCAAAGTACAAGAATCATTCGGAACAGCAAATAGACTGGACCAGAAAAAAGGAATCATTTCATACTAGTAACTGAACAGCATGCCTGAAAGCTCTGAAACAAAAAGAAGAAATCACAACCAAAAGGAAGGAAGGCAACAAACTCAGGGCTGAAATAAATAAAATATAAACAACAACAACAAAAAAAAATACAAAGACTCAATAAAACCAAAAAATAAAAAAAAAAATGTTGGGTTTTTTGTTGTTTTGTTTTGTTTTTTTGTTTCAGGGTTTGTTTGCTTTTGTTTTTTGTTTGTTTGTTTATTTTAGACAATCCATAAGATTAACAAATCCTTGTCTAAATTAACTAAAAGGCAGAGAGAAAATATCCAAATTTAAAAAATTATAAATGAAAAAGAGGACATAACAACAGACAGCAAGGAAATCAAGAGAATCATAAGGACAGACTTCAAAACCTGTATTCCACCAAATTGGAAAATCTAAAAGCAATGGATAATTTTTGTGATTTGTACAACTTACCAAAGTTAATTAAAAACCAAGTAAGCAATTTAAACAGATCTATAGCCCCTAGTGAAATAGAAGCAGTCGTTAAAAGTCTCCCAACCAAAAGGAGCCCAGAGTCAGATGGTTTTAGCTCAGAATTCTACCAGACTTTCAAAGAAGATTTAATGATCCAGAAACAAATGACTTTACCAAATTTGTTTTACAAGGTCACAGTTACCCTGATACCCAAACCACATAAAAACCCAACAAAGAAAGAGAATTACAAACCAATTTTCCTTATAAACATAGACCTTCAGCAAAGTAGCCGGATACAAAATTAATTCACAAAAACCAGTAGCCCTTCTATACATACATGACAAACAGACTAAAACAGAAATCAGAGAAACAGCACCTTTCACAATAGTCTCAAATTTTAAAAAAAACAAAAAAACACTGTGTCTTGGGGTAATTCTAACCAAGCAAATGAAAGATTACCATGATAAAAACTTCAAGTCTTTGAAGAAGATATCAGAAGAAGGAAAGATTTCCCATGTTCATGTATCTCTAGGATTAACATAGTAAAAATGGCCACCCTACCAAAAGCAATCTACAGACTCAATGCAATCCCCATCAAAATTCTAACACAGTTCTTTACAGATCTTGAAAGGACAATTTTCAGTTTCCTATGGAAACACAAAAATCTCAGGATAGCTAAAACAATCCTGAATAATCAAAGAACAGCTGGAGGTATCACCATTTCCAACTTCAAATTGTACTACAGAGCTATAGTAATAAAAACCACATGTTACGGGCATGAAACAGACATGTTGATCAGTGGTATTGAATTGAAGACCTACACATAAATTCATACACTTATGGACACCTGATTTTTAATAAAGAAGCTAGAAATACACAGGGGAAAAAAACAGCGTCTTCAACAAATGGTGCTGGTCAAACTGGCTGTCTGTATGTAGAATGCAAATAGATGCATACACAAAACTCAAGTCCAAATGAATCAAAGACCTGAAATAAAACCAGATACACTGAACCTGATGGAAAAGAAAGTAGAGAATAACCATGAATGCATTGACACAGGAGACAACTTTCTGAAGATCAACAGTAAATAAATGAGACCTCATGAAATGGAGAAGCTTCTGCATAGCGAAGGACACCGTCATTCAGACAAATCATCAGCCTACAGAATGGGAAAATTTTTTACTAACTATACATCTGATAGAGAACTAATATCCAAAATACATAAAGAACTAAAACACTAGACATCAAGAAAACAAATAACCCATTTTTTAAATTAACGTATAGATCTAAACAGGGAATTCTGAAAAGAAGAAACTCGAATGGCTGAGAAACACTAAGAAATGTTCAACATCTTTAATCAACAGGGAAGTCAACAGAATACAAATTAGAAATACAAATAAAGATACTTTGACTTCTTTCTTTACCATTTGTATTCTGTTGATCTCCTTCAGGGTAGAGAAGGATCTTCTAAAATAATTAAAGAACTCTGTAAGGAGCATTGATGTTTGCACGTGAGTCACGGAAAACTGATCATCCTCATTGTGAAATAAGGCTGGTCCAGGTGAGGCTGATCTCTCAAAGAAGGAAAACCCAGCATAGTGTAATATGTGCCTCGGAGATGGCAGTGACTGTAACTTTGGACACAAAGTTGTGTTTAACTCCAGTTCTTTGAGTCTCGAGTTCTGGCCTCTTGCTTTCATGTCATCTACTGGTTGTGTTAAGTAGCACAGAGCTTTTAAAACTTGAGCAAAGCCTTCATATAGCCTGAAGGATTTGTTAAAAGGTATTCTTGCTGGGTGTGGTGGCACACACCTGTAATCCTAGCATGGGAGGCTTATATAGGATGTTTGCCATGAGTTCAAGACCAGTCTGTGCTACATAATAAGGGCTAGGTCAGTCTGGGCTACTCAATGAAACCCAGCCTCAAACAACAACAAAAACATTAAAGACAAGTATTCTTGAGCCTGAATCCAGAAAAATCTGACTCAGTAGGTCTTCAGTGGGGCCCAGAATACTCATGTTAAACAAGACCCCCAGGGCTGCTGCTGCTAAGTTGTGGGTCACATATTGTGTGGCACCGATTATACAGGTTCAGGGGAAGAGCAGGCTTCTGGGGAAGGTATCTGAGTGTCAGGCGAATTTGCTGGCTTGTGTGAGTATGTATCTCCTATAAACAGAAGGCTATATAAAAATATACTTGAACAGTACTCAGTCAGTAAAAGATGATTGAAAAAACTCAAGGTACCCACCAGCTAGATCAGGAAACACAATGTTTTAGTACATTAGACAACCCTTTGGGATGGCTTGGTTGGTCTTTAGACTTTATGTTTTTATTTTCTTCCTCAGTGCTGAGGTTATAAGTGGGTGCCATGTCTGGTTTTTACGTGGTCCTGATGATTGAAACTGGTTCCTCAGGCTTGCCGAGCAAACATTTTCCTGACTGACCGGCCTGTAAATATGTCTCTGTAGATATGAATTATTTTTTGAGACAGGGTTTCATTCTGTAGCCCATGGTGGTGTAAGGCTTATGGTAATCCATTTGCTTTGGGCTCCTGACACTACAGGCATGAGCCACCATACCCTGCTAGAAATGATATTTTAACAAGAAACTATGTGGCATGTAAGTTTTCAAAAATGTAAGTTTATGATATTATTTGTATTTTTCTTTTTTTTCTTGTTCTCCCTTTTATATGAAAATAGATTTTTTTTCTCACATTATTTCTTCCCCCTCCCTTTCCCTTCAAATTCACCCCCTTTTTGTGTTTTATAGGAAACAAACAGATTTCTAAGGAAAATAATATAATATAATATAATATAATATAATATAATAATATAATATAATATAACAAAAACTTAACACACTAGAATAGGACAAAGCAAACAGAAGAGGAAAAGCTAAAGAAATGACACAGGAAATAGATAAACACACACAGACTCAAGAATTCCATAAAAAAAAAAAAAAACTAAAGTGGAAGCCATAATGCGTATGCAGATGAACTGTAGGGTAAACATAGAGAAAATATAAGTAAAATACAAATAAAAAATTAATATAAATTTTAAAAACCATCTGGGGCTCTGTCTCCCCCATTATTTGGTGATTTCATTTAGAATGCTTCTTATATGTACATGTTTTAGGAAGCTTCTATTGTATTCTGTTTCCTTACTACCCCTCAAATGGCCCTAAATTTTAGCTCTTTCTCTGTATTCCCTCCTTCATCTCCCTCTCTCCTCCCCCTCCCCACTTGATTCTCCCATTCCAGTCACCTTCCCCATCCATCCATAACAATCTATCTTTTTCCTTTTCCTAGGGAGATCTATCTTTCTCCCCCTCTCCCCACCCCAGTTACTTACTCTATGGAAGGTTCTATGGATGGTGGCTTGGTTATCATTGACTTAACAGCTAATATCTATATATAAATGAATGCATACAATATTTTTTTCCTTTCTTTCTGAGTATGGTTACCTCACATAGGATGATTTATCCATTGACCTGAAAATTGATGACTGAGTAATATTCCCTTGTGTAAAGGTACCACATTTTCTTTATCTGTTCATTTATTGAGGGACATCTAAGTTGTTTCTATTTTTTGGCTAGTATAAACAGAGCAGCAGTGAACAATGAGCAAGGGTTTTTGGTGGGATGAAGTATCCTTTGGGTATATACCTAAGAGTAGTATAGCTGGATCTTGAGGTAGATTGATTCCCATCTTCCTGAGTGATTTCCTTAATGGCTATACAAGTTTGCAGTTCCACAAGCAATGGATATATTTTCTTCTCACTCCACTTCCTTGCAGGCATGAGCTGTCATTTGTGTCATTGATCTTAGCCATTCTGACAGGTATAACATGAAATCCCAAAGTAGTTTGGATTTTCATTTCCCTGATATCTAAGGATGTTGAACATTGCTTTAAAGTGTTTCTCAGCCATTTGAGATTCTTCTACTGAGAATTCTCTGTTTAGATCTGCATCCCATTTTTAATTGGGTTCTTTGTTTTCTTTATATCTAGTTTCTCGAGTTCTTTATATATTTTGGATATTAGCCCTCTACCAGACGTGTAGTTGTCTTATTGCTCTAGTTAAGACTTCAAATACTATATTTAATAGGTATGGAAAGAGTGGACAACCTTTTGTCCTTTCTGCTGTTCCTCAGAATAAATGTCCTGTTTAGGACTGAGAAATCATCTATCATTTGTTCTCACATCTTCTGCACCCATGAGTCTCTAAGTCACCACTGTTCACTGAAGAGACCACTCCAATTAAGGCTGAGAGTAGCATTTGTTTACGAATATAAGCATAAATACTTTGAAAACAGTTCGACACTATGTCAATTTAGCCAACAACAGTATTCTGCCACCTACATTCAAGAGCCTATGACCTCCACCAACATGGATTTTTGACCAGGTTTACATTACCAAGCATGTATTCCCTGTAGAGTGGATCTTAAATTCAATAGAAGAGCAGTAGTTACCTCACAACAGTAGTGCCATGGTTTCACAAATAGGAAACCCTGCCTGCCAGGTTGGTCCTATAGATTATGGGATTCACAGCTTGGAAAGACCATTTATTCTTTTTCTCACCTGATATGCTGCATAGCATCTTCTGGAACTCTGAAAGCTAGCCAGTAGGGAAGAAGGCTCCACCGAAGTTCCAGCTTGATATTCCTGGAACTTGCAACCAAGGTGTCTGATATCTTGAACATTCCAACTAGATCCCCAGGGAATCTGTGTGCACACTGAAGCTTGAGATGCACCACCAAATTCTTTTTTGAACTATAAGATGCTGTCACGGGTGGGTTACTGTTATTAGACATGATCACCATGAGATTGCCACAGTCCTGCTTTGTAGCTACATTCCATCTCCAATAAGTGCATGAGACTGAGAAAGCACTGTCTACTTTCATTTTTAAAGCAACACACTTGAGAGGCAGAGACAGGTGGATCTCTGTGAGTTTGAGGCCAGCCTAGTCTACATAGTAAGTTCTGGGATAGCCAGCGCTATCTATGATAGAGATAGAGAGAACCTATCTAAAGAATAAATAAAAAAACAAAAGGCAACTCTGTTTCCAGGATATGCTACTCTGATGCATTCTCTTTCCGTTGCTTGTTTTTTAAGTTGGTCTCAATTTTCCAAGTCAATAGACCAATGCATCCAACGTCCTAGGAACGAGAAAACATCGTGAGCTTTATTGAGTGTTTTTTCAGTTAGGTCAACACCATTTCCTGGTAAGTGACCCATGATAGCAGGGAGACTATGCCAATGCAGTAATAAAATGCCAAGATGGGGCTGAGGAGGAGGCTCTGTCTGTAAAGTGCTTGCTGCGCAAGCCTGAAGACCTGAGTTTGATCCCCAGAACCCACATCAGAAGCCAGGCATGGCGGCACTGGCTTGTAACGCTAGAGAAGCTGAGAAAGGAGAGTCCCGAAGGTTTGGCCAGCAACCTAGATGACCTTTTTCACAAAGAAAAAGGCCAAGTACAGATTCTCAAGGTTGTCCCTTGACTTCTACATGTGCATGCATACATATACAAACATGAATACATATGCAAACATGCACAGAGAGAGAGAGAGAGTTACAGAGACACAGAGACAGAGAGACAGAGACGGTTACAGAGAGACAGAGATAGTTACAGATAGACAGAAAGAAATGCTTAAGTGTAGACTTCAGATTGACCAAGTTTAACTGACACATTGGTATGCCCAAGATTCATCTGTGTCTCACATCTCCTAACTTGGCAGTTGTCACCTTCTCTGGCAGGCCGTTTAGGGGATCTCCAGTCAGCTCTGTTCCAACAAGGCTTCTGTAGAATTGAGAGCCAGGAAGCAATTGATTGTCTGCTGAGAGAGGATGTTTTTCTAGGCGTGGGGACTAATGAGCAATACTCTTGATAGAGAAAAGAGAGTGTTTATTTAAATTTAATGTGAGCACAAATCACCCAGAAATCACTTTAAGTCTAGGGTGGGTATAAAATTCCTTATCTCTAAGATGTTCTCAATCAATGCTAATAATACTGATTCCCAGACCACACTATGAGTAACAAATCCCATCTTACCAGAGCTCAGGCAAACCAGACAGTAGTATGAACCCTTAGATTCCTCAAACATAACTCATCAACCCAGCAAGGCAAAGCTGATTTAATGATTTTTTAAGAATTTAGAATTTAAACCTGGTGGTGATGGCACGAGCCTTTATTCCCAGCACTCAGGAGGCAGAGGCAGGCAGATCCCTGAGTTCAAGGTCAGCCTGGTCTACAGATGACATTCCAAGACAGTCAGGGCTGTACAGAAAGACCTCGTCTCAAGGAAAAAAAGTATTCTAATATTGTGAAATATACACTGAATACTGGATAAGAAGGTTTAGAATTCTTCATTAAATATATATCCAGGTTTTCTCTGCCTTCCAGCAGCAAGTGTCACAGAGTCAGTTTTGGAGACAGCAGAATGTCAAGTTGTAATAAGACCAGTTGTTTTCTAAAGAAAGAAACTGCTTGTTAGATTCCGATTTTGCCACATCAATAGCGAAAATGTAGTAGCGATAGTCTTCATTAATAATAACTACCTGCCACTCTGAAAGAGTCCATTACAAACTTCCTCTTCAGAAAGACCAGGATATCCCAGAGGCACTTGGTAAACACCTTCTTGGATTGGCAATTCATGATTATCTTAAAGAAGTTTGAAGGGAAATCTGGCTCATTTCTAAACTTGAATAATTATTAATGATCGGGCCCTACAAGCAAGTAGAAAAGGCCATGAGGTATCCAGGGCAATCTCAATACTACTGTACTTGGTCTCTTGACTACCTTGTGCTACAACTAATGACCTTAATATTTTTAGGGACTTATGCAACAGGGTCTGTATTAAACACATGAGGTTGATTATCTTATTTATATAACAGCTTATGTTCCCTATGTCATAGATGAGAATACAGCATAGAAAAGCCAAGCTAACTTGACTACAAACATGTAGCAAGTGAGGGCCAAGGCAGGATGACAATCCAGGCCGTATGTGTCCCAGTGGTGCTTCTGGGAATCAGGGAGCCTAGAAAACTACAATATTAATCAACTCAATTGCAGATTAGTTTCTTAGTACCTGGACCCAATTAACCATTGGCTGTTATCAGTCTGCTGGTCCATGTATTGTTCTATAGTCACTGAGTAACCATGGCTCGTCTCCCTTGACAGTCTGAGATCAAGACTCATTTGTTTGATTAAACTGTCTCTATATATGAATGCTTATCATTTTCTCATTTTAAAATAAAATAGGGTAACTCAGTTGTAGTGGCACACTCCTTCAGTCCCAGTACTCGGGAGGCAGAGACAATCATCTGATCAATCATCTGATTGAACTCTGTGAGTTTGAAGCCAGCCTGGTCTACAGAGTAAGTTCCAGAACAGCCAGAGCTACAACAGAGAAGCCTTGTCTCAAAAAATCAACAATAAATAAATAAAATAGAGTAATCAGATTCAATTATCATCATTATTCTATATGTTATCTTATCTGGGTTGTTCCTATATATTCTTTTGTCTTAATTTTTACATTTGTGTTGCCCTTAAAGTTGTAAATTCCTTTTTGGAAAGGCTCCTGGTTTGGTTTCTTCTTGAAAACAATACAGCTTTTGAATAAAAGACTGAAAAGCAGAGAAAGGTAGGGGATGGAGAGAAGGTGAGAGAGAGAGAGAGAGAGAGAGAGGGAGAGGGAGAGGGAGAGGGAGAGGGAGAGGGAGAGGGAGAGAAAGGAAAAGAAGCAAGCTTGTTCTAGGTTGGTGGAATTGTGGGTAAGTTTTTCTTTTAAGTTTTCCACAAAATACTCATTGGGGAAAAAGTTAATTACTTAACCTTTCTTGTCTTAGACAACATCTGTTGATTTATATAAAGCACCTCATCAACCGGCAAGTATCTAGGGATGACGGTAATCAGGCATATAAGAAACAAGTAATGTTCTTGCATTTACCCACAGCAAGAGTTATATATATTGGAAGCCTAGCTAGGGGACAGTCACCCCAGCAGGACAAAAGGAGAAATTGTGTCTTGGCAATGTTAGTTGTTTCCCTGAATTCAAATGGTCTAGGCTCACAAACCCACACACTATTTCCTCTGAGTTCACAGAACAAAACCTGGGAGCATTCCATGAAGGAAAGAATGAACAAGAAAGAAAAACTCACTGCCCTTTTCAGCTAGCCTTAGCTTAGATAACAGGAGCTGCTAGCATCTAACAAGCCATCCCACCAATGATCCTCTAGCATGAACCGGAGCCTACCTGCTCTCCCAACTGTCTCACCCCACAAACTGTCAACTGCCAACTGGCACTAACTCCTTTATATCTTAAGCTGCTCCCAGGAGTCCAAGCAGCCTGTAGCCATAAGGAAGGCTGCACAAGACAAAAAATTTCTCTGCAAAGCATCCTGCTACATGATTCATTGGCTGCCTGAGTGCCTGGAGCCATGAATTGTCCCCAAGATGCTTTTTCGCTTTCAAGGATAGACATAAAAAGTGACTGAGGTTAACACTGGAAAGAACCCTTTCCTCTCAGAAAAAACACTTGGGAGCTAAAAAGACAGGTATTTTAACTGGTTTGTTGCTGGTGATACTTAGAGGCAGAAGTATCTACCTGCTTCCTGGTATTCTTGTTATTGTGCCTTGTGACATCATCTGCTCACAACTGCAGCCTGCTTCCTGGTATTCTTGTTACTGTGCCTTGTGACGTCATCAGCTCACAACTGATGATACAATGGTGTATTATTTGAGTTGTATTCATCACTCAATGCTACAGAGGACAGGTGGTTGACAAAATGCTGGAATTTCCTTTGACACATGAGCAAACAGGAAACCACTCTGTCTTCATAGTCTGCTGAGGAAGTCCTGGAAGCACCATGGGTGATCCCAAGAAGTCCCTGACTGAGTAACCCTGAGTCAGGATCAGGCAGGCTGCTTTGCTCTAGGAACGTGCAGCTCAGTCACAAGCAGAACGACAGGTGAAGACACAGAGGAGAGGAGGTTGCTTTGGGATGAATCCCTGCACATGGTAGTGAAATTTTCTACAGTACCTCTGGGAAGTAGATTGCAGACGAAATATGGCAGCAAGCTCTTTCTTTCTTTTAAATATTTGTTTTAGATCTATTTTATTTTGTGTGTATGATGTTTTACCTCCATGTATGTCTGTGTACCGCTTGCATGGTTGGTGCCTGAGGAAGTGGTGAACTTCCTTGTGGATTCTGGGAATTGAACCCAGGTCCTCTGCAAGAACAAGTGCTCTTAACTACTGAGCCAATGCTCCAGCCCCACAAGCTCTTTCTCGACTCCTTTGGGAACATTGATTTGGGGCAGAATCCTAGCAAGATAGTTCTGTGCATCCTTAAAGGAGAGCCGTGGTACACTCTGAGGACTGGCTGATTGGGTTGTATCACACTTCTGACCTATATGAGTGCTTTCTGAACAGAAGTCTCAGCTTCCTCATTTTAAAATAAGCAATTGTGCCTAACAGTGTAACACAGAGCTGTTATAAAAATTAAATGAGGCAATGTTTATAAAGTGCTATGTATAAAAAGGATTTAGTGTGTGGCATGTAGCAGGCCTGAAAAATAACCGTATCTATTATTAATTGCATGTATGTATATATGCATTCTCTGTGTATTCAATTATATGGGTCTGTTTGGGGCACCTAATATATCTCTCGACAAGGAAAGAGGGGAAGCAGTTTGGTTTTAGACTTACTAAATATAATTAAAGTATATGAAATGTTTTATATAGCAGGACCCCATTAATGACTCCAAAGAGCAGTGTACCATCACAAAGTCATCCTACGTTCTAGGCTGTTGGCTTTTCAAACTCACTGAGGAAACAATTAAGTAAAAATAGTTTTCAAAGCCAGGTGTTGGTGGCGCTCACCCTTAATCCCAGCACTCAGGAGGCAGAGGTGGGAGAATCTCTGTGAGTTCAAGACCAGCCTGGTCTACAGAGTGAGTTCCAAGACAGCCAGGGTTACAACAGAGAAACTCTGTCTCAAAAAACAAACAAAAAAAATAGTATTCAAATTTCTCTATGTTGAAGAAAGACTGTACCAGATAGTTAAACAGGCAAGAAGCACATTGTTGAAGATCACTGCAGTAAGTGTCCAACAGTTAACACAGAAACCTACAACTGGTCAGAGAGCAGAGAATAGGTATAAGTGCTCGGCAATAAATGAGACATTTTTATCACAGCCTTCCCCCCAAGACTCAGGGACCAGCAAGACTGTGAGAGACGCAGGTCAGAAGAGACCGTGGTGAAAGAGCCATCTTCTGGGTGTGGCAGGACACCCGCATTCATGGACTCACAGCTAGGGTGCCTGCCCAAGATCAAGCCAGCCAACAATACGGGAGTGGAGAGGAGGGGGGCTCACTAGCCCCCACCCCCAGCTGAGAAGCTTTCAGTAATTAATGGCTTCTAGAGGAGGGACAGTCAGGTTTGTTTGTTTGTTTGTTTGTTTGTTTGTTTTTTAAGGTCATGAACCTTAAAGAACAAGGGTAAGTTAACCATGAAATGACCTCACACCAATCAATATATGGGCAGCACAAATTTGACTTGATGGGTCATTTAAAAAGAAGGAGGAGGAGGAGAAGGAGAAGAAAGAAAGAAAGAAGAAAAAGAACCAAAAGGAGGCAAGGGGAGGGAAGCAGTTAGGGAAAACAGTGGGATGAATATGATCAAAATACTTAATATGCATTGATGAAATTCTTCAAGAATTAATAAGAATATTATATGGGAGAGACTTCTTTAGTAGGAGTCAAGTCTAGTGTGAGCCTTGGAGGGACATTTAGACTTCAAGCTACAGCAGCAGGGTCTATACTGATGGATAAGTGAAAGGGTACCCATCTATGGCAAAAGTTTCCTACTATACCAGGCACTGTTAGCTCTCAAACTCAGGACAAACTGCTGACTGAGAATCCTATGTAATACCTGTCAAAGTGAACCTGGCTCTCCGGTTCTCCCAGCATCCCTCAGTCCCTACCTGTTATAAGGTCATACCCTACCCCTACCCTGAACTCTCCAGCTCAGGAGGGTGAGCTGTCTTCCCTATATAATCCAGCCATTTTGGTTACCCTCTCTTGTATTCTTTTGGCCTCCTGGCTTCTTGGTCCCCAGTTTCCCCTCTTTGTCCTCTCTCCCCTCTCCCCTCCCTATTCTCCTCACATGGCCCAGCAGCTCAGTCTGGTCAGGTTCACCCTGGACTGTCCAGATGTCTCTGCTTCTAACTAACGCTCTCCCTTTCATCCACAATACACCTTCTCTCCCCAACACCTAGGAGCAATCCATGTCCTTTTTCTTTTTCTTTTTTCATTCAGGCACCACCTGTCCAGAACAAGCTTCTCACTTCTTATTTCCCATAATCAGACCCTTATTTTGTGAGCTCACTTTAAAATCTAATTTTAAGATTATATAAATTGTAAACTTAAAAACAAAAAATTTAAACCAAAGCAAGAAGATAGAGATAAGTATTTCCTCCCACCTTCTTTGCCTCTGCTGAATTCTACAAGTTTGAACAAAATTCCTGGCCCAGAAAAGGACTCTACTGTTCAGTGTGTTCCTCAAGCATCTTCTTAAGTGTTTCTTTCTGGATCAAAGCCCTTTCAGGAGTATCTTCTCCAGGCACCACCTCGGTTGTGTTTAATTTCAGTTCATATATTCATTTCCTTCAAATAATATACCTAGGGCACAGTTAAATGAATTAAAATAAGGAAAATAGTGCAATAGTGTGTATGTAAGTGATATATACATGTTAGCTATTACTTTTATAGTGATGATGGTGGTGGTGGTGATGGTGGTGGTGGTGATGATGGTGGTGGTGGTGGTGATGGTGGTGGTGGTGAGGTTATGGTTATAAGTGGAGGTGAGAGTGATGATGGTGGTGGTAGTTATGGTAGTAGTGGTGGTAGTGGTGATGGTGGTTGTGGTTATGGTGGTAGTGGTGGTAATGATGGTGGTGGTTATGGTTATGGTTGTAGTGGTGGTAGTGGTGGTGGTGGTAGTGGTAGTGATGGTGGTGGTGGTGGTGGTGGCGGCAGCACAACCCTAATTGTAGGAGAACTTTGGCAATGACCAAATAAGAGAGTATTTTAGTTATAGCTACTATATCAGCTGCTACAAAAGAGCCCAGTACATTTCTGTACAGGAAGATATAATCATTATGTTCTTTATAAAGGCAATTGGGATAGATAATATTTTTCTAGAGACTTCCCTAAGAATACTGGTCTCTCTCTACTCTAGCCCACTGTAGACACATGCAAGATCTGAATTTGGAAATTCCTGACTCCACTGATCCTCTTCAGATGTTAGAAAAAAAAGAGAGAGAAAAAAAAGAGATACTTGGAAGAGGGTCTCTCTTAACTCTTGTCAGCATCCTTGAAAGGGGCAAACTTTTAACTGAACAATACTCAGACACAGTAACCGCAGTTCTTCTTCCTGGGAAAAGCCAGCTTGTAAAGTTCACTCTAGTAGCATTGATACAAGGTACTTTGGTGCTAAACTGAGCCAGCAGGGTCATGGGCAGGACCTCTCAAAAGGGAAGAATCCCTTAAAGATAGTTTGCTTTTATGCCTGACCTAAATCTTTCACTTCCTCTCACAAGAGAAAAGCAGATGTTCAGTGCATGTCAGGGGAGGGATTGGGGGAGATGAAGGAAATGAAATAAGTTGTGGTATAAGTTATTCTTTCAAACATCAGCCATATGCTTAGTCTCTCTCTCTCCCTATCGCATGTTAGTGTTTAGACTTTCAGAACAGAACATTTTCATCCTCACCTGTAAATGAGTGCCTCACACCCTTCTTACTTTGTTTATATTCTAGAAGTCCAAATAAAATAAAAATTTCAAAAGCATGGTCAGTGATACACGAGCCATCTTATCTACAAATGATATTAGGCATGTACAGGAATAAATATATTACTATAAACCCGAACCCTCATCATTCAAAATGAATCAGAGAGTTCACCTACAAATCAGGGAGGAAAATACTATACAATTTTTAGGCATTATTCTCTTTATTTAAGCTAGAATTTTCAGTAAAAATGACGTGTACAAGCAAAACATTGATCAGTTGGACTGCATCAAAATGTTAATGTTTTATGCTTCAAAAAAAATTGTTAAGAAAGTAAAAACAAAACAAACAAAAGGAAAGACAAGTCACAAACAAGGAGAAAGTACTTGAAAATTGTGCATCTGCTAGAAGAAGTACATTTGGATTACATAAAGAACTCTTTCTTACTATCGAGGTAAGGAGAACCTGATTTTTGTAATATTGCAAAGGATTTGAGCTATTGTGAGAGCTAAGTTATGTTTAAGCTTTAATTACTACGCCATAGAGATATATAAAACAAAAAGACAAATAATCCTGTAATCCCCACTTGCCCAAGGACAGATAATTTCCTGGAGTGCTGGGGGCTGTTCATGTAAGATAACAAGTGTTTTCAATTCCCTGAACAAGCTTAGTTAATCCTACGGCACAGGACCTGCTTGATCACACATAGGTGAGACATTCATAGGATCATAGGATGAAAGTACATCAAGATGTATGCTTGCCCCTGATTGGACATAGGCGGAAGGTCCACAAACAGGAAGTATGTCAGGATATATGCTTTCCCCTATTGGACCTGTGGGGAAATACATAGCCTTATGGGTCATGCCTTTATAAGCCTCCGCAAAATATGACTCATGGCCATTTTCTGGGAATCCTGGAATGGTCCTGGCCAGGGTCCATCATCTTGGACAGTATTTAACTAAAGCTTGCTTCCAATTTGGCTCAAAAATTGTGATAAGTGGTCTTATGCTCAATTAACACTGTATGAAGAACCAGCAAATACACGACGAACAGCACTTGGTTTGGCTTGGGTTCTGGTTTTTGCGAGACAGGGATTCTCTTTTCCGTATAGCCCTTGCTGTCGTGGAATTCACTCTGTAGACCAGAGTGGCCCCCAACTCAGAGATCTGCCTGTCTCTGCCTCTGAATGCTGGGATTAAAGACACTACTCACAACACTTGTAACCACAGAAATGCAAACTAAAGCCCAAAGAAGATGGCACTACACAGCCACTGAAGGAACACAATCCCAAGGGCAGACAATGGCAAGTTTAAGCAAGGACATAAAGAACCAGGACCCTCGCACACTGTTGATGGAAATGTAAAACAGTATGCAGTTCCTTTGGAAAAATAAGCAGGTTTTCACTTTTAAATAAACATAAATTAACAATAAGATCCAGCAATTCAGCTGGGCAGTGGTGGAGCACGCCTTTAGTCCCAGCACTTGGGAGGCAGAGGCAGGCAGATCCCTGTGAGTTTGAGGCCAGCCTGGTCTACAAAGTGAGTTCCAGGACAGACAGAGTTACAACAGAGGAACCCTGTCCTTAAAAAACAAAAAAACAAAAAAACAGAAAAGCATCAATTCTATTCCTATCCACTCAATAGGAATCTGGGGATACAGCGTACTTAGTAAAGTGCTTGTCCAGCCTGCTCAAGGCCCTGGGTTCATTCCCTAAAACTGTGTAAAACCGTGTACATCGGGTGTAGTGGCATTCCTAAAATCCTAGAACTCCAGAGATGGAGGCAAGACAACAGACTTTCAAGGTCATTCTTAGGAGCTGGGAAATTAGCTCAATGGTAGAATGCTTGCCCTGGGTTTGGTCCTCAGCTAAGGAGAGGAAGCAATTTTATAAGAAAGGGGGGGAGGTGGGGAAGGCACAAACGTCATTCTCAGCTACATAGCAAGTTCAAAGGCAGCCTGGACTATATGATCCTACATCAAAAAGAACAAAAGAGGCTGAGGAAACGGCCCAGTGCTTAAAAGCAGAATCCACATAAAGTCCCCAGTGTGTGTGTGGTGGACTGCCTGCATTCCAGCCTCAGAAGGCAGAGAGACAAGGGTCCCTGGAGCAAGCTAGCTAACCAAACCAGCTGTACTGGCCAGCTCCAGGCTTGATTGAGAGACCCTGCCTCAATGAATAATGTCAAAGAACGAGTAATGACATCAATATCAAGCCCCTACACAGGAGCATGTATCCCCAAGCACCCACACAGGGGTAAATACACACACGCACATGCATGTACACCACACACACTCAAAACTGGAAAAAAAAGAACAATGAAAGAAAGAGAAAGGGAGAAGAAATGTATATATCAGCATAAAGACTTGCACTCATAGAAACATTGCTGATAATGTCCAAAACCTGGAAACAAGCCAGTTGCCTGTCAAAGGTGAACTGTAAACTAGTCTGTCCATGTAGAGTATTGAACTGCTGATAATGTTACCACAGGCAGACTCGGGCTTGCAATCACAGCTACTTGGAGAGATGAGGCAGGAGAATAGCAAAGTCAAGGTCTGTCTGAATGTCTTAGCAAGACCCTGGCTCAAAATAAAAAGTTGAGAGTGGGGGAGGGGCTGAGATACAGCTCAGTTAGGGTAGAGTGCTTGCCCTGGCTGCAAACCCTAGTATTGGAAAGGAGAGTAGGAGGGAGGGAAGAAAGGAGGGAGGGAGAGTCAGGTTCTGACTCATCTAGCAGCTGAGTAACACTCACTGGCATTTAGAGTTAGGAGTGAGGGCTGACGGGATGGCTCAGCCATAAAGGCTAGACTTACAACCAAAGATAAAGTCAGGATTGACCCCTAAGGAGCCCACTGTTTAACAGCAGGCTGTATAATCACTGAAAGAAAAAAAAAAAGTAAAAAACCTTCTTAAGACTTAGAAATGATGCTCATAATCTATGCTGCAAAAAGTTTATTCTTTCTCTGACAACAGCAAAATCTAATTCAAAATGGGTAAAGGACTTGCACAAACATTTTCCCCCAAAAAATATACTAATGGCCTATAAGCACATGAAAAAAAAATGTTCAGCATCACTAAATGTTAGCTAAATGCGAATCAAAACCACAATGAGATGCTTCTTTATATCTGTGGGGATGACTATAATAATAATGATGATGATTTAAAAAAAAAACAGAAAGCAACAAGTATTGGTGTAGAAGTAAAGAAATTGGGATTTTTGTGCACTGCTAAAAGGGGTCAGAAATGATGCAGCTGCTGTGGAACAGAGCCCTGCAGTTCCTTAAGAATTCTGTCTAGCAGAGGCTCGAACAGATATACCTGAATCCATATCTGTAGACACATAATTCATAACAGACAGCAGTTGGGAAGTACCCCCTTCACCCAACGGCTAGATGCTGGATAAACAGAGCATGGCTTGTACGGGCAGGTTAGTATTATTCAGCACTTTACAAGAAGGGAATTCTGGCATGTGCTATAACATGGAGAGATTTTAAGGACAGTATTCTAAGGGAAACAAGCTAATCAAAAGAAAGCAAATATTGCATCATTCCACTTCTTGAAAGGTACCCAAAGTCATCAAATTAATACACTCAGAATGTAGAATGGCAGTTTCTGGGAACTAGGAGTAGGGCAAGCAGAGCTCTTTAACCTTGGGGCTTCGATTTTATGCAATGAAAAGAGATCTAAAGACAATGACACACATCAACCTTCATAACGCTGATGAACTATATATGTTTAAATAGGTAGGTAATAAATTTTGCATGCATCTTACCATACATACAATCTCTTAATGTTTAAAATTTTTGTATCAGACCATAATTTTACATTTAACAATATTCTTAATTTGTCCATAAGAAAATCAACCTGGGACTAGAGAGATGGTTCAGTGATTAAGACCACTCACTGACTGCTCCTCCAGAAGACCCAGGTTCAATTCCCAGCACCGTCATGGTGGCCTACAACTGTCTGTACGTCTAGTTCTAGAGGATATGATATTTTCCTCTGGCCTTCATGGACACCAGCTGTAGATGCATGGTACACAGACACACAGGCAAAACATCTATACACATAAAATAAAAATAAATAAAATTTTAAAGGAAAAAGGAAAAAAATCAATCTGTCAGATTATTGTAATTCAAGCTACTCTGGAAGCTGAGGCAGGAGAACTGCAAGTTCAAGTCCTACCTGAGCTAAAGAGAAAGTTCAAAGCCTGCCTGGACAAGTTAATCAGTCCCTGTCTCAAAACATAGAGTTAAAAGGGAGCAGGGTGGTGTTGGCCTGGGGCTGTAGCTACTTGTAGAATGCTAGTGAGTTAAGAACTGCCTGTTTCTAACAGGATGTTGAACCAAGTGAGCCAGGCCTGTGGCTTATTTTAAAAGCCGATGCATTTTTGAACTTATCTCTCAGGGCCTTCACCAAAATTTCCCAGGCTTGAGCTTTGAGAAATAAGATACAGACACAGTAATATGAAGATCTATGACCACGAGCCTAGAAATCTGGCCCTTCATAATCTAACTGGGACCTCATTTTTGAGAAGACAGTAAATGCTTCATTTAATATTTTCCAGCATCCTCAGTCAAACAGCCGGACTCATGCAAGTACAGGACCCTCTGTTGAAGTAGTAGTCCTGGCTGGCTATCAGACTTTCAGTGTTCGTAATATAAAATTTAAAAAAAAAATCTTAAGGTCAGTGGTGGCCATGTTCCAACACAAAGGGAGGGAAAAGGTCATAGTCTTCATTTGTGGCTGCTAACTGAGCTGCTGCATCTGGTCTTCCCCACTGTCATCAATAAGTGTTCTGTCATCAGTAGGGACCCGTTTTAGAATGTAAAATCCGGATGTAGGACCCGGATGACACTGCTCTGCAATACTGACCCTGTTGCCCAGAGCCCTTGACGTACTCATCTTCCTCTCCCTGTTCCCGCTTGGTTTTCCCCCTTCATCAGACAGAGCCCTCCTCACGCTCGGATGGCCCACTCTTGATTTCCTCTCACTGGGAGGGAGGCACATCGCCTCTTTTATTTCTGGACCGAAAATGCAGCACCATGTTAATGCTTATTAAAAGCCTAGAGATGATGGTTGGTGGATTTGAGTACATCAAACCAGCGTCTCATTAAACTCGCTGGGGAGTTTTAAACTCATCTGGAAATCATTCTGACTTCACGGAAAATGGGTGAAGCTCAGAGATCAGTATTTTCTAAAAGTTTCTAAAGAGTTTAAGGGCTCATGGATAACCTTGTCACTTCTTGCCAGAACTCTTAAAGACACGAAAGTTGCAGAAAGTATAATTATCATTCTCAAATGTAACTCTTTAGTTAGAATCTTATGTAGAGCCTTGGGATTCTGAGACAGCAACTTTAAAAGTCTCCTAAAAAGCTTGCATTAGAAAAATTGTTTAAAATTGACTTATTCACATTCATAGCTGCAGTGCTGAGATCTTCTAACCCTCTTTCAGCCAGGAGACCAAACCCAAACCAAGTCATAAATTTTGTTGAATGAATAAATGGCCCCAGTGGCTGTGAAGGTGAGATTGTTCTTCCTCTCCCTTCTAAGTTTGCCAGAGTTCTTAGGAGTGCCTCTGCCCCACCCTCCCCTAGCTTCCAAGAACCTTCTAAGCTTTTGCCCAGACTCGCTGGCCTTCCCTTCCCAGTCCACTGTGAACCTGCCTCACAGAGAATTCTGCCTCTTGCTGTTGATGGGGTGGTGTCTCTCATGGGGATAGCGTGACCAGAGAGACATATTCACACAGAGGCCGTTTTATTTGTTTCGTGCACTTAATTATTTAACTGTGGTTGTGGTTTTGGGGGGTGGGGTTGAGGGTAAAGAGGTGGGGAAGAAGTTGGTCAAAAGAAGACTGCAGGGGGAGAAGCACAACCACCAGAAAAAGCTTTGAGACTCAACCACACAAAATGCAACTCCATCCCCCAGCCCGCCTCCTCCTCCTTCTTTGCTACACAGCCACACAACATTCAAGCCAGAGGAAGAGGAAGGGTGGTCACACAGAGAATGCTTCAAAACTGCATCTTGAGTCATGACTAGTCTGTGTTGTTTTAAGATAATTTGAGAAGTCACCTTAGTAGCAAGGAAATCAAGCCCTAAAAATCCAACAGAGGTTCTGGGAAAGTCTAGGAATCTTGTTGCTGGGAGACAGGAAGTCTGGATATTTTCTCTACTACATCCTTTCAGCAAAGCTACAATGTTTCCACTGGAGATCTGGGAGAAGTTTGCCACCAAAAGTAAATTAGTAGAAAGTCAGCCATTAATGTGAAGCTAAGCACAACAGCAGCACGTGCTGATACATGTTAGACATGGCTTCAAAACCAAACAGGCTGGTAAAGCACTTGTCGCACGTGAATGTGGACTTGAGTTTAGATCCCCGGAACCCACATAAAGCTGGACACAGCGGTGCTCCTGGGCAAGATGGGAGTTGACGACAGGTGAGTACCCAGGAAGGTCATGAGCCACCTGGCCTGGTGTACAAAGTACTGAATAAGAGATTCTGTCTCAAACAAGGTGGACGGCAAGGACTGACCCCAAAGGTTGTCCTGTGACCTCTACGTGTGCACCATGGGAAACATGTACTCACACTGATACACATGAACACACACGTGCACATATATAAAGATTTTAAAAAATAATAAAATAAGTACAGAACTAAATCTAAGTTACTGTTGGTAAAGACGGGATTCTATATATTCTCTATTCTGGACAGGTGGGTTCAAAGGAAGGGCGAGTCAGGGAAAAGTGGGACCAGCGTGAGAAGGAGAGCTGCCCACTTGCCATGGGAAGAAGTTCAAAGCGTGATGACTACAAAAACATAGTGGTGGCCCCAGTTTTGCATCAGACAATGATTGTTGGGCTTGTGGTTTCTTCCCTTGTGTTTGTTTCCCTTCTCTACTAAAGGTCAAAGTTATTTCATAAAAGAAGGTGGAATTATGGGGTAGAGAGCCAGCACCAGAAGCAGTTCTGATTGCCAGGGGGACATATTCACAGGCAGGGTAAGGTTACAGGGGAGGATTAAGTCAGAGGCACTGGGTCCAAAGCCTCAGGGATTGCAGCAACACAGATCCTTTTCATTGTCTTTCAACCCCCGGTGATCAATACAACTGCATCTAACTCCTGTTCTGTCATTTCTACATACTCTAAATAAGTTCATAGGCAAGTTTCAGGATTTATGGTGTTCACCGCTCAGGGATAGGCTTCCTGAGAGAACATCACTAGAGAGAAAACTAAAGAACAGCGTCATCTCATCTGGAATGAAAACAGAAAACCCAAAAACTATCAGAACCCTAGAAATCTTTCTTTCTGCCTAATAATAAGCAACAGGGGCCTCCTTTTCTGTGAGGAACTCCCTGGTTCTGCCTGGGTGCTCTCTGGGTTGACTCATTTTCACCCAAGGGTTGGGTGGCAAATTAAGAGTGAGCTGTTTGCTGGGTCTCAGCCACACTTATAAACCTAACCTAGCCCAGGCTCCACATGGGTTTTACTGCCAGTTGCCTCTCCTTGGTGATTAATACTGCTCCCAGGGAACTTTCTGTTCTCGCCTCCTCCTACTATGGGGCATGTGGTAAGAATTCCCAGGCTGGAGCTAAGAAGAATGGTAAAATATGGCAAAATAATTAAGCCTTGACTAGAGTGAGAATCCCAAATTAAGAACTCTCAAACCTGAACAGTATTGTGAGGAAATACCCACAGCAGATCTGTGTGTTCTTGCTAAAGTAACAGTGAACTGAACTCAGGACCTTCCCAGGTTTAGTGTGATCCATAGATCACCTCTCTACACAACTTCAGGACACCATAAATTACAACCTAATCCTGCGTCTTACTTGACTGAGTTATTTCTGGAGACTCTGCTCTTCCATATCCTAACTCAAACAATTATAAAGCTCTTCAGTAGCTAGCCCTGAAGCCAGTTGTGGTCATGGACACCTGCAGTCCTGCCACCTGAAAGGAAAAGACAGAAGGATTGGGACTACATAAGAAATTGAAAGTTAGGCTGGGCTATGTGAGACTGCATCTCAAACAAACAAAAAAAGCAAAATCTCTAGCCCTAGTCTCTCCCCTCAAGACTCATGTACTAGCATTCCAGGTCTCAAATTATTGCAAGAATTAAAACTAAATTCTATTTTCTATGCATGCTTTTGTACATGTCTTTTTCTCTTCCAGTGTTGGACTGACTGCTCGATGAATTCAAAATTATCTGAAGATGTGATCAATCCTCAGTTTTTCCTGAGTTAGAGCAATCAAAGGCCATTCCCTGGAGCATTGTGCAACTGAAGCCAGCAGAAACAGGCAAGGTTTCTTGCCCAATGTGACTTCCCGTGTGCAATCAACTTAACTAGACTCTTCTAAATCTTACTCTTCTGTGAAAAATGAACAAGCAGCAAGACTTCCGTTGGGGATCAGCCCTCCATACCAAAAAGGAAGATGATAGGGGAAAACAGGTGCTTTTGCCTAGTGCCTATTTTCTGAGAAAGCCTCACGAAGCAAAGGTCCCTGTCAATACCCTATTGACAGGACCAAGGACTTGGAGCTGCGAGTCCTACCTAGTGTTACCCCCCTTCTTCGAAGTCTTTCTTTTTTTTTCTTTTTTCTTTTTTTTCTTTTTTTTTTTTCTCCACACTTCTCTCCATTTCCACCAGTTCAGCATTTACTGGTCACTGGACTTACATTAATTATTTAGCAGGTGTTAGAGGAATGCCATTTCCTCTGGGCATCACCCAACCATCAGCCACCATGGGCAGAAATTGTTGGGGTGGCCTATAGACTGCCTGGTCCTAGAATCCAAATAACAAATCAGAACACAATAGTAATAAGTCTATGATAATAGTGTTGAGTTGTGAACACCCCCTAGTAAGAGAAGGGGAGGGGCTTCACAGGACCCTCAGCTGGGATCCCAGCCATTACTTCCTCCTAACTTCCAGATGCACATAGTCCTAGGGTAAGTTCTAGAGTACTGGAGGCAGACAGTTAAATGAAGGTGGGTACCAGTAGTGCAGCTTTAGAGAGAATGTCACTCAAGCTAGCGCTGGGACCCATGATGCTGTAAGTAGTTGTAAACCCCATACTTCTGTAAGCATGTCCAATAAACTCATTCATTCACCAAGCTACACTTGGGTAAAATTATTACTTTGGTCTGCCACGGAGGCCTTATCCAGGGTGAATAGACACTTGTCCACATCCCTCCAGGAGAAGTAACTCGGCAACCAATAAATAATTAGTTCAAATATTTGTTTCTTCAATTGTCTCCCTTAAATCATGTTAGACTTTGGATATGAAATGTTTCCAAAGGCTTCTTTGCACTGATGGTTTTGTCCCTAAGTAGCAATAATGAGAGGTGGGGCCTTTGGAAGGCAAGAATGAGTCATAAGGATTATAATGGTGAGCTATTGAGAGGTGATAGAAACTTGGGAGGTAAGGTACAGTTGATGAGAGTAGGTCCTTGCTCCATGGCCACCATAAAGTGAGCAGCTTAGCTCTACCCCATTCAACCCCCAGCCCCACCCCATGCCGTGACTTCCTGCCTTGCTGTGATGTTCCACCTTGTCACAGGCCTACAGTGATGAGACCAAGCAACCCTAGACTGAAACCTCTGAAACCCTGCATCAAAATAAACCTTTCCTCCTTCTGCGTTGATTCTCATGGATATTTGGTCCTAGCGACAGAAACCTGAATAATGCAAATCACATACAGATTTTTGAAAGCACTTTTGATGTGCTTTCTTTGGGGGTAATATAGAAGGGTTTTGTTTTGTTCTGTTTTGTTTTTGTTGTTTGGTTTGGTTTGGTTTGGTTTTTCAAGACGAGGTTTCTCTGTTGTAACTCTGGCTGTCCTAGAACTCACTCTGTAGACCAGGCTGGCCTTGAACTCACAGAGCTCCACCTACCTCTGCCTCCCGAGTGCTGGGATTAAAGGTGTGTGCTACCACCACCTGGCCTGGAAGATATTTTATAATACAAATCTCAGAGATAAGTATCTGGTAACTCATCACCTTTGCAGAGTGTGTATTTTATCACTGCACATAAAGGATTACACCAGATCCTTGTATCTGTTCAAAGACCTGGTTTTAAACTCTATCTATTCTGTCCCTTAATTATATCTGACACAAACAACTCTCCCTTCTGCCTTTGGTTCTACCCTGGCTCAGACCTTCATTAACCTTCTCTTGGGCATTTGAATCTGTGTACTAAACAGATTGCCAGCATCCTGTTTTGCATTCCTCTCCTGCACTTCCTCTGCAAAATCTAAATTCTCTGTGGCTCTGGTGCTTTCTAAATTTCAACCCAATCCTGTTACCTGTATGATCTAATTCCTTTAGTGGTTCCCTTTACCAGTATACACAAGGTCCAAACTCCTTACATAGTGCTCAAAGCTCTCCAAAAGCTGCCCTTTGGCTGCCTTGAATCTTGTTTGTCCCTCACTAGATGTCAAGTTTGTATAGTTCACTGCAGACACATGCTTTCTTATATGCTTATGACTCTGTATATTTCTCCAGCTCTGAAACACCTTGTTGATCTTTATCCACTTGCTAATGTCTACTCACCTTCTGAGACACAGCTTTGCTTTCTCCCATTCTGTGAACTATTCCCCATTACCCAAAGGTAGAGCTGATTGACCTCTCCTCTTGTCACAATGCAGCCCTGTGCTTATTTGTAAGATCATATTTATTGAACTGTTTTGCGACAAATTCACTATACGTTAATTCCTCTAGTATATGAGCTCTATGAAGAAAACTAACATGGTATCTTTATCTTCTGACTGTTTACATAATTTGTTACAGTTAATCTATAAATCATTATTATATAAGTAAAAAAATGACTGCAAAAATGACTGAACGGGATACTAAGCCTCTTGCTCAAATTTTCCTAGCAGTAAATTGCAGAAACAGACCTCAAACCAATGTCTTCTCATGTCAGACCCAGAGGACTCTCCTTCCAAGGATCTTCTTCCAACCAAATGAACAAAGTAACAGTACATCTAAGATCAACTTTAACTCTATACTATTTATTGCTCATCTCTGAAGCAAGGAAGATAACATAATACATATGGTTTATGAATTAAAACTTTGTGATCTGTACCTTACGTACAAGATGGACTGCTTATGTATGCTCATGTATAATCCAAAATGAGTAACTTAAAAGAAACAGCATGTAGTGTGCTCAGATGAGTGTAGTTTGAGCCTGTTAGCAGAAACGACTGTCACTGCTCCATGGCACATCAAGGCGACTCATCGGAAGATCCACTTTCACAATGACACACCCATGGTTCTAGATGTCACTTAGGAATTTAGCCAGGACTATGGATCAGATGCCTTGATTCCTCTTTATATGGTTCTTTTCCGAGTTAGTTGAGCTTCTGAACAGAAAAAGTAAATGTTCCCAGGTATCTCAAGAAAACGGGAAAGGAGCATCACGTGGCATCATTTCTGTATCTAGATTCCAAAGTCAGAAACAAAGATCCTACCTCTTGATTGGAGGGTTTCCAAAGCCACGTTGTAAGAGGGCTGGTGAACAAGCAATATCCCACCAAATGGTGTCTAAAAGTGGAATGCATTTTTAAGTTGTATTTATTTTTATTTGTATGGATTTCTGCCTGCACGGATGTCTGTGTGTCACATATGTGCCTGGTGCCTGCAAAGGCCAGAAGAGAGTGTTGGAAGCCTTGGGACTGGAGTTACATAAGTTTGTGAACCATGTGAGTGCTGGGAATGGAATCCAGGTCCTCTGTAAGAACAGCTAGAACTCTTAACCACTGATCCAACTCTCCAGGACCCCCCACATTTTATTAAAGAAAAAATTGAATACATAATGTATACATCTAGTGAATATTATCTTTGAAGTACCTTGAAAGCTTTTTCCATGTCTCAAAATTATCTTTGTAAGTCCTTTGGAATCATCTTCTTGGTCAACAAAACAATATTTAATACTGTGTACAAGTCAACGGCAGATGCTAGTTCTCTGACATCAATGACACTAAAACCAAAAACTTAGAATCCAGGACCAATACAATAAGCCAGAGGAAATTACAGAATGCTATGGAGGTTAGTAGCAGTTAAATTACAATCAATAAGATATTGGAACTCTCATTAGGCGAGTGCTTAAAACTTAGAACTCATCAGGAATAAATAAAACTTTTCTAGAAGAAAAAAGAAATAATAAACACAAATCATTGAGATTATGGCAAACTTGTACGATAAGGAATGACATGGACACCGGTGCATAGTTGGTAAATAGCAGCAGTGAAGTTGTTTGGGAGAGGTAACCAAAGATAACAGCGATATCACAGAGAGTCTGTGATCTGAGATTGAGTTTAGCAAAAAGGAGGCACTAGAATCAGAAAGTGTCCGACACTCAACTTTTTAATGTCTACCCTGGAAGCTCATTATAAAAAGACTAGAGCAACAAAAACAGAGCCTTTTTTAACCATGCTACAATCCACAGACCCAGAGAGGCTAAGTAACAAGGAAGGCTCTAGAGGGGAATGCATGGATCTTCCCTGGAAGGGAATATAGAATAGATTTTTACAGGTGGACTTGGCGTGAGTAAAGTCAGGAACAAAAGGGATCAGATTTAGGGGTGGCTGCAGGGAGAGAATATGGAGAGAGACAACCAGAATTGGGGAACACTTGGGGGCAATGTGGAAACCTAGTTTAGTGGAAACTCCCTGGAATCTACAACAGTGAACCTAGAAAGGACTCCTAGTAAAGGGAGATACGAAGCCTGCCCCAGCCATCCTCTGTAACCAGGCAAGGCTCCTAGTGGGAGGACTGGGACACCAACCCAGCCACAAAACCTTCCACCTGTCCTGCCTAGAAGATGGGCTAGAGATGTGGAGGAGCAGAACTTGTGGGAGGGGCCAACCGATGACTGGTCTAACTTGATGGCCATACCAAGAGAGGGAGCCCATGCCCAACACTGGCTGGAGAGACCAGAGACCTAGGGTAGAACCAAACACAACTGGCCAAATAAGATGATAGTAGTAGTAGTAGTAGTAGTAGTAGTAGTAGTAGTAGTAGTAGTAGTAGTAAACAACAGTTAAATCATCCCTAATGATATTCTGCCATACTCATAGATGGGCGCCTAGCCCAAACACCATCAGAGAGGCTTCCTCCAGCAACTGATGGGACCAGATGCAGAGACCACAGCCAAACATTAGGTAGAGCTCAGAGAACCCTGTGGAAGAGAGGGAAGAAAAATTGTAAGAGCCAGAGGGATCGAGGACACCAGAACATGGCCCACAGAATCAACAAAGCAGGGATTATAGGGGCTCACAGAGACTAAACCAGCAATCATGCAGACTACATGGGTCTGCACTAAGTCCTTTGCATATATATTATGGTTGTTTAGATTGGTGTTCTTGAGGTACTCCTAACAGTGGGAGTGGGGGACAAGGTCCCTAACTCTTTTGCCTGCTCTTGGAACCCTTTTCCTCTAACTGGGCCACCTCATCCAGCCTTAATACGAGCATTTGTGCCTAGTCCTGTCGTATCCTGTCATACCGTGTTCAGCTGATTTCCCCGGGGAGGACTGATCTTTTCTAAAGGGAAACAGAGGAGGAATGGATCTGGGGGAGAAGTGAGGTGGGGGGAACGAGGAGTGGAAGGAGGGGAAACTGCGGTCAGGATGTATCCTATGAGAGAAGAATAAATTAAAAACAAAAAACAAAAAGCAGAGCCTCCTCTGTCAGCATTACGCATGTTTGACCACAGTTCGGGTTACTCTGTCATCTACTCAATTGGCATCAAGGGGTGTTCAGTCCAAACGTCAGAGAAACAAACATTAAAGGACAAGAAGTTTCCAAAAACTGAAATCCCAAAAGCTTGAAAAATCACAGTCTAGAAATATGGCGTTTTGGGGGACACAGCCTGTATCTGGAAATACGTACATTCAGATGTGTTTGTGAAAAGGAAAATCACATAACTGACAGTTGACAGGGGGAAAAAAAAAAAATTGGGCAGTGATGGTGGAGGCCAGGCAGATTTCTGAGAGTTGGAAGCCAGGCAAGTCTACAGAACAAGTTCCAGGACAGCCAGGGCTACACAGAGAAACCGTGACTTGAAAAAGTGCCCCCCAAAGTTGACAGTAGGGAGATTAAAATGTGTATGAGGTGTATGAAAAAGCATAATATGTCTAATACAGATAAAACAGGAGAAACGTAATGTGTTGAGTGCTAAGGTTTTCATATCTATCCATTGGCGGCTACTGCAGCTTCTTACTCTTTAGATAATAGTGTCTGTCATTAAGTCACCAACCAGTACCAAGGCAAACTAATCCTGAAGCACTTTAGAGTTTGCCTTTTTCCTCTCTGCTTTTCCAGCTCAAATTCTATCAATATTAAACATGGATTTCCTGGCTAGAGAGATGGCTCAGTGGCCCAGAATGTACAGCACCCAGCACCCAGGCCAGGCAACTCACAGCTGTCTTTAATTCCAACTCCAGAAGATACAGTGCCTTCTTCTGGTCACTGTGGCACCTGCACCCATGTGCACATACCTACACGCAGACACACACGTACACATGAATAAAAAATAAAATGAAGTGTTTTTATTTTAAAGCATGCATTTCAATTGTAAAAATTGCTATGATGGAGATGCAAAGATTTTTATAAAGTACAATTATTAAGATTATTAGTACATTACTTATATCTGGGCTCTTATGACAGAAGAGAAAAATATTTACCAACCACTAGGGAACATTGTAAAATTTAAATAAGTTCGAGACTAGAGCTACAGCCTCATGCAACCAAAGTGCTCGTGTTCTTCCTTTAGATTTATGTACAGTCAGCTGTTTAAAACTGCCCCTAATGCTTTAAATAGCACTTTCTTGCTTGAGACTCATGTCACAACCACAACGGGGAACTGGCAGAAGAATCTGGGGTTTTTTTGTTTTGTTTTGTTTTGTTTTGTTTTGTTTTTTTCCAGTCATTTTTATCCCACTGGTTGCTGAGCTAGGCTCTAAAATGACATTCAGAAAATCACTCAGCAGCCAGAGTGCACATGCACGTGGGTTATAGAGTCACGATTATTCAAATTATGCTTTCTGTTAGCAACTCAAAGGTTCTTCCTTTTCATAGTAAATCATAGGTTTCCTTCTTTTTTTTCATCAGCAGTTTGGCTGCCATGACAACTTCTATTTCGATCCTCCTAACATAAAAGTCCGTAAGTACAAGAATCTCCATAAAATGGTACCCTAATATTACCAAGAGTTAATAATGTTTTTTAATGTAGAATACAGGAACAACTAGTCGATACCAGATTCTTCTCCGCAGGGGAGACAGTGTTGTAAGATAGATAAAGCAATTGATTAATTAAATACAGGGCGAGCTATGCCATGATCTGGTGTTATTTGCTTTGACACTTCTTTCAGCATCAATTTCTTCACTCCTTAAAGTGAGATAGGCTACCTCACAAGGCTGTTAGAAAGAGCCAATCAAATCAAGCCTCAGAAATCAATGTAAAAAGGGGGTTTTCCTCAGTTGCCAAATTCCAACTCTGGATACCCTTCCCAATCAAATGGGCAAGTTGTGGAAGTCTAGAAATTGGGAGGAGCCAGGGAAGCACCTTCCAAGTTGTGGGAAGGACTGGGAGTGAGGGGAGAGAGACAGAGAAGGCAAGGAAGGGTAAAAGCTAGGCTGGGCAAAGTTACAGAGAAGGAAGTAAGGTAGACTAGCACAAAGTTGTGAGAAGGAAGTAAAAGTAAAAACTGTTAAAACTGTTTTGCACAAAACGTAATTTGTAGTAACATGGTATAAGAACATTTCTTCTGAGTGTTTGCCACAGATGCAAATGTTTTTAGAGCCTGTTCTTCTTAGAACAACATCAAAGATTTGTGTGCCTGTGTGTGCTTTGGCCAGAGGTTGTTCTCCTTTAATAACCTTGGTCTATTCTTCAAATTATACCTCCTCTCTCTCTCTCTTTCTCTCTTTCTTTTTCTGAATGTGTATGTGTGTTTTCCTTCTTTAGGTCTAGTCTTTATGATCCTACTTTAGAAGAATGCAATCAGCAAGGGAGAATAATTTTAGTGTTATCAGGTCCTAGAAAGGGTGTATAATTTATGTATCTGTTTTATACCAAGCATTTTACACTTAAATTATCATTTCGTCTATGTGAGTTATAGGCGGTAACATCATATAGAGGAAAACACAAGGACTTGACAGATGGAATGACATGACCAAAGTCATATAAACATGCAATACTCACTCTGGATTTCACCAGCAAGAGAAATTTCATCAGGGCTTAATGTTCTTCCTAAATGAGTCCTTGTCCAAACATTTGGATTAAAGTTTCTGAGTTTGGGAACAAGCAGGTGCCGGAGCACTACCCTCCAGAATAGCATAAGCACATTAGGAATGCTTGCCAGCCCCTGTGAACTTCAATGACAATAAGGAAAAGCAGCGTGGGCTATTATTGTTCTGCCGTTAGGAAGCAAAACAACTGCTTGACTTACAAGGATGAAAGTAATTCCAGGGAATTGACTCCAATGTCTCTAAGGTACTTTCCCTCCTCTAACCCATATTCTGTTTGTTAGCACCATTTTCTGATCTTCTAACTCTGAAGGTAAGCTTGTCTAATTATCTTAAATGTGTCGGTCCTTCCCTTTGCTGTGACAACACATCAGAGAAAATTAAAAGGTAGATTCGTCAGGCAGTGGTGGTGCACACCTTTAATCGTAGCACAGGAGGCAGAGGTAGGAGGATCTCTGTGAGTTCAAGGCCAGCCTGGACAGTGAGGGCTATACAAAGAAACTCTGTCAAGAGGAGGAGGAGGAGGAGGAGGAGGAGGAGGAGGAGGAGGAAGAGGAGGAGGAAAAGGAGGAGGAGGAGGAGGAAAAGGAGGAGAGGAGGAGGAGGAAAGGAGGAGAAGGAGGAAAGGAAGAGGAGGAGAAGGAGGAGAAGGAGGAGAAGACAGAAAACCCTGTTTGAAGGAGAAGAAGAGGAGCAGGAGGAGGAAGGCAGACTCCTTTGGGCCCACAGATGCATCCATGCTCATTTGGCCATTTTGATGCTGAGCCTCTGTCAAGTATGAACATCAAAGACAGAAATCTGTGGTAAAGCAAAGTTGCTCAAGTCAAAGGTCAGAAGAGAGTGAGAGAGACTGGGAGAGAAAGGCCTCTCTATACATTCTTTAAGGACATGCATACAGAGACCCACCTCCTCCAACTAGGCCCTACGTCCTAAAGGCAGAAGCACATCCCAGAAAGGCCACAATTCATTGACTGAGCCTTCAGCCAACTCTTGAGCCTCCAGGAGACATTTAAGGTCCAGATCCTAACAGTAAGAATGTACAACTTCTAATTCCCTCAGACCTAGAACTAGGGCAATATAGATAGAAAATTGTTCTTTACAGTCTCATGAAAGTTGTTCTTCAAGAAGACACCATGAAATAAGGCCTGTCCTTGGGCACACATAGCACTTACACCGCTGAGACATGTGTCAGTGTTTCTGGAGGTGCTGTGATGGTTCCGTGTGCCTCAGATTCCTCGAGACCAAAGCAGCCTTTGAGAGGTGGTTGTTTTAAAGCTCCCTCTGAAAATGTCTTGTGTCTCAGAAATGGTACGTAACTTATTATTCTATGAAACTTATGCAGATTTCCCTCTGCCCCCCACCACTAATCACTTCTAACTCCAGGGCTTAATAGCAGAAAAATGCAACAGAGGGACTAAGCCTACCTCTTGGAGACGTGACCCATCTTTTAAGTCACAGCTGAAAGCAGGTTAAGAGACAGCATATCTATTGCATCCTTCTGTAGCTGCACATCCTGCATCCCTCCTCCCCATTCCCATTTGTACTACCATGTCAAATATGCCCAAACTCTAAGTTGACACCCTCCTCCTGACGACTTTACACACCTTCCTCCTAGCAGCTATGTAGCAGGAGAGTCTAGTAATGCAAATTCGGCTGATTCTGCAAAGCTGTCAAAGAAACATCAAGAAAATCAACCTTTATCTTCTGCTGACATAAGTATCCCACTAACCAAAACCGTAGCTCTTCACTTTCTGCTGCATGTGGTAGTCTGCATATGTCTGGAATTCCTCAATTCAGGAGGCAGAAGCAGGAAGATGACAAGTTTGAGGTTGGACTATATTGCAAATCTCAAAAAAAAAAATCTCTTCACTTTGAACTTCTGGGTGTTTTCCACAAAATCATTTTAAATTCCAGACACTGAAGGGAGATGAGGTTTGAAGAAGAAAGTCCCAGTTGTGTTTGGATTTTGTTTTGTTTTATATAATGAAATGACATGATTAGCTATGACACTATGAAGAGATTCAGTGCTTTTTCTTTCATTAAAAAAAAAAAAAAGACTAAGTCTCCACTTCCACTGCAAATATTTTAATACCTTCAACCCAAACACCTTGGCACTGAGAAAGCTCTGAGCACCGCACAGCAGATAAAAGCATGACCAGCTTGTGAGCCGAGCCTGCCCAAGCCCAAGCATTGATAGCGCAGATCTTTCTCTGAGTTTCAGCGTAGAGGAAGTTCAAAGCCAGTTGGACACCAGTGGGAAATTCATGTTCACTTTCGACATCTCCTGCTTTTCCCATTTTCATTTCCACAGTTGCAAACTGAGTTTCTTTACGCAAGCAAGCAGCTATGGGTAAGCCCAGTTGAAATAATGCCAAATGGTAAAGCCACACATATAATGCATGCTGTCTCACTGAAGGCTGGAGAAGATGTCAAAACAAAATCATCAGTAGCTGGGGAAATGACTCGGCTCATAAACTTGGTATGTAAGCAGGAGGACCTGAGTTCAGTCCTCCAGAATTCACGCAAAAAGCCAGGCATAGTGGCAAGTGCTTGTCACCTCTGTGCTGGGAAAGTGGAGACACGAAGATCACTGGGGCTTGCTGGTCAGCCCTTGTAGTCAAATCAGCAAGATCTGGGGTCAGTGGAAGGTCCTGTCTCAAAAACATAAGTAAGAGTAACTGAAGATGACACCTGATGTCAAATTCTGGCCTCTCGTATATGAATACACATCTGCACAGGCGCACACACACACAGAGAGAGAGAGAGAGAGAGAGAGGATCATAAATGTCTAAATAGGCATCTAAGATATCAAAACCTTGATACACTTTAAGCACATTTATAAAATGTACTAAAGTGCTCAATGAGCAGCACAGAAAAATTTTATTCATGGGTGCATTCATAAAATGTTTGTTGAGCACACAGCATGGCTGCCTAAACAAGACCTGAACAATTCCAACACCAGTCGACATCCCAACACAGATGGGGAAAATCTCATAGACCTCCATCCCTAGACAAAGAGCTATAAGCAATTAACAACTGCTCAGGAAGGAGAAGTAATCTTCCCCAGTGATGAACCCCTGGACTGGTTACCCAATACCAAGGGGTCACCCCAAGATACTTATGCATGTAGGCAACACTGAATAGATTCAACAAGTTGTGTGTATATGTTTATTCATTTATATTTATTTATATTTATATTTATATTCATATTTATATTTATATGTAACAACAATGGTTAAAGAACAGGAGGCCATAAATTCGAGAGGGAGCTCATGGCAGACATGGGAGAGGAAGAAAGGAGGAGGCAGAAAGGGAAATATGGTGATTATATTTTTCTCAACTGTGTAAGAATGTTTGTTGAGCACCTATACAAGGCTAGACACTGGCATTCAGAGAAACAGGAGACACACTTAACTCAAGGAGAATTTCTATTGAGTGAAAGATAAGTGTGTGAGTATAAGATGCTATTAGAAATGGCTGGTTTTGTCAGGCAGTGGTGGCTAACAGCTTCAGTTCCAGCACCTGGGAGGCAGAGGCAGGCAGATCTCTGTGAGCTCGAGGCCAACCTGGTCTACAGATGGAGTTCCAGCTCAGCCAGAATTACAACAGAAAAAACCTGTCTTGAAGAAAGAAAGAAAGAAAGAAAGAAAGAAAGAAAGAAAGAAAGAAAGAAAGAAAGAAAGAAAGAAAGAGAGAGAGAGAGAGAGAGAGAGAGAGAAAGAAAGAAAGAAGGAAAGAAAGGAAGAAAGGAAGATAGAAAGAAATATAGAAGGAGGGAGGGAGGGAAGGAAGGAAGAAAAGAAGGAAGGAAGGAAGGAAGGAAGGAAGGAAGGAAGGAAGGAAGGAAGGAAGGAAGGAAGAGAAATGACTGTAAGACAGGTGGGTAGACATTTAACTGTAGAAACAAAGAAAGAAGAGTCAAAAAAATCTTTAGAAAGCAACCGAGAGGTGTCATGTATGCTGTCTTTAATAATAAGTGTGTGTTGGCAGATAAAATGAGGAAAGGCCTTCAGGACAGTTGAGCAAACACAGCACACCTTTGGAAATGCCAATTACTTTGGGAATGCTAGACCATCATACACTGTGGTAAACAAGACTCGGCAGGGATGATTCAGAAGTAAGCAAGGGCTTCATGAAGAGGTGTGAGTGATGTGCTGAGAGTGGTGATCAACATGCCCATGAAGGGGTTCTGGAGGTCTTAAAGTCTTTGGAGTTTCACCGGAGGTTGAATACAGGGACCACATATGAGGAAAATATCAGAAACATAGAAAGCAATATGGAGGCCATTGCAATGACCTACATAAAACCCTGGGGATTGAGTTCAGGCAAGGAGAGGGAAAGAGATGCATACAACTGCTGGAGCTCATAGAAGAGTAGATATAATGGGCAGCTAACAAAACCCATGATCTCATGGCCCTCTTCTTCCCAGTGGTCAAGTCATGGGCTCGAATGATTCCATGTGAAGCATAAATCAGTAATTAATTAATTAATTTGAAGGTATACATCATTTACTAAAGTGGGAATGCAACCATGCATTCAGACAGCTACAATACAGAGAAACCAAGATGGGAGAGGAGGAAAGGGCCCAGGCTCATGTAAAATGACCAGTTCTCAGTGACTGCTACACAAATGGTTAACAAGGGGGAATTTCTGGTGGGAAGATAAAACTATTCTGTAACATGATTACGGTAATAGATACATTTATATACTTTTGTTAAAATAAATTTTACTGTATGTGATTTTCAATAGAAGAAAAGGGAAACCATCAGCGATGTTTTATGTTCATAGTAAGCTGAGAAATGTTGGAATCTACTCACACTTGAGTGTCTATTCATCCACTTAACAAATATTTACTAAGTACTCCATCCCAGAAACTGTGCCTGGCTGCCAGGTCTTATGGAGCTTATGGTCTGTAAGGAGAGTCATCTAGTAAGTAAATATTCATATTAATTTGATTATAAGTACGATTGAATGTTGGTTCTCTGGTCCCGCACGTGCACCGCTGACCATCTGGCTTCCACGGGGCTGCAGGGTCCAACCCCCCTCCAACACGCTGCTGGTGTCTGACCCAGCGACCTAGCTTTCACCCTCTGGCCAGGAGGGTGGAGCTCTGGCTTGGGCAGCGAAAACGCTCAGGACGGTGGCGTGGGTCCCCAGGAATTTCTCATGGGCTCTGACCACTGCGGCCTGAGAATCAGATGAGACGAAAGAAAGCCTTGGGAGCCGTTCCTGGTGGAAGTCAAGCTCATTTAATGGTGGGCTTTCCCTGATTATATTTCTTTCCCCAAAGGAGGCGGGGTCTGGTACTCTGGGTGGAGAAGTCTCATTTGCATTTGAGGCACCTGGCCTTGTGGTCTTTGCAGAGACAAAGACAAAGACAGAGAGGGAGGTATCAGGGACAGAGCAGACAAAACGATTGCCAGGTTATTTTCCTTTTTGCTCCTGTGAATACAGGCAATATATAATTAATATTTAGCTAGGATCTCTCCAGGGCTAAAAGAGGAGGAGCTTGCTGAGCTCCCATTCCTCTCACCTTTGGGGGGGGGGGGCGCTTCCCAGCTGCTTCAACTGCTCTTTTAGCCCACATCTCCTCCTTTTGTTTTTATTTTTAAAAAAGGAGGTTTAATGTTATTGGATTGGAGCTTATTTGAAAAAATTGGAGCACGTTTGTCTGCCACTGTGGGAACGGTATTACAGGGAGCTTTAGATGTCTCATAATTTTCAGCCCAGAGCCTTTTAGTTTATTATAATCCCTCCCACAAGTTTTGTCCAGGTGTAGAGTTAAGAAGCTGTAGTAGAAATCTACTGTTCCATCTGGTCTGTCTCAGATGTCATCTGTCTCTGGATGGCGCTGTCTGGACAGACGAGCTTCAACCGAACTTGATGGGTGGGGGATGGAATGATCCTTTTTCTTTCTTGGTCTTTGATCAGGATGTTGGGCTTTGGCTGTATAAACCTGTGCATAATCTTTGAAGGGGTTTGAAATCCAGGAGGAGAAAGTTGGTACAGGGACTGATAGGTCCTTGGTATCAGAGAAGCATTGATGATTTGTCTTATAGAGTGAGCCTTGATTAGGCATAGGTATAAGAAATGAGCTGAGAAGTAAGGTATAGTAATAGAAGATTTCATATAGGCATTAGGGTTTTGAGAATCAAGTGGGCAGAGAGACAGATGCCTGTCAGGGGACCATCTCCTTGTGACTTCCTGTAAAGAAGGTTAGGTTTGTTAATATTAGAGAATTTTTTACCATGTTCGAGGTCTGAAATCCCCTTTTTAGTCTTGGCTTTTCTGTTAGAGAGCGAAAAGTTAGTGTCAGGTTGGAATGATTTTCCAGCCATTCCTGTGAGAATAGGAAGGAGAAGGGTTTGTGGATACCAATTCTTGGGTGTTGTTCCTCTAGGAGGCGTCTTTTCCTCTTCCTCAGTTGGTCTGTCAGCGAGCATTTTTGACTGGGACCCAAATATATTTTTTGGGCCCGTCCTGTAGGAAGACACCTTGTACCTGTAGGGATATCTTCACAGGGTGAAACCCATGGAAATGAGGTCATTATTGGGGGTTTGAGTCAGCCAGGTGGGCATGACTGAAATTTCTCTGATCAAGCCAGCATGGCTGAAGTTTTTCTTTGGGTGTGAGCTTCCTGTAGAGAAATATTTTTTAAGTTATTATCGGCCTTGAGATGAAGTCTGGTTTTTCTTTCTTCTGAGGAGAGTCATTTAGCAGCATATTATAAAAGTATGTACGCTTACCTGAAGTACTGGTATTGAAACAAAACTTTGAGGTGTATTTAAATCAATTGAGGGTTAAGTGGTTATGACTAAGAAAAAATAACATTTGAAAATACCCTGAGGTAGGAGCTCTCATATACTCATGAGCCCTCAAGGATCTACCTACTATTTGCGCATTCACATATGTTGTATTTCTAAGGCCCTTTAAGACTGCACAACATTTTTCTAATGGGCATTGGCAAAGGCTCTCTACAGACTTCCTTATCTACCACCCACCAGATGCACCACCATAAAAAAATCATTTCATCTATTTCCACTTCAACTTCATAGATAAATAGATTAGTAATTACTAATAAATGTTTGGCTATTGACTAGTAGTTAATTAGCAATTAACTAGTAATAAATTAGCTAATATTAAGAAGAATATATTTTTACAGTTAATACAAATAAAATTTAAAGACAGCACCTCAAACATTCAGTGTTCTAAAACAGTATGTATTATTGTGACTGCTATAATAGACCTTTTCTTTCAGCTTCTTAGAGAAGCTGGCTGATAGACACAGTTTTAAGACCTACAAAGAAACTACATTCTATCATACTAACTTCCTATGAATAAAGCCAGTGTTATGAGACATTGCACTGAACTCGTGGCATTTCCTTTTCAGTTCAAAGAGAGGTTTGGATTCCATCCTTGTTAAAACCATTCCTGTTTATGAAATCTTGTGTCTGTTTATGAAATCTAATATGCATAGTATTGAACACAGGCTTTTCTTAAGCTAAGCTCACACTGACCATCCCTCAGGCTTCTGTGACTTCAAACTTTCACTTCCAGATGTGATGCAGCAACTAGTTTTGAACTAGCCCTCCAATTCTAAACAATGAAGTTAGAGATAACAGCATGAGGCTTTTAAGCATTGGACAATAGGAAATTCAACACAGATTCCTGAAGGAGCAGAAATTCAGTGGGTAAGCCCAAGGGTTGCCCTGCATCTCTGGCTAGGCACAATTTTCCAAATATGCCACAGGAAGGTGAAATCTACACCAAGCACCATGGTCCTATTGAGCTGAGGAAACAAGTCATCTGAGGTCAGGGATAAGAACTGAAGCAGTCAGAATCTGCAGGACACAACACTGAGAAGTAAAGATGACATATATACAAGTAGGAAGAAGAAGATGTCCCACAAATGGTATAGAAGTTTCCTTACAAATTCTTGGCTCAGGTCTAAGATAAGCATGTCCATGGCAAGACTTCCTGAAGCTTGTCATAACTATAAAGAACAGAAAAAGAAAAGGCAGACAGTGCTGATGCACATGAATGATAAGATCTTGTCACCAGTTCATTACTAGCCTAAGCCCCTCACCGAGACACCAAAAAAGATGAGAACCCTGCTGTACAGTAAGGTCCACTCTAGTGCGCTATAACAAAACTTCAAACAAAGCCTTTAAGAAATCAACAGAGAAAACAGAATTTGTAGATAGAGCTGCGGCAAAACAGGGGGACCTGAGAAATACTGAGTTTTCCAAAGATGTACACTCGCAAAGCACGAAGACAAGCTTATAGAACTTCCAGAGAACCAGCCAGTAATTGAACTACCTCAGAGACAGAGATAATGCTTCTCAAAGGAAGATTACTGAATTCTAGAACCTGGAGTCTGCACAATATATAAGTTATTGAAGTCTACATGTACACAGTTTAAATGTTTGCTGGACATGGATCAACAAAAGTCAAGCAAATGTGCTCCCTCAAGAAAGAGGAAAACACAGAGAGGTACTACTGAGACTCTGAATTTAGAAACAAAGGACCTTAAGTAGCTGCTATCAACATGGCTGGAGGAACAGCATGTATTGAGAGAACTAAGGAAAGTATGGACCTTGTGAATAAAAAGAGGAAATCTCAGCAGAGAAATTTGAAATCTATTTTCAAAGCCATGGAATTTCTGGGGCTAAAAAGTTCAATGACAATAATAATAAATAAGCCATAGTAAACCAAACATGGTAGGAGAACGGCAATGAACTTGAATGGGGAAAATAGGTCATTAAGAAAAACATCTGGACTGATGACCAGAGAGAAAATAGATTGATGAAATATAAGAAAGAATCTCAGACATCTTAGGATAATTGGAAAGTCTATAAATAAGTATATAGAGTCTCAGAAGAAACAGAAAGTGAAAACAGATTAAAGCAACCTTTCTAACAAATGATAGAAAGGCAAGACACGGACTGGAAGACATTTTTGTAATAAATTGTCATTTGAGATCCTCAGAATATATGTATACTTTTAAACACTTAAAACTCAGTAATAGTAATCAGAAATATACAACTTTGAGACAAAAGTCTCACTGAATAGACTGGGCTGGCCTCAAACTCACTATCTAGGCAGCCCAGGCTAGCATCTAATTTGTGACCCTCCCCCACCAGACTCTGAATGCTAAGATTAGAGGTATGTATCACCTCCATCTAGCTGGTGGTCTGTTTCTTTATAATAAGGCTTGAACAGAGTTGTCATGAAAGAAGGTATATTGGGGGCTAGGGAAGTAGTTTACCTCATAGAGTGACTGCCCAGCATGCACAAAGTCTTGGGTTCAAGCGCTGTCACCACACAAACTAGGCACGGTGGTGCAGACCTGTACTCCCAACACTCAGGACGTAAAGCAGTGGTTCTCAGCCTTCCTAATGCTGCAACCCTTTCATACGGTTTCTCATGTAGTGGTGACCTCCAACCTTAAAATTACTTTAATTGCTACTTCATGACTGTAATTTTGCTACCGTTATGAATCATAATGTAAACACCTGCTATGCAGATGGTCTTAGGTGACCCCTGTGAAAGGGTCATTCGATCCCCAATGGGGTCGTGACCCACAAGTTGAGAACAGCTGACATAGAAGATAATCAGAGGCTCAAGGTCATCCTCGGCTACATAATAAGTTTGAAGCCACTCTAGGGTACATGGATCCCTGTCCTTCTTTTTTTTTTTTTTTTTTAAGATATATGCTTGGTTAATAAACACAAATGCTAATCAACTTCCTTAGTCATTAGAGCAAAAAAAAATTTTTTAAACAATTCAACGATACTACAGACCCCATTAAATGAGATGCGACTAAAAAGACTGGCAGTGCTAACTTTTCAGGAGGACGAAGAAAGCCCCGTCTCTCTGATATGCATAGGAAGTGACGAGTGCCCATAAAGCAGTTCAGCAGTTTCTGATAAGATTACGTGCTCTCTGGTATAAACTCTACACCTTTGGTTATTTCCCAAAATGATATGAGAACACACACCCACACAAAGGCTATCCGCAGCAACTTTATCCATGAAAGCCAAAACCGAAAAGAAAAAGAATCCCAAATAGCCACTGATACATGAATAACTAATAGACTGCTATTTAGATACAAGTAAACAACACAAATATACTATCAAGATATGCATCAGTGCTAATGACTCTCAAAGGGACCAGAGTGAGAGATGCTTGGTAGAAAGAGTAAATACACGGAGTGATGCCGTTTCCATGAAGGAGGGGCTGACTACAAGGGGCGGGATGAGGTGACTTTATGGGGCGATGGAAGTGTTCACGATCTAGAGTGGTGGTTACATGGGAGTACACGTTATTGAACTGCTCCCTTCAGATGTACCCGTTTCTATTGCATATGAATTATACCCCACAAAGTTGATTTTGTTTAGTTATAAGGCCATTTTATGATAAAACATATATATAGATATATATAACCATATATTTATGCAAAAGCAATATATATACATATTCATTCCTGAATAATAACTATAAAAGACAAGGTCACGAATTAGAGATGGGGGACATGGGAGAAGTTGGAAGATAAAGCAAGGGATGAAATCATGTAACATACAGTACTTATGTATGAATCCCCCCCCAAAAAAAATTTAATTAAAAAAAAGTTAATTTTTAAAGGACATTCATCCCTTTAAATGAGAAGCCTTATCTTCATCATCAGTCTGTAATGACTCATTCAGAAATAAAATTTATTTCTGAAAATGGATATCTATCCATTTGCATTACATATTCATAGCTGGAGAAAGTGAGGCCCATCAGTTCTGATTTTAGACTGCAGAAAGCTGTAACTGCAGTTCTCATCTTTCTAAGAACTCTGAGTAACCATCTTTTTGAAAACCAGTCCCTGAAGTGAGTATCTATTTATTTTATGAGCAAGTCACACCACCTGCTATCTCAGGACTGGAGAGGTTAGGGTCCACACTCTACCTGCCCCATCCTGATAATACAAGTAAATGATCAGAGTCTGGCCAGTGAGCTGATGGTACTGATGGTCACATATATTTATTTTGAAAGCACTGGCAATAGCTAGACTTCCCTTTCCTTTGAGTTATTCCTATCTGCCATGGGAAACTTATGGACAACAATGACATGTCATGAACAAATTCACTCTAGCCTGTACAATGCACCCACTTACTGAGAAATCTCTCTTGCTAATTTGGAGTCTTAGAATAGTAGGAAAGTACAAACTCAAACTGCATGCTCAAACGTTGTGGTACCTGTTTGTTATGTTTGTTTTTCTTTTCCTGAGTACCATTCTTCCAAATGCCAATTGTGTTTAAGTTCAGCACATAGGAAGTCTGAATGGACCTGGCTACATTATCTGCCTGGAATGGTAAAGTGAAACTTCGGGTGTTACTTGGGCTGCTGAGGAGGAATGTGCTTCCAGGCTTATTCAGTTATTGACAGATGTTGGTTCCCTGTGCATAGAAGACACACAATTGTTTCCTAGATTTAAAGGAACTACCCAAGCCTTCCTCCATCATCAAGCCAGTAATTGAGGATTAAATCCTTCTCAGGCTTAAAATTCCTCTGACATCCACTTCAGAGAAAACTTGAGTGAAGAGCAGTCAAGGAAAACTTGCAATGTCAACTTTGTGCGCGTGCGCACACACCATACACACACACACACACACACACACACACACACACACACATACACACCACATACAAAAACAAACAAAAAAACCCTATTGTGGCAATCCAGAAAGTATATATAAAAGCCTTGGCATGCAATAATGACAAGAGAAAATAGAAAAAAATTCAGCAGATAATGTGCCTTTTGAAATAGATTCTATGTAACTTTGGCTAAAAAAAACTAAAACTACCTATTTATGTATCTCAGGAAATAGAAACGCCATAAAAGAGAAACTTGTCAACTGTTTAAAACCTTTGTACTTAAAATGATACATTTCATTCTCTGTGTGGCTAGACTATATATGAAAAATAATGATATGTATACTTAAATTTTTTTATATAGATCTTTACAGTATCACATGAACAAACTCAACAGTTACAGTTACCTATAAAATTTAAAGGGCTGATTGAAAAATAATCGGCTTAATATATAGACTTACTGACTCTATTCAAAGAATCATTTTGTGGGGCCCTAAAGAGGTCTCTGTTTACCTTTAAATCAATCATACATGGTATATTGTATTTTATTTGAAGTTTTCTATAAATCAAGTTCAAATTTTTGTCTTTTAAAACCTTTTTCCAGACAGGAAGATTTTATTTAAAAAACAAAATAACCCAGTTATGAAAGTCTACTCAATGAACAGGTTCCTTCAGTAATGAATGGGAGCTAGCCACGGGCACATATGAAGACCATCCCTAAGGGACCACACTGATGCAAGCAAGCACTTGAAACTAAAGTTCTACAGGAGAGACAGTGGCAACAAATGGAAGACAGACTATGCAGATTGACATACTATGTACTGGTTAAAAACAACGCTGTCAAACTTGAGTCTTCAATCCGTTGAGCTAAAGAACCTAGTATTGTTTCCCAATCGGCATGTGTCCCTTCCGCCAAGTCTACTTATGGCAACCTGCTGTTCCAACAGGAAATGCATGCTAGGTCCAGCTACACAGCTCTCAAAGCTGGTGAAGTCTTTTTCTGCAGAACTATAGCCAGAGCCTGTCACTTAATGAAAACAGCGTATATCAACTGGAGGTTGGGCAATGTAGAGTCTACACCAGCTCCACTTTTGAACATTTGCAATTGCCACTGAGTACCCACTTTACTGCTATCTTTACAAAATCAAATGTTCCAAGCGGAGAATTGGTGCTTAATTTATGACCATATTGCTTCCCCCTTGGACAACTTTAGCTACTACAATCCAACATAAAAAAACAGCAGGTTTAGTCATATGTGAGCCAGAAAACAAAATAACCAATGTTACTCAAACTTTTTTTTTTTTTTTTTTTTTTTTTTTGGTAAAGGAAAAAGTTAAAACTCCTTTGGGCTAGAGAGACAGCTCAGCAGGAGCACTGGCTGCTCTTCCAAAGGATCAGAGTTCAATTCCCAGCACCCACATGGCAGCTCACAACTGTCTATAGTTCCTGTTCTGGGGAATCTGACACATTCACACAGACACACATGCCAGCAAAATACCCATGTACTTAAAATGAAGTTAAATTAAATATTACTTATTAAAAGTTAAACCTCTTTTAATCACTATCATCTCTGGGCTAGTCTCATGCTCCAACTCTGTTGGGATGATACACAAGGAAAAATACACACACCCACACACACACACACACACACGACGTGCTTTGAGAGGAATCTACTGTCTTACTGCCCCTGGAATCCATCATCCATGCAATGCTGCCAACTCAACAGCAGAATGTGAGCTCTAAGAAGAACCTTGAAACTGAGTTTGTACACAGCGGGTGATATGAAGTAGTCTTGGATTGGAGCATGAGTTCCATGTCAAAAATAAAAATACACTTTGAAGTATACACTGTGTCAGGAAAAAAAAATGCATTGAAAAACCACAAGGTTCAATTAAAACCCAGTTTCTGAATATCTACGGGGCGTCAGATACCGTACGAGGCACGGGGCCTCTAGTGATCAGTCGCTCCTTCTCTTCTCTTGACCACTAAGCCAGGACTCTAGCATTAAAACCAAAACCGCAGCAGGACAGCTCTAAGCTCAAACTTTGCACACTGACCTCAGAACTTTGCCAGGACTTGAAGCTGATTTCTCCCTGAAGTCACTTTCAATATGTTAATAGTGTAACTGATGCTATCGGAAAATGGAAATCATTGGTGCCATATTTTAAGAAGTTGATATTTTCTAAAAAAGCTAGAAGAGTTTGAAAAAATTTTCCACTCCTGGCATTAAATGCTACCAATTTGACTAGCAAAGCTGGAAACGTTGTTGTCTGACTTGTGGGGACAAACGACTGTTGTTTGCAAAGAGGGACATACTAACGCACAACATAATTTTTTAGGAGTCCAACTAGGCCCCTTAGACTTACCTATGACTGATGCAAAATTATGTAGCTAAATACACTAGGCATTAATTCATTAATAGTGAACCTTGTTCACAGTACTACCTGTCCTCATAACCAGTGGGTCTAACCACAATTGGCATGTACTCATTCACTCATTCAATTAAATTTTATGAGCTCCTTCCACAGTCCAAATGCTATGCAATGAGCACACAGTCTTGGCTTCTATGGGGCTACCTTCCGTACCTTTGTGGCAGGTATTGGTCATCACAGTACTCTCTCCCTGCCAAGCCCCTAGAAAGTCTGAGGATATTTCTCAATGTAATCTGAGAATATTACCAGTCACACGTAGAACACAAGGAGAAATACTTGGCTATCTTGGATTCTAACCAAAGTTCACTGAAATCACTTGCTGTTTCCACAAAATTGTGTGCCTGGCGCCTTCTCTTTCTTTCCTGCTCTTTTTTTGAGCATCTGGATCAACTCTTCCATATGTAGCCCAAGTACTCTATCTTGAATCCTCCCAGATGTAAAACCCTTTTTGCAATCTCTCATACTTCTCCTTTTCTTTTCTTTTCTTTTTTTCTTTTTAATGGCACTTCAACTAGTTTACCCAATAAAAATAAAGCACAAGACATGCCTCTTTTGCTCTCGTTGTTTGGTTGTTTGGTTGATTGGTTGGTTGTTTTGGGTTTTTTGAGACAGAGTCTCACTATGTAGTTCTAGCTGTCCTGGAACTCACTATATAGTCCAGGATGGCTTCGAACTCAGAGATCTAACTGCCTCTGCTTCCTGAGTGCTGGAATTAAAGGCATGTGCCACTAAGGCCAGCTTCATACCATGCCTCTTATATCTTTGCCTATTATCCCTCATACATGTGCATATGCATACATGTGCACAACACACGCACACACACACCCTCGTTAAACACTAGTTCAATTGACTGTCAAAGAATTGGGAGCTAAGAACACTTAAGCTCATCTAGGAAGCACTGTGTAGGTATGTTCAGTAAGGTGAATTGTTCCTGTTCTTTGTTCTGGTTATCCATCCAGGTGCATTTGCAATCTATGCTCCAGAATTTATTATATATATACATGTGGGGGGGGGGGGATTGGCCTGTGGGTTATGGTCTTACAGGACTATGAAGCCCCTGATACTGTATACATGGTTGTGTATATGCACTGTCTTGAGAATTTTCACTCTGGGAAGAGACTAAGCAACATCAACCTAAGTTCCCCCTAGGGAACCAACAAATTTATTGGACACACTTACAGAGCCTGAGTAAGGGGTTACTGGCAGAAGCACTGGTAAGTCCAAATCAGTCACACCAAAAGATGTATAACTAGCATGGATTGCCCATGACTCCACAGATGGAACCCTGCTCCCCCAGATTTCCCCAGCCTAAGACAATAGCCCCTTAACAAGACCCTGAAGCCACATGCAATTAGGGCAGAAATGCATACAACTAGTTGGGACAAATCGGGTGTTGAGGTGAGGATCTAGTGGCACTCACACACAGAAGGCACTCTCCTTCTATGAGGGAAGGCCAACAGTCAACAAGCTCAGCTGGGATAATCTTTTGCAAATGGTAATAGCTGAACTCATGATGGTGGCAGTTTGGATTGGAGGGCAGACCTGTAAAACATAAGCTTCTGTACATTTTCCAGAAAAAGAATCCATAACTTTCAAGAGGTGTTCAACAGAACTCTAAGAACCAGGATACAAGTGTGTATCGCTGGGACAGGGAAGAACTCCCACTTGGTGCTGTTCTGAAATTGATATCCCTCTCAGATGACCCCAGAAATGCCCACACTGTGATTCCTGTGTTCATGATCTGCTCAGCTTTTTTATCATAAAAACTTGTGAGTGGTCAGCAACATCTATTGTTAAGCTTTATATTTTCAGAACTTAAGACTTCTATTCATAAACACAGCAAGCCATTTTTGATGTTAAAAGGCATATTTCTTCAGGAAACATTCTAAAAAAAAAAATCCAAAAGTAAGTAATTTGAAGATATTTAGTGTTTGTCATTAATAATACTTTCTCTGGCTGGAAATACAGCTCAGTGATTCAAGAACTTGCCTAGCATACAGAAGGCCCTAGAGTCGATCTTCAGTAATGAAAAAAAAAAAAATAGTACTTTCAACCTGCACACAGAAATAAGGCACTAGAAAAAGAAAATGCATATTATAAGACAACATGAGTTTATTAACATTCATTCAAAACAATGCATGATTTTTGTCAGTGAGTGGACTAGGTTCATTCCACCTTAGAGACGCCAAGAGACTGTATCTAACTTCTGTCCATAAGACATGCTTGATCAAACAATATGATCAACTCAAGAACATGAGCACTTAGCTACAAAGATGGTAAGTTGGTCAATTAGAAGACATCGTTTTTAATGGGTCACATTTATCATTAAGAATCAGTGCACAATCAAAGCTAAATTCTTCCCAGGTGTATCAAACGTAGGCAAAATAATGTTAAAATAATTAACATTACTAAAAAGTAAAATATTTTTATAGATGGCATAAACATCACAGCACGTTATTACTATTTGACTACAGGAAACAAGAAGTTACGCTTCAGTGTTAAGTTTTTGTAATTTCTCTTAAGGACAAACAAAAACTTCAACAACTTATGTAAATCATAAATTCTAAGAGGTGATTCATAAAAAAGGTCTCTTGAAGAACATGCAATAACCTGCAAATGTGCCTCTTTCCAAATGCATCAGAAGCCCATTTGCAAATTAATCATAGCGACTTCGGGACCCATACCTCATTTACTTTATCTGTGGAAAACATAGTTGGGTGATTCCACAATAAAAACTGCTTTGAATGTGCATAATTTTAAAAGTGGTAACAAGCCACTAGTTATTTTCTATTTTATTTACACATTTCAAATGTCCATGTTAACATCAAATATGTACAACATTTTAAACGTTAAAAAAAAACAATTTATATACAGCTTCAAAGATCACATCTGAAACAGAGGCCTCTCTCATCTAGAGCAAGAGTGAGCGTATTAACCACCAGGCCATGCATCAGACCAAAGAAGCATCAACAGTACATCCAAATTTTTCCCCTTTCAAATGCTTTCATTTTTCTTTTCATGATTCCGAGTCCACCTAATTTGAAACCGGCCAAGAGCGACATGAGCAATGCTTTATGCCACAAATCAAGTCTTTTCCCATGAGTCTTTGCCTACCCAAAAACTACCGTTTATTGAAGGCAATTTCACCATTCCAATCAAATTCAGATGTATAGATCCCAGATACCTGGGTATGAAATATGCAAATCTGCCAAGAAAATTAGTTGTCTTTTCTTTTAATATAATCCACTATACAATAGTGAACTAAATGTGTTTGTTTCATAGAAACAACTTACATTTGCCAATACAAGGCAAATGGTCTATGTACAGATACATCAGGACTGCCTAACTGACAGTGAGTGTTGCTGACCAGGCTCCATGGCAATGGAGCTAGTATGGTGGTGCCCGCTGCTGAATGGACTTCCCCTTCAGGATGCGTCGGATCTGGAAGAGAAATGGATTGTAAAGTTTATTTCTAACGATCAAAAGTGATATACTTCCTCCAGAGTTTCACTCCTCTCATAAACCCTCTACAACACTCCTAACTTGTGAGCATGGCTCAGTCAACTTGCTGGCCCCAAGGTTTTCAAAATCACAACTCTTACCGTTTATTTCAAGTCTCCTGTAGTGACTGTTGAGTGTTAAGACAGTGAAGCGTCTCCATTAAAATTGAAAACCAGTGGCTGAAATAGGTCTGTACTCCTCTGCTAAGCTTTACCACTAGTGGCTGCGAGAAGACCTACTACATGGCAGTAATTGTGGTATATTAACTATCTCACTTATCATAAAGCCAGCCTCCGGTAACAAGAATGCGAAGTCCCCATTATACACACCCAAGTGCATCTCAGTGACTTCCAAATTAAAACACTAGCCAGAATATCCCAATGTTAAAGCAACTGTGTGTAACCTTACGGTCCCAGGAAAGCCCCACACTCATCTAGAGTGGCCGACTTTATACTCCAGTTGGACGAACTGTGATATCTACCTCTCAGCCCACACTAGATTAGAAGCAATGCCTTCAGACGAAGATTGTGGTGGCTGTTTATAGCTACTAAAAGGAAACCTGTCCAGTGACAGCCTAACGATGAAGGAAAGGAGAAGCCCTTCTCCGTGACAGCATACACAATACGGGAAAAAAAAAACAATACTCTAAGAACTTACAGGACAGACCCCATATTCCAGTAATGCCTCAGAGCACTGGCAAATGAGAGCACACCACAGAGAAGCAACACACCCTGGGCTGTAGACACTGCCATCTGCTAGCCAGTCATAGTTCCTGTCCTCTCTAAATACTAATTGTTTTTCTCAGTTAAACCTTACTGCAAAGTTACTTCAACTTTTAAATGATATACATGAAAACCGTTACAAACTAAGTTTAAGTTCCAAAGAGTTCCACAGATAAGCATTCCTAGGACATTTTGGTTACAATGACAACTAGAGATCAAAAAAGCTAACCTGCATAAATTAATTTATAATTAATAATGTATGTTTATTATCTACCCAGAGCTCCCAATTGCCCTTATTCTCTCTGCATCTCTCTCTGGGAAAAAGATGTCCATCAAAGGTAATTTCTTAAAATATTAAGTTCTTATGGAGAAAAGTTTACTCATATGGAACTACTCAACCCCCAATGATAAAGACATAACCAACCACACGTAATAAACACAGCATAATTTTAACATGTTCTAGGTTCTTTTCCATTTCTTATGGAGGATCAGCTAGCAGACAGAATTATAAAAACTGATATTCACGAAGCCTGTATTACATGTGCCTGAACCACTTCGAAAATTCTACACTGAACAGCCACTTTCAGAGCATCAGCTGGCCCTTGCCCTTCCCTTGCCTCCTCCCTCTTTGCATTTCAGAGCAAAGGGCTTAAAGGGATGTGCAGTCCCTCCTGTGACCCTCACCTGCTCTCCCACAGGGCCATCAGGAACCAAATGCACCGGCTGCTCATTCTCCAAGTTCCGAGTGCTCGGGTCTGCTCCCTTCCTCATCAACAGCCGGACCGCGTCCAGCTGTGTCACCCGATACTGCAGGCTGGCAGCAACATGGAGGGCAGTGTTTCCATTGTAGGCCTGCAAACAAACAAGGCACACATCAGGAAGGAGGAACAGCCATGAAAGGAGCTCAAAAACTTAAAGGTGGAAATGTCATTCCAAGGCTGGCAGTACTGAGGCTTTCTAAGATTACCTTTGCGTTCACAAAAGACAGGCAACTGGGCAACTCCAGAAATAGGCGAATGAGTTCCAGATTTGCTTCTTCTGCTGCCAGATGCAGGGCTGTGCGGCCACTTTTCCGATCCTTGTGAAGGCAAGAAAGGCAGAGAGTGAAATCCAGTTGCTGTGTTTTAGACCATAGATTCTCAACCTTCCTAATGCTGTGACCCTTTTAATAATACAGTTCCTCATAGTGTGGTATCCCCTGACCATAAAATGATTTTCGGTGTTACTTCATAACTGTAATTTTGCTACTGCTATGAACCATAATGTAAATATCTGATATGCAGGTGGCCTTAGGCAACCCCTGTGAAAGGGTCCTTCAACTCTCCCCAACGGGGTCACCACCCACAGGAGAACACTGCTTTAGCTACTATGCTTTTGGCCCTCTCTCAAATGTCTAAAAGCAGCTCCAAAATCCACTTCAGATGCTTCCTTCTCCACAAAGCCTCCCGAAGCCCAAGTTAAATGGAATCTCTTATTCCTCTTGTATTCCCAATTTATCCCAATTAATTTATCTACTTGATTCTTATCACATTCCACTCACGCACAGAGCGACCATTAAAATGTAGAAATACAAGGTATTACTTCTGTCTGTGTTTTATCAAAGTCCATTTATGACATATTCCTGTGCTTCCAGACTTGTCTGTCACCATTTAGAGCTACGGTGGAAGACAGACAGCTCCATAGGGACCCGTGTGGCTCATGACTTAGGCATCTGTATCCCCAGCGTACTTAACACAGTGTTTTAGGACACATAAGGTAATCAATAAATAATCCCCCAGACTTAAAAAGAGTATTTTCCAGTTTAAACACTGGGCCAATGAGATGGCTCAGGGGTAAGGAGCCTGCTGCCCATCCTGAAGAGCTGACCTCAGTCCCAGCTGGTCCCCCAGTTGGTGGGAAGAACCAACTCCTGTGGGTTGTTCTCTGATCTCCACATGCACCCATATATACAAAACAAATACAAACCTAATAAAAATATTTTTAATCAAAATTTAAAAGGATAAATTCCAGATCCCACGAAGAAAAAAAAAAAATCATTCCAAAAAGCACCATCTTTATTGTCAGCACATGAAAATGGAAGCCAAAGTAAAATCAATTTCTAGCTTCTTTTAACTCTTAAACAAAGACTAATTTATATGTCATGGCTCAATGATTTGTTTGGATAATCCACAGAGTAAAAGGAAATCCAAAAGGCAGATTAAAGAATCGTTTCACAGCTAAGCTCCTATCTACATATACAAAGCTATTCACTCCATCAACTGAAACATTAGGGGCAGAGGAAGTAGTCGTAATCTATACTTCCAAGCCACGTCTTTGCCACGCCCACTTTTCTCTCCACCCATCTCTAACCTCTACTGTGAGGTTACCTTTGCCTCCACTGCTGCTCCCATCTGAATCAGACACTTAATGGTGTCAACCAGACTCTTATTCTTCAGTAAAAGATCCTGCACTTCAGGTGAATGAGGCTGCTGATTCCTCTGCAGTTCATGCACCACGGCATTGTGAGCCATGACAGCACAATGGAGGGGAGTCAGGCCTAGGACAAAGGGTAGAACAGAAGTCATGCATGCCAACAAGTCTTTTAGCCACTATAATTATCCTAAGGATAATTATTCCTCATTTCACTTAGAGCAGTTTCCATAAAACCTAGTAAGGTGATCTGCCTATACCTCGCCAGTTTAAATGCCAATTTCACCTTTGAAACATTCAGCTTTATTTACCTTCTTTCTTAGTCTGACACTTAATACTCTCAGAATTCATGGGCCCCACTTTCCACGTGTTACTCTCTCATCTATCAGTTGCTTACCATCATAGTTAGTTGCTTCAAGATCCACAAACTGATTGCTTCTCATTGCTCCCTTCTGGATTGCCTGCAAATTTTTAAAATACACACCTGTTATCCAAAGGCAAGGTGCACAAATAATCATCCACTATTGTGCTAAGAAATAAATAAACAAAATCAAAACAGATTGTTTTAACAAGCAACCTAACCAAAACTTCTTACATCTAAGCCCCGTGTCTTTGGCGCTGCAACAACGGAAGTCTGGTTTCTGGCCTCTTACCTGGAGCACCTGGGAGTGGCCCTTCTCAGCACAGACGTGCAGAGGCGTTCTTCCCCAGCAGTCCGTGGTGTTCACCTGGGCACCAAGGTTCACCAGATCTTGCACAATGAGGTGCTGATTGGCAGCTACTGCCACCTGAAAGGCACTCTGTGGACATTTAGGGAAGAAAGAATGATTTTTAAATCTCTAACACTATCACAACAAGGAATATGAAACTAAACTATGGCTGGGAGGAATGTCCACAGAAAGAAAATAAACCCTATTAATAAGCAACCAAATACAGCAAGACAAGTGAACTAAAATAAGCTCAGGGTGAGGCTTAATCATGCGCAATCTTTGGTCAAACAACTACAAAGTTAACATTAATAACTTCAAGGTTGATGGTGGCAAAAAGTCAACATCTCAAAGTTAATATTAACTGAAGTCTCTTGATTTGGGGCTCTTCAACATTTAATCTGCACCTGAGACTGCCTACCACTCACTTCAGCACAACCACATCTGAGCCATGCCAACACCCTCACCTGTCCATTGTGCTCCTTAATGTCCAGCATGTGAAGTGCGTTCATCTTTCTTGCCAGAACATAGGAAAGCGCTCGTCTCCCTTGGGCAACAGCGATATGGAGAAACCTGGTAAAACAGAAAGGAAGAGGAGTTGCTTCTGAGTTCATTAAGTTGATGGAAGAAAACAAAAGCTTCCTTCACCTTATTTCTGATACACTGTTACACTCAAATGAAACATCAGAGGGTAAAAACTTGGCCTTTCTGACATGTTGGGAGTCTATATGAACTTCAACAGAGTAAGGCTAAGAAGGAATGCTGAGTACCACGCTGAGCGCTTAAAATCTATTTTTTTTAAATTTTTATTTTTTTAATATTCATAAAAATTCTACGACAAAAACGTTTTTTTTTTTAATTTTATGTGTCAAGAAATAGAGAGATAGAGGTTTTAAGTATCTTGCCCAAAACTATAAAAACATCAGGACAGAGTAGATCCACCCTACAGATCAGCTCCTCAGTGATGCCTAGTCATGATCTAATTGTGTCTGCTCTAAAGACATAATCTACGTTAGTCTTCAAGACAGGTTATTCGCAGAAAGTACATATATTTTTAACTTAGAACAAAAAGTAATTTCCTTTGGGGAAAAAAAAAGATAAAAGGAACATCCTTTCTCAAAATATGAATTATCATTGTGCCAACCAATAAGGTTCAAGTGTGAAAGTACATGAGATAAAACGATACTCACGTGTCACCATCTGAATCCTTAGAGAGAAATTGGTCTTGGGAAATATTGGCCAATTTGCTTTCTTCCTGCTCTACCTGCCACTGAAAAAATGACTTCCCTAGCTGTGTGGTGTTCATCGGGCTTCCTATGAGGTTCTGGAGCGACAGGGAAGTGCCTAATGAGGACGAGCCAGCATCGTGCACCCCAACCGCTTCGCAGGCACTGTTTGGCATCAGGCTGCAGTTCTGCAGGTGAGTCTCATTTTGTTGTGGAATGCCAGGGGAAGCCTGAATGGGAGCAGCAATATTCTCAGATTCCCCGTGGCCACTCAAAAGCGACACAAAACTTTGGCTTGTGCAGAACTGTGGATCCTGATTATTAAAGAGGTTCGATTCATAGTTGGGGGACTGGGACGATCTGGAATAAGGACCGAACTGAAGAGCCGGGTTGTATGGATAGTTCTGTTGCTGCGGCTGTGGCTGCTGCATGTTCTGGGTTGGTGGCGAATACTGGTACAGAGAAGCCTGGTCCATCATTTGTGGAGAGCCGCTGACTTGGAATGGTTGGTATTTCTGAGGTGGAGAGAAAACCTGCCCTCCATGGAAATCCTGGCATTGGTCTCTTGGGGAGCTCTGAGGTACCACAGGGTTCATCCAGCTAACCTGGACAGTGTTCAGTGAAACTGGGCTCCACTCATTCTTAATGTTTATAATGTTCTGAAGCAGATCAGCACTGCTATCCAGTTTGGATTCATTTTGACGAACATCTTCCATGTTCTCCCCAGATGTTGGTGTTTGAGGTGATGTCTGGAAAGATGGAAAAAACAACTTTCACAATCATTTCCTTTAAAAGGACTCAAGAGCAATAGGTAGACTCAGTTGTAGAGTACATGGTGAGGCTGCAATCCCAAGCACCAAAAATAAGTACTTTTTAAAATAGCAACAACATCCCGAGAATGGTTCCACAGAGGGTCCAGAGGAAAACAGTGAGATGCTTACCACAAAGTGAGAAGATAACAGAGCTGGCCTTTTGCAAACTGGTCCATCAGGCAGAGCATCAGTTCCCTTTCTCTTCCCCACAACGGATACTGAGTTCTTCAATTCTGTTCCCAAGGAAGAAGAATAAGCGATCAACTTCAACTTCACAAACTCCACATATATCCACACTAAATCACTTCACTCTAAAGACACCAATAAAATTATAAATAAATAAAAGTAGTTTTTACCTGTGAGTTGCTCAGTGATCACACTCTGTGACTACAAGGGAAAAGATTCCAATTTAGTACATATAAAATGGTTTCTCACTTAGTAAAGATGTATCTCTACCACCCTCTACAACACACCCAAACCCTCTGAGAAAATAAATATTGACAGAACAGCTGTCTCCGAGCTCATTCTCTCCCTCAACTCTGCCATTTTCACTTCTAGCCTATTCTATCCTGGTCAAGATGAAATAAAGACCATCTGATTCTTTCCTCTCTAATCCAAATATTCTATTTTCACTGAATGCTATGAATTTCCTTGTCCCTACACTGCTCTCATTTGTCGCTCATTAAATTTCACACCTAGCTCTGAGCTAAGTGCAAAGAAGTACAGCAAATAACAAGACAAGTATATCCTGTCCTACAAATTCGGTCATCTATGAACTACAAGTAACTTAGTGGACCGATATTAGCAAAAAACCAACACTCCCGTCAGACTAGTCTCCCACCGACTCAAAACAAAGAACAGACACCACCTTAAATTCATCCGCAGACTGGCCAGAAGTCTTCTGTTTGTGACTTCGGATGTGCAGCAGGAGCTCCTTCACCGAGTTCTTCACTCGCACGCCTTGAAAAGGTCCTCTCTGCTGCCTGCCAACCCCCATATGGGGCTCAACTGTTTGAAAGAAAAGAAAATGCCTCAATGACATCTCTTTGTGGCCATGAATCATAACATCTCCAAAGACTGCAGCCTGATGGGTAACAGCAGCAGGTTACAAAGCCTTTGGTCCATGGAGCCTCATCGTCAGTAACCAGTACTTCTCAAGGGGTCTGTGTTGCCTGAGAGCTTTTCCTCCCAGGTACCCTAAAGCATTAAAGCACTAACAAATGTGGAGGAGGATCCTTGGAATCAACAGATACACCCAAATAAAAAGCCTGTCTGTCTCTTGGTACTATTTACTCATGAAATTGGCAGAGATTCTGCCAAGACTGTAGGCTTGTAAATATCGACTTTGAGAAATCCATGGAGGAGCAGAGTATAAATGAAGCATTTGTAGTTTTTAAAACAAAGCTGTGTATGTTCATATAGAACCATAAAGTACATTTACTTCATTCACCTAAAAAGGAACAGAACTTCCTCTGAAGGTCTCAAGGTACCAAAGCCTAACAATTAACACTGCCCTAGGTTTCTTGGTATTTCCTTAATTCATTTGTGCCAAGAAACCTGCTTAAGTTCACTGAGCACATTTACACACACACAGGATTTCCCCCTCATTTACTGGTCTCAGAATTACGTACACTGGCATTCTAAGTAAAAAGGAAACAGGCGTGTTCCCCTGAAAACTTCACAATGCAGTTTAAAATTTACTGTGAGTACAGTATTCCTCTCCTGGCCACAACTATAAAGCAAATTATTGCATATGAACCGAACTCAACATTCAGAAAGTCAGGAAATGAGTAGCTGGCCCATTGTCCAAAATGAAAAGGAAAAATGAAAGGGAGAACACACAAAGCATAATTTGTGACTAGATCACAAATATATGAGACAAACATCTCAGTGGTGGGGTAAACTAAATAATTGGATGGTCTTTTAAGTTTAGGGATTTCAACTAACACCCAAATAGCCAGAATCTAATAGCATTCCTCTGGAGTAACAAGAGTTAAAAATTCCATGCATACGTCACAGGGAGAAAAATGCAGCTTCAGGAATCCCCCCCCCCGCCCCCCCAGGCTTGAGTAGTAAACCAAGAATTAGCAAAAATCAGTTCAGCCAGATATCTGGCACAGGGCCTTAAATGCATAATCACCTAACTCTTTAGATAGGCTATACTCCAGCGACACTGGCTTAAGGCACATCATTTTAAATTTAAAAAAAAAAAAACTAAAAATAAATAAATAAAATAAATAAATAAAAGACAACCAAAGCTTGAGTGGCCCGCCAGCAGGAGGGAACGGCAAGGGGTCATTCTTTAAAATAATTCCGATGAGAAGCTCCAACAGCTGAGGTAATCTAAGGCGGTCTTTAAATCTACCCACAGCGGCATCCTGTTTTCCCCCAAATTATGCAACTCGGTTCATGAAGAAAGGAAACCAAGCAACTCGCAGCTGAAGAAAGGGCTTCACTAGATGTAACTTTTCCATTCTAAAAGCACACAAGAAAACAAGACTGCAGAATACTGAGCAGACCTCTGAAACGCCAACATCATAAACAAATCGCAGAACCCGAATTATCTTTCCGAACCCACTTTTCCTTTACACCTTGATAAGTGGTTTCTTTTCCTTTTATTCGTTCCTACAAATGCATGAGGAGGAATCGCGGCTTTAAACCCAGGTCCCAGCGCTTTTCCCCCTGCCACTGCTTTTCACTAAGAGTCACAAGAAGAAAAACATCTCCATCCGACCCAAAACTTCATCGTAGTGTAATTATTTCTCAGTGGCTGTCGAGTTCGCGGACGTGGGAGATGGGAGGAAAGAGAATCCGAGACTCTCAAGTGTTTCCCTCTACCCCGCCTCTCCGTGCACCCCACCACCACCACCGCCGCCGCCGCCACCTCCGCCACCTCCCCAGACAGTGCCCCAGCCGGCAGGGTGCTCGGAGCTCCAGCGCAAAGGCGCAGGACTCCGCAGAGGGAACGGGACATCTTAGCAGTCGCTCGCGGCTGCCCCGAGCCCGTCGCTTAACGTCCCGCCTGGACGCCCCCTACCTGGGGAGCCCCGTCCTCCCATGTGCGCGAACCCCAACGGCGGGACGCCGCGAGCCGGTACCTTGCGGGCGCTCGGCGCGGGCGCCGCCTCTCGGGCGGGACTCCACAGCCCCGCAGGAGGACACGGAGGAGGTAGAGGAAAAGTCGGAGGAGTCGGAGCCGGGCGAGCCTGGCGCCGAGGGCAGGGCGGACAGGTAGCCCGCGTCGCAGGCGCCGGGGGCGGAGGGCGGCGAGGCGCCGTAGAAGTAGGCCAGGTTGAGCGGGCTGGTCATGAGGCCGCAGTCGCCGGCCGCGTCCCGCAGCCCCTCTCCGCCGCGGCTGTCGTCCAGCAGCTTGTCCACGATCATGCTCCCAGGTCGGCGCTCGGGGTCCCGGACACCTGCGCACCGGAGGGCTGCGGCAGGGCGGCTCTACGTGCGCGCCCCGGGGCGGCCGGGCTATTTAACCCGCCCTGCTCGCCGCCCTCCCCCGCGCCCCGCCCGGCCGCCTCCCGCCCCGCCTCCGGATGCGTCTGGTTTCCAGTAAAATGCCCGGGATGAGGCAATGCTCCCTCCGCCCTCGCCCCGCCCGGGCTGACGGGTCGTTTTCCGGAGGTTCACCTGGAAACCCCGATCCCGTGCACGCACCCCGGCCGGGCGCCCGCGCCATCTCCGAGTCTCCCTGGCTGCTCGGCGCCCGCACCCCACAGGCCCGGGCCCGCAATAGGCCACGCGCGCGGGTCCGGAATCCCCAGGGACCTGCGGGGAGCCCCGGGCCGCTGCGGGAACCGGTCCGCCCGGTTCCGCGAGTGGGAAGCCGGAGCCGCGCGAGCACGCAGCCCTCCGCCCGTGCCTCCTGGCGCTCACCACCTCCTAGCCTGGAAGCTAGGCCTGCGTTCTTTCAAGCCAAGTCTAAATTTCAGAGAGCTTGAAGTTTTTCTAACTTCATATCTGGGCCATAACTAATCTTTTTTTTTTTTTTTTTAGGTGTAGCATTGGAATAAAAAGCAATAGCCACCCTTTCGTAGCCTTCAATACTACAATAGTCTTCCTAGCATACTGATGAATATATATATATATATATATATTGTAATGTTTTATCGGCACTTTACCTTGTGTCTGATAAACAGGGATTTTGATGATAAAACACATGGATTTTGATGTTTCTGGCTTGAATTCTTTTTCAATGTTTCTACAACTATTGCAAATCCAGCTATCGAAATGACAAGGAAAGTTATTTTTGTTTTTTTTTTTTTTTTTGAGGGGGAGGATGAATAATTAAGTCTGTCCTTCCAAGTACATTTTCTCATAGGAATAAAGTAACTACATACGTTTTATTAAAAGAAACTCTTAACCATCACGAGGGATAAAAGTTCAGTGCACAGCCTAAGAAAAGAGAGGATGTTTCTTGTGGAGAAGGAGGTCAAAGGGAAAGTCTGTACAAAGGATGAGGCTTTGAGATGAGCCCTAAAGGATGGGCCTAAAGGGTTTGCAGGAAAATCATCAGGAAAGAATTTACAGTGCCTTTTAGGGCTGTCAACGGGAAGATAACATTAAATGTGAAAGGTAACTTTAAGTGGAGCACCTCCGGGGGCCAGCGAAGATACTGGAACCTTGATGCTCACTGAAGAAACATGAAGGAATTTTAAGCAGGCAAAATGAATAATCTGGAAACAGTTTTAGAAGAGGTGAAATGGAGGTAGTCAGTGGCTAGTAAGAATTAATTGCAATGGCCCAAGAAAGATGACCCTACCTAGAAGGAAGAAACAGTGGCAAAGAAGGTAAAATAAATGAATGAATAAATAAATAAATGGATGTATAACTGAATGAATAAATAAATTGATTGATTGATACATAAATAAATAAGTTTCAGTACTCAGGCAGAATCCACAAATCTGGCATGGCTGACAGTGGTGAGACAGACAGAGCAACCCAAGGCACTATAAGGCACTAGGCGGGTGTTGAGCATTAATAAAAGCACAGCTAGAATTAATATCAGTGACTTCTTATAGTTGACCCTCCTGCTTGTTTCCTGGAAATAAACAGAGACGGGAAATGAGAGGATTTGACTCCCTAATTAACATGACAGCTGTTAGGCTCTTGCTCCTTGCTCAGGCAGCCTGGAGAAAAGAAAACTCCACAGAGCTACACGGCAGCTGCAGGCTTTTACTGCTAACACACAACTCCAGTTTCTAAAGGTGCAGTCTGAGCCATCACTGTCTGGAACAACTGGTACCAGACTTTGCCTAAAATCATTACTACCCAGGCCAGATGGAGGGCATGTGCCCTGGTGGTAACCTACAAGAGGGACTGTTGTGACTGGTGCAGGTAGGGCAATATCATGATTAGTATAAATACAACTCTTCCTTTGCAGGAAGGTGACTAGTTCAAACCCCTTTTCTGACTTATAAGCAGACTGCTCAGCGCTCTCTGTGGGCCAGCTGACAGGACCCCCTTTGGCTCTTCCTCCCCTTTTTTACAATAATAAGCCCAATGGAAAGCTCTTGAATGGTATTTATTGCCTACTTTTTTATAACTTTTAAGTTAGCATGCAAAAGCAATGGATATCATTGTGGCATTTTTATACATATCTGTCATTATATACATATGTATACATTATATACATACCTGTTCTAATTCATCTCCCTCCCCCACTACCTGCCCCTTTCCCCACTGGCTAGACACCTTCTCCTAGAACATACTCCCTTCTGATTCCATCGACCTCTCTCTACTCTCCTTTTAGGTCACTCTGTCCTCTCTCATGACCCCATTTTCTAGTTCCATTACATGCACACTTACACATGCGCTCATGTGTACGCGCACACACACACACACACACACACACACATGCTGACACACACAGCCAGGCACTCACATACACACACACACGCTGACACACACAGGCAGGCACATACACACACACACATACACACATACACACACGCTGACACACACAGGCTGGCACACACACACACGCTGACACACAGGCAGGCACACACAGACACACATGCACACATGCTGACACACACAGGCTGGCACATACACACAGGCACACACAGACACACACACACACGTGCACGCACATGCACAAAGTTGTCACAGTGATTAAAATCCTCATTTGTCTAACACGGGTCTGGTGCTGTCCTTTAATAAGGGGGATTAGAAGGCCTATCTCCTCACAGCTCAGATGCATTGCATGCATCCCAGAGCACTGAAAAAATAATAAAATAATAATATATCAGACAGCTCTGTGACTCGTGGAAAGGGGAAAGCTATCCCAAAGTGACCTGAAAAAAACCCTTTCCCTTAGCTTTACAGAAGTCAATCATTTACTTTACCATGTTTTATGCAACAGAACATTTTGAACAGGTTTACGGCACCAGTTATGTTGCAATATCATTGTCAGACCAATAACTCGAGTTCGAAAAAAATGGAACAGAATTTTAAATGCAAATGTAATAAACTTCCTTAATACCATAAATAATTTAGAATAGCATTTCACATTTGAAATGTGTATCTGGTATCTGAGCAGGTGAGCCTTTGTACTCTATTGATTAAAGAAGTGGACAGGCAAGAAGTTAGTAACACCTAGTTATTGATTTTGCTGACAAAGGGTTGGGGAGCGGGGGCACAGCACTGCCACTTTCAAATGATACAGCAGCTCATCAAACAGCAAATAGATCTTGTCTGGAGAATTCTGCTTCTGCTGGAGAAAGGACAGTTCTACAGACTGCAATAGCTGTTTGGTTGTATTCACCTGGTATCAGCCCAGCATATTACATAAGTGTCTGACTTACAAACGCAAGGGATGCTGGAACATCTGAAGTGTACAGTCCCTTCTTTACTCTTAACACATAATGCTGGAAAAAAGTATGTTTCACTTCAGGAAGTAGTAGATAAAATCATAATGATTATAAATTGTATTCATACTGATCCCTGAAATATGTAACACTTTAATTTTCTGTGGCATACATAGGCGTTTCTTGTACCTTGAAATACAATAATTGAATTTAAGAAGAGTATTGTTGCTGGGCAGCTTTAATCTTAGCACTCAGAAGGCAGAGGCAGGTGGATCTTTGAGTTCAAGGCCAGCCTGGTCTATAGAGCGAGTTTCAGGACAGCCAGAGTTACAACAGAGAAACCCTGTCTCAAACACACACAAACACACACACACTCACAGATCTGCCATTTGCTCTGATCAAACATTGAGCTGTGAGCTGAGCCACTGTTTGTCACAAAATACCAATTTCATGTGAGTGACAAACTGGATATTCAGATTTCTTTTTAATTACAAAATAAATCTGCTGTGTCAATAAGAATAACTACTAGTATTTGTTGGCAGTGATGGAATTCAAATTTTTTAATTAAAAATTAGAATTTGAGGTAATCTCCATCAAATCTCCTGAGTTGGATAGCCTCCTCAATTAATTATGTGTTCCAGATAAACAATACAAGACATTACAAAATCACTCATAGGTAAAAGAGCTATTAAAGTACAAGACAAACCAATGGATTTAATGGATCAGAACACAAAATTAGCTGGGGTCTAGGGATGTAGCTCAGTGATAGAGCACTTGCCTAGGATGTGCTTGGGTTCAGTCCCCAGAAACACACAAAATTGTTGAAAGTATAGTGTTGCATACCTATGACACCACTGCATAGGAGGCAGAGGCAGGAAGATCTGGAGTTCAAGATCAGCTTAGACTACATAGTGAGATCTCGGCTAGCCTCAGCTACATAGTAATATCTCAGAAACAAAAATGTTGATTGGGCTATTTTAAATACCAATTTATATTTTTTTAAAACTTTCACATTTGAGGGCTTGAAAGAAAATTCATGATTAAAAGTATTTGCAGTTCTTGCAGAAGATCCAGATTCCATTCATGTCATCCCAAAACTACCTGTAACTCCACTTCCAAGGGATCTGACACACTCTATGGGACTCCAAGGGCACCAAGCACACACATGGTACATATATACACACACACAGGCAAAAGACTCACACATATAAAATAAAAAATGAATATTAAAAAAACAAATCTCACAATCAAAGTCTCCCATCCTTTCTTTGGAGTAGAAATGGTGTACACGGTCTCACTCTGTAGCCGAGGCTGCCCTGGAACATACTATGGAGACAAAGATAAGCTCAGGCTTGCTGCAATCCTGGTGTCTCTGCCTCTCAAGCGCTGAGTTTATAGGCATGCACCATCTTTAACCTCCTTTAACCACTTCCTTTTAAATACAGGTAATGCACATCTGTCAGTAATTCCTTATATAAAGACATGAATGACTTATATGTCAGAATTTTCATTCCAGAACTTTTTCTAAGAATCTTCTTGGGCTGGAAAGATGGCTCAGCAGTTAAGAACACTAATGGCTCTTCCAGAGGTCCTCAGTTGAATTCCCAGCAACCACATGGTGGCTCACAACCATCTATAATGGGATCAGATGCCCTCTTCTGGCATTCAGGGAGGTGTACATGCAGATAGAGAACTCATGTAAATAAAATAAATAAATAAATCTTTTGAAAAAGGAGTATTCTTTTAGGCTCGCTCTTTCAGTCTCTTTGGCCTCAGTAGCAAAAGCAAGATGACAAAAGGAAGTCATCCTTTAGACAGTGTGTTGTGGGATGTTTGAATTAGATATTTTATAGTTATTATGGGGCCATACTCCTGTGTACATGCTGTATGGGGGAAAAGTGCTTCATGATGCCTTGCACCATGTAAAGGACTTGCTTCCTACACCTGTTAACACCTCTGTGCTAAAAATAATGGAGTAGTCCCCCAGATCTCCACAAGTCATTTCTTTACATTAATGTAGATGAAGGATCCCTATCACCATCAATGATCTGCAGCCTGGTGATCAGGGAAGACTCTGACTCACCCCCAGCTAGGACACCTCCTGGGATAGGCTACAAGTCTATTGGCAGACCTTGAGAACTGCATTTGTATAATTAAGGCTTGTGTGGAGGAAGGAGGGAATTTTCTGAATGAATAAAGCTCCGAGGGCCACTGCAGAGGAGGAAACAGAACTATGAGGAGAGCCATGTGAAGAGGCCATGAAAGAGGATGTGAGATGGACCTCTGCCTAAGCCACTCGGGTACTACATCCCTGAGAGTTGTCATGGTTTGTTATTAATATATCGCCGGAAATATTAACAATAATTCTTTAAAAATTGTCACAATAAGACGCACACTTTGTGCCCTAAAAATTGTCTATCACACATTCAGACATGGATTCCATGAAGGAACAACAGCTAAACCTAAGAGGGCAGCTGTTGCATGTTATAGAAGTTTATTTTTAGTTGTGTTTAAAATATTGTTTTGTGCACTGTTGGGTGAGGGGCTGCCTAGGTCTTAGCATTTTGTATTGTCTGCAAGTGTTGGATTTATGTGGGGGATGTTTGATTGCTTATGATCTGCATATAACCAATAGAACACCCGAGGAGTTCTGGATCAATAAAAACACCTGAGCTCAGATGCTCAGGGTTCTACTGTCCAGTATGGCCCTTGCCAGGATGGTGGTTCCCTCTGTAGAGGTCTGGCAGGATTTGCACCTATGAATATGCCTCCTTGTCATCCTAAGCCACCACAGCAGCCTAACTACTACAAATGGTGCTCAACATGGGGCTTAATCCCCGTGACCCTGGGATTAAGAGTCTCCCGACTGAGCTAGCCGGATAGCATACTGCTACAGTTGCAGCATCCAGTTCATCTTGAGGATTTCAGTAGTCATAAAATAAATGTTCTGGTTTCAAAGGAAAAAAAATTATTCTTTAATGTACAACCCTTAATTTAAAATCTCAAACTTGAAGTTTTTAGTGGGGGGCAGGGTAGGTAGAAGGGGGATTTGTTGTTGTTGCTTTTTATAGAGATTTACTCTGAATTTCTACAATAAGGAAGTAGTGTGTGCCAGATAAAAACACCAATTATAGAAGAAAAAGAAACCAACCTAGTCATGTGCAAACAGGCATCACCAATGAAATAATTAAAAATGATAGCCACCAAATATAATCTATACTTTGGCATACTGATAATGTTAATGCTACTAGCTATCTATCACTACTGAAAGTCCATCATACACTAACTACTGTGTTCTGTTATTTTCATTATCTCCGGTATAAGTAATGACTGAAAGAATGGTCAAAGACTGAAGTAGAATCAATAAAACCAAAGGTCAGAAAACTACGGTGGCAGTTGATGTGATCTTGCCAACCATAGCTCATATGAGCAGATAAAATTCAAGCATGCACAGCTATGGACGGGAAGAATGTAGCCCTGAAATCAACAATAAGATCTGAATTCTCTGTCAATCAGAGATATATGAATTTAATACAGAGTTAATTGCAACCACCCGAGCAGTCACCACCCTTCCTTACAAAACTGCTTTTACTTACCACACGTTCAGTATACCTTAAGTCAGAAAAACTGGGGACAACAGACTCTAAGTTAAACGCAACCCTCTGTACAAACTGCTACCTAAGAATGGTTTTTACATTTTTTTAATCATTCATTTTAAGTGCCTACTTCAGTACCTACATCATATCCTCCATCTTCTCTCTGGGCCCTCGAAACCTCAAATATTTCTATTTGGCCTGCTATGGGGAAAAACAACTTCATCCTCTGAGTCAAGCAAAGGTGCTTAGAGCTGCTGTGATGTGACTCTAAAGCCCGCAGACCCAACTGTAGCAACTTCCGGCCCTGTGACCTTGGGCAAATTCTTGAATCTCCAAGTGTCAGTTCATGCTCCTAAAAATTGAGAAAAACTAGTATTTAAATCAAATTGTTAAGATTCCATGAGATAATGTGTAACGCATATATCGTGCTGGATGCCCTCAGAAACTTAGCAAATACTCTTATCATTCCTATACATTAGTATGAGCTATGAGGAAACCTCACTATTTCTGTGCCTGCAGCTGGAGGAGGAGGAGGAGGAGATTACAGACTGTTAGAAGACCTGTTAGTCACACCTTGTGTCCGCAAAGCATTTTCCCCCAAAGCACTTTCACATTTGTACCATAAACCTGGTTAGGAAGGAGCCAGATGTCTTTTAAAATACTGTACTGTTGAATTAATACATCAGAAAACTTAGAATGAACAATTCCTGTTAGCTATGAGAATCAGCAAATCGGATCTGCTCTCAATATCCATCTTTCCTGTTTCCAGACAGCTTGTCAAATCCCAGCTCCTAAATCTCACTCCAGATTTTACAGGCTTGCCCTGTTACTGATAGGGTAACTTCTCTGTCTTCTTACATCATCCTATGCAGTGTAGAGTCCCACAGAAGTCCAAGAAACAGGGTCCAGTGGCCGGGTAGGGGTGGGGGCAAAAAAAAAAAAATGTTCTACAGAAACAGTAAAGGACAGAAATAAGGTTTTTTTGTTTGCTTTTGTTTGTTTAGTTTTGTATGTCCAAAGTCTCAGAATCCCTCATCAGTGACTCTTGGCAATTTTTACCCAGGTTTCCAGAAGGGTATGACTCTTATCAAAATGGTGCTTGATGGGGTTGAAGAGATGGCTCAGTGGTTAAGAGCACTGGCTATTCTTCCAGAGGACCTGGGTTCAATTCTCAGCACCCACATGGCAGCTCATAACTGTCTGTAACTCCAGTTCCAGGGGATCTGACACCCTCATGCCAATGCACATAAAATGAAATTTAAAACAAATTATTTTTTTAAAGGGGTGCGCTATGCCTAGTACGGTCTTTACACTGGTCTGTGTTCCCTAAAACACTTACTCGGTGATTTCAACAGTTCCTTAAAAGGGAATTTTCCATCTGTTGGAGCACCCTTATTTAAATTCCTTTATCCAACAATTCTAGTACCATTTACACCACTCAGACTACTGAGAGAGAAGGTATGTAATGATAAGAGAACTCAGAAGTACACTCAGGTGTACCATTAATGACGCCTTAGAAAATAACCAAGTTGATGTAAACATCTAGCCAACATCTGGCTGTATTTTATGACAACGCCATGGCACCATTCCATAGCAGCAACGCTCCTAAAGAAACGTGTGGACAAGGGTGACAGACTTACTGTTTATGTGTGAATGGGGTGCTGGCACCCACACAGCTACCGTGAGGTAAGGCTCTAAGTCCAAGTATGGCGAGTAAAGGGGAGAAATACGGCAGAAACCAAAGTCTCCACAAAGAACAACAAAAATGTAGATGCAAACAGTTAATCTAGGAGTAAGAAGAAAACTGCAGAAATGTCTGGATTTTTAGACAGAGTCACATCTGATTTCTTCCAAGGAAATGCGTTAGCAGAGTAGGATACAAGGTGATCTTAGTCAAGGGAAGGCACCAGTGAGGATAAATGCAAGCAGAAACAAAACTAACTTTTCAGGTTGAATCTTCTTGGTTTGTGCCAGTGGTCATTTATCAAATAGCATTTGTTAAAGAAAGGAACGTCAAACTGGGCCGTGGTGGCGCACACCTTTAATCCCAGCACCCGGGAGGCAGAGGCAGGTGGATCTCTGTGAGTTTTGAGGCCAACCTGGTCTACAGAGTGAGTTCCAGGCCAGCCAGAGTTACAACAGAGAAACTCTGTCTTGGAAAAAAGAAAAGAAAAGAAAAGAAAAGAAAAGAAAAGAAAAGGGGGGAAGGGAAGGGAAGGGAAGGGAAGGGAAGGGAAGGGAAGGGAAGGGAAGGGAAGGGAAGGGAAGGGAAGGGAAGGGAAGGGAAGGGAAGGGAAGGGAAGGGAAGGGAAGGGAAGGGAAGGGAAGGGAAGGGAAGGGAAGGGAAGGGAAGGGAAGGGAAGGGAAGGGAAGGGAAGGGAAGGGAAGGGAAGGGAAGGGAAGGGAAGGGAAGGGAAGGGAAGGGAAGGGAAGGGAAGGGAAGGGAAGGGAAGGGAAGGGAAGGGAAGGGAAGGGAAGGGAAGGGAAGGGAAGGGAAGGGAAGGGAAGGGAAGGGAAGGGAAGGGAAGGGAAGGGAAGGGAAGGGAAGGGAAGGGAAGGGAAGGGAAGGGAAGGGAAGGGGAAAAGAAAAGAAAGAAAAAGAAAAGGGAAAGAAAAAGAAAGGGAAAAAAAGAAAAGAAAAAGAAAGAAAAGAAAAGAAAAGAAAAGAAAAGAAAAGGAAAGGAAAAGGAAAGAAAGAAGAAAAGAAAGAAGGAGGAGGAGGAAAGAAGAGGAGGAAAGAAGGAGGGAGGGAGGGAGACGTTAACAGAAAATAAAAAGACATTATCTGGAATATAACCAACTTAAGCCAATTTAAATTCTATCAGTCACAAAAATCTCAGCTCTTCATAGATTAATTCAGGAAATACTTAGGGAGCATTCACAGCACTCTTGACTCTCTTCCAGGTGGTATGCTGGACAGTACAGAGCACAAATGCAGTCTGTGCCTTTGTGGAGCTTACATTCTCAGCAGAGAAAGACAGCAGTTGAACAGTTCTGTACCACCGGGCAAGTGGTGTGATCTGGTAGGAATCAAGGTGACAGACTAGAAAGCCTTCCTACTGCCTTCCAAACCTATGTGACCACAAAACACTTTGAAACCTGAGACTTTTGTTTTGTTTTGTTTTGTTTTATTTGAGGCAGGCTTTTACTGTGTGGCTGTGGCTGGTTTAGAACTCACTATGTAGACCAGGCTGGCCTCAAACTCACAGGGATTCGCCTGCCTCTGCCTCGCAAGTGCTGGGATTAAAGGTGTACTCCAGAGCTAAGACTTAGATCTCATCCTTTCTGAACTTTAAGCAATGTCACCCAGTCCACAAGCTCAGCTCTGACCTGAGTAAAGTCTCCAGGTTCTGGTGCTGGTCTTATATCTAAATTCTAATTCCATACTGCCTAAAGTATGATTGACAGTTCTAAACCAAATGTATAGGAGATAGCTCAGCCAGTATAGACATAGACACAAAGACCTGAGTTCCATCCCGAGAACATATGTAGCAAAATGCCAAGTGTGGTAGCACACACAGGTAACACACATACACACATGCATGCATACAACACACACACACACACACACACACACACACACACACACACAAAGGTGGGCAGCACATATAGACATACACAACAAAAAGAAAGAAAGAAAAGGAAGAAAATCAAACTTATTTTCCCTCTTTGCACCAGTTTAGCCATCAAACAACTCTCTTTGTGACCTACGGAGATGACCTGGATTGGTGAGTACACTTGGTTTGTTAAGTATGAAGACCTGAGTCCAAATCCATACCACTCGTGTAAAAGGTCAGGTCCAACTGCATGTGCCTGGACTCCTGGCATTTGAGGGTGAAGACAGGCACATCCTGAGAGCACGCTTGGCTAGCCAGCCTAGCAGAAATGGAAAGTTCTTACTCTGGACTCTGTGTGTACATGCATGCAACTGCACACTCAAATGAATTCATCATACACACACCATGTTTCTGAATTTCTAAACAACTTAAAGATTTGATGCTTTTGCTCCATTTCTCTATAGGAGAATTATAATAGTTCTTTCTCCAAAGTGGTCCCTTTGAACTCATTCTCACTATCATATTTTAAAGCAGCCAGAGGGCTCAGGGAATGGCTCAGAGGGTAAAGAGGCACTTGCTGTCAAGCCTGACAACATGAATTCAATCTCAGAACCCCCATGTTAAAGGAAAGAACAGACTCTTGAAAGTTATCCTCTGACCTTTACACACGCACCATGGCACATATGTGCCCGCTCTCGTACACAGATACACACAATAAATAAATATAATGTTTAAAAATAACAATAATAATAGCAACTAGAGAGGATGTGGAGCTGGTTCAGTGGGTACAGTGCTTCCTATGCAAGCATAAGGTGCTGAGTTCAGATCCCCACCGCTCATGTAAAAGACAGGCACATGGCATACAAGTCTAACCCCAGCAGAAGGAGCAAAGATAAGCGGCTCTGGAGGCTCTCTCACCAGCCAATCTAGCTAAGACGATGTGTGCCAGGTTATGGAAGTGACCCTCTACTGAACCTTCAATACATAAGGTGGGGGAATGAGTAAAGAAGACACCGCTACACAGAAATAAATGGTCAAACAAACAAAAATAACCGAAAGACATTTCCCTGCTCAGCTGCTGGACTCAATGTCAGAGTCCAGATCAAACCAATCCCCAAGCCTGGTTTGACATCCTTTGTGGCCCTGTCAAACCTACCTGTGCAGCCATCGATTCAGTTGAGTCTGAACTGTGCCCCCCTCACCAGAGAATTCCCATGTTGATGCTAAGCTCTGGGACTTCAAACTGAGACTATATTTAGAGATAGGCCTTTAAAGAGATAAGTCAAACTGAGGTCAAAAGGAGTCCTATTCCAATTAATTTAACCGGCATCTTTAAAGGGCCCTGTGCAGAGACCCTGTATATACACATCAAGAAGGATCATATGCAAGTCAAGGAAAGAAGCCTCGGGAGAAGCCAAACTTGCTGGACCTTGACTCTGGGTGGGTGTCTGTGTCTGTGTACACGTGTGCACGTGCGCATGTATGAGCACACCTACGTATGCAGGTTATGAGTGGAGGCCTGAGGTAAATCTTGGTGTCATCACACACCTTGGAATTTTTGTTTGTTGGTTAGTTTGGTTTGGTTTGTTTTGTTTTGTTGTTTGGGATAGGCTCTTTCTTTGGCCTAGAGCAGTGGTTCTCCACCTGTGGGTCGAGACCCCTTTTGGGAGTCGAATGACCCTTTCACAGGGGTCCACTAGGACCATCTGCATATCAGATATCTACACTACAATTTGTAACAGTAGCAAAATTACAGTTATGAAGCAGCAATGAAAATAATCTTATGGTTGGGAGTCACCACAGCATGAGGAACTGTATTAAAGGGTCACAGCATTAGGAAGGCTGAGAAGCACTGGCCTAGAGTGGGTGAAGCTGGCTGACCAGCAAGCCCCAGGGATCTACCTATCCCTGCCGCCTCATGATGGGATGACAATCACAACCACCATACCCAGCTTTTGGTTTTTTTTAACATGGGTTCTGGAGACCAAACTTAGGTCCACATGCTGATGCAGCAAGCATTTTACCAACTGAACTAGCTCTGGAACCCTAAATTTCTGGGGGTGTTTAAGCAACCAAGTGAGGGAATACTTCACTTAGAGCTCTAGCAAACTACCACTGGTTCCATTATATTTCTAGCCTCACGAACCACATTAGAAAACAGCACATTAATTCTTACATCGAGCTTTTACCCAGGCCAAAGTTCTTGCCTGTAATAGGTTTTCAAATAAAGCGAACTTTGGTCCAAATCCCACCCATTCACTTAATAACCACCTACCATTAATTCCCTCCTCTAGGACTGTTTTTACCATCCTTAAAAATGGATATTTAACTATTTTTGGTCAGTGTATTGGTTAAATGAGGCAGTATACCTGGTATGCTTAGTGAACCAATGCTGGTAGTTTTATTATTACTTTTCAAACCTGTGTTTAATACTTGACAATTAAATATTCTGACATCTTTGGCTCACCAGCCTAACTTGAAGAAAACATAAGGAAAGGGGACAATCTTGAAGTCAGGTTTGGAGCCCCTGCCCACAGGGCTTTGACTGCGTGAGAACAGTGGCGACTTGGTGTGACAAGCCTTGGGGAGCCATGGCAGCAGTGTGCATGTAGGTCAGTGGGACACTGCAACAGTCAAGGTAACAGGTCATGAACAACTGAAATGGAGGGGTAGCCAAAGTATGGAAAGGAGGGGTGCATTATTCAAGGAAATTATTCAGAAGTAGAATCTATAGGACTAGGAATGGACTGAAAAACAGAGAGAGGACAGTCAGGCCCCTGCAAGGCTGACAGTGTAGGTACATCATGAACAGAAATACGGAAACCAGGTGGAGCACAGGGGCGCCTGGGTTTCCTGTTCTGCAGCTGGCCTGCATCTCACCTCTTCCCTGCGGCTTGACCAGAGCAATCACTGCCCACCAATTTCAAGAAGGCATCTCATAATTAGTTTGAGAGGCATAAACAAGAATCTTTACAAAAAGGCTCCTTAAAGAGAGGCTCCCCCAAAGTGAAATACAATAAACTTTGGAGCTTAGACAAACAAATGAATATTGTAGCCACATTGTACCGCCCATGTTACAAGTCTACTGTCATCTGTCACCATGCTCTAGATATTTAGTGTCGCGTGTAAGGATCTCTCTTATCTTAATGCTGGATGCTGTTCAACATCACAAGTAAACAAACAAAATTGTTTTCCTTGGTTGTTCAAGAGATAGAGAACTTTGGCACAGGATGACAGGCTTGGAAGGCCCTGCGCCACCCACCTCTGCCATCTTGGATCAAATGGCACTAGCAATTTCAAGGGTAAATTCAGTAGGCTGGCCTAGAAAACAGTTTTTTAGTTTCCTCTAACTCTTGCCTTCCAGGTCACACTGAACCCACTGTCATTGCCCTTCGAGGAAAGAAACTGAAAGCCCTAACAGTTTTCCAGACAGTTGTCTACAGCTATCCCAACTAGAAAATCAGTGATTTTCTCGGCTTTTTACATTCTGGAGTATTTGTTAAACCAAACACATGGAGCAACTGTGTGTTGTGATTGGGAGATGGAAGAGTGGAGTAAAGCAAGGAGTGGGGTGAAGTGGGAATCTCCCAATTCCCACTGCTTAGGCTCTCTCAGTTCATCTTCACTCATGGGTCCAGTCTGTCTGTGAGCCACCTTGTAGCTCTGGCCCTAAATCTCTGGGAAACCTCCCAGGGTTTCTTTTGAACTTGGATTTCCATGGCAAGTGGCCCAAATGTTTTAAAGGATCCAGACTGTATGAAATCTAGCATGTTACTTCAGTGGTTTTCATTGGCACAATTTCCAGCCATGCACCTGTTCTGAGAGTATGCAGGTAGACTTTAAAGGAATTTTTTTTTTATTGCTTTAATCATCATGGTGCTGAATTTGGAATCACTGGGCAGATTCTATACTCTTAATTTGGTTATCAGTCCTTGCCTTACCCTCATGGTGCACATACTTATTCACACCACTCAGCCAAACACAGAAAGATGAGTTAAAAAGAAATAGTCAGGTCCAGCAAGATGGCTCGGTGGGTAAAATCACTTGTTTCAGTGAGTTTAATCCCAGAACCCACAGAGGAAGGGAATAGAAATGCCTTCTGAGAGTTATCATCTGGCTTCTGTGGCATGTACACACTCAGACAATTGTAAGGGGATGCTTTGCCAAGAAGTTTTTTTGTACTGTGCAGACTTCCTTATGTTGCTTGGACTTCTGGGAACAACTTTGGAGAGCTATTTAGGAAAGTGTGGTCAGTTAGAGTTAGAGTTAGTGGCAAGGGATAGGGGAGTTAGAATTAGTTAGACAGCCCCAGAGGATGACGATGGTAAAGAAGGCAGACAGTTGCTGGGAAAGCAGTTAATGGGATAGAAGCTATATATATAGTTATATATATAGTTTTATATATATATATATATATATATATATATATATATACACACACACACACACATACACATATATATATATATATATATATATATATATATGATAAGAGATATAGGTGTTTAGAATTAGAGGACAATTAGATAAGAGAGGACAGTTCCTTAGTAACTGCTATGCTGGGAGAAGTTAAACGAGAGTGAGAGTTAATTCAGAGCTAGTCAAGTTATTTAGGAGAAGCTAAACCAGAGTGGGAGTTAATTTAGAGCTAGTTCAGTTCCCCAACAGAAGTTAGTCCAGTTCTCCAGGTTTAGACAGTCAGCCAGAAAGGGCAGTAGGAAAATCATCCTTTTTCTTTCTTTTCCATACTAAACTTTTAGAGCTAAGGGATTAAAAAAAGTCACAAGTTAGGAATTTGTCTCAGTAGCAACCAGGAAAGAGGAACAGGGCAGTGGTGGGGTAGTAGAGTTACATTATGACTGTGAAAAAGTAACAGTTAGAATTGACCCCCAAACAAAGAAGCTCAGCTACAGGATCAGAAATCAGCTACATTTTAAGAAAACATTTACAGACAACAATAATTCAAATTCAGTTTTAGAAGTTATATACAAAATTACCATATGATCCAGCAATTTGACTTCCAAGTATCCAGCCAAAAGTACTAAGGACTTAAACAGATACTTGTTTACACAGGCTTTAGCATAAAGCTCATAACTTTGATGTCATATATAATTTTACCATAACTTAAAAATATTTTGAAATATTTAAAGATATATTAGAAGAAAACTTCTCTTATGGAAAAAAAGAAGAAAAATAGAAATGGTTTCTTTTTTGACAGCCAATACTTTAAAAATTCTTGGCAATGATAGAGACTGAAAAGAAGACACAAAGACACAAAAAGAAGACACAATGAGCTTTTCTCACAAAGAAAAAAATCTGTGAATGTCATTTGAATAAGTACAGGTAGAGCATTTGCAGCAGGGCATCTCAACGTTGCTTGCACTTTTATATGCCCTATGTTTCTAACACATTTCTTTCCTAAACACCCCCTCATGAGCATTTAGTGCTGCATATATTCTGCACATCCATCTGCATGCAATGGCTCCTTGTAGGGCATGCAAATGGATGTGCATTGTATTAGCTTCAGGTTTTTCCCTAAAAGAACCAATATGGCTTTCTTGGGGTGATGTTACCCACTTTGAGAATGCACAGTCTATAGCAACCCTCTCCATGGGTGCTATTCAAGAAGCAAAACTTAACCAAATTAATCAGACGGACGGAGAGTGGATATGAATTAAACCTTGCATTTTGTTCTTAGCTATCCAAGAGTCTCCTTAATTTCTCCACTCAAGGGATACCACAGAGCCTTTAAGAAGTGCAGGCTGGAAAGGGATTGTAAGAGGTTTCTACAAAATAACCAGGGAGAGAAAATATGCAAATGTTTTATGTAGCCTCCCCGAGGCTACTTTCTATGAAAGCAGATAATTGAGTCAGCTTATTAGCTCACTCTGAAACATCACGGATCACAGAGATCAGTGGATTTACCCAAAACTCCCTTCCTCAGAGGCAGCAACAGTAGGCCCTGTACAAGGGGCAGTGGGAATGTTCTCCCAAAGTTTATCTTTCCAACATGGAAGAAAAGGTCCTGAGAGGGACAAAGGAAATCAGTAACAGGATACCCCTCCAAAATCTCTGCTATTGCTTCCAAAAATGACATAGAAAGTAAATGGCTAGCTCTTACCAAAACCTTAGACCAGCCAGCCATTCTGGTGGCCCCATTCTTTGTGGTGTAATGCACTTTCCTGTGGTCTCCTTCAAATATGTAGTATCATGGTGGTTAACAAGCAAAACTTTGTCAACTATGAATAAGGAGTAGTGGTAGCCAAGACTCAGCCCAAGAAGTAGAGGGGTCCTTGGGAAGAAACTGGCCTCTCTCATTGGCACATTTATGTAACTAGCCTAGTAGCAAATCTATATTCGATCACTTGATACTATATGGGAGACTGTGAGCCAACTGATCAGTTCTCCTGAGTCTATGAAATGTAGCTGAGTACTGTCCACAACAAGTGCTAATATGAGGAAAAACTGAGCTCTTTCGGTGTCAGCTTCTAAAACAAGCATTTATAAACATTAATTCCAAGTCTAATATTTTCTCCATGAAATACTTGGGCCCTCACAGTTCCAAACTGAAGGAACGGGAAGTGCTTTAATCAGAAACCACAGATGTGAGTTCAAATGAGTGTCTTCACCAACCCTGAGCAGATATGATGCTCTCTGAGTCCATGAAAGATTTCATAACCCTGAAAATGTTCATCAGCAGAGGGATGAATTCCCCTCTTAGATATGTTCATGCCTTTCTCCCATGGAAAAACATTGAAAATTTAATGTATTTGTTTTTTGTTTTTTTATGCCAAACCACCTGCTTATAAGTAAACTTAAAAAAAAAAAAAGAGGCTAAATCAAGAGCTATTCAAGCCTTAGAACTCTCTGAATAAAACACCTCATTTCCCATTCTGACAGTATCACCCAAGGCACAAGTAATACTTAGATCCAACTTAGGAACATTCACCCTCTCACCCTTAGGAGTCCAGCATCAGGCCAAGAAGACCAAGCTCAAAAGGTAAAGTTCACCACAGGCCCTGGGATCTTCTTAGTACACTGAAGGGGGAGAGATCAAGAGGTCACCAGATCAGTGTCAATCATTAGCCAAAAGGAAATAGTCTTCAGGAGTGATTTGTGTTTGGCCTCTGAACCATCAGAAAGCCCTCTGGGAGATCATGCTCCCAGTAGTTTGGAGCTTTTGGGACAACTGCTTTCTGAGAACAGGATCTATTTCATGACAAAGTAAAAAGGACAGGTTTGCCCCCTTTTCTTTATAGGAGAAAAAGGCCAGTATCTTAATAACCGTGATGCTGACTCTGGCCATACCTGTACATGAGGTGGGATGCCACCAAGCATTCTCCACAGTGTGTGTTGCACACAAACCTCCAACACTAATTCATCCAAGGGTGACTTCTGTCACCTCAGGACTTGTATGTCCTGCCCAGCTGTATCCTTAACCCTGCAAAGTGTTAGCCAGTTGGTGGAGGAGTAGAAGGCACATTATATTCTCAAACCAAATAAAAACAGGTTTACATGGCATGTGGTTTAAGCTTTTCTTCTCAGGGATAGCTAAGGGTGGTGAATGGGCCTTGGAAATTTTTCTCTTTTGTTATCCAAACAAGCTACTGTCCAACTAAGAGAAGCAAAAAACATTCCACCCAATCAGGTACTGTATTTCTTTAGATGCCAGATTCAAATTGAGAATGTCTATATTACCAAGTGCTTAAGATTTACATAAGAAATGTCACATCCCCTGTGGGCCAGCCCCTTTGCCCACTCTAGCCAGTTCACTAAGGCCCATAAAGAGAATCTCTAATTCATCCCATTTAGAAACATGCTTTCACCTGGACAAAACCTTTTAAACATTACAAATAGATTGTTACGAACCTGCAGGTTCTGCCAAGCCATGAAATCAACGGTGTCCCTCATTCATAAAATGGTCATTCATAAATTTTAGTTTCATAGGGGTAATACGAGAATTACCTAAGGTATGCTATAAAATATGTCAATCTACACAGATATATTTTTCATTAAAGATACAGTTCCATGTTTACCCTTGGTGAGAAAGTATACCTTTAAACCCACCCATCAAACTTCCTGGAAGTTTCCACCTTAGGGAGCCACCATTCTCATCACTGGCTAAAGATAAACTCATACATTAGATTCACAATGTCTTCATCACCCATCATATGCACCCTCCACCAGTACTTCAGTTCTTCCTGGGCCTTTAAGGCAAACAGATTCACGCTATTACCAAAATATTATAACACCCTGGATCCCACCCACTCCCCCAAAAAAACACACTGTCCCATAATATTTTGCCGCAAAGCAAATGTTATTACTCAAATAGCAGACATCTAACTCCCAAGGAAAGAATATGGAAAAGGAACCGGTTTTAGGCCAGCTTAGCATTTATGATACCTTTTCACATTAAATATCAAATAATAAAAGTATACCTTTGTGTTTGAAGAGTCAAGTCACACAAATACGTAAGAGCAAATCAACTGTTTCCAGCTGTAACCAGCGATAATGACTCCAAGTACATGAGCGCATCAGAAGGCTGATGGGTTTCCTTTTGAGGTTACATGCTAAGGAGCAGTTAGGCAGCCTCTTTCTCTAGAACAAGCCGTCTGATCTCGTGGCAGGAGGAGGCCAGTCCTCGGCCTCTCGGCCTCGGTCTCCTTTATAGCGCTGGCTTTCTTCTCGCCAGCTAAGTGGGCAGAGGGGGCGGGGAAGCCCAGCACGCCTAAAATACACTATGCTCATTCTCGGGTTCGATCGGGGGTGCGTGGGCACCGAGAAGGGCCAGAGGAGGCGAGGGGGGCAGCGAGGACTGAGTTTGTGGACTTTTTCCGCAAGCTGGAAATTCCCAGGCCAAAAAGGTACAGACCCGAGTCCCGGACATTCCCCGCGCCGGCCGGCTCCAAGACCCGGCCTGGAGCCGCGGGGAGGAATGGGAGGCCTCGCAGAGCCCGCTCTCGGGACCCCTGTCCCCGCGTCCTGGGAGAGAGGGGATTAGGCCTCCACATTAGAGCCGCCTCTACGAATTTCACTCTTCCACTGTGGCCTGTGAGGCGTGGGAATGGAAATGTCTGGGGGATTCCGTCCCCGGTTCAGCTCTGTGAGCAGGGCAATCAGAAAGTGGTGCCTCAGTTCCTAATCTGCAACACAAATGAAGCAGAGCTCCTTAAAGGAGGACTGCGGGCTCAGGTGGTGGGGACGTGAGCTTAACTGCGAGTGAGCCATTGCACAACATTCCAGGGGTTTCTCCTTGAAATCTAGTTTCGCTGTTCGGTTTTGGAACAGGAGCTACAGTGATCTCAGAACTGTTCTTTTCTTTCATCATCTCCAGGCATTCGCTGTTACAGTCTAGTTTTGTTAAATAGGAAACACTCAGTGTCCTGTTGGGACAGTAATAATGTTCATCTACATCTTAACTTCAGGTCCTTAAAGCTCAAGGGGCCTGACTCGCTCTCATTTGATTAAAAACTAATAAAAAGGAAATTTTGTATGTGTATAATGCATCTCGGTTAGCATTTTTATAAGGTGAATTTTATATGAGTTTCTGGCTGCTCTCTCTCAGAAGCCCACACCAAAGGATGTGTCTCTTTTTTATCTGAGCGCCTCTTTTCTTCTCGTGCTTAAAATCTATATTTAAAATGCCATTTAATAAAACATTACTTTAAATTTTTAAAGGTTAGTGCATTTTGCTTTTTTGTTGTTGTTTCATTTTGTTTGTTTTTTGTTGTTGTTTTCCAAGACAGGGTTTCTCTGTTATACTTCTGGCTGTCCTAGAACTTACTTACTCTGTAGACCAAGATGGCCCTGAATTCACAGAGATCTGCCTGCCTCTAACTCGGGAATGCTGGGATTAAAGGCCTGGTGGCAAGTGCATTTTGAAGAGGCAAGTTAAACTGAACTGATGAAGCACATTTTTGGTCTCCTAGTTTCTGTGTCTTATAAACTTCTGCCTCATCCACTCTCTGGTCCTCCATTGCCTTCCATCTGTCCCCAGGAGCCCCAAGTGCTCCTAGCACTCAGGTCCTGCGGACCCACTCTGAAAGATGAAAGAGCAATTCCAAAATCATATTTATTGCCCCCCCCCCCCCCCCAGGTAGCAGCTACTCTGAGTGCACTGAGCCTGAGCTGTAGAATGATCCTAAATGCTAAGCAGCTGCGTGGGAGAACTGAGGCATATTCTGTTTTTCCCCTGGAGGGTTTATTCCCCCTGTCCCTCTCGGTGACTGCCATTTTCATCTGAGTCCAGAAACAGAAGACTCACTTCTACATGTATCACGTGAATAGGTAAAGGCTTACCATATTTGTTCTTGCCAGCGACTGTGATTTATCAGTCTGGAACTTATTGTCTCTAGCCAGGAAAGTCTGTCGAATGGTAAGCAATATAAATATGGTTTGTTTGTTTGCTTGTGTTTCTGAATGGTAAAATGGTTTGCATACATTGAAATACCTAAAGTCTGTTCTGTATTTGCTGAGTCATTTTTTCTTGCAAGTATACATGTGAAGGGATATGTGCAAGTGAGTGCTGGTACCCACAGAGACTAGTGGAGGGGCTAAATATCCTAGAGCTGCAGCCACAGACAGCTGTCAGCCTCCATAGGGATGCTGGGAACCAAACTTTGGTCGCTTTGCAAGAGCGGCATATACTCTTAACTGCTGAGCTGTTTATCCAACTCCAAAAAAGATTATTGTTAGTAGGAAAACTTCTAGAAGGTATTTCTAGAATTTCCATAAAATATCCTTATCATGGGTTCTTCCTTCCACAATACCAACAAATCAATCATTTCAGTTCAGGAGTTTGTCAGCTATATTAAAACTGTCACTTCAAATATAAATGCATATGTTTATTTGTATGTGTGTGTTTTGCTTGCATATATGTATAGATACACTACACAGAGGCCTACAGAGGCCAGAAGAGGTCAGAACTCCTCTCCCCCCCAGAACTGGCGTTATAGGTAGTTATGAGCCACCATGTGAGTGCTGGGAATCGAACCCCTAGACCTCTTTAAGACCAGCAACTACTCTTAACTGTTGACCCATCTCTCCAGCCCCACAAATTCATATTTTATTTCAACAAAACTGTATATAAACCAGTTTTAATATTTTATTACAAGCCCAAACATCCAACCATAATGGCCAACTGACATAATAAAACTGTTACTAGACAGCACAATTTTAGGCAGACCTTTATAATTATTAAGGCTATTTAACATAGAAAAACATTTATACTGTAGGCTAAATTATTTTAAAGGCCCAAATTACATGTTTTCTGTGATTCTAACTCCAGTGATCACTCAGGATTTGGGGGCTGGGATCAATTATAGTCTGTAGATGCTCAACTCCTTTATAGAAAATGTTATGGTATTTGTGTATAACAAACATTCTCCTATATGCTTTAAATCATCTCTAGGTTACTTATAATACCTAATAATATGTAAATGTTAAATAGATGTTGCACTTTATTATTATGTAGAGAATAATGACACAGAAAGTCTATACATGTTTAGTACAGATGCAATATTTTCCCAGATATTGGCTGCATTTCCCTGAAACTGGCTGAAGCCAGGGACATGGAACTCAGACATAGAATCAATTGTATGCAGTTAAAAACAAAAAAACAAAATCAAAACACAAAAAAAAGCCTGTCAAAATCCTAATTTTCATTGTACTCAATTGAATTATGGACTGTATCCTTAATTAAATCTCTGTTGTTTTTTTAAACTACGATTACTTTTGTATTTATTATGAGAAGTATGTATTTAAACATTTTTATCTGACATGCTGAAGTTCACAAGTATGTGATAGAACTAGTCTATAATAAATTTTTCATAAGGTCTAGAAGCCCATAGCTGAAATCCTTGAGTCCAGAACTGTTAGATTTTAGATTATTTAGATTTTGGAGTATTTGTGTGTATATGTGTGCATGTGCATGCATGGGTGTGTGTATTTGTGTATGTGTGTGTATTCACACATATATGTATATAAATCAATGTATCACAAGACTTAGAAGGAAATTATGTCTCATATATACTTTACATAATATAGCTTGAAAAAATGTTATATAATGTTTAGTATGTCTGGTTTCTAAAGATTAACTTTAAGATTTTTTAAAATTCTCATTTTGTGCATTTTTTTGTTGTTTGTTTGTTTGTTTGTTTTTGGCTTTGAGACAGTCTCACCATGTAACTCTGGTTAGTACAGAACTTACTATGTAGACGAGGCTGGCCTGAGTCCACAGAGATCTACCTGCCTCTGCTTCCCAAGAGCTGGGATTAAAAGCATAGTCTACACCTGGCTTTTATTACTCTGTGTGTGTGTCAGTGTGAGTGAATGCCACATAAATGCAGGTGGCCTTGTAGACCAAGAAAGGGCATTGGATCCACCTGGAGCATCAGTTACTGGTGGTTTATGAGCCATTTAGCATGGGTGCTGGGATTCAGACTCAGTCCTCAGCAGCAAGCACTCTGAAAACGGAACCATCTCTACACCTGTCTTTTGAGTGAGTCATTATGTAATGTCAGGTGAAGTTTTTCCGCTTGTGATGTCAAGTATTCAAAAAGCTTTAGAATTTGGAGGATTTTGGATTTTCAAATGAGAGATGCTCAACCTGTATCTAATTGCTATCTCTAACATTTTACTCTCTACAAAAATTTCCATATACCAGAGTATATAAAGACAAAGAGGGATGGAAATGCCTGTAAGAACTTCAAGAAATGGTACCATCGAATCATGAAGACTTTGTGCAACCAATCAGAGAAACAAGAACTGAACAAGGTCACAAGAAATCAGCCATGGAAACAAACCACTCTAAAGCGATGGTGGGGGAGGTCCAAGAGACTCCTCAGCCTCCCAAAGTCCCCCTTTAAGGAACTGTTCAGAAGTTCTGAAAACCTAAGATCTCTTTACGGAAGTCAAGCAAGCTGTAGCTAAGCAGGGCCATGGGCTCCATGTACCTTAGTACAATTAAATTTCAGTTCTTCCTGTAAAAACTAGAGCTAATATCACCTAAACTATTGAATCATGACCAGAATTAAGTACTTGATAAAGTCTGGGGATAACAGATAAGCAATGTTACTTCTCTAGATAAATCTTTCCTTTGTCACTATTTCGCAAAGTGTGGAACTCAGTGATGACATCAGAATCTCTGAGCATCCACCACAAAGGTGCATTTCACAAGCCCTGAATGGATGGTCCCTAATCTACTTTTATCAAATACCGCAAGCTTAAGGGTCATTTAAAATGAGCTATTCTAGCCGGGCTAGTGACACGGCCTATAGGTCCAGTTACTGAAGAGCCTAACGCAGAAAGATGGCAAATTCAAAGCCTCTGTAGGCTAGAAAACAAGTTCAAGAGCAGCCTACAAACTTGTTCTCTTAAAAAGTTTTTTTTTTTTTTTTTTAAGGATTCAGTGGTAGAAAGCTTGTCTAGCATGTGCAGAGCCCCAGTAAGTTCAAGCTTCAGTCCTGGTTAGACTCCCAAAACAGTAATGAAACTTTCCCCCACAAAATAGTTTATAAACTTAATAGTCCTCAAGAGTAAGCAAGAAAGATCTTAAATCCTCTACATTAAAAGCCCAATTTCCTCATTCTTCAAAGGGTGCATATTTTTCTTGCTTTAAACATCTATCTTCATCTCCCAAACCACCCCAGTGTTTATTTGTGTCTATTCAGGGAAAGCAACAGTCAATTATAACCTCTCATAATGCAAAAACTACTTATTAAATGACCCTAAATTTAATTTAAAACTGATTAATATTAATAAGACAAAGTCCAATAAAATGGCCAATCCTGTTATTTTTAGATGTCCAAGAATGGGCTAGGAATGTAACTCAGTTAGCAGAGCACCTTCCGGGTATGCACAAGGTCCTGGGCTTGAGCCACAGTCCAAGAAGTCAGAAAGTCAGAAGGAATAGCAGAGGGCTAGATAGTAGCTTTTTACTTCCAAGCATGAGACAATGTGTATGCATACTCTATGCCCAAGTCAAGAAATACCTGTCATAGATTTTAATATCCAATTTATTAATTTCTGATTTGGTTTAATATCTAATTTCTGCATATTCTTCATGACAGCCAAAAGAAATGAGAAACATTTGGACTAGCTGAGAGGAGACACCCTACAACTTTATGATAGTCAGCAGCATTCTTTACATAAAAGTCAGTTCTTAAAACCCACAAGCTTCAGAACACAAAAATAAACTTCTGTTTATACATTTGTTTCCAAAAGTGGTTATTCTAGAATAAGTACCCATCGCATAAAATTTAGCTGAATCAAGTTAAGAAATAATTATCCAATGCAAATATCAATCCAAGCAAGAAATTGTTAGTATCCTCATAAAATTCTGACCGCACACACTGGTGTGTGTAATTTTTTTTTTTTTTTTTTTTTTACAGAAAAAAGTCAATAGAAACTCCTGAGATATGGCAGTCTTCAGTGTGGCCACAGGAAGCTCTGACAATAAGCCCTCTCTGTACCTGAGGAGGGGGTCCTTGTGCTATCGGTGAAGAAGTGTTCAGTTTCCTTTACCAGATAAGTGGCAAGCACGGCACTGCCAACCAAACGTCCCTTCTGTTTACATCAAAACACTTTCAGAGCCGTTTGCACAGTAGTCACCGCCCCCAAGGGAAGCTAGTTCAAATACACTCATTAGCATCTTTGGTTACAGGAGCAATACAGATGTAGATGCTGTAAATAAGAGCTCTACGATGGATGGCTAAGTCAAGATGGGAAAATCCTATAGGTAGATACAAATGCAGTCTGCACTGCCTAGGTTCTTTACAAGTCATTATGCAAAGTATAGCTCTTTTACGAAATGTCAAACATTTTGATAGTAACCATCTCTTCATGGAGTGGGTCACAAATTTTCTATACTGCAGGTCAAGTGGAAAGGTCACTGAACGTGGTTCCTCCAGTGTACTTGAGGGTAGCTAGGTCTCCAAGGGGCATACGTAAGATAAGAACATGTCCAGCTGGTTTTTCACAATCACTTCATCTGGATGCAGCTTGTGGGGTAGATGATGAGCCAAGGTCATCTCCCAGGCATCTACAAGATAGACTCCAACCCCTGAGAACATCCTCCGAAGGACAGTGTCCAGTTGAAAGTTGTACCAGTCACTGTTGAAAAGGCTCACCTCAGGCCCCAGCTCTTGAGCATTGCCTGTCCGGATGACAACCACAGTCTTAGGGCTTCGATCCAGGAGCTGGACTACGGCTCGTCGGATATTCCTGAGCCTCCGGATATACACTTCCAAGGGGAACGTGCTAAAGTGAGACCATACAGATATGGCCACCACTGTGTTCTTCCCTCCCACAATCCCATTCAGTTCATTTGCCACATAATGGAGCTCATTACTAAAGACGCTGGTGAAGCGGATGGGTGGACCATGGCAGCGATATTTAAGCAAGATGTTGTGTTTCTGGTCCACTGCTAGGAAGGGACCAACGTTCTTGGGACTGCCCAAATTAAACTCCACTAAATCTGAAACAAGGAAAAATCAAATTCATTAAAACATTCAGTCGAAACACATGCATCCTGAATATTCAAGTGGCTCTGCAAAACAGTTTTAAAGGCAGAAGGCTCAATGTAAGTTTAAAAGGAACACCTATTCTCTGTGTCCCCATTTTGAATCAATAGACCTTTACTCTGGTGTCCTAGTTATTAAAATCACTCCAAAACATCATACAATAAGCAATATTATCAATGACAGAATCTGTGTATATCTAAGATGGTTAGCTCCATTAAGCCAAGAAATCTTTCGACTTTCATGAATCACAGAATATTTACGAATGAAATTGACATTCGTATTTTACTCTTCTAGTAGGTGACTATTCTGTCTTCTAGGACAGAGGCTGTAACTTCTGTTTTATGAGCACCTTTCAGTAACCACACATATCTTCTTGAAAATTTTTCCATTTGCAGCAACATGAGTAAGCCTGAAAGGGTCCCACGCTAAATGAAATAAGCCAAGCACGGAAAGACAAATACTCCATGACCTCCCTTACATGGAGTAAGAGTTTAACTCTCAGAGAGTAGAAGCTGGGGAAGCTTGGGAAGCAGGTGGGAGAAGTTGATGGAGGATACCTATTCTAATGAGGAAGAGTAAGTCCGTGAGACCTATGCACAGCGTGGTGGCTATAGTTGACAATAACATAGTTCAGAATCACCCGAAGAGATTTTAAATGTTCTCACTGCAAATAAATAAGTACATAAAGTGACAGATATGTTAGTTAGCTTGATAAAAATCATCCTATCAATATATTACATTGTGCCCTATAAATACATGCAATTATTTATCAATTAAAAATAAACTTTTAAGCCAAGAATGGTAGCATCTACTTATAATACCAGCTCTTATGAGGCTAAGGCAGGGAGATTACGGAGTTCAAAGCTCTCTGGAGCTGCAGAGAGAGATCTTGCCTGAAAATAGGTTAAACAAATAAATAAAACTTTTAGAAAGTAAAATAATCTAAATTATACTTCTGAATTAAAAAAAAAAAAGCAAGTCCCTTGTTTTTCCAATAAGTAAATAAAAGAAAAAAGTGGTTCTGTTTCCTCGACCTTTAAGTTTTCCCCAAGGTTGGAAAATCAAACTTATGTCTTACAAGAAAACTTGCCTAGAAATAACAAAGCTAAGCAGGGTGTAGTGGTGCACACACTTAATTCTAGCACTAGGAAGGCAGAGGCAGGTGGATCTCTATGAGTTTGAGGCCAGCCTGGTCTATATAGTGAGTTCCCAGCTAGTCACATAGTGATACCCTACCTCAAGAAAAAAAAGGAAAGTGAAGTGAGAGAGAGAGAGAGAGAAGGGAGGGAGGGAGGAAAGGAGGGAGGGAGGGAATAGGACAACTTAGAAATCCTTTCACTCCCTCCCAAGTTGCCAAGTTGTGTTTCAAGACCCAGTTCCTACAAAATCTAAGCATGTGGAAAGCAGAGGCAGGAGGATACCCACAAATTTGAGGCCAGATTGATATAAGAAGAAAACTGCAGGCTAGAAGGAGTACACAGCAAAACCTGTCTCAAATTAAATACATACATACATACATACATACATACATACATACAAACATAGTAAACGTTGAAGATGCAATTTCATTCACACCTCCTCCTTGGCAGCTATCCAGTGCCCACTACCACATGTGCCATAAATCAGTCAAGATGGATGTCAATGTCTTGCCTTGAAGTTTATAGTCAATTCTGAAAAGAACACATCAGATGTATAGTCCTGTATCCCCCTTGGGAGTTAAGGCAGATCTCACTTTTTCCATCCTGCCATCTCAAGCTTCTTTATATTCTCCTACTTAATTCATTACTACTTAGTCTCCAGAGCTAAAGTGAATGAGAGTTCACGCTATCATCTTCTTTGATAATGATCAGGCACCCACACAAGGCTTCATTATATCAGATGAAAATGTGTCTGTAAAGGGCCTGGTGGAAAAATGATCAAAACAGTCAATGTGATCATTGCTATTAAAGGAAATATCAAGCTACGTCATCAGAAATTATGAAGAGGCAACTGCAGGCGCCTTGCAGGCCTGCCTGGTCAGCACCAAGGCTTACTCAGCACTGGGCCACACATTTCTTCCTCTCCAGATTTTTTCAATCTATGCTTCAGTAACTAGAACTCAACCATACCTGTTTCAATAAAAACAAAACACTGGAATTGACTTTCTACCTTTTGGGGTAAAATCTACTTCCTTCTCTTTTAAAAAGTAAATTAGAAAGAGATGATGAGAAAAACCATCATAAGCAACTCACACACAAAACAATCAGAATTTATTTTATAAAAAAAACTCCATTTACAACCATTAAAAAAAAAAAATTGAGAAGATGGCTCAATCGGTACTTTCTGTACAAGCACGAGGACTTGAGTTCGATCCTCAGAACCCAAGCAAAGGCGCGGGGAAGTGATACACGCTTGTAATTATGGTGCTGGGACATACCTGGCAAGGACAAAGTGTCAAGGACAGCCAGCTCACTCAGGATCACCGGCCAGTGAGAGACCCTGTCTCACAAAACAAACTATAGAGCCTACAAATAACACTGGGGTACTACTGAATAACCCAGTGTTGTTCTTAACCCTTAACACCAATGGGCTTGGCCTCTATGCACATTCCTTTACACACACACACACACACACACGTACCTGTACACACACGTACACAAAATCACACACAGTTCCCACATAACCTGTTCCTTAATATGCAAGTACACACCTATAGAGGAAAAAAAAATGCCTACTGTGGGTAAGATACAGGTCTCCAACCAGTAGGTCTCCAACTACTGATCTGGACAGTAGTCTCAGAGCTAGACAGACAAAGCGAAGAATACTAGGACTTGCCCAGAGTCTCTCCAGGAAAGCAATCTCTATCTCAGAGTCACACCAAATGAGAGGCCCAATGTATGCCTTTGCTACAAGGATGCATTTGGCTCTGTCCTTCCAGTAAAATCCTGTAGAGGCATAGAGTTGAGCCAAATAGAACTGGAAGAGAAATAACTGGAAGTGCCCTTCTGTGTCATAATCTGGAATGTTAGAAGTAAATGACACCTGTGAGGTGACATGGTTCACAGAGAAATGAAGCCCTGAGAGGCAAGTGACTCATCCAAGGTCAGAGAGGGACAGTGGGATAAGCCTCTGTGAGAATCTGGTGCTCCTGCCAATACGAGACTCCACTAACCAACCAAAGCTGTCACTCATCTCCCAGGGTTATGCTACATCTTTAGTCCTCTGGAGAAATGGCACCTGATGTCTCTCTTCAGGCACCAAAGTGAGTCTGCTCATCTCAAATCTGATTTCACCCATATGGGAAACAGTTATGAAACCAAAAGTAAAGCACCAACCTGGAACAAATGTAGTGAGGTATTCAAACCACTGCCTGATTGTTGAGTCACCAAATAAATACACCATTTTTCTCTGCAAGCATTCTGTAACGTTGTCAGGGTCATTAAACTGGCGCATCTTAAACCTTCTGGGCCTCCACTGGTCTTGGTAGAAATATCCAGAAGGAAAAGTTCCTAAGCCTGGAGATATTTGTAGGTCATCAGTTTCTGCAAAGAAAAGGGGGAAATCTAATATAAGATTCTGATATTCATCTCCAAAAACAGATACAAAAGTGTTTCCAGAAAGAAAAAAAAAAAAGCTATATGCACATATTTGCTGGCCTGCAAGCTTCTAGGCAATACTTCCTGTTGTCATAGCTTGAAGAAATCCCAGGCTTCCCCCCATACTAAACTGGGAAGATGAGAAGTGGGTGTGGGGGTATTGGAGGGCACAGGGGGAAAAGAGCACTTCAGGCATTTCCTCTTATATGTATGTGCTCATCAAAGTTCAATTAAAGGAAGAACAAAGCATCTGCCCAGCATTATTTCAGAATGGGAGAACTAGTGTTTATCCCAATACCTGAAAGTCAAATAATAACTTAATCTCATATTAAGTTATATATATGAAATTACACACACACACACACACACACACACACACACACACACACACACTCAGAGTCTTCCAGTCCATTAAAGGTTTCAATCCATGTGTTCTAAACTCAGTTTTTAATTGAGAAAACCACCATTGTCAAATACAGAGAATAAACCAATGATGTGTATTGGATTATTCTCCATGAATGGTTCAGGTCCTTATGAGTCATAAGCAGCACCACAAGGTGTCAGCAATGTGGACTCAGCATTGTAACCTAGCTACGCATGGTGACGCAGCACTAGGACACATCTTTCAGAGAGGGTAAGCATCTCTCGACCCTAACACCTCCCTTGGAAATACTACCACGGAAGCAACAAACGGCAGCCCTTCAACACACATGATAACAGCTAGTATCCCTTGCAAGCTAACTGTGTCCCAGGCTGTTTGGGGCAATGAGACATGTTATCTCATGTAAGCTCACACAATCCCTTTAAAGTTCTTATTAGTTAGTACTCCTGCCATTCAGAGCAAGCAGCTTGAGAAAGGGCTGAGCTAGTGAAGAGATGCTGTCAGGACCCCGAGGCAAGCAGGTGAGCCCTGAAGCCCAGCTTCTCAGTTACCTGGGACATCTGCTCAGAGACGTCAGCTATTTCTTTCAGCTTCCCCCCCCCCCCCGAGGATGTAAACTTTCACCTTTTTTTAAATAATTCAAATCTGGAATCTCCAAATAACACCAGTCACTTTATGTCACTTCCTTATACACCCCAGGGTTCGGCACTAGTAACAATCCAATAGTTTCAGTCACCAGTTAAGCTAGAATTGGAATGTAGATGCTGTATGACCTAGAAATTTAAGTTAACCTATATATGACTACTTTTAGGTCATTTAACTCCTTAACATTGTCCCTATTACTCAATCCAAATTATTTTGTATTTCCAATTCTCTTTTAAAATGTGTATTTTCTAGCTTGTTAGTTTATGTAAAGAAAAAGGGAAAAAACAATATATTCTGAAATTTACCTCCAAAAATAGGTGAAGACTGTACCCATAAATACAATTATGTCCACATAGTTGCTGTTTTGCTAGCTGATGGTTGATACTTCCTGTTGTCATATATCAAAGAAATTACAGGATTTTCCCTGAAAGTGCCCTCCCTCCCAAGGCATCTGTTAATCCTTTGTTGGTTCAGAGACTAGGTGGAAAAGTTAATTGGTATTTTGCAAAAATTTTAATTTGGCAAATATGATTACCAAAGAAAAATAAAGAAACACATAAACATTTATTTGACTTATTCAAGAGTAATTTCCTTATCCAGATATAACAGGAACCCTTGGAGTTACAGCTAAACTCCTTAGGAGGCTAAGGCAGGAGGATCACTTGAGCTCAGGAGTTCAAGACTTAGGTACACAGACAGAAGACACCATCTCAAAACAAGACCAAGAATCACAGTGAACAAACAAAACCTCAATGTGCCAACAAGAGTTGCTTCACCTCCAGCTTTCCAAAACCCTCTTGTTGTTTATATTATATTATTATTCCGTGTGTGTGTGTGTGTGTGTGTGTGTGTGTGTGTGTGTGTGTACCCCAATACACATATAGAAGTCAGAGGACAACTTGTAGGAGTCAGTTCTCTCCTTCTGGGTGCCAGGGATCAAGAGCAGTCAGAGCTTTACCAGCTAAGCTCTCTCCTGCCTGCCCTCATTGATTTAATGTATCAAAGCTGCATAGCCAGAGAGGCTACAGAGAACACACCTGGGACACAAGGAAAACATTTACTAGAATGAGAATTAAAAGTGATTTTGAAGTTACAATTTTACCCCTGGTAATTTGGCAGATTCAACTGTTTGGTGTCAAATACATGTTAAAAAGAAAAGTATATATCACACAGGAAGCAATTACCATTTCCATGAGAATGTTAATTATATTTACTACCGGAGTTTAGTCAAGCAAAGCAAATCAATTACTGAACCTGACTTTCATTCTTTAAACACCAGGTACTGTTTAAGAGCGGAATACACACACGTGCCTATACTGCCACCTTACGGTCAATTTGTACAAAAGTGTTTCCTGACTGATTTCAAATAATCTGAAGTTGCTTAAAAAAGTGTTTCTTGGAACTTTATGGGCCTTCAGATCAATAAAACATGAAATTCTCTTAGATTGATAAAATAACCCCTAATCTGCTATTTCTTTGAAATAAAAATCAAGACAAAAAAATAAAAATTCAGTATTACTAAATTGTTACCTTGAATATGAATAAAAGGAAAAATTTACAGAAACAGATCTTTATGCAAAATATAAATGTATTTAGCTTTTTAAAAAATGAATACTCTGAGAATCCACCTGTAAAAGCAGAAGGCATTTTTGATTACTTGCGAGTACTTTACTGGCTTCTCTAAATATCTTGGCTTCTCTTCAAGGCCCAAGTCTGACGTTTTCCTCCAAAGGGTGCCATCCCATGTACTGCAAAAATTTTCTTCATAGGGAGACTAATCAATATCTATGCCCCACTCACAACAGTCCCAAAGACAAACCAAGGTTCCGTTCTACCAAAGTTCACCCTGGGGAACCAATGAGTTTATTAGGCATACTTACAGAGCATGGATGAAATGCTACTGACAGGAACATGGGTGACCCTAAAGCAGTCACATTGGAATGTCTTCACTCAGCGATAGGAGATGACCTCCCAGTAGCAACAAATGGAGTCCCTTTCTCATAGTCTTCCCACCCTATATACTCTGGCCCCACCAGAGACCCCAGAGGCCACTTGCAATAAGGGCAAATGGCTGAGAGAACTAGCCAGATAATCTCTCCCAATTCCCTCCTTCTGTGAGCGAATGCCAAAAGTCAACAAGTCCAGCTGTTGAAGATCTTCTGCAAGCAGACACTGCTGTTCTTATGATGATGGCAGTTATTCTGCTTGAGAGATAGTGCTGAACAACACCACCTCATCCATTAGCCCAGTGGTTCTCACCCTGTGGGTCACGACTCCTTTGGGGTCATAAGAGTAGCACAATTGCAGCTATGATATAGCAACAAAAATAATTTTATGGTTTGGGATCACCACAACATGAGGAATTGTATTAAAGGGTTGCAGCATTAGGAAAGCTAAGAATCACTGAGTTAGCCTAATGAGGGCTATCTGGATCAAAAATAGAACAAAATGAGAGAAAAAGAGGCAGAGAAATTTTCCTCAACTACCTACAAAGAGTAGGATGAAATGGATACCATGAGAATTAAGGGCAGAAGTTTGGGTACCATCTCAGCAAGACAAGTAAGCTCCCCTAAAAGGTATGAGTTCAAATTTCCAACAAGGGTAGAATCTATCAAGGTCCTGGAGTCATTTAGCTGTGTGTAGGGACTACAGTACAGAAACTAATGAAAATACCCCCATAATTCTGGCACTGAGAAAGTCTGTCCACCACCAGACAGTTGCCTTTGATAAGCAGGTCTAGTCCAACTAAAAACTATTTCTTGCTTTTGACTGAAATCATAGCATTCGGGGTGGGGAGTAGCAAGGCATTCTCGAGCAATATATTGCACTCTAAATATATATCTTAGAGAACAATGAATTATAAATAGTAAAGCTTGTATGGAGAAAAAAGCTTCAAATATAGAACTCATAGAAAAATGATAAAAGGGTATAGATAAATTCATTCAAATTAATATAAAAATTTGCCTTGACAATGTTAAGAGCCTGATAAATAGAGATTGTGTCATCATTTTTCTGTTTAATTGTTTGTGTGTGTGTGTGTGTGTGTGTGTGTGTGTGTGTGTGTGTCTTTGAAAAAAGATTATGAACTCTTAAGGCTGGGATGGGGAGGATACAAAATTAGATTAGATTAGATAGATGGATGGATGGATAGATAGATAGATAGATAGATAGATAGATAGATAGATAGATAGGGATCCAATTAAATTAAAAGAAATAAAATACTGGCAAGTCTATAGTGATGCAGACATGAAAAAGAACAACCCTTCTTCACACAAACATTCCAATTAATAAATTTTGAAAGGAATGTCATAGAAATCATTGCTAGAGTTGAATCAACAGAAGCTGAAGTTAGTGGGTGGAGGTTTAAGATGAAACAGAGTGTTTGCATAGAAGGAAAAACAGACAGCCTAATTGGGGTCTTAAACTGCCACCTCTGGACAATGTGAACTTCTGGAAAGTTCTCTCAATCTGAACTTCTTGATACACAAAGTAAACATTTTCCTAATTATATACCTGCTATAATATGACTTTCTTACTCAAAGCCAGGATATTCTGTACCTAATAACTTTGAGTTACTTTCTTCCATTAAGTTCCCAAGTTAATTGAATCTGTCTTCTCTCTACACAAAATAGTACATCAGAAGCCCGCATCAATTCCTGGCTGATCTGGGACCTTTCTGGTAGAGGTAAACTATAAAACTACCACATGGGGGCTGGAGAGATGGCTCAGTGGTTAAGAGCACTGGCTGTTCTTTCAAAGGACCAGGATTCAATTCTAAGCACCCACTTGGCAGATCACAACTGTCTGCAACAGGTCCAGGGGATCTGATACCCTTACACCAATGCACATAAAATAAAGTTAAATAAATTGTTTTTTTAAAAAAGTAGCTTACTTCAGAATAGCAAATGGGACAAGTGGGTGGATATAAAGCATTGTGGCCATGAGTCCCTCAGTACTGAAGCTGAGCTACCTCTGACTAGCTCCTGAAACCTTCCTGCATATCCTATTCACCCTTGATACGTATTTGGAATTTTCCACTATTAAAAATTTGAAGAACAAAAACTCTTCCTATTAAGCACTCTATGGGACACCTGGGAACATTACAAACAGGACAAGCACGACAGAGAGGAAGGGGAGAAGTACTGACTCATTAGTGGGTAAGGTGTTTGAAGTATAGAATTATTGAGGAACACCAAATCTACTAATACCTTGACCACGGGTCAAAAGAAATTCCGATAAAGATAAGTATTTTCACTAGTGATGTACTGCGCACACATCCCTTACAATTATCAAGTCATCGGGTTCAAGTATAAATCAAATGCAGATCTTCCTCAGGAGACTGAGGCTTCCCACATCTAAGACCAGAGGAAAGAGACTGTCTATTTGGGCTACAAATCTTATTCATATCACATAATTTTTCATGAATCCAGATCTCAGTGTTTAAAATCTGTAATATCACATTTTAAAACTCCAGTTAACTGAAAAAAATAACAAAACAAACAAACGAAACCTTAAGATGTCTGGTTTGATGTGGTGAAGAAAATCTACAGATCTGGCAGCAGTGGGTTTGTTTTTGCAAGACACAAAGGAACACGCTGCCCCCTTGAGGTGGTCCTGGCTCTTTGGTTCATTCCCCATAGCTTATGAAAGCTACATATCCGTCTGATAGCCGTCCTGCTTGGCATGTGTATTTTATACCTAGTACCTGTGGCAAAAGGGATGGCCATATATGCTATGGAGACAACTGTTCTCAAAAGCTACAAATCTCTTTTTCCCACCCACGTAATTATCCTTGTTCCCTGAAATTACCACAGAAAAGACACCACACTTACTCCTGAGTTTCATTCTTTTATGTTTTTGGTGCTTCGAGACAGAGTCTCACTCTGTAGCCAAGGCTAGTAGCCTGAAACTCACTATGCAGTTCAGGCTAGCCTTGAACTCAAAGCATCCTCCTGCCTCAGGTTCCAAGAATGACAGGTGTAAGAATGACAGATGTTAAGATGCTGCTCCTAGCTTACTCTTCATTATTAATACCTACACCAGGAGATCAGAATTGCATCAACTCGCCAGTTTGCATGTGTTTGTGTGTGTCAGTGTGCACTGCAGACTGAGCCGAGAGCCTTGGGCATGCTAAAAATGGGCATTTATCTACCAAGTCACAAGCCCATCCTCTACACTTTCAATGACAATTTACATGCATGCCTTGATTGTCTATAGGATAACACTATCCAACAGAACTTTTTACATATTGCCAAACATGATGAAGTCAGTGCGTGGTTTTTAAAAACTGGATTTTTTAATTTGATTTCACTTTAAGTAATTCCTGTTCTAACAGCCACAAAAGGCTAGGAGCTTCCATATTGGGCAACATAGCTCTAGAGGCTCTTTGAGAGACAAATATAGGGTGTATAATGGAGGAAAAAGAAGGCAACTTTTATATTAACACACTTAGCAAAACCCAGAATCAAGTACACAGGCTCTAGCTGATTTTTACAAATAAGCTTTTGATATTCTCAATGTGTACTCAGAAGAAGCTATGGTATATGAAAGAGTGAAAAAGATTCTGTACATCAGAGAAATGACAGGACTTCAACAAAACAAAACAACACCGGGACTGGGGAGTTAAGAGCACTTGCTGCTCCTCCAGAGAACCCAAGCTCGGTTCCCAGCAGTCACACCGGCACTCACAGCTCCAGGAGATCCGCCGCCCTCACCTGGCCCCTGAGGGTACTGCATGTGTGCCGTGCACATCCATACATACAGAAAACACTCATAAAGTAAAACATATTTTTTAAGGAAAAGAAAAACATCATCGAGCTCATTTGTTTTTTTACCTTTTATTCTCCTGGAAATCACAGTCACCCAGTCAGGTCCGCTGGAGTTGATTGGCATCTTGATGTTGACACCACTTTAGAAGGAATTAAAAAAATAAAAAAAAAAAGCACAAGCTTAGATCGAGATTCAGGGACATTTGTTTTCAGCTGTGTATCTTTATCTGTAAGTGAGAAAATGCATATGCTCTCACGAAGCCTTATGGTGAAGCAATGCAGGTAACAGTAAACTAGGACTCTTGAGAGAAGGTTATATAAACTGAGGAGGAATTTACTAGGTCCTCAATATGTTTTCACTGCTGTATACACACACACACACACACACACACACAAATACATATATACAGCTTAGCCAGTCTTCGGAATGCAAAGTCCAAAATTACTAACTCCAGGTTGAATGACTCCTTTTGGAATCAGAGAACGTCTACTTTGTCAGTACATGGTATTGACGCCACAAGTCTATGCTGAACTAGGTCACATGCCAGATTCCTTAGGCATGCCCAGCTCTGAGAGGAGTCCCCATGGAGACGCCTGCCCAACAGGACTCAAATAGTGCCTGTCCACTATTACTTGCTGGCTGCCCCCCTTACTACAACAAATATTCCTCACAGATACGGCTGGGACCTTGTTCGCCTTAGTATCTTTAGCACTTAGCACAGGCCATGGACTACTCTGTGCTGGGTAAATCATCTTGAAGAGCCGCACGAAACGAAAGCCGGCAGCAAAAGCATGGGAATCCAGCGCAGCCAGTCCAGAGTCGAGTCACTCTTAGGACTCCTACACTCAAATCAAAAGCAAGCTTTATGTAGGCGCCTTGGCCTCCTGGCACAGGAGTGTCCCATCAGGACATTCTCACTGCTTCATCGATTTCAGAAAAATGTGTTCATTCTACAGATAATTAGTAAGCTTCTTTGATGTGCTTGGCACCATTCTAGCCCTGGCTTATGTGGCAAAACTCCCAGAGTCTCTTCCCTAATTGGAACTGACATTCTACAGAGACAGAAAAACAGTGTGGCTGGCCACACTGGAGAGTGACAAAATTTCATCTTACTTCCTTGGTGACATTTGACAACCGTAGAGAGGGCACTTATAACCACTCTTATGATCTTAGAGTTTATTATGTATAAATACATAATAACTTCCATTTAAAAAGTGCCTGAATTAGTCGGGAGGTGATGGCACATGCCTTTAATCCCAGCACTCCAGAGGTAAAGGCAGGAGGATCTCTGTGAGTTTGAGACCAGCCTAGTCTACAGAGTTCCAGGACAGTCAGAGTTACAACAGAGAAACCGTGTCTCAAAAAAAAAACAAAAAGAGAAAAAAGGAAAATGTCTGAAGGATAGTTTTTTTTCCATAATTTTTCTGCAAAAATTATTTAATCCCAATCTAATCATATGAAAACAGCAAGACAAATCTAATGTAAAAGACATCTTACAAAATATCAACATGGAAATTGTCTCTATCATAAAAAACAAAAAGCAAAATTGTCCATATCAAAAAAAAAAACCATAAAGATGAAAGGACTTTTCCTAGATTTAAAAAACAACAAAGTACAGAATGTGACCATAGGTTAAATTAACAAAGGACATTAACAAACGTGAACTAAGTACCCTGGACAATAGCACGTATCAGTGACAAATGCTCCGACTGTGAGAACTGTGTCAGGATTACTTGCTGACAAAGCCCATGCTCTTAGGAGATGCATGCTACTGCGGGCAGCGCTGTGATGGCGACAGCTTACTTTTAAACAGCCCGAGGGTAACAATATACACAAACATACATATAAAGTACATGCTGAGGGGCGGAAGTAAATATGGAAGACACTGACAACCAAGAATCTAAAAAGATGTAAGTGGACGATGTTAACATCAAAGAATCTCCAAAAACTTAAAGCAGCCGGAGAGGTATTGTTTGCTTAGTTTTCCTTTGTTTCGTTTTGTTGGTTAGGTTTGCGTGTGCACGTGTGAGTGAAGGTATGTGTGTGTATGTGTACTTGTCCATGTGTGCATATGTAAGGTAGGAGGGCCAGAGAACAACCTCAGACAGGTTTCTCACTGTCCTGAGGCCCATCAAGTAGGCTAGGCTAGCTGGCTTGAGAGCCCCAGGAATCTACTTGTCTTTGCCACTTCGGTGCTGAGATCTCGCACTCACACGTGCACACACAGGTGCAAACTACCACACCAGATTTTCAGTGCATCCTAGAGATCTAACCTGGGCCCTCGTGTCTCTGCAGCATCAGATTACAGACTGAACTATCGCCCTGCCCTTTTCCTGTTATGTTCTATTCTCTGTGAGCCCAGACTACCCTCGAGCTCCCAATCCTCTTGCCCTGGCCTCCTGAGTTTGGATTATAAGCATGATCCACTATGCCCAGCTTAAAGTGCTCATTTTAAATACAAAGTTAGAAAAGAAAATGTGTGTGTGTGTGTGTGTGTATACATTAACCAGCTACACCCAGGATTTGCAAGTGAAGGCAGACACAAGATACCATTTTCTATTTCTGTAATAACAGGCTTTTTCATTTGTTTTTGTCTCTAATGGTGGGACTTAGTGTTAGAAATATCTGTAAATGTTTTGCTATTCAATTCTCCACCTCTTTATTCCACTATTTTCCACACGGAACCCTGTTAAATTAAAACCATACTTCTTCTTCATTGGTGAGCAGCTAGACGGACTGACAACACAACTCCAGAAAGGGGCAACTAGATAATCTTCATGTATAGGCAAAAAAAAAAAAAAAGTGTACAGAAATTAAACAATTTGTTCATACTCATTGAAAAATAGCAAGTCTTGGGTCTGAGCTCAGGATTTAAAATATGTAAATGCAGTACACATACATAAATATTTTTAAAGTAAATTTAATTTAAAAATTAAATGAAATAAAACTCTTGAAACGTGGCCTGGCAACAAACTCCTATAATTTTTATCGTTTACGAGGCTGCATCCGGATGATGGGTTTTCTTGCCACTCTAGGTTTACACAGTAAGACTCAGTCTTTAACATAAACAATTAAATATAAGTAAACTTTTAGATTTATGCGTAGGTTTTTTTTTTTTTTCTTTAGTTCCATTTTCACTTTTTATTCAGCCATACAAAATGCTGGTCTTCTAGAGCTACAACTATCCGGTAACTCCATTGGATAAGGCTCCCTCTGCTGGTCCTGTAAATAAATGCATGACGTGAGTTCCCTGGCATGACAGGACCGGAAGCTGACTTGTGGGAAGAGGAAACTCTGGTTTTGTTTCAGAAACTCCTATAACTACATGCTTCAACAACAGCATTTCTTCTACCAGTATGAGAGGCCATAAAATATTAAACATTAAAACTTCAGGATTTCTAAGTTTACTCAACAAAAACAGTTCTCTAGTGAAGTAAGCATTTCATATGGAAATACAAATATTTATAAGGGAGGATCTAGAAGGAGGTGGTGTGGGAAGCTGTTAGCTTCATAAACTCCATCTTATCCTCTGAAGCCATCTTGGAGATGACTCTGCAGTTTACAGTGAGCTTGCTTTGCAGCAATAAATTACTTATTTAGTAAAAACATGTTGTGTGCAGAGACAAAGCACGGATGCTGAGTTCATTGAACCCAAATGCTAGCAGGTGTTGTCTGTTCTTTGTGCTCTGTTTCCCTGAGAGCCAAGGGCAAATCTTATCTGTGGTTTTTGCAGCTGGCTCCTGTGTATCTAGCCTAGAATCATGCACTGTCTAGCTTAGAAGCACATACTGAAGCTTATTGTTAACTTGGGAGAAGTAGCTTTGTACTATATAAGAGGAGCTGAAAAATAAATTGGGGCAGCAGTCCCCTACTGATGGTTAACAGCAAGTCTTGCTTCTCATCTTTCTTCTCATCCTCGCTCCCTATCCGGGTACTGCTTGACTCTGAACAGCAGGCTCCATTCAAGGTGGGGAAGGAGAAAGAATATCACCAAAATACGTTGTATGAAGATATTTTCAACTTTATAAAGAAAAGATATTTATAAGAGCCAGAGAGATGGCTCAGTGGTTAAGAGCACTTGCTGCTCTCACCTAGGATCTGGGTTTGACTCCCAGCACCCACACGGTGGTTCACAATCATCTGTGACCCTGGTTCCAGGGGATCCAATGCCTTCTAATCTCCACAGACACCAAGCATGCACGTGGTGTACATACATACATGCAAGCAAAACACCCGTTTCCAAAAAATAAACTTTTAAAATATATATTTAAAATTTATACACTCTTACAAATAATTGTGCTTTTTGACCAGTTAGCTTTTATAACTTCATTTCTTCTTCAATTTTTTTTGTCACTTAGTAGTTATAAACATGAGGTACACTGTGACCTTAATGCATGCTTATATATAATGATTAGAAAAGGGAAATTGGCATATCATTGCAAATATTTGCCACTTGTTTGTGCTGGAAACATTCAAAATTCACTCTAGTTATTATTTTTAATATTTAATTGGCTATTGTCAGCCATAGACATTGGATACAATAAAACAGGAAAAATTATTTCTTCTATCCAACATAACTTTCTCCAGGACTGTTATTTCACTTCAGAATTACATGCAATGTTGAAGCTAAAACACAAATTTCAATTCAGATTGGTTCTGTATTTTTCATTCTGCCCATTACCCATACACTAACACTATGCTGAAAAATGTTTTGTGTTTGTGTTCAGAAAAAGTATTTCAGCACACAATACTGTGATACTCTCGAGAGCTGCTAAAATACAGGGTTTGCCCTGGAACACCTTGATTCTCCTGCTTACTAAGTTAACTCAGTAATACTGCCATATCCATAGTCTTTTACTTTAGATAAATGTTTATAATATTTAAAAGCTATTCTTCTGTCTCTTCAAAAATTTAGCTTTGCACAATCTTCAAGCACCAGTAACTAGATCCCAATACCTCTACTCTAGAGTGGGGGCAGATGGTTGGGTACCCAGGTGCCATAGTGTGGAAGGGGAGGGAGGAGGTCAGAGAATACTCTTTGAGAGTTGGTTCTTGCTTTCCTCTTTGTTAAGGTATTTTAAGGTAGTTTAAATAAATGTTAAAAACCTCCCGGACAATTCCTGTATCTCTGCCTCCCATTTTGCCACGGGAGTGCTGGAACTGCAGATGTGTGCTGCAGGAGGATCTCCATGTGGAGTCAGTGGACTGAACTCAGGTTTCAGACTTGCACAGCAAGCATTTACTGAGCCATCTCCTCCATTCTTGAATTTTTTACACCGGTTCCGTGAATCAATACTCTTGCCTATGTAACCATAAGCGTGGTATGTGTCTCTAACATAAAATATAGCAGAGTGGGCTGGAGAGATGGCTCAGCAGTTAAGAGCACTGGCTGCTCTTCCAGATGACCTTGCTTCAGTTCCCAGCACCCACATGGTAGCTCACAATTGCCTGTAACTCCAGTTCCCAGGAATCCTACACACTCACACAGACACAGGCAGACAAAACACCAACGCACATAAAATACAAATGAGTAATTTTAAAAAAATATTGCAGAGTAAAAACAAAAATAGAAGGGTAAAAGGTCTTTAATTTGAAGTTGAACAAGCAGTTAACTTCACTTTTAAGACACTAGACAAAAGTGCAAATCTCTATTTTTTTAATTAACACCTCTTATGAATAGGACCCAGGTTCAGACTGACAAGAAATGCATATTTAAGCAAGGGGTGGGGTGTCAATCTGGGGGAGAGAAGAGATATGGTGGATCTGGGAGGAGGGGAGGCTGGGGTAAGGATGCATTGTATGAGAGAAAAAAGTTAAAATAGGAAAATATTTACATCTAAGAAATGGAAAAAAAAGAAGTCTCTTAAATGTGGCAAAGACATGGGGGCGGGACTCTTTACCCCTAAAAGCAGAAGTAGAACCTCGTACCTCTGAAAGAAAGCACTGTCCGAGGCGGTGAGAAGGCCCTTAATGTATCCGCCCTTGGAATGGTTGATTCTGCTGCTGCAAGGGAGTTTCTTTGGTTTGAAGCAGAACCAGGGCTCTCCAGTGTAGAGATCTGTAAAATTGCACAGGGGAAGACTTCTAGGAAGACACACATTGCACTTCATTATTTCAGAAATCCTTCCTGAACGGAAGAGACTCTTGAAATAGACCCTGTCTGGTTTCTCTTCCTGTAGGTGCTGAAGGACTCTGATCCCTTCACTGGGGTGAACCAGAGATATGGACACTCTCACTCTGCCTGGCCAGAGCAAAGTAAAATACACTTTGTAAAATCCATTCTGATAGTCTACCACTCTGCCCACAGCCCCCGCCTGCAGCTTAGGCGAGTGTATTCTGGCTTGCAGGTAGTCACCTCCATACTTCTTGGGCTTTCCTCGGAAATCTTGCACGTGGACCAGCACCTCCAGCTGGCTCCCCACTTTGAAGAAGGCTGCAGAATTCAAAATGACAAAGTAGCTGGATGAAGGGTCAGTGCTCTTCACAAAAGGGACTGGGTCCACAGCAGGCACCTGCCACTTTAAGGTGGCGAGCAAGTTATCCTCTTCTAAACGTTCCAGACTGGACAGGGCTTGGTGCTCATAGTCACAATACAGATTCCGGTTAAAGACGGTAGCCTGTGAAGAAACAAACTGTCCACTGCTGTCGATGAACGTCCCTGATAGAGTCTCGTGGTCCAAGTACTAAAGAGAAAGATAACAGAAACCACTGCTATAAAATGCTTCTCTGAGTATCAGGCAAACAAGTCTGCTTTACTTTTAAATCTGTGTAAAATCAACTCAGATGACACGGTTTCAAAAACTACAGCCTGCAAGTTTCACAGTTATTGTAACAGAATAACATGAATGGAAAATTTGTAACGATATCTCTATAGTTTCACAAATCTTACGTCTGAGAGCTGTACATGTGTTCTTACAGTGAATTATCAGAGAAAAATCTCCTTGAGCTTCTAGCCATTCCTCCAAGTCCAATCCCTTAGTCCCATGCCCAGCTCTACAGCAACACCTGCTGCAGCCTCCCTCCACCTCATCTCTGGTGGATCCCATAGGCCTTCTCTCCTAAGCACCCTTACCCACTCTTTGCTCTGCCCCACCACCCAACTCCAGCAGGCACTCCCTGGAAAACCCACAGGCTACTCTGACCAGGAAAGTAGGTAGGCTGACTGCAGAGCTTTATCTCTCCCTCCATTCCTCCAACTCCAATCCCCCAGTCTCACCCCCAGCTCCATAGCAAATCTTCTGCTGTGGCCTCTCCTCACTCTCTGCCCCAATTCCCAGGGGACTAACTAAGCATATCCTGCCCCCATACATCCCTATTTCTTAGTCTCAATACCCAGAAACACGTTTTACCTGGAATCCCCTGTACCCACACTCAAAAAATTGTACTAAACATATAGCCTAAGAACACTCTCCTAAGAACCAGAGAGGACACAGAAACAAAAAGCAAAGAAACAAAACAACTAACCAACAAAGACCAGATATCAGCACCTAGAATCACAATCTTCTGAATCGCAGGTGCCTAGACGCTAGCATAAACACACAATCAATAGCACCCAGGACAATATGTCTCTACTTGAGTTCAGTAGCCCTACTTCAGAAGGCCCTGAGTGTTCAACATAGTTGAAGCACAATAAAATACCTTCAAACAGTGTTTATGAATATGACAGAGAGTCAGAAAGAAGAAGCAAATAAATCCCTAAAAGAAATATAAGACAACATAAACAGTGAAAGGGAATTAATAAAACTTTCAGAACCTGAAAGTAGAAATACAGCCAGTAAAGAAAACCCAAATTGAGGAAAATCTGGAAATGAAAAATTTAGGAACTCAAATAGAAACCATAGAGGCAAACTTCACCAACAGAATACAAGAGATGGAGAGAATCTCGAGCATTAAAAAATAGAAAAAATGGACACTTTGTTCAAAGAAAATGTTAAACCTAAAAAAAAAAAAAAAAAAACAACCCTGGCACAAAATATCCAGAAAATCCTGGACATGATGAAAAGACCAAATCTAAGAATAACAGAGGAAGGAGAAGAAACCAAAGTCAGAGATACAAAAAATATTTTCACCAAAACCACAGAAGAAAATCTCCCCAACCTAAAGAAGGAAATGCCTATCAAAGTACAAGAAGCACATAGAACACCAAATAGACTGGACCAAAAACGAAAATCCCCTTGGCACATAATAATGAAAACACTAAATGTACAGAACAAATAAAGAATATTAAAAGCTGCAAGGAAAAAAGGCCAAGTAACATACGAAGGCAGATCTATTAGAATAACACCTGACTTCTCAATAAAGACTCTAAAAGCCAGAAGGACTTGGACATACGTGCTGTACACTCTAAGAGACCACAAATGCCAGCCCAGACTACTATACCCAGCAAAACTTTCAATCTCCATAGATAGAGAAAGTGAGACACTCCATGTTAAAACCAAATTTAACAATATCTGTCTACAAAACCAGCCCTTATAAAACATGCTAAAAGGTATAGAAGGTAAACTACTAAACTCCAACACCTCTTCCTAATAAAAGTCTGTGGAGAGCCCCCTGATCTTGAGCTTAAGTTCTGCTGTGTGTCTTCAAGTTAATTCACATTTGGGACAGCTGATAAGCAAGGCTAAGTTGTAAAAAGACTAGCCCAGAGGCAGTTCGTTTTGAGGAAGTCAAAGATTACTTAAAGAGAATTTAATCTCATAAAATAGAAGGTTGGCTTTATGGCTAGCTAAAGAACAATAATGTTTTGTATATATTTTGATTTACCTTACTGATTGTAACCTAGTGATTACACATACACCTTTTTCCCTTGTGATCTGTAACCTTGTGATCGAACCTATGCCGTCTACCTCGTGATTTTAACCCCATGCTTGCAAGCACACCTGGTTTTGCCCCTTGTGAGCATTGCCCTGGCAACCTCACGTATGTCTCTGGTGGGTGAGGGTATAAGAATTGAACAATAAACTACTTGGGCAGTTCGGCCCCTGTGAACTCAAGATACAGTGTGTGCGTGTTCCCGTTTATTCAGACTACTCGCCATCCAGAACCGTCTGATCTGGTAATTTGGTGTTATCAGAAGTCCTGGAGAGATTAGAAATACAAGTGACATACCTAAATATAATAAAGGCAGTCTACAGCAAGCCTATAGTCAACATCAATGTAAGTAGAGAGAAACCCAAAGCAATTCCACTAAAATCAGGAACAAGACAAGGTTGTCCACTCTCTCCATACCTATTCAATGTATATAGTACTTGAAGTCTTAGCTAAAGCAATAAGACAACAGAAGAAGATCAATGGAATACAAATTAGAAAGGAGGAAGTCAAAGTACCTTTTTGCAGATGATATGATAGTATACATAAGTGAGCCTAAAAGTCCCACGAGGAAACTCATACAGCTGATAAACACCTTCAGCAAAGTAGCTGGATACAAAATTAACTCACAAAAACAAGTAGCACTCCTATACAAAATGACAAACAGTCTGAGAAAGAAATCAGGAAAACATGCCTTTCACAATAGCCTCAATTAATATAAAAATATCTTGAAGTGTCGCTAACCAAGCAAGTATATACTTATATAATAAAAACTTCAAGTCATTGAAGAAGATATCAAAAGATGAAAAGATCACCAATGCTCATGGATCTGTAGGATTAACACAGTGAAAATGACCATCATCTCAAAAGCAGTCTATAGATTCAACGCATCAAAATTCCAACACAATTCTTCACGGATCTTGAAAGGATAATTCTCAGCTTCGTATGAAAACACCAATAAAACAGGATAGCAAAAGCAATCCTGAATAATAAAAGAACTGCTAGAGCTGTTATTATCCCTGATTTCAAGTTGTACTAAAGAGCAATAGTAATAAAACCAGGTGATATTAGCACGAAAACAGAAACACATTTATCAATTGAATCAAATTGAAGATCCAGACATAAATCCACATACCTATGGACACCTGATTTGTTTTATAAAGAGGCCAGAAATAAATACTGGAAAGAAGATTGTACCTTCAACAAATGGTGCTTGTAAAACTGGATGTCTGCATGTACAAGAATCCAGATATACTTGGGTTATACTTATTACCCTGTATAAAACTCAAGTCCAAATGGATGAAAGACCTCATCATAAAACCAGATACACTGAACCTGATAGAAGAGAAAGTGTGGAATAACCTTGAATTCATTGGCACAGGAGACAATTTCCTGAACAGAACATGGATATCTCAGGCACTAAGATCAACAATTAATGAAACTGAGAAGCTTCTGCATTAACAAAGAACACCATCATTCAGACAAATTGGCAGCCTACAAAATAGGAAAAGATTTTTCACCAACTACACATTTGATAGAGGACTAATATCCAAAATATTAAGAACTTAAGAAACTAAATATCAAGAAATCAAAGAACCCAATTAAAAATAGGGTTCAGATCTAAAGAGAGAATTCTCAAAAGAGGAAATTCAAATGGCTAAAAAACACTTAAATGTTCAATATCTTTAGACATCAGGGAAATGCAAATCAAAACTACTTTGAGATCTCACATTACACCTGTCAGAATGGCTAAGATCAACAAAACAAATGACAGCTCATGCTGGCAAGGATGTGGAGTAAGAGGAACACTCATACATCGCTAGTAGAAATGCAAACTTGTACAGCCAGTATGAAAACCAGTGTGGCAGTTCCTCAGGAAGATGGGAATTGACCTACCTCAAGATCCAACTATACCACTCTTGGTCATACACCCAAAGGATGTTTCATCCTACCACAAGGACACTTGCTCAACTATGTTCATTGATGCTCTATTCAAAATAGCCAGAAATTGGAAACAACCGAGATGTCCCTCAACAGAAGAATGAATAAAGAAAATGTGGACCATTTACACAATGGAGTATTACTCAGCCATCAAAAGAATGACATGGTGGAATTTTCAGGCAAATGAAGGAAGCTAGGAAAAAATCATCCTAAATGAGGTATCCCATATTCAGAAAGAAGAATATGGTTTTCACTTAGATGTGGATATTAGCTCTGAAGTCAATGATAGCCAAGCTATACACAGTCAATAGAACCACACAGGGTAGGTAGGCATAGAGTAAGGGACTAGAGGGCACAGACAGATCTCATTAGGAAAGGGAAATGGAAAAGATAGTTATGGGATCTAGAATGGGAAGATCAAGTGTCTAGGGAGAGGGAAAAGGGGGTTGTAGTAGGAAATATAGGAGAGACACTAAAATTAAGGAGCATTTGAGGTAGAAACCTAATACGGTAGAAACTTCCTAAAATATATACATATATGAAGGCAATCTAAATGAAATCACCAAATTATTGGGGAGACAAGAGTCCCAACTGGCCAAACAAATCAAACAAATTATCACCAAACAAATCTTCCAGTACCCAGACTGGGTTATACCAATTGAGTTGTGGCCAAAGGGGCCCCCTGGAAATCCCCAAACAACCTAAGCTGTTGCCAAGACTATACCAAGACCAACAGCTGACAGCAAGTCCCCATTGCTGAGGACAACACCCACACAACTCATTGAAGATGGAGATGTCAAACAGTGTCTACATAGAGCCGTCACAGTGTCTTCACAGGAGCATACTCTGCACACTCTCAAAGGAGTAATGCAAACACCAAGCCAGCCACAAATCCTTTATCTACAATGGTATACTGCCTGCAAGATACACTAGGGCAATGATGTCACAAAGTTTGTGGGTGTAACCAAAAACTGATTTGACTTAAGGCCCACTCCACAAGATGAAACCCATACCAAGAACCTGAAACTAGATAGCCCAGGGACCTAGGGGAAAACCAAATAATAGTGGTCTAAAAAAAGAAAAAATATATATAGCGGTAAAATGACTTCTAGTGATATTATGCTATACTCATAGATCAGTGCCTTGTTTAATTATCATCAGAGAAGCTCTCTCCTGCAGGAGATGGGAACAAACATAGAGACATTTCACAGAGGGTGAGAGACCTTGGAACACTCGGGATGTCTCCATCAAATCCCTCCCCTCAGAGCTCAGAGATCCCCTCACAAGAGGAAGCAGAAAGAATGTAAGAGCCAGGAGGGACAGAGGACACCAAGGAAACAAGGCCCTCTAAATCAACATGAGCAAAGCTCTGTGACAGACTGAAACAGCATGCACAGGGCCTGCACAGGTCTACAGTAGGTCATCTGCATACATATTATGGCTTCCAGTTTAGTGTTTGTATGGGACTTTTGAGCGTGCAAATCTGTGGACCTCTGGTTCTTGTGTCTTCTTTTGGGCTCTCTTCCTTATGTTGGTTTGTCTTGTCCAGCTTCAATGTAATAGCTTTTGTTTTATCTTAACTTTGTTATATTTTTTGAATGAACAAACGAGTGAAAACCTAGCCACTAGGGTAAAGACTAACAACTGAACTTGTTACCTTATACACTTGTACCTGCAGAGAGAGGAAAATCGGCTTTTTCCAAAGGAGTGGCACTGGGTATATTAACCACCCCAGGACAGGCCTCATGTTCAGGAGTAGTTGACCAACATATAATGGATTGCACACATTTTAGGGGTTTATATTTTATTTTTGTTGTTGTTGTTGTTGTTTGGTTTGGTTTGGTGTGTTTTTTTTGGTTTTTTGGGGTGTGTGTGTGTGTATGTGTGTGACACAGAGAGAGATATTGAGACAGAGACAGACTAGAGAGACAGAGAGAGACATTTTTTATTTGATTACAGTTTGGTATTTGTTTTGTTTCTTTTCTTTTTGGGTGTGGTTTTATTTTCCTTTCTTATTTTTGCAATGTTTTATTGTTATATTGGATTTCCGTTTGTTTTTTGAGAAAGAGCTTAAAACTGAGTGGGTAGGGAGAGGATCCGGAAGGCCTTGAGGGAGGGTAAGAATATGATCAAAATATATTTAAATTTTAAAATTGTTTTGAAATAATTAAAAAGTATAAAAAAAAATACAAGTGTCAGAGGGAAAAACCAAAAGTGAATCTGAAAATTTTCCCTTGTTCCAAAGACCTTTCAGGAAATGTTTTTGTTTTGTTGTTTTGGTTTTGCTTGCCTCACTTCTCATTTTTAGTTGCTGAGACACTAAGGGTCAAGTCACATATACTGTGCTCACAGTGTGCACCCTAGTCATCCTACGTCTTTACTCTCCACCTCTCTTGCTGTTTCTCCTGTTCGGTGTGTAGGCAGAACATCTACCCAAGATCAGCTGGCAGGCCTATGCAACCAAGTATAAGAATTACTAGTCACTTAGTGCTAAGGCACCTAGACTTGAAAATTTAGGGGAGAAAAAAAAACACCAAAAAAGTTAATTTGCAGGCTGGACATGGTAGATAGCACCCACCTGTACAGTTTTTGTGTACCTATCTATAATCCCAGCACTTGGGTGGCCAAAAAGGAGCATGGCAAGTTTGAGGTCACTATGAGCAACATAACAAGACAAATGAAATCAATTTGCTTTCTTTTCACAGGTGGCAGCTCTCTCTCAAACCAGTAAAAAAGGCAGCTTTGGGTCTGTCATCTTTTTACTTTCAGAGCCAAAAAGAGGATCATTCTTCAATCCATCATAAGCTATGGATTAGTGCCAACACTGGGTACCTGCACACAGCCATTTAAATTCTTGCTTACTGGATAACAGCAAAGCCATTTGCTGACCTGTTAGCTCTAGGGTGGATTTGACTGATGAAGGGATAATCCTACATTCTGCAATGGGCATTAGGACAAGAGGAGGCTGCTGGAGCCTTGATTGACACATGCTCCCAAATTCTACTGTAACAACTGAAACAGTTCCCTTATAACAACATAGTTCTCTCCTGGCAACTGCTATAACTGTTGAATTTTCCTTGCAAGTGAAAAAAAAAAATTCAAGTTACTTCCTCCAGGGATCCTTTTTAGGCCACTTACAAAGAATAACATTCTTGCTACCTAGATATGTACAAGGAAGCAATCACTCATTGCTTCAACAGCCATCTACCTATCCACCCATAAGGAGGGGCTGCCATAAATGAAAGCTAACACTCAATAAAGAGCAAAGATAAGCGACAAAAAGAGCTTGATCCAAACAAAATGATGCCCAACCTACCTACAGACTTCTAAATGAATAACATTACTTAATATTACAGCCTCTTTGAAACAGATGTCTTTACTTGCAGCCAAAAGCCCTAATACACTAGTATTATACCACACAGAGCCAAAGCAATCCTATCCAGAAAGAAGACTGCTAAAGGATCATAATACCTAATCTCAAAATATACTATATAGTAACAGTGACAGAAACAGACATGTAGACCAATGAAAGAGAAGGGAAGACTCAAAACAAGCCTACATAGCTATAACCACTTAATTTTTGACCAAGGCATCAAGAACATACACTTGGGGAAAAGACAGCCTGTTCACCAAATGGTGCCAGCAAAGCCGGATATATACAAGCAAAAGAGTGAACTTAGATCCACATCTCTCACCCTGCACAAAAGTCAATTCAAAATGGATCAAAGATTGTCGTTTAAAACTTGAAACACTGGCCTGGTGGTGGCACATGCCTTTGTTCCCAGCACTCAGGAGGCAGAGGCGGGCGGATCTCTGTGAGTTTGAGGTCTACAGAGTGAGTTCCAGGACAGCCAGAGTTACAACAGAGAAACCCTGTCTTGAAACACACACACACACACACTTGAAACACTGAAAAGTATACGTAATACACTTGAAGTTATTGTTATAGGCAAGAACTTTCTGAACAGGGCTCCAACAGCATAGAAAACAGTCCCACGAATCAACAAATGGGATTACATGGAATTTAAAAGTTTCTGCACAACAAAGGAGACTATTTGCATACTGAACAGACAGTGTTCTGTCTGGGAGAATGGGAGGAAATGGGAGGAAACCTTTGACATCTGTACCTCAGGTAAGGGATATTATCTAGAATATATAAAGAACTGCAAAAAATGAGGTGGAATAGGCAGGTGAGCAAACGGCTTTTGGTTGACGGGAGTGCTTATCTGGAATCCATTTGACCTGTAAAGAGGTGGATTTAAGTTGACTTTATGAAGAATTTTACTTATTTTTCTTCCTCTTCCTTGTCCCCTGTCCCTTGTTTCCTGCCCTTTGTCCCTCTGGGCCAAATACATCTCCTTTGTGTGAAGAATCTAGTGTCTGGGTGTTCTGTGCAGACTCTGGTCCTTTAGAGATGTCCATTGTGCCCATCGACTGACAAGTGGATAATGAAGTGTGGCAAATGCATACAATAGTTTACTTAGCTATTAAAAAAAAAAGAAAAATGAAATTGGGGAGGAAAGATGGCTCAACAGTTAAGAGTGCTTACCACTCTTTCAGAGGGTCTAAGTTCAATTCCTAGCACCCATAATGGGCAGCTCACAACAGCCTGTGACTCCAGCTCCAGGGGAAATCCAACACCTCTGGCCTCCGAGGGCACCTGGACTCACATTCACTTATACACAGACACAGGCATATATGCATAATTAAAAAAAATAACAATAAATCTTGTTAAAAGAAATAAAATGTGTTGAAGATGGATGCAACTGAAATATATTACATTAAGTGAGGTGACCCACAAAACTCACATAGTCTTTCTCATATGCAGGTCCTAACTTCTGGTGTTTGTATGTATGTAAATAAGGGCTTGTGAGAATGGATCTAAGCTACAAGACTGCACAGAGGACCACAAGAGGCCAAGAGGTGCTGGTCCAGGGAGCAAATGGCCACAAGTGACATGAGAGTGGACAGCAAATGAGACACGAGGGAACAAGGGAGAGGATGGGGATGGAGAAGAAAGGAGAGAAACAATCATTTGAAAAAAAAAAGTCATCATGAAATCTAGTTCTCTCTAAGCTACTAAGAAATGTAAAGAATAAAATCCATGTGACTCACATTGCAATAAATAATAAAATTTCTATAAATAAGGCCAGGCTCAAATAAGAGTTTATCAGAGAAATGTCTCCCTGTGCTCTTTCCTTAGATACCACTGCATGTACCGCCTCATATTATCTTCTTAATTAAAATCGAGCCTCTATGCTTTAGATAGTTATCAAGCATGACAACTACAAGAAGAATATAGTCAGCGTCAGAAACACAGAATGAAAATGGGATTAACGGATGGGAGCCTGCCAAGCTTCAGGGCCTTTCCCACGCCACCCCATACTTATCACAATAAACTGAAGCATCTGAAATTCACAGCGATTCTCTCGTCCTGGACCCAGTGACCTCTTATTTCAATAGAAAATAGTTTACCCCGTTCCACTAGGGACTCATTTATTGTTTCCAAGAAGGGAATCGTCTTTCCCCTTCTTGTAATCGGTGATTACAGCTACCTCCCTTCTTCATTACCATTCAGACAACTAGAGCTTCTAACCAGCATTCAGCCCAGAAGTTTCCAAGAATGCAACAGGACGAAAAGGGACTTTCCTAACACTTTCTCCAGACTACAAAAACTTTAACAGTCTGCCTGTCTGTCTCCCTCTGTGTCTCTCTTCCTCCTTCCCTCTCTCTCCTCTCTTCCTCACCTATCCAGGAGCTACAGACTATCTTATTTCCCTATTATTATGCTCACTCTGTTTGATGTAGTAACACACTGCATTAAGGTGTTAAACCTGTTTCTCTCTGTGGTCCTGCAAGGTGGGCTCCCTTCCACAGTCCCTTTCAGTACCCTATACACAAGCCTTCTGGACTCCTTCCTCCTTCCACCTTTCCACCCTCCACCTGCTCCAAACAAGAATCCTCTAACATCCACTCTTTAGTAGCAACGGTCTCTGCTACCGTCGCAGCGTTTTGCCCTCTTCCGTGAGAGGAAGGCACGCAGCTGGCTCCTGCTACATAACTAGTAACAAAATAACAAGAACACCCACAAGGGAGGTGCACCCCACCCTACCCAGGGTCCTCTGTTCCCTCTGTGTTCTATGCCCTTTCCTCTCCTTCTCTGGTATTTCTTCCCCCTCAAATTGAAGTCTCTCAGACTTCTGTCTCCAAACAGGCTATTAGAATCAGTCAACAGACTGACCTTCCCATCAGAAGCAATTTTCAACAATAAAGCCCAAATATATTAAATTAAATTATGCTTTTCCAGACATTCACCATGACATGCAAAGAAGTATGATGATCCTCATCATTACCTTCCACTTACTCCATTAAGAGGTTTCAGGCTGCAGCACAGGAAGGGGGAAAAGGGTGGAATTCCTAAGTTGAAGAGACAGAACTGAAGAGTGTTTCATTAAAAGGCCAAGCAGGGGCTGGGAGATGTCTCAGTGGGTTGGTAAAAAATGCCAGATATGGTGACTGTATCTGTAATCTCAACATGGTAAGATGGGAGGTGGAGACAGAGAAAATCTGCCCCAAGCTCATCAGCCAGCTAGCCTGGACTACACAGAGCAGTGGTGGGAATAAGAGAGACAAAACAAAACTGACTCCCAAAAGTTGTTCTCTGACCTCATGTACAGAGACATACACACACACACACACACACACACAAATTTAAGACCAGGTGATCAGAATTTATAGTAATACACAGTAATAGCTTCAGAAAGAGAAAATGTGCCATCCAACGAGGATCCTACTGGAGCATTCAGCAGAGTACTGATGAGCACATATAAGAAACTGTAAGACCAGAGGCTGCACAAAGAACCACATAAAGACTGACAGAGAACACTAATCGAAGCTCACATGGGGCCAGTAATAAAACTTGTTTCCTCCAGCTAGATTGGAAAACCCCAATACTCACGGACTGCTCAGAAGAGTCTTAACTAGGTTGTGTCCAAAGCACAATTTTCTCTGAACACTGATCTGGTCCCAACTAACAAGTCCTAAGTCAATATTCAAAAGGATCAAAATAGAAGCTGAGGATATAGCTTAGCAGTAGAACATATGCTCAACCTGAGTGAAGCCCTGGGTTCTATCCCAGCACTATCAAAACAAAAAGAACAGCTGGTGGCCGGGGTGGGGGGGCGCTAAATTGTTTCCAAGTAATTTATTGACTCCAGAATAAAGTACAAAATTTTTTAGAAAAATACCAGAAATACCTAGCACCAAACAAATCCTGAAATCCAATTAAAATGCAAAGAAGTTGCATGTGGTTGTGCATGCCTTTAATCTAAGCATTAAAGAAGCAAAGGCAGGTGAACCTCTGTGAACTCAAGGCCATCCTAGTCTACATAGACAGCTCCAGGACAGCCAGAGCTACATTGTGAGACCATGTTAAAAAAAAAAAAAAAAAAGCCATACAACCTGCAAGTAGAGTTTTTAAAAATCAAGGAAAAGGCTGGGTAGTGGTGGCACACACCACCTTTAGTCCCAACACTCAGAAAGCAGAGGCAGGTGGATCTCGGAGTTTGAGGTCAGCCTAGTCTACAGCATGAGTTCCAGGACAGCCAGAGTTACACAGAGAAACCCTGTCTTGAAAAAAAAAAAAAAAAAAAAGGGAAAGAAATCAGCCTGCAAACAGAGTTGAGAGACAAAGTAAATCCTATAGCTATAGTCCAGGTGTTCAAACAGCAAACTGCAAGATTAAGTATTCCATAAAGAAATGGAAGATGACAGAAAAGAAAAACAAGGGGCTGTAGGTGTCTGAAGAACTGAGTGATCAAGGCCCTGGGTTAAGCCTCCAGCACCACAGGGGTAAGGAGAGAGGAAGGGGAAAGAGGAGAGAAAGAGGCAGACACAGAGAGACAGAGACAGACAAGGGGGAGATAGAGAGAGCGACGGACAAAAAGGACTGCTCCTGAGCACTGAACGGATTTCAACAGGCATAGAAGATGTCATCTGAACACTGAGCAGAGAACTGGAACAAAAAGCACTCACAATAACAATAGCCATGCTCTCCTCAGGTTGACCCCAGAGGGAATCACTTACATCAGCTGCTGCTGGCCAGCAAGGCTCCTGCTGCTATCTGCGCAGGTGCCACTGCCCCATGAAATGTCACTGGTCTGGGCCCAAGAAGAACTCTGCCTTCGTGAGCTGCATCTGCACCACAAAAATGCCACAGACTCAAATAGACATTTGTTTGCCTACAGTTATGGAAGCTGAAGTCTGAGATCAGAGGGTGGGCATGGTTAGATTCTAAAAATGTTCCTCTTCCTGGCTTATAGAGAGCCACGATTTGTGGACACAGCCTTTCCTCAACTACTCTTTTTCTTTTCTTAAAAGAGCATTAGTCCCCCCAAGGGCTCCTCACAACAAATTATAAATTTAAATTTCTCATCAATGTCACCACCCTAAATATCAGTAGGGCTTCAACATTTGAACACTGGGGTGGGAGAGGGCAAAGAAGCTCTTGTTTCCAGGTCAAGCCATTACCACTAATATCTCCAGGGGGCACCCCTGAAATTCTATCAGATCCATAGCTTATTAAGACCAGAGAGAAGGTGAGAGCCAACAAAGCCACAAGACTGAGCCTCTCCCTCTTCACCTTCAGGCTGACGTTCTAGCAGGTGTATGGCAAGAACGGTACCTGCAACTCCATAATAACTGACATAGCATAGGGTTTGCACAGTCCTGCTACAGTATGTCCACATTCTATGACATCAGTACCCTGTTCGACCATTGATGGGCACAAGTGGGTCCCGGCCTCTTCTAGGGAGGCTGACAACACCTTCCCATGTGCTGACAAGGTGTGACGGCTAACACTGACTATCGACTCAGTAGGATCCAGAACCACTTAGAAGTCAGACCTCTGGACACATCTGTGAGAGAGTTCTTAGACTGGGTTAACTGAGGCAGGAAGACACACTGTAAATGTGGCTGGCACCATTCCACAGGCTGGACTTGTAGCAGGGCAGAAAGGAAAAGCAAGCTGAGCACCAGCATCCATCGCTCTCTGCTTCTTGACGGTGAATGTCATGTGACCAGCTGCTTTCACCTTCTGGCTGCCATGCTTTCTCTGCTATGGCAGATAATATCCCTTCAAACTATAAGTCAAAATAAGCCTTCCTCCCTCTCTTCCTCCCTTCCTACATACCTTCCTTCCTTCTTTCCTTCCTTCTGCTTTGGTCAATTTTGACACAGCAACAGGAAAAATAGCTAATGGAAAAGTGAAGGGTGTTTTGGCACCTGGGGCTTCTGTTCCCATGGCTCCTGCCAGCATGGCTGCTCCCTCTGCTAGCACAGCCAATAAAACTGTAAAAGAAGAGTCAGCAGATTTGGTGAAAGCGGGATTTGGCTTCTTTGATCACCAAAAAAAGCAACCACTTCAACTAAGATATATTTGTGAAGCAAAAACATAAAGATTTCTCTCCTTTACAAAAAAATTATCAAATTTAGTAAAAAATCCACACACAAATCCAAGACCTAATGTTCTCCAAGTAAACGCCACAGCATATCAAAGTTAAATTGACCAAAACCAGTGAGAGTGAAAACCGTAATACAACTGGAAAGAAACGGTACATTATCTAAAGAGAAACAAAAATAAACACCATCTCAACAAATGAAATCTCATTGTGCTGGGCATGGTGGCATACACGTGTAATACCAGCACTTGAAAAGCAGAGGCAGGAGGATCACAGTAAGTCTGAGGTCACCCCGAGCTAGACAGTGAGTTGCCCAGGTCAGCAATTGTGGCCTGAGCTACAGAATGAGATCCTGTTTCAAATGACAAAATGAAAAGAAAAAGGGAAAAGCTCTCATTTCTGATCTCACTGTGTTTGTAAGCATGTAGATATGATGTGTCGATTTAAAAAGTAGCAATAAAAAGTAGTACCAGGAGCACGAGCATGCATAAAAGGGAAAGATCGCCTGTTCTACTAATCAACTCTGGAAAGCAAGCTGCATGATATCTAGAAAATCTGGTCATAAACCATTTCCTGATGCTAAGACTTGGGTAGCAGTGTCTCAACATCACAGCTTGAACCAATCGTGCTGTCTACGCAGCATGCAGCATTTGTTGAGGTGCTTCTGGTACACGAGGAAGAAACACAGAGAAGATTTTTATCATTCATACCTGAGAATCAGGAAACTGACTCAGGGCAGTTAAGTGCCTTGCCAGTGGTTACAGGGCTTATAAAGTGCAGGGTGTCGGGTAGAAGCTCCTGTCGCAGAACTTTCCCCACCACTCCCGTCACCAGCTCTCACAGCTAGATCCAGAGACTCCCTTCTCATGTCCATTTCATTACTGGTGAAACTGTGAATCAACACTTGAGAGAAACCTAAATTTCTCAGAGGTTATGAGCATCTCTTGGCAACCATACGCTTTAGATCTCAGTTACGTGGTCTTTTGAATAACACGCTGATGATAATTTCCCCAGTCTGTATACTGATTGTGGGTCCTATTTAGGAAATTGGGAAACCCTGCTTCTTACTAAAATCTAACATATAATAACACATTATAAGTTATTCTGGGTAGAAGAAAAGCTAAAGAGCCAGGGCAGTGGTGGCACATGCCTTTAATGTCAGCACTCAGGAGGCAGAAGCAGGAGGATCTCTGTGAGTTCGAGACCAGCCTGGTCTACAGAATGAGTTCCAGGACAGCCAGAGTTACAACAGAGAGACCATGTCTTGAAAAACCAAAAAAAAAAAAGAAAGTCTAAAGATAGAGTAATTCTGAGAGCACGAAGACCTGAAGCCATCCAGGTTTGTTCTTACAGGACTAGGTATGGCCCCCAACTCATACACTGATGCCCTAACCCCAAAATGATGGTTTACAGATGAATCTTTTGGAAGGCACTTATGGTTAAATGAAGTTATGCAGACAGATTCTCACAAAAGCATCAGTAGCTTATTGACAATAGAGAAAAAGTTGGGCATAGTGGCTCATGCTCTAAATCCCAGAATTCTGGACGGTGGAGCAGGAGGATCAAAGGGAGTTCCAAGCTATCTTGGACTATAATGTGAATCCTGCCTCAAAAGAAAAATAGCTCTCTACCCTGTGTGGACACAGGGAAAAGGTGGCCTACTGCACGTCGGAAGAGGAGCTGAGTTGGCTGGCACCTCGAGCTTGAACTCCTGGCCCCTAAAACCATGAGAAACAAGCATCTGTTGTTTTAGAGATAGCGAAAGAAATATCATTTCATTTTGTCATCAAAGATAATGCAAGCAAAAAGATGGCAGAGCAACCACTTCAAAGTATTTAAAGGAAAAAAAAAAAAAAAGAACCTGAAAGGCTACTTAACTACATTATTCCAACTTACTGACATCCTGGAAAAGGAACTGTTGAACTAACCTCTAACTAACCTCTGCCTCAAAGGTCTCAGTCCACCAAATCCAGATAGCTCTCAGAGCTAAGTGCAAGATGAAGGACTCCCTTCTCAAATGGGGCGGCGTCCTCTCTCCTACCTGACCTTGTTTGGAAAATGTCTCTCATCTTGGCTCCCTGAACTTATTTGGAAAAGGACCTTGCACAGAGCTCAGAATGACGATACACAAGTCCCAACCCCCTTTGCCCTCCTCTGCCCCATATGATAATTACGATACATATAGTACTGTGTTTTAACCAATCAGACACTGACCGGTTGCTTCATGAGCCCTTATATACTTTGCCTCTGGCACAATAAAGTGAGCTGTCCCTCTGAAGCTGTCCCATCTGAACCCTACTCTCTGCTCCTGCTCCCCCCACCCCCCATAGTTTGGTGCCCAGTGACTCCTGGGGAAGGGGAGACCTACAAGGAACATTATAGAGACAGCAAAAGACCAGTTGTCTGTGTTCAAGAGAGGGAAGGAAAAATAAATGTACAAAGTACAGGGCATTTTTAAGTCAATAAAACTATCATACTCTCAATGATAGATACACCATTTGCCAACAACTATAAAATTATATAACAGGGAGTATAGCCTGGGGCTGGAGAAAAGTCTCAGCAGTTAAGAGCATTGGCTGTTCCTCCAGAAGACTCAGGTTCGATACTCAGTACCCACATGGGGGCTCACAACCCTCTGTAACTCCAGTCCCTGGGGACCAGTCACCAAATTCTGGCTTCCAAGGGCACTGGGTATGAACATGACGCAGAGACAGATGGTAAAGTAGTTGCACAATGTGAATGTGCTTAATTTCACTGAAATGTACACTCCTATTGGTTGGAGCTGGGAGATGGCTTTTGCCACACAAGGTTGAAAACCAAAATTTGGATCCCAGAACCCATGTAAAGCCAGGTGCAGTAGCAGGTGTCTATAATCCCAACACTCCTACAGTGAGATGGGAAGTGGAGACAAGATCACAGGCCAGCTAGACCGATGTACACAGTGATGAACAACAAAGAGTCCCAGTCTCAAACAAAGTGGAAGGTGAGGACCAATACCCAGAACTGTCTTCTGGCATCAGTACGCATGCTGTGGCAAGCAGCATTCACACTCAACACAAATGCACACACACACCACACAGAATATTTTTTAAAGAATTAAAAAGGTACTGTCAGTTCCTTGTCCACAATACCTAGATGTACATGTATAACGGGCAGCTCTCAGGGGAAAGGCATCGTCAATATGGCACTGATGTTGCCTTGTTACAGCAAAACATGAAAACACTGTAAGCAAATAAAAGAAATCAATTCCTAGATGTTATACTTTAATCTTGAACAGAATCACTCGAGAACTGTACCCATCCATAGTGAGAGTAGATGTTCTGCTATACAACACAAAGCAAGTTCTACCAGGAGAAATGAAAAGGCCTATGGCTTAGCAGCTAGAAATCCTTGTGCTAATAACCCAAGTGAGCAAAGAAATGTGCGGCTTAGTTAGACTTGCATCCTAAAAGACATCATAAGGGACGAAATATAAAAGAGCTAGTCACTTTTTTATAGACACTGTTTAATTAATTTGGTCATATATGTGTCCAGCAGAGGAAGTAGGGAAGAGCAGGATTAACTTCTTAGTGCCTCTGGGACACTTGTGAGGGGCTCGGGAAGACCTGTTCCCTGCCCTTCAGTCATACAGCAGTATTCAAAACAGACACATCAACTTTTTCCCCAGCAATTTCCTCCCCAGCCTGTTGCCAGGCTTACAGGTTCCCTCCTTCAGGAAGCTCCACCTTCCCTACTCTGAAGCAGCCAGGAAGTATTTGCTTTCCTTGTTCCCCTTGGAAAAAGGAGTGTTGCTGATAACTTGGCTTTTGCCCTGGTGCCCACACAAATGCCACCCCACTGTCAATTGCCAGGATTGGGTTAGAGCAGTACCCTGTAGCCTACGCCTTAGAAGCTATGGGTTTACATTACAGGGTGCAAACGTTGGAGGTACGAGGACAAGCTGTCTAGCTAGGTTCTGCCTAGAGCTAGCTGGAGACCAGCCTTTGGTTGTGGCTAAGTGGAGGAAGGGAGACCCAGCTCCCTTTCTTTTCAGCACTTTCACAAGCTCAATCATTATTACTACATTGTGCAATTATGATTATGATTGTAGGTAACATTCTTTTTTATTGAAAATAGATTTTCTTATATAATATATTCTGATTACAGTTTCTCCTCCCCCTACTCTTCCCAGTCCCCCCACCCCTTCCATCCAGAACCACAACATTTCTGTCTCTCCTTAGAAAACAAACAGACATTCAAGGAATAAAAATTAAATTAAATTAAAATGGAAACCTAACACAATAGGTAACATTCTTAATCTAAAACTCTGAAATTAATCTGAAATGCTCCAAAGTCCAAACTTAAATTTTTTAGTGCTCAGGTTTGGGCACATATCTGACTTCAAGATTTTCAATAAAGACATTCATTCAACCAGTGAAGTCTATGCAAAATTCCCAAATCCGAGCCCAGTGAGCCAGTACATGCTTTACTTCCTTTAATTCCGGCACAAGAGACAGAGGCAAGAGGACCTGTGAGCTTGAGGCCAGCTAGGGCTACATCGTGTGAGACTCTGTCTCAAAATAAATAACTAAAAACATCTCCCAAATCCAAAACTTTCTAATATTAGTGAGCTAAAGGAACCTCTCTTCTCCGTAAATAAAACAAAAACCTGTGGAATATGATATACTCTAGCTGGTCCGAGCATTTCAGAGGAGTATCCTCTGTATTTTCTCCCACATACACTCAGAATGTGAGCTCCGTAAGGAGAGGCATCCTGGCTTCACTACTGTGCCTCGGCAACCGGCACAGTAGATGGACGATAGAGACGCACAAACACACAGTGTAGCCATGAAAAGATGCGACTGGACTAAGCTTTTGATGACCTCAGGCTACTGAGGACCAAATCCCCAGACCCAGCACTCACCTCCACCTGAGTGACATTGATGATCCACACCACCACCATCAGCACCACAAACAGACAGCAGAAGACTTGCAGTTTGAAGAAATTGGTCCACATTGTCCGGCTGTGTCTTGATGACCCATGGCCGACACCATGCCTCTTTCACCATCAGAGCGCCATGCCTTCATCTGTTCTGAGCTGCAGGTGAGCATTCAGTTTAATCTGCTTCTATTCTGTCAGTGATGTTAAAGTTCTGTGGAGGAGAGACTGCAATGATTCAAGAAGCATGTTGTTTCTTCAGTAAACAAGAGAAATGAAAATATCACCAATTGCAGTAGCCTGGGGGTGGAGAAAGAAACATCTATTTCCTTTTCTGGACCTTATCCAACGTCTCGTCACAAAAACAGAGCTAAGATCCTATCTTGTCTCTAGAAAATTGCTTCAGCTTTCCTTTCCAACCCTAGGCTTCTAAGCATGCATAGTAATAATTACCTTATTAACTATTTAGCTTATAACTCTTAATAGAAAACAAAAACAAACACCTTCAAACTCAGAAATTGTGAAATAAAAGTAAATGTTAGATTTCTACAGAATTCTAAGTAAAATCAGCTCAGTCCCTTCCAGTTTAGGTTATATAGTGTCACTATGTTCATTCTAAGTGAACAGTGTTAGGGAGGGGCCTGTGTTTTTCTAAAGAGCTCAGGACAGTGTGAACCGCCCTGACCTCCTGGGAAGCCAGATTACCACCGCCTTTGGGTTCACAACTCCCTAACTTTGTGTTCCTTGTTCTCCCTTCAGCAAAGCGAGAAGGCATGGGAAAAAAGACACCTGCCCCGAGGAGGTGGGGCTAGATAGTTAGCTGGAAGAGTTCATCCTGACTCCTTTATCACAGATGTTTAAGGGCAAATGACTAGAGTCCGCCTCTTAGAAATGCTCTGCCTCATTAACAATTTCTAAATGTTTTTTCCTTTGCTGTTGTTACTGTTGTCATGTTCGGGGAGGGGTTGTTGTAAATCAGTAATGGTTTTAATTATTTTTTCACTCTGATAAATATTCTTATAACATTTATAGCAGGGAACAGATACCTGCACATCTTACTTTTGTAGAAAAGTAGACCAAAGGAATAATACACAAAATTTTCCAAAAGGAAAAAACCAAGAAACTTTGATCTGATCTCTTTCCTTCTATAAAATATATTTATATATATATATAGCAATTTAGTAGAAAATATAGCAGTTTCTTTTTTTTTTTTTTCTTGTGTACCACAGGAATTCCTGGTTCAAGAATAGATTAATTTTTTTGTATTAGTATAAGGACATTTTGTTACTTTCTGTAAAACAAAAATTGAGGTATTACAGCTTAAGACTCCAGACATGTAGGAACTGGGACCACATGTGAAACAATTTACTTAATTATTAAATGTTTCTAGAAAAAGTCTTGAAGGAGAGGAGGAATTCTCTTTCATCCATAGTCATAATCATTCTCTCTTTTCTCTTTCTTTCTCTCTCTGTCTGATCCCCCCCCTCGGCTATACATTTCCACCAAAGGACATGTAAACACACACACACACACACACACACACACACACACACACAAGTAATTGGTTCCGTTTCCAAGGCAGAAAAGATATGCTTTGAGGCGAGGTTTTCTGTTGAGGGCCATCTTGAGTCACATTCCAGCGTCTGTTTGGCCTTCACTTTTGCTCTCTGCAAACGAATTTTCTTTATACCTTAGTAAGTCAACGCCTCTGCTAGTGCCGCCTTTGTGTATGCCTATATCTTGTGGCTTGGGCACTTTGGCATTGCCTGCTTTGAAACCCTTGTTAATGTTTATTTATATTCATTTTTATCTTCATTTTTATTGTATTGTCCTGAAATTCTGACTTGAGTTGACATCATCCTCTGAATTTAGAAGGGGTAAGCAGTTCTGATTCATCTATGTTATTGTCTATTATTTAATTTTTTAAAATTTTTTAAACTTACATTTGTGTGTGTGTGTTTGTGTGTGTCTGTGTGTGCATGTTTGTGCCACCATGTACATGTGGAAGAAGTCAGCAGACAACTTACAAGAGTCAGTTCTCTCCTCCTACCATGTGGGCCCTGGGAACTGAACTAAGGCCATTGATATTGAAGGCAAGATCTTTTTCCCTGCTGAGCTATCTAGCCAGCCCTCTCATCTGTTATTTTATAGGACATTTTCTACACCAGGTACTGCAACTGTTCTTTCCTTTCCTCTGTCATTTTGATGGTGCCCTGGAATGCCTGATCAGAATTACTTTCCTTAATTGTTTAGAGGTGAAACAGAAAGAATTCCATTTCCACTAGCTGCAGTTTTGTCTACTTCTGAACTGTCCCTTTGCATTCTCCAGCTGAAGGGTTCAGCTCGGCACCCACACTGCTCGTGTTTCCAATCTCTGCGCCAGTGCTGCTAAAGGCTTGTTTATAGCACCTACTGTTCCAGTAGCCTTTGGCTTGAAATCAAACACACACTACTGGAGACCTTATACATTAAGAAACAGATAAGAGGTATTGTTTAATGTAAGCCAAGCTACCTTGAAAAGTTAGACGCTTCATTTATTAGAAATAAAATAATCCTGTAAAAATGGGCCAGTGAGATGACTCAGCAGGTAAAGATGCTTCTGGTAAGCCCGACACACACACACACACACACACACACACACACACACACACACACACACGGAGAGGGGAGGAATGAATGTAAAAATGAGAACATTATACAGTCCATATGAATTGAGACCTACAAAGTCTAAATGACATATAGCAAAAGTAGCACACATATTAAATGAAAATCTCGAAAACAATGAGTATTTGATTAATCTTTGATACATGTAAACAGAGAGGTACCAATATTTTGCTCTCGTGGAGGGTTTCTGGAGGGCAGGCAAAGAGCAAAGATGGAGATAGTGCTTGCATAATCAGTGTGAAGTAGCTCCGAATAGCTCATCTGCATCGTACTCCTTCACTCCCCTTCTTTCCCCTATTCTCACCCCTCTACTCGACTGTCTGAACCATTCCCATCCCACAAGACCCATATGGCCCCTTCCCCAGCCCAGCTGCAACGGGAACAAGACTAAGCCAAAGCCTTGCCAAGCTCGTTCTCAGAATGCCTACGCACTTATTTTCACGTCTTAGCTGATTGTTATTTGTATGTGTTTCTAATTTCTCCAGCTACATTCTACAAGTTATGACTACACTTCTAAAAAATAAAAGAAGCTCTGTATCAGGAAAAAAGGCATATTAATGATATTATATCATATTTTTTCTTTTTCTGGTGGTGGTGGTGGGGAGGTTGTTGTTATTTGAGACAGGTTTCACTATGTAGCCTTGGCTAGCCTGAAACTCACTATGTAGACCAGGTTTGCCTACAACTCATAGAGACTCACCTTCTGCTTTCCAGGTGCTGGGATTAAGGACATGCATCACCATGATTGGCCTAATATGTTGTGTTTTTCAATTCTCCCATAGTATTAGCTCTTTACATGATACATATTCAATCCATACAACAAATAATTAGAGGTCCAATTCTTGGAGAGAATTGGTTCCTTTATTAAAGAGGAATGTGGGCTGGGAGGTCTAAGTAATAGAGTGCTTGCCTAGAATGCATGGATGGACCCAGGTTCATGGGGAGGGGGAGCGAGAGGAAGGGCAGACACAAGATGAGAAACGGTAATAAATTCACCATCCTAGACAATGCCACATAATGCCAAGACTAACTTCACCATCTGGTGCCCCACTTCAATACTGCTCTCCCATACCAAACACTCACCTACCCTTAAGTGTCCATAAAGTCTAAGGAAATTGCTGTGAAAACAAGAGATAACTCTTGACACCAGGACCCCATGTATTCTACTACAGAAACTCTCAAAGAGCTGGCCATAAAAGTCTTAGGTTTTCTTGATGAGATTCTAAGTGGAAGAAGACCAAAGAGGCACAGAAATTGAGCTGCATTGTGGGCAGGTATAGTCTGTGGGTTGCACAAGTGGGAGCCACTCAGAGTAATCAGTGTGGTTTAGAGCCAAGCAGCAGTGGCAGTGCAGAGGTTCGTGATGCAGACAGACAGCAAAGGCACAGTCTCCAAAGCTAAAGGAACTACAGGGCTACAGGCAGCAATGTGAGATACCCCTGGTGGCTGGAGACCTCTCTTCACTCATGGACACTCATGCCAGGAAGACTGGACATCCTCCTACACCACACAGAGCCCCAACTAGATACTGTTTAACAATCTATAGAGATCTGTCTCTGAAAAGAGGTTAACACTAAAATACTCAGTCATCACCGCCATAAAGCTTGTTTTCCCCCTCCTTTATTTGTATGTTCTAATTTTTCATCTGGAAATAAGAATTGCGGAGAAGAAAACTGATTTCTAAGTAAAAACTAATGTTTAGAAATATTAAGAAACAGTCGCGCATGGTGGCACGTGCCTTTAATCCCAGCATTTAGGAGGCAGAAGAAGGCAATCTCTCTCTGTAAATTTAAGGTTAATGTGGTGGTCTACAGAGTGAATTTCAAGACAGCCAGGGCTAGGTAAAAGAAACAAAAACCTTGAGATTTAACAGAGCAAGATGTACAGACCCATCCAACACCAAGATCCATCTGTGAACAAATACGAGGCAGGACTCCTTTCTACAGCTTCCATTTCTCTTTCATGTACTCCCTCCTCAAATGCCCCACAGTGCTGACTCACCTAGACCTTCTCCAGTGGAGCTTTCCAAGGCAGGACCCAACGCATTCATGAAGACTGCACGGCAGAAGCTCAACAAGTCACACAAAATTAAGTGCAAAAAGGGGAAAAAATAAAGCATTGTACATTAACAATCATTGTGAAAACTTTTAAAATACCAGTCCCTGGGCTCCATACACTGAATTAAACCAGAATCTATGGGAGTAGGCTTGATACTGTCTGTTCTTTAAAGGTCCCTAGATAGAAGAATCACTAAACAGAGTGGCCAGGGGGTGTTACTTACATCAGCTGGCAAGGGCTGGTGGTACTAAAATAAATTTTGAATGGTGCCTTACACCTTTAGGGACAAATGGATTCTGGGGCACAAGGGACAACCATTCCCTCTTCAGTGGCCTATCCCAGTAACAAATTACAGCACTTTGTCAACCCAGAGGAGACATGGAAAAAAGATGGTAAACCCAGTCACAAGGGAGCAGAACCCAGCACTAGAGAGTTAAAATATGGTGCTGCGTCCCCTGTGGGGAATCTGTCACTAGGATCCGGGCATCCTGCCGATTTCAAACACACCCTAATGCTCCAAATGACAAATGATGGCAGTCGGGAAGGAGTACACGACCACCAGAGCAATGTGATTCTTTATCTGTTGGAAACATGGCAACAATCTTTCTTCGAAGTAAACGATGAAAAGCAAGGGAAAATTTTTAATTCCAAGTACATTTTTTGCAAAATCGTGCCTTGTAACCGCTCAGCGCCACTGCCCTCCAGGACTTGGGGCAAGCAGAGATAAGATAAGATCTCAGCATCGCAGAGTCCTGGGTCACACTGTTTTTCCTGCATGACTACCCGTATACCTCCAAAACTGCAGCTCCATAAGGCCAGACTGTCAAAGACAAATCAGCCAAGAGGCAGATGAGGCCCAGAGCAGCAATGAGGTTGGCTATAGGGGCTGAGGGCGTTGTCGCCTAGCTCTCTGCACTGGGAGTGGGGAGAGAAGGGAGCTACGGGGTGAGGGGCGGGGGGGGGGGGGTAGAGGGGACTGGCTGCTCTCCTTACCGGAGCAGCAAAGCCGCAGCAAGTGGACAAACCGAGGATGGAGATGCTCAGGCCCGCCCCGCCCCATCTCTGCAGCGGCTCGGGTTCTCCAGTCCCAAGCTGCCGCCGCAGCCCAGGCTAAAGCTCTGCCTGCGCCTTCGGTCGGAGTCTCTGCTCCCAGGCCCTGGCTTGCAACCCCGACTCCCGGGGCTTCAGCTCCTCAGACCGGGCCGGGGTCTCCAGGGACCCGGGGTCTGCAGCCCAGGGGAGCGCGAGGCACGCGGCACCCGGCACTCCGGGGACCCCCGGCCCGCCACGCGCACAGTCGCAGCTCGCACTCACCGGGTCTCGGGTCTCACCCGCTGCAAGTCCTCCTCGGGATGTGAACGCTCCGACCGGTGGCCTCTGAGCCAGGCCGTTCTCTCCCGGCTTCCTGACCCCGCTACGGCGCCTCACCCCCGACCCCCGGCTGCGATTGGTCCGACCTCGGGCAGGGCGGGGCGGGGATGTTGACTGACAGCCGCGCAAGCCTTGTGCTGCGCTGGGAGGCGAGGGAAAGGAGTTGTCAGGGTCGGTGCTACCTGCCGCTACAGGGCTCATACTCCTGTAACTGTACACTTCCCGCCCTTTGGGCCGAGGGCTGGTCCCCTCTGGAGACCCAAACACTGGTGACCTTCGGACACCAGCGTTTCCCTGGAGCATCGCTCAGCAGGATTTTCTCTGCCTGAGAAGGAACCACATCGCTGGCCCTGCAGTGGCAGTCTCTGGCTTCTGGTACCAGGGAAACACGTCTTGCCAAACGCGAGCATTGAGATAACAGAGTCTTGAAGCTTCTTGCTTTGAAGTTAGTCTCTTGGCAAAAGTTCCAGAATAGTTTACCCAACCCCACCCTCAATTCTGGATTACCCTAGTTTGGTCACTTTAACTGGAGAAATGTCAAAAAAAAAAAAAAAAAAAAAAACAGTTTGGCGAATCTGAGGAACTGAAAGGAGTCCTTAGAGGATAGAAGGGCCTGTATGGGACAGAAGGCGTCCCTCACTCTTTTGTGTTTCTCCAAAATGCATAGAACACAGTGGGTTTAGTCACTTAATCTGAGCAAAATGCCGGACAAAAAAATGATAAAATAATGATAATAGTAATACTAGACCTGCCCTCAGACTGTGTGCCCAGGCTGAAGATTAATATGAATTACAACTGACAATAACTATCTTTATATTTGTTGGCCACAGTGCTGTAAGAGCCTGAGGTCACGGAGGACTGAAGCAAAACAGTTGTCTTCAGGACATGACAGGACAGCCACACTCATGGACTCACAGCACCTATGGTTGCCTGCATGAGACCTGCACAAAATCAAGCCAACCAACATTCTAGCGTGGTGGAAGAAGGGGTTCGTGCACACCCACAGTTAACTGAAGAGCTGTTAATGGCTTCCGGGGAAGGAGATACTGTTTTCTTTAGGGGTATGGGCCTCTCCAGTGGAAGGCTCTACGCCTGTGAGTACGAGTAGTACAAATTGGATTAAGTGGATTGTTTTGTTTTTTTGTTTTGTTTTGTTGTTGTTTATTTTTTTAAGAACACATAAAGTTAGTGAAGGGAATTTGGGGTGGTTAGGAGTTGCGGGTGAAAATCCTCAAACTACATTGCATGAAGTTCTAAAAAGTCTAATAAGAATATTATATTTAAAATGTATAGATTCTGAGACTGGGGACTCAGTAGTAGAACCTTTGCTGGTATGTACAAGGCTCTGGGCTTGACAGCCATTGTCACCATCAGCTGGCTTCACATGCTTCCATTTTCTCAGTCAGGCACTGGGCTGCAGTGAGTGGTGGCGGGTGGTGCCCTCCATTGCTAGTCTCTGTCCAGGCTTGAGTATCAGAACCGGACTAGGGTTACAGTTCCCATGCAGGCTTTGATCAGGACCCTTACCCCTTGACAGCAGCAGGTATTACAACTCTCAGCTTGGGGTCTGGGACCTTCTGGCCTGAAGATTGGCTAGCTCTCTGGTTCTGGAGACCAGGGCTAGTATGTTCTCTTCTTTGGTTCCTTGCAGCCTTTTACCTGCTTTTAGTTTTGCTTTCTCTATTTCTGTTTCCCTTCTTCCTGCCCTGGAGGCTCTTCAGCTGTTCAGCTGCTTCTTCGTCAGACAAATAAGCCACTGCCTGACCCTTTCCCACAACCTGATAGCTGTTGCTGGCCTGACACCTGGTACTTGCCTCTGTTGGAACTACCTTCTGGGACCTGGGCATCCACCACAGTTCAAGAGTATGGGGTCGTGGGGGGTCCCACCTTAAGATTCAGGTCCCTAGTATAGAAAAAGACCAAAGCAGCCAACTTTAGTCAGGCTTCTAAGAGCACCAAAATTGTGTAGGCCCAAGCCAGGAGCACCGTGACCCAAAACAGTTCCCAGAGTTAAAGAAAAACACTTTCTAAGACAAACAAGATGGCCTTGGGCTAAAAGAGTTTCCCCACGTAGACAGCCCATGACCTCGGGCTAAGAGTCTTCCCCCCACCCACATTGACTAAGACCCTAAAGTTTACATTTTCTAGGAGCCCACAACCTTGCTATATGCCAGCACCAATCAGTTTAAAGGTTAACTGGCCCCTACCTATCAAAATGGGAAAACAATTTGGGGACCAATCAACTTGTCCCAACTCAGTTTGTGCCTAGCAACCGTTTCAACTGTATAAAAAGCTTCACCATTTGCTCCTCTTGGTCGCTTCTATCCTGCGTGTTAGAACGGCCCCAGCATACTGGAATAAATCCTCTTGCTATTTGCATCGATATCCCGTCTGTGAGTCTCTGTGGGGGTGCGGAGTTCCGGTTTGGGCCCTGGGGGTCCCAGTTTGGATCTCTGAGGTCCAACAGGGTCAGCTGGGTGTATGCACCTTTAGTCCCAGTACTTGGAAGACAGAGGCAGGCAGATCTCTGTGAGTTCGAGGTCAGCCTGGTCTACAGTGTGAGTTCCAGGACAGCCAGAGTTACAACAGAAAAACTGTCTTGAAAAACTAATACTAATAGTAATAATAGTAATAGTAATAATAATAATAATAATAATAATAATTATGGGACGCCCCCCAATTCTTGGCCTAGATTCCTCTGAAAGCCTCTGGCTATACGCCTATTCTTTTACTGGGAGATTTTCTGAGCAAAGCTGGAGTCACAAAGCAAGGCTGCCCGGAAGTGGCTGGTTTCGGGAAAGTCAAAAGATTTACCTAAGGAACATTCCTTCTTTGGGTGGGCATCCAGCCCCACCGAGTGAGATCACAGCTCTAGGTGAGCGTTTAGCCCCACTGAGTAAGATGATTGCTTTGGGTGAGCATTCAGCTCCAGCTAGTAAGATGAAAGCTTATGTTTGACTATAGAATAAGTTGCTTCAATCATATATCGTTTTACCTTGTGATTAATACTCTCATTGTATACCTGCTGTTTCCCTGGTGATTATTAACCTTGTAACTGCTGTAACTACACATAGACCCTTGAGTAAAAAGTGTATAAAGACTGTGACAAAAATTAAACCTCAGCTCCATTCCATCTGAGCTCAATGATATTGGTCTATCCCCTTCCCTTTTTACCTCTTTTCCCCTCTCCTCATAATGCCCTTCAGTCCCCCTCCCCCCTATTCAGATACTTTCTGACGTGTCAGGCTGGACCTGACAAAACAATAATAAATTGTGACTTTAAACTGATCATGTTCAGGAATGTACGCCTTAGCTGAGCATGCTTTGAAATGGTCTCACCTCATATGAATATGTATAAGTCCCATGGATAAAATCCCCATATTTCCTTTTGTTGAGAAAGACAACTTTGGGAATGACTCATACTATTTTTATACAATGCCAACACTCCAAATTTTCTGAAGTAAAATTGTTCTGAACTTTACTTACCCATTAACTGTGAGCACAATGAGTAATGACCATAGCTACTAATCACTGAAATCACCAGATGTCACGCCCAAATGTATAAAGCTTTTATTTAAAATTAGACTCAAATACAAATGAAAGAGAACAATATAAAATAGTAAGCCTTCATAAAATAGTCTCCAGCCACCTTCAGTCATCCACTATTTGTAGTAACATTTAAAAAATTGAGAAATAGTACAAAATCAAATTACTTTTAAACTCTTATTGCCAACATTAATGATATTCTGAAACACAGGGCTGCAGTGTAGTTAAGTGGTACAATGCTTGCCTAGCATGCCAGCAACACATACACACGTTATTACAAAACATTCAAAGAAATATATTAGCAAAGCCACTCTGAAGAGCGATCCCTTCTATCCACTGAAACCAATAAAAGAAAACTCAGTGTGATTTCTATCCATTCACAGAAAAAAAAGCACCTTGGCCTAAAAAGATTGATCTGTTTCTCTCTAAGGCTATGAGGAACACCTTGTTTTGTTTTTTTAATTTTAATATGGAACATCAGGCTTTAATCATTAAGATTTAGAATTTAAATGTTTAAATGTTTCTATGCCTATAGTCCCAACTACTCCAGAGTCTGAGGCAGGAGGATCATTTGAGTCCAGGAGTTCAAGATCAGCCTAGGCAACACAGTGAGACCCACAACATACACACCAGCTCAAAAAAAAAAGAAAAATTTAAAATGTTCCTTACAAACTCCTCTGGTCACTTCAAGAATAAGGGTACTATGGCCAGGCATGGTGGCACATGCCTTCAATCCCAGTACTCAGAAAGCAGAGACAGGCAGATCTCTGTGAGTCCCAGACAGCCTGGTCTACAGAGTGAGTTCCAGGATAGCCAGAGCTTTATAGAGAGATCCTATATAAATAAAAAAGTATGTATTTAAAGTTTAAAACATAACTACAATAAACTGCTTTTAGCACAGATGTAACAAAATAAGAATATACATCAAACAACCATGTAACTAAGCCTTTTTTTTCCTCTATGAATGGGAACTAACCCAGACATAGTTACTCTTACTGCTTCAGAAAAAAAATATATTATTGTTATAAATCCAATCTTAATATTTTACATGAAAAAATTACCAGGAGAGATGGTATAATATTTAAAACCTGCATATTCCTGAAAGTATTTATGAGAAGTAGAACTAGACTTGTCTTAAACAGATAACAGAAAAACACACTATTATGATGCTTGTATTTGTAAAATAACCTCAAATAAAGAGAAATCATACTACTCAAGAATGGCACCCGTGTAATTAAAGAATGAAGTTATTTACAAATACACAACTATGTGGCCAAACATTTTCTAAAACATGCATATTATAGTGTCCTTTTATAGTTAGATATATAAGAGCAAAATACTTGAGTGTTATCAGTTGTCATGATTAGACCTTTCTCACACCAGGAGAGTAAATTTCTTACCATCTGTTGCACTATAAAAGGCAAGATGAACTATAATCAGAATCAGTATGTCTTAAGAAAATTTTACCTCCTTTGGCAATTTATAGTACCACCTGTCATCAAGTAAATGATTAAGATACAGTGATTCTTTTCTAAGTATTGCTTATTTTTTTTTTTTTGGAGACAGAATTCCAGGTAGCCCAGGCTGGCCTAAATCTCACTACATAGCTAAAAATGACCTGGAACTTCCACTCCTCCTGCCTCCACATCCAAGTGCTGTGATTACAAGTGTACCCACCATTCCCTACTGTTACTGTTGCTCTTTACAATTTTAATGAAGTCACATTTTTTTGAGGCTCTGAAAGGTTTAGCTGTTTGCTACAACTGTGCCATTAAAGGTGCTCTCTTAAAAGCTTTCTTTTTCCTCTTTAAAATGCAGAGACTTTCTCACTCACTGAATGTAAAGATCAACAGAGAAGGTATACAGAAAGTTTGGAATACGGAAATGTTTTCACAGTATACTACTGATTACTACAACCTTAGACAAGTCAGTTACCATCCTGGGCTTCAGTTTCATCTTCAAAATGAAGGAATCAGCCCCAAATCTACTGCCCACACCTCTTCTGGATGGTTTAACAAATAAATAAATGATAATAATTGCAACAGATAATCTTAAGGTTCCTTCTGATTCTTACATGGTATGAATTTATGCTTCTGCAGTAATTCCAATTGATAATCAAATACTCCATGATCAAAAGAATTGATATGAGTTAAAATAGCACAACTGTCAGAAAAAGCCCATGTTCAGAGTTCAACTCCCCAAACCTTGCCTGATTTATTCCCTCTTCAGCCAAACTAATAAATAACTCATAAAAATCACATAAATTACTACTTCTTAGTTACATAAATTATTTTTAAATTATATAAACCAACAAAAATATATTAATTCTATGCCTTAGCTTTCCTACATTCTGATTTACAGAATTTTAATCTACGTTCAAGATCTTCTACAGCTCAAAGAGGGCTACTTAATATTCTTGTACTTCTAATATCTAGTAAAAAATAAAGTAGAATATTAATAATTATTATATTCTGCCAAGTTTTTCATAAAAATATACTGAATGCCACTTTTCAGACTAGAAAAACAAGCAAAAGAAAATTAATTCTGTTGACAATGTTGATCAGATCAAATGGCTGTATCTGCCATTACTTAAAAGAAAGAAGGACAAGGCTAGCAGAATGTACTCAGGGAAACTGAACCGCATCATCCCAGCCACTTTTCTGAAAAGTAAGGTGCTGAGAAGCAATTTGGGTATATCGCAGTGTAATGACTTTTCTTTAACTGTGGGTAGCAAAAGAGGCACTTAACTACAAAACCAAAAAACAAGAAAATTTCTTATCTCGTAATGAAAAAGAAATAAAAGGTAGGGCTGGAGGTTGGCTCAGTAGTTAAGGTGCTTATTGCGCTATCAGAGAACCAGAGTGTAGATCATAGCACCCACATGGACAGTTCATAAACACCTATAACTTCAGCTTCAAAGAAGCTGACATCACTTCTGGCTTCCTCCAGCAGCACACACACACACACACAAATGCAAATACACACACACTAACAGACACACACAAATGCAAATACACACTCTCACACATACAGTTTCACACTCTCTCACAAACACACACACACACACATACATATACATACTCTCTCTTCTCTCTCTCTGCACTGACTCCCCTGCACACACACACATTCTCACACACTCTCTCAAATACACAAACTCTCACACACACAAACCCTCTCATATACACAAACTCTCTCACACACATATACACACTCACACACACACATACACTCACACACACTAATTAAATATTTTAAAAGACATGCAAAATTATAAAAGGTAATTATTATTCAAAGTTAAATTTTCAGTTTTTATCCAACATGCATTCAATATTACACATGCTACACTAGAGAAAATATTTTGAAGATTGTTGTTCTGTTTATAAAAAACAGAAAACATATCCTTTTCAAGGGGTTCTGGATTTCTGAGAATCAAATGCAAGTCTTCTCAACCTGAGTGCTACATATTTATACACTAGGGAAGTACAGCTCACCATAATGAAAAAAAAATGTTCTGTAACAAAGAATACCATGTGGTCCTCAACTTTATTTTGGAAGGACCGGATTTTTTGTTTTCTATACTTTCAATTTAGGGGATCTAATGGTTATGACAAACTAATGGATGATATTAGTACCTAAGTTTGGAGAACAGAAGTATTGCCAGAATTTTAAACAATTGCTTGTCCAAAGTTGGGGGGAATCAAATCTGTGCTGTGCTATTTAATAACATCAGAACATTCTAAAATATATGTCAAGCTCCCAAATGTCACCTTTGATTTACAGATGTACCTTCAACATTCAATCACAGTATTTGTTAGTCCTGAAGATACAGATCTATTTTTAGGTCTATTTTCCTTCTTTCTTTTCTTTTTCTTTTTTCTTTTTTGGTTGTTGTTGCTGTTTTATTGTTTTGTTGTTGGAGTTGTTTGTTCATTTGTTTGTTCTGAGACAGGGCCTCAGAACGTAGACCAGGCTGACCTAGAACTCACTATATAGACCAGGTTGTCCTTGAACTCATAGAGATCTGCCTGCCTCTGCCTCCCAGGTGCTGAGATTAAAGGCTTAAAAAACCAGGCCCAGCTTGGTTTATTTTTTAATTAACCACCATTAAATTGTCTTACAAACGTGGCATTTTCCAGAGATTAGATAAAAAATCCTTTTTAAAAAACCATTCCCAATCTATCAGTAGCAGTGTTTTAAATGTTCCTCACTATGAGACAAAGGTTAAGAGTAAAGTGAGGACTGAGACACAACTCAGTGGTATAGTATTTTCCTAGCATGTACAAGTTCCTATATTTGGTTCCCAGTCTCATTCTCTCCCTCTCTTTCCTCTCTCTCCCCCCCCTTCTTCTCTTCTCTCTCTCTCTCTCTCTCTCTCTCTCTCTCACACACACACACACACACACACACACACACACAGTGAAATGAAGAGCTTTGGCCCTTCTGGTAAAGTACATATAGAAATAAAAGTAAGAATATAATGATGAATGCATATTGACTTCTTACAATATATTTCTTCCCAAAATATTGGCACATAAATGTCAGTAGGCTAAAAAAACACATGATGAAAAGACAGACAATTGACCAGCATTATTGCAAGTGAATAAGCCTCAGGTCTCCATTCTCCATATCAAAGAGAAATATTCCTGCCCAAGTAAGCTTTTAATCCTGTATGGAATACTTTACTTCAAAACTGATACACAAATTAGCTAAAGTTTGTCACAGGCAATTTAATTACCCCACTTAAAAATCTTATAATCTAGGGGTAGGCAGACAGTTCAGTGGCAGAGCACATGCTTAACATTCTTGAGGCTCTGGGTTTAACTGACACACACACACACACACACACACACACACACACATACACACACACCTAAACCTAAACCTTATTCTCCCTAGATTTTCTTATATAGGAAGGCTTTCCTTAAGTCAGAGGGGGAAAGCATGTTTTTAGTCCAAGGAGAATGTCCAGCAAGTTTCAGTTGTTCATATTCCTCATCCTTGCCATACCTTACATATTCTTTACTATGTAATTAAGAAGAGCCAAATAGCCGGGTGGTGGCATATGCCTTTAATCCCAGCACTTGGGAGGCAGAGACAGGTGGATCTCTGAGTTCAAGGTCAGCCTGGTCTACAAAGTGAGTTCCAGGACAGCCAGAGTTACAACAGAGAAACCCTCAGGGGGAAAAAAAAAAGAGCCAAGTTCTATTTAAATTGCCAAAACTACTTCAAGAAACTGTTTTTGAAAGAAATAAGTATGCAAAAGAAACATTATTGGTATAGTTATTAAGAAATAAAGTGCATATGCTTTTTAATATCAATGTTGTTCAGTAGTACATTAGTACAATCAAAATGAAACTTAGCTCAGTATCTCAAATCTGAACAAGAACACAAGTTTTATATAAACAATATAAAATGGGGCAAAGGGTTGCTCCCTGCAAAAAAAAAAAAAAAAAAAAAAAAAAAGAAGCAACTGAAAACATTAAGAAATTGAAGTAAATTTCTGCTCCCCGATTAGTCAGGCTACACAGTAACACCCACATGCAACACCTGAAATGCAGCCTCACAGTCCGGCTGCTGCCCTTGAACTTCTGTGTTTAACTTACAATTCTCTGGTGTCTGGCTAATTTCATCCTGTAAAGTAGAAGATACTCCATGAGTCTCACTGTCAGACGAAGCATCTAATCTTTCCAGAGAACAAGCTACTTGACACTTACTGTCTCCTGCCACGTAGTCAGAATCTGTCCTCGATTCAGCATCGTCCAGCTGCTGAACTGAGGTTAAATACTGTTCAAGCAGAGTGTTATCCTGCTCACTGTTTGAGCTCTCCTTACTACAGTCACTGTGCTCCTCAGTCATGCCTTCAATGTCTGGGTCTTTGCCGCGTTTCACTGTGTCAGTGGAATTCCCCAACATGGAGCTTTCGCTGCTTTCTGTGGAACTTTTTTCAAAATCCAAAGAATCCTGCAAACAGTGAACTTGTTCTGTGAGGGAGGAATGAAAGCCGGAGTCTGGAAATTCTGGTGTGGGTTTCTCTTGGGGAGCTTCATCCTCAGCAATGAACCAATCAGAATTCTGATCAGATGAGGGGTCCTGACTTTGTGGAAATAATGGAAGTTTAGGTGACACCAGAGTACTTGATATAGGAGGAACCTCAGTATGCCAGGAAATTAGACGCTGCTCCACTGTCTGTCGCCAAGCTTGTAGAGATCTCATCTGTAAGAAGATACAGTTTGATAATAAGATAAAAATCATGCCTTTTAAAAAATGTCCTGAGCTTTTTTCTTTTTTTTTCAGAAGTTATGCAGTTGCCTTCATTCATTACTCTCCCACCCTTTTTTTAGGCCTCTCAGCCTAACCAGGCAGGCACAGTGCTACGTGGCTTGGCAGTAGCCAAGGGCACTTACCAACACAGAGAGCAAGGCCAGAGCAATTCTCTTGTTTCACTGGAAAAAACAATGAGAATTACAAGAGCACCTTACCTCACTAAGGGATCAATAACATACAAAATATAGACTGGCATCTAGTCAGTAAGACCAACGAGAGCCCGAGGGTACAAGTGGAGCCTCTAACATCAGTCTGTTTCAGATATATTTACAGATTTAGAGTTTCTAATTATTTTAAAATATCATATTTACAACTTTCTAAAATGACTTAAACTATTCCAAGTTCTAGGTAATAGGACCTTTTCTATCTTAAGGTTTAAGAATAATTTCAATGTTTACTATAAAAATTGCAGCCCGGCAAACAAGAGAAGAAAAATAAATAAATTGACACATAGATTGATTGATTTGAGAGGAGGGGAAAATACAAAAACCCAAAGAGCAATAAAAAAGTCACAGCCAGGTGTAGTGGTACAGACCTTTAGATCCAGCACTTGGGACACAAGGGCAGGCAGATCTCTGAGTTCAAGGCCAGCCAGGTGTATAAGAGTTCCCAGACAGCTATGGCTACACAGAGAAACCGTCTCTCAAGAAACAAAAAGAAAGGGGGGAAAAAAAAACCAACATGAAAGCAAGAGGTGGGAGAAATGGCTCCAAGTTAAGGGCGTTTGCTGCTCTTGCAGAAGACTCAGGGTTCAGATCAGTGTCTGTAACTCCAGGTCCAAAGTTTCCATCACTCACTTCTGGCCCCAAAGGCATTGCATACACATAGGACACTAGGACACAGGCATACACATAGACAAAACGCCCATACATGTAAATCTTTTTTTTTTAATTGCAAGCAAGAAAGTGATATAGAACTAGGGATGTAGCTCAGTTAGCAATAGTGCTCACCTAGCATGCATGAGGCCCTGGTTTTGAGCCCTAGCACTACATAAACCAGCTATGACGGTGCACACCTGTAACCCCACCACTTGAGAGGTACAGGCAGGAGGATCAGGATTCCGAGGTCATCCTTGGATATCATGAGTTTATGGCTAGCCTGGGATACATAAAAACTTACCTCAGAAATAAAATAAAATAGATACCTGGGGAGAGGAGAAAGCCATATATGGGATTTTAGTTTCACTCTGACTCCTCTCCAAGGTAATTTCTTGTCTGTTTTGAGGTGCCTGTCTCACTACACAGCCCTGAGCCACCAGGTACTTTCTGAAAGTAGTTTCAAGTGTATCAAATTTTTTCTTTATCTTCTCAAATACTTACAGTTTTAACATATATTTTTTAATTTTTATTTGCGGAGGGGGCATACGCATGCTTGTGGAGGTCAGAGGGCAATTTGCAAGAATGGGTTCTTCCTTTCCATCATGTGGTCCCAGGGACCACACTTAGGTTGTCAAGCTTGATGACAAGTACCTTCACCCACTGAACTAGCTCACTGGCCCTCAGAGAGCTTTGAAAACCAAGTGGATGCTAAGTTCTGCTTCTTACTGTTATTACTTAGCACTGTTCTGAAGATCTTTCTAAGTCAGTCCACACTACTATTTTATTCTTTTTAATTGTCCCACAGTATTTTCTGTACCAGAGTGTTCTATAGTACTGTTATTTTTATAATTTATTTAACCAGGTAAATAAAGGTAAATAAAACTCTTAGAGATTAATATATTTTAATTTTATAGGTTGTATATAATTGTAACAACTTATTTGTTACAATATTTCTAAAAAATTATTAGGAAGCCTTAGATTACAGTATTATATTGCCAGTAATACTGTAGTATTTTAAAGTTTACAGTATTAGTAAAGCAAAGGCTTAAAATTATTTTGGTCTCACTGACTAGAAATTTTGTTTGCTCACATTTACTACAGTAATCAGCAGTAGAGGGTTTACCTCATTCCAAAGGAATCTGACAGCCTCTTCTTGTACAAAATTTTTCACACGTTCTTCATTTCTTTCTTTTCTTAATCTACAATGATTCAAAAGATCACATTGACATTAAGGACACTTTGATTTGAACTTCCTGTTACAAATTCAAAAAAATGCATTAGAAAGATAACTGAATAACAACTGTTTCTACTTGTAGAATATCTAAGCTGAAACCTTATTTTAAAACTGTGCTTCAAAACAGAAGCCAAATAAGATGTGTCTGAAATCGAAATCTTCATATTCATTCTACAATGAATGAAACATTCCCCATGTGGGAAATGTTTGTATGAGTGTGAGTGTGTATACATATGCTTATGTATTAAACATCTCTTTATCTGCCCTTCAATTTCCCAGCCAAACACAAGATGATGGCACACAGAAGCTTTTATTCAAAGCTCCCAAATAGTTAACGATCATAACTAAGTACTCAGATCAAGATTGACAACTTTCTCCTAAGACTTAGCAGAACTAACCCCATCAGACATCACTTTCCTGTTTGCCTATTACTTAGTCGTGCCTCTGAGAACACTGGTGCTGTCTCCACACTTAGACCTGTTCCAAAGCAAAGGCTTCCTTAGTTATCTTGCCGCTCAGAATATCACTCCCACTTTGTCCTGAAGTTTGTTTGGTTTTTGTTTGTAATATTTGTCACACTGGATATAGAACCCAAGGCCTTGTACCTGCTAAACAAAACTCTACCCTTGAGCTCTATACCTCATCCCTTTCAGAACTTCCAAGACAATTATCAACTTTCTCTAGACTCTCCAAGACATTCTACTGTGTCATCCTACCCTCCTGAATTGTAAGCAGCAAATTCCCTTACAGACTACCTTTTTTTGAACTTTTCCTTAGCCAAAACAGATCCATTTATGCAAACATTATATCTCTCTCAAATAGAAGCCTTTTTTTCTTCTTTTATACATCAGGGTCATCAAACTTCTGTTGTTTTCAAGTGACTATCTAACTCTTTGTTCTGGTTGAGTTCTTTTACAACTTGACACAAACCCAGAAATACCTGGGAGGAGGGATTTCACTTGAAAAAAAGGCATCCATAAGATTGGCCTATTAGCAAGTCTATGGGGAATTTTCCTGATTAATGATTAATATGGGAGAGTCCAACCCACTGTGGGTGACACCAACCCTTGGCAGGTGGTCCTGAGTTGTATAAGAAAGCATGCTACTGCATGAAACACTGGTGCAATAGGGGCTTAATGTTGTGGAACGAACCAACCACTAATTGGATTTTAGGCCCACTCTGAAACAACAGAGGAGATGAGGGAAGGGAAAGTATGATCAGAATATATGAAAAAAATTTTTTTCAATAAAAAGGAAGGAAGGAGGAGGAAGAAGAGGGGGAGGGAGGGAAAGAGGCTAAGCAAGCCATGAGAAGCAGTAAGCAATGGTCCTCCAGTTCCTGCCTCCAGGTTCTTGCTTTAAGTTCCTACACAGATTTCCCTCAGTGATGGCGTGTGACCAGAGAGTTATAAGCTGAAATAAGTCTTGTTCTCCCCAAGTTGCTTTTGGTCATGGTGTTATAGCACAGCAGTAAAAACCCTAAGACACTCCTCTAAGAAGGCCTGCTATCCTGATAAATTCTCCCACTCCCCACACTATTCAGTGATGTCTCAGCCAGTCTTTCTCTCTGGTCCATTCCTATCATTTTTGTTTTGAGGATTCAACACTCAAATAGATGTTCTACCTAAGAATAACCTACCCCATGAATCTACTATAATAATCTTACCCTATCCCCAAGCATTTTAACTATACCACTCTTAAAATTTATTCCAGGGGATTGGCAAGATGCCTTGGTAGGAAAAGGTGCCTGCCTGTCAACAAGCCTGAAGATGTGAGTTCAATTCCTGGAACCCACACAGTAGGAAGGCACCTTTACCTACAGATTCCCTACCAGTAACTACCCTACTCTTTTCTCATTAAAATAACATTCCCAAAGAGCTGGTGTCACGAATTCTTTAAATTCTTTACTTCTTTATTCATCATCCAATCCATCCCAAACTGGCTTTCATCCCTACACCACTAAAGCCAGTCAGGAAACTCACTGTGCAATGAAGAGTTAACTCATCAGAACTGCTGATATTGATGCCCTGCACATTCCAAATACAGAAAGCAACCTCCAAACCCTTGAAATATTTACCTCAAGAGACTATCTTTGTACATCTGAGGTATTGAGTTGCGCCAGAGTTTTCAATGTGATTCCTAGTGAACACCCATTTTGTTCCTCTGGGGCTCTCAGACACTAATACCAGTTTACCTCTAGGCAGCAGTTCTCAACCTGTGGGTCAAGACTCCTTTGGGCATCGAATGATCCTTTCACAGGGATCACCTAAGACCATTTGTCTATCAGATATTTACATTATGATTCATAACAGTAGCAAAATTACAGTTATAAAATAGCAATGAAAATAATTTTATGGTTAGGAGTCACCACAACCACTGTATTAAAGGGTCGCAGCAATAAGAAGGTTGAAAACCACTGCTCTAGGGAATGAGAAATCTGAGAAAAGTCACATGAACGCTCAGTGCCTAAATAACTGACCCCAAAAGAAGCATGACCTGAAGTGCTCAGGAAAACGTCTCTGGTTGGTCATCACACATCACAGTGATGGAAGTAAGTCCTGGATCTCTGAATTCACTGGGAGACGGCACTTGGAATCCTGCACCTGATCTGCCCTATTTGATTTTTCCTATTTTAATTCGTATGCATCTGCTGTAATAAACAGTAACCATAAATGAACAGAACAATTCCTGAGTTTGGTAAGTAGATTTAGCAAATGGAACTAAAAGAAAAGTCTTGACCAACAGTGACCAATTACAACCAATGGCTAAATCTAGCATCATTTTCTCTACCCTTTGTGAAGCACCTCTCATTTCTCCTGAATCATTTTGCCCCACTGGAACTGAATATAATATACTCTCTTGGCTGTTCCTTCTCGGGCCCCTTTGCTACTTTCTCCTAAGCCACCTATAATTAAGAAACACTACTAGTTGCAATACTAATGAACTCCTAATTGTCATGGGTTGGCAGTTGACCAAACATGTATGCCCTGGAATTGGAATAATTCCTACCTTAGCCCCAGAATCTTAGTCCGTTTGGTATCCCTGATATTTTCCTCTAGCTCTTATGTCACCTACTTGGTTCTAGTGGACTTCTTCTTCTTAGTTTCTTCCCCTTCATTCAGTTTTTCTACAGTATCTACTTCTTTGTTCAGAATTAGAGATGCCTGTGTAGCTCACAGTCACTCAACATCTTTTGTGATAGTACATCTGTGTACCAACTGCTATGTTGGGAATGGAGATGCATATGGTGATCTGTACTCTCAAGATGCTTCCAATATGTCATAGGAGATGAAGTACACCATTGGTGGCCACGTGGTGTCATAACCACAACAGCAGAGTTCTGAAACAACTTCAGACCCTGGCACCCAAGCCAACAGAGCAGTACAGTTTTCAACCTACCTCCTTACTTCATCTGTTAGGCAGACAATGTGCTCCTGCATTCTGCGCATCCGGATTTCATAACGTACCCCTTTGGCTTGTGGATTGTAGTTCCTGGTATAAAAGCCCCGCCAGCAGGCCTGAAGCTTAGTGGCAGCTGCATTCCGTTTCTGAAGGGTAACTTTATCTTGTCCCAAAGCAACAGGTGTCTGGGTGAAAATCTTGCAAGAAAATTTCTCTGAAATTGTAGGAGACATGGTTCCTTCACTGTTTGGTTCTGTGTGGGACACACTGTGTCCAAATGACTCAGGAAAAGATGTAGGAGCGTGGTTATCCTCCTTCAAGATAGCACTGACAATCACTGACTTGGGACAAGGTCCAGCTTTCTCATTTATTTCTGTGCTGATCTTACTTTTCAGCATTTGAACAGAACTTTCATTTGTATCCCATAAAGACTTTTCCTTGTCCTTATCCAAGCCCTGGTTTTCTAGCCCTTTCATGGATTCATCTGCAATGTCATCATCTTCTAGGTCCAAGTTAATGCCCTGTAGCCTCAGCTCAACAGTGGGTGATACTGGAGACAGTCCTGATGCAACTGGCATAAAAGTGGACTCTGATGAGAGCAGACTACAGTTTAGCTTGTCCTCATCTGTCTGTATATCTTCCAGGTGAAGGTCATTCCGAGAATATCTTGTAGTGTGTGCAGAGGCTGGGAAGTTATTCTTAAGAGCATATAATTGATCATCATTATTACTTGTCCCAACCCAAGAATTGATTTGGAGGACAGGTTCTAAAAGAATCAAGAAAGCATCATATAAGTCACCAAGTATTTGAAGAACCTTCTGAATTGTATACTTAAAACATTTTTATATTTATTTATGTACTGTGTGTGTGTCTATGCACATGCATGCCACGGTGTGTATGCAGAGGTCAGAGGACAACTTGTGGGAGTCATTTCTCTCTGTCTGCCATGTGGGCTGGAGGGATTGAATGCAGAGTGTCAGCTGGACATCGAGCACCTTTATCCACTGAGCTGTCTCCCTAATATCTTAGTTGTATACATTTTTTTCTTTCTTTTTTCTTTTTCTTTTTTTTTTTTTTTTTTTGTTTTTTGGTTTTTTGGTTTTTCGAGACAGGGTTTCTCTGTTGTAACTCTGGCTGTCTTGGAACTCACTCAGTAGATCAGATTGGCCTCAAACTCACAAAGATCTACCTGCCTCTGCTTCCCAAGTGCTAGAATTAAAGGTGTGTGCCACCACCGCCCAGCTAAAAGAATATTTTTTAAGTTTAAAAAACTTATTTTTTTTTAAAAAAGGGGAAATGATTTGTTAAAGCAGGAGTGATGGCTCATGCCTAAAATCCTAGCACTTGGGAGGTTAAGGCAAGAGGACCTGCCATGAGTTCAAGGACAACATTACTAAGTCTATATGCAGATAAATGTCCACAAAGCACAAAATTCCTTTTCTTTTTCTTTTGTATGTGTGTGTGTGTGTCTCCATGGAGCCCAGAAGAGGGAATCAGATCCCTCATAACTAGAGTTACAGTTGGTTGTGAGGCACTTGATGAGGATGCTACGAACCGAACTCTGGTTCTCTGGAAGACCAGGAGGTACTCTCCAGCCCCACAAGAATTTTTTTAGAAATTATAATATGGGGCTGGGGCTATAGCTCAATGGTAGAACACTTGTCTAATATGCCCTGGGTTAAATCTCCAGTAAAACACACACACACACACACACACACACACACGAAATATGGGGACCAACAATATGGCTCAGTGGGTGAAGGTACCTGCTGCACAAGCCTAGTGACCCCAGTTCAATCACTTGAGCCCATGTAAAGGTCTAAGGAGAAAACCAACTCAATAGAGATACTCTCTGACTTCCATACATGCACCTGGCACATGCATACACCTACATACCACACATGATAAAAAATAATTTAATTACAGATATAGTTACAATGTGCATATACACATATCTGTATGCACATATATGAAATATGTATACATATATAAAATGTACATAAATAAGTATTCATACACACACACACACACACACACACACACACACACATATATATATATGATCACCAAAATTAAAGCTAGGCTTAGTGGTATATGTCTACTACATCTCAGCATTCAAGGGGTTAGGAGGGAGATTGAAGAGATGGCTCGGAGGTTAAGAGCACTTGCTGCTCTTGCAGAGGACCCAGGGTTCAATTCCCAGCATTCACATGATGGTTCACAAGAATATGTGACTACAGTTCCAGGATCCAGTGCCCTCTTCTGACCTAAACAGACTACTGTATGTATGGGATACACATAGATACACTCCCACATACATACATAAAGCAAATATAAAAAAAGAGAGAGAGTTGGGTGATGCATGCCTTTAATCCCAGCACTTGGGAGGCAGAGGCAGGTAGACCTCTGTGAGTTCGAGGCCAGCCTAGTCTACAGTGTGAGTTCTAGGACAACCAGAGTTACAATAGAGAAAACCTGTCTAGAAAAAAAATAAAATAAAATAAAAGAGAGAGAGAGGAAAGAAAGAAAGAAAGAAAGAAAGAAGGAAGGAAGGAAGGAAGGAAGGAAGGAAGGAAGGAAGGAAGGAAGGAAGGAAGAAAGAAAGAAAGAAAGGAAGAAAGGAAGAAAGAAAGTCAGGGGAATTTGAAGCAAATTCAAGACCATCCTGGGAACTTCATGGTGAGCTACATAGAGAGACCTTGTCTAAAACAAAATAACGCTTTGTGACCCAGCAAGTCAGATGAGTTGAAGAAAAATAGTGGAGCTAGTAGTTCTTAAGCACTGGGTATAAATTACTTCCTTACCACTTTCCTGGAAATCTTGAACAGGGCTCGAACACTCGGGTGTAAGGGGTGCCCTTGTTTCAACAGAAGCAAGAGGAGACAACTCTTCATTTTGGCTTTGGTTCATCAGCTGCCTCTGGTGAAACCTAAAAATCAATAATATCTGCTGTCATCTAACACAAGCTGAAAAGGGAAAGCTCTCCTGCTTCATAGGTTAACAATGTTAAGACAGAAACTTAAGAGGTTTGCAAGGGGTCTCACTAGCCATTGGCAAACCACAGTCTACTTTGAAAGCATTATGTAAAAAAAATTTTTAAATGTTTTTATTAATTGTTGGACAAAGATGATAACAGCACATGCCTATAAACCCAGCACTGTGGAGGTAGAGGCAGCAGAGTCAGTAGCTCAAAGTCACCCTCTCCTACATAATGAGTTGAAGGTCAATCCAGTTACATAAGACCCTGTCTTTATACAGTTAATTGTCTAGCCCACCTTATACAAACACAATTTCATATGAAAAACACGAAAAGACTCTGATAAAAGAAGTGACTACTAAACACTCTGACCATGCTTAGCACTTAACATGTTACATGAGACACCTATATTACAAGTCCAGGTGTTGAGGCTTAAACCTAGGGCCTCACACATGCAAGGCAAACCTACCACTGGGCTATAACCCTGGCATTGGAAAATATCCATTCCTCCATTATCATTCTTATCATATTGTTTGGTTGTCCCACTCAAGAAGTGATTAGCAAAGCAACTGCCGTGGAACAAGCCACACTGTGTAAATCCGCAGTGACAAAGGGCGCAAGTGTCCAGATGTGTGCCTTCGAGCCACTGGGAAGTCTGAGGTACCTTCATCTCCACATCCATCAGCTGCCATAAACAAACGGGCTCACCTCTGTTTACTCAGAATCTTCTCTAGTTTGGCATCCTCTGCAGTTTGAAGGCCCAGTGCAGAACTCAGAGGACAGACCGTAGCCAGGTACTGGACAAGCTGGATGTGCTGGCCGGGCCGGTATGCTCTCCCTTTGCCTTGACTATAGAGCCACTCGGCTTTCAAACTGGGGGAGTAAGAAAGAGATGATGGCACAGCAGTGGTCAAAACACAACGGTAAGCAACAGTGATCTTCCTTCTGAATTTACCTTATAAAACCACTGGATGTTTTTTCATAAATAAAATTTACTCAAGTTTCACTTACTTATTTTTAGTTATTTCAGGCATGTTCCTGCAAGTGCACATGTGCATGAGAACTCGTGTACATGTGCAGTGGAGGCCAGAGGATGAGGCTGGGTATCTTCTATAGCTCTCCACTTTATTTTTTGAGATAAGGTCTCTCTTGGAGCTCACCTTTTGGCTAGGCTGGCTGGCCAGCAAGCTCCAGTAATCTGCCCATCCCCCCTCTTCAGCACTAGGATTACAAATGTGGGCTACACTCCCTGGTTTTCAATTTATATTCTTAACTCACTTCCTTTGGTCTTATGTTTAAATTTTTTATAATAATTAGAGGCACCCTGTTTATGCTAGTGATTCCAAATATTTCTAAATTATTTTCAAAGAAACAATGAGCATTCTCTCCATTTATTTTGTCAAACAGAAGCAATCTATAAGCTCTTAGTGGCAGTTTTAAAAAATACCTAATTGGTCATTTTTTAAACTGCTAAATAGATGGAATTAAATACATTAATTCTTTCTTTCCTATGCAAAATTTGTCACTAAATTCTTATTTCATGTAAGTAGTATAATTAATGAAAATTACAGAATTTCACCGTTTTGTAACCCTTAATGCATGAATGGTTTTGGGCATGGGTCATTAATAGCTATTCTTAACAAGACAGACAACCAGACATGAGTACAATCCAGTAGCATCTACAAAGTAGTACTCTCCTTAAAACCTCAAAACTAGCTAGGCATGGTGGCGCATGCTTTATTCCTAGCACTCACAAGGCAGAGGCAGCCTGGTCTACACAGTGAGTTCCAAGACAGCTAGGGCTATGTAGGGCTTGTCTCTAAAATGAATAAATAAATAAATAAACAAACAAACAAATAAATAAAACCTCAAACTGAATCTGAGCACATCTTCATACCCAACCACCAATTTTTAGATAATACAGGGTAGAGGAAGATGCCAAACATGCAGGAAATTATCTGAGAACCACCCAGTCAGCTTATGTAGTACACAACCAATGTAGTACACAACTGTGATGAACTGGTGGTCTTGTTTAATTGTTTTGTTTGTTTGTTTGTTTGAGACAGGGTTTCTCTGTTGTAACTCTGGCTGTCCTGGAACTCACTCTGTAGACAAGGTTGGTCTCAAACTCACAGAGATCTGCCTGCCTCTGCCTACAAGTGCTGGGATTAGAGGTGTGCATCACCACCACCTAAAAATTTTGTTTAATTTTGTTGTTGCTTTTGGAGATTAGGCCTCAAGTATCCTGGACTGGCCTTGAACTTGCTATATAGCTGCCTCCCAAGTGTTGTGCTTACTGACTTGCTTGATATTTAAAAATACTAAAACATTAGAGCAGGCTGAGGATATGGTTTAGATGGGAGGGCATGACCTGCCACGCATGAAGCCCTGGATTCAGTCCCAGGACCATATGAAGCCAGCACAGAAGCAGGCATCAAGATCATCCTTGGTCACACAGAGAGCTCAAGACCAACCTGGGCTACATAAGACCGTGTCTCAAAAGAGAGAGAGAAATTTACAATCACAACACATGGCTTGCCTCTGGGGAACGATGGTTTCATTTTTTAAGATGCATTTAAAGGGCCAGCAGGTAAAAGCGCTTGTTCCTCAGACCAAATGACCTGAGTTCAACCCCAGAAACCTATATAAAAAGCCAGGTGCAGTGGTATACATCTGTAATCCCAGCATTCTACCGCAAAAGCAGAGCAGAAACAGAAGAGCCGGACATCAAGCCTGCAGTATGAAGTAGAAACAAGAACAGAAACCTTGCTCCAAGAAGGTAGGGGAAAGAGAACCAACTCCCAAAAGAATTTAAGAAGTGAAGGCTAAAATCTGTGCTGAGTCCATAAATTCATAGTCTTTGCGGGCAAAAAGCGAAAGGAGGCATATTAAGGAGCATAACTCATCATCCTCTCTATCTCCATATCCCTGAGGCTCTGATTGAAGCATCTAATGATCAAGCAACAGTCTCTAGAAGACACAACCTTGATGAGGGACAAGTTCCCGGGTCCAAGATGCAGAGACCATCAAGGATCTAAAGATGGGTTCACAGGCATGAGAAGGTGAGACCCAAACAGTATAGTATGCCTGTTGCACGTTCCAAATTGAAAAGCCATGTGCATAGAGGTATCATAACAGGCCCCTGGATTCTAAAATACTATTAATACCCCTTTACACATATATGATAGATAGGTGACAAGCTTTAGTGGGATTATTCTGAGATCTTATATCACATCCATAACATGGTTTCTAGTAAAAAGTTACAACTTCCAAGCAATCAACAAAAGAACTTTTAGAAAGTAGACTGTTGTAGGTTTGGCATTTAGACTTATTATTTCCAATCTCTAGGGCTGATAGTCACTTTATTTTTTTTTAATTTTATGTGTATAGGTATTTTGCCTGCATGTATATCTATATATCACATACATACGTGATATACTTGAGAGGATACTTAAAAAGGGCATAGCGGGCTGAAGAGATGGCTCAGCAGTTAAGAGCACTGTTCTTCCAGAGGTCAATTCCCAGCAACCACTTGGTAGCTCACAACCATGTATACTGGTGTCTGATACCCTCTTCTGGCATGCAGGTGTACATACAGATACAGCATATATATACATATATATATGTATATATATATTAAAAAAATTAAAAGGGCTATAGGATCCCCTAGAATTGGAGTTACAGCTGGTTGTGAGCCGTTGTTTGGATGCAGGGAATGGAATGCAGTTAGAGCAGCCAGTGTTCATACCTGCTGAGCTATCTCTCCATCCCCCCTTTTTTTCCATATATAGTTGCTCTGTAGTTGAGCATGATTTTGAATTTCTGATCCTCCTACTTCCATCTCACCAGTGCTAGAATCACAGGCATGCACCACCATGGCCAGTTTTACAAGAAAACCAGGGCTCTGAAATTGTCTCATAGTGAACTGAAACTTGCTCTTTTCTGGCTAGCCAGCAGTCTATCCATTTCTGCCACTCCCTTCTATACTTTGCTTTTCACCTGGGTTCTGGGGATTCAAACTCAGGTCCTCATGCTTACAGAACAAAGGCTTCAAGCATGCTACACAAGCACTCTACCAACCGAGCTGTATTCCCTAGGCCTGATTTTTCTTTGTTTTTTTGTTTTTTCAAGACAGGATAACTCTGGCTGTCCTAGAACTCATTCTGTAGACTAGGCTGGCCTCTGAACTCACAGAGATCTGCCTGCCTCTGCCTCCTGAGTGCTGGGATTAAAGGTGTGCCACCACCACCCGGAAGCCCCTTTTTGTAGCCCAGGCTGTTCTAGAATCAACAATGTATCCCAGGATGACAGTGACCTCCTAATTCTTCTACCTCTACTTCTTAAGTGCTAGGATTACTAGTATGTGCCACCACACCTTGCTCCAAGCCCTGATACTTATTTTCTGTCCTTTCTAAGAAAGGAGTGATACTCCTAAATAATCAGCAAATAGTCTACACTATGATTACACTAGTATTTTTAATTTCTAAACATGCACTTTAAAAAATTCAACAATTGGAGCTAGAGAGATGGTTCAGTAGTTAAAAGCACTAGCTGTTCTTCCAGCAGATGGGGAGTTCAAACCCCAGAACCCACATGACAGTTCACAATTGTCTGTAACTCCAGTTCTAGGGGATGTGACACCAATGCACATAAAATTTTTTAAAATTTGTTTTAATTATAAAAAAAACTCAACAATTAACCTGTAGCAAACTAGAATTGATCTTTCTAGTAACTTCCATGATTGTTGCCAAGTTAAACAAATCATGTTCACCTTTCCTTCTGAGAAATCACATATCCGTCTAGTACTCTGAGATTTAAGCACCAGCTGACGATGTATGGCCGATAGTCAAACCCTGGAATGGATGGGGTTGCCATCACACAAGGGTTGTTCATGATCGACAACTGCTCCAATTCACTTAAAGAGGCCAAAAACGAGATCTGCAACAAAAACATCTTTGTTGAACAAATGAATGTTCAGTGTCAAGCACAGGGTTTCTGCTGATCACATAACTTTGGCAGCATTTGAGAAAGTCACAATTCCCACTTGTTCTAAAAAGCATCAAGCAACACTACTATTAGTTACTGACTTCCAAAACTCGAAAAACCTGGCCACTGTCCTTGCCGCACAGTAGAAAGTATCAGCATTATTTCCTGGTTAAGAAAAACGCATTTACTTTTCTTGAAGCAAGGTCTCATTTAGCCCAGGCTGATCTTTCGCTTCTAAGCCTCCTGGTTCCACTTACCAAGTGCTGGAGTTACTGACATGCAAAACTTTGTCTGAGAAAATTCTATTTGAAAACATAATAGCAGCTAGGGAAATGTGGACAGGTCTTACTGGCTCCTATAAAAAAGAGCCAAAATGTCTCTCTCCTACCAATCACCACTGTGATGATAACTGCAGCATTACAACTGAAATTTAGCCTGATGACCTGCCACTGTTAAGAAAAAGTAGAAAGAAAAATAACAACGCTCTAGGGTCAAGTGTTTTGCTGGTGTGGCATTTTTCTCCCATATGGTCACAGTCTAAAAGAGCTCTCCAACCTCTCCTGTCTCTCTGGACTTCCCTTTCCTGGATCCCACAGAGTACTAGACTTCTTCCTGGTTCCCACAGAATAACTTCAAATTTTACCTCATTTAAGTCTCGGATTTCGTTTTCTGCCAAAGACAATATAGAAAGACTTCTGGGTAGATAAGTAGGTGCCATTCTAAGAGAGGTGATGATGTTTCCATGTAAAAGCAAGGTCTTGAAAGAAAAAAATTACAAATCAACAAATTATAAATAAATTGATTTGACAATGCCAAAATGGTGCACACAAGAATAAAAAGATGTATTTTGTTATACTTCTCATCACACATAAATCAAAGATTAATACTTAGAAGGCACACTCAACAAGGATTTAAGACTTATCCAAGAACACATTGTTAATGTAGTAGCTAGTTATGTTATGATGCACTAATATGCAATACAATTTAAGTTAATACACAAAGCAATTTCTAACATAGCTATTTAATTCCTTTTAAAACATCAAAATAAAGCAGGGTGTGGTGATACATGCTTTTAATCACTGGGGAGGCAGAGGCAAGCTGATCTCTGAGTTTGAGGCCCACCTGGTCTACATAGCAAGTTCCAAGACAGGCAGGACTACACAAAGAATCCTTACCTCAAAAAACAAACAAACAACAAAACCCCACCAAAACTCACATCAAAATAAGGACTAGAGAAATAGCTCCATGAGTAGGTATGTTTGCTCTGCAACCATAAGGACAGAATCCCCAGGACCCACATAAAAAGCTGGACCTGGTGGCTCATACCTGTGGCCCCAGTACTGGGGAGCAAAAATAAGTGGATTTCTGGTCAGCCAGCCAACAGCTAAAAGAGTAGCTTCCAGTTCAGTGAGAGACTATCTTAACATAATAAGTTAGAGGGAGATAGAGGAAGACACCCAACACCCTGTTCTGGCCTCTGCACACAGAGGTGTGTTCATCTGCACTCATGTCAATGCACCAAACTCACATCTACCACAGACACACACATTCACACTAAAAGAATCACATAGATGGCAAATATTGAAAGAGAGACAGATAAGCCACAATTCGTCTTTACAACTACATTTTTTTGCTTATTAGAAGCCAAAGGAAGGTAGAAATTGTTGCTTGCAGATACAATTGACTCATATTAAGTGAGCAATAATCAAGAATAAATCCAAGGGGTGGAGAGACCTTTCAATGGGTAAGAGTGCTTACTGCTCTTGCAGAGACCTCTGTTTAGTTCCCATACCAGTAGCTCACAACCACCTGTAACTCCAGCTCCAGGCTATCCAATGTCCTCTCTGTCTTCCTATACATCTGCATGTATGTAGAATATGTACAGACAACCACGCATGCACACACATGCAATAAATAAAGAAATTAATCTTTTTAAAATAGTAAGTCCAAGATACTCTAAACATTCACCATACATTCCAGGAAAAAAAAAAAAAATTCTAACAAAAAGAAAAAATGCACGAAATATCTAATCATCCTTAATTCCTTTGAATTCTCTTAGCATTTATCAGGATAGCTGGATACATCAAATTGTTTAGAATTATTGTTGCTATAAACTGATTTCTGTTGTTAGGTGATAGTGGCACATGCCTTCACTCCCAGTACTCGGGAGACAAAGGCAGATGGATCTCTGAGCTTGAGGCCAGTTTGATCTACAGAGCAACTTCCAGAACAGCCAAGGCTCCACAGAGAAACCCTGTCTCAAAAAAAAAAAAAAAAAAAAAAAAAAAAATATATATATATATATATATATAGAGAGAGAGAGAGAGAGAGAGGGGAGAGGGGGGAGGGGGAGAGAGAGAACACTTCAGATTCTACTTCTAAGACCTGAAGACTGAAGCGTCTATCTAGTGCTATTTAATTAAGCAAAAATGAAAAAAAATCTCTACATATGATTTTGTTTTAGATTTTATTACTTATTTTATGTACATATGTGTTTTGCCTACATGTATGTCTATGAACCCATGTGTGTACCTGATGTCTGTGGAAACCAGAAGAGGGAACTGGATCCCCAGGAACTAGGATTACAGATAGCCCTGAGCCACCACATGGTGCTGGAAATCAAACCCTGATCCTCTGGAACAGCAGTCAGTGCTTTTAACCATTGAGCCATCTCTCCACCCTCCATGTTTTTTAAATGAAACTAATTTTGTTAATTAAGTTATACTTAGTATTGAAAACAGCATTCTTGAGAATAGAAAAAAACAAACTCATAAACAAATACAGACAGACACATACACACATACACACACACACACATACATACACACACACCCAACAGACAGGTGGACAAAGACTTAGACAAATGATCACTTGAGTCCAATCTAGACAACACAGTAATACCTCACCTAAAAAACAAGGTAAAGCTGGACTTGGTGGCACATGCCTTTAATCCCAGCATTCAAGAGGCAGAGGCAGGTAGATCTTGAGTTTGAAACCAGTCTGGTCTACATAGCCAGTTCCAGGACAGACGGACAGAACTGCATAATAGAAATGCCCTAGCTCAAAACAAACAAACAAACAAAAACAAGTTTAGGATAGATTACCAGAATACTATATACTTACTAAAACCACTAGCATTAGCTAGCTTAAAATGAAGGGAATCCATCATGTTCAGAGGATGGGAAATAAGTTCCTAAATTTTTACAACAAAGACAACCTAGCAAACATAGCAGCAAACCCCTGTGATTCCAGCACTGTGGAGAGAGGAAGAAAGATCTTGATGATCTGGAGAGGTTAGCTAGTAACATGTTGGGTGGTGGTGGTACATGCCTTTAATCCAAGTGCTGACCCTGACTCTGGATTCCTGCCTCTGACTTCCTGCAGAGGCAGGAAGATCTCTGTGAGTTCGAGATCAGTCTGGGCTATGAAGCAAGTTTCAGGACAGCCAGAGTTACAGAGAGAAACCCTGTCTCAAAAAACAAAAAACAAACAAACACCACCAACAACAAAAACCAGTAACTGAAGATCCACTTACCTTCAGAGATATCAGCTTCGATAGATCACCTATCTGAGGTATGTTATTGTCTGACAAATCAAGGTGTTGTAGAGCTATACAGCTATTGATTTGCTCCATAGTCTATTATAAGAAAAGTATCACATTATTCAGTACACTTAAAATTAAAAAATAAAAAAAATAAAAAATCGTCCCCTAATTCTTTGAATCTGTGTCCCCTGACTCCCTTTGTCACTAGAAACACAGCAGCGAAGCTGAGCAGGAGAAAGGGAGAAAGCGAGAGCAAATGTAGAAAATAGCTATATTGCAAGCTTTCAAGGCTACCAAGCAATTCACACCATCTCAAATATTTATAGCCCAAAGAAACTTCGGTGACATCTGTTAATAGAGAAAAGAATTTACAAATTGAGAATGAGGTCAAACAGCCTGCTAACTCCTGGCTCTGTGGTCAGGGAGGACCAGAGCAAAGCAGTGTCCTCTAGGCATTACGGGACCACTACACTCATGAACTCACGGCAGCTGTGCTTATCTGCACAAGAACCGCACAAGAGCGAGCCAGTTAACGTTTCAGCATAGAGGGAGAAGGGGTTCCAAGTCCCACCCCTGAGGACCTGTGGACAGTTGATGGTTTCTGAGAAAGAGAGAGTCACTTTTCCTTAAGAGTGTGGTCTCTAGTAAGTCAAACATAATCCAGTGGGTGGCACCACACCCAGGAATACATGGACAGCATAAATTGGACTCAATAAGCTATTTTAAAAAAAGAGGAGGCATCAAGTTGGAAAGGGAGGTGGGGATGGATGTGGAAAGAATTAGGGAAGAAGTAGTAGATGAATGTGATCAAAATATGCTGTATGTTGTATGAGATTCTCCAAGAATGAATTTAAATGTTTTGTTTCTGGTTTTTTGTTTTTGTTTTAATTCAGGGTTCTGCAGTTTCTTGGATGTATGAATTGGGACAAGTTATTAACTTCTCTGTGCTTCAGTTTTCCTATCTACATAATAAGCATACTTCACAGGCTGATATGACCCTATTACAGATAAGGTGTTTAGAAAAGTACTATCATAAGGGAGTTGCTCATTAAAGGCATCTATTATTACCATTTACTCTGGTCCCCTCATCGAGCACATCAGAAAATAAGGCAGAGAAATGCTTATCAACTTATCCAGAATTATATAGTTCCTGAGTGGTAGGAGTAGTAGAATTCAGATCTCTTGACTTTCAAAAGCTTTTTTCCATGTACCATTAAAACTTTTCTTAAAGTTTAACTCAGGAGAGAACCTCTTTCCTCATTATGCTAGTGTTTGATTTGCTTTTTTCAAGTATAACACAGATTTTCTGTTTACATTTAAAAGAATACTATACTGTAGTATATGCTTCAAATCTCTTAAAGTTTATGTTAACACAGATTGTTAACACATTTTCTAGTCTACTTATTTATATATTTAGCAAGTTTCTTTTTCACAGAGAACAGATTTGCAATAAAAAAAAAAAAACTCAAAAATTAATTACCAAGAGAAAAAGCCATTCACCTTCAGGTTATTTCCTGCTAAATTCAGCCATTCCAAATGGACTAGGTCCTTCAGCCCTTCCATGCAGCCAATACTATTATGAGGTAAATTTAATACCCGGAGTTGAGTCAGTTTGGCCACACCCATCATCCGAACCAACCGATTATTAGCCACTGACAACTGTGAAAAGGGAACATTATTATTCCTAGAAACAAAATATGTATGTCCACACACAATAATTTTCCATTATGGCAAATAGTCAAACATTTGTCAAACATTTCCAAAAACGTAAACCCAATTTATACGTTTTTACACATATTATTTACATATATTACCTATAATGTAACTATTGAAGTTTGTTGTTCTAATCAACAAAAATATAGATAAAGCCTAATGCCTATTCCACAGGAAGGATTCATGACTGTAAACCCAGTCATATGGTTGAGAAGGACATAAGCCCCAGTGAAGAAGCTACTGATGATCTTTGCTAAACAAATATAACATACTATCAAAGCGCCTTCTAAATAACTACATATACACCTACAGAACAGTGCTGCTATCAGCTTTATTCAGAGAAGCTTCTTTTTCAGTGGTTACTGATCAAAGTGCAGGAAATAAGCAGCTGTTAAATGCCCAGCCATTAAAAAAAAAAAAAAAAAGTCCAGCCATAAATGAGACATCTATAACATCCTCTTCAAGGTTCTAGGAGTTCAGTGGAGAAAAGGGGTAGAAGAAGGTAAGAGCAGAAGAAAAGAGGAGGAGAGGTATAGAATACTGATTTCTGGTATTACATGGCTGCTGTATCCTTGAATTCAAAGCAGCAAAAGATCGCCATAAGATTGAGCTCTTCAACATGGTGGAGGTGGGGAGAGGAACTTGGAAGGCCCTACCTGTCCCTGAGGATTAATAGACAGTTAATGGTTGACGGAGGAAGGAAAGACATTTTCTTCAGTGGTGTAGCCACTGGTAAGGTGTCTATGCTCCTGTAAACAGATTCTCACTCATGTTCCTGTAAACAACCCTAATGAAATTCATTAAGTCACAAAAAGAGGGGAGGAGGATGAGGAAGAAGAGGAGAAGAAAAAGGGAAAGGAGGAGGAGGAAGGGAAGGCATGAAAAAGCAGGAGAGGCCACTTGAGAAGAGAAAGGGGATTACAGGGACTAGAAAGAAAACGAGAGAGGTGATGGGGATGAACATGATAGAAATACACTGTCATATACAGAAAAATGAAACCCATTGTTAGGTATAATCGGCATATGCTTACACATTTTAAAAATACAGATAAAGCTGAATGGGATGTCTGCCAATTAGTAAAGATATTTGCATATGGATGGTGTATGCTGGGGGGGTTTGTGTGTGTGGTGTTCATTTCCGTGTTGCACGCATGTGAGCGTATAGGTGCACATGCCCATCTGTACACGTGAAAAGCTAGAGCAGAACTTCGTGTATCTGCCTCTATCCCTCTGCGCTGTGTTGCTTTGAGGCAGGCTCTCTCACCGAATTGGAAGCTCACCATTTTGCCAAGTTGGGGGCCAGCTAATTCTCAGGATCTGCCTGTCTCACCCCTCCAATGACAGGGTCACATGTAAGCTATCTGCGCCCATGCTGAGCTTTTATGTGGGCGCTGGAGATCCAAACTCAAGCCATTGTGTTCGCTAGGCCAGAGCTCTTGCCCACTGAGCCATCTCCTAAAGATAGTCTTAACAGATCAATAACTTGAAGATAGAAGCTTCATTAACTGTCTTCATACTGTTTCAGGCAAAACAATGTCTTGAGTATACCTAGGACAATGCTAAGTAAACTGAGAGGAACCAAATAAACACTTCTTTTTTGTTTGGTTTGTTTTGGTGCTGTACTAGCAAGTAAACTTAGGGCTTTGAGTATGCAAAGTTTGCACTCTTAGCACTTAAGTACATCCATAACCCCAATATTCTTAGATGAATAAACTCTTTACCCCTGATATGAAGTAAAAATTGTGTTAACACAATATTTTGTTAACATATAATGTGTTTTTTTTTTCTTTTTTCACTTTTTTTTTTCTGAGACAGGAATTTTCTCTGTTGTAACTCTAGATGTCCTATAACTCACTCTGTATGTAGTCCAGGCTAGCCTCAAACTCACAGAGATCTGCCTGCCTCTACCTCCTGAGTGCTGGGATTAAAGGTATGTGCCAGCACTGCCCAGCTTAATGTTTTCTTTTATAAATACACTTATTTATGGGACTAGAAATGGCTCAGCAATTAAGAGCCCTTGCTGCTCTTCCAGAGAACCAGAGTTCAGTTCCTAGCACCCAAGCTGGGTGGCTCACAACCACGTGTAACTCCAGCTGCAGGGAATCTGATACCCTCTTCTGGCCTGTGCATGTACCCACACACATGGCATACATTCATACAGATATACACAAAAACACATAAATCAAAATTAAAATAAACAAAAAATTTAAAATATGCATTGAGAAAGTGAGTGTGTGTGTGTGTGTGTGTGTGTGTGTGTGTGTGTGTGTGTTTGCAGGCCATCTTGCTGGCCCTATTTCCATTTTATAACAATGCTTCTTTTTCTAGTTCACTATAAATGTAATACATGTATTTGTCTACAGAAACTATCATAAAATCTTAAGGCAACATTTAATGTTTTCCAGGCATGTAGGATAGCTTTTTGGTTTTAATAGTAAGTCTTATGTAACCTATACCTACCTGTATTAACTGTTTGCATTTCTCTAGATTTTCCAGTTTAATAATCTGATTTTTATCCAGAATCAATGTGTGAACATCAGCTTCACAGGGCAAGTTGGGACCTAATTTCTGTAGTCCCTGCCCTGACCAATTCACCACTGATCCTTAAGAAGAGAAGACAACTTGTTAGAAAACAAATATCACAGCTGAGCTGATCGTTATATACTGAGGGGAAAAAAATATGCATATACATGTTTAAAAAAATACACCAGAAAATAACAAGTATCATGAGTTTAAAACTATAGCAATCCAGAGCCATAATGATACATTTTTCCTCAGAATTTACAAGTTACAGACTAGGATTATAGCTCAGAGGTAAAGCCCTTGTCTAGTATGCAAGGCTCTGAGGTTCCCCTATTTTATAGGTATAAATAGCATATAAAAAATAGGACTGAAGTTTCTTTTTTTGGGTTTGGGGTTTGTTTTGCTAGGTTTTAGTTTTTTATGGGTTTTATCCCCCCCCCACACCGTGTGTGTGTGTGTGTGTGTGTGTGTGTGTGTGTGCGCGCGTGTGTGTGTCTGTGTGTGTGTTGGGGGTGGTGTGCATCATGCACACCCAGGGAGACTGCTGGGTATCCTGCTCTGTCACTCTTTTTATTATCTTGACATACACACGAGCCTAGAGCTAGACTAGATGTTAGCAAGCCTCCACTGCACTAGGGTTACAGGCACTGGGGGCTCTTCATATGGGTGCTGGGGATTTGAACTCCAGTCCTCATGGTTTCACAGCAAGTGCTCTTACCAACCGAGCCATCTTCACAGCCCTCACTTTGTTTTTTGAAGTTAGGGTCTCTCACTGGCCTGGAGCTCATCAAATAGGGTATGGTGGTTGGCCAGCAAGCCCAGGATCTGGCTATATCCACCTTCCAGAACTGAGATGACAAGATTCTGCCACCAAACACATTTTTGACCCGGGTTTTGGGAACTGAACTCAGGTTCTCATGCTTGCACAACAAGCACTATGCCAACTAAACTATCTCTACAGTCACTTGGAAGTATTTTGAAAGTCAAAGTATAGTTAATAACCAAAAGAATAAAAATGATTCTCTGATTTCATGAGGTTGGTGTGGAGAAGCCAAACAATCAACATGAAGCCTCAGACCTGGCAGACAGCATTCAGTAAAGCACTGTAGCATGAATCAGACTGTAGCTCCCCTGGTTTGCCACTACAAACAGGTTTCCTTTTCTTTTTGTGAAAGTCCCACAATTAAAGTATTGGCAGGTGTGGGAACTGAGACCTGTCTCCTGGAGGCTGGCTTCCTCCCCACTGTGTCCTCCAAAGTCTTTCCTCAATGTGCAAGTCATTGTGACTCCCTTAGCCTCTCCCACTCCACTTCTGATGAATTCACTTTTCTACTCCTTAAGATGTGGATGACAGCCAGGCGCAGTGATGCACGCCTTCAGTCCCAGCACTAGGGAGATAGAGGCAGGAGGACCTCTGTGAGTTCCAGGCCAACCTAGTCTATATAATGAGTTCCAGGACAGCCAGAGTTACATAGAGAGACCCTGTCTTGAAAAAGCAAAACAAACAAAGATGTAGATGAGTCATGTGTACACACCTTTAATCCCAGCACTAAGGAGACATAGGCAGGGAGATTTCTGTTCATTTTTGGCCAGTCATGGCTACATAATGAGACCCTGTCTTTAACAAACAACAACAACAACAACAAAAAAATATAAACATTGTTCTACATAAAAACATGAGATAATGTAAGAAAAGCACCCAAAATATCATCTGGCTCTTAAAAAGTGTCTCGGTAAATGCTAACTGCTACTGTTGTCTGTTGTCTTGCAGAGCTAGAGAGGTTTAGAAAAGGCAGTAATCAGAGGGGGCGGGGCCAGAGTAACTGCCAATTTCAAATTTACGATCAGACAGGAGCTACCGTGAGAAGTAATTTTTCGGGACTGCTCTCCCAGAGGGTTTCCATGATTTTCGGTTTTTTTAGCACGTGATGCGTTGTGAGCCCCTTCTTGGAGAATGAAAACTATGCTATCCCGGAAAAGCTCACCCAGCGTTCGCACACAATTCCGAAGGGTCGTCACACCTTTAAGCCGAACTCCTCCCCACAAGAATTCAGGGTCCCTAGATCGTGAGCCCAGACTCTACCCCTGTCTGCATCAATCCAGCCAGCTGCTACCAAGCCTCAGAGTGTAACCAAAACAAAAGCTCAGGTCCGGCGCCCCACGGAGGCATCTCCTAGCCACAGTACCCCCAGCCAGCGCAATAGCAAACAAAGACCAAACTCGACCCGGGCACCGGCCTGCAGAATGACGGGGAAGCAACGCCCTTCTGGGTCACCCCCAGATTCTATCACGGGTACTGGCCACTTCCAAGGAAGAGTTGAGGTAGACTGTGATGCGGGGGTCAGATAAGATGCTTCCTGAACGTTCTCGGAACCAATGAGAAGGAGGGGCACATGAAATAAAGATACTGTGCCAATTTCCAGTGGGCACTCGGACCTCAAAGTAAACGTCCCAGAAAGGTCGCTGCAGTCCGAAGCCCACTGCCCAGTCAGGCAAGGGAGAGCGCGGGACCCGGGCGCCGGGCACCGCGAAGGCTCCTGGGGGCTGAAGTCCCTCATACAGCCTTCACGGCAATGCTTCCGGACTGGACCAGAGAGCGGGACTACAACTCCCAGTAGTTACTGCGCTTCAAGGCAGCCTACAACCCCTCATCAAAAGAACTGGTCCAAAACTGCACCTATAAACCCAGGCTTCCTCTTCACACCAAGCAACTATTTAATATGACTTAGCGAAGTTAACTTTGGAATTTAGGGGTGAGGCTCTTCCTACCTTCTCCCGGAGCCAGAGCCCCGTCGGCTCGCGCCACCGCCATACTTGCCGCTTGCTAATGACACCAGGCAACCGTCCTCTCAGCTATTCAGTAGAGCATGTAGTCAGCAGTGGGGCGGTGCAAACTACAACTCCCAGGATGCACAGCACTCAGACGGCCCAATTGGCTGCCTGATGGGAATTGCAGGCTAGAAAGTGAGTGGTAAAAGAGGTCAAGGGACTTTTGTGGGACCTATAGTTGTAAGTGAGCAAGCTGGATTGTTAGATAAACCCTTTCACTCCAGGTCCAGGTGTCTGAGAAATCCGACACTTATACCACCTGGCACACTATAAGGACGTTATTTAAAGTAAACTGAATTTGAGAGCTCATTGCTAGAAGTCTTTATGGCAGCTACCCATTTTGACAATTTTGAACCAAGTTAAAAGGTTTCAGCTTCGCTATAGGAATGCCTAGTAAACATTTTGAGACCGTCAAAATTGATACATTGTATTTGAAATTTTACCTAATTTTACTTAATTAAGTGGATTTAAAGTCTCAGAAACAGACATTTTTGTTTTAAGTGGTGGTTCTTACAAATTTTGACCGAGAAGTATATTTGACACATATGTGGCCAGAACTTTTTTCTGGAATATCCAAAAACAGTTTAAAATAGCTTCCAAAGTTAGGAATACTTATTTTGCCTGGTTGGAAAGGCACAGGCTTATCCTTTTTTTATTTAACTATGGACTCATTAAGATCAGGAGATCAAAATTACAATCTTTGGAAAGACTTGATAGGAGTGAAATTAAGCTAGAGCTTAAAAAGTAACTCAATAGCACCCAGGGAGCTTCCACTTCTGCCCTAGACACTGAACACCATTCTTCCTGAAAGGGCATTTGTAACAGGACACTTGGAAGAAGTTTTAATTTTGGTTTCTTTAAAAATGCAAAATGGCTTTTGGACTAGGTTTATTTCCCATACCAGGTGTGTTGGATGATTATGAGTTCGATTTGGAATGCTCAATGGTGCTATATTTGGTTATGTGCAGATGTTTTGCCATGTGTTGCTTGTCATTATAATTGCCTGCTGCTGGGATTTAGAGGAACTTTTGCTTAGAATGTTGTGGGGATATTTTAGTTATGAAATCATATCCCTGTGTGCAGCTGTTGGGGGAAGGGTGCTTCCTGATGCCTTGCAGCATGTAAAGGCCTTGCTTCCTGTTAACACCTCTGTGCTAATAGCCACTCAGTTCTCCACATGTAGAGGCCATTTGTTTACCTTAATGCAGATGACAGTTACCAATCACCATTGAAGTCTGCAGCCTGGTAATCAGACTCGCCCCAGTTTGGACCCCCCACCATGATAGGCAGCATGTTTGCTGGCAGACCTGGAGAAGTGTTAGGTACCATTCATTTGTATAATAAGACCTGTGTGGGAAGAGAAAAGAATAAAGGACCTGGGAGGAGAACCAAAAGAGGGCTGCCAGAGGAAGAATGGGCCTAAGCCACCCAGGTATTGGATCCCTGAGAATTGTCATGGCTCGTGTTTAATATACCAACAATGATCTAATCAATAGTTTTGTAAAAAAAAAATCAACATTTGGCCATTTATTAACATTAGAGTATAAAAGTTCTGAAGCCCAGAGACCAGGAGTGGGTTGATGGTGGTTTCATAATTCTTGCATAGAAGAACATAGGTTGGAGAGATTGGGTTTGTAGATAGTGAGCTGAGATGCTAGCCTGACTCACTGTCAGCTAGTCCTCTCCGAGCTTAGGACAGCCTAAAAGGCTGTGAAGATTTCTACCTTTCTCTCTTTCTCTATCAAGGCTGCCTGCAAAAGCAGTGAAATTTCTTTCTATCCTTCCTTTCTCTTTCCCTAGATTGAGGGTAAAAAGATTGTAGTGAACAACAAAGGCACGCTGCAGTTTGAGCATTTCTGTTCAGGAAAATCCAGTCACTCAGGCTTCTAACTCCTTTGGCTCACCATTCCGATTCTAAGAGCATTTCCTTTTTTTCCTGGATTCCCTTTTCTCTTTGACACCATTGCCCTTAAAAGGCCTTTTCTGTTTCCCATTAGTTCAGTTTAAAGATAATTTTCTAATTATGAAGAAAGAATAAGGATTTCCCCTTCCAGACCCTTTTTGGAGAACAGCCTTACTATATTTTATGTATAAAAACAAAGCAAGCCAGGCATGGTGGCCCAAACCTTTAATCCCAGCAGTCAGGAGGCAAAGACAGGTTGATCTCTGTGAATTCAAGGCCAGTTTGGTCTACATAGTAAGTTCCAGAATGGCCAGGGCTAAATAACAGACTCTCAAAAGAAAAAAAAAACAAAAGAAGAAGAAAGAAAGAAGAAAATGTAAATATCACTCCATCTCAACAGAAGTGAAAAAACAATTGGAGGGTCAACAAGATGGCTCAGCCAGTAAAGGGACTTGCTGCCAAGACCTGAGTTCTGTGGTTGTTCTTAGTCACATGTGGGTTCCATAAAGAACAGAAAGCAACTTCAGGATGCAAACCTGGAGTCCATGAGAGCATAGGAAACAGTCTCTGCCAACTGAACCCACAGTTCACTTCGTTTAAGTCCTTTATTGTTGAAAGGCAAAATTAATTGACCTCACCTAACAATACAAAGGCCCTTTTTTAGAACAGTGTGGCCTGCAGTCTCAGTCAACTAATGTGGCAATTCTAGACATTCCAGGCAGTCCTGGGTCTCCAGTTTTTCCTTGTAGTCTCTCCTTGCTGATAGCTGTGGGGCAATAAGTTCTCTTCATTAGCAATATTATAAACAAATGCCTTTAGTATGTAAGGAATTAAGGGGCAAGGAACTTTTAACAACTGCCTCAGCCAGGGCTTACATCAGGTACTGGTTACATATCGAGATGCAGACATTAACAGTTACCTATCATTTACATGTTTTCTCCCAAATACCAAGTTCACATATTTCAGAAAGCATTCTCCCACACATTCCAGTGTCTTATCCCTACAGAGTTAATTCTCATAATCCACACAGTAGAAACTGACTACTCACTCCTGAAAGTTGACTTCTGACTTCCACATGTGTGTCATAGCACCCATGTGCACACACACTAAATATATGTAATTAGAAAGAAAGAAGAAAGAAAGAAAGAAAGAAAGAAAGAAAGAAAGAAAGAAAGAAAGAAAGAAAGAAAAAGAGCCAAGTAACTACAGCCAAACCTGTAATCCCAGGACTCTCGTGGCTGAGGCAGGAGAGTAGTATGCCAAGGCCAGCTTTGGCTGCAGAGTCACACCTTATCTCAAAAAAAAAAAAAAAAAAAATCAGCAAACAAAGAAAAACCCAGAGAATAATCATATTTATTTGGGAACAACATTATGCAGTTGTGTTTTGACATTGCAGTACATTGTCGTCTACAAAGTTCATACAAGAAACACTTTTGTTTTCTTTACTGGTTTTGGTTTTTGATTTCTTAAACTGCTAGGGATCAAATCAAGCTCTTTATATCCTAGGCAAGCACTTTACCATTGAGCTACATCTCCAATCAAAAGAAAATTTTTGTTTGTTTTTTGTTTCTCAAGACAGGATCTTTCTGTGTAGTCTTGGCTATCCTGGAACTTTAGGCTGGCCTCAGCCCCGCAAGTGCTGGGATTAAAGGCATGTGCCACCACCACCTGGCCCAAAGGAAACGTTTTAAAGAGAAAGCAGAGGACTTGGCTGATGAGGTGGCTTAGCAGTTAAAAAAAAACTTTCTTTTTGCAGAAGATCAGGGTTTGAGTCCCACATTGCTCCTACATTGCAGCTCAAAATTGTCTATAACTTCAGTTCCAGGGGATCAGATATCCTCTTCTGACTTCTACAAGCACCAGGAGTGCACATACAGTGCACATATCTACATGTAGGCAAAACAGATACACACATAAACGAAAAATATATATACAAAAAAATTAATTTTTTTTTAATGAGGAAAATTATGTTAGATGTTTTGAGTCACAAAAAAGAAGAAAAATACAAGGTACTGGAGAAATGACTCAGTGGTTAAGAGCACTGGCTGCTCTTCCAGAGGACCAGAGTTCAGTTCCCAGCACTCACATGACAACTCACAACCATCTGTAACTTTAGTTCCAGAAGATCCAACACCTTCTTGTGACCTCCATGGGCACTACATGCATATGATGCACAAGTATACATGCAGGCAAAACACTGATACACATAAAATAAGAATAAATAAAATGTCAAAAACATACACACACGTAAAGTGATTTAAGTGTGCTTACAATTTTATGTTAGGCTGCATTCACAGCTATATAGGGGCACTTGTGGCTCACTCAGGTTGGACCCCAAAATGTCCTGCTCTGGATTTCCTTAACCTCCAATTCCCTTTCCTATCCCCTCAGCCCATAAATGTCCCCCAAGCACCTTCCCCAAGAAAGCAGTGGTGGTGGTGGCACACTTTTAATCTCAGCACTCAGAAGGCAGAGGCAGGCATATCTCTGTGAGTTCAAGGCCAGCCTGGTCTTCAGGGTGAGTTCCAAGACAGCCAAAGTCACAACAGAGAAAGCCTGTCTGGAAGAAACAAAAGGGGAGGGGGCAGAAGACTCAACAAGCGGGACACAGAGGCTCATGCCTTTGATCTCAGCACTTGAGAAGCACAGACAGAGGCAGCACAATCTCTGAGAGTTCAAGGTCAGCCTGGACTAGTACCAGGACAACCTAGACTACATAGTAAGACCTTGCATTTAAAAAAAAAAAAAAAAGAAAAAAGAAAGAAAGAAAGAGAGAGAGAGAGAAAGAAAGTATGAAAGAAAGTGAGCAGACACAAGACTTGTTCTCCTGGATTTACACACATCATGCCTAGCAACTAAACATTATCATTTTTACACAAGTCATACTTGTAGAGATAGGTCTACAGTATGGTACCAAAACTGCCTGCTTAACATTCAGTAAAGTTAAGGTAAGGGAATATTTGGGTTTGCCTTTGCTCCATTTTGGTTTTTCTGTTTTCCTGCAGTGGTGGTGATCAGACCAAGGCCTCAACATCCTAGGCAAGCAATGTGTCATTCAGCTACATCCTCAGGTGATAGGAAAGTTTTTAAAGACAAAAATGAAGAGGGTTATGTCGTATTTGTATTTTGAGGCAATACACTTAGTCATATGATTTATAAACAATGGGCAGATGTCCTTGTAGAAGTACTTTTTGTATATGGCTGTGGTGGCCTCAGTGGAAGCTTTTGGTTCAGGAAAGGAAACAGCAATGAAGGGTCATTATGGGAAGATTATTTCCTCTGGTCCAGAGAATAAAATCTTTGACCTCAGTGGAGGCCTAACACTCTAACTGAACAGGTCATTCAGTCATGCTAAAGAAAAAGTAAGGGAAATCCTTTTAATGAGATAATGTACTTTTCCTTCCCAGAATTCCCACCCCAGAACTGTGGCTTACAGAGAGCAGCCATGCTGCTCCACAAGTCAGCATGCTTATTGGAATCACTTTCTTCTTTCTCTTTTCTATGCAAGCTCTTCCTAACACTCTGGCACTCTCGCTCTAAGGGTCCTGTCCTTCCATGTGACTGCTCATCTGCCATGGTGCTGACTTCCAACCCAACAGCCTGGCTTTTTCTCTTCCTCTTCTCTATCTCCCTCCTCTGGGCAGGTGTTGAGATTTAAGTGTGTCTCCTTTGGACTCTTTCTTTTTTGTTTCTTGGAACTCACTATGTAGATCAGTCTGGTCTTGAACTCAAGAGTTCCACTTGCCTCTGCCTCCTGAATCCTTGGATTAATGGTGTGCACCACCATGTCCAGCTTTTTTTTTTTTTAAAGATTTGTTTGATATGTTTTGAGGTAAGTCCGCCAGAGAATACATGGAGGCACTCTTAAAGCCAAATACAAGTCTATATTGCAGGCCCTCGGCTACACAGGGAGCTTGCGCAAATCATGCAGCCTTGAGCCTCACTGTTCTTTGTCTTTTATGCACAAAAACACATCCTGGTTGACACATTTTGGTTAGCAAGAACAGTTAGCAAGGAGCGAAGCTACAGAAGCCAAAAGGCAAGATTAGCATCTTTAAGCACTGTCTTGGTCCTGGCCTGAAGGTGGTGGCACATGCCTTTAATCCCAGCACTCAGGAGGCAGAGGCAGGTAGATCTTTGTGAGTTCGAGGCCAGCTTGGTTTCCAGAGCAAGTTCCAGGACAGCCAGAGTTACAACAGACAAACCTTGTCTCAGAAAAACAAAACAAAAAAGACTGTCCTGGACTCTGGAACTATGGACCAAGTCTTTGCTCCCGTTTTGGCAGGTGTTGGGGCCTACCATGCTGGGTTTTAAGGTCTAAATGGTGCCTTCAACATGATATCAGTTATGCTAAAGTCTGGGGGGGGGGCTGTTACACATAAGCTTACTTTTACTGTTTCTCCTCTTTTCTTTCTTTTTTCTTTTTCTTTTTTCTGAAGTTTTTTGGATTTTTATTTTATGCATATGAGTGTTTGCCTGGAACTGGAGAGGTGACTTAATGGTTAAGAGCATTAGCTGTTTTTAAAATGATCTTGAGTTCAATTTCCAGCACCCACACGGCAGCTCACACCGTCTATTACTATAGTCCCACGGGATGTAATGCCCTCTTCTGGTGTGCAGATATACACGCAGATTAACACCAATATATATAAACAAATAAATCTTAAAAAAAAAAGTTTGCCTGCATTTACATCTGTACACCATGTGAATGTGTGCCCACAATGGCCAGAAGAGGAAATTGGATTCCATATAATTGGGATTACAGATAGTTACGAACCACCATGTAGTATTGGAAATCAAACCCAGTTCCTCTGGAACACCAGCCAGTGCTCTTAACTGCTGAGTTATCTTTCCAGCCCCTAAAGGCCTTTTTAATTTTATCTGTATGTGAGTTTTGCCTTTGTGTATGTATACACACAACATATGTGTCTGGTGACTATGGAAGCTAGAAGAGGGAGTCAGATCCCTTGGAACTGGAGTTGCAGGCAGCTAAGAGCTGCCATGTGGATGCTAAGAACCAAAACCCGATCCTCTGTGAGAACAAGTGATCTTAATTACTGAGCCATCTCTCTATCCCTGGAGATTTTCTTCTAAACTCTAGCAAAATTGTCCTTGAGCTTCCTTTTGAGTATGTTCTTAAACTCTTTTATTAATGAGACTAAGAACCTCAAGAGGAGATCCTCCATTCCCCTGTAACATGTGGCAGCTCTGACAGGAGTTCCCTAAATTTCTAGTAACAGAAAACAAGTCACCATCACAGGGCAGGCCACCAGCAAACTCATACACCAAAGTAGCAGTTCCATTCTTGCCCTTGGCCAGCGCTGTAATAGTCTTGGGTCAAGAATAGAGATGCCAGAAGAAAGTTTTGTTTGCTGGACAGGTTTCTTGTTCTCTCTTCCTCTAAATAAGCATCCCATCCTGGAGGTTATACCTGAAGACATAACCAAAACTCCAGTCCACACTTATCCCTCCTAGTGAACCTGTGTGGAGTTGGACCTCTGGATTTTCATGCTGGGAATGGGTGAGATCTATTCCCCAATTTCATCTCATCTCCTAAATGATTTTAGTATTTGAGGGGAGGATGTCTTAGGAGACATTAAGGATGACAGGGCTTTGTTGAGACCCATTGAAGGAAAGCAATTTCATCCTGGTCAAAAGACTGGAATACTTCTGGTCCTGAGTGAAGATATGACAATCTGATTGCTCCAATAAGTGGAACATTACATACTATTTATTATTTCTTCCCTTGAAAAAACATAAAACATAAAACATGAAACATAAAACCGTCTGTGCCAGGATTGTGAAGGATTTCTGGGTCATTTAATCATATGGGACTTTTTGTTTGTTTGTTTTTTGAGACAAGGTTTGTCTGTTGTAACTCTGGCTGTCCTGGAACTCACTCTATAGACCAGGCTGGCCTCAAAATCACAGAGATTCTCCTGCCTCTGCCTCCCAAGTGCTAGGGTTAAAGGTGAATGCCACCACCATGGAATCTTGTGGAGGTTCCAACTGGGTGTGGTGGCACTGTTGGATCCCCAAAGGCCCAAAACCGGGACACTGCACCCCCACAGAGACTCACAGATGGGATATCGATGCAAATAGCAAGAGGATTTATTCCAGTGCACTGGGACCGTTCTAACATGCAGGATAGAAGCGGCCCCGAGGAGCAAATGGTGAAGCTTTTATTATACAGTTGTTGGGCCCAAACTGAATTGGTACAAGTTGATTAGTTCCCAAATTGTTTTCACATTTTGATAGGTAGGAGGCCAGTTAACCTTTAAATTGATTGGTGTTGGCATATAGCAAGGTCGGGGGCACCAGGAAATGTACACTTAGGGTAAAGTCACTTGCCCAAGGCTATTAGGCTGCGGCTGTAGCTGCCTCTCATTTTAGGAATTTGGGCTGGGTCATAGGGACCTTGAATTAAGCCTGACAATAATTATTTTATGGTTTCTGGGGTTTGCTAGTTCTTGGAACAGGGAGCTCTGGAAAGTACTCAATAATTAATGTATTGAGTAGAGAAATCCTAAGTTCCTATTAAGAGGTGAGGATTAATGCTCAGGACCGGGAAACTCCGGCCTGACAATTGTAAGCAGAAAGTAACACACAAAGAACAGGAAGGGGTTCATGGAATTTTAGAAAGAGGACCATGGGGCCCAGCAGGAGGATCACGACACACTGTTGCGCGTGCCATTGAGCTTGGTCAGGAGAAGAGACATTCTCAGGACAGCGAGAAGAGGCTCACCACGTGTCCAGAAAGGTCCTTGAATGAATTCTCTGAACCCTTCTGTCCCAGCCATGAGCATTTGCTCATGGCTGGGGCAGAAGTGTTCAGAGGACAGCCATGAAGGAAACCCCATGGAAGATGCCTGCCTCCGCAGTGGCAATCCGCAGCCACCCGGTGGCGTATGTTCCCCACTTGATAGTTACTGCATCTGTCTCAACTGGTCTGGAGGCTGAACACTAGTTTCAGAGGGGACTGGAGATGCTTTTGAAACCATTCGCATGACTGTGTCTCAGGGAAGCACAGTAGTTTTGCCCGAAATAGTGTACTCCATGGAGGGAACAATGCATGGCGTTTGTAGAGTTGCAGAACAAAGTCACAAATGAACACCACATCCTGAGGGGTTCAGCGTGGGGTTGGAATGAACATTGTCATCTGTTCATGGAAAGAGAGAATAAAGAATAATGGCCAATGTGGCTGTTTACAAGTCCGAAATGACCCTACAATATTTGATTCAGGACCCACACTGTACGAACTCTCCACAGTCACTACCGTTCATTAAGATCAGCTGTCGAGCATGATTCACTCAGGTGTGACTTACTTCTACACAGTCATTCTCAACATTCCTCAGATTACCACACTTTTCAGAGAGTTTTTCGTGTCGTGAGAACTCCAAAAATCAAATTCTTCTGTTGCTATTGTAACTGTTGTTTGGCAAAGCTACTTCTATCAAACTTAATGCAATATCTGAAGAGCAGGAATTCTTATTCAAAGGCAAGGACAGATTCCGTCAAGCCCCAAATTGGTTGAGCCCTTGTGGGTGAGAACTGCTGGCCTATATGTACAGGCCCTGTTAGAAACGTTGGTTTCTTTTAAGTTGTATATTCAGAATCAGATTTCAAAAATTCACAAAATCAAGAATTTGTGAATACTCTAGAGTTAGAATGTGAAACCCCTCTTCTTTTTTTCTTTTCTTTTCTTTTCTTTTCTTTTCTTTTCTACTCTTTCTTTCTTTTCTCTTTTTTCAGTTTTAAATCTGTGTCTAAGGATCATTTCTAGATTTGTGCACAAACATTTCACACTTCTGACTCTGTCACCCTTGTCTTCCGGTGACAGGCTGTATCCCCAAGCATGACAGTCCATTTCAAAAACAATGATGGACTCAGAAGACGGAGATGTGCTGGCATCCAAGGGGAGAATTATTTTCTGCAAGACAACCTCCAAGTGTTTATGATGCCTGGGTGACTTGCAGTGGCCTGGATTCAGTACTCAGCATCTAGATGTTAGCGGATATATACGGCTACCATTCGAGAAGTTCCAACATCCACATTGGTGACCCCTGCAGAGGTCAGCTCCTGTAAGTTAAGCAACTGAGATTGACCCGTAATGGTGGATGGCAACTTGTTCTTGCCCTGTGGAAAAATGCAAAGAGTAGAATCAGACAAAAGTTATTGTCAGCAGAAACTACCACACAAAGAACAGGACGGGGTTCAAGGAATTTTAGAAAGAGGACCATGGGGCTCAGCAGGAGGATCAGGACACACTGGTGAGGGTGCCATTGAGCTTGGTCAGGAGAAGAGACGTTCTCAGGACAGCGAGAAGAGGCTCACCACGTGTCCAGAAAGGTCCTTGAATGAATTCTCTGAACCCTTCTGCCCCACCCATGAGCATTTGCTCACGGCTGGGGAAGAAGGGTTCAGAGGACAACCATGAAGGAAACTCCATTGAAGTTGCCTGCCTCCGCAGTGGCAATCCGCAGCCACCCGGTGGCGTATGTTCCCCACTTGATAGTTACTGCATCTGTCTCAACTGGTCTGGAGGCTGAACCCTAGTTTTAGAGGGGACTGGAGATGCTTTTGAAACCATTCGCATGACTGTGTCTCAGGGAAGCACAGCAGGTTTGCCCGAAATAGTGTATTCCATGGAGGGAACAATGAATGGCGTTTGTAGAGTTGCAGAACAAAGTCACAAATGAACACCACATCCTGAGGGGTTCAGCGTGGGGTTGGAATGAACATTGTCATCTGTTCATGGAAAGAGAGAATAAAGAATAATGGCCAATGTGGCTGTTTACAAGTCCGAAATGACCCTACAATATTTGATTCAGGACCCACACTGTACGAACTCTCAACAATCACTACCGTTCATTAAGATCAGCTGTCGAGCATGATTCACTCAGGTGTGACTTACTTCTACACAGTCATTCTCAACATTCCTCAGATTACCACACTTTTCAGAGAGTTTTTCGTGTCGTGAGAACTCCAAAAATCAAATTCTTCTGTTGCTATTGTAACTGTTGTTTGGCAAAGCTACTTCTATCAAACTTAATGCAATATCTGAAGAGCAGGAATTCTTATTCAAAGGCAAGGACAGATTCCGTCAAGCCCCAAATTGGTTGAGCCCTTGTGGGTGAGAACTGCTGGCCTATATGTACAGGCCCTGTTAGAAACGTTGGTTTCTTTTAAGTTGTATATTCAGAATCAGATTTCAAAAATTCACAAAATCAAGAATTTGTGAATACTCTAGAGTTAGAATGTGAAACCCCTCTTCTTTTTTTCTTTTCTTTTCTTTTCTTTTCTTTTCTACTCTTTCTTTCTTTTCTCTTTTTTCAGTTTTAAATCTGTGTCTAAGGATCATTTCTAGATTTGTGCACAAACATTTCACACTTCTGACTCTGTCACCCTTGTCTTCCGGTGACAGGCTGTATCCCCAAGCATGACAGTCCATTTCAAAAACAATGATGGACTCAGAAGACGGAGATGTGCTGGCATCCAAGGGGAGAATTATTTTCTGCAAGACAACCTCCAAGTGTTTATGATGCCTGGGTGACTTGCAGTGGCCTGGATTCAGTACTCAGCATCTAGATGTTAGCGGATATATACGGCTACCATTCGAGAAGTTCCAACATCCACATTGGTGACCCCTGCAGAGGTCAGCTCCTGTAAGTTAAGCAACTGAGATTGACCCGTAATGGTGGATGGCAACTTGTTCTTGCCCTGTGGAAAAATGCAAAGAGTAGAATCAGACAAAAGTTATTGTCAGCAGAAACTACCACACAAAGAACAGGACGGGGTTCAAGGAATTTTAGAAAGAGGACCATGGGGCTCAGCAGGAGGATCAGGACACACTGGTGAGGGTGCCATTGAGCTTGGTCAGGAGAAGAGACGTTCTCAGGACAGCGAGAAGAGGCTCACCACGTGTCCAGAAAGGTCCTTGAATGAATTCTCTGAACCCTTCTGCCCCACCCATGAGCATTTGCTCACGGCTGGGGAAGAAGGGTTCAGAGGACAACCATGAAGGAAACTCCATTGAAGTTGCCTGCCTCCGCAGTGGCAATCCGCAGCCACCCGGTGGCGTATGTTCCCCACTTGATAGTTACTGCATCTGTCTCAACTGGTCTGGAGGCTGAACCCTAGTTTTAGAGGGGACTGGAGATGCTTTTGAAACCATTCGCATGACTGTGTCTCAGGGAAGCACAGCAGGTTTGCCCGAAATAGTGTATTCCATGGAGGGAACAATGAATGGCGTTTGTAGAGTTGCAGAACAAAGTCACAAATGAACACCACATCCTGAGGGGTTCAGCGTGGGGTTGGAATGAACATTGTCATCTGTTCATGGAAAGAGAGAATAAAGAATAATGGCCAATGTGGCTGTTTACAAGTCCGAAATGACCCTACAATATTTGATTCAGGACCCACACTGTACGAACTCTCAACAATCACTACCGTTCATTAAGATCAGCTGTCGAGCATGATTCACTCAGGTGTGACTTACTTCTACACAGTCATTCTCAACATTCCTCAGATTACCACACTTTTCAGAGAGTTTTTCGTGTCGTGAGAACTCCAAAAATCAAATTCTTCTGTTGCTATTGTAACTGTTGTTTGGCAAAGCTACTTCTATCAAACTTAATGCAATATCTGAAGAGCAGGAATTCTTATTCAAAGGCAAGGACAGATTCCGTCAAGCCCCAAATTGGTTGAGCCCTTGTGGGTGAGAACTGCTGGCCTATATGTACAGGCCCTGTTAGAAACGTTGGTTTCTTTTAAGTTGTATATTCAGAATCAGATTTCAAAAATTCACAAAATCAAGAATTTGTGAATACTCTAGAGTTAGAATGTGAAACCCCTCTTCTTTTTTTCTTTTCTTTTCTTTTCTTTTCTTTTCTACTCTTTCTTTCTTTTCTCTTTTTTCAGTTTTAAATCTGTGTCTAAGGATCATTTCTAGATTTGTGCACAAACATTTCACACTTCTGACTCTGTCACCCTTGTCTTCCGGTGACAGGCTGTATCCCCAAGCATGACAGTCCATTTCAAAAACAATGATGGACTCAGAAGACGGAGATGTGCTGGCATCCAAGGGGAGAATTATTTTCTGCAAGACAACCTCCAAGTGTTTATGATGCCTGGGTGACTTGCAGTGGCCTGGATTCAGTACTCAGCATCTAGATGTTAGCGGATATATACGGCTACCATTCGAGAAGTTCCAACATCCACATTGGTGACCCCTGCAGAGGTCAGCTCCTGTAAGTTAAGCAACTGAGATTGACCCGTAATGGTGGATGGCAACTTGTTCTTGCCCTGTGGAAAAATGCAAAGAGTAGAATCAGACAAAAGTTATTGTCAGCAGAAACTACCACACAAAGAACAGGACGGGGTTCAAGGAATTTTAGAAAGAGGACCATGGGGCTCAGCAGGAGGATCAGGACACACTGGTGAGGGTGCCATTGAGCTTGGTCAGGAGAAGAGACGTTCTCAGGACAGCGAGAAGAGGCTCACCACGTGTCCAGAAAGGTCCTTGAATGAATTCTCTGAACCCTTCTGCCCCACCCATGAGCATTTGCTCACGGCTGGGGAAGAAGGGTTCAGAGGACAACCATGAAGGAAACTCCATTGAAGTTGCCTGCCTCCGCAGTGGCAATCCGCAGCCACCCGGTGGCGTATGTTCCCCACTTGATAGTTACTGCATCTGTCTCAACTGGTCTGGAGGCTGAACCCTAGTTTTAGAGGGGACTGGAGATGCTTTTGAAACCATTCGCATGACTGTGTCTCAGGGAAGCACAGCAGGTTTGCCCGAAATAGTGTATTCCATGGAGGGAACAATGAATGGCGTTTGTAGAGTTGCAGAACAAAGTCACAAATGAACACCACATCCTGAGGGGTTCAGCGTGGGGTTGGAATGAACATTGTCATCTGTTCATGGAAAGAGAGAATAAAGAATAATGGCCAATGTGGCTGTTTACAAGTCCGAAATGACCCTACAATATTTGATTCAGGACCCACACTGTACGAACTCTCAACAATCACTACCGTTCATTAAGATCAGCTGTCGAGCATGATTCACTCAGGTGTGACTTACTTCTACACAGTCATTCTCAACATTCCTCAGATTACCACACTTTTCAGAGAGTTTTTCGTGTCGTGAGAACTCCAAAAATCAAATTCTTCTGTTGCTATTGTAACTGTTGTTTGGCAAAGCTACTTCTATCAAACTTAATGCAATATCTGAAGAGCAGGAATTCTTATTCAAAGGCAAGGACAGATTCCGTCAAGCCCCAAATTGGTTGAGCCCTTGTGGGTGAGAACTGCTGGCCTATATGTACAGGCCCTGTTAGAAACGTTGGTTTCTTTTAAGTTGTATATTCAGAATCAGATTTCAAAAATTCACAAAATCAAGAATTTGTGAATACTCTAGAGTTAGAATGTGAAACCCCTCTTCTTTTTTTTCTTTTCTTTTCTTTTCTTTTCTTTTCTACTCTTTCTTTCTTTTCTCTTTTTTCAGTTTTAAATCTGTGTCTAAGGATCATTTCTAGATTTGTGCACAAACATTTCACACTTCTGACTCTGTCACCCTTGTCTTCCGGTGACAGGCTGTATCCCCAAGCATGACAGTCCATTTCAAAAACAATGATGGACTCAGAAGACGGAGATGTGCTGGCATCCAAGGGGAGAATTATTTTCTGCAAGACAACCTCCAAGTGTTTATGATGCCTGGGTGACTTGCAGTGGCCTGGATTCAGTACTCAGCATCTAGATGTTAGCGGATATATACGGCTACCATTCGAGAAGTTCCAACATCCACATTGGTGACCCCTGCAGAGGTCAGCTCCTGTAAGTTAAGCAACTGAGATTGACCCGTAATGGTGGATGGCAACTTGTTCTTGCCCTGTGGAAAAATGCAAAGAGTAGAATCAGACAAAAGTTATTGTCAGCAGAAACTACCACACAAAGAACAGGACGGGGTTCAAGGAATTTTAGAAAGAGGACCATGGGGCTCAGCAGGAGGATCAGGACACACTGGTGAGGGTGCCATTGAGCTTGGTCAGGAGAAGAGACGTTCTCAGGACAGCGAGAAGAGGCTCACCACGTGTCCAGAAAGGTCCTTGAATGAATTCTCTGAACCCTTCTGCCCCACCCATGAGCATTTGCTCACGGCTGGGGAAGAAGGGTTCAGAGGACAACCATGAAGGAAACTCCATTGAAGTTGCCTGCCTCCGCAGTGGCAATCCGCAGCCACCCGGTGGCGTATGTTCCCCACTTGATAGTTACTGCATCTGTCTCAACTGGTCTGGAGGCTGAACCCTAGTTTTAGAGGGGACTGGAGATGCTTTTGAAACCATTCGCATGACTGTGTCTCAGGGAAGCACAGCAGGTTTGCCCGAAATAGTGTATTCCATGGAGGGAACAATGAATGGCGTTTGTAGAGTTGCAGAACAAAGTCACAAATGAACACCACATCCTGAGGGGTTCAGCGTGGGGTTGGAATGAACATTGTCATCTGTTCATGGAAAGAGAGAATAAAGAATAATGGCCAATGTGGCTGTTTACAAGTCCGAAATGACCCTACAATATTTGATTCAGGACCCACACTGTACGAACTCTCAACAATCACTACCGTTCATTAAGATCAGCTGTCGAGCATGATTCACTCAGGTGTGACTTACTTCTACACAGTCATTCTCAACATTCCTCAGATTACCACACTTTTCAGAGAGTTTTTCGTGTCGTGAGAACTCCAAAAATCAAATTCTTCTGTTGCTATTGTAACTGTTGTTTGGCAAAGCTACTTCTATCAAACTTAATGCAATATCTGAGGAGCAGGAATTCTTATTCAAAGGCAAGGACAGATTCCGTCAAGCCCCAAATTGGTTGAGCCCTTGTGGGTGAGAACTGCTGGCCTATATGTACAGGCCCTGTTAGAAACGTTGGTTTCTTTTAAGTTGTATATTCAGAATCAGATTTCAAAAATTCACAAAATCAAGAATTTGTGAATACTCTAGAGTTAGAATGTGAAACCCCTCTTCTTTTTTTTTTTTTCTTTTCTTTTCTTTTCTTTTCTTTTCTTTTCTACTCTTTCTTTCTTTTCTCTTTTTTCAGTTTTAAATCTGTGTCTAAGGATCATTTCTAGATTTGTGCACAAACATTTCACACTTCTGACTCTGTCACCCTTGTCTTCCGGTGACAGGCTGTATCCCCAAGCATGACAGTCCATTTCAAAAACAATGATGGACTCAGAAGACGGAGATGTGCTGGCATCCAAGGGGAGAATTATTTTCTGCAAGACAACCTCCAAGTGTTTATGATGCCTGGGTGACTTGCAGTGGCCTGGATTCAGTACTCAGCATCTAGATGTTAGCGGATATATACGGCTACCATTCGAGAAGTTCCAACATCCACATTGGTGACCCCTGCAGAGGTCAGCTCCTGTAAGTTAAGCAACTGAGATTGACCCGTAATGGTGGATGGCAACTTGTTCTTGCCCTGTGGAAAAATGCAAAGAGTAGAATCAGACAAAAGTTATTGTCAGCAGAAACTACCACACAAAGAACAGGACGGGGTTCAAGGAATTTTAGAAAGAGGACCATGGGGCTCAGCAGGAGGATCAGGACACACTGGTGAGGGTGCCATTGAGCTTGGTCAGGAGAAGAGACGTTCTCAGGACAGCGAGAAGAGGCTCACCACGTGTCCAGAAAGGTCCTTGAATGAATTCTCTGAACCCTTCTGCCCCACCCATGAGCATTTGCTCACGGCTGGGGCAGAAGGGTTCAGAGGACAACCATGAAGGAAACTCCATTGAAGTTGCCTGCCTCCGCAGTGGCAATCCGCAGCCACCCGGTGGCGTATGTTCCCCACTTGATAGTTACTGCATCTGTCTCAACTGGTCTGGAGGCTGAACCCTAGTTTTAGAGGGGACTGGAGATGCTTTTGAAACCATTCGCATGACTGTGTCTCAGGGAAGCACAGCAGGTTTGCCCGAAATAGTGTATTCCATGGAGGGAACAATGAATGGCGTTTGTAGAGTTGCAGAACAAAGTCACAAATGAACACCACATCCTGAGGGGTTCAGCGTGGGGTTGGAATGAACATTGTCATCTGTTCATGGAAAGAGAGAATAAAGAATAATGGCCAATGTGGCTGTTTACAAGTCCGAAATGACCCTACAATATTTGATTCAGGACCCACACTGTACGAACTCTCAACAATCACTACCGTTCATTAAGATCAGCTGTCGAGCATGATTCACTCAGGTGTGACTTACTTCTACACAGTCATTCTCAACATTCCTCAGATTACCACACTTTTCAGAGAGTTTTTCGTGTCGTGAGAACTCCAAAAATCAAATTCTTCTGTTGCTATTGTAACTGTTGTTTGGCAAAGCTACTTCTATCAAACTTAATGCAATATCTGAAGAGCAGGAATTCTTATTCAAAGGCAAGGACAGATTCCGTCAAGCCCCAAATTGGTTGAGCCCTTGTGGGTGAGAACTGCTGGCCTATATGTACAGGCCCTGTTAGAAACGTTGGTTTCTTTTAAGTTGTATATTCAGAATCAGATTTCAAAAATTCACAAAATCAAGAATTTGTGAATACTCTAGAGTTAGAATGTGAAACCCCTCTTCTTTTTTTTTTTTCTTTTCTTTTCTTTTCTTTTCTTTTCTACTCTTTCTTTCTTTTCTCTTTTTTCAGTTTTAAATCTGTGTCTAAGGATCATTTCTAGATTTGTGCACAAACATTTCACACTTCTGACTCTGTCACCCTTGTCTTCCGGTGACAGGCTGTATCCCCAAGCATGACAGTCCATTTCAAAAACAATGATGGACTCAGAAGACGGAGATGTGCTGGCATCCAAGGGGAGAATTATTTTCTGCAAGACAACCTCCAAGTGTTTATGATGCCTGGGTGACTTGCAGTGGCCTGGATTCAGTACTCAGCATCTAGATGTTAGCGGATATATACGGCTACCATTCGAGAAGTTCCAACATCCACATTGGTGACCCCTGCAGAGGTCAGCTCCTGTAAGTTAAGCAACTGAGATTGACCCGTAATGGTGGATGGCAACTTGTTCTTGCCCTGTGGAAAAATGCAAAGAGTAGAATCAGACAAAAGTTATTGTCAGCAGAAACTACCACACAAAGAACAGGACGGGGTTCAAGGAATTTTAGAAAGAGGACCATGGGGCTCAGCAGGAGGATCAGGACACACTGGTGAGGGTGCCATTGAGCTTGGTCAGGAGAAGAGACGTTCTCAGGACAGCGAGAAGAGGCTCACCACGTGTCCAGAAAGGTCCTTGAATGAATTCTCTGAACCCTTCTGCCCCACCCATGAGCATTTGCTCACGGCTGGGGAAGAAGGGTTCAGAGGACAACCATGAAGGAAACTCCATTGAAGTTGCCTGCCTCCGCAGTGGCAATCCGCAGCCACCCGGTGGCGTATGTTCCCCACTTGATAGTTACTGCATCTGTCTCAACTGGTCTGGAGGCTGAACCCTAGTTTTAGAGGGGACTGGAGATGCTTTTGAAACCATTCGCATGACTGTGTCTCAGGGAAGCACAGCAGGTTTGCCCGAAATAGTGTATTCCATGGAGGGAACAATGAATGGCGTTTGTAGAGTTGCAGAACAAAGTCACAAATGAACACCACATCCTGAGGGGTTCAGCGTGGGGTTGGAATGAACATTGTCATCTGTTCATGGAAAGAGAGAATAAAGAATAATGGCCAATGTGGCTGTTTACAAGTCCGAAATGACCCTACAATATTTGATTCAGGACCCACACTGTACGAACTCTCAACAATCACTACCGTTCATTAAGATCAGCTGTCGAGCATGATTCACTCAGGTGTGACTTACTTCTACACAGTCATTCTCAACATTCCTCAGATTACCACACTTTTCAGAGAGTTTTTCGTGTCGTGAGAACTCCAAAAATCAAATTCTTCTGTTGCTATTGTAACTGTTGTTTGGCAAAGCTACTTCTATCAAACTTAATGCAATATCTGAAGAGCAGGAATTCTTATTCAAAGGCAAGGACAGATTCCGTCAAGCCCCAAATTGGTTGAGCCCTTGTGGGTGAGAACTGCTGGCCTATATGTACAGGCCCTGTTAGAAACGTTGGTTTCTTTTAAGTTGTATATTCAGAATCAGATTTCAAAAATTCACAAAATCAAGAATTTGTGAATACTCTAGAGTTAGAATGTGAAACCCCTCTTCTTTTTTTCTTTTCTTTTCTTTTCTTTTCTTTTCTTCTCTCTTTCTTTCTTTTCTCTTTTTTCAGTTTTAAATCTGTGTCTAAGGATCATTTCTAGATTTGTGCACAAACATTTCACACTTCTGACTCTGTCACCCTTGTCTTCCGGTGACAGGCTGTATCCCCAAGCATGACAGTCCATTTCAAAAACAATGATGGACTCAGAAGACGGAGATGTGCTGGCATCCAAGGGGAGAATTATTTTCTGCAAGACAACCTCCAAGTGTTTATGATGCCTGGGTGACTTGCAGTGGCCTGGATTCAGTACTCAGCATCTAGATGTTAGCGGATATATACGGCTACCATTCGAGAAGTTCCAACATCCACATTGGTGACCCCTGCAGAGGTCAGCTCCTGTAAGTTAAGCAACTGAGATTGACCCGTAATGGTGGATGGCAACTTGTTCTTGCCCTGTGGAAAAATGCAAAGAGTAGAATCAGACAAAAGTTATTGTCAGCAGAAACTACCACACAAAGAACAGGACGGGGTTCAAGGAATTTTAGAAAGAGGACCATGGGGCTCAGCAGGAGGATCAGGACACACTGGTGAGGGTGCCATTGAGCTTGGTCAGGAGAAGAGACGTTCTCAGGACAGCGAGAAGAGGCTCACCACGTGTCCAGAAAGGTCCTTGAATGAATTCTCTGAACCCTTCTGCCCCACCCATGAGCATTTGCTCACGGCTGGGGAAGAAGGGTTCAGAGGACAACCATGAAGGAAACTCCATTGAAGTTGCCTGCCTCCGCAGTGGCAATCCGCAGCCACCCGGTGGCGTATGTTCCCCACTTGATAGTTACTGCATCTGTCTCAACTGGTCTGGAGGCTGAACCCTAGTTTTAGAGGGGACTGGAGATGCTTTTGAAACCATTCGCATGACTGTGTCTCAGGGAAGCACAGCAGGTTTGCCCGAAATAGTGTATTCCATGGAGGGAACAATGAATGGCGTTTGTAGAGTTGCAGAACAAAGTCACAAATGAACACCACATCCTGAGGGGTTCAGCGTGGGGTTGGAATGAACATTGTCATCTGTTCATGGAAAGAGAGAATAAAGAATAATGGCCAATGTGGCTGTTTACAAGTCCGAAATGACCCTACAATATTTGATTCAGGACCCACACTGTACGAACTCTCAACAATCACTACCGTTCATTAAGATCAGCTGTCGAGCATGATTCACTCAGGTGTGACTTACTTCTACACAGTCATTCTCAACATTCCTCAGATTACCACACTTTTCAGAGAGTTTTTCGTGTCGTGAGAACTCCAAAAATCAAATTCTTCTGTTGCTATTGTAACTGTTGTTTGGCAAAGCTACTTCTATCAAACTTAATGCAATATCTGAGGAGCAGGAATTCTTATTCAAAGGCAAGGACAGATTCCGTCAAGCCCCAAATTGGTTGAGCCCTTGTGGGTGAGAACTGCTGGCCTATATGTACAGGCCCTGTTAGAAACGTTGGTTTCTTTTAAGTTGTATATTCAGAATCAGATTTCAAAAATTCACAAAATCAAGAATTTGTGAATACTCTAGAGTTAGAATGTGAAACCCCTCTTTTTTTTTTTCTTTTCTTTTCTTTTCTTTTCTTTTCTACTCTTTCTTTCTTTTCTCTTTTTTCAGTTTTAAATCTGTGTCTAAGGATCATTTCTAGATTTGTGCACAAACATTTCACACTTCTGACTCTGTCACCCTTGTCTTCCGGTGACAGGCTGTATCCCCAAGCATGACAGTCCATTTCAAAAACAATGATGGACTCAGAAGACGGAGATGTGCTGGCATCCAAGGGGAGAATTATTTTCTGCAAGACAACCTCCAAGTGTTTATGATGCCTGGGTGACTTGCAGTGGCCTGGATTCAGTACTCAGCATCTAGATGTTAGCGGATATATACGGCTACCATTCGAGAAGTTCCAACATCCACATTGGTGACCCCTGCAGAGGTCAGCTCCTGTAAGTTAAGCAACTGAGATTGACCCGTAATGGTGGATGGCAACTTGTTCTTGCCCTGTGGAAAAATGCAAAGAGTAGAATCAGACAAAAGTTATTGTCAGCAGAAACTACCACACAAAGAACAGGACGGGGTTCAAGGAATTTTAGAAAGAGGACCATGGGGCTCAGCAGGAGGATCAGGACACACTGGTGAGGGTGCCATTGAGCTTGGTCAGGAGAAGAGACGTTCTCAGGACAGCGAGAAGAGGCTCACCACGTGTCCAGAAAGGTCCTTGAATGAATTCTCTGAACCCTTCTGCCCCACCCATGAGCATTTGCTCACGGCTGGGGAAGAAGGGTTCAGAGGACAACCATGAAGGAAACTCCATTGAAGTTGCCTGCCTCCGCAGTGGCAATCCGCAGCCACCCGGTGGCGTATGTTCCCCACTTGATAGTTACTGCATCTGTCTCAACTGGTCTGGAGGCTGAACCCTAGTTTTAGAGGGGACTGGAGATGCTTTTGAAACCATTCGCATGACTGTGTCTCAGGGAAGCACAGCAGGTTTGCCCGAAATAGTGTATTCCATGGAGGGAACAATGAATGGCGTTTGTAGAGTTGCAGAACAAAGTCACAAATGAACACCACATCCTGAGGGGTTCAGCGTGGGGTTGGAATGAACATTGTCATCTGTTCATGGAAAGAGAGAATAAAGAATAATGGCCAATGTGGCTGTTTACAAGTCCGAAATGACCCTACAATATTTGATTCAGGACCCACACTGTACGAACTCTCAACAATCACTACCGTTCATTAAGATCAGCTGTCGAGCATGATTCACTCAGGTGTGACTTACTTCTACACAGTCATTCTCAACATTCCTCAGATTACCACACTTTTCAGAGAGTTTTTCGTGTCGTGAGAACTCCAAAAATCAAATTCTTCTGTTGCTATTGTAACTGTTGTTTGGCAAAGCTACTTCTATCAAACTTAATGCAATATCTGAGGAGCAGGAATTCTTATTCAAAGGCAAGGACAGATTCCGTCAAGCCCCAAATTGGTTGAGCCCTTGTGGGTGAGAACTGCTGGCCTATATGTACAGGCCCTGTTAGAAACGTTGGTTTCTTTTAAGTTGTATATTCAGAATCAGATTTCAAAAATTCACAAAATCAAGAATTTGTGAATACTCTAGAGTTAGAATGTGAAACCCCTCTTCTTTTTTTCTTTTTTTCTTTTCTTTTCTTTTCTTTTCTACTCTTTCTTTCTTTTCTCTTTTTTCAGTTTTAAATCTGTGTCTAAGGATCATTTCTAGATTTGTGCACAAACATTTCACACTTCTGACTCTGTCACCCTTGTCTTCCGGTGACAGGCTGTATCCCCAAGCATGACAGTCCATTTCAAAAACAATGATGGACTCAGAAGACGGAGATGTGCTGGCATCCAAGGGGAGAATTATTTTCTGCAAGACAACCTCCAAGTGTTTATGATGCCTGGGTGACTTGCAGTGGCCTGGATTCAGTACTCAGCATCTAGATGTTAGCGGATATATACGGCTACCATTCGAGAAGTTCCAACATCCACATTGGTGACCCCTGCAGAGGTCAGCTCCTGTAAGTTAAGCAACTGAGATTGACCCGTAATGGTGGATGGCAACTTGTTCTTGCCCTGTGGAAAAATGCAAAGAGTAGAATCAGACAAAAGTTATTGTCAGCAGAAACTACCACACAAAGAACAGGACGGGGTTCAAGGAATTTTAGAAAGAGGACCATGGGGCTCAGCAGGAGGATCAGGACACACTGGTGAGGGTGCCATTGAGCTTGGTCAGGAGAAGAGACGTTCTCAGGACAGCGAGAAGAGGCTCACCACGTGTCCAGAAAGGTCCTTGAATGAATTCTCTGAACCCTTCTGCCCCACCCATGAGCATTTGCTCACGGCTGGGGAAGAAGGGTTCAGAGGACAACCATGAAGGAAACTCCATTGAAGTTGCCTGCCTCCGCAGTGGCAATCCGCAGCCACCCGGTGGCGTATGTTCCCCACTTGATAGTTACTGCATCTGTCTCAACTGGTCTGGAGGCTGAACCCTAGTTTTAGAGGGGACTGGAGATGCTTTTGAAACCATTCGCATGACTGTGTCTCAGGGAAGCACAGCAGGTTTGCCCGAAATAGTGTATTCCATGGAGGGAACAATGAATGGCGTTTGTAGAGTTGCAGAACAAAGTCACAAATGAACACCACATCCTGAGGGGTTCAGCGTGGGGTTGGAATGAACATTGTCATCTGTTCATGGAAAGAGAGAATAAAGAATAATGGCCAATGTGGCTGTTTACAAGTCCGAAATGACCCTACAATATTTGATTCAGGACCCACACTGTACGAACTCTCAACAATCACTACCGTTCATTAAGATCAGCTGTCGAGCATGATTCACTCAGGTGTGACTTACTTCTACACAGTCATTCTCAACATTCCTCAGATTACCACACTTTTCAGAGAGTTTTTCGTGTCGTGAGAACTCCAAAAATCAAATTCTTCTGTTGCTATTGTAACTGTTGTTTGGCAAAGCTACTTCTATCAAACTTAATGCAATATCTGAGGAGCAGGAATTCTTATTCAAAGGCAAGGACAGATTCCGTCAAGCCCCAAATTGGTTGAGCCCTTGTGGGTGAGAACTGCTGGCCTATATGTACAGGCCCTGTTAGAAACGTTGGTTTCTTTTAAGTTGTATATTCAGAATCAGATTTCAAAAATTCACAAAATCAAGAATTTGTGAATACTCTAGAGTTAGAATGTGAAACCCTCTTCTTTTTTTTTTTTCTTTTCTTTTCTTTTCTTTTTTTTTTCTTTTCTACTCTTTCTTTCTTTTCTCTTTTTTCAGTTTTAAATCTGTGTCTAAGGATCATTTCTAGATTTGTGCACAAACATTTCACACTTCTGACTCTGTCACCCTTGTCTTCCGGTGACAGGCTGTATCCCCAAGCATGACAGTCCATTTCAAAAACAATGATGGACTCAGAAGACGGAGATGTGCTGGCATCCAAGGGGAGAATTATTTTCTGCAAGACAACCTCCAAGTGTTTATGATGCCTGGGTGACTTGCAGTGGCCTGGATTCAGTACTCAGCATCTAGATGTTAGCGGATATATACGGCTACCATTCGAGAAGTTCCAACATCCACATTGGTGACCCCTGCAGAGGTCAGCTCCTGTAAGTTAAGCAACTGAGATTGACCCGTAATGGTGGATGGCAACTTGTTCTTGCCCTGTGGAAAAATGCAAAGAGTAGAATCAGACAAAAGTTATTGTCAGCAGAAACTACCACACAAAGAACAGGACGGGGTTCAAGGAATTTTAGAAAGAGGACCATGGGGCTCAGCAGGAGGATCAGGACACACTGGTGAGGGTGCCATTGAGCTTGGTCAGGAGAAGAGACGTTCTCAGGACAGCGAGAAGAGGCTCACCACGTGTCCAGAAAGGTCCTTGAATGAATTCTCTGAACCCTTCTGCCCCACCCATGAGCATTTGCTCACGGCTGGGGCAGAAGGGTTCAGAGGACAACCATGAAGGAAACTCCATTGAAGTTGCCTGCCTCCGCAGTGGCAATCCGCAGCCACCCGGTGGCGTATGTTCCCCACTTGATAGTTACTGCATCTGTCTCAACTGGTCTGGAGGCTGAACCCTAGTTTTAGAGGGGACTGGAGATGCTTTTGAAACCATTCGCATGACTGTGTCTCAGGGAAGCACAGCAGGTTTGCCCGAAATAGTGTATTCCATGGAGGGAACAATGAATGGCGTTTGTAGAGTTGCAGAACAAAGTCACAAATGAACACCACATCCTGAGGGGTTCAGCGTGGGGTTGGAATGAACATTGTCATCTGTTCATGGAAAGAGAGAATAAAGAATAATGGCCAATGTGGCTGTTTACAAGTCCGAAATGACCCTACAATATTTGATTCAGGACCCACACTGTACGAACTCTCAACAATCACTACCGTTCATTAAGATCAGCTGTCGAGCATGATTCACTCAGGTGTGACTTACTTCTACACAGTCATTCTCAACATTCCTCAGATTACCACACTTTTCAGAGAGTTTTTCGTGTCGTGAGAACTCCAAAAATCAAATTCTTCTGTTGCTATTGTAACTGTTGTTTGGCAAAGCTACTTCTATCAAACTTAATGCAATATCTGAGGAGCAGGAATTCTTATTCAAAGGCAAGGACAGATTCCGTCAAGCCCCAAATTGGTTGAGCCCTTGTGGGTGAGAACTGCTGGCCTATATGTACAGGCCCTGTTAGAAACGTTGGTTTCTTTTAAGTTGTATATTCAGAATCAGATTTCAAAAATTCACAAAATCAAGAATTTGTGAATACTCTAGAGTTAGAATGTGAAACCCCTCTTCTTTTTTTTTTTCTTTTCTTTTCTTTTCTTTTCTTTTCTACTCTTTCTTTCTTTTCTCTTTTTTCAGTTTTAAATCTGTGTCTAAGGATCATTTCTAGATTTGTGCACAAACATTTCACACTTCTGACTCTGTCACCCTTGTCTTCCGGTGACAGGCTGTATCCCCAAGCATGACAGTCCATTTCAAAAACAATGATGGACTCAGAAGACGGAGATGTGCTGGCATCCAAGGGGAGAATTATTTTCTGCAAGACAACCTCCAAGTGTTTATGATGCCTGGGTGACTTGCAGTGGCCTGGATTCAGTACTCAGCATCTAGATGTTAGCGGATATATACGGCTACCATTCGAGAAGTTCCAACATCCACATTGGTGACCCCTGCAGAGGTCAGCTCCTGTAAGTTAAGCAACTGAGATTGACCCGTAATGGTGGATGGCAACTTGTTCTTGCCCTGTGGAAAAATGCAAAGAGTAGAATCAGACAAAAGTTATTGTCAGCAGAAACTACCACACAAAGAACAGGACGGGGTTCAAGGAATTTTAGAAAGAGGACCATGGGGCTCAGCAGGAGGATCAGGACACACTGGTGAGGGTGCCATTGAGCTTGGTCAGGAGAAGAGACGTTCTCAGGACAGCGAGAAGAGGCTCACCACGTGTCCAGAAAGGTCCTTGAATGAATTCTCTGAACCCTTCTGCCCCACCCATGAGCATTTGCTCACGGCTGGGGAAGAAGGGTTCAGAGGACAACCATGAAGGAAACTCCATTGAAGTTGCCTGCCTCCGCAGTGGCAATCCGCAGCCACCCGGTGGCGTATGTTCCCCACTTGATAGTTACTGCATCTGTCTCAACTGGTCTGGAGGCTGAACCCTAGTTTTAGAGGGGACTGGAGATGCTTTTGAAACCATTCGCATGACTGTGTCTCAGGGAAGCACAGCAGGTTTGCCCGAAATAGTGTATTCCATGGAGGGAACAATGAATGGCGTTTGTAGAGTTGCAGAACAAAGTCACAAATGAACACCACATCCTGAGGGGTTCAGCGTGGGGTTGGAATGAACATTGTCATCTGTTCATGGAAAGAGAGAATAAAGAATAATGGCCAATGTGGCTGTTTACAAGTCCGAAATGACCCTACAATATTTGATTCAGGACCCACACTGTACGAACTCTCAACAATCACTACCGTTCATTAAGATCAGCTGTCGAGCATGATTCACTCAGGTGTGACTTACTTCTACACAGTCATTCTCAACATTCCTCAGATTACCACACTTTTCAGAGAGTTTTTCGTGTCGTGAGAACTCCAAAAATCAAATTCTTCTGTTGCTATTGTAACTGTTGTTTGGCAAAGCTACTTCTATCAAACTTAATGCAATATCTGAGGAGCAGGAATTCTTATTCAAAGGCAAGGACAGATTCCGTCAAGCCCCAAATTGGTTGAGCCCTTGTGGGTGAGAACTGCTGGCCTATATGTACAGGCCCTGTTAGAAACGTTGGTTTCTTTTAAGTTGTATATTCAGAATCAGATTTCAAAAATTCACAAAATCAAGAATTTGTGAATACTCTAGAGTTAGAATGTGAAACCCCTCTTCTTTTTTTCTTTTCTTTTCTTTTCTTTTCTTTTCTATTCCTCTTTCTTTCTTTTCTCTTTTTTCAGTTTTAAATCTGTGTCTAAGGATCATTTCTAGATTTGTGCACAAACATTTCACACTTCTGACTCTGTCACCCTTGTCTTCCGGTGACAGGCTGTATCCCCAAGCATGACAGTCCATTTCAAAAACAATGATGGACTCAGAAGACGGAGATGTGCTGGCATCCAAGGGGAGAATTATTTTCTGCAAGACAACCTCCAAGTGTTTATGATGCCTGGGTGACTTGCAGTGGCCTGGATTCAGTACTCAGCATCTAGATGTTAGCGGATATATACGGCTACCATTCGAGAAGTTCCAACATCCACATTGGTGACCCCTGCAGAGGTCAGCTCCTGTAAGTTAAGCAACTGAGATTGACCCGTAATGGTGGATGGCAACTTGTTCTTGCCCTGTGGAAAAATGCAAAGAGTAGAATCAGACAAAAGTTATTGTCAGCAGAAACTACCACACAAAGAACAGGACGGGGTTCAAGGAATTTTAGAAAGAGGACCATGGGGCTCAGCAGGAGGATCAGGACACACTGGTGAGGGTGCCATTGAGCTTGGTCAGGAGAAGAGACGTTCTCAGGACAGCGAGAAGAGGCTCACCACGTGTCCAGAAAGGTCCTTGAATGAATTCTCTGAACCCTTCTGCCCCACCCATGAGCATTTGCTCACGGCTGGGGAAGAAGGGTTCAGAGGACAACCATGAAGGAAACTCCATTGAAGTTGCCTGCCTCCGCAGTGGCAATCCGCAGCCACCCGGTGGCGTATGTTCCCCACTTGATAGTTACTGCATCTGTCTCAACTGGTCTGGAGGCTGAACCCTAGTTTTAGAGGGGACTGGAGATGCTTTTGAAACCATTCGCATGACTGTGTCTCAGGGAAGCACAGCAGGTTTGCCCGAAATAGTGTATTCCATGGAGGGAACAATGAATGGCGTTTGTAGAGTTGCAGAACAAAGTCACAAATGAACACCACATCCTGAGGGGTTCAGCGTGGGGTTGGAATGAACATTGTCATCTGTTCATGGAAAGAGAGAATAAAGAATAATGGCCAATGTGGCTGTTTACAAGTCCGAAATGACCCTACAATATTTGATTCAGGACCCACACTGTACGAACTCTCAACAATCACTACCGTTCATTAAGATCAGCTGTCGAGCATGATTCACTCAGGTGTGACTTACTTCTACACAGTCATTCTCAACATTCCTCAGATTACCACACTTTTCAGAGAGTTTTTCGTGTCGTGAGAACTCCAAAAATCAAATTCTTCTGTTGCTATTGTAACTGTTGTTTGGCAAAGCTACTTCTATCAAACTTAATGCAATATCTGAGGAGCAGGAATTCTTATTCAAAGGCAAGGACAGATTCCGTCAAGCCCCAAATTGGTTGAGCCCTTGTGGGTGAGAACTGCTGGCCTATATGTACAGGCCCTGTTAGAAACGTTGGTTTCTTTTAAGTTGTATATTCAGAATCAGATTTCAAAAATTCACAAAATCAAGAATTTGTGAATACTCTAGAGTTAGAATGTGAAACCCCTCTTCTTTTTTTTTTTCTTTTCTTTTCTTTTCTTTTCTTTTCTACTCTTTCTTTCTTTTCTCTTTTTTCAGTTTTAAATCTGTGTCTAAGGATCATTTCTAGATTTGTGCACAAACATTTCACACTTCTGACTCTGTCACCCTTGTCTTCCGGTGACAGGCTGTATCCCCAAGCATGACAGTCCATTTCAAAAACAATGATGGACTCAGAAGACGGAGATGTGCTGGCATCCAAGGGGAGAATTATTTTCTGCAAGACAACCTCCAAGTGTTTATGATGCCTGGGTGACTTGCAGTGGCCTGGATTCAGTACTCAGCATCTAGATGTTAGCGGATATATACGGCTACCATTCGAGAAGTTCCAACATCCACATTGGTGACCCCTGCAGAGGTCAGCTCCTGTAAGTTAAGCAACTGAGATTGACCCGTAATGGTGGATGGCAACTTGTTCTTGCCCTGTGGAAAAATGCAAAGAGTAGAATCAGACAAAAGTTATTGTCAGCAGAAACTACCACACAAAGAACAGGACGGGGTTCAAGGAATTTTAGAAAGAGGACCATGGGGCTCAGCAGGAGGATCAGGACACACTGGTGAGGGTGCCATTGAGCTTGGTCAGGAGAAGAGACGTTCTCAGGACAGCGAGAAGAGGCTCACCACGTGTCCAGAAAGGTCCTTGAATGAATTCTCTGAACCCTTCTGCCCCACCCATGAGCATTTGCTCACGGCTGGGGCAGAAGGGTTCAGAGGACAACCATGAAGGAAACTCCATTGAAGTTGCCTGCCTCCGCAGTGGCAATCCGCAGCCACCGGTGGCGTATGTTCCCCACTTGATAGTTACTGCATCTGTCTCAACTGGTCTGGAGGCTGAACCCTAGTTTTAGAGGGGACTGGAGATGCTTTTGAAACCATTCGCATGACTGTGTCTCAGGGAAGCACAGCAGGTTTGCCCGAAATAGTGTATTCCATGGAGGGAACAATGAATGGCGTTTGTAGAGTTGCAGAACAAAGTCACAAATGAACACCACATCCTGAGGGGTTCAGCGTGGGGTTGGAATGAACATTGTCATCTGTTCATGGAAAGAGAGAATAAAGAATAATGGCCAATGTGGCTGTTTACAAGTCCGAAATGACCCTACAATATTTGATTCAGGACCCACACTGTACGAACTCTCAACAATCACTACCGTTCATTAAGATCAGCTGTCGAGCATGATTCACTCAGGTGTGACTTACTTCTACACAGTCATTCTCAACATTCCTCAGATTACCACACTTTTCAGAGAGTTTTTCGTGTCGTGAGAACTCCAAAAATCAAATTCTTCTGTTGCTATTGTAACTGTTGTTTGGCAAAGCTACTTCTATCAAACTTAATGCAATATCTGAGGAGCAGGAATTCTTATTCAAAGGCAAGGACAGATTCCGTCAAGCCCCAAATTGGTTGAGCCCTTGTGGGTGAGAACTGCTGGCCTATATGTACAGGCCCTGTTAGAAACGTTGGTTTCTTTTAAGTTGTATATTCAGAATCAGATTTCAAAAATTCACAAAATCAAGAATTTGTGAATACTCTAGAGTTAGAATGTGAAACCCCTCTTCTTTTTTTCTTTTCTTTTCTTTTCTTTTCTTTTCTACTCTTTCTTTCTTTTCTCTTTTTTCAGTTTTAAATCTGTGTCTAAGGATCATTTCTAGATTTGTGCACAAACATTTCACACTTCTGACTCTGTCACCCTTGTCTTCCGGTGACAGGCTGTATCCCCAAGCATGACAGTCCATTTCAAAAACAATGATGGACTCAGAAGACGGAGATGTGCTGGCATCCAAGGGGAGAATTATTTTCTGCAAGACAACCTCCAAGTGTTTATGATGCCTGGGTGACTTGCAGTGGCCTGGATTCAGTACTCAGCATCTAGATGTTAGCGGATATATACGGCTACCATTCGAGAAGTTCCAACATCCACATTGGTGACCCCTGCAGAGGTCAGCTCCTGTAAGTTAAGCAACTGAGATTGACCCGTAATGGTGGATGGCAACTTGTTCTTGCCCTGTGGAAAAATGCAAAGAGTAGAATCAGACAAAAGTTATTGTCAGCAGAAACTACCACACAAAGAACAGGACGGGGTTCAAGGAATTTTAGAAAGAGGACCATGGGGCTCAGCAGGAGGATCAGGACACACTGGTGAGGGTGCCATTGAGCTTGGTCAGGAGAAGAGACGTTCTCAGGACAGCGAGAAGAGGCTCACCACGTGTCCAGAAAGGTCCTTGAATGAATTCTCTGAACCCTTCTGCCCCACCCATGAGCATTTGCTCACGGCTGGGGCAGAAGGGTTCAGAGGACAACCATGAAGGAAACTCCATTGAAGTTGCCTGCCTCCGCAGTGGCAATCCGCAGCCACCCGGTGGCGTATGTTCCCCACTTGATAGTTACTGCATCTGTCTCAACTGGTCTGGAGGCTGAACCCTAGTTTTAGAGGGGACTGGAGATGCTTTTGAAACCATTCGCATGACTGTGTCTCAGGGAAGCACAGCAGGTTTGCCCGAAATAGTGTATTCCATGGAGGGAACAATGAATGGCGTTTGTAGAGTTGCAGAACAAAGTCACAAATGAACACCACATCCTGAGGGGTTCAGCGTGGGGTTGGAATGAACATTGTCATCTGTTCATGGAAAGAGAGAATAAAGAATAATGGCCAATGTGGCTGTTTACAAGTCCGAAATGACCCTACAATATTTGATTCAGGACCCACACTGTACGAACTCTCAACAATCACTACCGTTCATTAAGATCAGCTGTCGAGCATGATTCACTCAGGTGTGACTTACTTCTACACAGTCATTCTCAACATTCCTCAGATTACCACACTTTTCAGAGAGTTTTTCGTGTCGTGAGAACTCCAAAAATCAAATTCTTCTGTTGCTATTGTAACTGTTGTTTGGCAAAGCTACTTCTATCAAACTTAATGCAATATCTGAGGAGCAGGAATTCTTATTCAAAGGCAAGGACAGATTCCGTCAAGCCCCAAATTGGTTGAGCCCTTGTGGGTGAGAACTGCTGGCCTATATGTACAGGCCCTGTTAGAAACGTTGGTTTCTTTTAAGTTGTATATTCAGAATCAGATTTCAAAAATTCACAAAATCAAGAATTTGTGAATACTCTAGAGTTAGAATGTGAAACCCCTCTTCTTTTTTTCTTTTCTTTTCTTTTCTTTTCTTTTCTTTTCTACTCTTTCTTTCTTTTCTCTTTTTTCAGTTTTAAATCTGTGTCTAAGGATCATTTCTAGATTTGTGCACAAACATTTCACACTTCTGACTCTGTCACCCTTGTCTTCCGGTGACAGGCTGTATCCCCAAGCATGACAGTCCATTTCAAAAACAATGATGGACTCAGAAGACGGAGATGTGCTGGCATCCAAGGGGAGAATTATTTTCTGCAAGACAACCTCCAAGTGTTTATGATGCCTGGGTGACTTGCAGTGGCCTGGATTCAGTACTCAGCATCTAGATGTTAGCGGATATATACGGCTACCATTCGAGAAGTTCCAACATCCACATTGGTGACCCCTGCAGAGGTCAGCTCCTGTAAGTTAAGCAACTGAGATTGACCCGTAATGGTGGATGGCAACTTGTTCTTGCCCTGTGGAAAAATGCAAAGAGTAGAATCAGACAAAAGTTATTGTCAGCAGAAACTACCACACAAAGAACAGGACGGGGTTCAAGGAATTTTAGAAAGAGGACCATGGGGCTCAGCAGGAGGATCAGGACACACTGGTGAGGGTGCCATTGAGCTTGGTCAGGAGAAGAGACGTTCTCAGGACAGCGAGAAGAGGCTCACCACGTGTCCAGAAAGGTCCTTGAATGAATTCTCTGAACCCTTCTGCCCCACCCATGAGCATTTGCTCACGGCTGGGGCAGAAGGGTTCAGAGGACAACCATGAAGGAAACTCCATTGAAGTTGCCTGCCTCCGCAGTGGCAATCCGCAGCCACCCGGTGGCGTATGTTCCCCACTTGATAGTTACTGCATCTGTCTCAACTGGTCTGGAGGCTGAACCCTAGTTTTAGAGGGGACTGGAGATGCTTTTGAAACCATTCGCATGACTGTGTCTCAGGGAAGCACAGCAGGTTTGCCCGAAATAGTGTATTCCATGGAGGGAACAATGAATGGCGTTTGTAGAGTTGCAGAACAAAGTCACAAATGAACACCACATCCTGAGGGGTTCAGCGTGGGGTTGGAATGAACATTGTCATCTGTTCATGGAAAGAGAGAATAAAGAATAATGGCCAATGTGGCTGTTTACAAGTCCGAAATGACCCTACAATATTTGATTCAGGACCCACACTGTACGAACTCTCAACAATCACTACCGTTCATTAAGATCAGCTGTCGAGCATGATTCACTCAGGTGTGACTTACTTCTACACAGTCATTCTCAACATTCCTCAGATTACCACACTTTTCAGAGAGTTTTTCGTGTCGTGAGAACTCCAAAAATCAAATTCTTCTGTTGCTATTGTAACTGTTGTTTGGCAAAGCTACTTCTATCAAACTTAATGCAATATCTGAGGAGCAGGAATTCTTATTCAAAGGCAAGGACAGATTCCGTCAAGCCCCAAATTGGTTGAGCCCTTGTGGGTGAGAACTGCTGGCCTATATGTACAGGCCCTGTTAGAAACGTTGGTTTCTTTTAAGTTGTATATTCAGAATCAGATTTCAAAAATTCACAAAATCAAGAATTTGTGAATACTCTAGAGTTAGAATGTGAAACCCCCTCTTCTTTTTTTCTTTTCTTTTCTTTTCTTTTCTTTTCTACTCTTTCTTTCTTTTCTCTTTTTTCAGTTTTAAATCTGTGTCTAAGGATCATTTCTAGATTTGTGCACAAACATTTCACACTTCTGACTCTGTCACCCTTGTCTTCCGGTGACAGGCTGTATCCCAAGCATGACAGTCCATTTCAAAAACAATGATGGACTCAGAAGACGGAGATGTGCTGGCATCCAAGGGGAGAATTATTTTCTGCAAGACAACCTCCAAGTGTTTATGATGCCTGGGTGACTTGCAGTGGCCTGGATTCAGTACTCAGCATCTAGATGTTAGCGGATATATACGGCTACCATTCGAGAAGTTCCAACATCCACATTGGTGACCCCTGCAGAGGTCAGCTCCTGTAAGTTAAGCAACTGAGATTGACCCGTAATGGTGGATGGCAACTTGTTCTTGCCCTGTGGAAAAATGCAAAGAGTAGAATCAGACAAAAGTTATTGTCAGCAGAAACTACCACACAAAGAACAGGACGGGGTTCAAGGAATTTTAGAAAGAGGACCATGGGGCTCAGCAGGAGGATCAGGACACACTGGTGAGGGTGCCATTGAGCTTGGTCAGGAGAAGAGACGTTCTCAGGACAGCGAGAAGAGGCTCACCACGTGTCCAGAAAGGTCCTTGAATGAATTCTCTGAACCCTTCTGCCCCACCCATGAGCATTTGCTCACGGCTGGGGCAGAAGGGTTCAGAGGACAACCATGAAGGAAACTCCATTGAAGTTGCCTGCCTCCGCAGTGGCAATCCGCAGCCACCCGGTGGCGTATGTTCCCCACTTGATAGTTACTGCATCTGTCTCAACTGGTCTGGAGGCTGAACCCTAGTTTTAGAGGGGACTGGAGATGCTTTTGAAACCATTCGCATGACTGTGTCTCAGGGAAGCACAGCAGGTTTGCCCGAAATAGTGTATTCCATGGAGGGAACAATGAATGGCGTTTGTAGAGTTGCAGAACAAAGTCACAAATGAACACCACATCCTGAGGGGTTCAGCGTGGGGTTGGAATGAACATTGTCATCTGTTCATGGAAAGAGAGAATAAAGAATAATGGCCAATGTGGCTGTTTACAAGTCCGAAATGACCCTACAATATTTGATTCAGGACCCACACTGTACGAACTCTCAACAATCACTACCGTTCATTAAGATCAGCTGTCGAGCATGATTCACTCAGGTGTGACTTACTTCTACACAGTCATTCTCAACATTCCTCAGATTACCACACTTTTCAGAGAGTTTTTCGTGTCGTGAGAACTCCAAAAATCAAATTCTTCTGTTGCTATTGTAACTGTTGTTTGGCAAAGCTACTTCTATCAAACTTAATGCAATATCTGAAGAGCAGGAATTCTTATTCAAAGGCAAGGACAGATTCCGTCAAGCCCCAAATTGGTTGAGCCCTTGTGGGTGAGAACTGCTGGCCTATATGTACAGGCCCTGTTAGAAACGTTGGTTTCTTTTAAGTTGTATATTCAGAATCAGATTTCAAAAATTCACAAAATCAAGAATTTGTGAATACTCTAGAGTTAGAATGTGAAACCCCTCTTCTTTTTTTTTTCTTTTCTTTTCTTTTCTTTTCTTTTCTACTCTTTCTTTCTTTTCTCTTTTTTCAGTTTTAAATCTGTGTCTAAGGATCATTTCTAGATTTGTGCACAAACATTTCACACTTCTGACTCTGTCACCCTTGTCTTCCGGTGACAGGCTGTATCCCCAAGCATGACAGTCCATTTCAAAAACAATGATGGACTCAGAAGACGGAGATGTGCTGGCATCCAAGGGGAGAATTATTTTCTGCAAGACAACCTCCAAGTGTTTATGATGCCTGGGTGACTTGCAGTGGCCTGGATTCAGTACTCAGCATCTAGATGTTAGCGGATATATACGGCTACCATTCGAGAAGTTCCAACATCCACATTGGTGACCCCTGCAGAGGTCAGCTCCTGTAAGTTAAGCAACTGAGATTGACCCGTAATGGTGGATGGCAACTTGTTCTTGCCCTGTGGAAAAATGCAAAGAGTAGAATCAGACAAAAGTTATTGTCAGCAGAAACTACCACACAAAGAACAGGACGGGGTTCAAGGAATTTTAGAAAGAGGACCATGGGGCTCAGCAGGAGGATCAGGACACACTGGTGAGGGTGCCATTGAGCTTGGTCAGGAGAAGAGACGTTCTCAGGACAGCGAGAAGAGGCTCACCACGTGTCCAGAAAGGTCCTTGAATGAATTCTCTGAACCCTTCTGCCCCACCCATGAGCATTTGCTCACGGCTGGGGAAGAAGGGTTCAGAGGACAACCATGAAGGAAACTCCATTGAAGTTGCCTGCCTCCGCAGTGGCAATCCGCAGCCACCCGGTGGCGTATGTTCCCCACTTGATAGTTACTGCATCTGTCTCAACTGGTCTGGAGGCTGAACCCTAGTTTTAGAGGGGACTGGAGATGCTTTTGAAACCATTCGCATGACTGTGTCTCAGGGAAGCACAGCAGGTTTGCCCGAAATAGTGTATTCCATGGAGGGAACAATGAATGGCGTTTGTAGAGTTGCAGAACAAAGTCACAAATGAACACCACATCCTGAGGGGTTCAGCGTGGGGTTGGAATGAACATTGTCATCTGTTCATGGAAAGAGAGAATAAAGAATAATGGCCAATGTGGCTGTTTACAAGTCCGAAATGACCCTACAATATTTGATTCAGGACCCACACTGTACGAACTCTCAACAATCACTACCGTTCATTAAGATCAGCTGTCGAGCATGATTCACTCAGGTGTGACTTACTTCTACACAGTCATTCTCAACATTCCTCAGATTACCACACTTTTCAGAGAGTTTTTCGTGTCGTGAGAACTCCAAAAATCAAATTCTTCTGTTGCTATTGTAACTGTTGTTTGGCAAAGCTACTTCTATCAAACTTAATGCAATATCTGAGGAGCAGGAATTCTTATTCAAAGGCAAGGACAGATTCCGTCAAGCCCCAAATTGGTTGAGCCCTTGTGGGTGAGAACTGCTGGCCTATATGTACAGGCCCTGTTAGAAACGTTGGTTTCTTTTAAGTTGTATATTCAGAATCAGATTTCAAAAATTCACAAAATCAAGAATTTGTGAATACTCTAGAGTTAGAATGTGAAACCCCTCTTCTTTTTTTCTTTTCTTTATCTCTTTTCTTTTCTTTTCTTTTCTTTTCTTTTCTTTTCTACTCTTTCTTTCTTTTCTCTTTTTTCAGTTTTAAATCTGTGTCTAAGGATCATTTCTAGATTTGTGCACAAACATTTCACACTTCTGACTCTGTCACCCTTGTCTTCCGGTGACAGGCTGTATCCCCAAGCATGACAGTCCATTTCAAAAACAATGATGGACTCAGAAGACGGAGATGTGCTGGCATCCAAGGGGAGAATTATTTTCTGCAAGACAACCTCCAAGTGTTTATGATGCCTGGGTGACTTGCAGTGGCCTGGATTCAGTACTCAGCATCTAGATGTTAGCGGATATATACGGCTACCATTCGAGAAGTTCCAACATCCACATTGGTGACCCCTGCAGAGGTCAGCTCCTGTAAGTTAAGCAACTGAGATTGACCCGTAATGGTGGATGGCAACTTGTTCTTGCCCTGTGGAAAAATGCAAAGAGTAGAATCAGACAAAAGTTATTGTCAGCAGAAACTACCACACAAAGAACAGGACGGGGTTCAAGGAATTTTAGAAAGAGGACCATGGGGCTCAGCAGGAGGATCAGGACACACTGGTGAGGGTGCCATTGAGCTTGGTCAGGAGAAGAGACGTTCTCAGGACAGCGAGAAGAGGCTCACCACGTGTCCAGAAAGGTCCTTGAATGAATTCTCTGAACCCTTCTGCCCCACCCATGAGCATTTGCTCACGGCTGGGGCAGAAGGGTTCAGAGGACAACCATGAAGGAAACTCCATTGAAGTTGCCTGCCTCCGCAGTGGCAATCCGCAGCCACCCGGTGGCGTATGTTCCCCACTTGATAGTTACTGCATCTGTCTCAACTGGTCTGGAGGCTGAACCCTAGTTTTAGAGGGGACTGGAGATGCTTTTGAAACCATTCGCATGACTGTGTCTCAGGGAAGCACAGCAGGTTTGCCCGAAATAGTGTATTCCATGGAGGGAACAATGAATGGCGTTTGTAGAGTTGCAGAACAAAGTCACAAATGAACACCACATCCTGAGGGGTTCAGCGTGGGGTTGGAATGAACATTGTCATCTGTTCATGGAAAGAGAGAATAAAGAATAATGGCCAATGTGGCTGTTTACAAGTCCGAAATGACCCTACAATATTTGATTCAGGACCCACACTGTACGAACTCTCAACAATCACTACCGTTCATTAAGATCAGCTGTCGAGCATGATTCACTCAGGTGTGACTTACTTCTACACAGTCATTCTCAACATTCCTCAGATTACCACACTTTTCAGAGAGTTTTTCGTGTCGTGAGAACTCCAAAAATCAAATTCTTCTGTTGCTATTGTAACTGTTGTTTGGCAAAGCTACTTCTATCAAACTTAATGCAATATCTGAGGAGCAGGAATTCTTATTCAAAGGCAAGGACAGATTCCGTCAAGCCCCAAATTGGTTGAGCCCTTGTGGGTGAGAACTGCTGGCCTATATGTACAGGCCCTGTTAGAAACGTTGGTTTCTTTTAAGTTGTATATTCAGAATCAGATTTCAAAAATTCACAAAATCAAGAATTTGTGAATACTCTAGAGTTAGAATGTGAAACCCCTCTTTTTTCTTTCTTTTTTTCTTTTCTTTTCTTTTCTTTTCTTTTCTACTCTTTCTTTCTTTTCTCTTTTTTCAGTTTTAAATCTGTGTCTAAGGATCATTTCTAGATTTGTGCACAAACATTTCACACTTCTGACTCTGTCACCCTTGTCTTCCGGTGACAGGCTGTATCCCCAAGCATGACAGTCCATTTCAAAAACAATGATGGACTCAGAAGACGGAGATGTGCTGGCATCCAAGGGGAGAATTATTTTCTGCAAGACAACCTCCAAGTGTTTATGATGCCTGGGTGACTTGCAGTGGCCTGGATTCAGTACTCAGCATCTAGATGTTAGCGGATATATACGGCTACCATTCGAGAAGTTCCAACATCCACATTGGTGACCCCTGCAGAGGTCAGCTCCTGTAAGTTAAGCAACTGAGATTGACCCGTAATGGTGGATGGCAACTTGTTCTTGCCCTGTGGAAAAATGCAAAGAGTAGAATCAGACAAAAGTTATTGTCAGCAGAAACTACCACACAAAGAACAGGACGGGGTTCAAGGAATTTTAGAAAGAGGACCATGGGGCTCAGCAGGAGGATCAGGACACACTGGTGAGGGTGCCATTGAGCTTGGTCAGGAGAAGAGACGTTCTCAGGACAGCGAGAAGAGGCTCACCACGTGTCCAGAAAGGTCCTTGAATGAATTCTCTGAACCCTTCTGCCCCACCCATGAGCATTTGCTCACGGCTGGGGCAGAAGGGTTCAGAGGACAACCATGAAGGAAACTCCATTGAAGTTGCCTGCCTCCGCAGTGGCAATCCGCAGCCACCCGGTGGCGTATGTTCCCCACTTGATAGTTACTGCATCTGTCTCAACTGGTCTGGAGGCTGAACCCTAGTTTTAGAGGGGACTGGAGATGCTTTTGAAACCATTCGCATGACTGTGTCTCAGGGAAGCACAGCAGGTTTGCCCGAAATAGTGTATTCCATGGAGGGAACAATGAATGGCGTTTGTAGAGTTGCAGAACAAAGTCACAAATGAACACCACATCCTGAGGGGTTCAGCGTGGGGTTGGAATGAACATTGTCATCTGTTCATGGAAAGAGAGAATAAAGAATAATGGCCAATGTGGCTGTTTACAAGTCCGAAATGACCCTACAATATTTGATTCAGGACCCACACTGTACGAACTCTCAACAATCACTACCGTTCATTAAGATCAGCTGTCGAGCATGATTCACTCAGGTGTGACTTACTTCTACACAGTCATTCTCAACATTCCTCAGATTACCACACTTTTCAGAGAGTTTTTCGTGTCGTGAGAACTCCAAAAATCAAATTCTTCTGTTGCTATTGTAACTGTTGTTTGGCAAAGCTACTTCTATCAAACTTAATGCAATATCTGAAGAGCAGGAATTCTTATTCAAAGGCAAGGACAGATTCCGTCAAGCCCAAATTGGTTGAGCCCTTGTGGGTGAGAACTGCTGGCCTATATGTACAGGCCCTGTTAGAAACGTTGGTTTCTTTTAAGTTGTATATTCAGAATCAGATTTCAAAAATTCACAAAATCAAGAATTTGTGAATACTCTAGAGTTAGAATGTGAAACCCCTCTTCTTTTTTTCTTTTCTTTTCTTTTCTTTTCTTTTCTACTCTTTCTTTCTTTTCTCTTTTTTCATTTTTAAATCTGTGTCTAAGGATCATTTCTAGATTTGTGCACAAACATTTCACACTTCTGACTCTGTCACCCTTGTCTTCCGGTGACAGGCTGTGTCCCCAAGCATGGCAGTCCATTTCAAAAACAATGATGGACTCAGAAGACGGAGATGTGCTGGCATCCAAGGGGAGAATTATTTTCTGCAAGACAACCTCCAAGTGTTTATGATGCCTGGGTGACTTGCAGTGGCCTGGATTCAGTACTCAGCATCTAGATGTTAGCGGATATATACGGCTACCATTCGAGAAGTTCCAACATCCACATTGGTGACCCCTGCAGAGGTCAGCTCCTGTAAGTTAAGCAACTGAGATTGACCCGTAATGGTGGATGGCAACTTGTTCTTGCCCTGTGGAAAAATGCAAAGAGTAGAATCAGACAAAAGTTATTGTCAGCAGAAACTACCACACAAAGAACAGGACGGGGTTCAAGGAATTTTAGAAAGAGGACCATGGGGCTCAGCAGGAGGATCAGGACACACTGGTGAGGGTGCCATTGAGCTTGGTCAGGAGAAGAGACGTTCTCAGGACAGCGAGAAGAGGCTCACCACGTGTCCAGAAAGGTCCTTGAATGAATTCTCTGAACCCTTCTGCCCCACCCATGAGCATTTGCTCACGGCTGGGGCAGAAGGGTTCAGAGGACAACCATGAAGGAAACTCCATTGAAGTTGCCTGCCTCCGCAGTGGCAATCCGCAGCCACCCGGTGGCGTATGTTCCCCACTTGATAGTTACTGCATCTGTCTCAACTGGTCTGGAGGCTGAACCCTAGTTTTAGAGGGGACTGGAGATGCTTTTGAAACCATTCGCATGACTGTGTCTCAGGGAAGCACAGCAGGTTTGCCCGAAATAGTGTATTCCATGGAGGGAACAATGAATGGCGTTTGTAGAGTTACAGAACAAAGTCACAAATGAACACCACATCCTGAGGGGTTCAGCGTGGGGTTGGAATGAACATTGACATCTGTTCATGGAAAGAGAGAATAAAGAATAATGGCCAATGTGGCTGTTTACAAGTCCGAAATGACCCTACAATATTTGATTCAGGACCCACACTGTACGAACTCTCAACAATCACTACCGTTCATTAAGATCAGCTGTCGAGCATGATTCACTCAGGTGTGACTTACTTCTACACAGTCATTCTCAACATTCCTCAGATTACCACACTTTTCAGAGAGTTTTTCGTGTCGTGAGAACTCCAAAAATCAAATTCTTCTGTTGCTATTGTAACTGTTGTTTGGCAAAGCTACTTCTATCAAACTTAATGCAATATCTGAGGAGCAGGAATTCTTATTCAAAGGCAAGGACAGATTCCTTCAAGCCCCAAATTGGTTGAGCCCTTGTGGGTGAGAATTGCTGGCCTATATGTACAGGCCCTGTTAGAAACGTTGGTTTCTTTTAAGTTGTATATTCAGAATCAGATTTCAAAAATTCACAAAATCAAGAATTTGTGAATACTCTAGAGTTAGAATGTGAAACCCCTCTTTTTTCTTTTTTTCTTTTCTTTTCTTTTCTTTTCTTTTCTTTTCTACTCTTTCTTTCTTTCTCTCTTTTTTCATTTTTAAATCTGTGTCTAAGGATCATTTCTAGATTTGTGCACAAACATTTCACACTTCTGACTCAGTCACCCTTGTCTTCCGGTGACAGGCTGTATCCCCAAGCATGACAGTCCATTTCAAAAACAATGATGGACTCAGAAGACGGAGATGTGCTGGCATCCAAGGGGAGAATTATTTTCTGCAAGACAACCTCCAAGTGTTTATGATGCCTGGGTGACTTGCAGTGGCCTGGATTCAGTACTCAGCATCTAGATGTTAGCGGATATATACGGCTACCATTCGAGAAGTTCCAACATCCACATTGGTGACCCCTGCAGAGGTCAGCTCCTGTAAGTTAAGCATCTGAGATTGACCCGTAATGGTGGATGGCAACTTGATCTTGCCCTGTGGAAAAATGCAAAGAGTAGAATCAGACAAAAGTTATTGTCAGCAGAAACTACCACACAAAGAACAGGACGGGGTTCAAGGAATTTTAGAAAGAGGACCATGGGGCTCAGCAGGAGGATCAGGACACACTGGTGAGGGTGCCATTGAGCTTGGTCAGGAGAAGAGACGTTCTCAGGACAGCGAGAAGAGGCTCACCACGTGTCCAGAAAGGTCCTTGAATGAATTCTCTGAACCCTTCTGCCCCAGCCATGAGCATTTGCTCACGGCTGGGGCAGAAGGGTTCAGAGGACAACCATGAAGGAAACTCCATGGAAGTTGCCTGCCTCCGCAGTGGCAATCCGCAGCCACCGGTGGCGTATGTTCCCCACTTGATAGTTACTGCATCTGTCTCAACTGGTCTGGAGGCTGAACCCTAGTTTTAGAGGGGACTGGAGATGCTTTTGAAACCATTCGCATGACTGTGTCTCAGGGAAGCACAGCAGGTTTGCCCGAAATAGTGTATTCCATGGAGGGAACAATGAATGGCGTTTGTAGAGTTACAGAACAAAGTCAGAAATGAACAACACATCCTGAGGGGTTCAGCGTGGGGTTGGAATGAACATTGACATCTGTTCATGGAAAGAGGGAATAAAGAATAATGGCCAATGTGGCTGTTTACAAGTCCGAAAGTGACCCTACAATATTTGATTCAGGACCCACACTGTACGAACTCTCCACAATCACTAGGTTGATTATGATCAGCTGTCGAGCATGATTCACTCAGGTGTGACTTACTTCTACACAGTCATTCTCAACATTCCTCAGATTACCACACTTTTCAGAGAGTTTTTCGTGTCGTGAGAACTCCAACAATGAAATTATTCTGTTGCTAATTGTAACTGTTGTTTGGCAAAGCTACTTCTATCAAACTTAATGCAATATCTGAGGAGCAGGAATTCTTATTCAAAGGCAAGGACAGATTCCTTCAAGCCCAAATTGGTTGAGCCCTTGTGGGTGAGAATTGCTGGCCTATATGTACAGGCCCTGTTAGAAACGTTGGTTTCTTTTAAGTTGTATATTCAGAATCAGATTTCAAAATTCACAAATCAAGAATTTGTGAATACTGTAGAGTTAGAATCTGAAACCCTCTTCTTTTTTCTTTGCTTTTTTTCTTTTCTTTTTTCTTTTCTTTTCTTTTCTACTCTTTCTTTCTTTTCTCTTTTTTCATTTTTAAATTTGTGTCTAAGGATCATTCCTAGATTTGTGCACAAACATTCCACACTTCTGACTCAGTCACCCTTGTCTTCCGGTGACAGGCTGTGTCCCCAAGCATGGCAGACCATTTCAAAAACAATGATGGACTCAGAAGACGGAGATGTGCTGGCATCCAAGGGGAGAATTATTTTCTGCAAGACAACCTCCAAGTGTTTATGATGCCTGGGTGACTTGCAGTGGCCTGGATTCAGTACTCAGCATCTAGATGTTAGCGGATATATACGGCTACCATTCGAGAAGTTCCAACATCCACATTGGTGACCCCTGCAGAGGCCAGCTCCTGTAAGTTAAGCATCTGAGATTGACCCGTAATGGTGGAGGGCAACTTGATCTTGCCCTGTGGAAAAATGCAAAGAGTAGAATCAGACAAAAGTTATTGTCAGCAGAAACTACCACACAAAGAACAGGACGGGGTTCAAGGAATTTTAGAAAGAGGACCATGGGGCTCAGCAGGAGGATCAGGACACACTGGTGAGGGTGCCATTGAGCTTGGTCAGGAGAAGAGACGTTCTCAGGACAGCGAGAAGAGGCTCACCACGTGTCCAGAAAGGTCCTTGAATGAATTCTCTGAACCCTTCTGCCCCAGCCATGAGCATTTGCTCACGGCTGGGGCAGAAGGGTTCAGAGGACAACCATGAAGGAAACTCCATGGAAGTTGCCTGCCTCCGCAGTGGCAATCCGCAGCCACCCGGTGGCGTATGTTCCCCACTTGATAGTTACTGCATCTGTCTCAACTGGTCTGGAGGCTGAACCCTAGTTTTAGAGGGGACTGGAGATGCTTTTGAAACCATTCGCATGACTGTGTCTCAGGGAAGCACAGCAGGTTTGCCCGAAATACTGTATTCCATGGAGGGAACAATGAATGGCGTTTGTAGAGTTACAGAACAAAGTCAGAAATGAACACCACATCCTGAGGGGTTCAGCATGGGGTTGGAATGAACATTGACATCTGTTCATGGAAAGAGGGAATAAAGAATAATGGCCAATGTGGCTGTTTAGAAGTCCAAATGACCCTACAATATTTGATTCAGGACCCACACTGTACGAACTCTCCACAATCACTACCGTTGATTAAGATCAGCTGTCGAGCATGATTCACTCAGGTGTGACTTACTTCTACACAGTCATTCTCAACATTCCTCAGATTACCACACTTTTCAGAGAGTTTTTCGTGTCGTGAGAACTCCAACAATGAAATTATTCTGTTGCTATTGTAACTGTTGTTTGGCAAAGCTACTTCTATCAAACTTAATGCAATATCTGATAGAGCAGGAATTGTTATTCAAAGCCAAGGACAGATTCCTTCAAGCCCAAATTGGTTGAGCCCTTGTGGCATGAGAATTGCTGGCCTATATATACAGGCCCTGTTATAAACGTTGGTTTCTTTTAAGTTGTATATTCAGAATCAGATTTCAAAATCACAAAATCAAGAATTTGTGAATACTCTAGAGTTAGAATCTGAAACCCTCTCTTCTTTGCTTTTTTTCTTTTCTTTTCTGTTTTTTTCTTTTCTTTTCTACTCTTTCTTTCTTTTCTCTTTTTTCATTTTTAAATTTGTGTCTAAGGATCATTCCTAGTTTTGTGCACAAACATTTCACACTTCTGACTCAGTCACACTTGTCTTCTGGTGACAGGCTGTGTCACCAAGCTTGGCAGACCATTTCAAAAATAATGATGGATTCAGAAGACGGAGATGTGCTGGCATCCAAGGGGAGAATTATTTTCTGCAAGACAACCTCCAAGTGTTTATGATGCCTGGGTGACTTGCAGTGGCCTGGATTCAGTACTCAGCATCTAGATGTTAGCGGATATATACGACTACCATTCCAGAAGTTCCAACATCCACATTGGTGACCCCTGCAGAGGCCAGCTCCTGTAAGTTAAGCATCTGAGATTGACCCATAATGGTGGAGGGCAACTTGATCTTGCCCTGTGGAAAAATGCAAAGAGTAGAATCAGACAAAAGTTATTGTCAGCAGAAACTACCACACAAAGAACAGGACGGGGTTCAAGGAATTTTAGAAAGAGGACCATAGGGCTCAGCAGGAGGATCAGGACACACTGGTGAGGGTGCCATTGAGCTTGGTCAGGAGAAGAGACGTTCTCAGGACAGCGAGAAGAGGCTCACCACGTGTCCAGAAAGGTCCTTGAATGAATTCTCTGAACCCTTCTGCCCCAGCCATGAGCATTTGCTCACGGCTGGGGCAGAAGGGTTCAGAGGACAACCATGAAGGAAACTCCATGGAAGTTGCCTGCCTCCGCAGTGGCAATCCGCAGCCACACGGTGGCGTATGTTCCCCACTTGATAGTTACTGCATCTGTCTCAACTGGTCTGGAGGCTGAACCCTAGTTTTAGAGGGGACTGGAGATGCTTTTGAAACCATTCGCATGACTGTGTCTCAGGGAAGCACAGCAGGTTTGCCCGAAATACTGTATTCCATGGAGGGAACAATGAATGGCGTTTGTAGAGTTACAGAACAAAGTCAGAAATGAACAACACATCTTGAGGGGTTCAGCATGGGGTTGGAATGAACATTGACATCTGTTCATGGAAAGAGGGGTCTAAAGAATAATGGCCAATGTGGAAGTTTAGAAGTCCAAAGTGACCCTACAAATATTTGATTCAAGACCCACACTGTACGAACTCTCCACAATCACTAAGGTTGATCATGATCAGCTGTGGAGCATGATTCACTCAGGTATGACTTACTTCGACACAGTCATTCTCAACATTCCTCTGATTACCACACTTTTCAGAGAGTTTTTCGTGTCGTGAGAACTCCAACAATGAAATTATTCTGTTGCTAATTGTAACTGTTGTTTTTAAAGCTACTTCTATCAAACTTAATGCAATATCTGATAAGCAGGAATTGTTATTCAAAGCCTAGGACAGATTCCTTCAAGCCCAAATTGGTTGAGCCCTTGGGGTGAGAATTGCTGGCCTATATATACAGGCCCTGTTATAAACGTTGGTTTCTTTTAAGTTGGTTGTATGTTCAAAAATCAAAATCAAGACTTTGTGAATACTGTAGAGGTAGAGAATCTCAAACCCTTTCTCTTCTTTTTTTCTTTTCTTTTCTTTTTTTTTCTTTTCTTCTCTTTCTTTCTTTTCTCTTTTTTCATTTTTAAATTTGTATCTAAGGATCATTCCTAGTTTTGTGCACAAACATTCCACCCTTCTGCCTCAGTCACCCTTGACTTCTGGTGACAGGCTGTGTCACCAAGCATGGCAGACCTTCTCAAAAATAATGATGGATTCAGAAGACGGAGATGTGCTGGCATCCAAGGGGAGAATTATTTTCTGCAAGACAACCTCCAAGTGTTTATGATGCCTGGGTGATTTGCAGTGGCCTGGATTCAGTACTCAGCATCTAGATGTTAGCGGATATATACGACTAACATTCCAGAAGTTCCAACATCCACATTGGTGACCCCTGCAGAGGCCAGCTCCTGTAAGTTAAGCATCTGAGACTGACCCATAATGGTGGAGGGCAACTTGATCTTGCCCTGTGGAAAAATGCAAAGAGTAGAATCAGACAAAAGTTATTGTCAGCAGAAACTACCACACAAAGAACAGGACGGGGTTCAAGGAATTTTAGAAAGAGGACCATAGGGCTCAGCAGGAGGATCAGGACACACTGGTGAGGGTGCCATTGAGCTTGGTCAGGAGAAGAGACGTTCTCAGGACAGCGAGAAGAGGCTCACCACGTGTCCAGAAAGGTCCTTGAATGAATTCTCTGAACCCTTCTGCCCCAGCCATGAGCATTTGCTCACGGCTGGGGCAGAAGGGTTCAGAGGACAACCATGAAGGAAACTCCATGGAAGTTGCCTGCCTCCGCAGTGGCAATCCGCAGCCACCGGTGGCGTATGTTCCCCACTTGATAGTTACTGCATCTGTCTCAACTGGTCTGGAGGCTGAACCCTAGTTTTAGAGGGGACTGGAGATGCTTTTGAAACCATTCGCATGACTGTGTCTCAGGGAAGCACAGCAGGTTTGCCCGAAATACTGTATTCCATGGAGGGAACAATGCATGGCGTTTCTAGAGTTACAAGACAAAGTCAGAAATGAACAACACATCCTGAGGGGTTCAGCATGGGGTTGGAATGAACATTGACATCTGTTCATGGAAAGAGGGGTCTGAAAGAATTATGGCCAATGTGGAAGTTTAGAAGTCCAAAGTGACCCTACAAATTTTGATTCAAGACCCACACTGTACGAACTCTCCACAATCACTAAGGTTGATCATGATCAGCTGTGGAGCATGATTCACTCAGGTATGACTTACTTCGACACAGTCATTCTCAACATTCCTCTGATTACCACACTTTTCAGAGAGTTTTTCGTGTCGTGAGAACCCCAACAATGAAATTATTCTGTTGCTAATTGTAGCTGTTGTTTTTAAAGCTACTTCTATCAAACTTAATGCAATATCTGATAAGCAGGAATTGTTATTCGAAGCCTAGGACAGATACCTTCAAGCCCAAATTGGTTGAGCCCTTGGGCATGAGAATTGCTGGCCTATATATACAGGCCCTGTTATAAACGTTGGTTTCTTTTAAGTGGTTGTATGTTCAGAATCAAACCCAAGACTTTGTGAATACTGTAGAGGTAGAATCTCAAACCTCTCTTTCTTTTTTCTTTGCTTATCTTTTCTTTTCTTAACTTCTGTTTTTTTTTCTTTTCTTCCCTTTCTTTCTTTTCTCTTTTTTCATTTTTAAATTTGTATCTAAGGATCATTCCTAGTTTTGTGCACAAACATTCCACCCTTCTGCCTCAGTCACACTTGACTTCTGGTGACAGGCTGTGTCACCAAGCTTGGCAGACCTTCTCACAAATAATGATGGATTCAGAAGACGGAGATGTGCTGGCATCCAAGGGGAGAATTATTTTCTGCAAGACAACCTCCAAGTGTTTATGATGCCTGGGTGATTTGCAGTGGCCTGGATTCAGTACTCAGCATCTAGATGTTAGCGGATATATACGACTAACATTCCAGAAGTTCCAACATCCACATTGGTGACCCCTGCAGAGGCCAGCTCCTGTAAGTTAAGCATCTGAGACTGACCCATAATGGTGGAGGGCAACTTGATCTTGCCCTGTGGAAAAATGCAAAGAGTAGAATCAGACAAAAGTTATTGTCAGCAGAAACTACCACACAAAGAACAGGACGGGGTTCAAGGAATTTTAGAAAGAGGACCATAGGGCTCAGCAGGAGGATCAGGACACACTGGTGAGGGTGCCATTGAGCTTGGTCAGGAGAAGAGACGTTCTCAGGACAGCGAGAAGAGGCTCACCACGTGTCCAGAAAGGTCCTTGAATGAATTCTCTGAACCCTTCTGCCCCAGCCACGAGCATTTGCTCACGGCTGGGGCAGAAGGGTTCAGAGGACAACCATGAAGGAAACTCCATGGAAGTTGCCTGCCTCCGCAGTGGCAATCCGCAGCCACACGGTGGCGTATGTTCCCCACTTGATAGTTACTGCATCTGTCTCAACTGGTCTGGAGGCTGAACCCTAGTTTTAGAGGGGACTGGAGATGCTTTTGAAACCATTCGCATGACTGTGTCTCAGGGAAGCACAGCAGGTTTGCCCGAAATACTGTATTCCATGGAGGGAACAATGCATGGCGTTTGTAGAGTTACAGAACAAAGTCAGAAATGAACAACACATCTTGAGGGGTTCAGCATGGGGTTGGAATGAACATTGACATCTGTTCATGGAAAGAGGGGTCTGAAAGAATTATGGCCAATGTGGAAGTTTAGAAGTCCAAAGTGACCCTACAAATTTTGATTCAAGACCCACACTGTACGAACTCTCCACAATCACTAAGGTTGATCATGATCAGCTGTGGAGCATGATTCACTCAAGTGTGACTTACTTCTACATAGTCATTCTCAACATTGCTCATAATACCACACTTTTCAGAGAGTTTTTCGTGTCGTGAGAACTCCAAAAATCAAATTCTTCTGTTGCTATTGTAACTGTTGTTTGGCAAAGCTACTTCTATCAAACTTAATGCAATATCTGAGGAGCAGGAATTCTTATTCAAAGGCAAGGACAGATTCCGTCAAGCCCCAAATTGGTTGAGCCCTTGTGGGTGAGAATTGCTGGACTATATGTCCAGGCCCTGTTAGAAACGTTGGTTTCTTTTAAGTTGTTGTATATTCAGAATCAGATTTCAAAAATTCACAAAATCAAGAATTTGTGAATACTCTAGAGTTAGAATGTGAAACCCCTCTTCTTTTTTTCTTTTCTTTTCTTTTCTACCCTTTCTTTCTTTTCTCTTTATTCATTTTTAAATCTGTGTCTAAGGATCATTTCTAGATTTGTGCACAAACATTCCACCCTTCTGACTCACTCACCCTTGTCTTCCGGTGACAGGCTGTATCCCCAAGGATGGCAGACCATTTCAAAAACAATGATGGACACAGAAGACGGAGATGTGCTGGCATCCAAGGGGAGAATTATTTTCTGCAAGACAACCTCCAAGTGTTTATGATGCCTGGGTGATTTGCAGTGGCCTGGATTCATTACTCGGCATCTAGATGTTAGCTGATATATACGGCTACCATTCCAGAAGTTCCAACATCCACATTGGTGACCCCTGCAGAGGCCAGCTCCTGTTAGTCAAGCATCTGAGATTGACCCCTAATGGTGGAGGGCAACTTGATCTTGCCCTGTGGAAAAATGCAAAAAGTAGAATCAGACAAAAGTTATTGTCAGCAGAAACTACCACACAAAGAACAGGAAGGGGTTCATGGAATTTTAGAAAGAGGACCATGGGGCTCAGCAGGAGGATCAGGACACACTGGTGAGGGTGCCATTGAGCTTGGTCAGGAGAAGAGACGTTCTCAGGACAGCGAGAAGAGGCTCATCACGTGTCCAGAAAGGTCCTTGAATGAATTCTCTGAACCCTTCTTCCCCAGCCATGAGCAAATGCAGCAAAAGAAGGGTTCTGAGGACAACCATGAAGGAAACTCCATGGTAGTTGCCTGCCTCCGCAGTGGCCGTCCGCAGCCACACGGTGGCGTATGTTCCCCACTTCATAGTTACTGCATCTGTCTCTACTGGTCTGGAGGCTGAACCCTAGTTACAGAGGGGACTGGAGATGCTTTTGAAACAATTCGCATCACTGTGTCTCAGGGAATCACAGCAGGTTTTCCCGAAATAGTGTATTCCATGGAGGGAACAATGAATGGCGTTTCTAGATTTACAAAACAAAGTCAAAATGAACACCACATCCTGAGGGGTTCAGCGTGGGGTTGGAATGAACCTTGACATCTGTTCATGGAAAGAGAGAATAAAGAATAATGGCCAATGTGATTGTTTACAAGTCCGAAATGACCCTACAATATTTGATTCAGGACCCATACTGTACGGACTCTCCACAATCACTAAGTTCTGATCATGATCACCTGTCGAGAATGATTTACTCAGGTGTGACTTACTTCTACACAGTCATCCTCAACATTCCTCAGATTACCACACTTTTCAGAGAGTTTTTCATGTCATGAGAACCCCAACAATGAAATTATTCTGTTGCAAATTGTAACTGCTGTTTTTAAAGCTACTTCTTTCCATCTTAATGCAATATCTGATGACCAGGAATTGTTATTCTAAGCCTAGGACAGATTCCTTCAAGCCCAAATTGATTGAGCCCTTGTGCATGAGAATTGCTGGCCTATACATGCAGGCCCTTTTAGAAACATTGGTTTCTTTTAAGTGGTTGTATGTTCAGAATCAAAGACAAGACTTTGTGAATAGTGTAGAGGTAGAATCTGAAACCTGTCTTCCTTTTTTCTTTTCTTTTCTTTTCTTTTTTTTTTTCTTTTCAACCCTTTCTTTCTTTTCTCTTTTTTATTTTTAAATTTGTGTCTAAGAATCATTCCTAGTTTTGTGCACAAACATTTCACCCTTCTTCCTCAGTCACCCTTGTCTACCGGTGACAGGCTGTGTCACCAAGCATGGCAGACCTTCTCACAAACAATGATGGACTCAGAAGACGGAGATGTGCTGGCATCCAAGGGGAGAATTATTTTCTGCAAGACAACCTCCAAGTGTTTATGATGCCTGGGTGACCTTGCAGTGGCCTGGATTCAGTACTCAGCATCTAGATGTTAGCTGCTATATATGGCTACCTTTCGAGAAGTTCCAACATCCTCTTTGGTGACCCCTGCAGAGACCAGCTCCTGAATGTTAAGCATCTGATATTGACTCTTAATGGTGGAGGGCACCTTGATCTTGCCCTGTGGAAAAATGCAAAAAGTGGAATCAGACATAAGTTGTTGTCAGCAGAAAGGACCACACAAAGAACAGGAAGGGGTCCGTGGAATTTTAGAAAGAGGACCATGGGGCTCAGCAAGAGGATCAGGACACACTGGTAAAGGTGCCATTGAGCTTGGTCAGAAGAAGAGACGTTCTCAGGACAGCGAGAAGAGGCTCACCACGTGTCCAGATAGGTCCTTGAATGAATTCTCTGAACCCTTCTGCCCCAGCCATGAGCATTTGCTCATGGCTGTGGCAGAAGTGTTCAGAGGACAACCATGAAGGAAACTCCATGGAAGTTACCTGCCTCCGCAGTGGCCATCCGCAGCCACCCGGTGGCGTATGTTCCTCACTTGATACTTACAGCATCTGTCTCAAGCTGGTCTGGAGCCTGAACCCTAGTTTCAGAGGGGACTGGAGATGCTTTTGAAACCATTCGCATGACTGTGTCTCAGGGAAGCACAGCAGGTTTGCCCGAAATAGTGTATTCCATGGAGGGAACAATGCTTGGCGTTTCTAGAGTTACAGGACAAAGTCAGAAATGAACATCACATCCTGAAGGGATCAAGGTTGGGTTGGAATGAGCATTGACATCTGTTCATGGAATGAACCTTACAGGGGCCTGGTTACAGCACTCAGCATTTTGATGTTATCTGCTATATATTGCTACCTTTTCTGAAGTCCCAACATCCACATTTGTGACCCCTGCAGAGACCAGCTCCTGTAAGTTAAGCATCTAATGTTGACCCATAATGTTGGACGGCTCCTTGATCTTGCCCTATGGAAAAATGCGAAGAATAGAATCAGACACAGAGAAGAAGGTCTTCCAGGCATCATAAACACTTGGAGGTTGTCTTGCAGAAAATAATTCTCCCATGGATGCCAGCACATCTCCGTCTTCTGTTTCCATCATTGTTTGTGAGAAGGTCTGCTATGCTTGGGTACACAGTCTGTCACCGAATGACAAGTGTGACTGAAGCAGAAGAGTGAAATGTTTGTACACAAAACTAGGAATAATCCTTACACACAAATTTAAAAATGAAAAAAGAGAAAAGAAAAGAAAAGAAAAAAAGGAAGAGAATTTTCAGATTCTACCTCTACAGTATTCACAAAGTCTTGATTTTGATTCTGAACATACAACCACTTAAAAGAAACCAACGTTTCTAACAGGGCCTGTACATATAGGCCAGCAATTCTCATGCACAAGGGCTCAACCAATTTGGGGCTTGAAGGAATCTGTCCTAGGCTTTGAATAACAATTCCTGCTCATCAGATATTGCATTAAGATGGAAAGAAGTAGCTTTAAAAACAGCAGTTACAATTAACAACAGAATAATTTCATTGTTGGGATTGTCACAACATGAAAAACTCTCTGAAAAGTGGGTAATCTGAGGAATGTTGAGAATGACTGTGTAGAAGTAAGTCACACCTGAATGAATCATGCCCGACAGGTGATCTTGATCTGACCTTAGTGATTGTGGAGAGTTCGTACAGTGTGGGTCCTGAATCAAATATTGTAGGGTCATTTCGGACTTGTAAACAGCCACATTGGCCATTATTCTTTATTCCCTCTTTCCATGAACAGATGTCAATGTTCATTCCAACCCCATGCTGAACCCCTCAGGATGTGGTGTTCATTTCTGACTTTGTCCTGTAACTCTAGAAAATCCATTCATTGTTCCCTCCATGGAATACACTATTTCGGGCAAACCTACTGTGCTTCCCTGAGACACAGTCATGCGAATGGTTTCAAAAGCATCTCCAGTCCCCTCTGTAACTAGGGTTCAGCCTCCAGACCAGCTTGAGACAGATTCAGTAACTATCAAGTGGGGAACATTCGCCACCATGTGGTTGCGGCCGTCCACTGTGGAGGCAGGCAACTTCCATGGAGTTTCCTTCATGGTTGTCCTCTGAACCCTTCTGCCCCAGCCATCAGAGAATTCATTCAAGGACCTTTCTGGACACGTGGTGAGCCTCTTCTCGCTGTCCTGAGAACGTCTCTTCTTCTGACCAAGCTCAATTGCACCTTCACCAGTGTGTCCTGATCATCCTGCTGAGCCCCATGGTCCTCTTTCTAAAATTCTATGAACTCCTTCCTGTTCTTTGTGTGGTACTTTCTGCTTACAATTGTAAGGCCCAAGACCCCCGGCCCTGGGCATTGATCCTAAACTCTTAATAGGAACTTAGGCTTTCTCTACTCAATACCATAATTATTGAGAACTTTCCAGAGCTCCCCATTCCAAGAACTGGCCTACCCCAGAAACCATAAAACAATTATTGTCAGGCTTAATCAAGGGCACTGTGACCCAGCCCAAATTCCTAAAATGAGCAGCAGATTCAGCAGCGACCTAATGGCCTTGGGCATGGAACTTTACCCTAATTGTACATTTCCTGGTGCCCGCGATCTTGCTATATGCCAACATCAATCAATTTAAAGGTTAACTGGCCCCTACCTATCAAAATGGGGAAACAATTTGGGAACCAATCAACTTGTACCAATTCAGTTTGTGCCCAACAACTGTATACAAAGCTTCACCATTTGCTCCTCGGGGCTGCTTCTATCCTGCATGTTAGAACGGTCCCAGTGCACTGGAATAAATCCTCCTGCTATTTGCATCAATATCCCGTCTGTGAGTCTCTGTGGGGGTGCAGCGTCCCTGTTTGGGCCTTTGGGGGGTCCAACATTTTGATTCCCTGACTGGGAACCGATGCATCCCCCCAGACCCCACAAGTCGGGTATCGGAGGTCAGCTCGAGCATCTGTTGTTTGTCTGTCTGTCTGCCTGTTTGTCTGTCTGCCTGTCTGTTTGGAACAAGTAAACTGTGTCTGTAACAGTCTGTGGTTTGTATGGTCCCTGAGGATCCCGCCGCGCAGCTTAAGCTTACCAGGATGGTATAAGCCAGGACTGACCCTGGAGGATGCTCCAGTGGGGTTGGAGGGGACACCGTAAGGTTTCCTCCCCGTCTGAGCCACGAGCAGGTGGCCCCGAAGCATCTGGCCGGGATCTCTGCCATTTGGTTTGGCAGGGACCGGCATATGTCCGATATCGGAGCTCTGTTTCTCTTTGTGTCTGATTTTTGTGTTAACTGTGACTGACTTATTTGCCTGACTATCTGTATTAGGTCTTGTTGTCTGTCTGTTTGTGAGAAGCACCATGGGAGGGTCTGGAATCTGGAGGCTGTGGGGCCCTGGAGGACACTCCAGAGTCTGGTAACGGGAGAAGTCCGGGAGGACTTCCCCCCATCTGTACGGGAAGAGGTCCAGGAGGACTTCCCCCCATCTGGCTCCTGGGGAGAAGTCCGGGAGGACTTCCCCCGATCTGTTCAGAGAGGGGTCCGTGAGGATCCTTCTCCATCGGGAGGAGGGAGAGGAGCCTCTCTTCCATCTGGAGATGACTGTTAGAGGCCGGTCTCAACCTGCTGTGACTTCCGTAGAGGAGTTGTGGAAGTCCCTTCTTGGGGCGTCTGCATAATCTGTTACTTAGTGTGTGTGTTCTTGTATTTTCACTGGTTCTTTCTGACTTGTTGACAATGGGACAGTCGACTTCAACCCCCCTTTCTCTGACGCTTGACCATTGGTCTGAGGTTACACCATAGCCGTAGGAGGGGTGCTGATGAGCCACCCTCCTGTCTGGGGTCGTGACGACCTGTGTCAGGAAGCTTGGGTTGTGAGAGGACCCATCTAGGGTCATAGGACCCACCTGGAGGTCCTGACCTGCTTGGAATCTGGAGGCTGTGGAGGCCTTTCCGCTCACAGACTCTCTGGCCGAGAGCTCTGGGCGGACAGTGGTGCCAGGTGCTTACTTGACTCTGGAAACACTGGAGGGTGCACTGCTGTTTCTGTATGATTCTGTGTGTGTGTATGGCTAGACTCGCACTGACTTTGTTTCTGGATGTGGGACAAACTCCATCTGGACCTCTCGACATAATTATGTCTCATTTTAAGGGAGTCAAGGACAGAGCGACTTCTCAGTCAGTTGATGTACACCTGAAAACCTCTGAGAAATTGTGTGGCGCCATTGTCTTATCTGATTCTTGTTTGTCTCAGTTTCATGGTTATATGTTTTGTGTTTGTCTGTTTTCCTGTGTAACATGCGAGATCTAACGTGGGCCAAGCAACTCCTCTCATATGCTGTGGGTAAGTGGCAGTGCTGCCAGCCGGGAATGCAAGCCAAGCCTAAACAAGGGGTGGAAAGCCAGCTGCCTGGGAGGGTGGGCTGCGTTGAGCAGACCTCTGGAGCCACCCAGCCAGAGTTGCTTCCAGATAGACCTGTTTTTTAATAGTGCTGGGCTGCCAGTTTTACTCATCCTTGGTTTGGGGCTCTCAGCCATAGGAGAAAAAGGGTTAAAGAGAGAAAACAAGCAAAAAGCGGCAGGAAAAGAAAAGGGGTTAATTAAGAGATAACAGCAACCCCCAGCCTATAAGACTAATAAAAAGTAACTCATGTGGCCTTGCTGAGGCAGGAGGGGGTGGAGCACACCCACTCTTGAGATAACAGCCAAACTTTTTCGTGTAAAAATCATTCAAATGGTATTTTAAAATGTATATGTAGTTTGAGTAAAGAAACCTAATGGTTTTAAAGATTCAGGTGCCTTGTAATGACTGCCACTGAGGTAAAGCTTGCTAAAAACTAGAAGACAGGCTGCTGCTTAGGGAGGGACAGGAGGAATGTACATTTGGAATTTTATTTATATTTACTGCCGTCTCAGCCGCTGCCTCTGCAGTAAAAGTGACAGCCCAGTTGTTGCTCTTGCTAATTCGGCTCAGTTAAAACCTGTTCCACCTGAACTAATTGTCAAAATGCTTTAAAATGTTTTGAAGTCTATAGGTTTGAGGGTGTGAAAACAAGTAAATGGTAAGGGTCTCCGGCCTCACAGCACACACCTTTAATCCAGCACTCTGGAAACAGGCAGATCTCTGTGATTGTCACCTTCTATCTATGGCTGGTTGTCTGCCATGAGGCTACTTACAAATAGCATGGCTTTCTCTCTTCCTCTTCTCTACCTCCCTTCTCTCAGTAGCAGCTCATGTTTACAGCTCACCTGTCCTGTTGTTTTTCTTTCTTTCAAACGATAATAAAATGTTATCTCTCTCTCTCTCTCTTGCTTCCCTCCCTGGAGCATGGCTGAGCTTTCAGTCACCAGCTCAGCCCCCAGGAAGGAAAGTACAGGGTAAGGGTCAAGGCATCCAGGCAGGTCCCAGATCAGAGGACTAAGAGTAGACTAAGAGCAAATCAGACCCTCGGGAGAGGCTGTCAGAGGAACATATCTGTCATTTATTAAAGTAAGGGTGGTTACATTTATAGGGTACAGCAGGGGAGGATCTTTGGTACCCAGGAGTGGAAGCCATTGGTTAAGACAATGATACTGGAGTAGCCTCATTTGCATGTGGAGCTCATGTCTAAGAGCCAAGGTCCTGCAAGGGCACCTTCTGCATAAGGTGTGGTCCCACAGGAAAAAAGAGGAAGGAACCTTATCAGTAAATGGGCTCAGCCCTAGGCTTCCCAGCTAAAGTGCAGATAAGCACCAACCAAGCCACATTCCTTTGCTAATGACTTTCTGTGAAGCAGGCAGTATTTAATATTTTGCTGGTTCTGGCCAGGGCTAAAAGTGAGGAGCACCCAAACTCCTACCACTCTCAGGATGAGAAAATCTGGGGTTCAAGTCCAGTTTCAACTCACTCTCAGTTCTAGGACAGCCCCACAATAAAATTGTCCTTGAATTTCCAAGTCTGTTTCTCAACTATTTTATTAAAAAAGACTAAGATCCCAAAAGAAGGACCCCTGAGGAACATTATCAAAGAATTTGGTATAAATCAGAACCTTCCCTTCCTAATCCTCTAGCCTTGTTTACTTTTGAAATTTATCTTATTTTTATTTGTGTGTGTGTGTGTGTGTGTGCACGCGCGTGTGTGTGTGCCAGAAGAGGACATGTAATTCCACTGGAGCTGGAGTTACATGTGGTTGTGAGCACCAGTGTAGATGCTGGGAACCTACAAGTGCAGCCATCTCTCCTCCCTCCTACTTTATTTTTGTCATTTTAAGGATCCTCACAGGGTACTCCACTTTAATTCTGACAAATCTGACATTTCTTTCATACCTGGAATGGGTTGTGAGGACTGTAGAGACTATATATAGTACAGGGAGGGGGGAAAGTCTCCTGATCTCTATTTTACAAAGGCACTATTTAGAGAAGAGGCCCTGGAATGTTAGTGGTAAAGGTACTCAGGAAGCACAGAGTCTTTCAAGTTTACAACAGTAGCTGGAATAGAGTTCTGTTTGATTCATCTGCCTAAGTTTCTCAGGAAAGGGCACAAAAATTCACCTTTAATCCTAGCACTCGGGAGGCAGAGGCAGGAGGATCTCTGTGATTTCAAGGCCAGCCTGGTCTGCAGAGTGAGTTCCAGGACAGTCAGAGTTACAACAGACAAACCCTGTCTCAAAAAACAAATTAAAACAAACAAACAAAAAGTCCCATATGATCAAATGACCCAGAAATCCTTCACAATCCTGGCACAGACAGTTTTATGTTTCAAGAACCAATTTTACATCTAAAATCAAACTGCTAACCTTTTAACTAAACTGCCTTCTTGCCTAAATATTAAGCCCTGCAACTTCTGAATGAATCCGAGAATCCTACTAATTTGAACCTGCAGGCCTCTCAGAGGTAGTGTTCTTGGCAGGCGCAGGCCTTTCTTTCATTTCTATCACCACTGTATATTCGATCCTCAGCTCTGTCTCCCAAACTCATCTGCCTACTGTTACCGGAATGATCCAAGTGAGACAATGCCCTTTCTCACACCAATCTCCCCCCAAAAAACTTCCCACTTGAAATTCAGCTTTCTAAGGCCAAATGTAAACTGGCCTCACTCCACTTCCCACGTTCATTCCATTCACTTTCATTTGGTGCTTTTTCACTGAAGGACTGACACAAAGAAACTTGTGCTTACAAAAGTTAAACTGCTCATTTAACTTAGAGGATGAATTGAAAGATAGAAGCGCTCAGGAAGGGGACTTTCGATAGTGCAAGAGATCTTTCAACAAGGCTCCAGAAGAGGATTATATACAAAATTCAGACAACACAAAGTTAAGAGACCAGGTCAACACAGGGCTGGAATAACATTGGTGTGGTTTTGTTGTTACTGCTGTTGTTTTGTTTTGTTTTTTGTTTTTTTGTTTTTTTGTTTTTTTGTTTTTTTGTTTTTTTGACAAAAGGGCTTACTCTGCATCAGTTGCCATCAGACTCACTGAGATAGTTCTTCCTCAGATTTCTGCGTACTGAGAGTACAGACATTGCCACTGTGCCTGCATACATTTGTAGATACTGCAATCAACTATATAATGAAGGTGCTTTGGTAATTAGGATTGAATTTATCATGTCTAAAAGAAAAAAGTAAAACTTTGATATTTTCAAATTGCAAAATTAAGTTATTGATGTGTACATGTAGACGTCAGAAAACTGCTGTGGGAATTGGTTCTCTCCTACCATGGGGGATGGAAATCAGACTTGGCAGCAAGTCTCAAAATTAAATAAACAAATAGAGGGACTGGAGAGGTGGGTCAGCAGTGAAGAGGACTGAAGTTAAGCCCCCAGCACCCACATCAGGAGGCTCATAACTGCCTATAACTACACGGCACCTGCATGCATTTGCACACACACAGTCACACAAATGAAATATATAATAATTACTTTTTAATAAAAAGAATTACATTTGATTTTACATAGTATGAGATGAAATTAAGTTTTCAGAGGACTGGAGAAATGGCTTAGCAGTTCTAACAATGACTGATGATTCCGAGGACCCATATTTCATACCTAGCACCCACACAGTGACTCACAACTGTAGCAGGACGATTTGAAGAAGGTTTTTGTCATGTTCAGCTTTCCTTATGATTGAATGCCACTTGGACTTCTGGGAACTTTGCTTAGAATATAACCCAGAGAGCAGAGGAGGGGTAGTTGGCAGTCAGTGGGTTGGTTTGTTAGATGCTAGTTCAGATCTCTATCAGCTCCCTCTCTCTAAAGACAGTCAAAAAGAGCTGTGAATATTTCTTCCTTTCTCTCTCTCTCTCTCTTTCAAGGTTGTTATAAGGACAGTGAATATTTCTTCCTTTCTCTCTTTCACTCTTTCAAGACTGCTACAAAGGCAGTGAGTATTTCTTTTTATCCTTCCTTTCTCTTTCCTGAGCTAGAGGGTAAAAAAGATAGTAATAAACTACTACGAGTGGCATCCACACGAGGGGTATGAAAATAAAAAAGAATAATGGGAAATTTTATTCCAAGTGTTGTAGAGGGAATGGCAGAGGATGAAGGGATGGCTGCTTTTGTTCAAGAAGGCAGCAAAGTATTTATAGTAGCTGTTAACAGTGGGATATACTCCATCTTGCTCCCAGTGGTGATTTTCTTTTTCTTTTTCCTCTTTTGCTTCTATTTCTTTTCAACAAGGGTTAAGGAAGTGGCTAGGCAACTAGAAGAGCTGTGAGGGGAATTGGAAAGGGCCAAGGGAGGAAAAATAGAGCAAAAGGGAGAACAAAAGAGCTCAATTATTTCTTTCTCTTCAAAAATGGAAATTATAAAAAAAAAAAAAAGAAAAGAAAAGAAATTACTGGTGTTACTAGAAGAAATAAGGAAGAATTTTAAAAGGTGGAGAAATGGAAAACTAAGGAACTGGGAACATATCTGGGTTTGATTCCAGTAACAGAAAGAAGGATTTTCCCCTGTGTAGATAAAAGGGAAGACATTATATAGGACAATGGTCCTGTTGGGAGAATAAGGGAAGAGTCTGCATGGGAGAATGATCACATAAGGCAGCCCTTCTCAAAAGAGGTGTCTAATCGTGAATCCTCAGCACCACCTGAGGTGAAAGGAAGGTAGCCCAGGGTCACAAATCACCCTCAGCATTTCTAGTAGCTATCCAGCATATTCTAGCTGATGAGGATAATCCCCAAGGTTAGAATGAACAGGATGGAGTCTGATAGAATGATCGATTTAAAGCGATTGAAAGAAGCTGTGGTGTCGTATGGCATGGACTTGGCTTTTGTAAAGCAGGTGCTGAATAACTGGGCACAGCAGCACCAGATGATCTCAAGCAACTGGAAAGGGTTAATATCAGCCATATTAGAGCTGAGTTCTCAGCTTCAGTGGTTCACTTGGTGGAGAGAAGCAGCAGCAAGTATGGATCAGCAGAATGGGGCTAGAGGAATAAATGAGATCAACTTCTTGGTGAGGGTCATTGTGCTGAATTACAAAAACAGATTTAAGTTTGATGGTGTGACTATAGATCAATGTTGTTTAGCTACTTTACGAGATTGGGAGAAAGTAGAAGAGCCAGGAAACAATTCACCTCATTTACGAAGATCATACAAGGTTCAAGTTAAGCCTTCATAGACTTTTTGCAGAGGTTGACTGCAGCAGTAAATAGAACCATCTCAAACCCTGAAAACACAAATACTGAGTGTCAGAAAGCTTCACAGCCATTAAAAGCAAATTCTATACCAATGAATCAATGGATCAGAGCTACTGCCGACACTGGTTTCAATACTTGCACGGCTGCTGTAATAGGACAAGCTACAGGTAGAGGGCTGAAATACCAAAATGCCCAATGCTTTAACTGTGGAAGAAATGGTCATGTGTCACTTCCAAAGAGATTGTGACCAAGCTGCTTCTAAAGGCAATGTTTTCTTTAAATGTTGTCAGAAAAAAGGAACAGGTTTCTGGGGCTGTGCAGAGGGTATGGACTAAACAAATACTGAACAAACAAGTAGAGACCCAAGAGATATACAGGAGAATTCCTTGCCCTTGGGAAATGAAGTAGGGGGTGGGGCTGAGCTCAAGCTAGGGAGGAAAAAAACCAAGCATCCTATCAGCACTGGAGTAGTATGCAGACCAAGAAACCCAAATTTGATGTTGGAGATCTGATGCATGCTGCTGAGGGTAGTACTGTGCTAGATTTGCTATAGGCACAGTTTACCCATTCTCAAATGTTCAATACTATAAAATCACTATTGAGGTTTATAGAGCTAAACACCTATAGAGCTAAAACATTTATACATACAAAATATTTTTTTAAAAAGAATAACTTATGAGACTGAATGTGGCTAGCATACTTGATTCTCCAGCACTTTATAAAACCAGGCATGGGATTGCATGTCTGTAACACTTGTAACACAACACTTGTAATCACAACACTTAGAAGGTGGAGGTAAGAGGCTTGTTGTGGTTTGAATGGGAATGGCCTCCATAGGCTCATATACTTGAATGCTTGGTCCCCATTAATGGACTGTTTAGGAAGAATTAGGAGGTGTGGCCTTGTTGTAGGAGATGTATGTCTGTGTGAAGGTGTTAGATCTTCTGAAACTGGAGTTACAGACAGTTGTGAGTATTCATATGGGTGCTGGAAATTGAACTCAGGTCCTCTGGAAGAGCAGTCAGTGCTCTTAACCATTGAGCCATCTTGCTAGCTGACTACACCAATATGTAGAGGAATGGGCCTGTGTAAAAGCTAGGAAGGGTCTATATTCCAGGGATCTACATTCAGAGGCCTATGTGATCTGGATGGAATATAGACACACCTTTAATCCCAGTATTCAGAAGGCAGTGGTAGTCCACACATATAATCCCTAAACCAGAAAGAGTGTAGCAGAGAGCTAAGGAAGGAGGCACTGTCTGAGGCAGTCAGATAGTCAGCCAGAGTCTGAGTCTGAAGAGTTCAGTCAGAAACAGTAAACCAGCTCAGAAATTCAGTTTGAACCAGTCAGCTTGGAAAGAAGCTTGAGTCAGAAAAAGAGTGAGTTGAGCCAGAGTCTGCCAGAGTCCAAAGAGTTTGGTCAGAAACAGTAAACCAGCTCAGAAGGTCAGTTGAACCAGTCAGCTTGGAAAAGAGTTTGAGCCAGAACAACAAGAGTGAGTTGAACCAGAAGAATCAGAATTTAAAAGGAACTAGTCAGAGTGGCTCAGTCAGTAGTAGGTTTTGGAGGTTAATTAGATTATACAGAGATTTAAATCTAGATTGTACAGAGGCTGAAGCCTTCCAGTTCTAGGTTTAAGGGTAGACTGTATGGAGGCTGAAACGCTCCAGAACTAAGAATCGATGATTTGATTAGACAGAAGAATAAAAAGTCTTTTGTCCTTGTTTTAAAAGATTCTCCGGCCCTTCACACGTTCCCAGCCAGGTTTCCTGCCTGGAGCACAGTGACCTGCCCTCGGTTCGCTGTGTCCACACAGGGACCCACATGTGAACATGGCATGGGGAAGAGGGGGCATGGGTCTTTACTGAATCTCTCCTGCCTTTTAGGTTGCTCCGTAAGTTGGCCCAGGAACACACAAAAAAACCCACGAGACGTGCATCAGAGGGCGTCTCTCTTTAATGCAGGGTGCAGGGTACATTTATAGGTGCACATCCAGTGACCCCAAGAATGCCCATAGGTTAGGATAAGAATGCAGGGAGTGGCCTCCCCTGCGTATGGAGTTTGAGCCTGTGTTTCCAGCCTGCAGGGCAGACAAAGCATCTTTGCTTCAGTTAAGCAAGCAGTATTCATATATAATAATTTAGCTGAGTTTAGGCCAGGACTAAGGTGTAGAGCAGCGAATACCTGCCGTTTTCAAACCCTAGGGGTGATGCAGGGTTCAAGCCAGCTTCGACACAGTATTAGCCCTTGGACAATCCCACATGCCCGAGTCATCGTGTACATCTGGTGTGAATCTATACCTACAGAGTCCAAGGCTAGTCTGGAATCATGACTACATGATATCCTATTTTTAAAAAAAGGAGTTATTTGTCAGTTTATTCTGTGCCTCATGGATGGTGCTAGGTGGTGGATACCTGCACGCACAATGTACAGCATTGCCTTGCCTTTACATTTGCACAAAAATGGAGTTAATCAAAGCTAGGCATAGCCTTAAAAACACTGTTTTTACAAAATAATGGCATGTGTGCTAGTTAGTTTTTTGTCAACTTGACACAAACTGAAGTTATCTAAGAAAAGGAAATAACAATTGAGAAAATGTCTCCATAAGATTGGACTGTACCCAAGCCTGTAGGGCATTTTCTAAATTAGTAATTAATATGGGAGGGCTTAGTACCATCCCTAACTAGGTGGTCCTGTGGTGTATATGAAAGTAGATTGAGAGCTAGAGAGTTAGCTTAGTGTTTGAGAGCACGTGTTGCTTTTGCAAAAGACCCAAATTCAATTCCCAGCACCCACAGAGTGGCTCACAGGCTCACAACCTTCTGTAACTCCAGTCTCAGGGAATCTAAAGTTTTCTTCAGCAGTAGCCAGGGGGAGGAAGAGGTAGTATCAGGCAAATTCTTTGTGGTGAGGCTTCAGTGGTGATCTCTGATTGGCCATGAGGGTCACGGGGGTACTTTGACAATATTTCTGAGAGACAGGCTTTCATGTGGGAGTCTGAAACTTAACTTACGCTAGGCCACCATTCTGTGACCCACCACCATCTTTGGGGTTATGTGGGAGATGGAGCATAAATCCCACTGGTAAAGAATAAGATCATCAATCACCACAATTCTGACCAAATTTGAAGCAAGCTTTAATTAAGTTAATTAAATACTAGCCATGAAGAAGGATTCTGACCAGGACCATTCTGAAGTTCCCTTGGAGTGGATCTGCCACCTCCAAAGTTCCTACAAAATGGCCAGAGTCACGTGGCACAGATGCTTTAAAAGGCAGAACCCATAAGGCTACTTACTTCTCAGTAGGTCCAATCAGCAGCAAGCATCTATCCAGACACACTTCTTGTCTGGGTTATCTCCACCTACATGTGACTAAGTATATCTGGTGTATTTGGAGCAGATCTGGTGCAGTAGGATTAACTAAATGGGATCTAGACAATCTCCACCTAACATTTCAAGAGGTTATCTGTTCTTGGGCAAGAGGAATTACAGGATTCTGTCTTTCTGAATCTCACTTGAACAGCTCCGCCTAGCATCCCAGTAGGCCGTCTGTCCTTGTTCTACAGATCTTTTAGGCACAGTAATTAAAACTTAAAACATTACTTCTGCTCTTACAACACCACCATCTTTGGGGTTGTGTGGGAGATGGACTCGGAACCAACATTTCCACTTTCTGTTATTTATGGGTGAAATTTTAGGGGAGGATTGTGGTACTTCATCTGAGTACTTCCTGCTGTCAATGGGCATCATCAGTCAAGGTGGACTGGCTAATATATCAATGAAAAAATTAGGAAAGTGAAAATGAGGGTAGACAATATTATGAGGTCTGGGTCCAGAGGGCCTCCCAGAGGTTGTCAGACACTGGTCTCTCCAAAGGAACACACCACAGATCCAGGTGAGGTCTTCAAGACTCAGGTGAGGATATGAGGTCATCTCATCGCTGGAAGTTAAGGGTTGGTAGTTACCGAGAAGCTGGTTAAAGGTTTGGTTTTTATTTGGTGGATTTGTCTGATGACAAAGGAAGTGAAGAGTTGAAGAAGATAGGAGTAGGAGTAAGAGAATAATAATAGCCAGGGGGACTTTGAGAGGTAGGATACATGTCAGCAGGGGTGATTGGAACTATCTCAGGGGACCAGAAATAGAAGTTGTTGTTTTGAGTAACTCGTCTGATAATTTGGCTAATATGTGGATGTTTTCTTCAACTAGGTCAGACTCACTGATGTAGTAGCAACTTTCTTCTCTAAGGAATAGGCAGGTGCCTCCTTTTTTTCCCCCCTATTAATAAATCTAAGGCTTGGCAGTTTCTAAGGAGACCTGAGCCAGAAAGGTGAGTCAGTGGAGGAGGCCAGGGATCCTGCTGTAGAATCCAAGGTGAGTTGTAGTACAGGACACAGCTTCCATGTTCTGTACAGTGAGGACTGAATGTCCGAGGGAGCCACCAGCCATGGCTATGCCCATCAAAGTGGTGGCTAGGCTGATATCTACCATGATGGCCATGAAGGCAGTTCTAGAGGGACATACCCTCAGAAGAATCCAGAAAAATTCAGGCTGACTATATGAGGTCAGTTGGAGAATTGGAAGTGATGCAGTTGGAGAGGCTTTCTTTGCACCAGAACAGCCTTCTTCCACATGGTCTGCTTCAACTCTTGCTTCCATGTTCCTGCCTTGAGATTCTCCCCTGACTGCCTTCAATGATGGACTGTGATGTGGACATGTAAGCAAAATAAACCCTCTCTTCCCCACATTGCCTTTTGGTCAGGTGTTTTATCACAGCAAAGAAATACTAAGAAGGTGGGGCATAGTCTGATGTCGCCACCCAACCTCCTGCGAACTGGAGTCGCAGGCGTTCAGCACGAATGGTTTTAGCAGTGTTTTACAAACCTCCATGCAAGTACAATGGAAATTTCTGTATTGTAGAATAAACTTAACTCTGAAGGTGAACTTTAACCATTTTCTAGTTGAAAATGACTGCCATTAAGCAAAACTGGGGAGAATAATATAAATTATTTTGGTGAACCTTAATATTTCAATCATTATCCACTCCTGGTCAATTAGTCTTTCACACATGCCTTTGCTGGTAACCCTTCTCTCACATTATTTTAAGGAGAATCCTACATTTTACATTATATTATCTTTAAGCATTTGACATGTCATTCTGAAAACTAAGGCTAAAATAAAAAGTAACAATTTTATTACAATACTCCAAAAATCAATAGTAAATCTTAGTGACATCCAAAATCCAATCATATTCTAACGGTTTTCCCATATTGTTTGTTCAACCAAATATATTTCTGTTACTGACTTCCAAGAGATTAATGAATTGCACAAAGTGACTTCATTTTGTCCTAGTTTTAGCTAACCCATCTTCCCAGTCCCTACTAACCACATCCTGCAGAGTGGAGAATTCTCATGCAGCTGCACCTGCAGCCTTGGGGCATGCCATTGTTTTACAACATAAAACAGGTTGTTTTAATCAATGAAACTAAAAGTTTGAAACTTCTGCACCCTGGCCTGCCTCTGGCATGATGAGATTGTGGGTTTAGGATTTATAAACCTTCCCCTGCTTTTCTCTGGGCCAAGAGTTCTTTCCAGCCAAAGTCTGTAGTTGTTAGCCACTGTGGTGGCTCACCAAGAGAGACACGGAAGCATTTTCATTGATACAAACCCTGCCAGACCTCAGCAGAAGGAACCACTATCATGGCAAACACCATACTGGACAGTGGAATCCTGAACATCTCCTCTCAGGAGTTTATATTGATACAGAACTCCTCAGGTGTTCTGCTGATGGCACGTGCGGATCATGAGCAATCAAACATCCCCCACATAAATTCAACACCTGCAGACAATACAAATGACAAGGCCTAGGCAATCCTTCATCCAACAATGTACAAAACAACTATTTTAAACATAACTAAAAATAAACTTCTACAACAAAACCCTGCTCTTGACCTCCAGCAAATAAATGATTCTTAATCTGACCTTCATTAAGTGGCAGGCACATTTCTTGTGTCTCAAGTGGGTTCAACAATTAATATACCAACTCCAATGCTTAGATTATTATCAATATTGTGTGGTGCCTATCTGTACACTAAGACACTTTTCAAAGTTAAACTTTGTAAAATCACATTCTACAGCATGACTGACAAGTGATCATTTACAATTAATTCGATGAAAGGCAATAAACAACTTTGAAATATAAGAAAAGCATTATTGTTTACTTCTGAAAACATAGAAATGTGAAAAAGAATTTAATACTTGCTAGTAGGCTTTAAGCTTTTTATCACATTATTTATGCAGGGAGTGAGGCCTGCACATACACCATGCTGTATGTGTGAGGGTCAGAAGACTTATATAATCAGTTCTCACCTTGGGCTGTCAGGACTGGCAGCCCAATCAGCCATTCCACAGACTACCAGATTTATATTTACAAAAAGCTATACTCATTATATTAAATTGCATCAGTTAGAATGTTACGTAAACTTGTTTTTCTTTCTTGTCATATATGTACCAATATGGTATCTTCAATTTTTTCCTCCTAACTCACAAGGGTGAAAGAATTTGCTATTTGGCCTTTTACAGAAGACATTTGGCATTCCCTAGTCTAGAAAAAGTAAAATTGAAATTGGAATTTATAGTCAGTGAAAGGGGAAAAGTCTTTCTAAACAAAAAGGACAGGCCGGGCACATGAGGACGAGCCAATAGAGTTTGTGACAAATAATAGACATGCATTGCCTACCAGGCCATGCAAAGATCATTGCTTTTCCCACGTTTGCTTTCTGAGCAATCTGTAATCTCAGATTCTTCCAGAAGAGGGCTCCCTTTACTTAGTTTGTTGAAACACAAAAAACCAAAAGGAAAAATTGAAAAAACTTTACAGTAAACATTTATACACTTAACACTTCAATTTCTTCACCAACATTTTATAATTATTTTTATCGCATCTGTACTCATCTATCAAAGCATGTTTTCAATATGCCACTAAACCTCTGTTAAAATAGGTCAGCATGTATTGCATTATTAGTACTCCAAATTATCTAGTTTCCTTTTTGTTTCGATTTTTGCAGTGCTTGGGCCTTGAGCATGCTAGACAACTGCAATATCACTAAAATATATCCCCAGTCCTTTTGTTACTTAGAAGATAGAGATGAGCCAGACAGTGGTGGCACATGCCTTTAATCCCAGCACTCGGGGGCAGAGGCAAGAGGATCTCTGTGAGTTCAATGAGAGCCTGGTCTACAGAGTGAGTTCCAGAACAGCCAGAGTTACAGCAGAGAAACCTTGTCTCAAGAAACCAAATAATAATAATAATAATAATAATAATAATAATAATAATAAAAAATACATTTCTGTAGTAGTACACCACTGTGGCAGCTCACCAAGAAGACATGGAGGCATTTTCATATGTGCAATCCCTGCTAGACCTCAGCAGAGGGAACCACAATCCTGGCAAGTACCATACTAGACAGTGGAACCCTGAGCATCTACTCTCAGGGTTTTTTACTGATACAGAACTCCTCAGGTGTTCTACTGATAGCATATGCAGATCATAAGCAATCAACCCCCACAGAAATCCAAAACCTGCAGACAATACAAAATGCCAAGACCTAGGCAGCTCCTCACCCAACAGTGCACAAAACAATTATTTTATACATAATTTAAAAAATTCCATAACACATCTCAAAAAATTTAAGAATTAGATATAAAATAATCAAGAAAACTACAGCTGCATCTTGGTGCTGTCTTCTGATGGTCAGAGTATTGTTCCTGTCACATAAAAAAACTAAGGCACATATGTACACTGAGGGAGGATGTGTGTGTGTAATTACTGCCCCCAACCAGCCCCATTTCCATGGGCCTTTCTAGTTGAATATGGGGAAAAAATACCCAAAAAAGAGGTCCAGTCAAGCATGATTTGAGAGGGGAAAGGGTTTCTTTACTTCATGAATATGCCACCCTACTCGTAAGCATTCAGCAGAGTTCTTCACAACTCACAAGGCAGAGCTTACTGGGCTGATACTCCTCCGCCCATCTCATCAGTGACGATGCATAGTAGTATGCTGCTATGGCAGCACAGCAAGCAAGAGACGGAGGCATTCTCATATGTTGAAACTCTTCCAGACTTCAGTAGAGGGAACCGCCATCATGGAAAGTGCTGTTCTTGAGAGTGGAACCTCGAGCATCTCAGCTCAGATGTTTTTATTCACTTAGAACTCCTCAGGTGCAGATCATAAGCAATCAAACATTTCCCCACAGAAATCCAACAACTGCAGAAAATACAAAATGCCAAGACCTAGCCAAACCTTTTCTCAATTGTGCAAAAACATTATTTTAAAAACAACTGAAAATAAACTTCTACAATTCCGCTTTTCTGTATAAGTCAGTAAAAAAATTGCTTCATCTATCTCTACAACATAATTTAACACTACACCAGTAAAGCTATTTACAAGAGTAACAATCATGAAGGTTGCTAATGCACATAACCAAATGATACCAAACATCTATCAAGCTTTTCAAAGTGTCTTTGGACAGCAGGAAAACATTACCAATCTCCAATTATCTGGAATTCACTTATGATCTACTGAACTCTTCCAAAGGTCTTCAAACACTTCTCTGACCCGGTTCTCTGCAGCCACAGTTTGTTCTCCAGGTTCCAGCTGGCTTCATTCCACTGCTGCTGCTATTCTTGGTGGTCAATCCATGGTACTGGCATCTTCAAAATGCCAGTGTTCCCTTGCTCAACTGGGCTGCACTTTCACCAATAGCCTCTCCTGGGCTCTTTTCATAGTGCCAAGCCTGAATTTCTCTGCATGACCCTCTTCGATCTGGGCCTTCAACTGCTATTGAGGCTGCACCTTCATTAATAGCCTCTACTGGGCTCTCTTCATCGTGCCAACCCCCAACTTTTTTACATGACCCTTCATCTGGGACTTCAACTATTACCAATGCTGCACCTTCACCAATGGCCTTTCCTGGCCTCTCACAGTGCCACGCCTCAGCTGCTTTCCAAAGATTCCTTCATGCCTTCAAAACTAGTACTATCTGGGTGACTTTTACAGTACCAAGTTCGGCTAGTAGCATGAGATACAACCTTGGCCAGTTCTGGAAGACAACTTCTGTGTGCTGACCCTGAGGAAACACTTTCCAGATTTTAGATAGAGTCTGGTTTGCAGGGAAAATAACAGGTCACCTTGTCTGCAGGAAGAATTCCCTTGTGGGTGGAGTTTCTCATCACCATCACCAGTATCTGGACCACTTGTCTTTTTCTTAGTCAGGTTTGCAGAAAAAATTCTCGTCAGTTTAACTAAGTGGCTTTTTGTTTCCAAGCTGTGGCTTCCACAACAGTAGGGGGTCCTGGGCACTTGAGAAGAATTTCTGGAACATTCTGGCAGCTTGGCATTCTTTCTTACCACTGCTATGGGGAAACACAGAAGAGGGAAGACCTCTTCCATAGATCTCAAACACAACATCCTGAGCTTCACATACATACAGCTATCAGAAAACTCAGTTTGTGAAACAGTATGCTATTAGTGGTGGGAGGGAGCATTAGCTCCATGATCAGGAAAAAGGAGTTAGAACCTTGTTTTTTCCTGCTCCCAGCTGAATTCTTTATCTCTAAGGCCTCCATTCTGTGGCTCTCACCTCAGAGCTTTTTTCCTCATTTATTTATTAATTTCACAGCCTTTTCTCTTCATAGAGGCTATTTCATTTCTCTCTCTCCTTTTCCTTCAGAAGCTTTCAATTAATACCTTAATCTCTATCCTCTGGTAGCTTCCCTGAGCATACTTTAACAGATTCTGTAAGGGCTAGAGTTTCTTTCTTGTTCTTCCTTGTCTCCATGTTGGATGAGTGTGACTTCAGGCCCCACATTGCAAGTGCCACTTGTAGCCATATACCTACTGTGGTGGTTCAACAAAGAAGACAAGAAGGCATTCTCATAGGAGTAAACTCTTCCAGACCTCTGCAGAGGGAACCACCATCATGGCCACCGCCGTACTCACAATGGAACAGCGAGCCTCTCAGCTCAGGAGTTTTTATTCATTCAGAATTCCTCAGGTGCAGAGCATAAGCAATCAAACACCCCCCACAGAAATCCAACATCTGCAGACAATACAAAATGCCAAGACCTAGGCAAACCTTTTCCCAACAGTGCAAAAATAATATTTTAAACACAACTAAAAATAAACTTCTACAACAACTGTCTTTAGAGTGCTTGCTTTTAAATAAACTTTTTAAAATTGTGTCTTCCAGAAAAGAACTAAGAGACTTAGTTTATAACACTTAAAATATAACACTTAAAAATAAAATTTGTTTTTGGATTTTGGGTTTTTTTTTTTATTGTTGTTGTTTTCCAGACAGAGTTTCTCTGTGTAGCCCTGGATGTACTAGAACTTACTCTGTAGACCAGGCTGGCCTCAAACTCAAGAGATCCACGTGCCTCTGCCTCCCAAGTGCTAGGATTAAAGGCTTTAGAAGTAAAATTTGTATACAGTGAAATGAACACATTTTAAATGAACATTTCCTAAGTTTAGGCAGACTGCAATTAACCCAAAACCCACCCAACTATAGAATGTTACCATTAGCACAGAAAGTACCCTCCTTACGAATCACTCATACCCCCAATCAGCAGTGCCTGCTGTTCATATGCTCCACCACATTAGGCTGAATTTTGACAAGACAGAATGGGATATTTCCCTCATTACACACTCCTGGCCATGAGTTTTTTTATTCATGCTTTTACTTATAATCCTTCTCTCAAGTGGTTTTAAGGCAAATCCTAGACTTCATCTTTTAAATCATCTTTTTTGCCTTTTTTATTTTACTTATTTATTAATATTTATTTTCTTTTTGTTTGAAACAGGGTCTTCCCTTGTAGCCATGGCTGGCCTGGAACTCACTTTGTAGGCCATGCTGACCTCAAACTCACAGAGTACTGCCTGCCTCTACCTTTTAAGTGCTTATTCCATTTTTAAATATTTAACATGTATTTCTGAAAATAAGACTAAGATAAAACATAAGAGTTTTATTACAACACCCCAAATTAGCAGTAAATATAAACCCAAGATTTAAATGCTATTCTAATTTCATCTATGATTTTTCCAGTTGTGTTTGTTCAAACTGAGGATTAAATGAGATCTATACATTGTAATTGATTAATGATAAGGCTCTTTCTTTGTTTTAAAGATTGATTAATTTTATTTATATGAGTGCTCTATCCTCGTATATACCTGCATACCAGAGGAAGGCATCTGATTCCATTATAGATGGTTGTAAGCCACCAGCTGGGAATTGAACTCATTACCTCTGGAAGAGCAGTTAATGCTCTTAACTGTTGAGTCATCTCTCCAGCCCTTCTTTAATATCTTTTAATCTATAAGAGAGCCAGTTATAAGTAGCAAACCAGAGAAGTTGCACAAGGCATCATGGTAAGGAGGAACTCATATTTGAGTTTACTACTATGCTGTTGCTACCTTGAAGACTTAATTTTATCTTTGTCTGTTGAAAGTGATACACAATGAGATTATAGCCAGGCATGATGGCTCACACTTTTAATCCCAGCACTTGGGAGGTAGAGGCAGGCAGGTCGCTATCTAAGTTGTAGGCTAGCCTGGTCTACAAAGGATTCCAGGACAGTAAGGGCTACACAGAGAAACCCTATCTTGAAAAAACAACAACAAAAAAGTGAGATGATAGATAAGGAGTCAGCTGGTAAGCCTTGTGAGTATGAACAAAAAGGTCAGACCCTGAGGTATGAGTAAAGCCTGCAGTCCCTGTGTCTTGGTGTGAGAAAATATAACATTAAAAAGTAAATGAAGAAAGTGCTATTTAAGATGGAGAAATACATTTGAGAAAAAGGAAGTATACTTATATTCTACTTTTTCTAAAGGCATCCTTTCCAATTCCTTGAAGAAAGGACCCCATACTGATGTTACACTGGACCTTGCAAATCACATATGCTGCCAGCCTTGTGTTCATCTCTATTTCTCCTTTTGCTACATGTAGAACAACTGTTGTTTCTCACACATTTGATATTTCCAATTGTATCCCTGTGGAGACATTTTACATGTTTTTTTGTCACTTATATTTCCTAAAATTGGTAGATATAAAAGCTTGGCTCAAGATTTTTTTTTTTTTTTTTTTTTTTAGTATGTATACATGTATGTGGCACACTCACCCACATTTGGGAGTGTGAGGTCATCTTTGGATGACCTCTACTTTGGATCTTCCTCTACTGATCTTCACTTTGTGTTTTTAAAATTAAGAAATACTTATTATTCTGTGTGTATATGTCTCTGTGTTTATGTGAGAGTGTGTATACCACAGCAAGCATAAGGGATCAGAGGACAACTATGTGAAGTTGTTTTTCACCTTCCACCCTTTATGGAGGTTCCAGGACTTGAACTCAGTTCATCAGGCTTGTTGGGCAAGCATTTTATCTGCTGATCTATCTCAACAACTGCTTCGATTAATTTTTAAAAAGATTTTTAAAATTTTGTTTTTTAAATTTATTGTTGGTAAAAGAGAGCACTTATATGTCAAGGCATAAGAAGGTCAGAGGACGGCTCCTGGGAGTTGGTTCTCCCCTTCTACTATGTAGGTCCTAGAGATCCAATGTAAATTATCAGGCTTGGCAGAGAATACCATCTTGCAGCCCTCGGCTTCATTTTCTGGGATAGGGTGTTTTATTTTATTCTTTTGCCACGACAAATATCACAACCAAAAGCAGCTTACAGTGCATCACTGAGGGAAGTCAGGGTCAGAACTAAAGCAGAAACTTGGAGGCAGACCTGTTAGCTATTCTACACAGTACTACTTCCTGCTGAGGCGCTCTTTTCACAGCCAAAAAGGTACAGCAGAGACACTGGGGGATGCTGCTTGCTACTAGCTCTCAGCTAGCTTTCTTAAACAGCTCAAGACCGCCACCTGTCCAGGGACTAGTGTTACATACAGTGAGCTGGGCCCTCCTCCATACTTAACAATCAGACAATAACTCTACACATGTCCACAGGCTAGTCTGATCTGGGAAATATCTCAATAGAGACTCTCTTCTTGAGTCTCTAGGTTAAAACTAACTGGAACACAGAGTCTCTCACTGAACCTGGAGGTCACCCTTCTCTCAGACCGGATGGCCAGCAAGTCTCTATGCTCTTTCTGTGTCAGCATCCCTAGTGCTAAGGTTAAAGGCACACTCCACCATGCTTTTACCTGGGTGCCTGACAGCAAGCACTTTACACACTGATCCAGCTCCCCAGCTTCCACCTTTGCATTTTTTTTTTTTTTTTTAAGAAAGGGTCTCATGTTGCCTAGGCTGGGCTCAGACTCTATAGCAGATGGTGATCTCCATCCTGATCCTCCTAATTCAAATCCCAACTGTGCCACCTTGCACAGCTAACAGCTTTCTTGGCATTGGTCAGCCATTTGGTTAGCCATTCTTCAACTACTTCCCTACAGAACATTTTTAGGATCAGTTGCTTATAAAACTAGAAAATATTAATCATGATATTTGTGTTAGTAAGCAGTGGTTTAGAACAGAGTTGGTAGCCTTCCACAAAATTCAACAACTGTTCCTTGCCGCATCCCGTCCCATGCTGAAGGAAGAAAATGAGGAACAAATCTACTCAGCGAGAATGGCCAGTGTCCTTTCCCAAGTTTCCATCTGTCCTGAGACACTAGGCAGCAGTGCACCCTCAACTGAGTTTCTCTACCGGTACTGCAATGTTGTCTGATTTTCGGTTTTTGTTTTTGAGACAAGGTTTCTCTTGTAGCCCTGGCAGTCCTGGAACCTGCTCTGTAGACCGGGCTGGCCTAGAACTCAGGTATCTGCCTGTCTCTACCCCTCTAATGTCCAGGAATTTCTTTAAAATAACTTTTTTAATTAAAAGTTTTTTTAGATTCATTTTATTTTTATGTATATGGATGTTTTGTATGGATGTATATATGTGCACCGTGTGCCAGGGTGGTGCCATTGGAGGTCTAGGAGTTGGATTCCCTAGAACTGTAATTACAGATGGTTGTAAGCCACCGTGTCAATGCTGGGACTTGAATGTCAGTCCTTTCTGTTAGCTAACACAAGTGCTCTTAACAGCTGAGGCTTCTCTGCAGCCCCCTAAAATAGCCTTTTTAAAAGCATAATTCTGTGTAGGCATGTGAGTACACTCGGGAGTGCAGGATCCGGCAGCGAGCTGGAGTTACAGACCAGCCTGCGGGTTCCTAGCAGAGAGCTGAGCTCCACGTAGGGCTCAAACTATGAAATGTTTCCTCAAGTTGGGAATTTAGCTAGAGGTTTCGCGTACCACTCGCGCTATCTCTGGGCCATACTGTTGGTCGCTACGATTTAATTTTGTTTCAAGGAATAATCTAAAGCCAAAGGCAAAATGTGACCTTCAGGTTTTATCTGAGAGATATTCGCCTGCTGCCGTTTGTCCATATTCCCGGCAAGATGCTGACTCTAGATTCTAGAACACTTGACTGAGGGAAATGGAACGACACAGAACCAAATCCAAGGCTGTCTTTTGGGCGGCCACTTCCTTGAGCCTTACAGAACCTCTCGAGGCCAGTCTCTGCCAGTAATTAGGGAAGACAGCTGTTGCTGGGAGCCCGCTCCCGGAAGTGACATCATCACAGGGCGCCGGGGTCGAGGAAGGCAATTTAGGGAGGAGATTCTCGCGGCCCTATAAGGTTTTTCCCATGATTCTCCCTTTCTCTTCGCCATCTTCCCTCCGGACGGCCGGTAGCTCTCACCATGAAGTAAGCGGGCGCCCTGTATCCCAATCCGCCTCCATCCTGGGGCAGGTCACCTGGGGATGACTTCTTTTTGTAGCGCATTTCCTCACGGGCTTTGGCTTTTTCTTACAGGGTCGAGCTGTGCAGTTTCAGCGGGTACAAGATCTACCCGGGACACGGGCGGCGCTACGCCAGGACCGACGGGAAGGTAAGAGGCCTGCTGGGCCGAGCGCAGTTCGGGGTCCTCGGAGTGAACGACCGGTCCAGCCGGCCTGTGAAGAGCCCCGGGGACCACGTGTGGGATGGGAACCCTGAGTGAATACTGACCGGGTGCGAACCAGCCCGGAAATGAGGGGTCTGTGTAACTATAAGCTACGGTAAAGGAAAATAAATGACCAGGGTTCGGGGCTGTGTTGCTTCTTAATGGGCTTCGGGTCTTTTTGGAGTCTGAGAGGGCTAAGAGCGGATTTCTTAAATTTAACGCCACCAAACCTTTGGCGACGAGTGATTGATTAGCCTGCTCTTGAGAAAAGATGAAATGTGGACTTCTTGATGCTACCCAGTTAACCTGTCACATAGAGCCGTTTGGTCTCTTGCCTCTGACTTTATATAATGAGACTAGAGAAGCAGAATAAAATTTGTAAGAATTTCAATTTCAGCTTCTTCTACTTTGTATAAAGGGAATGACTAATTTGGGTATGAATTTATTAACCCAGGTTTTCCAGTTTCTTAATGCAAAATGCGAGTCCGCATTCCTTTCCAAAAGGAATCCTCGGCAGATAAACTGGACTGTCCTCTACAGGAGAAAACACAAAAAAGGACAGTCGGTAAGTGGAATGCAGCTTGCTCCTTGAAAATTTTCTCAGATTTTGCCGTATTAAAATTTGACTATATAAGATTATGCAATAGTGCTCCTAATAGTGCTAGTCCCAAAGCATCAAACAAGTGACAGAAATAATAGAACCAGTGTTGCCTTGTATACCATAGGCTCAGCTGTGTGGTGGAATTTGAAAGGAGCCCCTCTAAGTTTCATTTGGATTGTAGAGGCCCATAGGAGGATTTAGTGTTTACGTGTGTAGAGGTGTGGTAGGACTGCAGCTAGTATCAGGAGGCTTGGCATGTTTGGGCCTTATCAAATAGTTTCTAGCTAGGTTTATAGTAAGTAAAAGGCACCAGATGTCATGGTAGCTTTCTCATGTAATCCCAATGTTTGGGAGGTGGAGACAGGAGGAGCAGTTAAAACCCAACATAGGCTATGTAAATCCTTGTTTCCAAAGCAGAACAAAGTATAGCTTAGTGGAAGAAAGGGTTAATTTTTAATCCTAATTTTGGATGCCTAAATGGGGGTCTTAACATGTGTTGGTGAGGATATATAGAGAAAAGGAGTCTTTATTAGTACATTGCTGGAGTAAAATGGCCCAGCTGTATGGTAAACCTTTTTAACTCAAAATGTTAATGGTTTTGTTTTGTTTTTTTGAGACAGGATTTCTCTTGTGTAGCCCTAGCTGTCCTGAAATTCTGTAGACAAGGCTGAAAAAACTTTGACATTAAAAAAAAGTCTAACACCTGGCAGTTCCATTTTAAGTATTGAAAGCAGGTACTCAACATAAAATTTGGTACTAAGCTCTTAGAAGGCTGAGACAGGAGAATTGAATTTGATGCTGGCCAAGGCTATAAAAAATAAAATCTTTCTCAAAAAAAATTATTTTTGAATTCTTAGAAACAGTTCTATTTCTCTTCTAGAAGTGATTTTTTTTTCCTAAAGCAGTATTCTCAGACCTGTATTTTGACAACCCATCACATGAAGTCAGTGGACTTTTCCAATTGTAGAAGTTGCCCCAAAAAGGTCCAAGTTTTCTGTTAGGGATATTCAGTTGAAGATAGATACACACACACACACACACAGAGTGGAATATTTAGCCTTTATTTGTTTTTATCTGGGCAGGGTTTCTCTGTTGTAACTCTGGCTGTCCCAGAACTCACTCTGTAGACCAGGCTGGCCTTGGACTCATAGAGATCTACTGCCTTTGCTGGGATTAAAGGCATGTACCATGACCTCCTGGCTTATTTATTTTGTCTACATGTACATATGCACACCAGAGAATGCATTGGATGTCATGATAGACAATTGTGAGCTGCCATGAAAATGCTGGGGATATATGCCTTTTTAAAGGGTGAGAAGCAGGCAGCTTTGAAAACAACTCTAAGATATGTTGAGGATATGCGCTTGACCAGGGTAACTCTATGGTTTGACTTTTACGAGGTGCGTGGAATAGTCAGATTTTTAAAGACTGAAAGTAAGAGACATGGAGAGTTAATTGAAGTATAAGTTTCCAGTATAGAATCCATAGCAAACATTGGATTCCTGCATAGTAAACATGGTAGTTTTCTTGTTGTAAATCATTGTTTAAACCTGAGTATTCTCTGCCTAAGTCTTGTGAGTTAAATCATATGAACTGAGGTCTGAGAATTCTTTTCATAAGTAGATTTCCTAAGTCTGTAAGTAGGCTTCCTAAAGTCATTTTTAGAATAGCTTTTAGATTTACTTTTTGTATGTGAATTTGCCTGCATTCATGTAAGTGCACCATGTGTGTGCTCTGTGCCAGCAGAAGTCAGAAACTGTCAGATCCCTTGGTACTGAGGTTATAGGTGTTTGTGAACCACCTGTGTGGGTGCCTGGAGGTGAACCTGGGTCCTCTGCAAGAGCAGCCAATGCTCTTTTAGAGCCATCTCTTTATCTTTAACCTCTAAAATCTTTTTTAAAGGACCACTAATGCCTGAAGTGAGCCATTCTTCCAGGAAGTTAGTTTTTTTTTTCCCTTTTTCACTATTAAAAAGTCATGATACAAAGTTAAAACAATTGGTGATCTGGAAAGCAAGTTTTATTTTATATAGTTGGCATGAATTAACTTGTTGAGTGGAATTTAAGAACTCTTTGACCAAGGAGTCAGGCATGGTGGTTCACACCTCTTAATTCCAGCTTGGGGGCTGTGCAGAGGCTGGCAGATCTCTTGTGTTGGAAGCCAGCCAAGCCTGATCTACAGAGTTCCAGGAAAAGTAGGGCTACATAGAGAAACCCTATGTCTCAAGCTGCCGTCCCTCCTCCCCCAAAAAAGAAAACTTCTTTGACTTTAATTTCTATTTCTAAATTCACTGGGTAAGATTAATAAGTCATTTTTGCTTTGCAGGAAGAAATTCAAAAGAAGAGAACCCGTCGTGCAGTCAAATTCCAGCGGGCCATCACTGGTGCATCTCTTGCTGATATAATGGCCAAGAGGAATCAGAAACCAGAAGTTAGGAAAGCTCAGCGAGAGCAGGCTATCAGGTGAGAAATGCTCCACCGTGAACATTTTGGCTACTCTGGTGACTTTAGATAGTTTTTGTATGTACAGGAACTAATTTCATGGGATTGTCAGTTTTTAGGTTTATAATGCAGGCATCTACTCTAAATAATGTAATCCTCAGTAGTTACTGTACAACTTAATATGTTAAGGTGACTTGGATAGTGGAATTTATTGCTAACTCTTTGGATCTGTTTTTTGTGGGGGTCTAGCCAAGGTCTAGCCTTAGGCTTAGCCAAGGTCTCTCAGGGAAGCCCAGGCTAGCCTTGGATTTGTGGCCTTCTATCACTGTCTCAAGGTGTGTAGCACTGTACCTGACTCTGGGTTTTGGGTTTCATTTACAAATATGGAGAACACTTGTCCAAAATTCTAGCTCCTTACTGTTGTGGGAGATTTTAGTTATGGATAATGTTCCAGTAAGCTGTCCTTGAAGCAAGTAAAGGATTCACTGCCTACCAGTAAACAAAGGAGTGGCTATAGGGCTCTCCACAAGAATGGGACAGTCCTTAGCCTTAAGGCAGATGAAGGTTAGGCTCCGTTGATTTGTATATTGGAAGGCTGGGTGGAGACAGAGAAAGGATTTGGAATGAAAAAGAACTAGGGCAAGGGCAGAGAGAAGGAGACAGACAGACAGCAGAGAACAAGGAATAAGAAGCTAGGAGCAGGAGAACCAAGAGAAGAGCATGGGGTGAGGAAGCCAATGGAGTGAGCTCTCTGCCTAGCTGCCGGGGCATTAGAATTCCCTGAGATTTGACATGGTTTGTGATTAATAAAGAGCATTGGAAATTACAACGTCTGGACTCACCGTTAAGCGCCATAACTTTATTTTAACACCTTACCAATAAATTGTGTCCTTGAAGAATAAAGAGTTTTGCTTAATGTCACTTATGACACTTACAGGGCTGCCAAGGAAGCAAAAAAGGCTAAGCAGGCATCAAAGAAGACAGCAATGGCTGCTGCCAAGGTAACTGGGGTCGTCTTGGGTTTCTTAATTGTATCCTTAATAAAAGGGTTAGTAAATGACAGGTACAAGTTTCTATTGGAAATGGTTATAGCTAATTTCCAGGTGAATGGTTATATCTCAGGTTTCTAGTAAGTCTTAATTTTAGATTTGTTAGAAAAGGGGAAATGGAGAGCTTTTTTGTTTTTGGAGGCTTTTTTTTAAAAGATGTCACTGTAACCCAGACTGGCTTAAAATTATCAAATGGACTTAATCTCAATTTCAGGACAGTCCTGCCTAGCTAGGACTGTGTGCTCAGCTTGGTTTTTGTGTTTTTAGACTTTGTTTTGAAGTACTTTTTATACTTTGAGTAGCTGTGCAATGGTAAAATGAGTTTACCCAGCCTTTTCTAGTGTTTAAAATTTTAAAGTCAGAAAATTAACATCATTCTTTCATTCTTGGGTGGGCAAGATGGCTCAGTCAGCAAAGGCACTTGGTGCCAACCCTAATTAATCTTGGGGGACCCACCGGTGAAATGAAAGAACCAACACCACCTGTTAAGTTGTACTCTTCCATATGTGTGTCATGTAAGGCACCTGTTACAGAGCATGGTGCTTGAGTTTGATCTTTGAGACTCCTGTGGTAGTAGGAGAGCTGATCTCCACAAGTTGCCTACATGTTTACGATCTCTACACGTGTGCTGTGGTGTGCTCCGCCCAAAATGAATCAAAAGTACATAATTCAATGGCTGTGCAGTAGTGTGAGCCTCCAGTCCCAGCCCTGAAAGAGTAGAAACAGGGTCAGCCAACTTTGGATATCCTCCAGAAAAAAAAAAAAAAAAAAACTTTGTTACTAACAATTTGGGATCCCACACTACTACATTGTATCTTCTTGCTGTCCAATCTGTAACAATGTGTCTATCACTGTATGCTGGAAATGAACTTTAAACATGGGTTACTTTGAAATTGGTAATAATGCAGTTAAATTATTTAGACAGCGAAAGGTCTTAAAAGTATCTCATTGTCATGTTATTTTTTTTTACAGGCCCCCACAAAGGCAGCACCCAAACAAAAGATTGTGAAGCCTGTGAAGGTCTCTGCTCCCCGAGTTGGTGGAAAACGTTAACTTGGCAGATTAGAGTTCTAAATAAAGATCCATCTCTAACTCTAGGTGGTGTTATTTTATTTTTGCTCTCACAAAAAGCGTGTATTTTGGGGAGGGGGACATGGCTTAGCCACAGACTGTATGATTAGCTTGCCTGGGTTCCTAGATTCAGTCTCCAGCTAAAAATGTTTATTTCTTACTGGGAGGCAGGGGACAGCCAGAACTACATAGTGAGACCCTGTCTTGAAAATAAAATTAACAACAGCGAAAACCTTTGTTTCTCAGCAAAAACGCCTCCCAATACAACCTTAGTTGAAGAGATTGGAAACAAAATGATGGTTGTGGCTGCCTTTGGAACATAGCTATGACCGCAGGTTCTCACTGTTACTCTGGCTGGCCTGAGTGCTGGAATTAGAGGCACTGCGCCGCACAGCCAGCAGGTTGTTTTTGAGAAAGGGTATGAGACATGTCTACTCTGGTGCTTGGATTATATTTGAAAACTACCATGTTTATATTTCAATATTGTATAAGTATGTCCGCTAAGCCTTAAAAGCTGGGCTTGAGTATAGTGGTGTATGCCTGTAAGCCAGAGGCCTCAGAAATTCAAGGGTATTTTGGCTGCATAATGAATTTGAGTCTAGCTTCAAGTACATGAGACCATCTTAACCGATCATGCTACAACTAGCCCTCCTCCCATATTTCTTAGTCTGCTAGTGATGAAGTAGATATAGTCAACTAACTGTCTGTAGTCTCAGCATTCAAGAATCTGAGGGGGGGGTTGTTAAGAATTTGAGACAGCTTAGTAGTAGCAAGACACCCCTCCTCCCCATAATCACTAATTTGTGTAAAAAAAAATCTGGCACAGAATTCAGACATTTGTTAAGGGCCACAAATTTCCATTATAGCTGATGGAGAAACCCTGATCACTGCCATCTTTCTCACCTGAGTACCCATAAAGGTCTAGAAGCCTCATAATCTGTAGCTTCCAAGCAGAAAAAAAACAAAAAACAGCTAAAGTCTGTGGGTCTTGAAACCTGGAACCTTCCAGCTTCACCACAACTGACTGAGACCAGGCCAGGTAACCTGGGATACCTTTCCATGTTAATCTAAATAATCTGGGCCTGCATAGTCCTGGTGGTGATTCTAGAAAAATCTTACTTCTTGGGTATTTGGAGATAGCTCGGAAAGGATAATTCATAATATTGAGGCACTTAATGCTTGATAATACTGCGACTATCTTTTACCCAGCAGCCCAAACAGTGGCAAACAATTGCTACAGTTTCAAAATTGCCGGAATTTGGTAGATATGAAAATAGAAAAACGGACTCATTTTCCCTTCGAGGGGAGGGCTTCAGTTGGTTAGCAAACAACCAAACAGCTCAAACACGTGGCTTTTCACAGCGTGGGAAAAGGGGGAAAAAAAATGAAACTGCCAGGACTTAAGATGTCTACTCAAGACCTTTGTATCTGCCAGAAACAGTGTACCCGCTTCTAAAATGTCCTTCCGCAGTATTGACGTCACTCCGCCGGCTCCCTCGGAGCCAGAGATTGAGAAAGCTCCAATCAGGACATAGGCCCCGCCCTTCACATGCATCACTTCCGGTGGTGCAGCAGCCATTTTGTCAGTCGCCAGTGGATCCCGCGCGCTGCAGAAGTGCAGTTCCCCCTGGTTACCAAGTCGTCGGTTCTTCCTTCGCGCTACGGGCGCCCTCGAAGAGCGCCGACCAAAGGCGTGGCCGTTCCTCTCACAGTGTCTCCGCTGCTGTTGCATCTTTACGGAGTCAGAGCGCTGTCTGCCTTTCCCTACCACTGACAGGCGCCCTAAGGGCGCTGCCATCAGCGATGTCAAGCGAGGAAAGCTATCGGGCCATCCTGCGCTATTTGACGAACGAACGTGAGCCTTATGCACCGGGCACCGAGGGCAATGTCAAGCGCAAAATCCGCAAGGCTGCCGCCTGCTACGTAGTGCGCGGCGGGACTCTGTATTACCAGCGGCGGCAGCGGCACCGCAAGACGTTTGCGGAGTTGGAAGTGGTGCTGCAGCCGGAGCGACGCCAGGGCCTCATAGAGGCGGCGCACCTGGGCCCTGGAGGCACTCACCACACCCGGCATCAGACCTGGCACGACCTGTCCAAGACTTACTGGTGGCGAGGTGAGCGCTGGCCCGGGGCGTGGGGGCGGCTCGGCCGCAGGCTTGCGGAGCACGGCCCGCGGCGAGGCCTGCGTGCGCACTCGCGAGCCCGAGGTCTCGGACGGCTGTCCCCGGCCAGCTGGCGTTCGGCTGCGCAGCGGCCGCGGGACCGAGCCGATCGGGTGGGGGACGCGAAAGCCGCCGCACTTCCCCACAGGAAGGAGGCCCGGGAGGCTGGGGGCGGACCCTCGCCCGGGGTGGGGCTTCGGGGGCTTCCCTCGGGGCCGGGCCAGCCCAGGGAGGGCGTGGCGGGGCCTTTCTGGTCCCGCCTCCCCAGGCCCCTAGGGAAGGGTGGGAGGCCCAGTGGCCAAGGCTCAAACCCTCTCCTTTCAGCACTACAAGGCTGGCCCTAACTCCGGGCCGCTGTCTCCAGTGAGTGCCGCTCGGTTTGGCCAGTGGGCTGGGGCGGGGGTGTCTCTAGATTCCCTTGCCCGATTGCTCTGATTCTGCAACTGCGACATAAAAAAGAAATAATGTAGTTATTCGGATTAATTGTGCGCAGTCTCCTTGAGTCCCGTTTTTAGAGCATTAGGTACTCTTAAAGACTGTCAGATACTTCTTTTTCTTGGGAGAAGGGACAATATGAATACAGCACCGTAAGAGATTTTAGGTAGAATTAGGAAGAATTATGCCACTCTTGGCGAGTGTGGCAATCTTCCCGCCTCAGCCTCTCAAGTGTTGAGATTACAGCCCTGGTTTACCAGTCACGATGATATTGGATCCTGTTGCCCAATGTTTTAATGTTTTTTTGATTTTGTGAAAATGGCCACGGGAATTGTGAGACACTATATACGTTGGGAAAGGATAAGGTTACTGTGATTCATTGACTGATTATTTATCTGTTTGAGGCAAGATCTCATTAAATTACTTAGACTAGCTTTGGATATAACCATCTGAACGATTCCATAGCTGGGATTACAGACCCGTACCACCAGACCTAACTTAATTGGGGTCAGAAAATAATATCCCTGTTTCTTGATCCCTTGGAAGCAGATGAGAGCAGGAGAGTTTGATTTTTTTTTCTTTTTTTTTAAATGTATGTGAGTGTTTTCCCTAATGTATATATGTGTACAATGTGTACCATCTCCCCACGGTGGTCAGGGGAGGGCATTAGATTCCCTAGAACTGGAGTTACATACAGATGGTTGTGAGCCACTGTGTGGGTGCCGAGAATTGAACCTGTCTTCTACAAGGACAGCAAGTACTCTTAAACTAAGAGCCTTCTCTTCAGCCTCCCTCCATTTGGCTAGCCTGGAACTCTAAAACTCACAGAGCTCCTCTTGCCTCAGCCACCAGACTGCTGGGATTAAAGGCATCCTTAACTTTTTAAAATCTTCCACTGGAATCTACACAGAGTTTATGTATATCGAACTGCTCAATTAGAATTAACAGTAGTTTACCGGACAGACCATCTTAAGAGATTTTATTAGGAAGAATTATGCTATTCTCAACATGGCTTTGGAGACATTGATGTATGAATCTTAGTAACTTCACCTGTGAATAAAGCAATTTGGCTTATAATGTTAGTTTATATATTTTTAACTTTTTTTAAGATTTATTTTTATTTTATATATATCAGTTGCCTGCATGTATATGTGCACTACACGTCTGCCTGTTACATTTCCTGGAGCTGGGATTATGGATGACTGTTAGCTACCATATGTTGGGTCCTGGAAATCAAACCTTGGTCCTTTGCAAGAGCACAAGTATTCTTAACTACTGAGCCGTACTTCAGTCCCTTTTTTAATACTTTTTTATTGTACTTTGTGTTGTGTGTATGTGTGTAAATAAGCAGGCCACAGGCAGATCATAGGACAAATTTTTGAGCCAATTTGTTGAGCCATCTCATTTGTCCTAAATTATAATTTTTGTTAGGTTTATTAATTTTGTCATCAAGCCTATTTTAGGAACTCTTGGGTAGTCCTTTTGTTCCTTAGAGAATTTCTTTATGAATAACAGTCCAGAATTATCTTAATTTCATAAATTTTTTTTACATTTAAAAGATTTTTAGATTATTTTTTATATATGGGTGTTTTGCTTGTATGTATATGTGTGCCTGGTGCCCACAGAGGTCAAAAGGTATTAGATTCCTGGAAATGGAGTTAAGAGATGGTTGTGAACTACCATGTGGGTGCTGGGAACGAAACCTTCCTTGGTCCTCTGCAGGAGGAACAAGTGGTCTAAACTGCTAGCCGTCTCTCCAGCCCTTGTTTTATGTTTTTAAAAGTATCTGAATTAAGTTGGATGTGGTGATACACATCTTTAATCCTAGCACTCAGGAGGCAGAAGCAGGGACATCTCTGAGTTTGATGCCATCCTGGTCTACAGAATGAGAGTTCCAGGATAGCCAGGGTTACACAGAAACCTTGTCTTGAAAAACAAGCAAACAAGTATAAATAAATGAACTGGGGAAAAATATAAATTAAGCCAGGCCTATAATCCCAACACTTCTATTGTTCCAGAGGCAGAGGCCAGAGGATCACTGCAAAGTTGATTCCAGCCTGGTCTACATACTTAGTTCCAGGATAGCCAGGACTACATAGGGAGAACTTGTCTCAACTCCATCTTCCAAGAAATCTGAATTAAATTCCAAGGAGCTAGAGCTGTGAAGAGTAAAACTAAAGACATAACTGTGTTTGTTCAGATTGGTTGGGACAGACATTGAACAAATACTCAAGGTATACTATATTACAACATGTTTATGACAATTATATCTAAAGGTTATAGATCCAACCACTTGGGAAGCAGAAGCAGCCTGATCTCTTGAGTTTGAGATCAGCCTGATCAATACAGTGAGTTTGAGGCCAGCCAGAGCTACCCAGTGAGACCCCATCTAAATTTTAAAAAAAAGAAAGGTTATCAATGTCTCAAAGGTCAGACTTTATTAATTTCATATCTCTGCTATATGAATTTTTATTTTTTCCCTAGGGTAGGACTGTTAATAGAACCTTTCTGTGCATGCAGCAGTAGTAGTGAATCAAAATTCCCAGTCAATAGATAACTGGTAAACAGCCAATACTCTACAGTGTACTACAAAGCTATGATGTTTGGTAGATTAGGTGAAATAAATATGTATTACACTTAAGGATATTTCCAGTTCATGGTGAGATTATTGAGATTATAATCCCATCATAAATCAAAGTATTTATATTAAGTTCAAAAACCCTGACTAAACAAAAACCTTGTTCAGCTGAAGTGCTTGGGAACAGGTTTTTCTCCTCCTTCCTTTTCTTCCTTTTTTTTTGGAGACAGGGTCTCTCTGGCTATCCTAGTAGAGATCAGGCTGGCCTTGAAATCACAGAGCTCTATCTGCTTCTGCCCCCCAAGAGCTGAGATTAAAGCCACTATGCCAGGCTAGACTAGAAGATTTCTTATTCATGTTTTTCAAGTTAGGGCATATTATCTATACACATAATGAGGATGTATGTAGCCCTAGTCTAAACACTAAGCTCATATGTTTTATAATGTGTTTTATGTTTCTATTTTTCCCTTGAGGTAGTCTTAAACAGTAATTTTAGTGTGCCTGCATATGACTAGCCCATCACATGGAGTCAGGCATAGAATTTTGTATTTGTGACATATATATAATTTCAGGAATGTTTTGTTTTTTGTTTTTTTGTTTTTTTGGTTTTTGCCTGCATGTATATCTGTGTATCACTTGTGTGCCTGGTACCTGTGAGGGCAAGAAGAAAGCATTGAATCCCCTACAACTGGAATTACAGGGAGTTAAGAGCCACTGTGTGGGTGCTGGGAGTTGAACCCTGGTCCTTGGAAGAGCAGCCAGTGCTCTTTAAATACTGAGTCATCTCTTCAGACCCAGGTTGTTTGGTTTTTAATTTTTGGGATAAGGATGGTGCTCAATGTAAAATCTATTTCTGATTCTATACTCTATAAACAACCTTTTATTAGTAACTTGACATCCAAAGAACTATCACAGGGGACTTTGTTGGGAAAATATAGCAACTTGAATTGAAGAGCATAAAAACCAGTTGTTTCTCTAAATGTAAAAAGGACATTTCCTGGCAGGTAGAGCTTGGAAAATGCTTGGAGCACCAACATAAACAGACAAAAATACTAAGCACAATGTAGATATAAATACCTCAATCTCATTTTTACATCACGTGGTTTAAATGTTTCTCATTGGATAATGTAGTTATTTTAAGAGAAATATTAGAAGGGCCCCCAGCCTGCATTATCTTAACTGCCTTTGCCTCAAGATATGCTCTTAACAGTGATTGCATGATGCCTTCATAAAATGTGCTGTTGATTTTTCAGTGCTGTTATTTATTTTGAGATAGAGTTTTTGTAGCTCTGGCTGTCATGGAACTTTTATATAGACACAGGATGGCATCAATATTACAGAGATCTTCCTGCCTCTGCCTCCCGAGTGTATCAAAGCTCTGGATGAAAGCAGAGGAGAAGTAATTCCTGGTGAAGTCTTCTGACAACTGAGTGACGCTGTGTCTAATTCAGAGGGTAAACATTACTTTTATGCATAGAATTCTACACATGCAGAGAGTTGAACTCTATTCTTGTGGTACTTTGTCTCATCACATAAAATTTTAACAGTAATTGCAAGAAGATTAAGGGCATGATATAAAGTAAAAATTTTACCATAGTTGAGCATTTAAAAAAAATATTTATTTATAAAAATGCTCTATCTGCATATATACCTGCATGCCAGAAGAGGGCATCTGATCCCGTTATCGATGGTTGTGAGCCACCGTGTTGTTGCTGGTAATGGAACTCAGGACCTCTGGAAAACCAGTCATTAACTGCTGAGCCATCCCTCCAGCCCTGATAGTTGGGCATTTTTAAAAGAGAGATCTTGGGGCTGGAGAGATAGTCCAGTGGTTAAGAGCATTTACTGCTCTTGTAGAGGACCCAGGTTCAGTTCCCAGCACCTACACAGTGGTTCACACCCAGTTCTAAGGGATTGGACTCTTTTCTGATCTTTGTGAGCACCAGGCACACACATGGTATACATACATATGAATAAGCAAAACACATTTATATATAATAATCCTTTTAAAAAAATTTTTAAAGGAAAGATCTTTTCGTGAACTAACTTTAGAAAAACACTAGATAACATTTAAGTTGATTTTACTTGATTTTCTAGATGGCTTCTCCATTCTCCATTGGCAGAGCTACTTCTGACTTCCATCTTCTTGTTCTATTAGGAGTGGGGCTAATGGTCTAGTTATAAAAAAGATCCCAGGCTTTCTTGTAGTAGATAAGGACATAGTTTTTCTTACCATTTTCATTCTTATTTGGATGCTTTTGAAGCAGTTTCTCTAGTACTACTTGAACTTAGTCAGCTAATTACTTTTTTTTTAATTTTACGATTTATTTATTTATATGAATGTTTTGTCTGCATGTATGTATGTGTACACCTGATGCTCACAGACATCAAAAAAGGGCATTGGATCCCATTACAGAGAGTTGTAAGCCGGTATGTGGGTGCTGGGAATTGAACTCAGAACCTCTGGAAGAGCAGCCATGCTCTTAACAGCTCAATTGTCTCTCCAGCTTCCCATTATTTTTTAATTAATTTTTTATTTATTTTTAAGGATTTTGTATACATGTATACACTGAGTATGATCATGTCTTCCCCAACCTTGACTTCTCTTCCAAAATACTAGTTATGCATTTTTGTGTTGACTACAAGAACAGTAAGAGCTCTTAATACTTGAGCCATTTCTCCAGCCCTAAATTCATTTATATTTTCAACCTTCACAAACTATACTACATCCTATACTTAAAAGTATCTACTGAGGGTCTGGAGAGATGGCAAAGCAGTTACAAACGCTTGCTGATATTGCAGAACACTCAGGTTCAGTTCCCAGAACCCACATGGCAGCTCACAGTCATCTGCTACTCCAGTTCCATGAGACCTCTGTTACTGCTTCCATGGGCACCAGGCACATATGTGATGCACATACATACATGTAACCAACCACTCTACACATAAAATATAAAATAAATATAAAAAAGGAGTGGCCTTCAAAAAAAACCATTTATTTGTTTGTTTGTTGTTAATGAGCAATACCTTTAAGTAATTAATGTTATTATAACAGGAATAGGATTCATTATGGAAAGTAGGTTTGGAATGACAGAGGAGGAGTCAGCCACTCTAGCTGTTTATTCCCATGTTTTCTGCTGTTATGAAGTAGCAGGCAAGCCTTCATCAGACGTTGGCCTGTAGTCTTGAACTTCCCAACCTCAAGAACTGACCAAATTAATTCTCATTCTAAATAACTCAATCTTTGATGCTCTGTTATAAAGCAGTACTAAACAAGTTAACACACACACACACACACACACACACACACACAAATACAAATAAATGAGATAAATGAGTTAAGGTTTGGTATAACTTTATCCAAAAAACATTTACTAAGGCAGATTTAGAGAACAACAGAGTTGTATGCTAGTGTTTGAAAGGCTTAAAGTCAATAACAAATGTATTTCTTAAAAAAAAAAAAAAAAAAAAAAAGAATGTGTGTGTGTGATGTGTGTGATGTGTATACAGGTGCCCACAGAGGCCAGAAGAGGAATCTACTAGAGTTGATATTATAGGCGGTTATAAGCTGCCCGACAGGGACTGGGAACTGAACTTAGATCCTCTGGAAGAGTGAGTAGTAAGCACTCGTAACTACTGAGCTTTCTCTCCATCCCAGTACATTTATTTCTGCCTGAGGTATAGTGGCAATTTTAAAAATAATTTGGAAAAATTACTTCTCATTATGGCTTGAGCTGTATTAACTATTTGTATAGGTGAAGACAATTGATTATTTGTTTCATGTATTATTTAAAAATAGGGATATATTGTAGGCATGTATGTATATGTATACATGTATAAGGTGATTTTGTGGTTTTGAGAACATAGAATGTACATATCTGAATCTAGATGGTGTGGGCTATATTACAGTAGCATTGTCATATATATTGGTCCATAGCTGACAGAAACATCATTATGCAATATGTGACTGTTTTATTACATGAATGTCTTGTAATGCACAGAAATGGGCAGGAGTATAGAACCATCTCATACTGAGGAAAATTGAATACTTGATAGTAAATAAGAAAAAGGCTGTCTCAATGTGGAAACAAACCATAATTTATATACTTATATTTTTGATACATGTCACATTCTAAAGAGTTCACTACATTCCTTATGGGCATGAGTGTGCTTGAATATATGAATCTGAACATAAATTAGCATATACATCAAATGATCTTCAATTTTTCAAGTAAAAACACTTAAATTTGATGTTAATTTTGTTTTTTTGACTGAAGGTATATTAAAGCAAGTTAAAGATTACATAAAACAGTGTAGCAAATGCCAGGAGAAACTTGATCGCTCACGTCCGATATCAGATGCTTCAGAAATGTTGGAAGAATTGGGCCTGGACCTTGAATCTGGAGAAGAAAGTAATGAATCAGAGGATGATCTGAGCAACTTTACTTCACCTCCAACCACAGCCTCCAAATCTTCAAAAAAGAAGCCAGTGTCTAAACATGAACTTGTATTTGTAAGTGGTGCTTTCTATGCAACTTTTAGTCTTCAAAGGTTTTGTTGTTGTTGTTATTGTTGTTTGTTTTTTCCAAGTCACTAACACTGTTTGACTATGGGTGCTGAAACTGAAGGGGATGTATTCGTCTAAAATAAAGCTTATTGCTTAATATATGTTGATTGTCTACTATGTTATATGAACTAAGTGTATACTAGTTACTCTTCATTGAACAGAATTCACAATTAATCTAGTATCCTACTGGTTCTTAATTAGTATCCTAATTTTAGCTCCTCCTTTTTGTAATGATACATTGGCACAGGTAGAATATTTTTCTGAGCTAGGCTATGGGTCATATAACAAGGTAAAATTACTCTTACTAGGACTTCTGCTTGTTTTGCTGTTTTTGAGATAGGGCCTCATGTAGCTAAGCTGGCCTTGAAATAGTTACATAGGTGAGGATGGCCTTGAAGTTCTGATAGTCCTGCCTCTGCCTCACTGTTAGAATTACAGACATGTTCCACAAATTGTGGTTTATGAGGTGCTGTGATCAAACTCAGATCTTCATATATGTTAGATAAACACTCTATCAACTGAGATAAATCACTGTCTTCCTGGCTAGGCTTTTGTTGTTCTTTTTGAGACAAGATCTATGTATCCCTGGCTGTCCTCAAACTTTCTGTGTAAATTTGATGCCCTTATCTCACAGAAATCCGCCTGCCTCTACTTCCCAAATGCTGGAATTAAAGGCATATGCCACCATGCCTAATTCCTAGGTAGGCTTTGGTTGTGTTTGTTTATTTGTTCTTTTGTTTTTGTTGTAGGCTGTATCAGTATTATATATCATCAGATTTTTGACAGAAAGTAGAGACTACAAGAAGTAGGATAGGTTTTTTACCAGTATCAAGTAAAACAGCATGACTGGATATGGTGGCTGACGCCTTTAATCCCAGCACTTGAAAGGCAGAGGCAGAAGGAGCTCTGTGAGTTCTAGGCCAACTTGGTCCACATAGTAGTTCTAGGTTAGCCAAATAGGCAGAATATAATAATGTATTTTATTTATTTATTCAAGTATATAGATAACAAAGAATAAGAAATTGCCTGTTAAAAAGTAATGGATTTTTGTTAAGGGTATATAGGTGATATACACATTTTGATCCTAAATATATTTTAACAGGTTGACACCAAAGGAGTGGTAAAACGTTCTTCTCCAAAACATTGCCAGGCAGTTTTGAAACAACTGAACGAACAGAGACTTTCCAACCAATTCTGTGATGTTACATTATTAATTGAAGGAGAAGAGTACAAAGCTCATAAATCGGTTCTATCAGCTAATAGTGAATATTTTCGAGATCTTTTTATTGAGAAAGGAGCAATTTCTAGTCACGAGGCTGTCGTGGATCTTTCTGGTAAGATTTTTTTCTAATACCCTTTGTTGTTTGTTCATAAGTATATTCTAGAAGAAAAATATACATATATATATATATATATATATATATATATATATATATATATATATATATATATCTTCCAAACAAACAGGATTCATGCCAAAACGGAGGCCTGTTTTCTCAGTGGAAAAGGTCTTTTTAAAGCAAGGCTTCTGAGATGGTTGTGGAAATACTGTCATTTCTTTCTTGTTGTTTTTTTTCAAGACAGAGTTTCTCTATGTATTCCTGACTAGCCTCAAACTGACTCTGTAAACCAGGCTGGCCTTTGAACTCAGAAATCCATTTGCCTTTGCCTTCCAAGCACTGAGCTTTAAGGTGTGCACAACCATGCCTGGCAGAAAGGCTGTCATTTCTTACCACCTCTTAGATCAGGGAATTGTAGCAGAGTCATTTATGGGATTGAGATGAAACAGTTGGAAAGAATTCAACAACTGAGTATTATTGCATTGAGTGAAAATAATACTTAAAATTGCCTATTTAGCTAGGCAGTGGTGGTACACACCCTTAATCCCAGCACTTGGGAGGCAGAGGCAGGCAGATCTCTGAGTTCAAGGCCAGCCTGGTCTACAGAGTGAGTTCCTGGACAGCCAGGGCTACAACAGAGAAACCCTGTCTTGGGAAAAATAAAAACTCCCTATTTAATATGTGATTTTATATATTGTACTTGTGTGGGTTGTAATTGTATGTGATGAATGTACATGTTAGTGTGTACAGGTGTATAAAGGTCTATAGCAGATGTCTTTTCTCTATTGCTTTTCACCTTTATTTTTTTTAAGACTAAATCTCATGGTCTGTCACCGAACCTGAAACTACTAATTTGGGCAGACTAGTTGACCAATGAGTTTGAGGGCTCTGCCTGTTTACACCCCTGTACCCACCACTCCCCCAAATATCATTGAGGTTGCAGGAGTCTGTTTATGCCAGCACCATGTTTTTTTGTTGTTGTTTTTGTTACTATGGCTCTATAATATAATTTCAGATCAGGTTTTAAGATACATGTAGCATTGTTCTTCCTGCTCACTATAACTTTATTATGAGGTGTTTTGTGTTTCTATATTAATTTAGGATTGTTTTTCTACTCCCGTAAAGAATGTCATCGTGATTGTGTCAATTCTGTACTGCTTTCAGTTAACAGAGCTATTTTGACAATGTTTTGTTTTGCCAATCTATGGACAGGGTAGAGCCTTTCCATATTAACATATTAGCTATGTTAATAGTGTCTTTAGCTCCCCCCCCCCATTGAAGTTTTGTGGAGTGTTTTGGTTTTTGGTTTGGTTTTTGGTTTTTGTTTGTTTGTTTTTGAGGCAGAGTTTCTCTCTGTTGTAACTCTGGCTGTCTTGGAACTCACTCTGTAGACAGGCTGGCCTTGAACTCACAGAGATCTGCCTGCCTCTGCTTCCCAAGTTCTGGGATTAAAGGTAATTACCACCACTGCCAGGCTCGTGAAGTTTTAATTGTAGTGGTCTAGATTTTTTGCTTTGTTTTGTTTTGGTTTTTTTGCTTGGAAAGCTATTATTAATGAGGTTTTCCCCCTACTTTTTTTCTTGGCAGATTTGTCATTGGTATATAGAAAACCTACATATTTTAATATGTTTAATATACTGCTCTTCTGAAAGTGTTTATTCTAAGAATTTTCCAGTGCTTTTTGAGTCTCTTAAATATAAAATCATGTCATTTGCAAATAAGGATAATTTTTTTAACTTTTTGATTTGTATTTCTTTTCTCTTGCTTTATTGTTTGACCTAACACTGAGAACAGTATGATCAGAAAAAATGGGGAGACTGGACTCCAGTTTCTGGTGTCATTCTAAATAGTCCCCCTTTTGTATGATGTTGGCTATAGGTTTGTTGTAGTTAGATAGCCTTCATTATGTTGAAATATGTTCCTTTCCCTCCTAGTTTATTTGAGGCTTTATCATGAAGGTTTGTTGAGCTTTGTTGGTGGTTCTTTCTGCTAACAATTGAGATTATAATGTGGTTGGAAATTTGCTAAGTAGACCATGCTGACTTTAATAAACCCTAATTCACAGAGGTTCACATGCCATTATTTCCTGAGTGCTGGGATTAAAGGCATGGGCTAACATGCACTGTTCACATGTTGTTTCTGTTCTTATGTCTGTGTGCTGTATTATGCTTTATTGGTTTGCATTTGATGAGTCAACAATGTATCCCTGGAACTAAGCCAATCAGGTCAAGAGGTACTAATGTGTTCTCTTTTTCGCCAGGGTAGGGAACAGATTCTTACTATGTAGCTATGGCTATACTGAAATTCACTGTGTAGACCAGGATGGCCTCAAATTTACAGCTATCTATCCACCTGTCTCTTGCCTTCTGAGTGCTGGGATCAAAGATATATTCCTTTACACTTGGTCCCTTAATGTGTTCAGTTTACAGTAATACTGTTAGAAGTCTATCTTTCTTTCTTTCTCTCTCTCTCTCTCTTTTTTTAAGATAGTGTCTTACTGTGTAGCCCTGGCTGTTCTGGAACTCTCTATGTAGACCAGGCTGACATTGAACTCACAGAGATCTGCCTGCCTCTGCCTCCCAAATCCTGGGATTAAAGGCTTGTATCACTACACCTGGCTCAGAATTTTTGTATCTGTTTGCCAGGGAAATTAATCTGTAGTTGTCTGTTTGTGTATTCTTATCCAGTTTTATACCAGGGTAATGGTTGGTTCATAGAATAGCTTGGTGCAGTGTCTCTTCCTTTTCTGTTTCATAAAACATTTTGAGAAACATTAACATTAGCTTCCCTTTAACAGTTTGTAGAATCTGGTTAGTTTAAGGTTTCCTGGCCTACGGTTGTTCTTGTACTTGGGCATCCACAGGTGCTCAGGTGTTAACCATAGGGTCTCTCTCAAGATGGTGCCCAGCTGCTGCCTTCTGAGTTATTCAGAGTAACAAAATAGAATTTTTCCTCTCCATTGCTGCTGACTCTTCTCCTGGAGGTTTGTCCTGAGAGCAGGATTGCCTATCTCTTCCCTAGCTTACCTTTGAAAGTATCCTGCTTGCCCACCCCCTGCATGGAGCTGCAGGGTTGAAATTGTGTTTATCTGTGGATTTAGAAGTTCTTGCTCTCTTTGGACTTGAGTTTTGTTTTGTTTATTCTGACTCTTTTTCTCACTAGGTCACATAGAAGTTGCTTCCAGCCTGCTAGCTTGCCCTAGTTCTATTTGGTTTTGTGTAAAACCCTCTGTAAAGTGTGTTTATGTGTCTGTAAACAAGCTAAAGGTAAAAACAACAAACTGGAATTATTTGCCAATTACCTCTTGACTGAAGGAATCTGAGTAGTTTCTTATTTTCTTTATGATACTTTAAACATACCCATTTTTAGATACGTAGTCATTTGGAACCATGTTAATTCTTCCATGGGAAATTTATCTTATGACTCAAATCCCCCTTCCCCTTTTAGATCTTTGAACTTAGAAATTAAAAGGACATTAGGTAAAAGATCAAAATGCATTATTGTTAGTGTATGATTTAATGACTTGTCTGTCATCTGTTCATGTATATAAGAGTCTCATATTTTACATATTTAGAATAAAAACATTTGCTTTGTCTCAATGTATTAAATCTATCAAACAGCTTATCTCCTTAAGGTAATTTATCTCTGTTTTTAAAAAGATACATGCTATTATATGAAAAGCAAAGTGTGGACAGTGCCTGAAAATGCACTGAAAATACTTGTGGGGTGGGGGTAAGAATACCTAGACAACTGTATAAAGAAACTTGAAAGACACTGGAGTGAAAGACCTGCCATGCTAAGGGATTGGCGAATGAATATTGTAAAAATGGCTATAGTCCCAAAAGCAATCTATAGATTCAATGTAATCTCCATCAAAATGACATTATTCACAGAATTCGGACAGGGGTGGAGGGTATGTATTAAAATTTATATGGAAATCAAAATCCACATAGTGAAAGCAATCCTTAGGAGAAAGAGCAGTGCTGGAGATACCATGACTGACCTGGAATTATATTACAGGACTTTGGTAACAAAAAATTATGGTTCTGGAACAAAAACAGACATGCAAAATAATATAATACAATAGAGGGCCTAGCAATGAACCCACATAGTTAGAACTTTACTTTTGACAACCATACATTGGAGAAAAACAGCTATTTTAAAAGTAGTGTTGGGCAAACTGGTTTGTTCAAGAATGACACTAGATCCATATCTAATTTGAATATCCACATCCAAATAATTAAAAAATGGATCAAAGATCATAACGTAAGACCTGAAACTTTGAAACTGCTAGGGAAAATACTTCCAAGATACAGGCATAGGCAAGGACTTTTTGAAAAGGACTCCAGTAGCACAGGGAATGATTTCAAGAATGTGGTTTCACAAAAGTGAAAAGCAAAGAAAAAAACAATAGAGTGAAGAGATGGCTTAACAGAATGGAAAGGAAAAGTCTGCCAACTACACATCTGACTAAGATTAATAACCAGGATAAGTGAAGAACTACATAAACAACACACACACGGGGAGAGAGAGCGCGAGAGAGACCCAAATCATTCACCCAATTAATAAATGAACTAAACAGTCAGTTCTCAAAAGAAAAAATAAACTAACAAATACTTGAATTCAAGTGTTCAACATCCTTAGTCATCAGGGGAATGAAATTAAAATTGCTTTGAAGGCTTGGAGAGATGGCTCAGTAGTTAAGAGCACTGTCTGCTCTTCTAGGGGTCCCAGGTTCAATTCTGAGCACCCACATGGCAGCTCACAACCATCTGAGTTGTGAATTCCCATCCCAGATCTGACACCCTCTTCTGGTCTCTGAGGGTGCAGGCACAAAAGTAATGCATAGACCTAAATGCAAGCAAAACACCCATTTACATTTTTTTTTCCCCTGAGACAGGGTTTCTCTGATGTAACTGGCTGTCCTGGAACTCACTATGTAAACCATGCTGGTCTCAAACTCATAGAGATCCACCTGTCTCTGTCTCCCAAGTGCTGGGATTAAGGACAAGCACTACCACCATCTGGCCTGAGGTGGTGGTTGTTTTTCAATCCATTTGTTAAGTGTGGTTGTAGGTGTGTGGGTACTTGTGCCAAATAAGACACAGCTGTAGAGGTCTGAAGACAACTTGTGGGAATCTGTTCTCTGTTTCACCATAGGGGTTCTAGGGATTGACCTCAGGTTATCAAATGCCTTTACCACTGAGTGGATTCACTGGCTCGAACTCTTCATTTTTAATGTGCACATGTAGAACACTGTATTCAATGAAATTTTTATATGGACTACTATTAGAAAGTACAGCTAGCTATATAATAAGTGAATAGAGGTAAGGGGACAGGTTGGTTAGTCCCTGTCTATTCATTTTCCTACTCCCCTTTTTACCCTCTATTCTCCAGCAACTGTTTCTTGAAGGGAATTGAGGAACCCCCAGGGTTCCAAGGATACAGTTTGAAAATGGCTGCCTTATAACAACTCTTGAGGTAGTAAGTCTGTATTTTCTTTTATATATTAGTGGGTTAGAGACCCAGCCCAATGATGTTAGTCAAGGTTGTTTAATAACAACCAGAAATGAAAACCCAATGGTAACTAATTGTAGAATACATGGTAACAATTGGCTTTTCAACATATTTTTTCTTGTCACAAATCTATATTATTATAAGTAGTTTTGTGAGGATTGACTTTTTTATTTCTTGCTTTTCTTGTTTCATACAGGTTTTTGTAAAGCAAGCTTTCTTCCTTTGCTGGAATTTGCCTATACTTCTGTACTAAGTTTTGACTTTTGTAGCATGGCTGATGTAGCTATCTTAGCACGCCATCTTTTTATGTCAGAAGTTTTAGAAATTTGTGAAAGTGTACATAAACTAATGGAAGAAAAGCAGCTAACAGTATATAAGAAAGGCGAAGTACAAACAGTTGCATCTACTCAGGACTTACCAACACACAATGGAACAATAGAACCACCTGTAACTAGGAATGAAGGAACCACAACTTTATCAAGTGAACTTGGGCATTGTGAAATTGTATTGCTGGTAAATGGAGAATTGCCAGAAACAGAGCAGAGTGGGGAACCAGGACAACAGCCTGTACCTCAGGTTTCTCCAGAGGCTGAAGCTAGTGTGTCCCCTATAGAATGTATAACTGATTCCCATTCTGAAATGGAAACTGCTAGCTTAGCAACAAAAACCAACCAAACAGAGCTAGAGACTACAGTCTTCAGAGAAGATGACACAGTTGCTAATGTTCATCCTAACATTTCAAAAGAGAGTATAGTCAATCTCTCTCAAGAGAACAGTGATACAGGACATGATGCATCACCTGAGGACATCTGTGCCAAAGACTTTTCAGATCATAGTCAGAGCCCTGGCCATCCTTTAAAAGATCAGGAAACTCTAATTGAGACTACAGAAAAGACAGACTCCGGTCCTGATGATGATACTTATAGAAGCAAGCTTAGGCAGCGGTCTGTTAATGAAGGGGGCTATATCCGTCTACACAAAGGCATGGAGAAAAAGATACAGAAGCGGAAAGCCATTTCTAAGTCGGCAGTTCAACAGGTATGATATGAAATAGATTGGTTTTTGTTGTTTTAGCCTGAAGACATTCTAATGATGAACTTATGCCTACAATAAAAACATGGGAGGGGAGATGTGCAAGGAAACAGTTTATTGCTGCAAGTATTATATTAGAAATACATAACACTGGGCTGGAGAGATGGCTCAACAGTTAAGAGCTCTGACTGCTCTTCCAGAGGTCCTGAGTTCAATTCCCAGCAACTACATGGTGGCTCATAACCATCTATAATGGGATCAGCCCTCTTCTGCAATGCACGTGTATCATGCAGATTGGGCACTCATATAAATAAAATGAAAAATTCTTTAAAAAATAAAAGAAAATATAACATGAACTATGACTTTAAAAATTATAATGAGGCTGGGCATGGTGATACATGTGAAGCAAGAGGATTGCTGTGAGTTTGAGACCAATGTAGGTTACATAGCGCCAGGCCAGCCTGGGCTATATAACAAGACCATGCCTCGGAAAGGACAAGAAAATGAATGTGTTTTCTTAGCTTGTGTTTTCTGTTTACTTAGGTGGCCCAGAAACTAGTTCAAAGAGGGAAAAAGATGAAACAACCAAAAAGGGATGCTAAGGAGAACACTGAAGAAGCGTCTCATAAATGTGGCGAATGTGGAATGGTTTTTCAAAGACGATATGCCTTTATAATGCATACATTGAAACATGAAAGAGCTAGAGATTACAAATGTCCAGTAAGTACCTGGAAAGCTAACTGAAAATGATTCTACAAATGGAGTTTATCTTACTGACTGCCCTGTTAATCCTACTACTGTATTTGTTGTTGTTTTTAAGATAAAGCCTTACACTGTAGCCTAGGCTAGCCTCAGACTTGAGGCAGTCCTCCTACTTTAGGATTTTAAGTGATGGGATAACAGGCATGCACAAACCCCCCCCATCCACACACACCAAGTTTTTCTTATATTGCTAAGAGATTCTGATTCATGTTATCTACTTGTCCCACCTGAATATTCTTTCATCTGTGCTTCCTCAGGAAGAGAACAGTGAAAAGATCATTCTTATAAACAATAAACTTGGCACTAGAGAGATGGGTCAGCAGTTAAGAACACTTGTTGTTCTTGCAGAGAACCCAGTTTTGGTTCCCAGCATCCTCATGGTAGCTCACAACCATCCATAGGCACATGTGTGGTGCACATACATACATGCAGCTCATGCACATAAAAATAAATCAGTTTAAAAAGCAAACATAAAAAGGTAGCAAAAGAGGAGACCTAAGCAACTAAATTCTGTCTGCTAACAAGTGTATAAAATGATTCAGTGAATTTGATCTAGATTTCCAATAGAGAAAGCTGAGAATAAAACAGTTGTATTACAGAATCAACAAAAGTCACAAGAACTGATGGTACAGACTAGAAACAATTGCATTACCACCCCTTAGCCAGGGATCTCTCTTCCCTATAAGGGGAAAAAAAAAAATCATAATTGCCCTGGGGAGGATAATATACAATGAGGGTAGATGTGTTAGATACCCCAAACCAGAATTAGGAAAAGTTTACTTACTGAATATTGAAAATGTCAAGTTTACTTACTCAAGTCCCATGATGTTAGTACTCAAACCCTTAATCTTAAAATGTTTTCTCTGCTAACATAGAGTTCTGAAATTTAATAAAAAAAATAAAAGTAAATAAAAATAAAAGACCTAAAGATATTGCTAGCCAGAACCTGGGGTTGGTGTTGAAAATTCTGCCTCTGCTTCAGTGTCTCTTCCTCTTCTTTTGTTGTTGATTGGTGCTGGGGTTGGCATCCAGGGCCTTGTACTTGCTAAGTATGCACTGTACCACAGTTAGGTTTTGTGTGTGAGTGAGTGTGTATGTGTGTTGTTTTTTGCCCAGTTAGTTTTTTAAATGTTTTACTCTGAAATACAAAGAAATGTCACAGATCTTAGGACAAAAGATTCCAAGCAAAAAAGGAGTTTTGAGGAATCCAAGACCTTATTGAAAAAACAAAATTCTCTCAAGCAAGGAGGGTGGTGCACTGTTGTAATTAATCTTAGCACATTGGCGACTGAGGCAGGAAAATTGTGCATTCAAGGATAAGCTGGACTGTATAAGTGAGACCCTGTCTGAAAAAAGAAACAAAGTCTACAAAATATGATTTATATAAAAGATAAGAAATTGCATCTATGAAACAACAAAATACAAATAAGTCCTCCGTATTTATAGATTCCACATCCACAGATTCAACCGGTAGTGTCAAAAATATTTACAGGGGCAAGAGGGATGGTTCAGCCCTTAAGAGCACTTGTTGCTCTTGCAAAGGACTTAGGTTTGGTTCCCATCTTCCACATGATAGTTAACAACTATTTATATCTTCAGCTCCAGAGGATCTGACTCTCCTAACTTCTGCAGGTACCAGGTATGCACATGGTACACATACATAAATGCAGGCAAAATCCTCTTAATATAAATAGAAAAAATTTTAAATGTCTATAATTTTTTCCTATACTAAATATGTACAGGTCTTTGCGTTATTTCTTAGCATGTTTTAACAATTAATTATGTAGTGTTTACATGGTATTAGATATGATACGTGACATAGAAGTTGAGAGTAGATGGGTAGGTTCTATACAAATACTGTGCCATTTTAAGAGGGTCCTGAAACCAATACTGGATTGGATTAAGTTTTAGTTTCTTTTGCTGTGATAAAACACTCTTAACAAAATGAATGTAAGGGAAGAGGGTTTGTTCTGGCTTAACAATTGATGAGTACAACCCGTCAGAATAGGAAAGTCAAGGCAGAAGAGCTTGAAAATATCAGATAAATAAACAGGCACATGAGGTCCACAATTAGGAAGCAGAGCTCTGAATACTCAGCACCCTTTCTCCCTTAAGGTACTTTTGTCGTGAATTTTGTTACAGCAACAGGAAAAGCAGTCAAGACAGTTGTCTGATGCATACCAAGGGACAAAAGTACATTAGGAAACAGCAGCTTTTAAATAAAATACATATCTCGAACTTTATGATGTTCTCTATAATGACCCTATTGTAAATGGAAGAACATCTAGATAGTAACAAATATCTCAGAAAAGTTGGCATGTGCAGTTGAACAGATGTCCCAGAAAATAGAGCAAAGAGATAAATTAGAAAATAGGAGTTAAAATAAATGGGAAGATTAGATTGTTTTTAAGTTTTAAATGTTTCTAGAAAGTTTTTGTTTGTTTTTTTTTTGGGGGGGGGGGGGTTGTTCTGAGACAGGGTTTCTCTTTGTAGCCCTGGCCGTCCTGGATTAGCTTTGTAGACCAGACTGGTCTTAAACTCAGATCTGCCTGCCTCTGCCTCCTGAGTGCTGGGATTAAAGGCATACTCCACCACTACCTGGCAAGACAGAAATTCTTAACAACAAATGCTAGAACCTAATGGTAGATGTTTTCATCTTAAAAGGTGAAGTCCAGAGCTGGGCATGCTAGCGTATGCCTTGAAACCCAACACTCAGGAAACAGTGGCAGATAGGTTTCTGTGAATTCGAGATAAGTCAGGGCTACACAGAATGACACTGTCTCGAAAAAAAAAAAAAAAAGACACACAAAGTAAGATTGTGCTCATGTTATGAAGTTTGTATCTGGAGCATGGATGAACAGAGTGAAATTTACAAAGGCAAGAATTAAAATTAGAAGACAAGGGGACAGTATGTTTAAAATTATAGAGGGAAATGAGTTCCCTGAGAAAACATAGCCATGTGGGTGCTGGAAATTGAACCTGGCTCCTCTGGAAGAGCAGCTAGCTCTCTTAACTGCTGAGCCATCTCTCCAGCCCTAATACTTCACCCCTTTTAAGTAATGTGTAATTCCTGCGCTGTGGCTAGATTTTTATTCTCTCCAGGGTCTTATCCTTTTCATCTTCATAATCTAATGACTAGTACTTTTTATTTTGTTTTTTGTTTTTGAGACTGGGTTTCATCTAGCCTAGGCTGTCTTTTATTCATGCATGTGGGTGTGTATAGATGTAGGTGGCTGTGTGCCACAGAGCATCAGATTTGTGAGGCAAGTACTTAACCCTCTGAGAGAGCTCCCCAGCTCCATACAGATTATCTTACACTGTATTTGTTTATTGATTTTTTTATAATTGTAACCAGAATTGGAAAATTGAAATGTGAATTGAGTTTCAATTAACATTTTATATAGGAAGAACTTTCATTTTTCTTTTTTAGTTATGTAAAAAACAGTTTCAATATAGTGCCTCATTGCGAGCACACCTTATAAGACATACAAGAAAAGATGCACCCTCTTCATCTTCATCCAATTCTACATCTAATGAGGCATCAGGAACATCGTCTGAGAAGGGAAGAACCAAAAGAGAATTTATATGTTCTATATGTGGAAGGACATTACCTAAATTATACTCTCTCCGAATACATATGCTAAAGCACACAGGTGTAAAGCCACATGCATGCCAGGTAAAGGCCTGTTTATTTTGTTACTTAAAAAGGATTGGAAATTAACTGTAGTGATGAGATGGGTTGATATATACTCTGGAATCATCCTCACTCTTGTAAAATGTCAGAGAAATTATCTTTGATTTGTTCCCTATGTTAAGTGATTCCCTGTTAGAGCTTTTAATTTGCTGTCTTAAGTTATAATTTGAAAAGAATTTGCTTAAGATTTTGAAATGTTTTGGTGTCCAGAGGTCCTACTGAGTGAGAATAGCTGTTTATCACCCTAACCATCTCCTAGACTTTAGTAGAAATAACGTGTAGTGAAAAAGAATGTATGGCATAAGCAAATACTGCTCAGAAAAATTCTTTCCTAAGCTGTCTTTTTGCTGCTATTGAGGATTGAGGGTAAGTAACATCTAAAACTCTTGGTTAAAGAATTCTTTGATTATCCAGGTTTGGGCTGTTTGGAACATTGAAGCATTTTGAATAACATGGCTAGCCCTACATATAAACATGGCCATCTGTTTTTTTATCAAACATAGCAATTTGTTGTTTATTTTTTTTTTTTTTTTAGAACTTCATACATGAGCACTGCATCTCCATCACTTCTGGAATTCCTTCTTCTGTCTCCAACTACTCTTGTGCCCCCCCCCCATCTGTGGTTCCTTTGTTTAATTACTATTGTTACATTCATATATATGCATACACATCTGTATATATCCTCCTGAATCCATTTAGTTTTTCTCATATGTACATACATGTGTCCAGTGTTGACCACTTGGGACTGGACACCTATGTGGGAGCTTGTCCCTGGAGGAGACTGGCTCTTCCTCTCTTAGCAGCATTGACCACTCATAGCTCTTCATCTAGGTGGGACCATGTGGAATTTTCCTTATCTGTTTTTTTGACTTGCCAGTTGATGTTGTCATTGTGGAGGTAATTGGATTGTTCAGGCAAATATACTATTGAGAGTTCGTGGGTACAGGTTCCCTGATGGATGGAGATGACACCATTTCATAGCAGATGATCTGGTTCTCTGGTATTCACAGTCCCAGTCCCCTCATTTCCGAGATTTTCCCTGAGTTATATTGCTTAGGGTTGGGAGTCCCACAGTCATTTACTCTCTTCATTTTGGCCTATTGTGGATCTCTAATAGCCTCCATCTATTGTAGAAAGAAACTACACTTATCTGTAGGAATAAGGATAAGTATTTAGAGTAGTTAGAAATTATATTAGTTTAGGAAAGTGGCAGAAGGGTCTTTCTCTCAGCTCTGTGACCTCTGTAGCCACAGGTCTCTTTTCTAAGCATCTTACTATGTGAAAATAGAATTCATCACAAGAGAACCCTTCATCAGTACCTAGTGTTTATCAGCTCATGAGCAGTCTGCTTTATTTTTATTGTAACTCACTGCTCTTCCCTTCACTGTCCCAATTATTTTTGAGTTTAAGCTCTAAGAATTGCTAATTCATAAGTTTAAATGCTAAATACCGGTTGAGCCTTTGGTCTTCAGTGTAATACTACTCAAAATATGTGTTCCACGGAAAATACAGAAATAAGAGTCCATGGAAAATACAGAAATAAGAGTGTAAAGGCTTCAGAGCTGTTGACATTGCTATATTTATTACGCTTACCAAAAATATTTCCCCAATAAAAGTGGGAAAATTGAAAATAATCAGTTCTTCATCCAGAGTTTGGGAAGAACTATTGTATGTGGTGTCTTGGGAAACGAGAGGTGCTCTTAATTAAGCTTTCATGCCTCTTTTAGTGTGTATTTTGCCAAGTTGGCAAAGAGAGCACTGTTTTTTCCTACTGTTGTGGGCACTTTCAGAAATATGGTGGTTGTGCTGAGCCAGAAAATGTGTCAACTACTAAGATCCCTGCACTGTCATTTTAATAACTTTAATATAATAAATTATAGTTTAATTAAATTATTTAACATTTCTAGTTACAATAATATTAGGTGGGATTTTTTTTTTTTATCACAATCTTCAGAAATAAAAATCTTTTTTGTTTTTGGTACCTTACATATTTCTGTCCTAGGTCTGTGGAAAAACTTTTATCTATAAGCATGGTCTAAAATTACATCAAAGTCTCCATCAGTCACAAAAACAGTTCCAGTGTGAACTGTGTGTCAAGTCATTTGTTACCAAACGAAGTCTTCAGGAACATATGAGTATTCACACAGGTAATAAACTTACTGTAATAGTTATATTTTATATTTTTAATTTAGTATTATGTTGATTGGTTATACTGTAATTGTATCAGAAAATAAAGGACCAGTCATGATAGTTCATGCCTGTGTTCCCAGCACTTGGGACCATGAGGCAGGAAGATGGTTAGTTCAAGGCCAGCTTGGGCTTTATATAAGTTCTAGTGTATTCTGGTCTACATAGCTGGGCCTTGTCTCTAGTTTCTCTTAACCCCCAAGTAGAAGCAATTATGTTAGGATGCTCATAAGTTAATGTGTGCAATCTTTTAGAGAGCGATTTCTGATTTCTCTTATTTTTATAGAAGTGTTTTTAAAAATTGACTTAATATTTGTGTGTGTTCATATGTGTATCTGTGTGTGGCATTTGGGTGCTATGGAATACGTGTGGAGGTCAGAGGACAACTTTGAATAGTCAATTCACTTCCTTCATCATGTGGGTACCAGGAATTGAACTCAAGTTAAAGGGTTGGCAACAACTGCTTTACCCACCTAGCCTCACACACTTATTTTCAGATGTGCTGTAAAGCAAGAGTGTAGGAATGACCAATGAAAAGTCGATACCTGGCACTAAACTTATATGTAACCTATTACCATGACAGTTTGTAAATTATTCAGACATACTACATTCTTACATAATGGCCTTTGCTAGTGTAGTTTACTAGTGTAGGGTAGCTGGCTGACCTTCAACTCACTCTATAGACCAGGCTGGCCTGGAACTCAGATCCTTCTGTCCCTTCTCCCAAGTTCTGGGATTAAAGGCATGCACCCACATCGGTAGGTAGTCATGACTCTACTCTTAGTCCTGATTTTTGGCTTGTATCAACCTGTTCATAACTGTGACACTTCAGCTGTGCCAGGGAGAGCTGAGGTGCCACAACTGTGGGATTCCCATTCTGTATGGGATGGGAAGGACAGGAGGCTAGGCGGAGGTGAAGGGAGAGTAATAGCTTGGTAGGTAGGCATGCCCCCTAACCTAGAGGTTACCCTCTACATCTCTTTAAATGGTTTTTCCTGTTACCACTCCCTGCACCTCTTCTCCATTGAGAGCCCCCCATCCTCTGTCCTTTGACTCCTATGAATGTTGGGAATGCTGTGACCTACAAAGGAATTTGTATCAGTGACAGAATATTATCACAATATTTTAAGTAAATATGACAGTGCTATAGTTTTGAAAAGAAATACAAAATTTAATAACTTTTCCCCCCAGGTTTTTGTAAAATGTCATAGTTTCTGTGTTCTCTTGTCTTGATAAAATTTTAACTTTTGAAATGTAACAAATTATGTTGAAAAGACCTGATTACTGGATTCATAACATGACTTCATTTTCTCACAGGAGAGTCCAAGTACTTTTGCTCAGTTTGTGGAAAGTCCTTTCACAGGGGCTCTGGACTTAGCAAGCACCTTAAGAAACACCAGCCAAAGCCTGAAGTTCGAGGTTATCACTGTACTCAGTAAGTATTGAACATGGGAAATTACTTTCACCATCTCATCTAGCTTATTTGAATATTGCCTTTTTTTGAAAAAAAAAAAAAAAAAAAAAGAAAACATTCAAAGATGACATTAAACTATAATTCCAGTTTACTGAGTGGTCAGTCTGCCTAGCTCTTACTGTTTGTTTTCAAAGTTTTTACTTAAAGTGTCTTTGCAAGCAACTGCATAGGGGTGGAGACTGTAAGGGAGTGGTCTACAGCCAGCAAGGCTCCTTTGTTGGTGTTTTTTTTGAAACATTGTATACTATTTCTCTTTCCTTATGACTCCTCTTTTTACTTTCCAAAATTACCTAACATTTTGTTGTTTAATTGACATTAAATTAATAAAATCAAGAACTAATTACCTTAAAGGATAATTTTGTACAAAAAGGATTACTAATTCTAGAATGCCACCAGCAGTTTGCCAGCTGTCTTAGCATTCACTAGCAGGTTGTGCAGGTTCAGGTCAGCCAGTGACAGCACAGGACTTTTGCAGATTATACAAATCGTATCTCACTGTGTTTCTGTTGTGAATGTCTTTTCATTTGATTCCCAGAAAAAAGCAAAGAATTTCTAAAGTTCTTATTCCCCAAAGCATCTCATTTTCATGTTTTTGATATTTGAATTTCTATGAAATGTATTCCTTGCCACCAGGAGACACTGACTAATGTATTTGGTTTTAAATATTACCAATAAACTACTCTACTCTAACCACACAGTTATAGGAGGGTTGGGATAGAAATAAAAGGCAAAAATGGGCTTCTTCAGTGAGCTAGTCCATAGGTTAAAACAGTCATAGTTCTAGGATGGGTGTGGTGGCACACCTTTAGTCCAACACTCAGGAGGCAGAGACTGGTAGATCTCTGTGAATTTAAGGACAGCCTGGTCTATATAGTAACTTCCAGGATAGACAGTGCTACATAGTGAGATCCTGTCTCCAAAGACAAAACAAAACAGCCACAGTTCTTTAACTATAGATCCTTGTAATAGTAGGAACCCTTATTAGGAATGCAGGCTTGTGGTTCTGAGCTTTCCTTTCCCTCCTCAGGGCAACCAAGCTTTGCCGATGGCTCAGCTTCAGGGAGAGACATATTTAAGAACTGTCTGGAAATGTGTCAGTGTACATGGCTCAGTTTATCGAAGTAAAGGAAGTGGCATTTATAGGGTAGAGAAGGAGGAATGCCTTATGTGGTGATAGGTTAATGGCCAAGGCAGTGATACTAGGTAGCTCCATTTGCATGTGGGAGCTAACAATCAGATACGGGTGGTCTCCAGTCATTGGCCAGGGCCAAAGTCCTGAGGAAGCCTCCGTTACAGAAGTCTCTCAGGGCCAGAGGAAGCAACCTTATAAGGTCATATAGGAGAGAAGTTCAGCCTGGGGCCCTCCAGCCACAGTGGTCAGATAAGCAGCAACCAGACCAGATTAAGATTCCTTGGGGAAAGCAGGATCTTATCAGGTGCTGCATGTCATAAAGCATGGCAGCATTGGAGGAACTTTGCTAGCTGTTAGTGCTAGCTGGGGTCTTGTTGGCAAGAGGAGCAAGAAGAGGAGCAGCCAAACTTCTACCTCTCTCAGGGTAAGAATTCTGGGGTTCAAAGCATGCTTCAACACCCTCTTAGCTCTAGGCCAGCCTCACACAGGCTGTTGTCTTAAAGGCTGCTCCTGAGCTCTGGGGAGCAGAGTATAGGTCAGGGTAAATTTAAAATGCCATAAAACCTTTAGAAATTCAGTAATTGTCTTTTGTAAAGATCTATTCATTTTTATTGTATGTGTATGGGTATTTGTCTGCATGTATGTATGTGTACCATTATTGTGCCTGGTACCTGCAGAAGCCAGAAGATGTTGGATCTCCTGGGACTGGAGTTACAGATGGTTGTGAGCTGCTGCTTGGGATAGAGTTCCTGAGTTCTCTGCAAGAGCAGCAAGAGGTCTTAACTGCTGAGCCATTGTAAGCTGGCTTGGAACTCCAGGATGCTGCGATTAAAGCCCTGTGCCACCAAACCCAGATTCAGTATATACCTTTGATAGATTCCTAGACTCCACAATGAAGTTAGCCAATTTATCTACAACTTTTATGGATAAATAGGTTCTTGCCATTTCCTTTTCTGCTACATTTGCCAGTTTCACTACAATTAGTCTTATTTTAGTGTAAAATAGAGTTGACCATGGTGACACATGTCTGTAATCCTAGTACTAGAGCTGAGGCAGGAATAGTGCATGTTTGTGACATGCTTGGGCTATAAAGTGAAACTCTGTCTCAAAACAAATAATAAAAAAGCAATACCAGAAATATAGGGTAAGATTTTTTGTTTTGTTTTCCCCTGGAACTATGTAGACCAGACTGGCCTTGAACTCACAGAGATCTGCCTGCCTCTGCCTCTGAAGTGCTAGAACTAAAGGTGTTCGCCATCACTCCTGGCCCTGAGTACAATTTTTGTCAGTACTTTTGTTGTTGTTGTTATATGTGAAAGGAAATCTCACCCAACTGGCTTGAATGAAAGGTAAAGTCTAAAAGTCTTAAGTTGGATTCAGATTGATTAGTATCTGGTTTCTCTCAGGCTCCATATGGACAAAGTCTGGCAGTGGTTTCAGCTTCTCATCCTCTCATCTTCCAAATTGACAAGATTCTTTTCTGATAGTTCCAGTAAAAATCCCGAGTTTCACTCTGATTGGATCAAGTTAAGTCATTCAGCATCCCTAAGCTGATTGCTGCTGCCAAGGGAATGCTGTTATTGTCATTGATTAGGCCTGAATCATTGCTTCATTCCTAGTGTCAATGATGGACAAAAGAGGAAGGGGATAAAGGGGATGCAAAAGAGGGAGCTGAAGAGAGGGATGAGGAGAGGTGGACAATAAATTCACTTTGTGGTAACTTGACAACTCTGCATGATGCCTTCTCAAGCATTTTGAGTGTTCTAAAAAGAACTTAAACCTCGCATCCTTGATGCAAGATTGAAAAATTGGATCTCCCTCTCTCTCTTTCTGATTATTTAAATTTGGAATCATTTTATGAAGCTTCAAAAACTTAATATAGTGTATTCTTGGAGACTTGTTTTAAAGATGATCCAATTGGCTAATTAAACTTTATTACAGATGTGAAAAAAGTTTCTTTGAAGCCAGAGATCTTCGTCAGCATATGAACAAGCATCTTGGTGTGAAACCATTTCAGTGCCAATTTTGTGATAAGTGCTACAGCTGGAAGAAAGATTGGTATTCCCATGTGAAGTCTCATTCTGTCACTGAGCCTTACAGGTGAGTAAATTGAGAAGGATCTAAACTCATTGAAAAATATACTCACTTTCATTTGGTTCTTATGGCCATTATTACTTCGGAGAAAAATAATTAGAGCTCTCTCTATTTTAGGTGTAATATATGTGGCAAAGAATTTTATGAAAAAGCTTTATTCAGAAGACATGTAAAGAAAGCCACCCATGGGAAGAAAGGAAGAGCAAAGCAAAACCTGGAACGGGTGTGTGACCAGTGTGGAAGAAAATTCACTCAACTGAGAGAGTATAGGAGACACATGAACAACCATGAAGGTAACATGTTTATCCTGTCAGAAGCGAACCAAGTAGTATTCTTATTTTGTCAGCTCTTTTGCCTGTTATCTTACTTCTTTCCTGGTAGATTAATCCATGTCTTGAAAGATTTATTGAAGAGACAGAAGTGATACTGAGTCTGAGAACTTAATTATTTGGAGGCTTGTGTCCTAGGAATATAAGATTGCAATGAAAGGATAAGATCATAACAGTCACAATTGTTCATCAGTAACTTCTATTAGGAGAACACCTTAGATCATAGTGCAAAACCTTGGTTAGTCTATTGAAACTATTCGATTACAGTAATAAAAGTGAAATGGTTGTGGATGGCTGTACTTTAGGAACATTTGAAAGGCAATTTTCATATGTATTGGAATTTGACACCTTATCCCACACACCTTTTTTTCTTCTTCTTTTTTGATAGGAGTTAAGCCCTTTGAGTGCTTAACATGTGGAGTAGCTTGGGCTGATGCCCGATCATTGAAACGTCATGTCCGAACACATACTGGTGAACGGCCCTATGTGTGTCCTGTATGTAGCGAAGCCTACATAGATGCTCGAACACTTCGTAAGCATATGACTAAATTCCACAGAGACTATGTGCCTTGCAAAATTATGCTGGAAAAAGACACTTTGCAATTTCATAACCAGGGAACTCAAGTGGAACATGCTGTCAGCATCTTAACTGCAGACATGCAGGAACAAGAAAGCAGTGGGCCTCAAGAACTTGAAACTGTGGTGGTGACAGGAGAAACTATGGAAGTCCTTGAAGCTGTTGCAGCTACGGAAGAGTGCCCATCGGTATCTACCCTTTCTGACCAAAGTATTATGCAAGTGGTTAACTATGTGTTGGCGCAGCAGCAAGGACAGAAGCTGTCTGAAGTTGCAGAAGCCATTCAGACTGTTGAAGTAGAAGTGGCACATATGCCAGAAGCAGAGTGAGTACTGCAGCCACAAGGAGACAACTGCCCCTTGGGCTCACAGAGCACGTGTTTACAGTTGATGTCACCGCCCATGTAGAATTCAAATGTGAAACTCTGGGCTGTTGATGACATTACTAAATTTCTTGTCTGGCCAGTGAGTTCTGTAGAAAAGTCCACTTTCTGTAAAGAAATTAAAAACAAAATTCTGTTGGATGGAAGTAGTTGATCATGGTATGCCTTTTATGAATTAATGTTTATAAATAGCTGTACTAAATTTTAAAATGTGCAGTTTCATTTGTATTTTGACATTATTTTATTATATATTTTGAATTTAAAAGGCTGCAGTAGGCTTTCCTTCTGTTCTCAAAATACAGAGGTTCTGTGACTTTAGTTGCTGTTTGTGGATTTAAAAAATTCTAATATAAAGCATATTTGTAAGATGCATACGTATATTACATTTTTAAAATGCTTTAGATCTATGATTCTTGACTTACTATTTATTTTAACTGCTTCTAAGTCAGGGAATCTATTCTGTCTTAAAGCACTTAATGAGTTCTGTGTTGTAATCAAGTTTGCATAATTTATTTATCTGTATGGGAAACCCATAAATGCAAAGCTAATTTTTAAATGCCATTAAAATGCATGAGATGCCTATTAAAGCCTTACTATACTATCTCTTCAAGGCAAGTAATTGGCCATGAGAAAAGAGTACTGTTATTAAACACTGTTGATGGGAAGTTTCTGCTTGATAACGTTGGACTATAAATGAAAAAAACAAAACAAAACCGATTCTTTTGCTGAAGAATGAACAAGTTAACGAAGAAGTTAAGTTTGGTATGTTTTAGCTTTTGTATCATGTTTGTTTAAATTTGTTGAAAAACTATACATCTATAGTGGTAATATAGATGCTATATAATTGTAAGAATTTCAGAATGTTGAAAATTCTTCAATGCAGCCCTTGTTATACTATATTACATAAAAACTTGGATTATGATACTACCAAATTGTTGAAAGAATTTTTGAAAAGTTACCTTTAAACTAAACTATATTCATTCATGTGTTTGATTTTTTTTTTCTCATCTGAATTGTCAGATGTTTAAATTTTGAAAATAACCATGGAGAGATGCCACATTTCTCTCTAGAAAACTATTGTTCAAGCTATAATTGTTAAAATGAAGCTTTTAGATATTAGAAGCTGTCTTAAGGTATAAAATTAAGATATAAACCAATCATACGTAAATCATTCCTAAAGCACAAGCAGTGAATGTGCCTTGATGTACATATATAATCTTTTAAGATGCTTATTCCAGTTTACTTTCAAAATGGCTTTAAGGTTAAGGAGTAAATGTGATAGCCCTGCATGCATTTTTCCCGTATGTGTAATGTGTGCATTTGCAAATTTGTCGTTTTAATAGCTCTGTGGCTTTCAGTTTTAAAAGTGAATCTATATACAGCCCATAACTTCATAAAGGCTATTCATTGGTCATGTCCATCAGTTACTGAAAAAATATTTCAACGTAACTAAAATTTGAAATTGTCTTTTATGTTCCATTTTCACCACTGTTGTTAATTTAGTTAAATGTATAAGATCATTAATGTATGTCAGAAATATGTAAATAAAAGACGTTGACTCTTGTTAAAAGCAAAGCTTTGGAGTTGAGCTTGACATCATTTTCAATCTATGCCAGATAGTATTAACATGTTCTTATAAAGGGTGAGGAAATTATCTTTGCCTGTGTGCAGTCTACACGTGCACTTGCCTATTTGTGCAAGTGTGAAAGCCAGGGGTCAACTTTCTTAAAATATTATAAAGCTACATGCATTTCTGTGCAGAAATAAGAATTGTGAGCAGCTAGCTGCCTATCTAGCAACTGAGCCACTTCCAGAAGGTCACCTTTTGTAGCTTCTGAGGAGTGGTCTCTGGACCACAGAAAGCATGCTAGTCTGGAGCACCAGCAATTGTCTACTCAATGGCTCTTGATTGGAGCAATTGCTCTGATGTTGACTCTGCCCACTGGGATATTTGTGTTGAAAGCATTCCATGGTGGAGGAACTTTACGGGGTCTTCCTTCAACCTCAGCACCATGAGGGAAGACCTCACCCAGGGACTTGACTGGCTGATAAAATGGCATCGTGTCAGCAACTGAAGTTGGGGATTGATGTATTATAAAGATTCTATTCACTATGCATTAAGGCCTGTGTAATGATGGGTAGTGATTCCTTTCAATAAAGTACCTAGCCGTCATGTGCTGAGGATTGGCACCAGAAGCAGGACAGAGCCATGGGAGACAGTTCTGTGAGTCAGCCATGTGAGGCAAGTCCCTCTGCGTTTGAAGTCCAGGTTATCCATCTCAGAAAGTTGTCTTGACTCTTTATTGAAACCTGCTGGAGTTATTAATGTTAATTCCTTAACAGAGGACAACTTGTGGGAGTGGTTTCTCTTATCACTAGGTGGATCCCAAAGATTGAACTCAGGTCATTGGTCTTTGTGGCAAGTGCCTTTACAGACAGTTATCTTGCTGGCCCTCTATGTTATTTTCTTGATAGTGTCACTGGAGCTTGCTGTTTTAGCTAGACTGCCTGGCCTGGAATCCCCATGGATCCTCACGCCTTACCCCTGTCCAGAACTGGTATCACAACTGATATGCATTGCCATGCTCAGATTATATGTATGTTTTGGGGATCTAAACTCAGATCCTTGTGCTTGCACAGCATACATTTTACCCACTGAACAATATTCCCAGTCCTTAGAGTAAGGAAACTAAACACATGTTAAAAATAACCCATAAGAGGAAACAATTTATTAAAACCTTATTACTCAGGAGTTTGTTTTTACCACAAAATTAATGGGAGAGCAAAAAGCTGCCAACTTGAGATAAATTAAAATGTGGTGGCCCACATTTTTAATCCCAGCATTCAGGAGGCATAAGCAGGTAGATCTCTGATTTTGAGGCTAGCCTGGTCTACAGAGTGAGTTCCGGGACAGCCAAGGCTACACAGAGAAACTGTCTCGAAAAACCAAAAAGAGAAAACTAAATTTGTACAATTAGGGGACGGAGATATAACCCTTCAGTTTATACTGCTCTTGCAAAGGATGAGTTCCAGTTATCTACATTGGGCAGTTTATGACCTGTAACTACAGCTCCCAGGGAATATGACTGCTCCTGTGTCCTGAAGACACTGCTTGTACATGCACAAACCCATATAAACATATGTACATAATTAAAAATAGTATAGATCTTGTATGGTTATATAAATTGCATGTAGGGGCAATTTAAGAAGCTTCCAAAACTTTCAAAACTTGAGCATACTGCTTGATCTGTGATTCGTGGGTTGTTTTTTTTTTTTTTTGTTTGTTTGTTTGTTTGTTTGTTTTCCTCTTTATTAGAGTGCATGTGCCTATGGAAGTTTGTTTGTTTGTTTTCCTCTTTATTAGAGTGCATGTGCCTATGGAAGCCAGAAGAGGATGTTGGATCCCCTGGAATTACAGGTGGTTCTGATCTGCCCAACATGAGTGCTGGGAACCAAACTTCCATCCTCTGAAAGAGCAGCAAGTGCTCTTAACCACTAAACCATTACTCTGGTCCACTCCGGTTTGGTTTTTAAAACAGGGTTTCGCACTGTAGCCTCAACTGGCCTGGAACTGGTTATGTAGACCAGGCAGACTGGTGTTGAACCTGTGGTATTCATCTTGCCTTTGCCTCCTGAGTGCTGGGGTTGCAGGTATGTGCCAACATGAGCAGCCCAATATAGTTTTAATGATACCATATGGAAAAGTCTATAGTGATTCTGTTTAGGAACAGTTTTGTTGTTAGGTGAATTGTCTCCTGATCAAATCTGAGTATTAGAAATACCTTTACTTTTTGTTTTTGAAACAGGGTCTTGTAAGTATAGATGTAAGAATCCTTATTTTTAATTATTCTTCTGGATTCATGACAAAAGACAGTCTATTCTTTGGTAATTCAATCCCCTAAAAGTCCTAGGTTTCAACCTCTGTACAATCTAATCTTAAGTCTAGACCTAGGAGGCTTCAGCCTGTATACAATCTAATCCTCAAGATGCAAGCCTGGACCTAAAAGACTTCAGTGTCCACACACTCTAATCTGCAAACCTAGACCTGAATATTTCAGCCTCTGAATCCTGACTCTGCTTTCTCTCTGCTTATTCTGAACTGGTTCTGCTCTTCTCAGCTTCTGTGAGCTAACTATTCCTCTCTCAACTCTATTGAAGAATGATGGAATGAAGTCTCTGCCTAGCTGCAGTATTGAATTCCCTAAGAATTGTCATGGCATGTAATTAATAAATAACATGAAAAAAACCAATATTGGACCTTTTATTAACGTGTTTTTGTAGCCCAAGTATGGTCTGTAACCTAGGCCTGTCTTAAACTCATAGTTCTATCTCAGCCTTCTGAGTATTATGATAATTGTTAGGTCTACTTATTTCAAAAGGCAGTGATTGTTTGCAGAATTTATCCAGATTATTTAAACTTACGGATTTGGAGCTAACTTACATCTCTAGGGTTTGCTGTTTTGGTTTTTAGTTTCTGTAATTTAATATATATGGGTATTTTGCCCGTATGTCTATGTACCACTTTTGTACCTGATGCCATGAAGGCCAGAAATGGGTGTTGGATCTTCTGGAACTGGAGTTAGAAGTCAATTGTGTATTGCCATGTAGGTACTGGGAATTGAACCTGGGTCCTCTCTAAGAACAGCCAGTGTTCTTAACCATTGAGTCATCTCTACAATCATGTTTGTTTTTATAAACTCTCTATACATGTGTCCTGCTCACAGTTCTACCAAACCTGCAGTCCCCTTGGAATTTCTTAACACATCTTCTATTTTGTATATAGAGTTAAAGTTAGGCCTCAACTCTTCTACTGATCCTCCAAATTTATCAGTGGAGTAAAGGTACTTAAAACAAATTTTCAATGTACCATATTCTCTTATGGTTTCTTATCTCAAATTTTAGAATCTGTTGCTACTTCTGTTGGGACTTTTCCCAAGGCGTCAGAGGTCTTCTCCCTCTGTATTTTATTCTCCTGCTGTATTTTGAAAAATTTCCTGTTATTCAGCATTCATGTTAAAACTTGATCCAGAAAGTAACATTTAATTGTAGCCTTGGTGCTGGAAAAATGGTTCAGCTGTGAAGAGCACGACCTGCTCCTCTAACGAAGCTGGGTTCCATTCTCAGCAACCATACTGCAGCTCACAGCCATCTGTAACATCAGTTCCAGCGGATCCAGTGCCTTCTTCCAGCTTCTGTGGTTATCAGGTGCACAGACATACATGGAGGTAAAACACCCATGCATGGAGATAAAATAAAAAGTCGTAGCATTTGGAAGATGATTATTAAGTCATGAAGGTGCCACCCCAAAGTAAATTAGTGCTGTAACAGGGCTAGGTGCTTTCTGGCTCTTCTGCCTTCAGTCAGGTAAGAATGCCGTCTTAATGCAGAGGTGAAAGTTCCTTGATCTTGTACTTCTGCCTCCAGATGTGGGAGAGAGTAATTTATATTTATAATTTACATTCTTATCTGTAAATTGCTACTCTGGTATTTTGTTCTAGCAGGCCTTATCTTCAGGAGCCTGTTGCCTCTATGTTGAGGATTGGTCTTTCTAAATCAGTTCACTTGTTTCTGCTGGGTTGGTCAATGAACTAGGTACTATTTTACATTAACTCTGCAGCCTACGACCTCTGCAGTGGACACAACTGCAATTTGAATTCTGCAGCAATGTGAGTACACCAAATGTCTTTATGTCAGTGTTTTTACCTAGTTTACACTTTGAGTGAAAAAGTGCTGTTCACTGGCTTCTATGGACTCAAATCACCTCTTCATAAAAGCTTTTAAGACCAGTAATCTCAGACTAGCATAGTGGCACATACCTTTAGTCCCCTCACTGGTAGGCAGAAGCAGGCAGATCTCTTGAGTTTAAGGCCAACCTGGTCTACATAGTGAGTTCCAGGACAGCCAGGGCTTGCTGATTTTTTAAAAAATATTGTACTGTTTTTTTTTGTTGTTGTTGTTTTGTTTTTAAGAGATTTGTTTATATTTCAAGACAAGGTCTCACTGGGTAGCTCAAGCTATCCTGGAACTATGCATACCAGTCTAGCCTCGAATTCATGGCCTCCTGTGTGCTGGAATTAAAAGTGTGCACCACCAGGCCTAGCAAAATCGATTTTTTAAAAAATTTCATTAATCTCCTATGTCTCAACTTATCTGAACTACCTTTAACTCCTCTCGTAAGTTATTTTTACATATAATGTGAATTTCATGGATATCGTAAATAAAATATCCCCAAAGTGGACATGATCTCTGAAAAGCAGAAAACCAAGATTTTGAATGATAGCTATTAGTGTTACTACATAAGAAATCTAAGCAGGCAAGGTGCATTTAATCCTAGTACTTGGGAGGCTGAGGCAGGGTAATATCTGTAAGTTGGAGGTCAGCCTAGTCTACAAAGCAAGTTCAAGGACAGCCAGCACTACATAAGAGACTATCAAAAAAAAAACAAAACTAAAAAATAAATGTGCACAGGAGGGCATGGGTTAAGGTAGAAGGCTTGCCTAGTATGCACAAAGTCCTGTGTACAGTCTCTACTACTGGATAAAACCAAGTGTTGTGGTATACAATGTAATCACAGCACTTAGCAGGTAGAGGAAGCTCAGGAGTTCAAGGTCACCATCAGCTATCCAGCTGGAAAACTAGCTTAAAACAGGTAAGCTGTTAAAAAAAAAAAAAAAAAGAGTTGTAGGTGGCTATTGTGATGTGCCTCAAAGTTCTCAGTTTTTAAAGTGAACCTTAACTTACAGCTAATCTATTTCAAAGAGACACCTCCACTCTTACTTCTCCCAGTTACTCAACACAGAACAGAATTATAGAACAGTTACATTCCTCTGCTTCGACCTCCCAGGTTCTGGGAGTCACACCCAGAGCTTTGTGCACACCAGGCAAGCACTCCCAACTGAGCTGTGTCTCCAGCCTCTGCCCTAAGATTATACATTTTCTTATTCTCCTATTCAATTGTCCCTTCCCTAATCCAAGGATAGTAGTCTCTTTCTACATCTAATACCTCTGCTACACAGTAGATTTCTTTAATTAAAACATTGCTGAAGAATCCTGACAGAGTTCAACATTCATTTTTGACAAAAGCATTTATTAGGATTTAGTTGGCAATTTCAGCATAAAATGTTTACCTTAGTAATTTAAAACATTCCTAAAGACATAAAAGCCACTTTTGCTTAATATCCCTATCAAAATGCATAATAAAATCAAAAGTCTATGTAAACTTTGAAAATGAAAACACTAGAAAAATAGGGATGAACTTAATTTTTACCTCAGTATAGTTAATTAAGATCAAAAGGCAATGACAAAGAATTCAACAAGGATACAAATACTGTACTTTAATGGAGAATCTACTACAGGAATTTTACAAGTTAACACTGTTGATGGTGCTGGAGACACAGTTCAGGTACATAAGCACCTAGGTTCAATCCTTAGCCCAACCAAAAACAAAACAGTAACAGAGCAAATTGACACTATGCACTTGCTAATAAGGTAGGGGGATTGGTGGTATTCCCCAAACCACACTAAGTGAATTTAATAAGGAAATACTAGGCAGACCCGAGAGATCTTTTGTAAATAACTGGACAGCACTTTCCCACAAAGTCATGGGAGATAAACATCGACCTGCATTTGGGAGGCCGAGGTAAGTTTGAGTTTAGTCAGAGTAAAACTGAAGACAACAAAAAAGATAAATATTTTTGTATCTTCCATTTATGAGTGTAGGGGCTGACTAGAGGGGCAAGAGGTGCTTGCCGCCAAGCCTGATGACCTAAGTTCAATGCTTTGTAACCCACAGGGTGGAAGGAGAACAGATTCCCAAAAGTTGTCTTCTGACCTTCCACATGTGTACAGTGGCCGATGTGCGTGGGCATCACAATAAATGCATGGGGAAAAGAAGAGTAAATAAAGATAACTCATGAATGAGAATGAAGTGGCTCTTGGACTGAGGGTATAATGGTGTTGTAAATGGAATGTGAAGATCTGTAGAACAATGTAAGGCAGAGTAACAGATGATACCCTCACTGCTTTGACAAGCGTCTAATGAATGTCTACATACGATGTTCTGGGAACATGCATCTATAACGGTGGTATTTTCACGATGTTTTGTGTTACACCCCCATATCCTGCCAGCAAGTCATGCACACAAAATACTTTTATAAAGCATTTTCAAAGATGCGGTAAGAAATAATTAAATGAAAATAAGACCACCACCAAGTTTGACAAAATTTATTGTAATTTTAGTAAAGACATTCAGCTCAGTCGTCTCTCTCTCATCTTGACCTCAGGTTAATATGTCATTGAGTCAAGTAAAGAATATGTAGGAGAGATGTTATTTCAGCAAACAGTAAAATGGACAAATGGACAGTATGCCTACAGAAAAGTTAAATTTATGTATCTTGATATACTTAAATCATGTAAGAACTGATAGTGCTATGTACATTTCCATTGTTTTACTTGGGGCTTATTAAGTAAACTTAGATGTAGTGAACAAAGAGTTTGTTAAGAATATCTGCAGGCTGCTTCCTGGATTGTATTACATTAAAAAAATGCCTTGTGAATAATAACCACCAATGAAACTCACAGAAGCTCCCTCCAAATTTAACATTTGTAATTTTCAAGGAAATCATCATTTCTTTTGTCTGTGACTATTAAAGATGCATTTAACTGTCACATTAAAAAAGCCCATATACAATACAAAAATACAAAACAAACACTCTGCAATACACAAATGTATGTGGTGAGAGACTTCATAATGAAAACGTGTTTGAAGAAGCATTTTCTATCTTATTTCAGTCATTAAAATGTGCTTTTAAAACCACTGGTCAGTATGTATGTACTTAAAATAAGCCATGGAGTTGTACAAATAAGAAGTTTTGTGAGTTCAATTCAAATTGGATCTAGTAAGTTAGTAACTTAAATGCTTCGAAAGTCACAGAAAGTGCATTGCCTCATCTGTCTTCATACAGTGTTATACTTTTCTTTCTTTTTTCTCTTTTTGGTATTTAAACCTTTTAAAAAATAAAAAAAAACAGCCAAATACTTAAAAAGCAGTATGTACATTTATATTTTTGGTGGTGGTTTATACTTTAAAAGAAACAGCTTCCTTATGCTTTGCCTCAAGTTCTGGTGGAAATGCTTATAGGAACTAGAATAAAAAACCAAGAGAAGCACATTCAAAATACTGATTTACTTTGGTAGCAAAGAGTGTTCTTGGAGGACTCCTGAATGGAGACAAGCTCCATTAAAGTGAAGTGAGCTACATCTAATACTCAATACTTCACATAAGAACTGACAAAAAAAATTTGTAAGGAGCAAAGCGTCTGTACCCACCAATAGCGATGCCATACTAGTATATGATGACCCAAAACAAAATCAAATGCCCATAGGAAAAGGTTTACTTTAATTTTATCTAAATTTACTTTCAGTCAACAGTCCAGTTAACATTGTCTTCTCAATACAATACTCCCTTCTTTATAAGGCTGTTCCTGGGAGCCAGACGATTTAGGTAATGAGGGAGTGAAGTTAGAAAAGGAACTGCTCACAGATTTAAGTAGACAGTAACTTTTGGCTTCCCTCTTAATGTGCTAATAGTTGTATCTAAAAAAATATGCAATTCTTAGAAAGGTACCACTTCTGATTTCTTTATTATTTGTAACCTTTGGAAACTAATCACACGAAACTACAAAATTAGTAAATGTCTTGAAATCTGTATATAAAACATAAATTACCTCTAATTTCAAACTCTCATTTATTAGTGTACCACTCAATCTTAAAAAAAAAGAAAGAAAAAAGAAAAAAGAAAAGAAAAAGAAAAACGGCTCCAAAGCTAGTCTTACACCATTCTTTACAAAAGGAGACTGTTCCTTCTAACTGCACCCACCCACACCCCAATCTCAAAACACTTCATTTAATTGTCTTGGTCATGTACATTTCCAATATGCGATTTTATATTTCGCTCCCACAGCTTCTGGTTATCGGAAAAGCCATGCTTTCCTTTATTAAAGGAGTTTGGTCCAGCTGATGTTGGTGTGTCCCTGTGTTAAAAGAAATGCAATTTATTCAAATTGTTGTTTTGGTCTGTTTTAAACTTATTAATATACATTTGCTTATCATTCACTATAAATACAGGCTGAACATCAGAAGCCCCTGCAGCCCCTTTCTATAGAGGGTTAAGACTCCATACTAAGTATGTCTGCAGTGAGGATGGGAGTAGAAAGGGGTGCTGGGTATTTGCATTGTCTTTTGACTTTTCAGACAGTGTAATTCAGACTGGCCTAGAATTCAGAGAGATCCACCTGCTTCTGCCTTCTGAGGCCTTTAGGCCCACCCTGGTGTTTTTTCTCTTGTGATATTGAGGCTGCACTAGGGCTAGTGCATCCTAGTCAAGAGCTCTACCATGCGTTACATTGCACAATCAAACGTGTACTTTTCAACACACATTTAAAGTAATGTTAATGTAGATACCACTACAGCTCTAAAACTGCTGCCTGAGAGTCAGAGGCATAAACTCAGTTGTAGAGTATTCTGTATTCTCTTATCCAGAATACTAGACCCTGGGGTTCAATTCCCAGCACTGCAGCAAACAAACAAAAAAATTTGTTACAAAGTAAGTGACCTCAAAACCCACAAATTAGGTTAAAAAAATGTGCCAAAGATGTATCGAACAGTGTCATGTTTTAAAACTCCCGTTTCCGTTTTATGTTTAAACTTATATGTAGGTTGGGTGTCATGGCACACACCTTTAATCTCAGCACTCTGTAGGCAGAGGTAGGTGGATCCCTAAGTTCAAGTTTAGCCTGGTATATAGAGAGAATTTCTGGGCTAGGGCTGCATAGTGAGACCCTGTCTCAAAAATAAATATAATAAAAAGGTATGTGTGTGTGTCTCGTTTGAACTGGTAACTATCAGCTATATTTCTTATTTTAAGTTCTAGTAAAGAGGGTGAAAGGCTGGCAGCCACTGGGACTAGTTCTATTTGAATCATAGACTTTAAACCTCATGGATAGATTCAGATTTTAATTCTTTGTAGGCTCATATGAGCATAGTATGGATTCATGTAAAATACGTGTAATTTATTCTTTCCCTTTTTCCCTATAGTTCTGTAATGATTATGAAAATCTATGGTACCTTCCAATATTCTTCATCCTCATCTTTGCTTCTGGAGGCATTTCTTCTGGTTCACTCTGCAGAACAAGTAAACTGAGATGAATTCATTCAAATTATTAATTCACTTGGTTACTAAGAATGCTAAATTTTCCATCTAATGTGTTTCAATGTCATCAATTTTGTTAAAGGGAGAAACGTAGTGAATTATCTAACATCTAAAAATCTTCTAGATTGCTGAATGTGAATAAAGAAAAAAATCTGGTAAAAATCTTGTGCTACACATTATAAAAGTGAACTGGAAGTTAACACTGTGCTACTAAGTACAATTATTATGCAGTCTTTTTTTTAAATCTTGGAGTTGAGACAGCTCAGTCAATGTGCACATGTGCACATACACATGAATATATACATACACACAAACAAAATTTAAATCTCTTAGAGCCATTTCACGAAGTGTCAAGATACATATTTACAACAGAAAAATTTTAAATTTACTCTATTTTGTGTGTTTGTGGGGAGGTTTATAGGGGTGCCCTGACAGGACAGAGGCAGCAGATCCCCAGTTACAGCTGTTGGAAGCTACTGTTGGTAATGGGTGCTAGAACAGAATTCAGGTCTTCTGGAAGAACAGAAAGCGTGCTTCACTTCTGAGCAACCTCTCCAGCCTCCTTCACTTAAGTACTTGAACCATAACAAAAGCAAAACTGAAAAAGGTCAGGCACAGTGACGTGCACTTTCAGTGCTAATTCAGGAGGTAGATGCAGAGGCTGGCAGATTACTGAGTTCCAGTCCAGCTATGGATATGGAGAGGATGCTATTTTAAAAGACAAAACAAAACCCCCAGAATTCTTTAAAACTAAGGAAGATGGTGAGTTACAGAGCATAGAACTTTGAGCAACAAAGACATATGCTAATGTTGCATTTACTTAGGTATACCTCTCCATTTGCAAAGATAAATACACTGCAAAGGAACACATGGAGATTAAAACATATGAAAGAGACAGCCACACTATTCAAGACATTTCACATAAGGCACTACTGCAATACAGGTACCAACAGTTTCCTATTAACTTTTAATTAACTATTAACTTCCTATACTTTGCCTATTTTCAATGCCATCTTTCCCTTTTCAACTTGTACATATCCAAATGTTTCATCAGCTGAGCATGGTACAGTGGGAGGAAGATCAGATATTCAAGGCTTTCCTCAGCTACCTAGTAAGTTCAAGGGGCTTTAAGGGTTCCTGCCTCAAAGACCAAAAAAAGAAAAAAGAAAACAAAAAACAAAAAACCCAAAATGATCAAGTGCAGTATTCTTGCCTAGTAAAGACAAGGCTCTGGCCAGGTTTGATCCTCCACACCAACTGAGAACTGAGCATGGCCAAGCAGTGGTGGCACATGTGTTCTGTAAGTTCGAGGACAGTCAGAGTTATAACAGAGAAACCTTGTCTTTAAAAAAAAACAAAAAACAAAAAAAACAACTGAGTATGCTGGTGCATCTGTAATCCCAAGACATGAGAGGTGGAGGCAAGAGGATCTGAAATTCAAAGCCATCCTCAGCTATATATCAAGTTCTAAGCCTGTCAGCCTAAGATAATGTGTGACCATGTTTTTCAAAAAGAAAAACAAAATCAAACCAGAAAACTCCACTGATCATGCTTGAGTATGGTAGGGTGTCTGTAGGGGCATGAGAGAACTGGGACAGACACCTCAGGCTCACTCTGGAACACATGCTCATTGAGAGGAAGTTCTGCTGGAATCACTTGCAATGTTAATCCTCCTATAGCTGCACCATGCAACACTATACAGCTGCTTTGTGTATCCTGCAAGCACAAGGCTTATCACTGAAGACCCCAACCAACTATAAGATGACTGAAGGCAGCAGTACTAAAGGTCTTGCACAAGAAGCTGGTAGATAGCTCAGTGGGTAAAGGTCCTTGCCACTAAGCCCGACAACCTATATTCAATCCCCAGGACCCATGTGGTCAAAGAACTAACTCCACAAGTTGTTTTTTGACCTCTACATATTCTAGTGAGCATGTATGTTTACACATAGACAAACATAGACACACACACACACATGTGAAAAAAAATTCTTAAAGCCAGTCATGGTTTTACTGACTCTTATATACTTCCTAGTATGTATTATTATAAGCATTTGACTTGATTCTTAAGCTTCTTGCCTAAAAAATAGTAATATTTATAAAAATATGCTTATATCAACACAGACCCATCAAATTTTTAGCTTTGAGTATGTGCCTGGCATATACAAGGCACTAAGCTCAGTACCTAACAAAAAAAAAGAAATCAAATTTTCTTAGGCACTATGAAGAAATTTTACTAAATACTATTTTATTAGTATCGTTTTAACTACCATTAGTACAAACTCCAATTTTCCATAAACATCATCTCTTTTTTAAAAAGTTTATTGTTTTCAATTGTATGTGTGGGTATATATGTGTGTTGTATGGGTATGTCCATGTGTGTGCAGGTTCCTGTGCAAGCCAAAAAAAATGGGGCTTCCCTGGAGTTGGAGTTAACAGGTGTTCATGAGCCATCTGATGTGGCTGCTGGTAACTGAACTCTGATGCCCTTAAGCACTGAGCCATCTCTCCAGCCCCCATTAATATCTTCTTAAAAGACTAGTTAAAGAAAAAATAGGGGTCAGCAGGATGGCTCAGTAGGCAAAAGAGCTTGCCATGCAAGCCTGACAACCCTAAACCCTATGATGGAAGGAGACAACTGATTCCCAAAAGTTGTCCCTTGACGTCCATATGCATACCATGGCACACATGCCTTTCATGCACATCTCTCTCTCCCTTCTCTCTCTCTCTCTCTCTCTCTCTCTCACACACACACACACACACACACACACACTGAGGGTCTTTAAAAATACAGTAAAATAAAACAGGTATTAACTTACATCTTCATCTTCATTAAAGGCTGCTGCCACTGAAAGGGTTTTTGGAGCAAGAGTTGGAACCGTTTCCTTAGGCTTCTGAAGAAGAAACATTTAACAGAATTATCACCAAATAAAATTTATATAGGCTTATTTAATCAAAATTAATTGCTCTTAGAGCATTCAATTTATGTTTCATAAGTTTCACAGTAAGGAACTCAACATTTTAGACAAACCCATCAACTCTTTGAAAATCGGGGTCACCAGCAGGTAGGTTTTATTTTACTAATTTGGCATATCCAATTGTTTCTCTCCTATAAAAACATCACCCATTAGGATTTATAATTTAGTATTAGTTAAGCAAAGAGGTACACACAGAAGACAGAAATGACTAGTAATGCTGTCTGCCCCCACAGTAACTTTAACGTGATTACACAGTGCCTTCAGAACACAAAGGATATCACACTGTCTTTCTCTACCAGTTCCTTTCTACCCTTGGCCTGCAATCACATTCCTCTCTATTACTTCTATCCAATCTCAGTTCTCACTGCCCCATTTAGTCTTCTGACTACCCATTTTATCTCCATCCCACTGCAATGAGGCTCCCAGGACCAGTGACTAATGTGCCACGTTTGATTCTAATCACCAGCTCCTTTTTGAAAGTATCTCTCTGTTGGCTTCAGGACAGTGCTTTTTATAAAGACTATCCCAAAGTTTTAACTTTGTTGGGTGTGTCTCAATTGCCTGATGTGACTACTTAAGACACACGTACCTGTTAGTGATTCTTCCTTCACTGTACTTTTTTGGTCAATTTTTTTCATTTCCATGAAATTTTAACTATAAAATTCTTTGAACATTCCCAAAAGGCTGCTATGTGACCACTGGACAGTTCTACTTAAAAACTCTCATGGAGAGTACAGTTTAAATCTTTTCTTCATCTTATAAGGCCCTTTTGATCAGATCCTTATTGAACACTCTTCATTTTCCTCCTCCTGTCCATGACACTGCCACACAGCCATCCAATCTCAGACCCTAGCACCACTCAACTGGACACTATTAGAAACAGCATATGCCAGGGTTAGGGATACATAGCTCAGTGACATAGAGCCCGCCAGCATATGAGAGTCCTTGGGTTCAGTCCCCAACACTGAAGGGGATAAGATACTATCCACTCATACCCTTGGCATTCTTTTTCAAACTGTGATGTTCCTTAGATGCAAATGGGCGTAAATCTTGAGATTCCTTGTTAACATATGCAGGCCCTTTTTGATTTGGTCGAGGCCTCACTTTGATTTTTGTTTTCTAAACTTAAACTTTACTGAGTAGGCTTTTCTAAACATAACTCTACCACTTGATAATTATTAAATTATTTAGTCAATTATTTAGAAAAAAGAAGAAACTGGACTCAGAATATGCCCAAGCAGTTTAGAATTATGAGTACATGTTTAATGTTAAAAAAATTAAATAGGATATGATTAAGATATATTGTATAAACATATACTATACATTTAAATTGTTAAAGAATAAAATATCATTAAAAAATCAAGTATTTATGCAGTTATGTCTATGTGATTTTCAAAAATTATACATAAAGAACCAGAGGAAATTGAGAAAAATCTTCATGAAGTAAAAATTGTCAGAATCTTTTTGTTCAGACTGAAATTTTCTTTTTAAAAAGAGAAAAAAGCAAACAGGAACCCATAGTGGGATTTCATAGTGGGGGTCCTGAGAAATGAAAGATAGCTCAGACTCTAATAAAAAAATGATTGAAAATTGACAATTTTCATTTTAAAATCTCTGAAATGAACATCTATAACATAAACATTTGACCTTTAAGAATTAAAAAACAAAAACAACCAGAGATAGATAACCAGGAAATTCTTAGGATTAACTTAGTACATTAATCCTTTCAGTTACAAATAGCAGATATTTAGAGCTATTACTACCCTCTGGGGGTATATAATGCTAGTTATTGTCTCCAAGGCTCTCAAATGCTAAGCATATACTCTAGAGCAGAGCTACAACACAATACAAATCATTACTTTTAAACTCCATAAAGAGGAAGAGAAAGGATTATAAAAGCCGGAGAGGAGAATATGGCTCACAGAAGCCACCAAGCAGAGACTGAGCATGGAAGCTACATGGGTCTGCACTAGGCCCCCTGCATATATGCTATAATTTTTAGCCTGGTATTTTTGTGAAGTAGGAATGGGTGTGTCTTTGCCTGCTCTTGGGAGCATTCCCACTATGTTGCCTCATCCAGCCTTGATATGAGGGTTTGTGCCTACTCTTATTGTGTCTTGTTGTGCTGTTTGGCTCCCTGGGAGGCCTGCACCCTTCTAAAGGGAAGCAGAGGGATAGTGGTAAGGGAGAAGGGGGAAGGGGCTGGGCAGAATGGAGGGAGGGAAATAGGTCAGATACACTGTCCAAGAATTTAAAAAAATATTACTTTTAATATAACAATGGTAAAAGATTTCTTTTTTTAATTTCTAAAATTCTCAAATATCTTTCAGGATTTTGCTCAACTAAGAAAAATTGTGATTATTTTATAAATCATGCATTATTTACACTATTCCTTTTTCTTCAACTGCTATAGGATAGAACTCATAGGATTTTCCTAATGTCTTTATTACTTCTTAACTATTTACATGTAAGTTCATAGCAGTTAAAGCAGTTTACATTTTTAACTCTGTAGGAAAAGCAGATTGATGAAACAAATCTTTAAGGGCCATTACAATACCATAAAAAAACAACTCACACTTGATCCAAGTTTGATGGATATGGCTGATGCTTTCTTTGTCGTCTGACTACCTATGGCAAATCCAAACTTGGAGATCTTTGTAGGCTTTGTTGGGAGGTCTGCAGCTTCTTCTTCAGCTGATCGCTTTTCAGCGCTGCGACTGGAATTTTCCCCTCCATTACTGGAAGAAACAGTCTTAGTTTTCACAGGTTTTTCTGCTTCTTCTTCAGGTCCTGGTGAAGTCGAAACAACTTACCAAGATGAGCTATTTTTACTGAGCAGATTGATGGGAGCAGCAACCTCAAAAAGCATCTTTACAAGGAAGATACCTCTGCAGTTGTCACCTACTGACCCAACAGTCTCTTCCACTGTTTGTTAGAGTATATAGCAGGAACTGAGATTGTGTGGCAGTACAAGAGGCTCCCATGAATTAACTAGCATAAAATACAGAGCAATTTAAAATTATAAACAGAGTTCACAAAAAGTAAATACCCTTCAGCTAAACAATACCCTATTAGTTGTACATTAATCTTGGTTCCATTTGTGGAATTTGGATGTTCAGAAATTAAGATCAACAAATTCTTTTATATAAACTAACATAAAATAATCATTCATGTGGCAAGATAAAACATCTGGCTAATAAATTATAAAATTCTTGGTAATTTAGTACTAATCACACAAATATCTAGGCATGAACATGAACACTGTTACTTAAACTACACTGTGAATTCTGAATCATTTTTCCCCCTCCTTTGTCATATTGAACACAGCTTTGCATACACAAGGCAAGTACTCTACCGAGCTACATTCCCAGATAGTTATGTTCTGAAGTTACGTGTTTCTCAAGATGCACCTTACAGAACCTTGGAGATGAAAAAGAACTTCAAGGTCATCTTAAGATTTCATCCTACTCCGAAAGCTGGGCTAGCATCTGTTTAAGCTACCTGTAAGAGCTATTCAAAGTCAGACTTTGGCTTATAAATTATTATCTCATGAATGAAAGAAGAGCTAATTTTAACTTCAAGAAAGTATGTGTATGTATATGTAGAAAGCAAGTGTCTTTCCATAATGTTGCTTGTATTAAGTCAATGACTTCACATCTTGAGTATCTTAGGTCTGTTATATGAGACCAGTTAAGAACATACTGACAGATCATCCTCTTTGCAGTCCTACCCTATAGGATGCACTCTGTGACAATTAGTCAAGCTTACTTGTAAAGACACAGAAGCTGCTCTTGGTGATTGCTTTGGCAAGGTCAGTAAGAAAATGGGACAAAAAGCTAGCATGGTGGCTTGGGGGCTGTGAAACACAGCAACTGACAAGTAAAAGAAATCAAGAATCAATACTACAAATCAGATTTAAAAGTTTGGGATGATGTGTCTTTAGTTAGTACTTTGTGGCACTGAGGATCAAACACAGGGCCTCATATATTCTATGCAAGTGCTGTATCACCGACCTACATGCCCAGTTTTCTCATTTCCAGACAGGGTCTTGCTATGTTGTCCAAGCCCAGGCATGCCTGTAACTTGCACACTTCCAGCTTCATCTCCCAGGCAGCTGGGATCATGGGCTTGTATCACCATGCCAGATCAACAAGACAACTATGAATAGAAACATCTGATTTTGTATAGATTAAAAAATAAACTATTTTCTTTGGATTAGGTTTCAGTTTGGGGATTTCCAAGAGACAAAGGTGGCACTGAATAGTTTCCTGGGGTATCAGTTATTTGTTTATATATGTTAAAGCACCCGAATTAAAGAATAAAAGACCATTCTTCAGTAACCAAAAATCCAATTTAAAACACAGAATTTCTTTTCTTTTTTCTTTTTGTTTTTTTGAGACAGGGTTTCTCTATTGTAACTCTGGCTGTCCTGGAACCTGTCCTGGACCAGGCTGGCCTCGAACTCAGAGACCCAGGAGTGCTAGGATTAAAGGAACGAGTCACCACTGCCCTGCAAAACACAGAATTTCTTAAACTGGTAGTGGGCCTAGTCTTGTAATCCCAGCACTCAGGTGGCAGAGTCAAGAGCAGGTAAGTCTGAGCCACCCTGGACTATAAAAGGCATTCTAGGCAGCCTGGACTATAAGCAGACTCTGTCCTGTACATTTACTTGCAATCTTAAGTATATTTAACAGTATTTAGGAAGGAAGCAAATAAAACAATTGACTAAAATGGGAAAACAACAAATATATTACTAATGATTTTTATTAACATTATTTCTAATTCCAAATATGGATCATTAGAAAATTATTTTAAGCAAATGTGAGCTTTGAAATCTATCACTAAATATTAACGTTAATTCATAAGTATTTAATTTTTTCAATGTACTACTTTAATATTTGGAACTCAATTTACTGAGACATTTTGTTTTTGTTTTGTGAGACAGAGTATCACTAGGTAGTCCTAGCTGGTCTAGAATTACTTAAGGTAAAGAGCTAACTTAACCAAAAAAGCCTTAAAAAAACAATAAAGGTTACCCAAGTACACTTTGAAATGAAAAGAAGTAGTTCAAATAGTCTCTCTAGTACAGAAACATTAATTTCTATTACGGGAATACTGTATTTTCTAAAACGGTAAAATTCATCCTTAGCAAAAATGAGGACTTGGGTTCAACCTCCAGCACCAAGATTAGATGAATAGGAAAAATACTTGTATTTCCAACACAGTGGGCTGTGCAATAGAAGAAAAACTCACAAGTCTAAAAAAGTTTCCCAGAAGAGCTGAATACTTGCTACAAATTTATCAGATCAGTCATATCTATGGGATGAAATGTTTCAGTTTTGATTCTTCTGTGTAATTTCATTATAAACGTCTGATGTTTAAATGGTCTATATGAAATGAGGCAAATTATGTAGAAAAGGATTGTTAAAGTTATCAACAAAGACCAAAATTTTTTGATGCAGATTAGCAAAATAATCTACACAACCCCTTACACACTGTTAAAATGTAAACATTTTTCACACTACAGAATGTCCTTCAACTGAAAGGGTGGCAAGTACATTACCCAGTGGATTTATACTGACACTTAAGGCACATTTTAGTAGTACCTTACAACAATTCTCTCAGTCAATTTAAAAGGATCTTAAATTCAAAGCCACCTTTAGGCTATAATTTTCCTTCAAACTACTTTTAACAATATTGAAGGTCTAAAGTAACTAAGAACTAAAATCATTTCATTAGCTATTTTACTAGTTTACTTAAAAAAATAAGATGAGAAAGAGATCTGACAAAGTGGTCATAGTAATTCCAGTACTCCGGAGGCCTGAGCTAAAGGAGATCTTATCTCAAAGAAACAAAGGGGAGGGGGGCTTCGGCTCAATTAATAACACTGTATATATTTTTAAAAGAAGCGCATTCTGAGTGCATGTTACATTTACCTTTTCAGTAATTTTTGTTGCCACAATTAACAAACTTGGTATTTGCCTTTATAGATTACTAAATCTATATAGTCTCACATGAACGTCTTTCAGGGATGAGACCAAAGGGAGCCAGAATAGCGAATATTAAAACATTCTAAACAAGAAATTATGATCTGCTCACACGTGTTAATTCTCGGTGCGACAAAAGGATGTGTGGGTGGAGAGACTACGTGTTTCTTTTCCTTAATGCACCGGATCAAAAATTATGGGGGTAGAGGGGAAGAAAGGATGGCTGTAATCTGAGTATAATTTCGTGACAAATTACAGGAAGATCACACTTGTCTACTATGCCAACAAAGTACTTGGCATGGATTCCCGTGTTAGCAGCCTAAGACAGATACTGTAAAGAAAGGGAATCGAACCCTAATCTCCAAGCTTTTGCTGCTTGAACCAGATTCCTTTCTCCCTGCATCACCTCGACTTATCCCATTGCAGGGTTTATAAACGTTACGTCTGAAATACAGCAAAGAGTGGGCTGGGATCCTGCAGCTCCTCAGCGGAAAGGGAGCAGCCGACGTAATCGACTACGGGGACACGGAGAGGCCGGCGCCCCCGGGAAGCCGGCTTGCGGCCAGTGCCCGCGGTAGCGGCTCGGCGCTCACGCGCGGGCCCGACTGCGCAGCGGGCCCTGAGCTCTCTGCTGTTTGTCTCCCGCACCGCCACTCCGGCTCCCGCCCCAAGCTCAGTTTCCCTTCCCGGGGCCGGGTGGTAACCGGCGGCCTCTCCTCTGAGGAGGCGACGCGGGCCTGGATGCCCCCGCGGGCCACACCGGGAGTGCCCGGCGCTCATCTGGGCCCAGCCCCCGGCCGGGCGAGCGCCGGGTACGCCCGCGCTTGAGATGCCGTAGGCCCCGAACCCCCACCCCGGGAAGCCCAAAGAAAGGCCGGAGTAGCCCCCGCAGCCCGCGACGCTGGGGTTGTGTTCACCTCCGGCGGCTCCGGCTCGCTGCGGCTTCTCGGGCTTCTCCTCTCCCGCCTTCCCGTCCGCCATCTTCCCCGCCGCGGCCTCCCCCTGCAGCCCGGGCAAGAACGTCACGGCCCCGCCCAGCAACCATAAAGCTTCGGCGGGCCAGCGAAGCCGCAGCCTAGAGTGGCCCCCGAGCTGGAAACAGAAGGGAATGTGACGTCGTCGGCTTGCGGCGGAAGGGAAGGGAGGTGTGGTGATGGCTATGGAGGTGTGGGTCATCAGGGGGCCGGTCCCCGACTCCTATGGCCAGATTGACCTTGGAGTGGTTGGTGGAAGGCTAGGTTTTTGTGTGCTCAGGGGCGGCCGGAACTGGTCCTTCATTTTAGCTACTCAATCTACGGGATAGGGCTTTTTTTGTTTGTTTTGTTTTGTTTTTTTCCGAGATAGGGTTTCTCTGTTGTAACTCTCTGGCTGTCCTGGAACTCACTCTGTAGACCAGGCTGGCCTTGAACTCACAGAGATCCCCCTGCCTCTGCCAAGTGCGGGGATTAAAGGCCTGTGTCACCACTGCCTGGCTAGGACCTTATTTCTAAGGAGAAAATTAAGCAGTTATCCAACGCCAGCTAATGTTGACACCTTTTATACAATAGTGTTCAATCTCCAGGACAGTCCAATGTGAAATTATCCTTTTAATTTGCACAGTGACACTGGAGAGCGACATACGGAAATTGTTGCAAAAATTTTTCATCGGTGTTGTACTCGTGAAAAATTCAACAAAGAGAGTCGTAGCAAGCAAGCAAACATTATAAAGAGCCAATAGGTTTAGTTGGTGGCTCCGCGGTTTAAAGAACTCTTGCTTGTCTTCAGAGTACCAGCGTCCAAATCCCGGTGTCCACAACTGGTTGTTCACAACTACCTCTAACTCCAGCTCCAGGGAATGCAACACCTGTCTTGGCCTCTTCAAGTACCCACACTGGCGTATACCCACACATACATACGAAAAAATGTATTTTAAAAATCAATACACTCCCCAAGGCACGAGTTGACCTTCGTAGGGAAAAGAAAAGTTTGGTCTACCCGGTTTGAGGATCTTGGCTTTTTAGTGCCAGAATCTTGTCTCTCAACCTGCACAAGCACGACTAGAACAAGAGCTATCTTGTAGCCTCCCCTGCCCCTTCTGCTAGATCTAGTATTTAACCTTTACTTTAGAATAACCAATGCAGGCCACAACTTCTCTATCAGGCTGAAGACTACTGTAAATTCCTGGAAACTTTTAGTAGTGCTAAATGAAGCCAATGCATTAAATTGACTACAGCTCCATTTTTGTTTCTTCTTTTTCTTTACACTTACTCAGCCCTCTGCACAAATTTGCCAATTACTAGCCTAGCAATACAGTGTTGGATAATATAGTCTCTTTTTAAATCTTGACCTGTCCTTCTCTAAGCAACATCGAGAGCTGCTGTCCACAGACCTGCCTTTTCTCTGTAAAATAGTAAGTGGGCTGCAGGGTATACCTGCTGACAGAGTGCTGGCCTAAGAGGCAGAATATTCTTGCCTGGGCTTCATCTCCAACGCTGCATAAATGAGGTGGTGACAGATTTATCAATCTAGCACTTGGAAGGTGGAGGTAGGATCAGCCTGGGCTACGTGAGACCCAGTATCCAAATAAAGAATGCTAGTGCCTCTTCAACACATGATCATGGGATAAGAGATAGCATCCCTGGCTACACAGCCAGTTCAAAGCCAACCAGAGCTACCAGAGATCCTACCTCCATAGCCAATAAACAGCCGTGTAAAATGGATGCTGGTAAAGTCCCGGTGTCTCAAGACCAGAGTTTGGATTACCGGCACTCACATGAAAAGTGGGAACACCCTACTTCTAGTGCTTGGGAGGCAAAGACAAGAGGATTCCTGAAGTTTACTGGCCAGTCTAGCCAAATTAGCTAATGAGTGACCCTGTATCAAATATTAAAGTGGCACCAGACACGAAGGCACACACGTTTAATCGCATACTCAAGAGGCAGAGGCAGGCTGATCTCCAGGCCAACTTGGCCTATATATGAAAACATGTCTCAAAATAGAGAAAACTCATCTGCATATGCATGTACACATCAACACATATATATCCACAAAAACAAAAAAATGACAAAGGCAGCCACTTTTCATAGCACCTTGTAAAGGGGTTTTCCTACACAAAAGCTCAGTGTGAATAAATAACTCAAGCTTCAAGTATAGAGGATGAAGTATTTACCTCAAAAGTCTATGGTAGTTTGGTGGGGACTTTGTGTAAGAGTTCAAGTTCTCAGTTCACAATTATATGCAAAACTGTCTTAAAATAGTATTTAATTCCTGTTTGTTTTACCATTTCTCCTGTCTTTACAAAGTATAATTTAAAATCCTCACATTTCTTGGGCCATTACTCCCAGCACTTGGGAAGCAGAGACTGGTAGATCTCAGTGACTTCAAGGCCAGACTGAACTACACAGTAAGATCCTGTCTCAAAAAACACCCCCAACAAAGATTTACTACCTCAGCTTGCTCTTTTCTTGAGTATCTCCTGTAGCCTTGGCTTACTTCTGCTTTGCTGTAAAGCTAAGGCTTTGATCCCCAACAAAACCCAAAAATCCAAACCATGCGACTGGGGCTGCAAACATGGCTCAGGCATCAAGATCCAGGTTCAGTTCCCAACACCCATTTTGGGCATCTTACAACCAACCACCTGAAACTGCAGTTTCAAGGAATATGATGTCTTCTGGTCTCACGATCTCACACACACACACACACACACACACACACACACACACACACATACATTCACATAAATACACATAAGTAAAAATATGATTTAAAAGTTAAAAACCACATGGCTATAAAAAACAGTAGTTCCCAGAAATGCTACCTGCACAAGTAGTATGTTAGCTAAGTATTTTGTTTTCAACTTTTATCTTCATATGCCTACATGATTTATGTGTACCACATTCGATCCTTTACAGGCCAGAGGGTATCAGATCCATTGGAACTAGAGTTATAGGTGATTGTGAGCATCCTGATGTGGTGCTGGGAGTGTAACCCAAGTTCTCTCCAACAGCCTACTGACTCATCTTCCAATCTAGATGCACTGTCCTAAGACAAGAAATTGGTTTTATCTGCAAACCCATTTTTTCGTACTGTAGGGAAATTACCTAACATGCCAGGGAAAACCAGTTTTTAAGACAACTGATCCTTAAGCAATATACCTTACTTTAGGGCCTATAACATGTCCAGCATTGAATATAGGCTTTAATTTCATAAGTTAACTACTCAATTTTAGAAATCTTTAATCTATTTTTTCATGAAAGAATAGTTCCTGACATGTATAAAGAATATTGTATAATGAAGCCAGGTATGGTGATACATGTCCGGGATCCCATCATTTGGGAGTTAAAAGCAGATCAGGAGTTAAAGGCCATTCTTAAAATAGAAAGTTTGAGGATGGCATAGGCTACTTGAGACATCCCCTCCCCCAATCACAAACCCCAACAAAACCCAATAACTGCCAACTCCCAAACCAAAAAGAACAATGAAATCTGATATTCAATGAATTCATTAAAAAAAAAGCTATTATAACTGTTTTATTGTGTTTACTTCTAATCTATAAACTTCTGTTTTGACAACAAAACACTTTCAAACTTTTGCAGATACCTAAATTATTAGAAAAAAGCAAAACTCTACAGTTAGTCTGAAAAGAGTATTTTCAAGAGACAATTCCATTTAGGAAGAAATACACTGTTTTAACTATATTTCCAATCTATTTACTTCTTACACTATCACTTTTTCTCATCTAGGTTATCTTTTCCATGTGCGTACATTTGAGGAGCCTTTTGGAAATGAACTTAAAGTCTTTGTCTTCTTCAGTTTCTTGAACAACTCCTGAGAATTCTGAGGAATCTCTAGATAACCTGAATGCTTTCTTCTGGGTACAAACTTCAGAGCCTCTTCCCAGCTACCAGTGTTTTTCACGCAGAGCAAAATACGGATCATTTGATCTAAGGTGAGATTTTTGTTACCAATGTCCCATTGTAAATATTTATCTAGTGGAAGGCGTTCTGTTGCCAGATTTAGCCGTTTTGCCTTGGCTAGGGATGTGCCTGTCTGTGTATTTTTATCAACAAATGATCCAATTATATAAATTTTATCATGCTTGAAGGTAGTCATAACATTGGGTGAATCAGCAGTTAAATATATGATACTGTCCTTTGGAAATAAATCTACATGAGACTTTTCTGTTGCTGTTAAGAGCAATTTGTCCCATTTCTCTCCATAACGCTTAACTAACTCTCTATGATAAGCACTATCTATTTTAAGATTGCAGAAATAAATGTGGAAGGGATCAACATTTTTTCTGTTCCATCCTTCACTTTCTAAGAGTTGAGAAACAGTATTCTGCAGTTCACTTGGTTTCATATACTTATCGTAAGCCATGTCAAAAACCAAAGGTTGTCCAAACTGAATAGCCTGGACACCCTTCCAACCCAGTGCAATGTTAATCTGCCGGTCCCAGAGTCGAAGAAACATAAAGTCTCGCTGTTCTTCCTTGCTGTTTTCTAGCAACCTGGCTTTTTTTGCTTCTTCCCTGGCCTCTGCTTTCATTTCCTTCTTTATTTGCCTAGCTTTTTTCATTTTTTCCTTAATATACAAATACTTTAAGTATTTCTTCTTAGCTGATTTAGAAGTACATTCCACAAGGGTTTTGAGTTCTTCTTCAGTGATGTGTTCTGGTACGTCTTTGCCAAGCAATCGCCACATCTCAATTAAGTCTCTGGTGGCAGTAAGAGAATTTTCATCTTTGTCTGAGACTGTTGACACACCATCTTCTTGAATGCTAGATTTCATTGTAGTTTTCCACCCATCCAGTTCTAGCTGTTCAGGAGGGGATGTACTGTCCGTATTATGACAGGACAAAGAAGGTACTTTGGAAGACATGCATCTCTGCAGAACTGTTGAATATAAATTACTTCTTTTCCTATGAAGGGTAAATGGCACCAATAACCTGGCACAAGGTCTTAAGAAACAGACAGTAATATTCATTTTGAAGAAATGTGAGGAATCCCTATAAAAGAAAAAAAAATGAAGTTAGACAAAGATTTTAAAACGACTTAACTGTGCAACTAATTTTTCTTTTCTGGCAGACTGGATGTGAGATTTATTAATAAATATGATTGGTGGGGTATAGAACTCAGCACAGTGGAAGGCCTTAGGAAAGCTGGATCTGCCAGGGAACCACAGTTGGGGAGATTTTAACCCCACAGCCATCAGAGATGAGCCACTTCTCAGCTACCATGGCTTTAAATTTATCTTTATCTTCATTAAACTTAATGAACGTTCACTTCTCTTAAGGTGTGGATCTTCTGCTTTCAGAAAAGCTGAAGTTGGCTCTACACAAGACCGCAATCATACATTCCTTATTTTGCAGCTTGATGTGGATGGACATTTGTGAACCCTGACCACTGTGCCTTGGAGCTTCCCAAAGAAACCCCCAAATACATGCCTAGAGCCTAGGTTGGAAAACAGCATTGAGATAAGACACGATTATCCACCTGAAAACTGTCTCCAAGGTCCCTTTGGGCAGCCTGCACATTCATCAGGCTGCATACACTACCAAGGAGGATGCTGTTTGCAGCCATTGCACACCAGACCCCATGGGGAAAGGAACCTGGTCGGCTTAATTAGCTGCAGAAGGCAATCAATTTTTGAAGCACAAAGGGAAATCTTTGAACAACTTAGAGGTTGCATGCCACTAATTAGAGCTTGTGATCACTGGTCATTATTTTTTTTTTAATTTTGTGAGATGAGGGTCTTGTTAATTTTGACCAGGCTAATCTCAAACTCATCAACTTGAGTGATCTACCTCACTCTCTGAAATAACTGGCACTATAACCATGTATCACCACACCCTGCTCCATCTTCTTGTGTTAATACTAATTTCAACATATTTTTAAACAAAAGATTGACTCAAATATCTTTTTGAGATTTGTTATCAGGCCTAGAGGATCACTGTAACTAGACAGCAAAGTTATATACCAATTATAGAGCTGAGAACAGACGCTATAGTCTCCTTCAAATATATCCAATCGCAGATCCTTCATGAAAGCAAGAAGACAAAAAAGCAGTTAAGTTACATACGACAGCAGCTGATTTTAAAAAACAAAAACAAAAAAACTAATGCCACAGATGCCTTTGTGCTTCCAAAACAGAAATACAGAGCAGCCGATTAAGACAATGTTTCAGCTCAGATTTTATAGCAAATAACATAAAACAAAATGCCCAAAACTGGGAAAAATGTATATAATACTCCATAATTTTATCTTGAGGAACTGGATGTTCCATGAGACAATGGAGATACTTAAAAGTTTGTGAACTGATATAAATGTGAGGGAAAAAGAAACTTCCTGGATAATTCCACCAACCTCTGGCTTCCTGTAATGATCCTGCATACTCCTAGGTCTTCTCTGGTCTTTGCAGATGCTCAGATGCAATCCTTCCCACCCCAAAATTATCATAACTTTGTGTTCTGCACAAGTTCACTAATGCGGTTTAAACAGGTTTTCCCAGTTTCACTCTTTGCTGGCCTTTACAGCTGCACACCTTCACTTTACAGGTTAGATCATGCAGTCCTATTAGTTTTCACAGCCCCTGTGCTTATGGTAATAATGTAACACTATAATTGTCTGTTTTCCCTCCACTAGAAGCTAAACATTTCATTCCATTAGGATAAGGACTGTGTCTCTACAGTTAAACTTGAGTTCTCACATTAAAAGAACGTTCAGAGCCAAGCATGGTGCACACAACTTTAATCCCAGCACTCCAGGGCAGAGGCAATCGGATCTCTGTGAGTTTGTGGTCAGCCTGGTCTACAGAATTCCAGGACAGCCAGGGATACAGTAAGAACTAAGAACTGTCTCAAAAAAAACAAAAAAAAACAAAAAAAAAAAAACCATTCAGACGTTAAAGAAAAACAAATAAAAACCCTGATATCAGACTTGGAGAAATACTTAACCGAGGATCTTCAGGCCCTGAGTCTGACAAAGTGATTTCAAAATCAACATCTTGGGCCAGTCGTAGTACTGTAGGAGACTTTTATAATATCACAGAAATGAAAACCTAAAAATTAAAAGAAAAAAATTTTTTACAGGTTCTCCACTCTTTAGAGCAGGCTGGTCTCACATTCCAGACACTTCTGTCTCAGCCTCCAAGACCTGAGATTATAGGCCTGTCCCACTACTCATTACAACCTAACTTTAAATTTTTTTAAAGTTTTTGTGTGTGTGTGTGTGTGTGTGTGTGTGTGTGTGTGTATGTGTGTGTGTGTTAGAGGTAGTCATGTGCACGGCGTGCGGGTGCCCGAGGAGACCAAAGGCATGGAGTTACAGGCAGTTGTTAGCTGTCCCAAGTGGGTGCTGAAAACCACAGTCGGGTCCCCTACAAGAACACTAAGCGTCTTAAACGCTGAGCGGTCTCCCCAGCCCTCGACAACCTACATTTCAAAGCGCGGTAAGGGAGATGATTTAGGTAAACACGGCTTCTCCTTCAGGTAGTGCATTACCTACGAGTTAGAAAAATCCAGCTTCCTTTGACTGTGGCTCCTAGCGCGCACGTTCCACCGCGTCTACCCAGGACCAGAACACCGCAGAGAGGAGCCCGCACGTAGCAGGAGTGCGGCCCAGAGCCGAAAGCCGGTACTGGCAAACTGAGGAACCGCGTGCACACCGAGGCCGCAACTACAGGGCCAGAGGCCCAGGGGTTCCCGCTGCAACCGCCGGAAATCCGGGTCGCCGGAAGCCCCGCCTTTCCTTCCCGGTGCTGACGTATGGGGATGTGAGGGCGGGGGAATGACCGCAGCTACCCGGCGAGAAGTCAGTCTGCGTTCTCTCACTAGCTGCCTGCAAGTCCTTGTAAAAGTGACGTTTGAGTCGGCCCGGAGCTCGCCACCGACGCCCCATTTATTGATTTGTGGTTAAAACTTGAATCCTCCTAACCCGCTCTCAGCTCCGTTACTCTGTACGCACGTACTAGCTAGACGATCTGAACACAAGTCTTAACACTTCTACTTTAATTCTCGATTCTAGCGGGTGGTGGCGCAAGCCTTGAATTCAGTCACTCTGGAGGCAGAGGCAGGAGGAAGTATCTCAGTGAGTTTGAGGCCAGCCTGGTCCTCAGAGTGAGTTCCAGGACAGCCAGGGCTACAAAAAGTAAATAAAATTTAATTTCAAACCTAGTTGATCAGTTTATCGAAATACCTACTACAGTGTGTGACCAATCTCTCTTTGCGCTCTGCCTTCCTTTCCAAGCCCGCCTCTCTTCTTCTTCCTCTCCTTCTTGTCTCTCAATCTTCCTACCTTTCCCTCCCTCTTCTAGTTTGCTTAGTAAATTGAAATTGAGATGCCACTGTCCGTTGGTATCCTTAAGCCAAAATCTAGTCTATAGGAGGTTTATGTTGATAACAGTATTCTCAGGTACTTTTAGTTAGTTGTTGTGCTGGATAAGTTTTGTGAGTAGTTTTGAAATGTCCCCAAAAGAAAATCCAGGTCAAACAAAAGTACAAAGGAACCATGAAGCTAAAAGAGATTCATAGTGGGAAGGAGAAGAGACCATTCCTTGAGATGGCTGGACCAGTGTGGGTTTTGGACATAAGCATCTTGCCTCAAGTGAGCTCTGACCCCTAGAGTAAAGCTGAGGCTGGATTCTCACGGGAAGAGAATTCCAACCCCCAGGGTCAAGCTAAAACCAGATTCTTAAGGAAGAGAGCTCAGACCCCCTAGAGTCAAGCTAATTTATACCCCTCCTTAATTGTGTGCCTTCCTGATTATGTGGTACACAGGATGTTTTCTGTGAATTGATAGACTATGATTGATCTTTATGTCCTAGGCTCAGAATGTTCTTTGTTAATGGTGGACAAAAAATACGACTGACTTCTGCTTTTGTTGCATAGGTGGTTGTGAGTTTTAGCTTAAAGCCCCCCCTAAAATTCCAACCCAGTATCGCAGTCTTGTACTTAGTTCTGAGACTATGTCCCTGGCTCTCTCCAGCTAACTTTTCCTCTTGGCTTTTTCCTTTTCCTCATTTTTAACTCAAGTAAAAATATTCTTTATTAATGAGTTGCGTGTCATGTAGTAATTGGATGGCCAGGAACCTATAACAGTTTGTTTGTTTGTTTGATTAGCTTGACACAAACCAGAGTCATTGGGAGATGGAAACCTAAACTGGGGAATTGTCTCCACCAGATCATCTTGTGGGCATGTCTGTGGGGCCATTTTCTTGATCAATGATTGATGAGGGAGGATCTGCCCAATGTGAGGGGGTGCCACCCTTGGGCAGTTGGTTCTGAGTTGTAGTAAGAAAACAAGCTGAAGATAGCAAACCCATGCTGGAAGCTGCTTTTCTCCATGATTCTCCTATGACTTCCCTCAATGACAGACTGTGATCTGAATATGTAATGTAGACATTTTTCTCCCCCAAGTTGTTTTGGGTTATGTTTTGGGTTAAAAATCAAACTAGGCCTCCTCTCATTTTAGAATGAGAGGCCTAGAATGGCCCTTCCTTGTGCGAAATCAGGCTATTCAATAAATGGTGATAGGACAACTGAATGTCTCATGCAAATATTCAAGTTGGATCCTCACCACATATGAACACAAACTTAAAGATATAAAAGAAAAATAAACAAGAAAATACAAGGAGACCAGCTTTATGACACTGGATTTGGCAGATTCCATGGATATAACACAAAAACATAGGCAACAAAAGGAAAAACAAGGAAATTTAACTTTATAAAATTGGAAACTTTGTGCAGGGTTGGGAAGATAGCCTGATCTTTGCTGTGAGATTATGTCTTAAAAAAAATCTCTGGGCTAGAGTGATGGAACAGCAATTAAGAGCAACTGTTGCTCTTGCAGAGGACCTGAGCTCAATTCCAGTACTCACAGAATGGCCTGAAATCGTCTGTAACTCCAACTCCAGGGGATTCAGTGTCTTCTTCTGATTCCAGCCATGTACCAAGCCTGCAGGTGGTGCACAGACATATATGAAGATAAAACACTTATACAAATAAACATAATAAAATAAAAGTTTAAACATCCTCTTTATCTATACGGAGTATAAATTTATCTTACTGTTGTGAGATATTCACCAAAGAAGACTGTTCAGACATGGGTTTAAGTCAATAGAAAGTCTTTATTAGCTGGCCAGCAACTCTACTGGGTGTTTGGGATCCCAGTGTAGCCCTGAGCCTTTCTCAGGATGAGCTTTTAAGCACAAAAACCATGTTCTGGGTTGACATACTTCACTTAACAAGTACAGTTAGCCAGAAGCAGAGCTACAGAAGCCAAAAAGCAGGGTGAGTACATTTTGAGACTTTTTCATAACTTTGATACTTTCATGGATTAGGTTTTTGTTTTCATTTTGACTGGTAGTGCAGTCTACATGCTGAGTTTTACAGCCTGAATGGAACTTCCATCATGGAGTCAGTTGTGCTAAGGTCTGGGGGGGCCTATTAAGGTCTAGGGCCCTGTTACATTACTGGTTATATTAAGATGTTAAATTGTGTACATGTTTATCATATTTTAAAAAATATAAAGTGTGAGCTGATTAGGAAAGCAGCAACAGTGTTGTCTGTTGGTATCCTCTGTTACAGGGACAACGGAAGAATGAGAGACATTCCAAGATGAATCTGAGCCTCAAAGGAGCAGGGAGTACAGCCTTCAAGAGACTGACCCCGAGTTGCCTTGTAGAAGTATATTTATTAGATGTTATAAAAAAAAACAATTTAGGGTAGGGTCAAGTTCCTTACACTAAAACCTTTGATCTATATACATCCTGCTTGAAGAAATACAAAAACCACACAATCTTCAGTCCCTATTGAGCTTCGCTCAAAGTGCCCAATAAAACAAGACTTCCAGGTGTGCCAAGAATGTCTTGTGACCTAGGTTATACAGGACTGCAAGGCTCCTTCCAAAATACAACTCCATCAATCACAGAAAATAATAATTGATTCATAACATTGATTTCTTCAAGGCCTAAGCATATCCAAAAACAATTTCTTCATTTTTAATGATTAAGTCACAAAAAATGGCTTACTAAATCTCCCACTACAGTTGTCCATAGTGGATGGGTGGATGGGACTTTGCCAAGAAGTTTTTCCTGTGTATCCTTTCTTATGATTGGATGCTGCTTGGACTTCTGGAAACAGCTTAGGATATAAAAGAGGCAGTGGCCGCTGGAATGACAGTTAGAGGGATAGAAGATGATAGATGTTAGTTCAGTGTTTTCAGATAGATGCTAGTCCAGTTCTCCAGGCTTCAGACAGAGAAGGACAGCCAAAAAGGGCTGTGACGATTTCTTCCTATTTCTCTCTATCTTTCCTGAGCTAGTGAGAGTAACATTTTAAAAAGGCACAGTGGGAATCTGTTAGGATTTAGTAACAAGTTAGGAATCTGTTACAGTAACATTCAGTTAAAAGTGCAACTCCAGCGTTGGAACAAGAGAGCAGTTTTCAGGGCAGAACAGGAGAACAGCCTTTATTTACAAGTGTAGTAGAGAGAACAGGAGGATTCAGTTACAGGTGGAACAGGAGAACCAGGAGAGCAGATTTCAGTTACAAAATAAGGAGTCAGAGTTCAGTTACAGATTGCTGCAGACATTGGTCCATATGTCCTCCCTCCCCACAGGCTGAGGTTTTTTTTGGTTTTTGGAACTCACTCTGTAGACCAGGCTGGCCTCAAACTCACAGAGATCCACCTGCTTCTGCCTCCCAAGTGCTGGGATTAAAGGCGTGCACCACCACCAGCCAGCTTAAGGCTGTACTCTTGAAGTCAGAACTTAACAAGAAAAGGGCTTTGGCAGTTTAAATGAGTTGCTCCAAAGACAAAAACAAAACAAACACATTATTGGGTCAGATATCTTTTACTATAGTAAATACCTGAGACAATTGATATGTTGTGATAAAAGATTTGTTTTGTCTCACAGTTTTGATGTTCTAGTCTGTGATTAGGCAGCTCCATTGCTTTAAGGTCTCTGGTAGGGGTGCCATATAGATGGCAATGGTGGGGCAAATGTAGTGTGTGTAGATCTATTGATTTTTTTTTTGTGTGCACAAATCAATAACATTTATTTTATTTTATTTTGGATATGTGGATGTGTATAGGTGTGCAAGCACCTGTGTGCATGTGTAAGAGGAGGCCAGAAGATAGTCTTGGGTGCCGTTCCTCAGGAATATTACCTACCTTTTATTTCTGAGCTAGGATCTCTCATTGGTCTATGATTGGCCCTACCAGGCTGGCTGGCCAAGCATCCTGTCTCCACTTCCCCACCACTGGATCACAAGTGTGCACTGCTGCTCTTGGCTTTTTCACATGGGTGCTGGAGATAAAGCTCACATACTCACACTTGAGAGGCAAGCACTTTGCCAGCCAAGCCATCTGCCAGCCCCAAACAACTCATTTCAGAACCAGAAAGTGAAAGTGAAAAAAAGAGACCCCAGCCCCACAGTTTCCTTTAAATATGCATCTCAGTAGCCTCAAAACCACCATTAGGTCCTCTCTCAGCCTTTCTACCACCACCCAGCAGCACTAAGGTAAGGGAATAGACTGCAAAGCCTTTGGGGGACATTCTAGAATCAGACTAACAGCAATCATTAAATGATTAATTTATGGAAGGAATTAACGACACACTCTCTTTTTTAAAAAATATTTTATTTATTTTTATTTTATGTACATTGGTGTTTTGCCTGCATGTATGTCTGTGTTGAGGGTGTCAACTCACCTGGAACAGGAGTTACAGTTGTGAGATGCCATATGGGTCCTGGGAATCAAACCTGGGTTCTCTGGAAGAGCAGCAGCTAGTGTTCTTAACTGCTGAGCCACCCGTCTAGCCCCAACACACACTCTTAAATTCTTGTTAAAAAATACTCTGTAGCTGGAATCCCAGCACTCAGGAGGCAGAGGCAAGTGGATCTCTGTGAGTTTGAAGTCAATCTGGTCTACAGAGTGAGTTCCAGGACAACAGAGTTATAAGAGAGAAACCCTGCCTCAAAACAAACAAATAAATCACATGACTGACTGACAGACCTTAGCCTCTCATGGCTCCGACCATCTTCTCCTGGTGCCGACCCTGAGCACATGATATCTAAGTATTTTATTGAAGGTAACATTACCTACCACACATAGGCCTTAATGCTTTAATAAATAAAACTTCCACAGTATACCAACCCCCAACTTCAGCTGGCTGACATGATGCCCTTTTACAGGCCAGTTAAGTCCCTGGGCAAGGTTTTCCCTGACTGGTACTTAAGTAAAGCATGAAACTCTTAATCTCAGGGTCACAGGTTCATGCCCCACATTGGGCACAAATTGTAAGGGAAATATAATATCCAGGACTGATCTCAATAAAGAGCAAAGACAATTTCCTGAGATGGAAAACCTGGACTGTTAAGGTATTATTATTAATAACTCTGGTGTGTTTCAATAAAGAGCAATGACAACTGTCAAGGATGCAAACCCAGTCGAGTAGGCAGCGGTCCATCTCACATGGCCTTCTCCATGCTTGTCCACACATATCTCTGCTGCATCACTCTTGCCCTGGCTTTCCTCTGCTGTAGCCCCTAGGTGCTTTATTCATTCAAAATCTCCCTACTTCCTCCACACAGGCCTTAATTATACAAATGAATGGAACCTAACACTTCTCAAGGTCTGCCAGCAGACTTATCACCCATCTCATTGGGTGTCCAAGTTGGAGGTGGGTCAGTCTTCTCTGATCACCCAGCTGCAGTCCATTGATGGTGATTCATTTGCATTAATGTAAACGAATGGTCTGTTCATAAGGCAATCTGGGTGGCTACTCCATTGTTTTGTAGCATAGAGGTGTTAACAGGTGTAGGAAGCAAGTCCTTTACATGCTGCAAGTCATCAGGAAGCACCCTTCCCCCATACAGAATGTACACAGCACTGTGATCCCATAATAACTATAAAATATCTAATTCAGACATCCCACAACACTAGACGGCTTGCCTAAAGTTACTTTTCTTGTTGTGCTATAACAGAATAAGTAACAAAGCAACTTAAGAAAGGGTTTATTTTGGATCACAGTTCAGGGTACAGACCATCATATCAGGGAAGGCAGGGTGATAGGAAAATGAACTGGCTGGTCACATTGCCCCTGTTAGAAAGCAAAGAGATGAATTCTGGTGATCAGTTCATTTCCTCCTTTTATCTAGTCTGGGACTCCAGCCCTGAGATGGTGCCACCTACATTCAGGTTAGGTTGTCCCTCTTTAGTTAAACCTTTCTGGAACCGCTTTCCTAGATGCATTCAGAAGTGTGTTTCCATGGTGATTCTAAATCCATTCAAGGTGACAGATTAATCACCACAGTATTTTTGCACAAAAATGTGAGCTGCTTTCTCAGATCTAAAAATAGTTTATTTATTCAGGTGCTATGCTGTAAAACATCATTTTCTGT